>CM029677.1:3779570-5019570 GCA_017311315.1 Dendrocalamus latiflorus
ACGTGGTCGGAAAGTGGTTCGACCACGATGGAATCTCTGGTTTTGGTCGTAGTCTCTGGGAACCGGTCGTATGGACTTCTGAGGTAGTCGTATCATCTTGAGATATGGTCGTAGGACTTAAGAAAGTCTTGATCTATGGTTTCGACCAGTCATAAGTTGGTACAACTTGGTCGGTAAGTTGGAACTGAAACTTGTGATGGTCGTAGCAAGCTTTAAGGCGGTCGTAAGGACCACTGGGGTGGTCGTATGGTCTATGGTAACGATCGTAGGTCTTGAGAATTAATGTTTAAGTATTTTTGACCGATCGTAGTGAATGTACGACCTTGTGAAGCATGTTTTGAGTTCCTTTTATGCAGATGTCTGTACACATTGTGTTGTGCGGTGCTATGTAACGGTTTGCTTGTCTATGTGGCTGCAGGACTTCGGAGCTATTTCATGGTGAGGCGTGGGAGGACCGGGACTAGGCACAGGAGGTGTTGAGGTCCAGACGGTCGGAGACGCCAAAGATGATCGATGCTGGTGAGGTGGTTGTGAGCCGGGAGACAAGGAACCGGAGCTAGAGTTACCGGAAGTGGACACGACGGGCAACGGTGAGGTGGACCGGGACTAGGCTCAGGGAGGAGATAAGGTACAGTCGGTCAGGTGCCGGGTGAGGTCGTGCGCAGTGGAACGGACTGGGACTAGGCTCTGGAGGAGTTGAGGTCCGATCGGTCTGGAGGAGTTTATGACTAGGATCTTGAGACAAGTCTTGGTGAGGCTTGGAGTGGTCGGGACTAGACATGGGAGATGTTGAGGTCCAGAACGACTGGGTGAAGCCGAAGAAGACTAGGGGCTCAAGGTGGTTGCAAGCGTGATCGGCAAGGCAGGAGGAAGCTTCCGGGAAGGCAGTGGAGTGGCATTTTGGAGAAATGCGGAAAGCTGCAAAGGGAAGCTGTGTCTCTGCCAATGCACAGGAGTTGTTGGCACTAACGGGCAAAGCAGTGGAGCCGTTGGGTGTAACGGGTAAAGCACTGGAGCTCGTTCTCGCTAGTGGGTAAAGTGAGTTGAAAACCCGGTGTTAGGTGGGGGTTTGCGGGTTTTCCCCCTCTTTGGTGTGTGAGTGTGTGGCTATAAATAGAGAGGGTAGAGCTCGGGTACTTGTGAGATTCTGATCCCCGAGTTGCTCTGTTCTTCCTTTGTTTGTGAGTGTGTGGGTTCTCGGGATGGAGCAAGTGTGCTCATGTATCTCCCAGTTGGAGTGGCTGTAGAAACCTCCATTATCAATCATTCATCTCTCTTCCTCTATTTGTTTTCTGTCGTCTTGAGATGTTGTGATTGACTTGTTTGCGATCTGTTTTGAGAGCTTGGACTTCTTGCTATCCTTTTCTCTCCTCTCTTCTTCGTGAGTCTGCTTTCGTCTTTGAGTGCTTTGATTAGCTCAGAACTAGGGAATCTGTCTCAAGGCCACTTGGCCAGTTCATTCTCGAGAGCAGGAGTCGAATTAGAGAAGTTCTTTTTTTTTCGGATGATTGTGCGCCTCGAGTCCTTCTGTTCTTGGTTCATCCTCTCAGTTATCACTAGTTGATTTCTTTTGTCGGCTCTGGCAAGTGTTCGACCACGTGGTGTTCGACCATCAGTTGGCTTACGACCACGTGTGTTCGATCGAAGAAGCTAGTTCTTTCGCCCGATTTGTCGTGTGAGTACTTTGGGAGTTTTTTAGAAGGCACCATTCACCCCCCCTCTGTTGCCATTTCGGTCCTACAATTGGTATCAGAGCCGGTTAGCTCTAATTCATAGATCTTAACCGGTCTCAAGAGCCATGGCGACGGACAAGTACTCGACCAAACCTCCCGTCTTTGATGGCCTGGATTATCCCTTCTGGAAGAGCCGAATGGAAACATACATCCAGGCTCAGGGGTATGCCATTTGGCGGAAGGTGAAGGTCAGATTCGTTGTTCCTGCCGATGAGAACATCAATGTGGCAAACATGCCCGATGTTGAGGCAAATGCGAAGGCAAGGAACATCATTATCCAGGGCTTGAGTAGAAGCGAGTTCGATCGCATCTCTCACCTGTCGTCCGCTTACGACATCTGGGTGACCCTCGATGCATACCATGAGGGCACCACCCAGATTAAGACGGTCCGACAGGACCAGTTCAAGCGCGAATACAACAAATTCGAGATGCTTGTTGGAGAGTCCCTGGATGAGTGCTTTTCGCGATTTCACAAAATCTTGAGCAACCTCCGAGCGGTCGGTCTTACATACCCCGACTCAGATAACGCTCGCCAAATGCTTGCGGCACTCGATCTTCGTGTCTGGGAAATGAAAGTGACCACCATCAAAGACACGACAGACCTCTCGACCCTGACTCTTGACGCGCTGTACTCGCGCCTCAAGACTCACGAGATTGACGTTGTCTCTCGACGGTCGAAGTCACAGTCGATGGTTTTGGTCACCGATCCTGTTTCTTCTTCCGGGCCCTCTTCGGATTCTTCTTGCGGTTTCTCCCTTGCTGCTCTCTGTGACATAACTGATGATCAGTTAGAGCAGCTTGCGGATGATCAGCTGGCCCTCCTAGCCCGAAGGTTTTCCCATGCCTACAAGGGTAGGAGAGACAGAAAGAGAGGAGGACCCGTGATTTGCTTCGAGTGTGGTGGCCCCAACCACATTCGGGCAAACTGCCCCAAGCTGGAGAAGGGCAAGAACGACTACGGCGGTTCGGGCAAGAATGACTACACCGACAAGAACCGCAACAAGAAGCCTCCAGTACATCCACAAGGCAAGAAGAAGTTCCGCGACTTCGGGAAGGCCAAGAAGCTCTTCCACCGCGTCCTCACGGCGTTCGACGACCTCGACCTCAGCGAGGTGGAGGGATGGAGCGACGACGACGGGGCGGGTGACCAAGTGCCCAAGGATGGCGGCGACGACTTCTCCGGCATGTGCTTCATGGCCCTCGAGGGTGAACTCAGCGACAGCGAGTTGTACTCCGACTCGGACGAGGTAGGCCCCACCTACGACCAGCTCAATCAAGCATTTCTTAAGCTAGGTGGTTTTCATGCTAGAGCTAGGGCTAGGTGTACCGAGTTAGAGAAGGAAGTAGATAGACTGTCACGGGAGCTTACTTCACTTACATCTGCTCCCTCCCGTGACGATTGTGATACATGCTGTGCTTTGCTGGGTGATTTGGAGAAACTAAGGACCTCGCATGATAGTGTGTCCTCCGAGCTTGATGTTGTGAAGGTGGAGAATGCTAGTCTGCTTGCTGAGTTAGAGTTGAGTAGGATGGCTGTTACCCTACTTACTACTGATGAGACTACTTCTCCCACCTCATGTGAGGTTAAGGACATTGCTGCTAGAGGACCTTATGCCATGCTCCTTGATCTGCCAAATTCTTGTGAAAATTGCAATAACCTGAAGATGAACTTAAAACGGGCAGATCATAAAATTGCTGAACTACAAGCTTCTTTACTCGAGCCGATTGATTCATGCTTGAACTGTCCTAAGTTAACTGCTGAACTTGAAGCTGTCTCCAAACAGTTTCAAGAAATGATTGATCATGATAGGAAGTTGGCTCAGTATGCTTCTAAGGACCCTGTTAGCTCACCATGCATTAATTGTAACAAACTAAAATCTGACTTGGTTGCATTGGATGAGAAATGTGTGAAGCTAAGTAAGGACCTACTAGAGAAGCCACTATCTGCTTGTATTGTCTGTGCTAAGAAGGGGGAGAAGCCCCAGGGTAAGGTTGAGACGCTTAGCGACGTGAACCAATCTGCTAGCAGTAGGACTGTCCATTCTGAGTCGGCTGTGCGTGCACAAGCCATTCGTTCCTCTGCTATTGGTTCTTCATCTGCTTCCTTACCTCCTGCTGTTCCCTCTTCCCCCTGCTCTTCTTGTACCTCTCTCTTTCGGGAGTGTCAGTATCTTATGAACACTCTCGAGAGATTTGTAGGTGGCAAGAAGAAGCTCAATCTTATTCTAGACCAATCTAAGATATGCAGATTTAATCAGGGTCTAGGATATGATTTCTATGAGGACATGAGGAAGCATCCACCTGCTATTCTCAGATCCATAGTAGGAGGTGTGATCGAGGTCAAGCCCAGGTCTGATGAAGTCAAATTCAAATCAGCAGGCTTTGCCCAAGGGATCTCTGACAGCAAGGTGAGTTCACCTGCTACCTCGGCTTCTCAGAAGCTGAAGCCCTCGCGTGCTACTTCCACCTCTTCGAAGGTGAGGTACCACTGCACCTTCTGTCAGAAGGATGGACATTTGATCGATCGATGCTTCAGGCGCGCCAGGATCGCGCAGAGAGACCGTGCTGTAGCTCTTAGGCGTATTCAGGGTCAGCCCCAGACCTTGAGTGCATCTAAGACCAACACGAGGTCTAGGTTTTCTTCAGATGCTTCTGATGGGTTTGGGCAGCATCGAGGACTTGTTTTTTTCCGAGTTTTCTGGTTTTCGTCCTCATGCTGCTCCGGGTCGTGACTTTCGCCGTCCTGAGGGTACATTTCGTCTCCCCCGTCGAGACAGTTACCCACGGCGTGATCAGCGTGTTGCCGGTGTTCCGACTCGCTCTTCCGTAGCAGTCGGACCCCGCAACAGCCTCAGGTCTGCACACAGACCTTCTTCTTTGAGTCACAGGGAGCGTAGGGTAGATAGAGGTCAGTCGTGCTTGACTACTTCATCTGCTCGACGTGTTGTTCAGTATTGGGTGCCAAAATCACTTTTGATTTACCCCAGTACTGAGACTTTACTCTCTGTTTGACTCAGGTTCGCCGGGTAGGGAAGGACAAGGTTTGGCTTGTAGACTCCGGTTGTTCTCGTCATATGACCGGAGACTCTCGTTAGTTTTCTTCCCTTGCCCGTGCTCCAGGTGATGAGATGATCACCTTCGGAGATGCTTCATCTGGGCGCGTCATCGCCAAAGGTACTGTGCGCATTAATGATTCTTTCATTCTGAAAGATGTGGCCTTGGTTAGTAAGCTGCAGTACAATTTACTTTCAGTCTCTCAGCTTACCGATGAGGGTTTCGAGGTAAGCTTTAAGAAAAATGCTTGTAAAATTCTTGATTCTTCGGGTAGTCTGGTTTGCGGGATTTCTCGTTATGGGAGGATCTTTCGTGCTGATTTTTCTGAGTCTTCTGGCGATCCTCTCAGGTGTTTAGTTGCTTCTGAGTCCCGCGACCTTTCTTTCTGGCATAGGAGACTTGGTCATATCGGATTTGATCATTTGACCCGAGTTAGCGGCCACGATCTCATTCGTGGTCTGCCGAAACTCAAGATGGTCAAAGACCTTGTTTGCTCTCCATGCCGGCACGGCAAGATGGTTGCCGCTTCACATCCTCCGGTCACTGTGACTATGACCGATGCACCAGGACAGCTGCTCCACATGGATACAGTGGGACCAGCTCGAGTGCAGTCAGCAGGAGGGAAGTGGTATGTTCTTGTCGTGGTCGATGACTTCTCGAGGTATTCTTGGGTGTTTTTCTTAGCCTCGAAGGATGAGACGTTTTCGCATTTCCGAGGTCTTTTCAGTAGGCTTTCTGTTGAGCTCCCAGGTGCCTTACGAGCGGTCCGCAGTGACAATGGCACGGAGTTCAAGAATTCCTACTTTGAGAGTTTCTGTGGTGAGACAGGTGTAGAGCACCAGTTCTCTTCTCCGCACGTCCCACAACAGAATGGCGTCGTGGAGAGGAAGAACCGTACCTTGGTCGAGATGGCCAGGACGATGCTCGATGAGTATTCTACACCTAGGAAGTTCTGGGCTGAGGCTATTGCGACCGCGTGCCATGTTTCGAATCGAGTTTTTCTTCGGGCACACTTGCACCGCACTTCTTATGAGTTGAGATACGGGCGAAAGCCCAGCGTCTCTCATTTTCGTGTGTTTGGTTGCAAGTGCTTTATTCTGAAGTCCGGGAACCTAGATAAGTTCGAGTCACGTTCTTGTGATGGAATCTTTCTAGGTTACTCGCCTTCTTCGCGGGCTTATAGGGTCTGGAACTGCGAGTCTAGTAAATTGGTAGAGACCTGTGAGGTGACCTTTGACGAGGCCAGTCCGGGGACTAGGCCCGATATCTCAGGTTCTTTAGAGCAGTCCGAGACCATCTTCGTAGATGACGAGGACGATGGAGATGAGGGTTGTCTACCCGATCCAGTCCCTTATCCACCCCTTGAGGTGCCGTCTTCCACCGCACCTCTAGGTGATCAGCCCATGCCTTCTGCTTCTTCTGGAGCTGGTGGCTCTGTTCCTACCTCATCAGCTCACGAGGTAGAGGCCACTTCTTCATCTCATTCTGGACCTCCTAGACATATCCAGAAAGCTCATCCTTCAGAGCAGATCATTGGAGACCTTTTCGAGCGTGTTACCCGCTCAAAATCTGGCTTATCTCAATTCTGTCTCCATTCTGCTTTCATTGCCTCCCTTGAGCCCAAAGATGTCTCTCATGCTTTATCTGATGAGTCTTGGGTCAATGCCATGCATGAGGAGCTAGAAAACTTCGAGAGGAACAAGGTCTGGTCGCTTGTCGAGCCCCCGCGAGGTCACAATATTATTGGGACTAAGTGGGTGTTCAAGAACAAGCAGAGCGAGGATGGAGTGGTTATTCGAAACAAGGCTAGACTGGTTGCTCAGGGGTTCTCCCAGGTTGAAGGTCTAGATTTCGAGGAGACCTTTGCCCCTGTAGCTAGACTTGAAGCCATTAGAATCCTGCTTGCCTTTGCAGCTTCTAAGGGTTTCAAGCTTTACCAGATGGACGTCAAGAGTGCCTTTCTCAATGGCCTTATTGAGGAAGAGGTCTACGTCCGACAGCCTCCTGGTTTCGAAAACCCCAAATACCCAAACCATGTCTTCAAGCTTTCCAAAGCGTTGTATGGACTTAAGCAGGCCCCCAGGGCTTGGTATGAGAGGCTTAAGTCCTACTTGTTGAGTCATGGGTTTGAAATGGGTAAAGTTGATAAGACCTTGTTCATCCGCCGGCTTGGCGCTGACTTTCTGCTCGTCCAGATCTATGTCGATGACATTATCTTTGGCGGCTCTTCCCATACTCTGGTTTCCCAGTTCTCGGATGTCATGAGCACCGAGTTTGAAATGAGTATGATGGGTGAGTTGACCTTCTTCCTTGGCTTCCAAATTAAGCAGACTCGGGAGGGTACATTTCTTCATCAAGGAAAGTACACTCGTGACCTCCTGAAGCGCTTCGATATGAGTGATGGAAAGCCGGTGTCAACTCCCATGGCTTCGACAGCCTATCTTGACCCAGATGAGGATGGCGAGCCAGTTGATCAGAAAGAGTTCAGAAGTATGATCGGCTCCCTTCTTTACCTCACTGCCTCGAGACCAGACATACACTTCTCCGTGTGTTTGTGTGCTCGTTTTCAGGCTTCTCCTCGCGTATCTCACCGTCAGGCGGTGAAGCGCATCTTTCGGTACCTTCGAGCTACCATTGACTATGGTATCTGGTACTCTTCCTCATCCTGTCTTTCCCTGAGAGCCTTTTCGGATGCAGACTTTGCTGGCTGTAGGATAGATAGGAAGAGCACTTCCGGCACCTGCCAGTTCATTGGCACTTCTCTCGTTTCCTGGTCTTCGAGGAAGCAGTCCGGTGTTGCACAGTCCACCGTAGAGGCCGAGTACGTGGCTGCAGCCAGCTGCTGCAGTCAGGTACTTTGGATGGTTTCGACCCTGCGGGACTTTGGGTTAGCTATCGATAGTGTTCCACTCTTTTGTGATAACACTTCGGCGATTAACATTGCTAAGAACCCAGTGCAGCACTCCCGGACCAAGCACATTGATATCCGTTATCACTTCCTTAGAGACCATGTAGAGAACGGCGATATAGTGCTCCAGTTTGTGGAGAGTGACCACCAGTTGGCTGATATCTTCACCAAGCCATTGGATAGTTCAAGGTTTTCTGCTCTGCGGGGAGAGCTTGGGGTGGTTTGTCCGTATGGACTGTAGTGAGGGGGAGCTTTGGTCGTTACTGCTTTATTATTTTGATTATGCTTCTGTCTCATTTCTGTCTCCTTGCATTTGGGTGCATTGGGTTTAGTCCTTCTAGCATAGGTTAGAGTGCTTCTCTTGCCTAGTTGCTTAGACTTCCTACTCTTATCTTGTGCTTCCAGGATGCTTCTTACTCGCTGCTTCTTATCTCTCTAGATTGAGCTCACTCACTTCTTATAGGTTCTAGCGAGGGTTGGGCCACCCTCGGGTAGACAGGGTACGTGATTGCTCTCTAGTGTGTGTTTTTCCGGTCAGCTGTTAGTCCTGGAGTCATATGGGGTAGATGAGAGTTAGTCTGAACCACAGTTGTCTCTATATCTTATCTATGCTTTAAGGACTGCCTGTTTGGTTTTATTTGCCAGCTTCTCGACTTAATGCTTTGGTTCAAGGGGAGTTCATTTGGGAGTTTCTGGAGCTTAACTTTGCCTTAACTCAACTTGAACTAAAAGTTGCATCTAATGTTGAGGGGGAACTGGTCTTTCGCGCATTCTCAGCATTCTAGTATTATAATCAATCTGCATTGAGCCTTGATTATTATCCTATTATGACATGCTTCAGTGCTTTACACCTTGCCATGACTTGTGCTTAGCTTGCTAAATTTATCCTGACTTCATATGTGTAGACTAGCATTTGCCATGATAAGTTAAGTAAAATTGATCAACTTAAATTAAACTTATCATGCTCGCATTTGAGTTTAGTCTTTCTTGAGCTATCCTTTTATGATTCATGCCATGTCAAATAGGCTGAGTAGAGCGTTGAATCTATATTGAGCCTTAGTTTGAGATGTTTTAGTCTCCTGATGATACATGAGTTAGTACAATGTGTTAAAAAAAATCTCTTTTGTGCGAAAAAACTGATCTCACCAATTCTTTCCTATGAGACGGCTTGCCATTGCACTTGGCATGAACTTAGGGGGAGTTTTGGATGACCTAGACTATCTTCTTAAGCTTCTTGCTTGGAGTAGTCGCATAAGGCTTGAGATCTAGCACATAATAAAACAAAATGTTGGTTGACAACCACCATATTTGTGCGAAAAAACTGATTTCACCAATTCTTTCTCATGAGACAGCTTGCCATTGCACTAGGCATGAACTCAGGGGGAGTTTTGGATGACCCAGACTATCTTCTTAAGCTTATTGCTTGGAGTAGTCGCATAAGGCTTGAGATCTAGAACATAAACAAAAAATTGGGTTGAAAACAACCATATGCTTTCAAAAGACAATGTTTAATGTGCTCAATTTGCTTAATCTACAATCAGAACCACGTACTTTAACCAATGTTTCAATCTTGAGCTTATAACACTCTATTTGGACTCAATGTTAGCTTCTTTGTTCCGCTTAGCTTATTGACATGGCATGCATCATCCTTGGATGTCTCTAGCTAGATTTTACTCATTGATGACGTGACTTGCTCACAAAATGCATTACATTTCAGATTGTCATCTATGTGCTCTAACTGGCTTATATATATGCGGTCATGATCTAGATAGCGTTTTATTGAGTTATGGCTTGGTGTAGTACTTGTTGGTCATATTGGATAATTCTCATGGCTCTAAATGCTTAGCATAAATAAACTTCAGCCATATTCATCCTTTGCCATGTCATATTCTCTCCTTGATGTGTTTATTGCCACAAGGGGGAGAATAGTGGTAGAAAAAGCTAGTCGGGATCTTTTTAGAGCTTTGGAGAACAATTTGCTCTTTCAGTTGTTGCTCTAGTGTTCCTTCTGTCGACATGGTCATTAGCTCCATTCTCTTTCTTTGGACCATGTTGGTTTCTTAAAACTCAAACTCATCTTCATGCTTTTTCTGGGTTTGTCAATATACTCATCAAGGGGGAGATTGAGAGTCCATGTGGAGGTGACCACATGTTTGTGATGAGTAATTGACTCTTGTTTTAGAAAGTTTGAGTTTGGGTTGGGCACTTCCTGCCAAGTCATAGCCTTAGTTGTGGTCGGAAGCCTGTCGGGCAGGTTATGAACTTATTATCGTCAATCGGGAGCCAGCCGGGTTGTTTACGACCACTCTATCAGCAGTCGAAAGCCGGAAAACAATGTTTTACTCTTTCTGGCCGTGGTCGGAAGGCTGTACGACCACATGGCGTTTACGACCACTCTGACCTTGGTCGTAGGTCTCCAGGGAAGTCTACGACTGGTTTTGCCGTGGTCGAAAATCTATTCGACCACGTTGGCCGTGGTCGAAGCCTAGTACGACCACGTTTGGTCGTGGTCGAAGGCAGTTTCGACCACACTGACGGAGAACGCGGTCGTAAGGCGTAGTCGGTGGTCGAAAGCAGTCATACGACCACGTTGTCGCAGACTTCACTTCCTAAGAACGAAAGCGGGTTTCGACCACGTTATGGCGAACATGGTCGTAGCTCGGTCGGATGCGGTCAGACGAGCTTGGAGCGTGGTCGCAAGTGGGCGACTGCGGTCGGAAGTGTTCAAACGTTGTTGGAAGGGCTTCGACCACAGTGAACCAAGTCGTACGTGATCGAGAAGGGTTTCGACCACGGTGGAAAGCGATGAACGTGGTCGGAAAGTGGTTCGACCACGATGGAATCTCTGGTTTTGGTCGTAGTCTCTGGGAACCGGTCGTATGGACTTCTGAGGTAGTCGTATCATCTTGAGATATGGTCGTAGGACTTAAGAAAGTCTTGATCTATGGTTTCGACCAGTCATAAGTTGGTACAACTTGGTCGGTAAGTTGGAACTGAAACTTGTGATGGTCGTAGCAAGCTTTAAGGCGGTCGTAAGGACCACTGGGGTGGTCGTATGGTCTATGGTAACGATCGTAGGTCTTGAGAATTAATGTTTAAGTATTTTTGACCGATCGTAGTGAATGTACGACCTTGTGAAGCATGTTTTGAGTTCCTTTTATGCAGATGTCTGTACACATTGTGTTGTGCGGTGCTATGTAACGGTTTGCTTGTCTATGTGGCTGCAGGACTTCGGAGCTATTTCATGGTGAGGCGTGGGAGGACCGGGACTAGGCACAGGAGGTGTTGAGGTCCAGACGGTCGGAGACGCCAAAGATGATCGATGCTGGTGAGGTGGTTGTGAGCCGGGAGACAAGGAACCGGAGCTAGAGTTACCGGAAGTGGACACGACGGGCAACGGTGAGGTGGACCGGGACTAGGCTCAGGGAGGAGATAAGGTACAGTCGGTCAGGTGCCGGGTGAGGTCGTGCGCAGTGGAACGGACTGGGACTAGGCTCTGGAGGAGTTGAGGTCCGATCGGTCTGGAGGAGTTTATGACTAGGATCTTGAGACAAGTCTTGGTGAGGCTTGGAGTGGTCGGGACTAGACATGGGAGATGTTGAGGTCCAGAACGACTGGGTGAAGCCGAAGAAGACTAGGGGCTCAAGGTGGTTGCAAGCGTGATCGGCAAGGCAGGAGGAAGCTTCCGGGAAGGCAGTGGAGTGGCATTTTGGAGAAATGCGGAAAGCTGCAAAGGGAAGCTGTGTCTCTGCCAATGCACAGGAGTTGTTGGCACTAACGGGCAAAGCAGTGGAGCCGTTGGGTGTAACGGGTAAAGCACTGGAGCTCGTTCTCGCTAGTGGGTAAAGTGAGTTGAAAACCCGGTGTTAGGTGGGGGTTTGCGGGTTTTCCCCCTCTTTGGTGTGTGAGTGTGTGGCTATAAATAGAGAGGGTAGAGCTCGGGTACTTGTGAGATTCTGATCCCCGAGTTGCTCTGTTCTTCCTTTGTTTGTGAGTGTGTGGGTTCTCGGGATGGAGCAAGTGTGCTCATGTATCTCCCAGTTGGAGTGGCTGTAGAAACCTCCATTATCAATCATTCATCTCTCTTCCTCTATTTGTTTTCTGTCGTCTTGAGATGTTGTGATTGACTTGTTTGCGATCTGTTTTGAGAGCTTGGACTTCTTGCTATCCTTTTCTCTCCTCTCTTCTTCGTGAGTCTGCTTTCGTCTTTGAGTGCTTTGATTAGCTCAGAACTAGGGAATCTGTCTCAAGGCCACTTGGCCAGTTCATTCCCGAGAGCAGGAGTCGAATTAGAGAAGTTCTTTTTTTTGGATGATTGTGCGCCTCGAGTCCTTCTGTTCTTGGTTCATCCTCTCAGTTATCACTAGTTGATTTCTTTTGTCGGCTCTGGCAAGTGTTCGACCACGTGGTGTTCGACCATCAGTTGGCTTACGACCACGTGTGTTCGATCGAAGAAGCTAGTTCTTTCGCCCGATTTGTCGTGTGAGTACTTGGGGAGTTTTTTAGAAGGCACCATTCACCCCCCTCTGTTGCCATTTCGGTCCTACAATTGGTATCAGAGCCGGTTAGCTCTAATTCATAGATCTTAACCGGTCTCAAGAGCCATGGCGACGGACAAGTACTCGACCAAACCTCCCGTCTTTGATGGCCTGGATTATCCCTTCTGGAAGAGCCGAATGGAAACATACATCCAGGCTCAGGGGTATGCCATTTGGCGGAAGGTGAAGGTCAGATTCGTTGTTCCTGCCGATGAGAACATCAATGTGGCAAACATGCCCGATGTTGAGGCAAATGCGAAGGCAAGGAACATCATTATCCAGGGCTTGAGTAGAAGCGAGTTCGATCGCATCTCTCACCTGTCGTCCGCTTACGACATCTGGGTGACCCTCGATGCATACCATGAGGGCACCACCCAGATTAAGACGGTCCGACAGGACCAGTTCAAGCGCGAATACAACAAATTCGAGATGCTTGTTGGAGAGTCCCTGGATGAGTGCTTTTCGCGATTTCACAAAATCTTGAGCAACCTCCGAGCGGTCGGTCTTACATACCCCGACTCAGATAACGCTCGCCAAATGCTTGCGGCACTCGATCTTCGTGTCTGGGAAATGAAAGTGACCACCATCAAAGACACGACAGACCTCTCGACCCTGACTCTTGACGCGCTGTACTCGCGCCTCAAGACTCACGAGATTGACGTTGTCTCTCGACGGTCGAAGTCACAGTCGATGGTTTTGGTCACCGATCCTGTTTCTTCTTCCGGGCCCTCTTCGGATTCTTCTTGCGGTTTCTCCCTTGCTGCTCTCTGTGACATAACTGATGATCAGTTAGAGCAGCTTGCGGATGATCAGCTGGCCCTCCTAGCCCGAAGGTTTTCCCATGCCTACAAGGGTAGGAGAGACAGAAAGAGAGGAGGACCCGTGATTTGCTTCGAGTGTGGTGGCCCCAACCACATTCGGGCAAACTGCCCCAAGCTGGAGAAGGGCAAGAACGACTACGGCGGTTCGGGCAAGAATGACTACACCGACAAGAACCGCAACAAGAAGCCTCCAGTACATCCACAAGGCAAGAAGAAGTTCCGCGACTTCGGGAAGGCCAAGAAGCTCTTCCACCGCGTCCTCACGGCGTTCGACGACCTCGACCTCAGCGAGGTGGAGGGATGGAGCGACGACGACGGGGCGGGTGACCAAGTGCCCAAGGATGGCGGCGACGACTTCTCCGGCATGTGCTTCATGGCCCTCGAGGGTGAACTCAGCGACAGCGAGTTGTACTCCGACTCGGACGAGGTAGGCCCCACCTACGACCAGCTCAATCAAGCATTTCTTAAGCTAGGTGGTTTTCATGCTAGAGCTAGGGCTAGGTGTACCGAGTTAGAGAAGGAAGTAGATAGACTGTCACGGGAGTTTACTTCACTTACATCTGCTCCCTCCCGTGACGATTGTGATACATGCTGTGCTTTGCTGGGTGATTTGGAGAAACTAAGGACCTCGCATGATAGTGTGTCCTCCGAGCTTGATGTTGTGAAGGTGGAGAATGCTAGTCTGCTTGCTGAGTTAGAGTTGAGTAGGATGGCTGTTACCCTACTTACTACTGATGAGACTACTTCTCCCACCTCATGTGAGGTTAAGGACATTGCTGCTAGAGGACCTTATGCCATGCTCCTTGATCTGCCAAATTCTTGTGAAAATTGCAATAACCTGAAGATGAACTTAAAACGGGCAGATCATAAAATTGCTGAACTACAAGCTTCTTTACTCGAGCCGATTGATTCATGCTTGAACTGTCCTAAGTTAACTGCTGAACTTGAAGCTGTCTCCAAACAGTTTCAAGAAATGATTGATCATGATAGGAAGTTGGCTCAGTATGCTTCTAAGGACCCTGTTAGCTCACCATGCATTAATTGTAACAAACTAAAATCTGACTTGGTTGCATTGGATGAGAAATGTGTGAAGCTAAGTAAGGACCTACTAGAGAAGCCACTATCTGCTTGTATTGTCTGTGCTAAGAAGGGGGAGAAGCCCCAGGGTAAGGTTGAGACGCTTAGCGACGTGAACCAATCTGCTAGCAGTAGGACTGTCCATTCTGAGTCGGCTGTGCGTGCACAAGCCATTCGTTCCTCTGCTATTGGTTCTTCATCTGCTTCCTTACCTCCTGCTGTTCCCTCTTCCCCCTGCTCTTCTTGTACCTCTCTCTTTCGGGAGTGTCAGTATCTTATGAACACTCTCGAGAGATTTGTAGGTGGCAAGAAGAAGCTCAATCTTATTCTAGACCAATCTAAGATATGCAGATTTAATCAGGGTCTAGGATATGATTTCTATGAGGACATGAGGAAGCATCCACCTGCTATTCTCAGATCCATAGTAGGAGGTGTGATCGAGGTCAAGCCCAGGTCTGATGAAGTCAAATTCAAATCAGCAGGCTTTGCCCAAGGGATCTCTGACAGCAAGGTGAGTTCACCTGCTACCTCGGCTTCTCAGAAGCTGAAGCCCTCGCGTGCTACTTCCACCTCTTCGAAGGTGAGGTACCACTGCACCTTCTGTCAGAAGGATGGACATTTGATCGATCGATGCTTCAGGCGCGCCAGGATCGCGCAGAGAGACCGTGCTGTAGCTCTTAGGCGTATTCAGGGTCAGCCCCAGACCTTGAGTGCATCTAAGACCAACACGAGGTCTAGGTTTTCTTCAGATGCTTCTGATGGGTTTGGGCAGCATCGAGGACTTGTTTTTTCCGAGTTTTCTGGTTTTCGTCCTCATGCTGCTCCGGGTCGTGACTTTCGCCGTCCTGAGGGTACATTTCGTCTCCCCCGTCGAGACAGTTACCCACGGCGTGATCAGCGTGTTGCCGGTGTTCCGACTCGCTCTTCCGTAGCAGTCGGACCCCGCAACAGCCTCAGGTCTGCACACAGACCTTCTTCTTTGAGTCACAGGGAGCGTAGGGTAGATAGAGGTCAGTCGTGCTTGACTACTTCATCTGCTCGACGTGTTGTTCAGTATTGGGTGCCAAAATCACTTTTGATTTACCCCAGTACTGAGACTTTACTCTCTGTTTGACTCAGGTTCGCCGGGTAGGGAAGGACAAGGTTTGGCTTGTAGACTCCGGTTGTTCTCGTCATATGACCGGAGACTCTCGTTAGTTTTCTTCCCTTGCCCGTGCTCCAGGTGATGAGATGATCACCTTCGGAGATGCTTCATCTGGGCGCGTCATCGCCAAAGGTACTGTGCGCATTAATGATTCTTTCATTCTGAAAGATGTGGCCTTGGTTAGTAAGCTGCAGTACAATTTACTTTCAGTCTCTCAGCTTACCGATGAGGGTTTCGAGGTAAGCTTTAAGAAAAATGCTTGTAAAATTCTTGATTCTTCGGGTAGTCTGGTTTGCGGGATTTCTCGTTATGGGAGGATCTTTCGTGCTGATTTTTCTGAGTCTTCTGGCGATCCTCTCAGGTGTTTAGTTGCTTCTGAGTCCCGCGACCTTTCTTTCTGGCATAGGAGACTTGGTCATATCGGATTTGATCATTTGACCCGAGTTAGCGGCCACGATCTCATTCGTGGTCTGCCGAAACTCAAGATGGTCAAAGACCTTGTTTGCTCTCCATGCCGGCACGGCAAGATGGTTGCCGCTTCACATCCTCCGGTCACTGTGACTATGACCGATGCACCAGGACAGCTGCTCCACATGGATACAGTGGGACCAGCTCGAGTGCAGTCAGCAGGAGGGAAGTGGTATGTTCTTGTCGTGGTCGATGACTTCTCGAGGTATTCTTGGGTGTTTTTCTTAGCCTCGAAGGATGAGACGATTTCGCATTTCCGAGGTCTTTTCAGTAGGCTTTCTGTTGAGCTCCCAGGTGCCTTACGAGCGGTCCGCAGTGACAATGGCACGGAGTTCAAGAATTCCTACTTTGAGAGTTTCTGTGGTGAGACAGGTGTAGAGCACCAGTTCTCTTCTCCGCACGTCCCACAACAGAATGGCGTCGTGGAGAGGAAGAACCGTACCTTGGTCGAGATGGCCAGGACGATGCTCGATGAGTATTCTACACCTAGGAAGTTCTGGGCTGAGGCTATTGCGACCGCGTGCCATGTTTCGAATCGAGTTTTTCTTCGGGCACACTTGTACCGCACTTCTTATGAGTTGAGATACGGGCGAAAGCCCAGCGTCTCTCATTTTCGTGTGTTTGGTTGCAAGTGCTTTATTCTGAAGTCCGGGAACCTAGATAAGTTCGAGTCACGTTCTTGTGATGGAATCTTTCTAGGTTACTCGCCTTCTTCGCGGGCTTATAGGGTCTGGAACTGCGAGTCTAGTAAATTGGTAGAGACCTGTGAGGTGACCTTTGACGAGGCCAGTCCGGGGACTAGGCCCGATATCTCAGGTTCTTTAGAGCAGTCCGAGACCATCTTCGTAGATGACGAGGACGATGGAGATGAGGGTTGTCTACCCGATCCAGTCCCTTATCCACCCCTTGAGGTGCCGTCTTCCACCGCACCTCTAGGTGATCAGCCCATGCCTTCTGCTTCTTCTGGAGCTGGTGGCTCTGTTCCTACCTCATCAGCTCACGAGGTAGAGGCCACTTCTTCATCTCATTCTGGACCTCCTAGACATATCCAGAAAGCTCATCCTTCAGAGCAGATCATTGGAGACCTTTTCGAGCGTGTTACCCGCTCAAAATCTGGCTTATCTCAATTCTGTCTCCATTCTGCTTTCATTGCCTCCCTTGAGCCCAAAGATGTCTCTCATGCTTTATCTGATGAGTCTTGGGTCAATGCCATGCATGAGGAGCTAGAAAACTTCGAGAGGAACAAGGTCTGGTCGCTTGTCGAGCCCCCGCGAGGTCACAATATTATTGGGACTAAGTGGGTGTTCAAGAACAAGCAGAGCGAGGATGGAGTGGTTATTCGAAACAAGGCTAGACTGGTTGCTCAGGGGTTCTCCCAGGTTGAAGGTCTAGATTTCGAGGAGACCTTTGCCCCTGTAGCTAGACTTGAAGCCATTAGAATCCTGCTTGCCTTTGCAGCTTCTAAGGGTTTCAAGCTTTACCAGATGGACGTCAAGAGTGCCTTTCTCAATGGCCTTATTGAGGAAGAGGTCTACGTCCGACAGCCTCCTGGTTTCGAAAACCCCAAATACCCAAACCATGTCTTCAAGCTTTCCAAAGCGTTGTATGGACTTAAGCAGGCCCCCAGGGCTTGGTATGAGAGGCTTAAGTCCTACTTGTTGAGTCATGGGTTTGAAATGGGTAAAGTTGATAAGACCTTGTTCATCCGCCGGCTTGGCGCTGACTTTCTGCTCGTCCAGATCTATGTCGATGACATTATCTTTGGCGGCTCTTCCCATACTCTGGTTTCCCAGTTCTCGGATGTCATGAGCACCGAGTTTGAAATGAGTATGATGGGTGAGTTGACCTTCTTCCTTGGCTTCCAAATTAAGCAGACTCGGGAGGGTACATTTCTTCATCAAGGAAAGTACACTCGTGACCTCCTGAAGCGCTTCGATATGAGTGATGGAAAGCCGGTGTCAACTCCCATGGCTTCGACAGCCTATCTTGACCCAGATGAGGATGGCGAGCCAGTTGATCAGAAAGAGTTCAGAAGTATGATCGGCTCCCTTCTTTACCTCACTGCCTCGAGACCAGACATACACTTCTCCGTGTGTTTGTGTGCTCGTTTTCAGGCTTCTCCTCGCGTATCTCACCGTCAGGCGGTGAAGCGCATCTTTCGGTACCTTCGAGCTACCATTGACTATGGTATCTGGTACTCTTCCTCATCCTGTCTTTCCCTGAGAGCCTTTTCGGATGCAGACTTTGCTGGCTGTAGGATAGATAGGAAGAGCACTTCCGGCACCTGCCAGTTCATTGGCACTTCTCTCGTTTCCTGGTCTTCGAGGAAGCAGTCCGGTGTTGCACAGTCCACCGTAGAGGCCGAGTACGTGGCTGCAGCCAGCTGCTGCAGTCAGGTACTTTGGATGGTTTCGACCCTGCGGGACTTTGGGTTAGCTATCGATAGTGTTCCACTCTTTTGTGATAACACTTCGGCGATTAACATTGCTAAGAACCCAGTGCAGCACTCCCGGACCAAGCACATTGATATCCGTTATCACTTCCTTAGAGACCATGTAGAGAACGGCGATATAGTGCTCCAGTTTGTGGAGAGTGACCACCAGTTGGCTGATATCTTCACCAAGCCATTGGATAGTTCAAGGTTTTCTGCTCTGCGGGGAGAGCTTGGGGTGGTTTGTCCGTATGGACTGTAGTGAGGGGGAGCTTTGGTCGTTACTGCTTTATTATTTTGATTATGCTTCTGTCTCATTTCTGTCTCCTTGCATTTGGGTGCATTGGGTTTAGTCCTTCTAGCATAGGTTAGAGTGCTTCTCTTGCCTAGTTGCTTAGACTTCCTACTCTTATCTTGTGCTTCCAGGATGCTTCTTACTCGCTGCTTCTTATCTCTCTAGATTGAGCTCACTCACTTCTTATAGGTTCTAGCGAGGGTTGGGCCACCCTCGGGTAGACAGGGTACGTGATTGCTCTCTAGTGTGTGTTTTTCCGGTCAGCTGTTAGTCCTGGAGTCATATGGGGTAGATGAGAGTTAGTCTGAACCACAGTTGTCTCTATATCTTATCTATGCTTTAAGGACTGCCTGTTTGGTTTTATTTGCCAGCTTCTCGACTTAATGCTTTGGTTCAAGGGGAGTTCATTTGGGAGTTTCTGGAGCTTAACTTTGCCTTAACTCAACTTGAACTAAAAGTTGCATCTAATGTTGAGGGGGAACTGGTCTTTCGCGCATTCTCAGCATTCTAGTATTATAATCAATCTGCATTGAGCCTTGATTATTATCCTATTATGACATGCTTCAGTGCTTTACACCTTGCCATGACATGTGCTTAGCTTGCTAAATTTATCCTGACTTCATATGTGTAGACTAGCATTTGCCATGATAAGTTAAGTAAAATTGATCAACTTAAATTAAACTTATCATGCTCGCATTTGAGTTTAGTCTTTCTTGAGCTATCCTTTTATGATTCATGCCATGTCAAATAGGCTGAGTAGAGCGTTGAATCTATATTGAGCCTTAGTTTGAGATGTTTTAGTCTCCTGATGATACATGAGTTAGTACAATGTGTTAAAAAAATCTCTTTTGTGCGAAAAAACCGATCTCACCAATTCTTTCCTATGAGACGGCTTGCCATTGCACTTGACATGAACTTAGGGGGAGTTTTGGATGACCTAGACTATCTTCTTAAGCTTCTTGCTTGGAGTAGTCGCATAAGGTTTGAGATCTAGCACATAATAAAACAAAATGTTGGTTGACAACCACCATATTTGTGCGAAAAAACTGATTTCACCAATTCTTTCTCATGAGACAGCTTGCCATTGCACTAGGCATGAACTCAGGGGGAGTTTTGGATGACCCAGACTATCTTCTTAAGCTTATTGCTTGGAGTAGTCGCATAAGGCTTGAGATCTAGCACATAAACAAAAAATTGGGTTGAAAACAACCATATGCTTTCAAAAGACAATGTTTAATGTGCTCAATTTGCTTAATCTACAATCAGAACCACGTACTTTAACCAATGTTTCAATCTTGAGCTTATAACACTCTATTTGGACTCAATGTTAGCTTCTTTGTTCCGCTTAGCTTATTGACATGGCATGCATCATCCTTGGATGTCTCTAGCTAGATTTTACTCATTGATGACGTGACTTGCTCACAAAATGCATTACATTTCAGATTGTCATCTATGTGCTCTAACTGGCTTATATATATGCGGTCATGATCTAGATAGCGTTTTATTGAGTTATGGCTTGGTGTAGTACTTGTTGGTCATATTGGATAATTCTCATGGCTCTAAATGCTTAGCATAAATAAACTTCAGCCATATCCATCCTTTGCCATGTCATATTCTCTCCTTGATGTGTTTATTGCCACAAGGGGGAGAATAGTGGTAGAAAAAGCTAGTCGGGATCTTTTTAGAGCTTTGGAGAACAATTTGCTCTTTCAGTTGTTGCTCTAGTGTTCCTTCTGTCGACATGGTCATTAGCTCCATTCTCTTTCTTTGGACCATGTTGGTTTCTTAAAACTCAAACTCATCTTCATGCTTTTTCTGGGTTTGTCAATATACTCATCAAGGGGGAGATTGAGAGTCCATGTGGAGGTGACCACATGTTTGTGATGAGTAATTGACTCTTGTTTTAGAAAGTTTGAGTTTGGGTTGGGCACTTCCTGCCAAGTCATAGCCTTAGTTGTGGTCGGAAGCCTGTCGGGCAGGTTATGAACTTATTATCGTCAATCGGGAGCCAGCCGGGTTGTTTACGACCACTCTATCAGCAGTCGAAAGCCGGAAAACAATGTTTTACTCTTTCTGGCCGTGGTCGGAAGGCTGTACGACCACATGGCGTTTACGACCACTCTGACCTTGGTCGTAGGTCTCCAGGGAAGTCTACGACTGGTTTTGCCGTGGTCGAAAATCTATTCGACCACGTTGGCCGTGGTCGAAGCCTAGTACGACCACGTTTGGTCGTGGTCGAAGGCAGTTTCGACCACACTGACGGAGAACGCGGTCGTAAGGCGTAGTCGGTGGTCGAAAGCAGTCATACGACCACGTTGTCGCAGACTTCACTTCCTAAGAACGAAAGCGGGTTTCGACCACGTTATGGCGAACATGGTCGTAGCTCGGTCGGATGCGGTCAGACGAGCTTGGAGCGTGGTCGCAAGTGGGCGACTGCGGTCGGAAGTGTTCAAACGTTGTTGGAAGGGCTTCGACCACAGTGAACCAAGTCGTACGTGATCGAGAAGGGTTTCGACCACGGTGGAAAGCGATGAACGTGGTCGGAAAGTGGTTCGACCACGATGGAATCTCTGGTTTTGGTCGTAGTCTCTGGGAACCGGTCGTATGGACTTCTGAGGTAGTCGTATCATCTTGAGATATGGTCGTAGGACTTAAGAAAGTCTTGATCTATGGTTTCGACCAGTCATAAGTTGGTACAACTTGGTCGGTAAGTTGGAACTGAAACTTGTGATGGTCGTAGCAAGCTTTAAGGCGGTCGTAAGGACCACTGGGGTGGTCGTATGGTCTATGGTAACGATCGTAGGTCTTGAGAATTAATGTTTAAGTATTTTTGACCGATCGTAGTGAATGTACGACCTTGTGAAGCATGTTTTGAGTTCCTTTTATGCAGATGTCTGTACACATTGTGTTGTGCGGTGCTATGTAACGGTTTGCTTGTCTATGTGGCTGCAGGACTTCGGAGCTATTTCATGGTGAGGCGTGGGAGGACCGGGACTAGGCACAGGAGGTGTTGAGGTCCAGACGGTCGGAGACGCCAAAGATGATCGATGCTGGTGAGGTGGTTGTGAGCCGGGAGACAAGGAACCGGAGCTAGAGTTACCGGAAGTGGACACGACGGGCAACGGTGAGGTGGACCGGGACTAGGCTCAGGGAGGAGATAAGGTACAGTCGGTCAGGTGCCGGGTGAGGTCGTGCGCAGTGGAACGGACTGGGACTAGGCTCTGGAGGAGTTGAGGTCCGATCGGTCTGGAGGAGTTTATGACTAGGATCTTGAGACAAGTCTTGGTGAGGCTTGGAGTGGTCGGGACTAGACATGGGAGATGTTGAGGTCCAGAACGACTGGGTGAAGCCGAAGAAGACTAGGGGCTCAAGGTGGTTGCAAGCGTGATCGGCAAGGCAGGAGGAAGCTTTCGGGAAGGCAGTGGAGTGGCATTTTGGAGAAATGCGGAAAGCTGCAAAGGGAAGCTGTGTCTCTGCTAATGCACAGGAGTTGTTGGCACTAACGGGCAAAGTAGTGGAGTCGTTGGGTGTAACGGGTAAAGCACTGGAGCTCGTTCTCGCTAGTGGGTAAAGTGAGTTGAAAACCCGGTGTTAGGTGGGGGTTTGCGGGTTTTCCCCCTCTTTGGTGTGTGAGTGTGTGGCTATAAATAGAGAGGGTAGAGCTCGGGTACTTGTGAGATTCTGATCCCCGAGTTGCTCTGTTCTTCCTTTGTTTGTGAGTGTGTGGGTTCTCGGGATGGAGCAAGTGTGCTCATGTATCTCCCAGTTGGAGTGGCTGTAGAAACCTCCATTATCAATCATTCATCTCTCTTCCTCTATTTGTTTTCTGTCGTCTTGAGATGTTGTGATTGACTTGTTTGCGATCTGTTTTGAGAGCTTGGACTTCTTGCTATCCTTTTCTCTCCTCTCTTCTTCGTGAGTCTGCTTTCGTCTTTGAGTGCTTTGATTAGCTCAGAACTAGGGAATCTGTCTCAAGGCCACTTGGCCAGTTCATTCCCGAGAGCAGGAGTCGAATTAGAGAAGTTCTTTTTTTTTGGATGATTGTGCGCCTCGAGTCCTTCTGTTCTTGGTTCATCCTCTCAGTTATCACTAGTTGATTTCTTTTGTCGGCTCTGGCAAGTGTTCGACCACGTGGTGTTCGACCATCAGTTGGCTTACGACCACGTGTGTTCGATCGAAGAAGCTAGTTCTTTCGCCCGATTTGTCGTGTGAGTACTTGGGGAGTTTTTTAGAAGGCACCATTCACCCCCCCTCTGTTGCCATTTCGGTCCTACATGGGCCAATTGAGCCAGGCCTAAATAGGCCCATGTTGTGCCATGCTTTTCCGCCCATTTGGCCACCACTAGTGATCACCACCGCTCTACAAGCAACATGCACACCAAGACCAAGCAACCATCTTCTAGCACAAGTTCAACGTATTTGACTCATGTCTATTAAATCATGCATCATGCAAATCAACCCATTGCTCCCAAGCCATGACTCAAAATCAAAACACCTCATTGCACCTCTCAATACCCTTTACTCAGGGGAGTGGTCTGACCGCCAGCCACATGTCGGTCAAACCGCCGCTCACTCCTCTCAGTCAACAAACCTTCCAGAAAATAGCTACCACTATCTAAACACCGGTGCGCCCGACCCTACAATCAGACCGCACCCTACATAATGCTTAGAATGCACCTGACATGAAGTTCAGTCCATTTTCCAAAAGCACACATGCCAGTCTGACCGTTATGCTTGGATCGGTCTGACTGATTCAGCAAATTGGTTAGACAAGTTGCACACTGATAGCAACTCTAAAATCCAACAAACTTTCAAAACCAAACTCAAACTTAAACAACACATGAAAACCAAAGTCAATTACTCATGACAAACCATAAGATGACATCCACATGTTCTCACAGCTTATATACTAGATGATTAAATCCAATCTACATAATTAGACCTTGTTTGGATGGGGCGGGATGGACTAGGATCCACATGGATAGCCTAGGAGTTTAAACTAAAATCCTGACGGATCCATGTGGATGGGCCAAAATTTTGGCCCATAAAAACAAGTCCTTAAATCTCGACAGGTGCTCTCGAGGGAATGATGGCCTGAATGTTGGCCTTTGGTGAGCTTACTGGTGAGATTGAGACGGCCATGGTGGTTGGAATTGGCAACCAATGAGCCCAAGCATAGCCTACTTGGGTGCTTGTAGAGAGAATGAAAGAGAGAGAGGAAGAGAGGAATGAGAAAGGTACAATATTTTTATTTATATTATGGTTAAGTCATCAGTTGAGTTAGCATGATGTTCTACGGTGGATTTTCTGACTAAGGGTGCCTTTGGTTGAGCTTTTGGGAGCTACTTTTGCTTCCAAAAAGCCAAAAGCCAACCAAAGGGGTGGAAACCAGAAGTTGCTTTTTCAGAAACAGCTACTTTTGGGTAGTACAGTTTTGAAAGCACCTTGGACCCTACTTTTGGCTTTTGGCTTTCTGCTTTTTGAAATGGTGAAAATAGAGAGTTGTTTCACAGTTGTTTCAAGAAAAATAGAGATAGGAGGTAAGTTTTATACTTGTTTGAACCAAACAGCTTACAGCTTTTCCACAGCTCACAACCTACAGCAGCTTTTCCACAGCTCACAGCTCACAGCAGCTTTTTCAGAAGCTACATCTCAACCAAACACACCCTAAACCATTCACAGTTGACTATGATGTGACATGGCAAAAATCACCCATAATACCAGATTAGGGACATGATTTGCTTGGTTTTAATATTTGAGGGACATAAAATAAATGGTATTGGAGATGAGGGATGAAAATTAGACTTTGAGAAAAGTTGTGGGATAAAATTAAACTTTTTTCTTATTTTATTAGTATATTTTAAGATAAAGTTATAAAAAGTAACGATCAAAATTGTATATCGAATACCAAAAAAATAAAAAATGTTAAGTAAAAAGAATGAAAGGAATATATTATGTGTGCGCGCTAGGTCAACTTATGCATCTCTATATAATTAATGTTCTCCTGTTCCTTCCCCGATCTACTCTGCTTAGACATATTTTCTTTTATCCTTCCGTGCTTTCACCATGCGATTGGAGGCCCTAAAAAACTAAAACTATTAAATAAAAAAGAACAAAAACATTAAGTAAAAAGAACAAACGGAATATATTATGTGCATGCTAGGTCAACTTATGCATCTCTTTATATAATCACTGTTCTCATGTTCATTCTCTGATCAACTTTGGTTAGGGTATCTCTAATAGTATCATCTCAGCTATTTCTTAGTTATATTAAATGAGCAAAATTCTATGTAGAAGAGGAGGGGAGGAGAGATATTGTGTTGTCTTTTATGTAAGAGAGGACTTGAGCCTGCAAACCAACATAAATAGTGATAGGGTGTGCAGCAGAAAGTTATAGTAAAAATAGTATAAAATAATTAAAAAAATGATTTATTGTTAATGATATCGTCTCTAGCGCTTTATTTAAATGAGATAAAAGCCTTAAAAATAACATTAAAAGACCAACTATTGTACATATCTTTGTCCTTTCACCATGCGATTGGAGGGCGGGGTGGTAGCGGGTTGTATACCACCTACTACTAGATTGTTCAACCAAGATAATAATGAAACTGGTGATCGACAAGGCCCGATGCCAGCAATTAATAGAGGTAAGTTGAGCGGCGATAAAGAATCATATATCCACTGGTATGTATGGATTCTTATTTCTTCTTTGTAAATACGAATATTACACTCTATTCGTATGATTGACTCCAGGTTGAAATACTACCTATATTATGTCCCGGGGGATTGCTTCTCAAGGAGGCATGCAATGTCATGCATTTTGAAAAAAAGACCCCCAATTCCCAAATTTACATACAGATCCTTATTCTTACAAAAAGACCCCTACCACACCAGTAATTTCATGATAAGGCCCTCCACTTTCCGCAATTACGTATGATTCCTTAACTTTTTCAGAAAGGCCCTCCTTTACGAGATATAGCCCCGCGGTTTTCCTGGGGTTTTCCCATAATTATGCATGGGTCCTTTATTTTTTTAGAAAAGCCCTCTGTTGTTCCCGTACATACATGCGAGCCCTCGATTTTTCCACAAAAACCCCCTTACGAATTGTCAACTTTTTTCTTTGGTCCATGTAGTAGCTAGCGTGACATGGCGCCTTGCTTCCGCTGCTAGTAGATATTAATAAAACATGTTTCATATTGATACATGGAACATATAGTATGTACTTAACTTTACAGTGCTTGCACTCAAACTAAAAAAGTAACAAAAAATTTTGAAACAATTTCTAGATGTACTTCATGGTTTACTCCACCTATGCATAAAATTTCAAATTTAAATTCATTCTATGTTAAGAATGCCAAAAAAGAGAATATTCTGACAGATTTGAACTCTTATCTTTTGTCAGAATTTTCTCTTTTTTGGTACTCTTAACATAGAATAAATTTGAATTTGAAATTTTGTACATAAGTGGAGTAAACAATGAATTATATCTAGAATTTTTTTAAAGTTTTCATGATATACACTATAAAGACGAGTACATGCTATATGTTCTCCGGATACATTTCGTTCTTCATCGGTTACCATATTAAAATTAACGCATCCTAGCTTAACTTTTGTAGTATACGACGAATCTATGTTCACTGTTCATCCAAACAAAGAAGCTCCAATGTTTTCCATGATTGTACGTTATGTCAAGATATATGAGCCAACAACAATAATATATCAACTATTCTGATTTTTTTTATAGGGTGTGTTATCTTTCGGCTGATTTGAGGATTCTTTTTGCTTCTATTTATGGCTCATGATTTATGTTACAGTAACTAAATTTCAAACAGAGTGTCTTTTTAAGATGAGATTTACAAATCGATTGTAGTAGGCACTGTACTAACTTCAGTTATATCGGTCAAAATCGTACGTGAGTGTCTCTCTCTGTACTCTCTCGAGAAGTCATAATTCAAAAATTTTGACCATAAACTATAGTAAAAAAGAATGACCCTCTCCAAACGGCTTGTAAGCATTTGGCTAAGCCACTTGCAATACGCTGGTTTCTTAATTTTGTTTTTTTTTTGTTTTTTAGTTTTTTTTGGCTTTTTCCCCTCCTGTTGCTTTGTATTTTTCCAAAAGATATTGCGGTATTTTTTTAATTTTTCTTATTTTTTGGTCTAGAAAAAAATAATGACTGCTATAGTATACTTTAGCCAAATATTAGAAACAGAAGTCAGAAGTTGGGCGTTGAAGTTGTTTAGAGCGGCACTGAAATTTTGTATTATGAGGTCCACACACAGATATTTATGCATTCTTTTGAGTTGGACTAGTAGTTTTCTCCGCACTGTAAAATCACTTGGCAAGTTGGCAGAGAGAGGAATAAAGGTGTGGCTCTTCTTCCCACCACACAATACATCTTCTCACCATTTCCCCAAGCCTAGAAGCCCATCTCTCTCATCACTTCATCTCCGGTCCTCACCAGTCACCACTTCATCACCCTCATAATTTCCCCTAAGCAATTAAAACACACAATCCTAGTCTCCCATTAATGGATGTTACCAAGATCCTCTCATAAACTCGCTATGTTACCCCTACTTTTCGGCATTAGCTTCTAACTTTTAGTTCATTATCCCTTAATTTCGTCTTTTTCTGACTTTTGGCTTCTTTGAACTTTTTGTTTTTTTCCGTATTCGTTTGCATTGTCCATGATGGGCTAACCTGTTTTTATATTTTTAATTTTTTAAGTCACCAACAGTTACAGTGCAAAATAAACCATAAGCCAGCTTATTTAAGCCAAATTGAGCTCCCCTAGAGCATCTTGATTTCAATATATGAAAGACTCCATGGATTAGATGGTTGAACATTCAATTGAAGAAGTTGAAGACTCCATGGAGTATGCGGTGGTCAAAGATTCGTTCAAGGAATTTGTTGAGGACTCCTTATAGAAGGATGAGAAAGAGGAAGATGAAGTGAATCAAACTCTAGTGGGTAGTCTTGAATGAAAAATATGTTAGAAATAGGCCCATATAAGTGAGGCACGTTTCCTTTAATTCCAAAGTATGCATGATTTAGTATCATATTGCTAACGTAAAGTGGAGATGACCAATTATAAGGTGGAGCCCTTGCCACTCCTTGAATCATGTCACACATGGATGAAGATGGTATGAGGAGGGCTTTGGCTAATCACACACGCACGCACGTGCATATTTGCATATTTTCGCGTGAAAATCGCATGACTTGTGACTTGCGATATGTGACCGTGCCATGCCGTGACGTGGCGCGTCACTTGGCAGACTAAGTCCACCTTTATTTTTGCTGAACTATGTATCACTCTCTCTCTCTATCTGTTTGATTGAGATTCAAACGTTTGAATTTGAGGCTTTATTAGATTTTGATAACAGGCAGTTACTAGTAAGTAAATGGCTAGTTAAATATGTCAGTTACCAGTGGATAAATGGCTGCTTAATCATGTTAGTTCACAGCTAAGAATCTCACTGCCTCTATTTCTTCCTCCTATGAACTTGTGTTGTTGTGCTACGCCGCTTAAACCTCATCAACTCTTCTTCCTGGCGTACACCGTGAAGAAGGGAGTGGTATCTCTGAGTTGTTGCTGCCGTGAAGACCTGCACGGGGGCGGCAATAAGGTTTCTGGGCAGTGCATTTGTGTGACCGCTCCTGCACTGCGTCTTCTACGTTTCTACACTGCATCAAGTCTGCACTGCTTCATGTTCTTCATCAAGCCCAACAGTAAGTCGTTTGCATGTTCAATTGACATTGAGTAGCCCGCTATGCAGTATTTTCTAAAGTATAGTGAGTAGTCTACTGTTAGTTATGTGTTTTGCATCACTAGTTTTTATTGTATTTGTCTACTAATAAAATTTGGAATTAAAATATTGCCTACATATCCAACAAAATATGCATACCTAACTCAACTTTTTCTATTGATACTTTGTTGTAAAATTTGTGGTTTGGACAAATCAACAATTGGAATAAATTGTCTAGGAAATGAAGAACTGCACCTACTCATCATGGAGTGGCAGCCGGTAGATGATCGACAGAAGGGCACTGTTGCAGGTGGATGACCAGCACACTTTGCTCTCGCTTCTGCCCATAGCATTGACAGTGCATGACAGGTATTGAGATAGTTGAAGTATGTCGACACTACACATGTAACAAATAAATAACGCAAGCACATATATCAGTTGTAACCCACTCGTGCCTCCACCATGTCACGTTCATGTCGTAGTGCTACCTCCACCTAGCCCTAGCATCGTTGGAGACTAGTTGTAGGATTGAGGTAAGTCCTATCTTCCATAGATCTGGAATTTGTGATGAGTTTATCATGATTTAGGAGGTTGTTTAGCAATTGGTGTTGTTGCTAGGGTTAAAATCTGTACATGCGTTGATAGATTTCCCCGGGTTGCATTCGTTGTAGTGCAATAGATTTTCCCTTGTTCATTTGGGGTGCTTCGTGCTCTATAGGCACAAGGCAGTGAGTCATGGATGTTCTAGACAACTTGTAGTGAGCTTCCATTTCAATGAGGAATTCTTTGACGATCAAACTCGCATGTCCCGTGACTCATGTGTGGTTTTTGAAAGGGTGGGAAGAAATTGCATTACACTGGAGGCATTGAGGGGTTGCCTTACATTGATTGGGATAAGATATCTCTACTAGAGATTCTTAGGCACTTGAAGGACCATTGTCCAGACCAAGAAGTAGCATTGTTGCATTGGCTTTTGCTTAGGAAAGAACTGAAGGATGACCTTAGGGTACTAATAGATGACAAGTCATGCCAGGCCATGGCTGATTGTTTTACTAAGGGGGGTGTTGCTTATATTTATGTGAAGTCAGTGTTAGTACATGTAGATGCTCCCACAGATGAAGAAGCTATAGGAGAAGAAAAAAAATCAATGATTAGGAGGATGAGTTTGATACTTGGGGGATGAAAGCACAGCGGAAGAGTATGATGTTGATGTGGGCAAGTAGAAATGCAAAAATGTTAAGGTGTTACCAATCTCGCCATCTGATACTGGGAATGGGGCATCATCCGCTAATGGAGATACTGATGGCTCAGAAGATAATGAGGAAGCTGCTGAAAACAAGAAAAACTTCAAGTCTTTTAAGAGCGAGGCAGAGTTAGGTAAAATGCCTACTGATTTAGGACTATTGATATTACCAAATAATGTGGAAGAAGCGAGTGATAGCTCTTATTTTTCTGGTAGTGAGGAAGAGAACAACTATGAGGAAGATAGTGATGGGGAGCTAATTAGAAAGAAATCAAAATACCCAAAGTTTGACAGGAAGTCAGCAAATCCTCGGTTTGGCCTTGGTATGACGTTTGCTACCAAAAAAGAATTTCTTGAAGCAGTTAGGACATACGGACTTACTTCCAGACATGTAATTAAGTTAGTGAAGAATGACAGTGTGAGGTGTAGGGCCAAATGTGACTATGGAAATTGTCCATGGTACATTCTTTTGTCAAAGACCAGTAGGACAGACTCATGGTAGGTTAGGAGCTTGAAGAATGAGCACATCTGCCCACCAAGGAGGGACAACAAGCTTGTCACCTCAAGGAGAATAGCTGAGAACTTTGAGAACACCATCACAGCTAACCCACATAGAAGATAGAGCATATGAAGCACACTGTCCAAGAACAGATGCATGTAGACGTCAGCCTTGCCAACTGCAAAAAGGCTAAGTATCTTGTTACACTGAAGATATTGGACTCCAAGAAAGGGGAGTATGGCAGGGTATTTGACTTCCAGATGGAGCTGCTTAGGAGCAATCTAGGGAGCACCTGTGTAGTCAAGCTACATCTAGATGCTACTAAACCAGTTCTCCAAAGGTTTTACATATGCTTTGATGCTTGCAAGAGATGGTTCCTAGCAGGTTGTAGGAAGGTGGTTGGCTTGGATGGCTGTTTCTTTAAAAGTCCAATAGATGGAGAGCTAATATATCACTAGGCAGAGATGCCAACAACCAAATGTACCCAATTGCATGGGCTGTGGTAGAAAAAGAGAACAATGATTCCTAGGACTAGTTTTGCGGGATATTCTTTAGAGACGTCCAAATTGGAGATGGTGATGGCTGGGTTATAATTTTAGAACAACAGAAAGTAAGTATCTCATTAGTGTTATTTGCTATTGTTTTTCATTTGCATAACTGCACCTAACATTATTCTCATGCTTGTGAACTTAGGGACTGATCAATGCAATGCAAAATTGGGTATAAAGGACAGAGCACAGGATGTGTGCAAGGCACATATATGCAAATTGGAAGTAAACCTACAAGAACAAGGCTTGGCAGAAGAAGTTCTGGAGGTGTGCCAAAGCTCCATGCCTCAACCTTTTCAATTACCATAAGGCAAAGCTTGCAGAGGACACACTTGCTGGTGTTGAGGCAACTATGAGGACAGATCTAGAGCATTAGGTTTTCTTCCCATAATTAGCATGCTAGATTGCATCAGGAGAAAAATCATGGTTAGAATACAAACAAATAAGAGCAAGACTGATAAGTGGACTGGACCTATATGCCCATATATCACCAAGAAGCTCAAGGAGTTCATCTCTGAGTCTGTGTTCTACCATTAAGTATACAATGGTGAAGATGCCTTTGAGGTGACCCACAAGGAGCATATATTTAGTGTCAACTTGGATAGAAGGACTTGTTCCTGCAGGTATTGGGAATTGTCTGGCCTCCCTTGCCCCCATGCTATCTCATGTATATACTGGAGGACAAACAACCTGGATGACTACATAGCTCCTTGCTACTATATTGAGCAATACAAGAAGATCTATGAGCACTGCCTATAGCATGTGGAGGGTATGACTTGCTGGCCCACCTCTGAGAGGCCAAGGCCTAGGACTCCAAAAATAGAGAAAATGCCTGGCAGGCCCAAGAAGGAGAGAAAGAGGGATTCAACTGAGAAGCCTAAGGGGACCAAATTGTCCAAGGTTGGCACAGTTAGCAGGTGCATTGTATGCAAAGAGATTGGTCACAATAGGAGGAATTGTAAGAGGACACAACTTTCCTCTGGAGGTAACTAGCAAGAACACCCAAATGTACCTACTTCTGAGATGTCACAAAACACCCAAATGTACCTACTTCTGAGATGTCACAAGCTACTCCAATGGTATGTCAAAAGTATCCATTTTTGTGCAATACACTTACTCATGTTGCCTTGCTGATTGAATATTTGCAATGCAGGTAATGTTCTTTAGCTCACAGCAAAGCACATCAAACCTAGGCAAGAGGAAGGGAAAGTCCATTGGTTCCAATCCCCCATCACAAAGCAAGAAAAGGTGCAGTGGTGTTGGTGTGATGTACTTGGACAAACCAAGCACACAAACTCAGCGTGTGAGTTCTATTGTTCAATTTTATTTCTATTGTTGTATTTAACTTGTACCACTACTCATATGCCCATTTCTGCATGCAACCTGTAATACCAACTCAGAGCAATATCACAACCTCTACTGTTGCTAGAGTGAGCACACAAGTAGGGGGTTCTGGCACCATGAACTTGGTTGCAAATGTGGCATCAACAAGTGCTCAATTTAGGGTGAATGTGTCCATCACTTCTGGTTCTGCTTCTGCACAAGAAATGGCTTAGGAACCTACCCCCAGGTCCAACGAAGTTGGTCCACCAAAGAGAAGGAAACAATGTACATCAAAGATGGCAAAGCTTCTAGGATTGTATGGTGTACTCAATGCTTTCTGTTTGTAAGAGGCTAAGTTCTCATGTCATATACTAAGTTTAACTATTTTTGGTGCATGTAAGAGCTTAATTATCATGTCAGATACTAAGTTCATCTATGTGCTTAGTTTTTCTATTTGTGCTCAGTTCATCTATTTTTCCTTGCAAACACCATGTTCCAATTTCAATTCATTTTATTTCAAATAATTTCATGCACCATGTTCCAGATCGTTCGTTCGAACACATCACTTGCTACAAATAAGCTGACAAAATAAAATTATACATTCAACCACATGACTAGCTGCAAAGTGCAGCACACATTGCTATTCCATTTCATTTCTTCCAACAAAGACATCACAAATAGAGAAACATTTGCATTCTATCACCAGTAATGCATCTCACGTCAACACATACACATACAAAAGTGCTAAAATCACCACGAACTAGACAAGAATCACTATGGTTTTGGTTGAGTATGACATCTATGGCATGACTTTCCACAGTGCTGGCATCACACAATTGCACTGCCTTTTTGAGCCGATTCACCGAGCGATGACCCATACGCCATGAACGACTTCAATGCCTCTTCTTCGGTGCCGAATCACCAGTAGCTTGCATCCGAGAATGAACGGATCTCTTCGTGGCAGCGCTCCCAACTGTTGTACACCCCGTGATTCTGGCCATTGTACACGACGTACCACCTCATTCAGCCCTATACCACATGAACACACTCTCAACACATCAACGACAGCAAGAAGCACTCCAATAAAAACCGCATGAAGAACAACCAAATTCACCCGAAAGGAGGGCCAGATCGGAAATACCTAGGTAACCAATAGCCCATAAACACCTTGCCTCTCCCAGCTGGAATCGACGACGGTGGAGATCCAACCCACGCTTGAAGCACCAAGTGGGTGATGCCTGGGTCACCTTCGTCGCTGCCTCTAGGGTTCACGGGGGAGAAGAGGGAATGCGTGAGTGAGAGTGTGTGAGAGGGATACAAGGAGAGCTTAAACCTAGTCGTGAGGACCCAGTCTGCCACGCTGGCAGCTGATTTGGCAAAATATCGTTTTGACCCAGTCATGAGGACCAAACATAAATGGTTTTTGAACTTGAAGGATGCTTTTGTTCGATTTTGAATGTTAAGGACCAAAATCGATCAACAGTCAAACATCAGTGACCAAAAGTATATTTTTCCTAGTTAAAATGGTCTAACTAGGTGTAGGACCACAATGGGTTGGGTTGGGGGTGAATGGTGCCTCAGAAATTTTTCTCAAGTATTCATAAATTCTTCACTATAATAGCTATAGGGCTATGAAGATCATAATTGAAAGCGTAGAAGCAAAACAACAACATCAAAACCCAAGAGAGGGATTTTCCAGCACCTCACTGGTCTAACCGCCATAGAGGGTGCAGTCTAACCAGTGGGTAGTCTAATCGGTAAGCAATCGATGGTCTGACCGGTGGCTGGTTGACCAGGACAAGGGGTGGTTTGACTACTCCCCTATTCCCAGAACAAGCCAAAGACCAAGAATGGTGCAACTCCCAAAATCCTCAATCAAAAGTGATAAAACTTTGAACATACCTTGCTTTGAGTCTTAGAAACCTATTCCATTCAAAGATCATGTGGATCATTGTCAAAGTTTGAATCTTTCCCAAAGAGAAGCAAGATTGCACCAAAATCGAGCAAACTCTAAAAAATCTTGGGATATGACTTGCTCGTAGATAGAAGATAACCAAGATGACTTTAGATGAGTTCCCACATATCACAACAAGCTACTTCTCCCAAAGATTCAAAGCAAAAAAAACCCTGGGATCAAAAAATCTTAAGATAAAGTCAAATCTAAGCAAAACCAGCAACTTCAAAATCTTGCAAGACTTGGTGCCTAGATAGATGGGATTAGGTCTCACGAGTCATCTCAATCACTTACATGTTCTTGGCACATAACAAGATCAAGAAGGGGAGGAGAAGAGATCAAACCAACACAAACAAGAGCAATCAAACAAACAAAAACGAGCAAATCAACCAAAACAAGAAGACACTATGAATGAAGAACAAAGTTGATCTATTGCTACTTACAAATAAAGGTTTTATATGAACTCTACCTGGAGGATAAGAGAGCATACCATAGCACTCATTCTTTTCTAACCCTAACTCTAGAATACAAGGTTGGACTGGTTTTCAAGTTCTCTTGCAAGCTTCCATCCCAATCCATTAAATAGACGAGGTAACTAGCCCACATCTAACCTAATGCATACTATCTACTAGCACATTTGGGGGAAACCTGTTTACCCCACAAAATACGAGTTTTACTCATACACTTAAGTCATGCACATTTTGAAAAGCACATGAGTCCAAATCCGCTAAGTCCTTAGCTTTTGATCCACTTGATCTTCTCAGCCTCTCTTTGACCTAAACTGCTTTCCCAAATGTTTTGATCCAACGAAGTTTTTGGTATTTGGCAAACTACCAAAATACCATTGCCTTGACCCGGTCTTCATCTTCCATTGCAAGCAATTGTCATGCTTGCAAAGTGTAGGTGTATCAATAGCTTGTCAGACATCGAAAAGTTTCTTCCGTTCTGGTTCCACCAGACCACGCCACACTTAGACTGACCAAACCACTTGGTGTAACCTGTCACTCGAACCTTCCTTTCAATATTTCCCGCCTTTCTTGTGCCATGCTTGAGCTCAACCATCTTACCTGGCATCCTTGACCGTTCTGGGCTTCAGCTCCTCCATGAGCATAGCCTCGATCATTGCCATTGACCATGGTTGACTCTAAATTTTTCTACACATCCAAAGACAAATAAATCATTTCGGATACAAGTTCTTCAAAACTTCACTCACGTTAGTCAAACACATGCTTCATGCAACATAAATGTAGTGACCAAACATAATTCAATTCATCCCAAGACTTAATTCCCAAAATCAGAGAGACAACCCTCAGAGTTGGTCTGACCGCCAACTAGGGGCTGGTCAAACCGGTTGATCTCAGTGCAAAACACCCATACTAGAAAAATGCAACTGGCATTGAACGACCAGTCTTACCACCAAGCGGTCTGATTGGCAACTCTCTGATGGTTTGACCGGCAATAGCTAGCGATAAGACTAGAGATAGCCTTCGGTTAGACCATTTTTCTGTCCACGACAACTGACCAAATGTAAACTCTGCAAAATTCAAATTCCAACTCCACAAACTTAGCAATAGTTCATCGCATAGTATCATAGGCCTTCTCACATGATCCGTCACTAGGTTTATGCAACGAGCACTGAGAATTTAAGGTAGCAATGCTACTGTGATTAAACATAAAATACAAATTTAAATATATGATCAATCACTAAGATGGACCTCGCCCCGTAGTTCTATACCAACCTTTCCTCGATCATCCCTACACGAACTATAGCTAGTCACCCATCGGCAAATCCTACATAAAAGCAGTGCCAACACTCCTAACGGCGCCGTTGTCGAATCCAAAAAATTGTTTTTTCCTTGATGAGTTGGAGTTGCTGATTCTGGTTTTCTATGAACAAGGATTGGCATCTTTTTGTGTACCAGTATCGATCAACCAAGGTAGTTGAAGTTGATGTATGAGACTGAGGATCATCTATAGATTGTAGACACTCTACCCTTTGTACAAGCTTCTATGTGGCATGTATGTCTGTTTGGTTTGTTTAGCACTCCACCCATACTTAGCAATTCCATTTTGGTACTAGCCGGAACCACTAGAATGTTCCATTTTGGCGGGTAAAAGGGTATGCAACATGCTTCATCCCATACCAGTCCAAATTCCAGCCCATACTGGCTGGAATGGCATTCCACTCGTGCCAATACCGGGAATCCAATTTCAGAATTCACACGGGGAAGCAAACAATGGGTTCAAAACCTTCAAGTTCACTACTTCCCATGCATGCCACCATACTTAACGAAGCAATCTCATTTACGGGCTCCTTTTCTCTATGAATGTTGGAATAAAAGCACACAAAACAAGGTTGGTTCGAAGTAATGCACACATTGCCATTCAACCATACTCTGTTAGGCCAGTCTCAGTGGAGGTTTCATGTCCCAGTTTCCAATACACCTATATTTTGGAAACAGTGCAGAAGAGTTTCATCCCCATGAAACTCTCTCTACTCTCATGAAACTTTTATCATCTCTCTCTTCATCAATACAGTACCATGTTAGCGTATTTAATACCCATGAAACTCCATAAAACCCCCACTGAGACTGGCCTTAGCCTACCATATTAGATGCCATGCGATGCTTCACTATGCATGCATGAAGACCGATGATGCCTTGCTTCCAGCCTACATGCATGTGAAGACCGACAACACCTCGCTTCCATACCAGACGCCATTCGGTCTACCAATAATATTTTTCGTTCCCTTTTGTTCCAGGTCAGCCTCCCTCCAGTGTATTGGGTTCAGGTTCTTTATGCTGCCACCTATCTTCTAAATCGTCACCCTTCTAAAACCCTTAATTTTGACACACCGTACCATGCTCTCTTTGGCACATCACTATCCTATACACACCTTCGCGTTTTTGGATGCCGCTGCTACCCTAATATTTCCGCCATGGCTACGCACAAGTTTGCACCCCGTTCTATCTAGTGTGTATTTCTTGGGTATCCTAAGCATCACAAAAGCTATCGGTGTCTTGATCTCTCCACAAATCGCATCATCATTTATCACTATGTGTAGGATCAAGGATAACCGACTAGAGGGGGTCAATAGGACGTTCTAAAAATTCTTGCTTTCTACAATTTTAGAGCTAAGCAAAATTTCTATTGCAATTCAAGACCTAGTAAAGCTAAGACACCACAAGACAAGACTCTACAAATATATTTCTAGCTCAACTAAATATGACAATATCAATAATCTCAATTTGCTAGATATATAAATATGGAAAGTAGAGATAAAAAAATAACTAAATGATAACACGTGATGTTTTGCCGTGGTATCGAAGACTTGCGGGTCTTCACTAGTCCACGTTGAGGAAAGCACAGGCGACTTGGACCGGCTCCACGAATTAAGTCTTGCTCCTCGATTCCACTAGTGGTTGTTCTTCCTCTACTCCGGAGATGGCGAACACCAAGCCACTCACCGCCTGAACTCTTGCCAAGTCATCTAGGTGCCGGCAAACACCAGAAGTAAAAAACCACAATCTTCACTTGACAGAATTCAAGTGCCAAGGATCAATCTAGAGTGAATGCACTTGAATTTTGGCTCACTTACCTCAAATGATGCAAATAGAGTAAATGAAGTGTTTGAGGTGCTCTATTTGCTCAAGGATGTTGAATAGAGTCAATTCTTATAGTCCTTGAGTTGGTGGAGGGCTATTTATATCCCCCACCAACCAATTCGACTGTTAGAGGCAAGTTCCTGAAATTTTCTACATGAACGGTAGTATTGTCGTTCATTGGCCGGTACTATCGTATCCGCACAGACTGCACTTTAACGACTATAGCAGATGAATTTAATGACTCTAAACTAACTATTAAAGTTGCGGCGTGGTACTATCGACGTTGTAAGTGCGGTAGTTCCGCTCTCCGGTAGTTCCGTTTCTTTAAAGCGGTACTACCGCTTCCCTTAGAGGTCCAAACCTAGCCCTCTCTGGAAATAACATGCCGCCAACTATCTTTCGGTACTTTCGGTGTGCGGTAGTTCCACTCAGGATATGCAGTCGTACCGCAATACGGTAGTTCCACCAAATGAACTCTGGTACTACCATTTTTCAGGGGATTAAACATGCTCCAAAAGTTTCTCTCTAGAAAATACGTATCACCAACCAGGTTTCGGTCCGAATGGGGTGCAATAGTACCACCAAGTAAACATTGGTACTACCGATTATTTTGAGAATGCACAGTTGGCTTTCAAGTTGAAATCTAAGTGCATATATGATCATAAATTGGTCCAAATGGCACAAAAACATGTCGTCAAGCTACTAGTCATGATCTCACTTAATAGTACGACATCTAATCTAAAATCCGGTCTTCCAACCTTTTCTCCTAAGACCGATAAAATCAAAAAAGATTCTAGACTACTTACACATTTATCTTGAACTATATTGATCTTCATGTTGACCTTTAGTATGCATCTCCAGATTGTCACATTCTTCACCATGACTAAACTTTTCCAATACTTAATAAACATGTTAGTCACATATTCACATATTGTCATTAATTATCAAAATAATTTTTAGGGGCCTAGATACTTTCACCATGTCACATTCAATGAAAATTATTTTTCTTTCACCGAACTCCCCAACCCGCCTACCCCTTTTGATTTTGATTTTCTTACTAAAATCATCACACTGCGCCACCTCTGTTCCACCACACATTTCTTCCCCGATGCATCCCGCACCAGCACACTCCACCACCTCGCCGCCTACCCAGTTTCCACCAGTCGCCGAGCCTATTGTCTCTGTGTTAAACGAACATCCTATGACTAATCGTGGTAAACACGGTATTTGTTAACCCATCCAGCGTCTCAACCTCAATGTCATCTCTCCATCTCTCATTCCCAAAACCTATCACGTCGCTCTTAATGATAAACATTGGTGTGTGGCTATGCAAAGTGAGTTTGATGCCCTTCGAGCAAACAACACTTGGGATCTTGTCCCTTGCCCCCTGGTGCTAATATTGTCACTGGCAAATAGATATTTCATCACAAGTTGAAGCCTGATGGCTCCTTGGACTGCAACAAAGCTCATTGGGTTCTGCGTAATTTTTCTCAAAAACCCGGAGTTGATTTTGATGAGACTTTTAGCCCAGTCGTCAAACCGGGTACTGTTTGCACTGTTCTCACACTTGCTTTGTGTAATGACTGGACGGTCCACCAACTTCATGTGAACAACGCCTTTCTAAATGACACCTTATCCGAAACTGTTTTCTGTCAACAACTTTCCGGTTTCGTTGATACCGTGTGACGCACTCATGTTTGCCTGCTAAACCAATCTTTGTATGGCCTTAAACAAGCCCCACGAGCCTAGTTCAGCCATTTCGCTATCTTTCTTTTATCCCTTGATTTCGTCAGGTCTAAAGCTAATCTGTCCTTGTTTATCTATACCCGTGACTCCAATGTTGCCTACCTTCTCTATATCAATGACATTGTTCTCAAAACATCCAACCCAACACTTCTTCAGGGGACAATTGATTCTCTTCACAATGAGTTCTCCTTGAAAGATCTTGGCTGCCTCCACTTCTTTCTTGGCGTCTCTATTCACTGTTCCCATGACGACTTGTTTTTGTCCCAGCACCCGTACATTATAGATATTCTCGATCGTGTAGGCATGACCAACAACAAACCCTCCACCAAGCTAGTTCTCGATTGTGTAGTAGGCCTGCCTTCATACGTATGATCCGTACGAGCCACACTACAACCTTCTGAAGCACATACTTCGCTATCTCAAGGCACCATCAAGCATGGTCTACAACTACATGGAACTACGCCAACAACTCTCACCGCCTACATTGACGCCAATTGGCTAGGTGCCCTGACACTCACAAGTCCACCTTAGGCTATGGCATCTTTCTTGGTGACAATATGATGTCTTGGTTATTCAAGCGACAACATACGATGTCTCGTTCCAGCGTCGAGGCCGAGTACCGCACCATCGCCAACGCCATGGCCGAGTCATGGTGGCTCTACCAGTTTCTCTTGGAGCTACGTTGACCCCTTCAGCAAGCCATGGTCATCTTCTGTGACAATATCAGTGTAGTATATCTCTCGACTAACTCCGTTCAACATCAAATGACAAAACATATGAAGATAGGTCTACACTTTATACGGGAACACATCACTCTTGGTGAAGTCCGCGTGCACCATATCTCCACCAACTCCCAGTACGCCAACATCTTCACCAAAGAGCTCTCGATGGCGACCTTCAAGGAATTCTGCTCCAGCTTGAACTTCTATCCCGCTTCTGCTCCAACTGCAGAGGGTGTTAGCCTACCATACCAGACGCCATGCGACGCTTCACTATGCATGCATGAAGACCGACAACGCCTTGCTTCCATACCAGACGCCAGACGACGCCTCGCTTCTTTCCTGCATCGCTTTCCCACTTCATGCGACGCCTCGCTTTCCCATGCTTTGCATGTCACCCTTGTAATATTTATATCCCTGATGTATCAATGAATCAGTCAAGTGCATCACTTCTATGAGCCTTCATACTCTTTATATGAACTGAGCCTACCTCACTTGGTGCTCACTCGGTGGAAATGCACAACTCCATCACCCAAGTTCAAGTTCTCTTCAATGTCTTGATGCGAATTTGAGTGCCTATTGTCACACCAATTGTATTTGCTTCGAAACAAGGCTAAGCAAACACGCAGCCGAAAATCAATTCACAAAGAGTGCATTGCCAAGATGTAACAACCAACCCTCTAGTAATAATGACCAACGTCAATCAACGAGAAGAAGAAGAAGAAGAAAAGACTCCATTCAATTCGAAGAGTTGGGATATCGCCAAGAGCACAACAAGATGTCTCAGCTGAGCTCTGCTAGCCGGACTGCGATGCTCCTCCTTGCTGCTGCTGCAGCAGCCGTTAGCACTGCTGCTCCGGCAGGTCCGGCCTGCCAGAACGACATGGACGTGCTGAAGACCACTTGCTACAAGTACGTGGAGAAGGGCACACCAACGGTGCCGCCATCGCCGGACCGCTGAGCCGCCGTGGAGGGAGGGCGTGGATGTGACCGTGTCTGCAACAACCTGGGCACCCCCAGCGCCAAGAACAATATAAATCTGGTGAAGGTGTCCTGTCAGCAAACAGTGCTTTGCCACCATCCCCTGGAACTGCGGAGGTGAGCAGCTTTGGCTTGGTTACCAATCTGTGTACTATGAACTGGCAATGACACTGACATGCTGGCCCCGCCAAATAGCTCCTTGGGTGGGGTCCACATGTAGTATGCTCTTCGTTCATGTGGCAATACTCTTGTAAAGATTGGTTAGATAAGTAGATTATAGTACAACATGCTACCTGGATGGCAAAAGAAACGTTGTATTCAGCAACTAGTATTGTGTCCCTTTCAAACAAAAAAAAAAGAGCCTTGCTAGTTCATTCAAACCTCAGAAAATTACATGTGCTATACTGATTAAGTGACTATTCTAAATGTCATTTGAGATCATTACTTTTATTTGCAAAAAATAACAATCCAACTGGTTATGTTTTCGGTTTATTACAGGATCAAAGCTGGTCTGAGACAAGAAATGGCTGAATGGCGAGGTCGGCTAACATAAGCAAGGCAACTAGCACTGCTGAATAAATAAATAAAGTTGGTCAACTTTTAGTTGGATGCTGTTGGAGTATTAAGAATTGTATTGACGTTCAGCATGTTAACTTTATGAACTACAAAATATATCTAGATGATTTATAATTGATCTATGCTGCAATTTGCAAGAGTATGTTATATTGACCGGGTATGCTATATTGGCCAGGTTATCACCAGTTTGCTGATCTGTCCTGCTCCTTGTATTAGCAAAGTGCCGAAATAATGTTATAATTACATTGCTACAAGTATGACTAAAATTTCTAGAAATATTGGACAAGGTGGATAATGAGGAAATGTCCAAACATGATTGGAACAAGTTCGGAAAAATTGCAAGACAAATACACTTCCTTGCCATGATTTCTAAAACATAAGTGGAACTTTTCTGCCCTAATTCCAGAGATTTAGTCCTCAATATCATCTAATCTTGACTAGTAAGATACTCTAAAATAAATCACATCTGCAGATTCATCAAAACAAATTACATGTGCTGGTGCAAAACAATCAAAAGTGATGTTCATATGCAATACTTGAGCACAGTTTCCTGAAGATTCCATGATGCTACAATTCCTAATTGAATTAATTTCTAAGCACTTGTGATTTGTGAAGACAAATAAAGTGAAATTGCTTACCCAGAGCACTGTTGTACCGAGGCTTCACTGTCCCATTTGCTTGCAATCCAACTTGATGAAAGTAACCAGAAATCAATTCTAACCAGGTACACAGATAATCTGTTTCCATGCCTTGTGAATTATAATTCAATACCCCCAACCAATTTTTACAAGACAAATTGATTGCTGATATATACAACCTATGGAGTAACACACCTCACTAGAACAATCATGAACAATGGAAACAATTCTACTCTAATTACACATTGCAGCAAAGAACTACTAACCCAAGTCCGGTGATCTTGTTGCCAACATCACCTGGAGGCTCTGGATTGGAAGAGCTCCAGCCTCGCCTTGGCGTCTGGCAGCAGTGCCTCAACGCGCACATCCTGCACCATGTGTGCCTGCTTTGATGCCCAGAGCAGCACGGCTAGCACCCCTGCTTGCGCAAGCTCCTCGCTCTCTGGCACATGCAATGCAATATAACAGAGCAGTATCAGTGCCTCGATCTGCACCTCGTCGCCAAGGTACACCAGCTGGACAAGGTGGCGTGCACCGCCATCATCCACGATGGCCTTGCAGTGGTTCACATGTAGGTGGTTTTCAGTGCACGCAAATTTGGTGAGCGCGAGCACAGCTTCCTTGGTGACCGGCAGCTCACGCTCATCGAGCAGCTGCACAAGGGGCGCGATCACCCGGGTCTCACTTGCTGTGAACGTGCGTGCGAGGCAGCCAAGGGCGGTGATGCATGGGAGCAAGAGCTCGTTGTAATCACCCTTGCAGACAATGTGAAGCAGCTGGTCAACAACAGCCTTGGCTGCCAGAGAGCTGGGCTTGAACGCGGATTGCCGCAGTGCAAGGCTGTGCTCGGCGACACGGGAAATCTCCATGATCACCATTGCTGAGAAGTACTGCACGTTAGTGCCCATACCACCATCGCCCTTCTCAAGGAGCACGGCGAAGCAGAGCAGGGCACGCGACTCTGTAATGCTCTTGCAGACTCCAAGATGGCCACGGGCAAGCTTCCACAGAGCTTTCGCCGCCATGGCCTTCAAGTGCGTCTTGGTCTCAGGGTCCTCCACCTCACGAGCGCCACGGCTACTGGAGCCGCTAGTGCCCAGCTGCATCCTGAAGGGTGGAACCAACGACCCGTTCGTCTTCGTCTTGGCAGCCATGGCAGAGTGTACCACGGATTGCATTTGACTCCTTTTCGTGTCTTGCTCACCATTGGAGCTGCTGGAGCCAACAGAGTACCTGCTGTGCTCCTGGATGGTCCCGGACGCGAGGTGGCCAACGAGGTACCGGACGGCGTTGTTCTGTGCGAAGAGGTCCTGGCATGTCGGGCTCTGGTCGGCCAGCGTGGCGATGGCCTCCGCGACGGCGGCCTGCACGCGCATCGGCGACTCCTTGAGCGCGGCGCCGAAGGCGGAGCACACCCCCGCCTGGACGAGCTTCTCGACGCTCTCAGCGTCGCAGCCGAGCTGCCCGAGCGCGCGCGCGGCGGCCTCCTGCCCCTCGTCTGTGCCTTCCTTGAGCAGCTTGAGCAGCGGCAGCACGCCGTCCTCTTCGATGATGAGCTTGGCGAAGTGCTGGCTGTCGCGCGCGAGGGAGGCGAGGTTGGCGGCGGAGTCAGCGCGCGCGGCGAGGCCGCCGGTGTGCAGACGCGCGACGTGGTCCCAGATCAGGAACAGTATGGGCTCGTTCTGCGCGATGTTGGGGAGGCCGAGCAGGTCCCCGTCCCCGTCCCCGTCGGCGCCGGCGTGGGGCGATGAGATGCGGAGCAGCCAGGCCACATCCTCGATGGCTGTCTCGAGGAGGGCGACGGTGCGCGGGAACCCCGCCGCGGGGCTGAGCGTGAAGAGCCGACGGAGCCGCGGGTGGCCGCTCGAGCAGCGAGCGGCGAGGGACGAGGCCTTGGAGAGCGCCTGCACGGCCCCCACCATGATACGCGCGGCGGGGCGGTCGTAGAGGTCGGCCCGCGCCGCCTGGCGGAGAAGGGCGGCGAGCTTGTCGGCGCGGGACTTGAGCTCGGCGCACTCGGGCCGGAAGCAACGCGCGGCGCCGCACTGCTTGGAGACCTCGTCGGCCAGCTGGATCGGCCGCGCCAGCATCGCCTTCACCCCCTCCCCCATCTTACCCAACCAAGAACCCCTCCTCCCCTTCGAATTGCTCCCAAGAACCGCCTCCTCCGCGCCTCTCGCCGCCGGTTCTACCTCGAATCGCCGGGAACCAAGCGCCGGTGGCTCGATCTCCGCCTCGCCGCGGAGAATTTTGAGGGGATTTTCGCTCGGGTTGGAGTGGTGGGGTTGGCTTTTTCGTGAAGTTGCTATGGCTGGTCGCGTGGGGAGGACCGAGGCTGCGCCGCGGTTGGACTGTGTCAGCGGGTGGGGCCCGCGCGAGGTGGGCCCGTGCTAGGCAGCTGGTGAGTGACTCACGGCCTCGTGTCGTCCGCTTCTTCTTCGCCGTGGCTTCTCTTGATATTTCACCAAGATTCCTGTGCTTTATACGGTTCCTGTGAAAAATTCATGCCTTTTAAATTTTGAGAACACTTTGGCCTCACTTATTTCGGCTGGAATTTTTTACTAATTTTTATTATTCCTAAATGTTATTTTTTCTGATTTTTTCGCTTTTTTAGCTTTTTTGCCGGTTCTTTTTTACCGTATTCATTTCTATTATCCGTGATGAGCTAACCTATTTTTTCTATTTTTAAATTTTTTTAATTTTAATTAGCCAAATAAGCCACCATCAGCTATAGTGTAATTTCAGCCATAAACTACCTTATTTCAGCCCAAACGAGTGACAGCTTTGTCGCTGGTGCTTAGACTGATTTTATGTCTCTACATCCACACGACGCGATGACTCTGGGTTTCACCTTGCTCGAACATAAGTTTTTTTCCTCAACATTTTAGGGGGAAAATGTTAAAAATAGGCCTATATAAGTGAGGCACATTTCCTTTAATTTCAAAATATGAATGGTTTAGTACCATATTGCTTAGGCAAAGTGGAGGAGACCGATGTATAAGGTGGAGTCCTTACCACTCTTTGAATATGGATGGTGATGGCATGAGGAGGGCTTTATCTAATCACACACGCGCACACGCTTGCGCGCATATTCGCGTATTTTCATGTGAAAATACACGAATATACGCGTTGGCCACTTGACAGACCAAGTCTACCTTATTTTTGCTAAAATATGTATCATCTCTCTCCTTTTAACTGGTCATAAGACTGCATAAATATCATAATGTGATTTGATGAGGTTGTTACCAGTGAGTTAACACTGCTTAATCTGTGTTTTGATACCAGTGAATAATTTTGTTTTAATTACAGCAGTTACTAGTGAATAACTACAGCGCCCTAAAAAGAGCATAGAGACGTTTAGGAAAAAAACGTACACAATATTCCACCTCCATTCTTTCTGTACTTTCTTCTCTGCGAATTTGTGTTGTTATGCTGCACCATCTAAACCTTGTCGACCTTTCTTCCAGCGTGCACCTAGAAGGAGGGAGAGCGGCTATCTCCGAACCATACCGCAGATGGTACCTGCACAGGGCGGCAATAAGGTTTTTAGGTAGCGCATTTGCGCGATCGCTCCTGCACTACATCATCTACGCTCTACACTGCATCAAGCCTGCACTGTTTCCTGTTCTTCATCAAACCCAATAGTAAGTCGTTCGCGCGTTCGTTCGACTGTCATACTATACTTTCCTTGTATATATTCTAAAGTATGATGAGTAGTCTGCTATTAGTTACGAGTTTTGCATCACTAGTTTATTATATTTGTCTCTTAGTAAAACTTGGAATTAAAATATTGCCTACATTTTCAACAATCTAGAAATCTTATTGTGAATTTTGTTGCAATACAGCAATGGTTAGTACTTCTGATGCAATGAAACCAGAGAGGTTTTTTGGTCAGAACTTTTGTAAATGGCAGACTAGAGCCAATTTTGGCTTATATCTTTGGGGCTGTGGTGAGTTATCCACCCGTAGTATCCATTTACGATTGAGCAGTTCATGCAGTTTGAAAATACGAACAGCAGTGCTCTTGGCTGCATTCTGACTATTGTGGTAGATCAGCTATGTGATGTGTACATGGACTACAAGTCCGCCACAGAGTTGTGGGATGTACTAGAGTACAAATATGTAGAGGTAGAGGTAGGTCATTGGCTCTATATTGTGAGTAATTTTTTGACTTTAGCATGAATGAGGCAAAGTCCATAGTTGGACAAGCTCATGATCTCCAGCTACTAGTCGGTGAGATTGCACACCTAGGCAAGAGCAAAAGATGCACCTAGCACCTTTGGCCAGAACAATGCAAATTTCACAGAGAAGAAGACTACTGCAAAGAAGTACAAATTCAACAAACCAAACAAGACAACTAGCTTTAAGAAGAAAGAATTGAGAAAAAGGATTTGAGGGACATCACCTGCTTTGTGTCTGGAAAAGATGGTCATATCGTGAAGGACTGTCACTTCCGTAAGATCAGAGATGGTGAACATCCAAAGAAAAGGTTGTCAACGTGATCATAAGCGAGGCCTCGACTTCAGGAGGATATGATAATTCACCTGTTGTCTTTTCAGCATGTCAATCTACTGATTGGTGGGTTGATACTAGTGCTAATATTCACATATGTTCTGATATTTTTACTAACTTCCAAATCGAAGATTTAGGGGGAAAAAGAGGGGAAGGGCACTCTTCATTCTTCATTCGAAACTCATGAATGTCAGGTCGGAGGTTTTTGCCTTGTTATCAAATAGGGGAGTTGGGTAAAGCAAACTCCCTCCTTGGACAAGCACGGGGCTTAGTCAAGTAGAACCGGGTTACGCTGGTTAATGCTCCGATCGAAAACAAATCAGTGGGGCCATGCCTGTTTTTGAGTCAAATAAAATTGTAATGTCTAAGTTCGAAAAATTTGTTAGTAAAGACTATTAGAGCTTAGGCTTGTTCCACCTAAGTACTTTTGAGTTTTGTTATAATCTGAATGTAGCAACTAATTTAAATAAATGTGAGGCAAATATTTGACATTCTCATTTCTATCATATTAGTTTTGATAGTATTACTAGAATATTCAGATTAGATTTAATTCCAAAATATGAAATTGCCAAAGGATCAAAGTGCCAGTCATATGTGCAAGCAAAGTAACTTCGAAAACCCTTTAAGGGATTAGAGGATAAAAAGAACTTGGCACCATTAGATTTTGTTCATTCAGATTTGTGTGAAATGAATATATTATTGACAAAAGTAGGCAAAAGATATTTTCTAACTTTTATTGATGATGCAACACGCTACTGCTATGTGTATTTGCTAAAGACTAAGGATGAAGCTTCAAACTATTTTAAGACTTATAAGGCCGAGGTTGAGAACCAACTAAAGAAGAAAATAAAAAGATTAAGGTCTGATCGTGGAGGAGAGTATGTCTCTCATGAATTATCCCAATTTTGTTCTGAGCATGGAATATTCCATAAATTTACACCACCATATTCACCCCAATCAAACGGGGTAACTGAGAGAAAAAATCGGACACTAATAGACTTGGTTAATGCCATGTTAGAGAATGCCGGTATGCCTAAGGCATGGTGGGGGAAGCTATATTGACATCAACTTTCTTCCTAAATAGAGTAATCACTAAAAAGAGTGGAATTACTCCGTATGAGGGATAGAAGGGGAGAAAACCTAATGTTAATTTTTTGTGAACTTAGGGTGTTTAGCAAAAGTCAATATACCATTGCAGAAAAAGAGAAAGGTTGAACAAAAAATAGTTGATATGCTCAAAATAACACGGCCTATAGATTCTTAGTAGTTAAATCAGAAACTCCTAAGATTATTACTAACACAATAATGGAGTCTAAAGATGCTTTATTTTTTGAGAATATCTTTCCTATGAGAATAGCAGACAATACTTCACAATCTGAGAATGTTCAAACTGATAATATTGAAAGTGAAAATACTTAAACTTCTGAACTTTCTACCATTTCTGAACCATTATGTGATATCCCTAAGAAGGATAACAATCTAGTCTCAGAAGGTCCTCGAAGGAGCAAGAGACAAAGGGTTGAGAAAACATTTGGTGACGATGAGAGACTATGTGGTTGTGACCTCATGTGTATGATGAGTAATTGACATCGGTTCAGGTTAGTCGAGTTTGGTTTGTGTGGTCGAGCCATATCGTTGCGCGGTGCAATCGGCTTCGGTCGGACTTGGTCAAAAGCGGTCGGACGTGATTAGGACGTTTATTTTTCGTTTCGATCGGTTTGGGCTTTGAATATTTCGTCTGATGCTATTGTATGGTTACAATATGTCGAGCGGTGCTATGTGATGTGTTTCTTGTCTATGTTGGCTGCAGGACATCGAGGCAGAGTCTTGGCGAGACACGGTGGACCGGACTAGGCGCAGGTGGCGCTGAGGTCAGAACGGTCGGGAGGTGTCGAAGATGGCGAGAGCTCGAGGTTGCTGCGAGGCTTGCAAGGCAAGAAAGGAGGAAGCTTCCTAGAGGTGCGCGAGGGGCGTTTCGGTAAAAATGCAAAGATGCACTAAAAGAAGCGAGTTTGGATAAAGCGCAAAAGTTTAATGGGTAAAGCAATGGTGAACCCATTAGTGGGAGGCTATAAAAGGAGAGGGAGAGGTTGTGCTGAAATTGAGAGAGTGGGTGTAAGAGTTAGGGTTTCATTTGGTTCTCTCCATGGAAAATTGAGAAAGAGAGAAAGAGAGGAGCTGTGAGTTTCTCTCTATGCTCTCCAGGCGTATGGGGACGTAGTGTTTGATCTGAGAGTGAGAGGAGCTGAGATGTAAACACTTCATATCAAGCATGTATGTCTCTGTATCGTGTTTATGATATCTTATGGTTGAGCGCTTTGTTCTTGTGTTCTTGTCTTTCAATGTGATCTTGATTTAGTTTTGAGTTGGTTTTTGGGGTCTAGTAGCTCGATCTTTTTGCTATGAAATGGGATAAATTTATGATCATCTGATGGCTGCATACCCATGAGCAAAAAGGGTGCTTCAAAGTTGTTTCTTGATCTCCTTCTCTTGCAGCAAACTGCTTTCTTTAGCCCTTGTGCCGATTGATATTTCTTCTCTTGGGCAGAGCAATCAGTCCGGCCAACAGAGCACTTAATTGGCAGTAAAAGCATTTACGTTATGTGCTTTAATTGTTGGTTTCGGACAGCAGGACAACATTTTCTTTAAGCTGTACGGCCAGTTGAATCCTTCATTTTCTGTTCACAGATGGCTGCAGATTTTTGCTCTCAATGATTATCAGTTCTTGCATTCAATGGCTGCACTATTGTTTGTGTTCGGCTGCAATGTTTGCCAACTTTGTATGCTGTTTTAATGATGTTATTTGCTGCTGAAAAGCCTCTCTCCTTGCAGATTTCAGCAGTGCTTTTTAAAGTCTGTTTCAGCAGTAGTAGGTAACCCTTTTTAGCAGTTTGTTGGTAGCATTGGTGGTACTCGAATGGGAGCAAAAATGGGCTGATTTCTAGTGCTTTTGGCAAAGTATTCAGTCCCCTTTTTGCTGGCCAGCTGTGCTAAGTCTAGAACCCTTTTTCAGTTCTGCAGTCCTCCATTCTTGGGTGATTTTATGCTGCTGTTTTTATTTCTGCCGTGGCAGCAAAAGCAGCAATTTTTCTTGCCGTGGCAGCTGTGGTAGTTGATTTCTTTGCCGTGGCAGCGTTTCCAGTTAAATTCTTGCCGTGGCCAGTTTTTGCAGTCTCTTTCTCTTGATCCATTTCAGTCTCTTGTCAGTTTGGTTTTCGGCTTGAGTGAGCAATCATCTCTTCTCGTTGATAGCTTTTATAGCCATCGGAGAGTAGAGATTTTTGCGAATACTTTTGCGGGCGATTTTAAAAGTCGACATTCATCCCCCCTCTGTCGCCATTTCGGTCCTTCAGACGACTTTATTGTATACCTCGTGGATGATGTGCCAAAGGCCCTTTCAGAGGATTATGCATCTTCTGATGCTGAGTATTGGAAAGAGCCAGTCCGTAGTGAGATGGACTCTATCATGGCTAATGGGACTTAGGAGATCACTGATCATCTTATTGAGTGCAAACCTGTAGAATGTAAGTGGGTCTTTAAAACAAACTAAGGTCTGATGGTACTATTAAGAAGGACAAGGCAAGACTTGTGGCTAAGGGTTACACCCAGAGAGAAGGAGAAGATTTCTTTGATACCTATTCTCCTGTCATCAAACTAACCACCATCAATGTGCTCCTTGCGTTAACATCTTCCTATGGTCTACATGTCCATCAAATGGATGTGAAGAAAGCTTTCCTCAATGGAGAGTTAGAGAAAGAAATCTATATGGATTAATCAGATGTTTTTATGATTTCTAGACATGAAAATAAGGTATGCAGATTATTGAAATCATTGTATGGCCTAAAATAAGCACCTAAACAATGGCACGAGAAGTTTGACAAAATTTTGACATCCCCTGGCTTTGTTGTGAATGAAGCCGATAAATGTGTATATTATCGTTATGGTGGGAGTCAAGGAGTGATCTTATGTTTGTATATAGATGACATACTTATATTTAGAACAAACACTACCATAATTGATGAGGTTAAATGTTTCTTATCTCGGTGTTTTGATATGAAAGACTTGGAAGAGGTAGATGTCATTCTGAATATTAAATTGATCAAAAGTAAGGATGGGATTACTTTGAATCAATCCCATTATGCTGAGAAAATATTGAGCCGATTCGGTTTTAAAAACTGTAAAGTTTCTCCAACATCTTATGATGTGAGCATTAAGCTTTGAAAGAACCAGGGGCTAGGAAAAGATCAATTAAGATATTCATAAATTATTGGGTCACTTATGTATTTAGCTGGTGCCACAAGACCTGACATTTCATTTGCTATGAGCAAATTAAGTCAGTTTACTTCTAACCCAGGAGATGATCACTAGGAGGCACTTGAAAGAGTGTTGCGCTACTTGAGGGGCACAACATCTTTTAGAATACATTATACTGGATACCGTTCTGTATTAGAAGGATACAATGACTCTAATTGGATCTCTGATGCGGATGAGATCAAAGCTATAAGTGGTTATGTGTTTACTTTAGCTAGTGTTGCAGTTTATGGAGGTCTTGCAATCAGACTATATTGACGAGGTCAACCATAGAAGCAGAACTTGTAGCACTTGACACAGCCACTGTTAAGGCTAAATGGCTAAGAGAGCTTCTATTGGACTTGCCATTGGTTGAGAAACCAATACCTGCAATCCCGATGTACTGTGATAATCAAACAATGTTGGTCAAAGTCACAGGTACAAAGGATAATATGAAGTCCTCTAGACATGTGAAGCATAAGGTTAAATCTTTAGAAAATTGAGAAAACTCTAAAGTGATTGTTGTGAACTATATTCACACTGAGAAAAATCTGACAGACCCTTTTACAAAGGGGTTAGCACAGAAAGTAATTTCTGTTGCATCCATGGACATGAGAATGAGGCCCATTTAAGTTACATCATAAGGGTAACCCATACCTTCTTGGTCGGAGATCCCGTGACTTAGGCAATGGGAAAAACAAATTGATGTTATAACAAGAGAGTATATATTTAATACACCCGTCCTAATAAACAAAATACTCTCAACTGTATGGATGGTTGGCATAAAGCCTTAATGTATTTTGTTGTCCAAATAAGAAAAATGTATTAGCCTGCAGGATACCTAGAAAGAACACACTACTTGAGCTTAACTGTGTGGTCGCAGTTCACGAGAAAGAGACATTATCTAGAAAGCTCAGAAGTAGATAAGGTAGCATGACCATATAACACTCCGTTTAGGTGTGGTTCATTGGCAGCCTAGTACTAGTTGAGATTTCAAGTGAAATCTGACCACGAAAAGCTGTGAATTTAAGGCATAGTCCATTCATCAGCTTAGAGAAGATAAATCTTGTCATTCTAGGTGCAAGTTCAACCCATAAGGGACTTACACTAAAAGATTGGTATATTAACATTACTTCAGTGCAATATCTTTGATATCTTTTTTACTTCTTGCTTTGGAATTTGTGGGGGATTGTTAGAAATAGACTCATATGTGTAGGGCCCATTTCCTTTAATTCCAAAACATGCATGGTTTAGTACCATTTTGTTTAGGCAAAGTGGAGGAGACCGATTTATAAGGTGGAGTCCTTGACACTCCTTGAATATGGATGGGGATGGCATGAGGAGGGCTTTGGTTAATCACACACGCATGTGCGTATTTGCATATTTTCACGTGAAAGTCGCGTGACTTGTGACATGCGACTGCGCCGTGACGTGACGCGCCACTTGACATACCGAGTCTACCTTATTTTTGCTTAACCATGTATCATCTCTCTCCTTTTAATTGGTTATGAGACTGCATAAATATCATAATGTGATTTGATGAGACAGTTACCAATGAGTTAACACTACTTAATCTGTGTTTTGATGAGGTAGTTATCAGTGAATAATTCTGTTTTAATCGCAGTAGTTACTAGTGAATAACTGCAGTGCCCTTAAAAGGGCTTGGAGACATCTAGGAAAAGTACAGAGTATTCCACCTGGAAGGTGCGTCTACCTCAACCAAAGACTAGCTCATAATTGGGTAGGTGCCTACTGAGGTGAGAAACCGCCTCAAACCAACGATTATGAGGCCCCGTTTGGCACAGCTTTAGCTCCGAGATCTATGCTGGATCTGTAGTTTGTTGACTAAATTAAAGTGATTTAAATATTTTTATTTAATATATAATATAAATGAAATGAGTCATGTAAATGCACTTAACATGCATGCAACTCTAGATCCAGGATTTCCTAGAGCTACAGATGACCAGCTCTAGGAAATCTACAGATTTCCTAGAGCTAGAGCTCTGCCAAACGGGGCCTGAGTAGTTGGGTGGAGTTATAATATACTGAGTTAGAGGTAAAAGTTATGTGCTCTGATTTGGGCATTACATATAAGAAAATGCAAAGATCCATTCGCTATAAAAATTAGGGTAATTATAGGTAATGTGATACAAGATTACGCAGTGCTATATAAATTATGAATTCATGCATATCTCTAGGACTGAAGGCTATAGGAACTAATGGAGATTTTATCTACTTATATGAGTGTTTAGTAAATTTCTAAATTAAAATATGAAGTTTTTCTTAACCTAAAAATATTTATTTTTGAGATGCTATGAGAATGAGAATGGATTCGAGGAAATGTTGGCTTATGATCATACAAGTGCATTTTCACTATTAATACTTGCTAAGTACTCTGTATTCATCCTTTCTATTAGTTTTCTTTGTTTAGAGGTTAGCTAGCCTTGGATTCTACTTGGTGTGGAGGATGCCTACCCAGAGGAGTACTATACCGAGTGGGAGGGAGATGATTTTGAGTACGACCATATGATGTAGACACCTTATACGGGATCAGGGACAACTAGATTATTACTAGTAGATCAAGCACGACCCCCAGGGTGTATGTAAATTAGTGTGATGTTTTATGTTCTCTAGTACTTGTATAATTAGTATTTAGACTAGAACTGCTTCCGTATTTATTGTTTTGTTCAACCTTTGGCGGCTTTGTAAAAGACTTTAGCCATGTGTGGCTATGTGTATGTAATATTATGTTCTGTTTCTAATTATTGTTCTGCTGCAACACTCTGATGAACATATTATTTTAATAAATAATAATCCATTGACTAGTATTATTGTCCTTAATAATGACACTGGTCGCCATAATATCCAAGCATGAAACACAAGGATGTTCCTGGTTTCAGTACTTTCCAGTCATATCTAGGACCATCGCGGTTTCTTCCATCAAAACATGACCAAACCTATTGTTGCGGTTAATTGCTAGACTAAGAATATGCCTCTGATCTTCTAGCGCATGGCGAAGGAGAGAATTCATATTTCACAGTGCCATTGCTTGCATGCAAATGACAGTAATAATGTGCAATTTCGATTGAAACCTAATTTTATAATGGAGATTGGCGAAATCAGTCAAACTGACCAAACCTAAAGATTCCAACTAGTTTGATCGGATTTTCATCTGCCATGCCTTGCTCTCCTACTGATGTTACCATCTCAACCAAAGCCTAGCTAGCTAGTGCAACAAATCCATTTTCAATACATTGATCAATCTTGCAAGAAGCAAGATGCATGTTTCTTGTGCTTAATATAATAACAACTTTGCCTAAAGAAGACTCCACATTGATCTCTATCCAATAGGTGCACTGATCTATTATTCTATTTGACAGTTCCATCTAAGATAATCCTTAGGGCGGTAGTACAATCATTTAAAACCATAATTTCCCTAGTCTTTATCTATAATTGGCTGACAAACAAACGTGCCAATCAAACCAATTCATGACAAGTTCAGTATTTCAGTACAGGACAAGTAATTCCAATAGACAGTGGCACAGAGCCCCACTGCCTGCACTAAACGGCCATTATTTTAGTGGCCTAAAAAACTGGATATTATTTTTATGGTTTATACAAATTTTCCTTGCATATTTTTAATTTTGAACCTAGTCGTCTCTACTCTCTACGCATTTTTCTTTTGGTTTGCAATAAGCCTTTGGTATGTTCCTCCCGTCGATTTTCACGTAATTTTCTCATGATTCACATGCGCGATTATTTTGTTTTCACAAATTTGATAGTACAAACATATCCAAGGTATGGGTGCAGATAAAAAGGGGAATGCCTTGCAAATAACAAGTAAACCCAATCGCCAGTAATTTCACGTGCTTAACTATGATTTACACCTGCATTACTTAATTCTGCCATGGAACAAATATTTGTATGTATATGTATCATTGCGCCTATGATATATGGCTAGATTACATGCTATAAGCATGAAATCAAGCAAAAATGGAGAGCAAGAAATGCAAATCAAGAAAAAAAATGGTGAATCAGCAAAGACGAGGCATCCAACTTCTCACAACCCAGTCATGCATATTCTGTAATGCACGTGGTGACTGTATGAAGAATCTACCCGTACAATTTGCCATCACGCTGGTCCGACAATAATAAAATGCATGGAGTAATTGATTAATACAACAACGTTTTTTGTTTTGCTTTGAAGCGATTAATCAGATGTTGCTGCGAGCTGGAAAAGCGATGGTCCCAGCAGTTATGCAGCCTGCAGTCGCCAAAAAAAAAAAGGAAAAGGAAATTCCTCGGCCACTAACTCCTGTCCTCGGCCTTTTGGACAGTGCATTTGCAGCCCCACAAAGAAATTCTGCAATATATTCATGTAAGAATGTCTTTCTATTTGTGTTTCAGAAATGTCTTTTTATTTATTTGTAGCTGCATTTTCTGGTATGAGTGAAGTACTGACTTTTCTTAGGAAAAGTATTAATTTATGTTATGTATCCTTGTAGAACATTTAGGCCCTACTTCAACCGATTTCAGCTTCTGCCTTCTTAATTTCGTCTTTTTTGGTTTTTGGATTTTTTGCTTATTCTTTTTTCCCTTATTTCATTGCATTGTTCGTTATGATATAATTTTTTATTTTTTAAAATTTAATTACTCCGAAAAACTAACAGCCGCTACAGTACATTTTCAACTGCTATAGTACAAAAAAAAATCAGAAGCCACGACTTATAAGTTAGTTGTAGCGGGGCATGGAGAATGGGCTTTTTCTTCTAGTTCCAAGGGAATTGAACCATGGTCTATGAAATTCCTATAAAATTCCTACATTCTAAATAAGGCCTGAAGTTTTTCTTAGTTTTATTATATATGCATACAAGACAAATATGTGAGTTGAATGCAAGATAAGCTAAGCCATTGCGGACTATCTTTTGATGTGGTGGTAGAGTTATGAGTGTACGACTCTATCCACTATGGTTAAAATTCTAATGCTCATCTTTACATATATGTGAGTGCACTTTGGTAGAAACTTTGTGATGTCTCAAATTTATCTTCAGCTTCTATCTTTTTAGACGTGTGTTAAGAGGACACACTCACGTATGTGTGCGCACTACACCTTCAAACCAATGCGTTTCCCCCCTCTTTTTGCAAGTTAAGTAGAAACCAAATATATCATGAGGAACAAAAGGAAAACAACTGTAAACCTAGCTAGCCACAAATGCCACATTAAACAATATACGTTGTTAACAACTTAACCTTAAAGTGTCAGATCGATATCTTCCCGCGACTCGATGTCGTATTCGAACAAATTCTGTGTAGGTTGTTAATTTTTTAGATACAATTCGTATTTAATATATATGTATTTGTATTTTAAATTTATTTGAAGAGTTTTTACCATTATTAAAAGATAATAGAAGGTATTAGTATCTTGCTATCAAATTACATATAAATTTTTGGTACTCACGAGGTACCAAAAATTTATATGTAATTTAATAACGATGTACCGATATCTCTTAATAACTTTCTAATAATAATAAAAACTCTCCTAAATTTTTCGTGCGACATAAGCTAGGATATAAAAAGCGCTATATCCGCTTCATATAATTAGTGTCCGATAGGACATTTGGAAGATATCCTATAAATCATGTAATATGCTCTTCAATTTCTATTTCAAAATTTTAAAACTTTTTGTAGACACTTTACACAACTTTTATGCAATTAGCACAAGCTGTGGACTGTGTTGGATTCGTTTTCACCCTAGGTGGAACACAACCAAATATCCGGGAACCGTGATAATGGTACATGCAGCTTATTATTTTGTTAAAACTTTAAACCCCTAATTGACCATTTTTATAGGGTTAAAACCTTGGCTGGAATTGATTTTTTAAGGTAAAAAAATGATGTGCCGCGTTTATAATTTTAGATAAGCCCAACGCAACAAGGTATTGAAGTCATTGCATATATAGTATTGTAGCATCTTTTTTTTAAAAAAGAATCTGGCTCTCAGACATACAATTTTGCAATTTTGGTTATCTACATGATCACAGCGACATGACATGTCACTTGCCACGCTTACCCATCGCAGTAGGTGACAGGCACCATGGCCGGCACTGCAAGTGATCTACTGAGTTAGGCGTGCTCGACAGGTGCCCTACCGAGCTAGGCAAGCTCGGCAGCTAAGGGACCATAGGGTTGTCATGCTAGTTTAGCTCGATAGTAACCTATCGAGCTAGATGGGCTTGATAGCTCCATCACTTGCCGCACTCAGCCATTTCCTGTGAGCCAGCATTGGCTACCGTGGTACCTGAGCACAGCAGGCGAGCCGCTACTGATGCAGTCATGAAGGAGGCAAATTTGCAAAAATGTATGCCCAAAAGCTAGATTTGGGAAAAAAATACTACAATGCTATATATACGATAGATTCTTGAGGTATTTTTCGGCTGGTTCAAGTAAAGCCATGCCCAAACGGCTGAACATCCTTGGTCTGATCTAAGCCTTGCTTTTTGGAGGTAGTGGTTTGATATGATAGTTAATAGTGAAGACAAAATTATTTAAAAAATTTGCTTTAAAAAGTCGCCTTATTTTAACTTAATTTTTTGATTTTTCGAAGGAACAAAAGTCAAAAACGTAAAAAAGAACACTGCTACGTCTACTACAGTCGTCGGCTCCCTCGTAGCGGACGCGCAATCGCCTGCACCGACGCGTCCTTCCCATCCGCCGCCGACTTTTCCGCGTCGCCCACGGCGGCGAACCCGACGCCCTTTGGGGAAAATTCCTCCACGCAGTCGAGCACAAGCACAAGCATCTCGTTCTCGCCGCCGATGCTTCCGCATTGCTGGGTCCGGAGGTCTGTTTCCCACCTCTAACCTAACGTTCTCTCCATCTACCTCATTGGTTTGTGTAGTTATGCACTTCAGAATCCATACATTCTTGCTTGCTGCTAGCTCTGGTCATGGGGATAGTTCAATTCAGTGGCGGAGCCACACATGGTGTGGGCTCAATTCTCAATTCAGCGGCGGTGCCGCACATCAGCTGTGGGGTCAAATTGATCATGTAGCTTTTTATAAAACAACCTATAAGAATTTGCATAGAAGTCTATATCATTTTAAAGAATTGAACCTATTCAATATTCTATACTTGACCCCACAAACTTTAATGCCTGGCTACTATACTTATAAGATTTTGCTTAGAAGTCTATATCATTTTAAATAATTGACTATAAATATTGAAAAAAATCTATATTTGACCCATAGACTTAATGCTTTGTTCAACCGTGAATCTTGATGAGACTTAATGCTTTGTTCTTAGACTATTTTGATATGCAATTCTGCAAGTGTCTATGATAATTCCTCTCATGTATAACGTATGCTGGATAAACCGGTATGGTGTGGTTGTTGGTGGTGGATCCAGGATTTCGTTATACCTCAGGCTCTGGAGGGTTAGAGACCACTACTACATAGGCTAGAAGAAGGTTATGCTCTAGATTTATCTGAGCTTTGCATTGGTAAAAACTCACATCCTGGGCTGAAGTCTAGGCTGCCATAGGCCTAGATCCGCTCCTGTTGCTTCAAGAGCTAAATTGCTAGGCCATCTTTGATCTGTGTCACCCTCAACCTCAATATTGTTTGGCTGGCATTCCTTTTTTTGTTGTTAGTTAAAACTTACTGAAAAGCTATCTTAGTTTTGACTTGCCAAACAGCTTTCTGTATAAGTGTTTAAGGGCATGGCATCAAGTTCATCACACTGTTTTCGGTAGGTGAAATAATTCCAACTGGTGGTGTTTTTGCATGCTGGCAACCCATTCTGATGAAGCAATGGCGCAAAACTTTCAAGTCTCACACCCTGTGCTATCTGACCCTTTGCTTGTTTACTAGTGTATCCAATATGTATCTCCAGTTTGCCTGTTATTTTTCAAGATCGATGCCTCAGCGCCAGCAGTGACTGCCACAGCCACTACAAAGGAGCTGCCACATAGAAGGCTGCGGAGCTCCTTCCACCACTCCAGAAACCATCACTCTACTGTCATGTGTCCATTACAATACTGATATCGCAGCCGTCTCTCCGCCTCCCTCACGCCATTAACATGTTTGATGAAATGCACATGCCTCGGCTGTGCTGCCTAAATGATTTTAGGAGCTGTTAACAATGTTTTCAACATTATGGGCCTGCAGGGGGTGGTCTCTTTCTGGCATGAAACTGATAGCTTATAGAGTTATAGTTGATGGTATGATATGTATTAGGACACTTATCATATCAGCCCCATGTGCAGATAGTGCAATAAGCAAACTTGTGCTATGGGTCTGCTTGAGGCCGACTATGCGTATAGAAAATATTTTTGCCTGGTGGTTTATGTGTCGCAGATCATTGATGAAAATGAAAAAAATAGTAAGGGTGTCAATTCGATGTCGTGTACCATGTCTTCTAGGCAAGGATACTCAACAATACTAACTGTTTACAGTGCATTTCATGAAACATATTTTGTTCCAATCTTGAAGTTTCAAAGCTGTCCAGCTATCCTTTTCTTTTTTGGCTTCTCAGTCAAAGGCGAGCCTGTTTCAACAGAATCTTCTGTTTGTTGTGAGTTTGAGCCATGACTTGGTTGTCTGAGACAGATTGACAATAACATAGAAGAATCTGAAGCATAGTCAACTTTCCCATAGCCATGTAAAAATTCTGAAATGTTGGGAGAACCAACCATATGTTACTAATGTTGAACATATTTTATTTTTGACCTGTTCACTTTGCAATTATTTAGAAGCTTTGTGTTTGTGTATTTTGAAACAGAGTGCTTAACTAAGCTTTTTTGTATTGAAATTTTGTCCACTTTGTTATGCTATTGCAATAGCCTTTTCCATGCATTCCTGTTGTCGTCATTCGGTTTCTATTTCATTTAGTAGTAGGACGAAGCCTGATAAAGCACTACATATGTGATAATATGTAGTAGAGATACTGACATGCTTTGCCATCTTCAAGAGGTTGTTCTTTCATCTATAATCCATGGATCCCCATGTTCCAATGTTGTGGATAATACATCACTTGATTCTGTTAATATAACATTTTTTCTTGTAGTTATTGCGCAAAGGATAGCTTACAACTCCTTGCTTATTGTGAGTGTAGGGTTAAACTGCAGCTGTAGAAATTTAGCTATGGAGTTCTTGGACTTTCACTGGCAGATGCTTATTTTCATTGTTTGGGAACAAATCAGCTGTCTAGGAATGATACTTTTTCTTTGGTTTAAGATGATGACCTTATTCTTCAATTTTCTGTTCTACATGACAACAAATTTAGGTAAAACAGCATTAGTTTCATCAGCATGTCAATTTGCTTAGCATGGAAAATAAATCAGAACATTCCTGAAAGTCCCAAGTTCATGTCATTGTTCATTCAAGATCATTCATTGTGACCACTCTTAATACAGTTAACTTGTCAGATATTTACCTCTATTCAGAAAAAAATTACAAGCATCATCAGTATGTCCCTTAAAAATTGATGCGGATGCAATCCCCTTCCAAAGGCCCAAGTTTTCAATATTTAGGCCCATAATGTGATCAACGAATATTAAAGTTGTAGCCTCTGAGAATACATAACATTTAGTTTCTTCTCTGATGATGGCAGTTGTAGACGCTATTTCAGATGTTATTGAGATTGCGAACAAAGATGTAAAAGATAATACATGAATAACCATGTTTGTGCAACCTGTGCAATTGTTGTGCATATATGTGTGACTCTGCAGTCAGGGACCTGAGCGAGTATACTCATGGATACAATTCTTAGAGTATATTTGTATATTTTCAGATATCCTGGGGGCCATATTTACTGATAAAAATACTGAATTAAAATAAAACATTAGTTATTTTTAGGACTTTTTATGTATCTAAGTTCGTTTCAAGTTAAAATTTTGGTAACACTGAACTCTTGCAGGCTAGTTTGTCAAGATGCCATTCGTATGGGCAAGTGGCAACAGACAACTGGCATGGACAAGCAATAACACTACAAAAGAGTGGTGCAGTGTTCAAATGTTTATGCAGTAATATCTCTAGGGATGGGAAATCAGGTGTTCTCGGAAGAAATCGTAGCCTAGCAGTTTCATAGGGATTTGTCAGGTTCCAATTTGAAGGTAGTGGGAGAGGCATAGTCAATCATTTCTTGGGATTCTGAATGAAGTGACTGAGTGACTGACAAAGTTAAGGAATGAAGTTGCTGAAGTTTGATTATCTTAAATTAATGAACGACCTTGACTTGTCAGGCATCTTTTTGATAATGGAGTTGTTTGCTGTAATCGATTCCACCTCAGATAGAAAAGTCTCGCTTTTAGTGAACTCCTGCTATACGTCCAGTTTAATTATGCAATCGAGAATTACTTTGTGATCCTTGCCAGGATATTAAGGCGGTAAGGCAAGATGAGACGACCCACCTCCTCACGCCTTTTAAACGGTAAGACGCGAGGTAAGACGATTCCTTACATATATTTTAAGGTGCTAAGGCAGCAAATAAAATGAGTATTTTTGCTACATATATGTATCTTGTTGTTGCCAATTCTTGAGCCCATGTAACACCCATTCCCCTTTTCAATTTCTCTTCTCCCATGTAGCATCCGTCTTCCTTGCAAGTTTTAACATACAGATTGTTATAAATTAATATATATAAATTGTATTCTAATTAATTGAGTAAATACATATTGAGTGCTATACCTTGTTGACAATCTCTACTCTCTTCTATTCTCCCAAGCAATAAGCCACATAAATAATGAACAACATAAGTACATAATAACAATTAAGTGAATCTGAGATTAAATATGAGTAACATAACAAATTAACAAGCACGACATAAGTCCACATAAATAACATAGGTGATAAACCTTAAAGGTGTTTCTATTATTTTGATGCGACTAATCGTTGAATCGAGTATTTAAATGAGCGTCCGAATAATCTGATCGCAATATATTTATTTAATCAGTGGTCATTAATTCCCCATTTTCGGTCTACTAATGACAAGCTATACAACTTTTAATAACGTTCCGACCTGCTACTAAAATTTCGCAAGGTAATCATTGTTAGCTAGATTATCTGGAATATTTTGTTAGCATGTATTTTGTAAATCTAGTTTGCAAATTTTATTTTTATTTTCTTTTTCTTTTCTCTATCCCTTTTTCCTTTTTCTTCTCTCCTCTTTTCTTTTCTTCAATATCTTCATCTGGCAGAACCGGTCCTCCTCTCATTTCCCCGTCACCTCCTCATCTCGTCCTTTCCTCTCCTCCTGAACCAGATCTAGGCGCCTCTCCCTTCATGTCGTCGGCGTCCGATGCTGCATGTCGCCCCGATCCTTGGCTCGCTGCCTCCTTTCTCGGTTTCCTGCTCAACCCGGTTGGCTACTGCGCCTAGCGCCGAGCTCGCCTCCAACCTCCCCTTTGGCCGATGGCCGCCGCCCTTGGGTCCTTCCCACGCCGCCGCGCCTTGGGTCAGTTCCCTATGATGGCGGCTGGCGTTGCTGCTGGGCGATGGGCAACGGGGATGGAGCCAGAGGGTGACGCGGCGCCAATCACCAAGAGCTTGCTGCCTGCTGGTCGATAGGGATGGACTGGAGGTGTTGCCAAGACTGGATCTGCGAGATGGAGGCATCGCTGAGAGACTGGAGCGGCGAGATGGAGGCGCTGCCAGCCACCGCCTAGGGTTCCAGGTGCTTCGCCTTTCTCTCTTTGGTTCTCACTTCTCCTCGGGTTGCTAGCGCTCAGGTCGCTAAGTTTTAGCCGCGGTCGTCGCCTCGAGGGTTGCCGATGCCATATGCCACCTTCCATACGCCTTAGCGACGCCTTAATAACCATAGATCTTAGCAATCATGCCTATAGTAGTGTTTGTGTGAAACTCATTGTATTCACTGGGTTTAGTAGACATGACCAGATTTTTACAAACTAAATACATAGTGAAGAGTTATAGCTGTTTCCAACGGATTTCCACTCTCTACATACATGCCATGACATTCTCTGGCTGCTCATATTTCCTCAATATACAGTATCAGTCAATGTCCCCTTGGTTTGTCCCAGCCTGTTAGGCCATTATGACTTATCTGTATGTTGTAGTACGGCAGCTCACTTGATGGGAGCACCTGAACCCTGAAGTATTATTTCACTTTCATTAACTCTCCCCAAAATTTCTCACTTCGCAACTGTTCTTAAGGTATGCCTTGCACAGAATGGTGTTCCCAGTACAAAAAGGACACCTGTCAAAACATAGGTCATGCCTAATCTTAGAAGAGTTTAATTCTAGCTTGGCCAATAAAACAGAAGTTAGAAACTGCAACAAAGAGTCCATATACCAGGAGATAGTTAGATGCTTCTGTGGCAAATGAAAAGGACACAGTGATAATGTGATATTCATCATCTGCTAACATGAACAATTCGACTTCAGTAATTTGTACTGTAGAAAACGCAATCATTATATATGTATCCTATAATTTGAGGTAGTTACATCCAGGCCAATATCCTTACAACAAAAGTTTTATTTGTACAAACTAGAAGACTAGCAGATCTGAAGATCACGAAGGAGACTGAAGGAGGTAAGGAGCCATGCGACATTACATAACAAATGAAGCAAACCACTATATATATATATGCGCTTCATGTCACACCAATCTTCTACGGCTTGGTCTCTTCCTTGACAGGGGGGAATTTAGGGAACTTGGGGACGAACGGCTTCTTGATGAACGGGAGGAGTTTCTTGAAGAGCTGAGGGTCCGTCTCTGGGTTCTGGACCTTCTGGTCGGCAGGAGGATGGTAGATCGGCGTCGGATGTCGGCTTGGCACGTACACCTGGAGTTTGGCGCTGCAAGGTCTTGGTATTTCTACTCGCTGGGAGTCTACGCCAACACTGCAGCTTTGACTAGAACTTGTGCAATCTCACGCACAAACACAAAGAGGATTTGGTGCTGCCCCAAGTCTGCAGCTTTTCCTTGTTTACTCCTCCTTTTATTTAGCAAATAAAGTAGTAACTTACATGCACTATTCAAGAAGAAACTGAAGACTAAATGTAGACATGAAGACATGAAGACATGCAGACTACTAACGCCCATGCATGCATGAAGTGGGCGGCAGACTTGAAGAGAAAAAACTGACATGCAAATTAACTAGATTATCTAACATTACTCCCCCTAATCTAGTTGTGGTTGATGTCGACGATGCCAAGCTTCAAGCGCAGGTGTAGAAAACGAACCCGGCCAAGTGATTTGGTCAATATGTCCGCCAGCTGATCGTCGGTGTGGATTTTGCGGATGGCGACTTGGCCACCCTCGACGCACTCCCGGATGAAGTGAAAGCGCGTCTCAATGTGCTTGCTCCGGCCATGGAAGACCAGATTTTTGCACAATTGAATCGCCGACTGATTGTCGATGTAGATTGTCGCGGCGCCGACGTCTCGCCCGTAGAAGTTGTCGATCAGCCGCCTGAGCCAGATTCCCTGGCATGCCGCCGCTGAGGCCGCGATGTACTCGGCCTCGCATGACGATAGCGCCACCACCGGCTGTTTTTGTGATTGCCACGACACAGGCGCGTTGCCGAGACAGAACAAAATGCCGGAGGTGCTCTTGCGATCATCCACGTCGCCGGCCATGTCCGCGTCGCTGTACCCCTTGAGCTCGATGTCGTTGTGCCCCTTGGTGTAACAAAGGCCAAAGTGGAGCGTACCAGCGACATAACGAAGTAGATGCTTGACGGCGCTCAGGTGTTCCGTCGTTGGGTTCGCCATGAACCTGCTCACATACCCGACCGCGAAGCTGATATCCGGCCGGGTGTGGACCAAGTACCGGAGGCTGCCAACCACACTACGGTAGAACGTAGGATCAACAGGTGGATTGGAGCTCTCCTTACTCAGTTTAAGACGTGCCTCCATGGGCACTTACACGGCATTGCAGCCGGCCATGCCGGCCTTGTCTAGGAGCTTTGCCGCATACGCAGCTTGGCTCATGGTGATCTTCCCGGGCAGCTGCTTGACATCAATGCCGAGATAGTAGCTCAACTGCCCGAGGTCGCTCATCTTGAACGAGCGCTTCATTTCCTCCTTGAACGATTCGATCTCAGCTTGGTCGGCGCCAGTGAGGATCAAATCGTCAACATACACGCCCAGGAGCACACGTCCTCGCCCCTTACCGCGTGTGTACACCCCGTGTTCTTCCTCGCAACGCGTGAACCCGAGCGCCACCAGCGTGCGGTCAAGCTTGGCGTTCCACGCCCGAGGAGCTTGTCGTAGACCGTAGAGTGCTTTGCGCAGCCGCAGTACTTGCCGCTCTCGCCCGGCGATCGCGAATCCCGGTGGTTGAGCGACGTAAACCTCCTCCATGAGGTCGCCGTTCAGAAACGCAGACTTGACGTCGAGATGGTGGAGCGCCCAGCCCTCGTGCGCTGCCACTGCTGTCAGTGCGCGTACGGAGTCGAGCCGCACCACTGGTGCAAACACCTCATCGAAGTCCACGCCAGCGCGTTGTACATACCCCTTAGCCACCAACCGCGCCTTGTGCCGAACCACCGCCCCCTGCGCATCCTTCTTGAGTTTGAACACCCATTTGAGGCCAATCGGGCGGTGTCCAGCCGGGAGGTCCACTGCCTCCCACGTGCCATTGTCCTTAATGGCCGCCATCTCCTCTTCCATCGCGGCGCGCCACGCCGGATCGGTGGCTGCCTCGTCGTAGGAGGTGGGCTCCTCGGTTGCAACGAGGAGCCACTCGTCGGGGTCCAGTACGCGTGGCTCGGCAGTGTTGATGCAATTGTCAACCGTGCGGAAACGCCGCGGCGCGCCGTTGTCACTATGGTCGAGCCCCGACGGGATGTGCGACGGTGGAGTGCAGTGCTCGACTTGAGCACCACCGATGTCGTGAGTGGCGTTCATGGGCGTTTGGGGTGACGCCACAGCTTCCTCACCTTCCTCCAGGGAAGGGACCGCAGGGGATACAGGAGCGCTTGGCTCGCCGCCGCCCAAGACACCGCTGACCGTGTACTCCACGGTGAATGTCTCAGGGCTGGCGTCGCCGTTCGCCTCCCAATTCCACCCTTTGGTCTCGTCGAACACCACGTCGCGGGTCACATGGAGCCGGCCGCCCACCGGATCGTACACCCGGTAGCCTTTGGAGCCCGGCTCGTACCCGACGAAAACCATCTTCACGCTTCGGTCATCGAGCTTCGCAGCGTGCGGACGTGTAACCTTGACGTGAGCGAGACAACCGAACGTGCGCATGAAATGCACAGTCGGTTTCTTGCCATGCCAAGCTTCATAAGGCGTCATCCCGGTGACGCTCTTTGTTGGAGACCTGTTCAAAATGAACACAGCCGTGCTCACCGCCTCCCCCCAGAATGTACTGGGCACCTTCTTTGCCTTGAGCAGGCATCGCGCCATAGCCATGACAGTCTGGTTTCGGCGCTCCACGACGCCGTTCTGTTGCGGGGAGTACGGCGCCGTGAGTTGCCGGTGCACACCTTTCTCCGCGCAGTACTCACCGAAGGTCACGGACGTGAACTCGCCACCACGATCAGTACGTAGCGCGCGCAGCTTCCGCCCGGTCTCGACCTCGACGCCGGCTTGAAACTTCTTGATCGCACCGGCCGCCTCGTCCTTGCTTGACAACAGCACTAGCCACATATAGCGACTAGCATCGTCAACGAGGAGGAGGAAGTAGCGTTTGCCACCGTGCGTCGCTTGCGTGACAGGCCCGCATAGATCTCCATGTACGAGATCAAGCCGGCCCTTCGCGCGGTACTTGGCCTCCAGAGGGAATGGCGAGCGTCGTTGCTTGCCGACAAGGCACGCGTCACACAGCTGGTCGATATGATCCAGCAGTGGAAGCCCACGCACCATGTCGCCACGCCCAAGTTTCTTCAACCCCTCGAAGCTCAGGTGGCCGAACCGCTCATGCCAGCACCACGCATCGTCGTTGGCGTGCGCCAGGAGCGAGATCGGTCGAGCGAGCGTGAGGGGGATCTTGTACAGTCGATTCGCCGATCGCCGTACCTTGGCGAGAAGCTCCCTCCTCGGATTGCGCACCCGCAGTACGCCATCCTCGATCAACACTTGGCACCCGACCTCGTCGAGTTGTCCCAAGCTGATGATGTTGCTGCGCAGACGTGGGATGAAGTACACGTCCGACAGCATACGATGGCGTCCACCCCGTGCCGCGAACATGATCGTGCCGCGCCCGAGGATGTCCACCATTGATCCATCGCCGAACTTTACCGTGCCCGTGATGTCGTGGTTCAGCTCGGAGAAAGCCGCGTCGTTTCCCGTCATATGGTTCGACGCGCCCGTGTCGAGGTACCACACGCCGTCGTCCTGGCCTCCGGTGTGATTGTTGGTGTCACCCAACTGCACCGTCGCGCGTTCTTCATTGAGGAAGACCCGACCGCCGACGTGCACAGGTGCGGCGCGCTCTGGGAGGCACGCGGGCACCGGTGAAAGAGAGGTCACCTGGGCCATCAACAGGGACGGCTCATCGTCGCCGCCCTCCTCCACCAGCAGCGCTGCGGCCGCCGCCTCGTCTCTCTTTTTCTTCCGGCATTCCCGGGCCCAATGCCCAGTTTTCCCGCAGTACTTGCACGTATCCTTGTCGATGACCTTGCCGCCACCGCCCTTGCGTGCGTCGTCGGTACCGTGCTTGGGTGGCTGCGCGCCGCGCCGTGGCGGGACCGAGCCACCGTTCGTACCACTTCCGCTGGCGCCAGCGCTTCCGACGCGCGCACCCTCCTTGTTGCGCTTGCGTAGGCGACGTATGAGGTACTCCTCCTTTGACGAGAGAAGCAGCCGGGAGCCCAGTTCCGCAGCCGCTTCCCGCGCGTCGAGCCGCTGCTCCACGGACCGAAGACGGCCCGTGACCTCCTCGATGGACAGGTCGTTGATGTTGAGCAGCGTCTCGATGGAGATTGCGACCTGCATGAACTTATCAGGGATCACCTGCAGCATCGTGCGCACGACCTTGCCTTCGGTGATGTGGTCGCCGAGAAGCCGCAGATTATTGGCGAGGCCCGTGATGCGCATCGAGAAGTCGTCGATGGCCTCCCCTTCCTTGAATGCAATATTGTTGAAGTCGCGTCGGAGTTTCTGCGCGTTCGCCTCACGTACGCGCTCGACGCCCATCCTCATGATCTTGACAGCATCCCACGCCTCCTGCGCGGAGTCCTTATTGCCGATCGAGGCCAGCATCTCCGGCGGGACAGCTCGTGCAATCGCTGCTAATGCCAGACGATCCACGCTGTACTCTGCGCCGCCGGGTTCGATGGCTCCCCACAAGCCTTGCGCCTGCAGGTTGATGCGCATGAGCATCGCCCACTCCGGGTAGTTGGTCTTGGTCAGCATCGGATACTGCACCGACGCCGACGCTTCCTTGACCACGCGCTCGATGACGACCTCGCGCTCCCGACCATACTGTTGTCGCGGACGGCGAGGACCACGTGATGGCGACCGAAGGCGATCCCGCCGCGGAGGAGTGATCGACCCTCGTCCCACCGGAGCTGACATGGCCACCAAGATCCTGAACGGAGCTCTGATACCAATTGTCGGCTTGGCACGTACACCTGGAGTTTGGCGCTGCAAGGTCTTGGTATTTCTACTCGCTGGGAGTCTACGCGAACATTGCAGCTTTGACTAGAACTTGTGCAATCTCACGCACAAACACAAAGAGGATTTGGTGCTGCCCCAAGTCTGCAGCTTTTCCTTGTTTACTCCTCCTTTTATTTAGCAAATAAAGTAGTAACTTACATGCACTATTCAAGAAGAAACTGAAGACTAAATGTAGACATGAAGACATGCAGACTACTAACGCCCATGCATGCATGAAGTGGGCGGCAGACTTAAGAGAAAAAACTGACATGCAAATTAACTAGATTATCTAACATCGGATGCGTGTGCACCGGAGTGGGCGGCTTGTACGTCGGCACGGGCGTCGGATGAGTGTACACTGGTACGGGCGTCGGCGGCTTGTACTCCGGCACCGGCTTCTTGTGGAAGCGAGGGATCACGATGGGCTTCTTGTGGAAATGAGGGATGACTACGGGCTTGTGGAGGAAGTGCTTCTTGTGGAAGGGATCACATAGGAATGCCGACGCGCATTCCTTGGATGAGTAGTGCATTTTGCCGGCAATCGCGACCAAGGTCTTCTCGGCGTCGTTGGATGGCCGGACGATCCAGGATGGCTCCTGCCCGGGGCATGCCCGGGGCATGGCTGGTTGGACGCGCTGTGGAGCTGCGCGAAGCAGTCCTGCTTCGGCTCACCGTCTTCGCGGAGGAGGTCGGATGCTAGGGGAACGCTGAAGGCGCCGGACTTCTCTACCTCGCCGACGGCCTTGGTCTCGTACTCGCCGTTGCTGTTCTTGCATTTGACAGCCAGGAGATTTATGTTTTTGCCACTCTTAAGATTGGCCAATTACCTCCTAAATCTGTTGCCCCTCACCTCATAAGAGTGGCAAAAACATAAATTTTCCGCCACTTGAAGGCCTGAAGAAATGAAGAGACAACTGCTACGTAAGTGGGCTTGTTCTTTTAAGCTACGACTTATTAGTCTAATAAATAGTGATTACCGAGAGGGGTCAAAAGTCGCTGAAAAACCAAAAAGAATATGACTGTTGATGAACTAGTTTCTGAAAACTCAACAAATTGCCCAGCAGAATGACATGGTTGGAGCATATTAATTAGCATAATAGCATAGCCTTGAAAGCAGCCTCAGCTTTCATGCTCTTCCTTGTGCAGTCGGCGCACTTGGCCAAGCCGACGACCATGGACCCTGTCTCGCCCTCCGCAGCATTGGAGAACACGGTCGCCAACAAGATGGCGCAAAGGCCAAGAAGTAGACCCCGAGGCAGAGCTCCCATTGTGGAAGTCTGGCTAGCTCTTGCTCGGAAAAGATGGTTAACAGGATGGATGGATGGCAAGGAGCGGCAGTGCTGGGTTTATATAGAACGATGCTTTGCACTGATGAAAGGCAACCGAAGCATTTGGCAGAAGTTGATTGGAACTAGCGAAGGAGCTACCAAAATCTGGCACCGCCTTTGCAGATTGTGAGTTAATGCCGTTCCAAGTTGATCGTTCTCTGTTGTCAGATCTGCCAATATATCTGGCAACTCATCTTTGTTGAAGTCCATGCAGAGATCAATAACAACAATTGGCTGCATTGAAAGAACAACTATTGCTGACTTTGTTGGAATCCTTTGGTATAATTGTCATATATATTCACTGCGGAGAAGCATATGTGTGGTTTCGGTCGGGCTTTGCTTTGGCTCATCATTTCCTGATACATGTTACAGTAACTAGCTTTTAAACAGTGTGTCTTTTCAAGACGGAGTCTATAGGTAGATTGTAATGAACACTATACCGAGTTTAGCTAGACCGGTCAAAATTGCATATGACTATTTTTAGGGGTGGAACCATACATCGGGTTACCTAGGTTATAACCCGAGGCCTAGGAACAAAAGCCTATGAAGAATTAGTGGTAAAATCACAAAAAATAGCTTCGGCCCAAGAACAGCTGGCCCAACCCAGGCTTGGACTGTGACTGGTTCCGCCCCTTACTGTTTCCCTTTACGTACTGGCTCTTGCGAAAAGCCAAAATTCAAAAATTATAAGCCAAAAACTAAAGCCACAGTGCAAAAGAACTCACCTAATGTAGCAAGTATTGTGGGACCGAGAACGGTGACTAGAGAGGTAAATAGAAGCCAATACGATTCAACAATTTTCCAAATCTTTTCCAAAGAAGAAATAAAAACTTTTCACTCAAATAGCTATGAGAAACTACAAAGATTAGAGATGAATCACCCACAAGAAAAATATCTAAGAAAAACTGAGCCAGACGAGATTTTACCCTTCTAGCTGGTTAGATAGCCAACTTGGGGTCAGTTTGACCGCTACAAGTCCAGTCTGACCTCTCCCTCTAGGGCAGAACAGATTTTGCATACTCTTGCAAATAAAAAAATCGACAAAATTTTTCATCCACATCTCCAAATGGCCTAAAATATGGTATGTACTTTCTCTAAAATATCAGAAATTTATTCCAATCATGGATCATGAAGATTGATGTCAAAGTTCTTACCTTTATCTAAAACAAGAAAGGCTGCACCAAAACTAAGCAAGAGAGAAGCCTCGATCTGTTCTTGCTCATGAGTCCTTGATGATATAGATTAGCTTAGATGGATTCTCACATATCATAGCAAACTAGATCATAGCAATAACTCAAGCCGAAACGTCAACAAGACCAAAACCCCAAAATCACTCATCTCTTGAGCAAAACCGGACAATCATAAGAACTTAACAAACATCTAGATGGATGAGATCTAGTCTTCAAGATAAATCTTCATCAATTACACATTTTTGGCATAAAGCAAGATCAAGAGGGGAAGGAGAAGCACTAAAAACCAAGTCAAATCAATATTTCATCACTTGAGAAAAGAGGAGAAATACTTGAATGAATTTTGATATCTATTGATACTTGTAGATGAATGTTGACAGCTACTCCCTAACTAATTCACAAGTCTAAGGATGATAACAAGCTCAAGACAAAGAACCAAAACTTATCTCACAAAGATTATCTCTAAGAACCCTAACTCCACTTTAAGGCTTGGCATAAACTCCCCAAAGCTTAGCCCTAGCCCCCCTCTCCTTATATATGAAGGCTTACAAGGGAACGTGAATAAGTACCTCTAGTTGGGTTTCATCCAATCTTGTATAAGCTAATTCGTTAACGCAATATCATACCAGATTTTACACTAAAATATGTACACTTCTCAAAACGTACACAACTATTAACCTGATAGTGAATCAACATTTGATCTATTTAACAATTTTAGTATAACCATGACCTAAACTACTTAGGTCACCGCTGTGGTTTCATACACTGTTACTTTTCGATATTGGATAATTTACCAAAATACTCCTCTACCACTTTCCAATAAAGCATCGCGCTTTCTTTGTCTTGAAGCAACCTCGTGATTTGTCTTCAACTCCATGCAGCCCCCAATGACTTGCTATCAAGTCTCTCACTTGTTTGAATCCCACCGGACCATTATCGCTTGCAAACGGCCTCAAATCACTTGGCATACCACATGCCTTTCCATCCACCATGGTAGCTCCCACTCTGGTTCATTGTCTTCTTGATTTGTAACTACTCTGCTAGCCTTAGTCATCTTCCAATGTAATCTTAATTGTTCTAAACCTCAACCCGCTTAGCTTAGCCTCGATCCACCTAGCTTGTAGCTCTAGAGTCTTACAATTAACAACAACAAGCAAATTATCATGTAACACTACACAATACACAAAATTATCAATTCATATAATTGATGAGCTACAAAAACTTACCTTTACACTAAAGCATCTTTGCATGCTTTGACACATAGCCTATAGTGTCCAAATGACTAGCCGTCATACCTTCACGTATTCGGTCTCTCCCAGACCATCTCTACGTGTATCGGTCTTGTTACTTGGTCTCACCAAACTTACATGACCACTCTTGACCTCGACACCCTTGCCTAGTCCCAGTTTATTGCTACCGATTGCTACGTCCTCCAAGCCACCTACACATCTAAAGACCAAGTAACCATGATGAACACAAGTTCCATTCACTTGGCTCATGTTTGCCAAAATAATGCATAATGCAATATATATGCACCTATACCACTGATCCTAACCCCTTAAGACCAGACCTGGAACCAAAGTGCATACACAACTAGGGATGTGAAATGATAAAGGATAACCTATTTTATCTGATATTCATATCCGAGAAAACGTGAATGTGGTAAGCAAAATCCATATTCGAGAATGTCCGCATCTGTATTTGAGAATGCTCGTATTTATATTCAAGAATGTCCATATTTGCATTCATATTTGAGACTATTTGATTCATATTCGATATATTTCCATCCCTGGTGACCTCCGTGGCGATGATTGTAGGAAGCAATTTTCTGAACCAAGGTTCACAAGTAAATAGTGAAAATTACTTTGCATAATTTCCAACTGTATACGCTGCACTGCTTGCTCATGTAGATGTATAGTCATGTTATATAAATTTGTTCTATCGAGATTTATTACAAAAATTTTAGGATATTCGCATTCGACCAAATTAAGTACTTATTCGATTTGAATTTGTATTTGTTATGACATTCAATTCATATTTATTTTAAAAATAGGAATTCATATTTGTATCCGTATTTGTTTTACAAATATGGATTCATATTCATATTTGAGACTATTCAATTTGTATTCGATCAGTTTCCATCTCTATACTCAACACACTACCCAACAACACTAGTCAGACCGCCAACACCCAGCTGGTCTGACCACCCCATTCCTCCCTGGGAATAGGGGAGCAGTCTGACCATGACCACCATGGCCAGTCAGACTACTTACACCTCAGCCAGTTAGACCACCAACCTTCAGCCTGTCAGACCTCTCTACTCCCTTAGGTTGGACCACCGGCATGCTAGTTGGAATGCCTCAACACAATGGTCGGACGACCTCCACAGGCCGGTTAGACCCCTGTCTCCTAGATAGCAAAACCAAAGAGCAAATGACACAAAATCAAACTAAAACTTTGGTACCAAAGCACAAGCAAAATTAAATACTCATCACACACATGAGTGACATCCACATGGTCTCACAAGTACATATGTCAAGGCTCGTACCAACATTTTATGACCAGTAATTGGTCTAGGGTGAAATAGAAATAAGTAAAGTGATCTTCAATTCAGCTGTACATATTGCAACTACTAGTATGTAATGTGGTGGAGTCCTTGAGTATCTATCAACAAGTTTGGTTGCCAAATTAATCCAACCTTTCCTCCATTTTTTAATGCTCACAATTTTTTCCAAAAGTCAAAAGCAACATGTTCATTCCTGCTGGGCTGGTTCTCTCTGTTGCATGAGCCCTAGTTAGGAACCCCTTTCTTGCTCAAGGTTACCCTTGGACCTTGGTACAGTTTATACTATTTTAATATGTACACGAGAAATAAGTGTTTCTCACTTGGTCATGAGTGTGTGGTAGCTCCGTGTCCACTAGCTTGTGCTCAACATTTCTAATCAGGTACACACATGAGTGTGTATTCAGTGAGAAAGCTCGTGCCCATGCTCTGAGAGGCCTTGTGCCTCCCCAAAATTTTCCAACATGTGTAGAGGACGTGCACGCGTGTGTATCTGTGTGAGTGGTGTGAGTTAAGTGTGTGTTGCTTTGTACCCTCTAAAAAAAGGATATTACTTTGACTCTTACGTCCAAATGAAATAAACACTTCGGATGCGGGCATGGCTTGTTTTCATTCACATGACAACATCCTGCTCCACTCTCGTCTCCCCACTATAGCTATCTTTGCATATCACATTGCTATCTCTTTAGTCTTCTCGTTCCTACTCTCTCCCCCCCACAACTTCTCTGTCTAAACATAAATAGCCATGGCTAGATGGATCTCATCCTTCTCCTATCTCCTCTCTAACACTCATGCTATACCAAAGTCCTGGGCGAAAGTCTTCCCTTTTGAGGCCACCGCCACTCATTCTCGAAAGCTCTATTACGACCGAATGCAAACTTTGTGAGCGCTGCAGCCACGGTTGATGGAGAAGAAGGGCAAGTTGTTGCTCTACAGATGTTTTCAAAGTGCCCAAAATTATTGCAATTGAAACATTTCATCTTTGACTTGTCACACTTGTAGCTTGGGGAGCCACCGTCTTTCCTGAGGTTTTAAAATTTTCTTGCTTTTTAATAAAATTCTAACAATTTTAATATGACAAAGATTTAAACACTTGAAACCTACACAATTCTAGTAATGTTGTAGCTCTAAGAGAATTCTAGCACAAACAAATAATCACAATTTACTAAATATACTAGAGCTAAAAGGAGATAAGAGAAAACCAAGTACACACGATGTTTTACCGTGGTGATCGGAAACTTGCCGGTTTCCCCTAGTCCACGTTGAGGTTAGCCTAAATGAATTGGATCAGCTCCATAAATTAAGCCTTCCACCTCAAATCCACTAGTGGTAGCTCTTCCCTACTCCGGGTAGGTGAGCTCTAACCTTCACACACGTCGGACCTTCTCACAAGCTTCTTTGAGAAGTTTACCGGGCAAACTCCAACAAGCCTTCTAGGTACTAGCAAACACCAAGAGTAATGAATCACAGCGTTGCTTGACTGCCCTCAAGTGCTGAGAGACCATGTGGAGGTCATCCCATGTGTATGATGAGTAATTGACATCGGTTTAGGTAAGTCGAGTTTGGTTTGGGTGGTTCGGACCATGTCGTTGCGTGGTGCAATGGATTTGATCGGACTTGGTCAAAAGCGGTCGGACGTGATTAGGACGTTTATTTTTCGCTTCGATCGATTTGGGCTTTGAGTATCTTTCTGATGATTATATTTGGTTACATGTATCGAGCGGTGCTATTTGATGTATTTCTTGTCTGTGTTGGCTGCAGGTTATCGAGGCAGAGTCGTGGCGAGACACGGTGGACCGGACTAGGCGCAGGTGGCGCTGAGGTCAGAACGGTCGGGAGGTGTTGAAGACGGCGAGGGCTCGAGGTGGCTGCGAGGCTTGCAAGGTAAGAAAGGAGGAAGCTTCCTGGAAGGTACGCAAGGGGCGTTTCGGTAAAAACGCAAAGCTGCACTAAAGGAAGCGGGTTTGGATAAAGCATCGAGTAGGTGGTGACCTAATGGGTAAAGCATGTGCAAACCCATTAGTGGGAGGCTATAAAAGGAGAGGGAGAGGTTGTGCTGAAATTGAGAGAGTGGGTGTGATAGTTGTATGTTTGTGTCTCTCCTTGGTTGTATGAGATGGAATAGAGATATTATAATCAAGCATGTATGGGGAGTTAGCTAGTGTGAGATTGTGAGAGAGAGCTTGAGTAGTGTAAACTCTTGATTATCAAGCATTCATGTCTCTGTATCGCTTTTGAGTGTTGTGTTGAGATGGCTTGATTTCTTGTGTTTGGGTTGATCCCGTTCTTGAGTTTTTCTTTGTGTTCTTAAGTCTTCTGGGTGCTCTTGGTGTTTGTTCTATTCCCAAATCCTTCTCTTCCTGTCAGCAGCAGTAGCACATACTTCTCCTGTTCAAGTTCCTGTTGTGCTGTCAGTTAGTACCTTTGTTCAGTGAGCATTTAGTTCAGTTCGGACAGCTGTAGTGGAGGTTATTTTTCAATCTGGTTTTTGCCCTTTCCAAGGTCTCACGGCATCTGTTTGTGTCTTCATTTATTGCTCACAGTTTTTGCTTTTATTGGCTGCTCTAGTGTATGTTTCGACTGCATACACTCCTCTCTGCCGAATGATCTTTTAAGTCCTTTTTGCTTGGGAGCTTCCTTTAGTTGTTAGCTTTTCTGCCAACAACATTTCATTGATCTTGGCAGCAGCTTGGTTTGGTTTGTTGTCTCCCATGCAGATCCTTTAGTCGTTTTCTTTTCAGTATTTTCAGCTTTGGAATCTCCTTTTCTCTTCCTTTCTTTCGGTTGGCTTTTTTCTGAGAGAATGCTCAATGAACAGCAGTCCTTTGTGTCTCTTGGCTGCTATTTATTCAACGTTTCTTTGTGATTCCAATGAGCATATCTTCTCAAAATTTCGGCCAGCAGACTCCCTGTCGTGACAGCAGTTTTTGCTGCCGTGGCAGCCGTGGTAGTCGTTTTCTTTGCTGCGGCAGCACTTCCAGTTGATTTCTTGCCGTGGCCAGTTTTTGCATTCTCTTTCTCTTGATCCATTTCAGTCTCTTGTTAGTTTGGTTTTCGGCTTGAGTGAGCAATCATCTCTTCTCGTTCATAGCTTTTATAACCATCGGAGAGTAGAGATTTTTGCGAATACTTTTGGGGGCGTTTTTAAAAGTCGACATTCACCCCCCTCTGTCGCCGATTTCGATCCCACAAGTGCCAAGGATCAATCTATGGATGAATGCACTCTATTTTGCTCAACTACCTCAAATGAATGCACAAAGAGAGAAATGAGGTGTGGAGTGTATGCTCTATGCTCAAGAATGTTCAATGAGGTCTCTAACTTCTATCCTTGAGCTGGTAGGGAAGTATTTATATGCCCACCAATCAAAACTAGCCATTATGTAAAAGAATTCTAAAAAATTAGGATGGCTGGTAGTTCCGCTATTCAAAAATCAGAACTTCCGCTCCTCTACTGTAGCCACAGTAACGGCTATGTCAGAGCGTCAGAGATAGCCGTTGGGAGTTGGTGCGGTATTTCCTGATTTTTCCAGTAGTTTCGATGTTTGGCCGGGAACTTCCAATCTCCATGAGGCTAAGTTTTTTAAAAGTTGCTCTCTGGAATTCCGTCTAGAGGTGTACTCGGAGCGGATACGGACGAATATCGCTCATCCTGTATTCAATTCCGTATTTTTTTCTTAGAGTTGGATTTGGACACAGATAATACTAGATACCCATTTCTCCATTCTGTATTCATTCTATAAGTGTTCGGACAGTCAGTCAGATGAAAATTATCTGTTTCTTTTGCACCCCTACACAACACATTGGACAATAGGGTGTAATCAGAGCGAGCACAGAGAGAATAATCACCGAGATGTCAAAGGAAGGGCACTCAGTATTCTCTACATGTTTAGATGTAGCAAACCATCTATATGTTATCTTGGTCCTAAGTGAAGTCACAATAGACTTCCTTATATCACTTGACATACGGATATATACAGACAGATATCACTCATCCTGTTAGACCATGTGGATGGTTGTAAATAAAGTGATGATGAATAATTGACATTTGGATTACTTTAGATTTTGTGTTTGTGAAAGTTTTGGTCAATCGTGGTCAAAGGTTTCAAGTTCAAGTAGTTCCAGTCTGCTCTGAGTCGTTTTTGTGTTCTCCAATTGTTTTTGGTTGCTCCGAGTAGTTTTGGACCAGTCCGATCGGGTCCGTGTGGCATTGGACGGTATTCGAGTAACTTCAGAGCATCAAACAACATTCGAGTGGAACCAGAGCATCGAGTAGCAATGGAATATCAGATGGTGTTCGAGTGCCACAAGATGATCGGACGACTTTTGAGTGGCACAGATGCATTGGACGGTATTTGAGTACCACCAGAAGATCGGACGACTTTCGAGCGGTGTAATCAAAGATTCAAAGCATGGACGGGTCAAAGCTACATGTTTTTTTGTATGACCAAAGCTATAGTGATATGGTTAAAACTGTACAGTCGAAAGAATAGTACTCGGAGGTGAATAGTGATTCAGCTAGTACTCGGAAGAGTACTGTAGCAAAGCTCAGCTTCACGACCATGTCCAACTTCGACGATGACGGACTTCGACCATTGTGGCTTTTGACCATGACAGTATGAGCACTGCAACATGACTACGGAAGAAAGATGGCATCTATTTTCGACTACGCCTGGCTTCGATCACGGTAACTCAACTACGGCATTCCGACCACGATTGACTTCGACCACATTCGACTTTGACCATGTTTGATTTTGACCACATTTAGCTTCGACTACATTTGACTTCGACCACAATAGAACGATAACTAAAGGTAAACATAGCTATAGTACTTTTTCATGTGCGTAGCTACAGTACTTTGCACCGTTGAAGCTATAGTACTTTTTCACAGTTGTAGCTAGAGTAGTTTGCAGCACTGGTGAAGCTACATTACCTTTTCATGGCCATAACTATAGTACTTTATCATGGTCGTAGACTTTATTAGTCGTACTCGATAGTCGTAGACTTTGTACTCAATAATCGTAGACTTTGCAATCGATAGTCGTAGACTTTGTGATTGATAGTCATAGACTTTGCGGTCAATGGTCATAGACTTCGTGGTGTTCTCATCATAGTCGTAGACTTTATGGACTGATGTCGTTGTCTTCGGGTTTAGTTGAAGGCTTTGCGATTGGTTGCCGTAGGCTTCATGGTCGGTACTCGTAGACTTCATTGTCGGTATGAGTGCTTCACTTCTTGTGATCTTCAAGTACTTTGAGTACTCATGTTAGACAAGTGGGACAACTAATTGGTGCTTGATAATCAGGTGGTCGTGGTACTCGGTAGTCGGAAGGACTCAGTACTCGATGGACGGTGATCGGTTGTCATAGGTGTTACGATCGGTTGTCGGAGACTTGTGGTATGTGATCGGTGCTCGGTAGCCGGTACTCGATAACTTTGGTTGATAGCATTGCTTGTTATTCTTGAGTATTTTGAGTGGAGTGATGGTATTTCTTGAGTACTTGTGGTCTTCAAGTCCTGCATGAACTAGTGGTCATAATAAGTGATCTGAAGCATATTTCTGGAAAGCCATGGAATGTGTGGTCATGGATGACCTGGGTGATAGTCATGGATGATTTTATTCTTGTCTATGGATGGTCAAGAGTGGTGTGAGTGTGTGTGCTGATGATGGTCAAGTTGTGGAGAATTTGTGCCGGGAAATGTTTCTTTGGTCTTCGCATGTGCAGGATGGCGTGGAGACGATCATGGTTGGTGATGAGGAGGACTGGGACTAGGATGGGGAGATCTGAGGTTCAGACAGTTGAGAATGTCATACAAGATGGTCGGGCTAACACTGGAGTGCGTGGAGATTAAAGGTGGTGATGCATGGAGAAGTTACAAGTGGTGCGGTCCTAGAGGCTTCTACACGGAGTTTGATGATGCGAGATGGAGCTACAGGAGGTGTGTTCCTGGAGGTTTCATCATGTGGTGATATTCAAATTGTTATGGTAGGAGTCTGTACGGGAGAGATTAGAGATTTGGTAAAACCCGTGTTAGGAAGGGTTTCGGATCCCTTGATTTGAGGAAGAGATAGAATTTTGTGTTCGTTTTTGAGTCAAACAAGGGTTTTGGGCTCTAGCATATAAAAGTAGGAAGAGGCCAAGTGTTTTGGCCATGACTTTGCGAGGCCTTTTGTGCTAGGGTTTTTAAGGGTGCTTGTGAGGGCACTTTGTAACTCCACAAAAATTTAGCAATAAAGAACATCTTGAATCAATCTAGTTCATGATTTCTGGTGATTGCACTTTGGACGAAGCATACGACTGTGAGAAAAGCTGAGCAACAAGTGTACTTTCAAGTGATCGAATTTGTCATCAACTATTTAGAGATTTTGAAAAGCGGAGGCAATCATTCACCCCCTCTGATTGCGCCATACAATCCTACAAGTGGTATCAGAGTGAGGTTGTAATGTCGTCAGATCGGGAACGGTTCTCTGGTAAGTCACCACTTTTTATGGAACAGATTATCTCTACTGGAAAACTTGCATGGAGGTCTTTTTATAAGCGCAAGGTAATACTATTTGGTAAAAAATTGAAAATTTGTTTGAAGTGTTTTCTATCGTTATCATTGAAAATACTATTGATGTAGAAGAAAATGCTAAGGATAAAAATATTTTATTACTAAGTTTAAGTAGAAACTAATTTATCAAATTGCTCATCTTAAATCTGCAAATAAAATTTGGACTACTTTAGCCGATTACCATGAAGGATCGAAGTCTGCTAAGGGTGTACGTTAGAATCAATTTGAAAAGGACTATTCTAAATTTGAGATGAAAGCTGGAGAATCAGTAGATGCTCTTTTTGATCGCTTCAACAAGATTATTAGTGATTTGCAATCTGTTGGTGTCACATATACTGATTCTGACAATGCTAGGCAAATTTTGAATTCTCTGGATATGTCTGTTTGGAATGTTTTAGTCACTACCATCAAGCATTCTATTAGCATGGAAACGCTTATCTTTAATGATCTTTATTCCAAGCTGAAAACACATGAGATTGATGTGTTGGCTAGGATAAACAAGGCTAATTGTTTTGGGCTTAGTGACTAATCAAGTTGACAGTTCATCTAGTTCTTTTAGCGCCTCTTTGTCTACTCTGTGCACGATTTCAGATGAACAATTGGAGTAGTTTCCTGAAGAGCAGCTTGTACTTCTCTCCAACCAGGTGACCAAAGCAATCAACAACATATGAGTAAAGCGGAGAGGAGGTCCTGTCAGATGCTATGAATGTGGTGAGCTCAATCACATTAAGTTTAATTACCCCAAACTGAAGAGCAAGGAAGACAAGCAAAACTACCGTAAGGTGGTCCACAAGGTACTCTCAGCACTTGAGGAGATCAATTTGAGCAATGTCGAATGTGCAAGTGATGAGGACAATGGCAAGAAGGCAAAGGAAGCATATTTCACAGGGATGTACTTTATGGCAAATAGTGAGGATTTTGACAATGATGACATCTATAGTGATCCAGATGTGGTAAAACCTTCTTACACTGATTTATCTCGTGTTGTACTTAGATTGATAGATGAGCTTAGAAAATATAAAAAAATTAATAATCATAATTTTATTATTGAGAGCTTACATTCTGAAATCAATAGACGTAGAACTTTAATTCTTAATGATGAATCTTGTGAGTCTGGTCAGGTTTTATGTTCTGAGTTACAGTCTACCAGAAAAATTAATGCATCAATCTTAGTTCAATTTAGTGATGTAACTGCTAAATTTGATGAATTAAAATTGGCACACGACTCTTATGATGAAAAGCTAAAACTTGCACAAGACGAATTTGAAAGTTCAAGTCTAGTTCTTCTGCTCAAACTAAAGCTTGCTCTAGGTGTGATTTGCTTCAGGCTAGGCTTAATTCATCTCAGGAGTTAATTCAACAAATGCTTTATCATAAGACTATTTCCTGTTCTAACTGTCCGAATCTTAATACAGAGATAGAGGTATTGACTAGACAACCCAATGATATTGGTAAAAGTAGAAATTGATTCGGTCTAGTTCTTCTAAGGAGATTTCGAATGAATCTATAAATTGCTCATCTTATTCCACACTGTCTAAAGAGAACAAGTATCTTAAGAATACTTTAGAGATGTTTTCTTTTGGCAAGAAAATTTTGAATATGATCTTAGACATGTTAAAAGTGAGTGTGAAAAATCATGGTCTAGGATTTAATTTTATTAAGCATGCTAAAAATAACCCTCCTAAAGTTGTCAAGGTACTCGAATTAGGAAAATTTGAAGTAGAGTTTGAACCAAAATGAGTTATTTTTAGATCTGCAAGTTTTACAAAAGAATTCTCTACCAAACTGAGTGTTGTTAAGTTGGTTGATACGACCACTTGTCAATTCAAGTATCAATGCACTCATTGCGCCAAAGATGGTCACTTGGTTCAATTTTGCTTTAGAAGAGTGAAGAAAAAAAGAAAGACATGCTAAATAAGCATTTTTGACCAGTTGCTTCCCTTGGTTGAATTAGTATGGCTAGACTAGGTGCTCGACCAGCTGGCTTTCATGGTCGAACAAGATTTTCGACCATCTATTCCCCGTGGTCGAACCAGCTTCTCAAAAGATTTTCAACCAGCATTTTCTGCTCATTTGGACCACTCGATGGCTAGACCAATTTCACGTGGTTTATCAGGTCAGTTTCGACCAGTGTTGTCCATGTGATTCGACCGATCGACTATAAGACAACCTTTACTGAGAAGGTGTAACATCCCAATTTTTGGAATGTTCGAAAATTGCGAAGAATTTAAAATTTTATTTGCATCTTATTAGCATTTGACATTTTTGCTGAAACCTTATTTGGATTTTCCAAGTTTTGTATTGAGCAAGTAATAACTGGAGTTAATTCTCGGACATAAAGGATACCAAACAATGTAAACAAGAGTTTGATCCCTAAAACTTAAATTTGATTTAATTAATTAAAGCAAACTTTATCTAAAGATCAGAGAAAGGAAAATAATTAAAATCAAGCATTTATTCTAGTTTAGCTCAACCATCATACAAAAAGGAGAGTTTGCCCTAAGAATTTAAATAAAGAATGGGTAAGTTCAACCATGAGGACTTAATTTGAATTTAAGTTGCTAAGGGGACAAAAATGCAGCTTGAGGGATATATATGTATGTATATATCCAAAAGTATAGCGAGGGATATCAGAAACTCATACTTAAGTAATTGAACCATGATTCACATTTTAAGTAGGATGTAAAACTAAATAAACCCTAATATAAAATTAAAGTCAAATTAAAAATCCAGATTTTAAAATGTGCCTAGCCCTTCCTTACCTTTTCTCACCTTTTTCTCATCTCCCCCTCTCTCTTCCATGCGGGGCCCCCCTATCCCTCTCTACCGCTGGGTCAGCTCCTGCCCAGCCTCCCCTTCTTTCTTTTTCCCTGCACCTAGCTCTCCCTTTCTTTTGCCCGTTCCATGGCTGAGCTTGTGCCGCGTCTCCCTTGTCCTTCTCTCCCCTGCGCCGAGGCTCTGCCCAATGGTCCCCCTGCCTTGCTCCATCGCATCACGCGGCTGCAGCTCTGCCCGCGCCGCTCCTGCCATGCGCCGCGACGAGCCCCACGCCTTCACGCGCCGAGCCCCGCGCCTCCGGTCCCTGCCCGGTGGTCCTTCCCCCGCTCCACCCGGTCCTCCGTGCCTCCCTCGCCCCGCTGCGGACATAAAAAGCCTCCAAGCTTCCCTGGGTTCCCAACGCCCCCTTCTCCTTCCCCCATTTCTCCCTTATCTTCTTCTCCCCAAACTTCGGCCGCCACCGCCATCCTCACTGCCACCGTCTCCTCGGCCGATTTCGCTTCAATTCCTTGCGGTTGGAATGCTACATCGAGGTCCTGAAGCCCCCACAACCGCTGGCCGAAGCTCCCCGCCACCCCATCTCACTGGCGCCGAGCCTCTATCCACGCCGCCGCCGTCGCACGTCGCCGGCCCAGCTCCGGCGTTCCGCGGCTCTCTCCGACACCCCGGCAGCTTGCACGCGACGCGAAGGACCCGTTTTGCCCACCACCGGTGCCTCCCCGACTCTCCCTCGCCGGCGGCGCCACCGGCCGTACCCGCCCCACTGCTCCTCTGCTCTGGGCTCCTGCCGCTCGGCTCAACTACAATTGCTGCCCCAACTAAAGCAGGTAACAACGAGAGGCGGACTGATTAACAGAGCACGCATTCACTTAGCCGACCTGAGTTCGATCCTGCCCCGTGCAGCGTTGGGGGTATTTAGGCTTTTTAATTTTTGTTTTGCTGTGTAAGCCGAATGCAGCCAGGGAATCATCAATAAAACTCTGAAATAATCCCTCAAAAGATATTAACATTTGTTAAGATATAAAAGAGCTTCATAATTACCTAATCATGGATTAATCATCATATGTTAGTATATAATATGGCTTGGGCATTTAATTTAAATCCTTATTAGCTAGAGGCTTAGTAGGAATGTTGATTAGAGATATGCTCACATGAAAGGACAACTTAGTAAATAAAGATTGAATAAAACCTAAACCCTTGCATATTAGCAATTAAAGGTATTAAAAAAATGATGTTTAGTGTATAGTCAAAAGTTAATAAAAAAATAGGGATAATAAATGGAGGCTAATAGAATTTAAACAAGGCTTTAGAGAGTTTATGTATGAATTAAATTCGGATTAGTTGTCATGAAAAATAGTTAGTGCAACTTTAATGTTTAATTTGTAAATCTAATTATTTATTAAAGGCATTAATGAGGAGAAGTGTTTTGGGTACATGTCTATATTTAATAAAGATGGCCCTTAACTAGCATGTAAGCATATATGCCCAATAGTTAGCATGCCATCAATGAACAAACCTCGGTGACCTATTTTAACATAATAGCCCTAGGTCATCAAGATTCAAAATAATCTCACAGACATATAAATACTCTAAATTGAACATGTAACCAATAACACGAGTAATTGGGACCACATAAAATGATATATACCAAGCTCTGCCCAGATAGCTAAATAAGAAATAAAGCTAAGCCTAATAGTAACTAAAGCATAGATAAAATAACAAGGGTACCATTAATTAAATCTTAATACTAGGTTTAGTAAATAATAATGATGAGCATGGAATAACAATATATGGCCCATACAACTGAATCCTAATTCAAGTTGAGATAGGCTTAGTGAAAACTGAGGCTACATAAAATGTCACCCCATAAAATGCTATACACTTAGACTCTAAAATTAATTCGGTAAGCCAACATGCCCTGAAAAGTAACGTTCGACAAAATGATACCTACTCATAGGTCTATCCTAACTCATGGAACTTCCTTGATAAATACCAAAATAATAAAAAGATCAATTCATCATATACTACCATCAACCTTACCTCAAATAACCCCAAATCACCCATTAACTCATAATAAAACTAAATTGAGTTTATTCGGGTTTATTTGGATCTTTTGAGTTATTTGCTTTTATTTGGGTTCAGTCGTTTGCCGCGTAATTAGAAATTGGAAGTCGTGAAGATTCAATGGATCAAGCGAGATCAAGCTCGAAGTGAAGATAGAGACCAAAAGCTCAAGAGAAAGCATTGCATGAGCTCAAGACAGCGGTAAACCATGCCAGGCGAGTCAATACTTTGATCATGTTGAACCTATGTTTTCTGCAAATTACTTTGATTTAAATTATCAAATTGCATGCTGTTAGTTTATATGCAAATACATGTTTAATTTACGATTCTAGTTATATGTCCATTGTTTACCTTGAATAATATTACCCTCCTTTGGAATATTTGAATGTGTGAACCTTGTCGCCCTAGCAAAATTATAATAGTAACATTTCAAAAATAAGTCCATAATTATATGCTATGCTTAGTACTGCATAGATATTCAGGGGGGCGCTGAAATGCCCCAAACCTCATTGTCATTTTCAATCATGTGAAACTGGTTTGGGCAGTTATGGTGGTAATGACTGATATATGTTGGTACGATTATTTTTATACTCTCAAAAACCCCAATGTCGTAGGGGTGGCCCCCACCTAAACCCAGCATGCCTGGTAGGAGATTATAAGGCCCAGAATAGGCCATGTGTAATGACATAACTGCCCCCAGAGGGGATAACCAGATGTAAGGGTATAGCTGTAAAAGCACTCCTCATGTGTATATATATATATGAGTAAGCCATGGGGAGGACCCAGGCCATGACACTTATCTTCATCACTCTCCACTACCATCTCTCTCTCTCTCTCTGTTTGGTCTGTAGCCACAACAGTTGGCGCCGTCCGTGGGGAGGACGAAGACAAGCCTGAAGACCGAAGAAGGAAGATGGCACCGAAAAAAGCTTCACCAGCGGCGGCGAAGGGAAAGAAGACGGCTGGGTCGGAGCAGCGCGTGAACACCAGGGCTTCGGCATCGGCCGCCGAAGGAGTTGGCGGCGGCGTACGCGCCGTGGTCGCGGGCATCGACGCTCGCGCGGCAACGACCGACCCCGCCACCCTCGCCGGTAGCGCGGATCAGACGGTCGGGGGTAGCCGCAATGAACCATCCGGCGGATCTGGAGATCGTGAGGCGATGGTCCCTGCACCGACCCGTCCGCTGGGCGTTCCGGCGGTCTCAACGACACCAGCGGTGGAAAGTGTCCTACTAGCAGCCCTCAACGCGTTCCAGCGGGAACTAGGGGACCTTCGCGGAGCCGTCCGAGATATACAAGAGGCTCGGAGCCAGTAGGTTGCGACAGAAATCGTGCCTGAGTCCACGCCAGAGAAGGCGGACAGCCGCGAAGCCCCCACGTCTAGCCGCGTCCCGCCGGGGTGCGTAGATCCAGAATCCCCGCTTTCGGCGGGGCTGCAGCAGGCGGCGTGGCCCGAAGGCTTCAAGTTCCCTAGCATTATCGACCCGTACAGAGGCGACATGGATCCTCGCGAGTTCATGCGCGTGTACGACACCGCGATGGAGGTCGCGGGCGGAGACGACACCACGAAGGCGAAGGGACTCCCCCTCGCACTGCACGGGGTAGCGCTCTCTTGGTTTTTTACCATAGAGCCGGGCTCCATCTACGCGTGGGAGCAGCTTCGCGACCGCCTTCGCAGCAACTTCCAAGGACACTATGTCGAGCGAATCGATGCGGACCAACTCTTCGTTGTGAAGCAAAGACCCTCGGAGACGCTCCGGGGCTACTTCAAGCGCTTCGCCAAGATTCGATGCCAGGTAAAAGATATTAATGAAACCACCGTCGTTAATGCAGCCATACAGGGCCTTCGCCCGGGCCCGATGGCCGAGTACAACGCGCGGAGGCCAATCAAGACAGTCGCCACGCTCTTCGACAAAATGGACGAGTACGCGCGGGCGGAGGAGGATGCGCGAAGACGCAACATTACCGTCCTCGGCCTCGCCCATGAGGAGCGCCCCCCACGTGAAGTGGGGGCGGGTGGTCTCTCCTCGAAGCCGGGCCGCAACCGAGAGCCCCGAGGAGGCCCTCCCCGAGGCAGCAAGGCCGGGGTACAGGAAGGCTCTTCAAGGAGCAGGCCTAAACCTCGGCGCCGCCAGCGCAGGTCGCAGGCGGCCCGTCATGTCCTCGACACCGAGAGCGCCCGCCAAGGACCCGCCCCCACCTCACGGAAGGGAGACCGGGGACCGGACGGCGGACTTGATTGCGGCGACCAACCCCACGCAGAACACGAGCTCCTACACTATGGCAAGTGGTGCGAGGTACACGGCTACGGTGATCATTACACAAGGGCATGCACCGCAGTTATGGAGCTGCGGAGGGTGATGGCCGGGTCTCGGGCTCGGCCTCCTCGGCCCCCCGCCGGAGCCCACGTGGGGCACCCAAAGGATAGCCCCATACGAGCTACCGCAATGGAGGGCGCGCAGCATCGCACCGTCAGCGTCATCACCGGAGGCTCCTCTTCAAAAGCCCCCGGGGAGCAGCCGCAGCTGTGGATGCCGCCCCACAACATCACCTTCGACTTGAACGATGCCAGGGCGTGGAGTACCCTCACCAAGACCCTCTAGTCATCCAGGCCCACATAGCACGCTGTGACGTCAGGCGCGTCCTCGTCGACGGGGGAAGCTCCGCTAATATCTTGTTCGCAGAGGCCCTCGACCGCATGGCGATCCCCCGAAGCCGGCTAGAGCAGCCAGGAGCTCCACTTCAAGGCTTCGGGGGTCAACCGTTGCAGGCCTTGGGGCACGTGTCCCTTCCTGTCACTTTCCGTCAGGAGGGCAACAAAGGTAACATCCGGACCGAGCAGGTCACCTTCGACGTCGTAGATATCCCGCACCCCTACAACGCCATACTGGGGCGACCCGCCATCAACTCTTTCGAGGCGATCCCGCACCACGCGTTTTTGTGTGTAAAGCTCCCAGGCCCGGAGGGTGTTATCACCGTCTTCGGCGACCAGGACCTGGCCAGGCGTGCCGAAGGCGGCAGCCGTGTTCCGCATCGCCCGGTGCATGCCCTCTCCGGCGCGCTCGGGGATGGGCCCTCCGCCCCCGGGTGGACGCCCAAGCCTCGGCCCGAAGGCGGAGTTAAGAAGGTGCCGCTCCAGGCGGAGGGGCAGTTTGTGTCCATTGGCGAGGGGCTCCCACCGGGGGTCGAATGGGATCTGCTCCGAGTGCTTCAGAACAACGTCGACATCTTCGCATGGTCCCCGGAGGACATCAAGGGCGTGGACCGAGCAGTAATCGAGCATCGCTTGGCGGTCCGCCTCGACGCCAAGCCAGTCAAGCAAAGGCTTCGGCGTATGTCGATGGATCGGCAGCAGGCGGCCAAAGCAGAGGTGGCGAAGCTTCTTCGCGCCGGGGTCATCCGCGAGGTCCACCATCCAGAGTGGCTCGCTAACCCGGTGCTAGTGAAAAAGGCCAGCGGGGCCTGGCGCATGTGCATCGACTTCACGGCACTCAACAAGGCGTGCCCGAAGGACAATTACCCCCTGCCGCGCATCGATCAGCTGGTCGACGCCACTGCTGGGTGCGAACTCATGAGTTTCCTGGACGCCTATTCCGGCTACCACCAGGTATACATGGCCGAAGACGACGAGGAGAAGACCAGTTTCATCACACCACTTGGGACGTTCTGCTTCGTCAGAATGCCCTTCGGCTTGAAGAACGCAGGCGCTACCTTCACCCGCCTCGTCGCCATTGCCCTGGCCGCCCAGCTCGGGAGGAACGTCGAAGCCTATGTCGATGACGTGGTGGTCAAAACTCGGCAGCTTGCTCTGCACGGCCGGGACCTCCAGGAGACCTTCGACAACCTCCGGAAGGCGGGCATCAAGCTCAACCCCGACAAATGTGTCTTCGGGGTGCAGGCGGGCAAACTCCTAGGTTTCCTCGTGTCCGGGCGGGGCATCCAGGCGAACCCCGACAAAGTAGATGCCATCCTGGGTATGGAGCCGCCCAAGACAACGAGGGAGGTCCAGAGGCTGGCAGGCCGCATGGCAGCATTAAGCCGCTTCCTATCCAGGGCGGCGGAGCGGGGCCTGCCGTTTTTCAAGACACTCCGCGGGTGCGATGGATTTCGTTGGGACGGAGACTGCGCGAAGGCCTTCAACGAACTCAAGCAGCACCTGGCAAGCCTCCCCACTCTGGTCGCCCCAGCACCAGAGGCTCCCCTCCTGCTCTATCTAGCCGCGTCAGCCACCGCGGTCAGCGCCGTCCTCGTCTTAGAGGAAGGCGCCATGCAGTGGCCCGTCTATTTTGTCTTCGAAGCCCTCCAAGGTGCCAAGACAAGATACACGGAGCTTGAGAAGCTCGCCTACGTGCTTGTCATGGCCTCTAGGAAGCTTCGGCATTATTTTCTGGCCCACCCGATCACAGTACCTTCCTCATTCCCCCTGGCAGAGATGCTACACAACAAGGAGTCCACAGGGCGCATCGGCAAATGGGTTGCCGAGCTCGCTCCCTTCTCCTTGACGTATGCTTCGCGAACGGCAATCAAATCCCAAGTCCTGGCGGATTTTCTCGCCGAATGGACCCCGCCGGCCCAACCCGTCCAGACGCACGATGATCCCATCTGGACACTTACAATCGACGGAGCTTACAGCGTCGCCGGCGCGGGCGTAGGGGCGGTGATCGTCACGCCCGAAGGACAGCGTTTGCTGTACTCGGCGCGCCTTGCCTTCCCCGCCACCAACAACACGGCTGAATACGAGGCACTGCTCTTTGGCTTGGCGAAGCTCAAGGCAATCGGCGCGAGACGGGTGTTGGTCCGCACCGACTCGCGCTTGGTGGCTGGCCATGTGGACAAGTCATATCAAGCCAAGGACCCTGAGTTGGCCAAGTACCTCGCGGCGGTGAGGGCGAGGGAAAGGCACTTTTTGGGTGTCACCGTCAAGGCCATCCCCCGTGCGGAGAATGAGCAAGCCAACGCCCTCACTAAGGCGGCCAGCCAGCAACTGCCCCCCCCCCCCGAGGGGGCGTTCTACGAGATGTTAGCAAAGGCGGCCATCGCGCAGGACAACTGGGACGCGGCACTCGTCCACCGCATTGATCGGCCAGGAGATTGGCGAGAGCCCATCTTCAATTTCTTGCAAGGCATCGCCGAGCCGGAGGACCCTGCCGAGCTGCGACGCTTGCAGCACCGCGCACGGTCCTTCTAGGTGTTCGAAGGGATACTCTACAAGAGAGGGGTTTGCGCACCGCTCCTGCGCTGCCTCTCGACAGAGGGGGGAAAGGAGCTCTTGGCGGAGATCCACGCGGGCGTATGCGGATCCCACCTGGCACCGAGGTCGTTAGTCGGCAAGGCGTTCAGGCAAGGCTTCTACTGGCCGACTGCCATCACCGACGCCCAGGACCTCGTCCGTCGGTGCCAAGGGTGCCAGTGGATGGCGTGCATCATCCGCAGGCCCCCGACGAGCCTCAACCCCATTCCCCCGATGTGGCCACTGGCACGCTGGGGTCTCGATATAGTAGGACCACTTGCCCAAGCTCCAGGGGACCTCCGGTTCGTGGTAGTCGCGCTGGAGTATTTCTCCAGATGGCCGGAAGCGATCGATCTGGCCAAAGTAACTTCTGCGGCCATACAGCGCTTCCTATGGCAAAACATCATATGTCGCTTCGGTGTGCCCCGGGAGCTCACGGTCGACAATGGCCTGCAGTTCGACGCCACCCTCTTCAAAGATTATTGTGACAGCATGGGCATCACCCTCCGATTCGCCTCGGTAGGGCATCCCCAGTCCAATGGGGCGGTCGAACGGGCGAATGGCGCCATCTCTGCCGCCATCAAAAAGCGCCTGGTTGGATTGCCGAAGGGCAAGTGGCCAAGCGAGCTTCACAGCGTTCTATGGTCGCTTCACACAACGGTAACGCGCCCGACGGGATTCACGCCGTTCAAGCTCCTTTTCGGTGATGAAGCGGTGACGCCCGAGGAAATCAAGGCCGGCTCGCGGAGGGTCCTCGTCCAAGCACCCGAAGAGGAGCGCCGTGTGTCCTTGGACCTCCTCGACGGGATACGAGCAGACGCAGCCCACCATGTTGAGAAGTACGCGCGGCAGACAATGCGTACTCGGGACCGCTCTATATGCCCGCGGGGGTTCAAGCCTGGGGATCTCATCCTCAGAGTGGCGCTCCAGGCGGAGACCGTTGGCAAGCTGGAGTCCAAGTGGGAAGGCCCGTACATCGTGACGGAGGCATTGCCGAAGGGGGCGTACCGCCTCGCCACGCTCGAAGGACAAGCCTTCCGGCATACATGGAACGCGGACAGGTTGCGGCGGCACTACGCCTAGGAGCAGGACAACAGGCGTAGAGCCACCAACCCTTTGTTATGCGATGCTCGCCCGCGCAAACGGGAGTTCAATAAAGGTTGCTGTTCCCAGAGCATCCCCTGTCCGCGCTGAGCAGAACAAAGTCCACGGACCTTAAATAAGACGTAGCGTCGAGGTCCGCCTCCGCACGCGAGAGTCTGCAGACTATAAATAAGACGTAGCGTCGAGCCTAGCTCCGCACGCACCAGTCCACGGACTTTAAATAAGACGTAGCGTCGAGGTCCGCCTCCGCACGCGAGAGTCTGCGGACTATAAATAAGACGTAGCGTCGAGCCTAGCTCCGCACACACCAGTCCACGGACTTTAAATAAGACGTAGCGTCGAGGTCCACCTCCGCACGTGAGAGTCTGCGGACTATAAATAAGACGTAGCGTCGAGCCTAGCTCCGCACGCACTAGTCTACGGACTTTAAATAAGACGTAGCGTCGAGCCTAGCTCCGCACGCACCAGTCCACGGACTTTAAATAAGACGTAGCGTCGAGGTCCGCCTCCGCACGCACTCTACGGAGTATAAATAAGACGCAGCGGGGGGACGCCTCCGCGCGCACTCTAAGGAGTATAAATAAGACGTAGTGTTGAGCTCAGCTTCCGCACGCACCAGTCCACGGACTTTAAATAAGACATAGCGTCGAGGTTCGCCTCCGCACGCGCGAGTCTCCGGACTATAAAGAAGACGTAGCGTCGAGCCTAGCTCTGCACGCACTAGTCCACGGACCTTAAATAAGACGTAGCGTCGAGGTTCGCCTCCGCACGCGCGAGTCTCTGGACTATAAAGAAGACGTAGCGTCGAGCCTAGCTCCGCACGCACTAGTCCACGGACTTTAAATAAGACGTAGCGTCGAGGTTCGCCTCCGCACGCGCGAGTCTCCGGACTATAAAGAAGACGTAGCGTCGAGCCTAGCTCCGCACGCACTAGTCTACGGACTTTAAATAAGACGTAGCGTCTTGGTCCGCCTCCGCACGCACCAGTCCACGGACTTTAAATAAGACGTAGCGTCGAGGTCCGCCTCCGCACGCGCGAGTCTCCGGGCTATAAAGGAAGTCGTAGCGTCAAGGTCCGCCTCCGCACGCACCAGTCCACGGACTTTAAATAAGACGTAGCGTCGAGGTCCGCCTCCGCACGCGCGAGTCTCCGGACTATAAAGGAAGTCGTAGCGTCGAGCTTCGCCTCCGCACGCGCCACTCCACGGAGTATAAACGAGATGCGCAGACCTGCCCTCCGCGTTCGGCGGCAGGTAACACCAAGCATAAGGTACTACTTGGTTCCATTATAAAAGCAAAGGGGTTACATGGTTACAAGCGTAAGAACCAGTACATCATCCCCCTGCCCTACCCGACCAACCGCTCAGCCTTGGCGCGGTGTGGACGAGCTCGTGCCGTCGTCGCCGCAGCGCTGAAGGACCCCTTCAAGCCACTGGAGGAGGTCCCCCTCCCCATGCAACGTCTGCTGCACGGCGACCCTCGCAGCACCTTCCCTGAAGCGGCCCCAGATCCGTTGATGGAAGTTCTGCAGGCTAGGCCCGATGGAGCGGATGGCGTCCGACATAACCTCTGGGCGGTCAGGAGGATCCAGTTGAGGATTCACTAGCTCATGGGTATGCCTACACCCACGAGTATGAAGGAGGGCGAGGGCGAAGCACACACCAACATAGCTGCAGTGCTCGCCAAAGGTCCTGGCGCCACGAAGAGCAACGCCGGCCCCCTCCTCGATCAGCCCGAGCGTCTCCGACAGGGCCTCCGGCCTGTGTGTAGTGTCCGGCACTCGGATGCACAGATCTCGGAGGGCCTGGTTCAGAGACTCCATGGCCCGCCAAGCCGACAGGGACGCATTTTCCAAAACGAGGCGGTTCTCGGCAGCCGACTCCGCCAGCTGGGCCTTCTCCCCTTCTAGGACGGCGATCTGCTGCACGAAGGCGGCGCGCTCCCCAGCCGCGGCGCTCCGAGCTTCCGTGGCCTCGAGTTGTGCGGCCACCAGGGCGCCCTCCAGCGCGCGAAGTTCTTCATCCTTCGCGGCGAGAGCAGTGTTTGCTTCGCGGAGGCTGGCTTCCAGAGCCCTCCGCTCCCGAACGCGGGCCTCGTCAAAGGACCGGCCGAGGGCAAGCGTCTGGCAGAAACAACAAATCAGCAGGCGTCCAGCAGTACCTTACAAAGCTGAAGCGCACATATTTACCCTCATCTCGGAGGCCTGCAGCGCGAGCGCTAGGAGGTCCCCCGCGCATGACGACAGCACCTCTCGGTTGAGGCCGTTGTCGGCACGCTCCACGGCTGCGGTGAGGTCGCAAAATATCTCCGGGCGAGGGAGGAAGTCCGAGCGAGCGAGCCCCGGCCCCAACGCGCCCAGATTTATCGCGGCCACGGCCACGTCAGCAGCAGCGAACACCTGCGGGGCATCCTGCACAAGGCTCCCAACTTCGCGCATACCTCCGCTGCTCGATCCTTCGCCACGTACGGGAGACATCGTCTCGCCTGATGTCGGCAGAATGAGCGAGCAGATCGGAGAGAGTCTCGCGAAGTCAGGTGAAGAAAGGGACTCACACCTACCTCCTGCGCCCCTCGTCGCGGTAGGAAGTGGTGCCGGTTCGACCGCCCAGGGGGAGGCGGGCGCCTCGACGCTCGGGGAGAAGGTCTTCTCCGTCACGCCAGACGCCGTAATCCCGCGGCAAGGCCCCGCAACAGCGTATCGACCCCTCGTTGGCGGCGGGGGCTGCGTCCGAGGGCGTTTCGCCTGCGGTGGCACAGGCGATTCTTCCACGGCAGGACCAGCTCCGGTCACTGTCGCCCCCACGGTTTCCTCTGTAGGGGGCACGCCCTCGTCGGCCGCTGCGGTTGATAACGCACCTTCCACCGTGGTTTGCTCGCCAGGAACGACGCCACCCCCCGGGTTGACGAGTTCCAACTCAACGATGGCCGCGAGCCCAAGCACGGGCTCGTGGGCGTCCGCAGAAGGTGCCGGGGGATCCGCGGCGGTGCGCCCCTCCGAAGCAGTATGGCCAGGCCCACCGCCGGTCGCACGCCCCGTCTCAGCTGGGCTAGCCGCTGGGGGGGCTGCCGAGTCGCATACGGCAGCCGGGGAACGGGCCCGGCGTCGCGAAGATAGCACCCCCGTAGGGCTATCACCGTCCTGAGCGCCCGGAGTCCCGACGGGAAGCTCTTCCGGCACCGCACGCTCGGGCACGGTAATGCCCACAGCCTCGCAGGTGCGGTTTACCCGCCCCTGCTTAGCCGCCTTGACTGCGGCCTCTCGAGCCCGGTGCTCCTTAAGCGTGTACGGGCCGAGGAGCTCCGCAACCGCGCGCTCCGCATCTTCTAGCCGAGCCACTGCGCAGGAGATCACGTCAGTCAGGCGGAAGCCAAACAGATACAATGGCGCGCGTAAAGCGTGCTGGGCGGCTTACAAGGGGCGGAGGGCGGCAGCAGGCGAGACACGGATGGGTCGAACCCGTCCTCGCGGGGGCCATTCTGTCCAACATACTTCCCCCGGGAGGAGATTGGCGCCGCCCCATACATCGTGAACTCCTCGGCTAGGTCGCGCACGCTCATTCGACGGGCGACACCGACAAGGCTCTGTAGATTTTGCGTGTCGTCGATCTCCGCCTTCAGACTCGGCGTGCTGTTAAACGAGATCGGCCCACCTCGGCACTGCATTCTGCTCTTGTCGGTCACGGTGTAATAGAACCACCACCGCGTCCAGCCGGCCGCCCATTGCCCTGACGAGGCTGGCACAGGGAACAACGTCGCGCATGACGCCCGGAGCACGAAGTCCACACCGCCGAAGTTGGACACCGCCCCGTCAACCTTTCTGGGTCGACAATGTGCGTCGTGCAGGGTGGCGAATAAGCTCGCGCTGGGACGCCACCCCTCTGTCGCATCGCCCACGTGAAGACAGCTAGGCGGAGTATCGCGTGGGGCGTCAACTGGGCTAGCTCCAACTTGTAAGCCCGCAAGACTTCGCCCACGAACAACGTGGAGGGCATTCGAAGGCCGGCATCGAAGAACGCGACGAAAACAATCGCCTCCATGGCCCCGGGCTTCGGCTCCGTCTCGTCCCGGCGGGGTAGGCGAGCCCCATTGCGATCCACGATCTTCCCCTCATCCACGAGTCGCTGCAGCGTCCCTTCAGTCATGCGGCTCTTCCCCAGCACACGGGAGCAGGAGCCTCCCGAATGCTCCATGGCGTTCCACCACTTGTTGGCGCGCGAGCTCGCCCGCGGCACTAGTTTGTACTCCTTGGAAGGATGGGTCGCCTCGCCCTGGCTAGGCAAGGAACCGCTGCGGGGGTGGTAGGTGGCGTCGTCATGGCTAGCCATCGCTCTTCGCGACCAGGGAAGAAGAAGCAGGCAAAGGAGCAACTGGCGTGACAATTAGCACGGGCGGAAGCGAAGCGGCAGATCAAAAAGCAAAGCAAGAAAGGGTGCCTCCACCTCAACACTAGCACCTTACAAAGGCCGCTCGCCTGCCTTGTGGCTCAACGCACAGACGGATCAAATTCCCAGCGATTCGGCTGTCCAAGATTTGGAAAGAAGAACCGCCGGGACCTAGAGGGCCGTGCCGGGTAGGTGGCCAAGGAGCGCACAACGCCCCCAAATTTCAACACGCGTCCAACTTCTCGGGGGACGAGGCGAACAGCCGCGGTCACGCAACCGCTCACATCCCACGACGCACTAGTCGTGAGTCGCCACGTGCCCCACCTGCAGCATGGCAGACTGCACGACGCGACAGCCTGACTTCTGCCAGGCCAGGCGTCGACGTGATTCCAGCCGCCATTAAAAGCGCACTACCAGACTGCAAGGTCACAACAGCCCCGGAGCGCAACCATACCGGCGCCAAGCTCCGATCTCAGCACAGGGATGGAGCGCGCGCGTCTACTTCGACTTGGGCGCCAGCTCCGCTGCCACCCGTTTGAAGGGTAGGGGACGGAGAGCGCGCGTCTACTTCGACTAGGCGCCAGCCTCCGCTGCCACCCGTTCGAAGGGTAGGGGCCGGAGCGCGCGCGTCTACTTCGACTTGGGCGCCAGCCTCCGCTGCCACCCGTTCGAAGGGTAGGGGACGGAGCGCGCGCGTCTACTTCGACTAGGCGCCAGCCTCCGCTGCCACCTGTTCGAAGGGTAGGGGACGGAGCGCGCGCGTCTACTTCGACTAGGCGCCAGCTCCGCTGCCACCCGTTCGAAGGGTAGGGGGCGGAGCGCGCGCGTCTACTTCGACTAGGCGCCAGCCTCCGCTGCCACCCGTTCGAAGGGTAGGGGACGGAGCGCGCGCGTCTACTTCGACTTGGGCGCCAGCCTCCGCTGCCACCCGTTCGAAGGGTAGGGGGCGGAGCGCGCGCGTCTACTTCGACTAGGCGCCAGCTCCGCTGCCACCCGTTCGAAGGGTAGGGGACGGAGCGCGCGCGTCTACTTTGACTTGGGCGCCAGCCTCCGCTGCCACCCGTTCGAGGGGTAGGGGACGGAGCGCGCGCGCATACTTCGACTAGGTGCCAGCTCCGCTGCCACCCGTTCGAAGGGTAGGGGACGGAGCGCGCACGTCTACTTCGACTTGGGCGCCAGCCTCCGCTGCCACCCGTTCGAAGGGTAGGGGACGGAGCGCGCGCGTCTGTGTCGACTTGGGCGCCAGCCTCCGCGGCCACCCATTCGAAGGGTAGGGGACGGAGCGCGCGCGTCTACTTCGACTAGGCGCCAGCTGCGCTGCCACCCGATTCGCACGGTAGGGGACGGAGCGTGCGCGTCTACTTCGATTTAGGCGCCAGCTTCGCTGCCACCAGTTCGAAGGGTAGGGAACGGAGCGCGCGCGCCTGCTTCGACTCAGGCGCCAGCCTCCGCTACCGCCATCCCAGACTTCAGGCTCCCCAACCACAAGTTTGGAGGAATTCACAGGCCGCAGGGGACGGAGGGGGCCAAAGGACTCAGCGACATGGCTTCGGCCCTGTGAAGCCCTTCACCATGAGAGGCTCCTGTCGTAGGGGTGGCCCCCACCTAAACCCAGCAGGCCTGGTAGGAGATTATAAGGCCCAGAATATGCCATGTGTAATGACATAACTGCCCCCAGAGGGGATAACCAGATGTAAGGGTATAGCTGTAAAAGCACTCCTCATGTGTATATATATATATATGAGTAAGCCATGGGGAGGACCCAGGCCATGACACTTATCTTCATCACTCTCCACTACCATCTCTCTCTGTTTGGTCTGTAGCCACAACACCCAACTTGCTTAATTATCTGGGCGGATGGTTCGAGGGTGTGTATGTGTGGTGCAGTGGATGCACAAAGTGGGTTAGTGGTAGACCGCCCAGATACCAATAAGGACTGAATCTTGTCATGACCTCCTGTGTAAAACAGTACAACCACAAGTCTGTAAAATACAACTTGGCTAAGTAAATTTATCGAAATCCCCGGACTCATCTCACTGGTAGGGGATTGATGGGGCTACGCTATGGCAAGGGGGCCTGAAGGGACACCAATGGAGGGTGAAGTTTCTCAGCTGTCCTACGTTGCGGGAAGTAGAAGCCCGAGCTGCGTTAGTGGCTGTGGGAAACATCCCGCGCATAGATGGGACCCACCGCAAGTGGGCAGTTTCCCATAAGGTGAATGAGAAAAGGGACTAGATACTTTGAAAAATCACTGTGATGATCTGCTCAACCACACGACTAAGGAATCATGTGGGGCAACGAGTTGATTGTCTCTTGTGGTGAAAGTGTACAAACTCTGCAGAGTCAAAACTATTCGAATAGCCGTGCCCACGGTTAAGGGCGGACATGGGAACTTAACCAGATATAGATCTATTTCAAAAATGCTTTATGAATGGGAATGGAAAAGTGGAAGGGCAGTGGAAAGCCCTGATTTGAATTGTCCTGGGTGTCGTCCCAGTGGTAAGTTAAGCGGCTATAACGCTGAAAGGTGCTATATGGTGTGGATGCCATGTAATGGTGGATGGAATCTGGATCGCTATTATTATTGCATTTTCTTGAACATTATATTTTTGTTCAAAACTGCTAGGTCTCAGGAAATTTTATGTATCGTATTTCAATTAGTGGCATTTCTATTCTTACAAAATTAAATATGGAAAGGGTAAATAGAGTCGTGAGTAAAGGAGATGGATGTATATAGTTAAGATATTGGTGGAATCATGTCAATCATAAATAGGAAATGATAGTGAGAATTGTGGGAGAAATAAATTAGTGGGGTCCAGCTGAATAGATAGGCTAGATAGATGATCTAATCGGATTTTTAAGAATTTGGAGGTAAGGTAATAATGCTTGGAGTATAAACTGGGTCAATGATATTCTTGGTGGATGGATACTAGTGAATCGTGATCCTGATCAATGATATACTTGGTGGATGTATACTAGTGAATCGTAGACTCGATTCATGAAAATCTTGGTGGATGTATACTAGTGAATTAGTAGAGATAGATAATGGAAGATGAGGTTGAATATTGGAAAAGCAAATTATTGTTGTGGATCAATAATAAAAGGATTGGATTGTTAGGAATTTAGAATACAAAAGATATTGGTGGATTAAATAAGTGATATTAGATAAATAATGTCACTAGCTGCTTGGAGTTTTAGGCAGTAATTGCTCGGTGGATTATATAGATTATGATGCTCGCTGTTCGAGGATTAGGCAGCATTTGATTGGTGGATTGAATAATTGATGATATTCGCTGTTTGGAGTTTTAGACAGCAAACCATATAGAGAGTGTATGATTGGTGGATTAATTAAATGATGTCGCTCTCAGTTTAGAGTATTAGACAGTAATCAATATACAAGGAATCAGGTCGGTGGATTAGTTAAATGATGACACTCGCTGTTTGGAGTCTTAGACAGCAATCAATAAGGGAAGTGTGTCTTTGGTGGATTAAGTCAATTATGGCAATCGCCGTGTGGAGTTTAGGTAGGAATAATAACACTATGATTTGATAACAATAATGCTACTACAAGCGATTTTTGGCAAATAAAATAACCCGAGCCTCTCCTTTGATAAGCCATGCATACTATTTAATTGCATCTTGTGTATTGGCTCGCGGAGCATGGGGTTGGAGTGCTCACACTCGCTTTTGCGACAAAATTCAGAATCAGGAATCGAATCACTGCGCCTCAGCAACAAGATTGGACAAGCTGGCAGAGAAGATGAAGATGTCAAGGGCTAGGTCGCGAACCTCCAGTTGGCTGCCTGTGGGCATGTCCTGAAGGTCCCACCTGTGTGCTTCGTTCTTCCGCTGCTGCAATTTAATGATTTTGGCCTCATCGGCCCATGAGTAAGTTTACTATTATATTTACGCTTCCGCATGATATGTATTTTGATGTCCATAACTGTAACTGTGTGCACTATCTACTGATCCAGGGAATAGTGCAGCTAAACACAGTGGAATCCGGATTATAATATCTGGGTACTACAGAAGGTCAAACTGCTCTGTAGTTAAACCTTCTTTTCAATGATCGACTAGTCGAAATATGTTAAATGCTAATGTTTCACTTAAATCTTTATCATTGTATACTTTTGCTCATATTCATCGAGTATCACAGTACTGGATACCTAAATTTCTATTGTCTAACCCTAGTACTAAGATATCGATGACTGTTTGTGCTTTGTAGGCTTGTCGTAAGAGGAAGGAGAATATATGGTTCATTGACTTGAGTTGCTCTCGACATATGACCGAAAACTCATGATGGTTCTTCTCCCTCACTCGTGCCCTCAGTGATGAGATGATCACTTTTGGAGACAACTCTCAAGGATGAGTTCTTGCTAAAGGCACTATGTGCGTCAACAACAAGTTCATCTTAAAGGATGTCGCTCTAGTCAACCTGTAAGTTCACTTTTAATGAGGCTAGTTCTGGTACTAGACCTAACAATGCAGGTATATAGGCCCCTGACACACTCGACGACACCTATAACTCCAACGATGACAATAGGGAGTTCTCGAACTACACTACGACACCTACGACAACGGTCACTATGACCACACCTACGGCTACAGCTGCTATGACTACACCCATGTCTAGTGTGATGACTGCTATGACTGCTATGACTACTTCAACGACCACATCTATGACAACTCTGCAAGCTCCTTTGCACATTTAACGACATCATCTCCCTGAACAAATGATTGGTGAGGTAAATGAGAGAACTCTTCACAGCAGGTATAACTCCAATCCTTCATATGCTCATTCTACTTTTGTCACCTCTTTTGAATCCCATGATGTAAGTCACGTTTTATCTGATGAGTCTTGAATTAATGCCATGCATGAGGAATTAGAAAATTTTGTGTGTAACAAAGTCTGGACTTTAGTGTTACCTCCTCGTGATAATAATGTTATTAGAACTAAATGGGTTTTTAAGAATAAACAAAGTGAGGATGGTGTTGTTGTTCAAAATAAGGTTAGACTTATGGCTCAGGGATTCACCTAGATAGAAGGTCTTGACTTTGGTGAAACATTTGCTCCTATTGCTCGATTAGAAGCCATTAGAATTTTGTTAGTATTTGCTGCATCAAGGGGTTTTAGACTATATCAAATGGATGTGAAAAGTGTGTTTCTTAATGGATATATGGAGGAGGAGGTCTATGTAAGACAACTATCTGGCTTTGAGAATCTAAAATTTTCCTAATCATGTCTACAAATGTCCAAAGCATTATATGGTCTAAAACAAGCACCCAAAGCATGGTATGATAGGATTAAATCATATTTGCTAAAAAACGACTTTCAAATGGACAAGGTAGATAAGGCTTTATTTACTCTCAAGCATGGCAATAATCTTTTACTCGTTCAGATTTATGTAGATGATATTATCTTTGGTGGTTCCTCTCATGCTCTTGTTTCCAAGTTTTCAGACACTATGAGCAGGGAATTCGAGATGAGCATGATGGGAGAGCTCACATTCTTCCTAGTCTTTCAGATCAAACAATCAAAGTTAGGTACATTTGTGCATCAAACTAAGTACACCAAAGATCTACTTCATCATTTTGACATAGGATCAGTCAAATCAATTTCCACCCCCATGGGACCTACGGCTGTGTTGGATCTGAACGAAGATGGTGAGCCTGTTGACCAAAAGGAATACGAAACATAGTTGGCTCTCTCTCTCTTGTACTCATTGCTTCAAGACCAGATATACACTTTGCTGTGTGTTTATGTGCTCACTTTTAAGTTTCCCCACGTGTGTCACATCGTAGACTTTGTAGACTTTGTAGTTCAATATTTAATATGATTTAATTCAAGTTGTTCTCTATCCGATAGTCGATTTTCGACTATGTTGGAATCTTACTGGTAGTTGATCTCTGACCACGGTGAGATCTGTTTGACAGTTGAGCTCTAACTATGTACGTTAGCTTCTATCTGATAGTTGTAACCGACCACATTGTTTTTCCAACGAGTGGTCGTAACTCGACCACGTAGTGCTCTGATATGGTTGTACTGAGCTCTGTATTTCTCTATTTTTCAAGTAGACTTCATATCCCAATCTTTATAGCTTTGTAACTATTGAAGTAAAGGATTTGTGAATATTTGGGAGAAAATTTCTAGGTATCATTCACTTCCCTCTGCTACCTATCCAGTCCTACACTTACTTTTGCGATCCAGGGTTTATTTGTTACTATTAATAAAAAAATTCAGGTAATCTGCCCAGGTGGATAAACACTCTTTTTTCTTTTTGAGAGAGATGGCAGGTCTAGTGAACTGATAGTCACATCAACAGGAAACAATATATTTCACCACTTACTAATAATTACTAAATACTTGCACGTAGTAAAACATGCATGGAGCTTACATTATGCCAAATGCCAACAAAATGAAACGCATGCATACTCCTCCATCTTCATCAAAGCTACTCCAAATAAATCATCCAGAGCAATGCATGCAACCTCAATACCATAATCAACTAGTTCTCACAACTTTTATTCTGCCAGACGCTACTAGCTAGTATTATCTTATTATTAATGGAGTGAACTCAGTGGAGAGCCGGCCGGGGGATAGTAAATCGGAGTCGGCGACGGCGTGCCGTACTCCGGAGCGGGAGCCTGGTAAGCCGGCGTCGGCGCTCTGTATTCCGGTGTGGGAGGGGGGCATTCCAGCGTCGGTGGCGGCATGTGTTCCGGCGTGGCAGGGGGGTATTCCGGCGTGGGCTGTCCGTACTCCGGAGTGGTAGGGGGGCATTCCGGTGTGGCTGGCGGGTATTCAGGCGTCGGCTGTCCGTAGTCCGGAGTGGTAGGGGGGCATTCCGGTGTGGCCGGCGGGTATTCAGGCGTCGGCTGCCCGTATTCCGGCGTGGCAGGGGGACATTCCGGCGCCGGCTGTCCGTATTTCGGCGTGGAAGGGGGGCATTCCGGCGCCGGCTGTCCGTATTCTGGAGTGGAAATGGGGCATTGCGGTGTCGGCTGTCCGTATTCCGGCGTGGGAGGCTGGTACTCCGGCACGGGCTTCCTGTGCCTGTGGATCAAGACAGGCTTCTTGTGGTAATGGCCGAACAGGTGCTTCTTGCGGCATGGGTAGCACATGATCGCCGAGGCGCACTCCGCGGACGGGTAGTGCGCCTTGCCGGCGACGGCGACGAAGGTGCTTGTGCCGTCTTCCTCTGCGAGCGGCACGATCTTGGACGGCTCCTGTCCGGGGCACGGCGTGCTCGCCGAGCTGTGGAGCTGCGCGAAGCAGTCGGCTCCGTGGAGGTCGGCGGCGAGGGGGACGTTGAATGCGCCGGAGCCCTCCAGCTCACCGAAGGCCTTGCTCTCGTACTCGCCGTTGCCGTTCTTGCACTTGATCGCCACCTGGAGACCTGATCAGAAAATGGCAAGACAACACTATTACTAGCGGGGCTCATACTTCATATCATCAGTCACGATCTTCTCGTGAGATTTTAATGTATCACATACCCTCCCTCGCCCCTACCGTGAGACCATATTCCAAGCCCTGTTAGTCGCCGTCCATGGACCATGATCCTAGACCTACTGACCTACATATTCCTTTATCTCTCCCACCACAAACCCTAGACCCCCTCCGTCCCCCTCCATGCACGCGACGCTGGCGAGCCACCCCACACCACCCCGCCCCCTCCCCTCCCCTCCATCCGCACCGATCCGCCGTCGATAGCCGAGTTATTGCCGCCCCGTCTTCCGCGTCACAGGCCGGCCGCACCGCCCTCTGGTGCTGTGGCTGGAAATCTAAGATTGGGAGCTCGGTGAATCTCGAGATATGATCTAATGTTTTCAAATTTTGACAATTTGGGAGGATCATGTCTGACTTTTAGCAACTCCCACTGCTCATTTACTTCAACTACTTAAACAGTGAAGAGAATGTGTGTACAGTACCATGCAAGACACAGCTTCAACCACTTCACACTGACTCCCATTAGCAAACCCAATTACTTATTTACTTCAACGACTTCACACTGAAGAGAGAGAGAGAGAGAGAGAGAGAGAGAGTATGTATAGTACGTAGCATGCAAGCACGTCGTACCCTTGAAAGCGGCCTCGGCCTTCATGTTCTTCCTCGAGCAGTCGGCGCACTTGGCCATGCCGACGACGACCGACGTCGTCGTAGCTGCCACAGCGTTCGCTACTACCACCGCCGTCAGCACGGCACAGATGCCGACAAGCAGCCTTCCTCCCCCCATGACAAAACCCTAACAGCAAACTAGCTGTGAAGTAACTACAACATGCCAAAGGAAGGAGCAGTACAGTAGCAGTGAAGAGCAAGGACGTCCACTGCACACGGCTTATATAGACGAGTTTGCATCACAGACACTACCACACAAAGAGTCATTATAGATGATTCTAAACTTCTAAACCCTCAACATAGATAGTTTCTAAACCGTCTAATTTATTATGTATGTGATAATAGGTGGTTATCACAGACGCTCTCACACAGACGGTTTTTCAAAATAACCATATATGTATATCATATATCACAGATAGTTATTAAACATCTTTAGATTATCACAATCAATGCATGAATAGTATATATATTCCATCCCCTTCTTCAATATATCCTGTTCGGCTGCTCTTCTAAAAGCAGACACGCCATCAATGTGCTCTTTACTCACACAGTTCTTAACGTACATCCAATTTCAGTCCATCTACACTACGCATATAACAACTTAGTGTCAAATTAGATTAATACTCCTATATCTAGCTAGCCTAATACTTACATATAATTGTTATTCACCTTAATAAATTGTACATCTAAAATAGCTAGCTACGTACTATTCATAGATCAATATATATCAAGCAAGAATATATTGAAGTAAACTAGAGTAGTAACTCATTCTTAAATTGGAGCAAACTACTAAGCTAGACCTAGCTATCATCTCTCTTTATTATAATACATATAATTAGAAGCAAATACTAATCTCAAATCACCAAGAATAAATCGATCTACATGTACACTTGCAAATCTGCAGTACACTTTCACCAAACCAAGTTGACAGTCTCCTTCAAAGAAACACAATGCGGAGTAGATATATCTGTCGGGACTAGCTTGGTGAGGTATTTAATAATGCGACGTATCACAGATACTTCCAACCACGAACCTGTTGGAGTTAATCCCGCGCATCCCATCTGGAAAGGAAGCAGCAGAAGATTTCTGAACGACAACAGAAAAAAGAGTTTGTCAGGAAGCATGAGATAGTTTCCGAACTGCTGTTTTCAGAGAATTTGTTTCTGGATTAAACCCTGGTCCGGACAGGATTTTGTTTTATTGTCCGATTAGGATTCCTATTTGTATAGAGTTAATACTTACCGTATTTCATGTATTGCTGCTACTATATATTGAGAAGAAAACGGGGAACGAAATTGCCTCACAGAAAACAATGCTTTGCATTGTGTGTTCAGTTTACTGCATTGTCCCTGAAGCGCTACAGTAAACAGAGGTTCAACCGCCGTTCATCGTCCGGTCCAACTGCCGACCTCCGCCCAGTCTGACCGCAGTTGCCGGTCTGACTGCTGCTGTTCTCCCAGTCTGACCGTCGGTGTTCTCCCGGTCCGACCGCCGTCCTCCTGTCCGGCTGCAGCAAGTTTGCTGTTTTTGGTCTGAAGACGTTGGTCTGTTTTTTTTTCAGCCTTTAGAACCATCTGTGATGATTACATATGATAAAAGATTTATATTAAGAACTGTATGTGAATTATCACAAACGATTCTTAATACGAACCGTCTGTGATAATAAGATACTTCATACATAGATCTTTATTAGCACCGTCTGCAAATTATCACAGATAATTTTTAACAAGAGCCATCATGTTAAGGGGAGACTTCACAGACGGTTCTAATTCTTTAATAGAACTGTATGTGATAATTCACAGACGGTTATTAATACGAATCGTCTGTGATAATTATGTATAACAGATGGTTTTATCTATCGCTACTAATATAGATGGTCACGCATGTAAAATGTATGTGATAATGGTAATACTGACGGATTCGGAGAACCGTTTATAATAAATCATCTAATATGGCCTTCTCTGTAGCAGTGCGATTTGATTTTACAGCTCGATTGATGAGCAATTAAATGCGCAAGTGTACGGGAGCAAGCTGAGAAGTCAATTCTGATCGTCGAGATCTCTGCATCATGGCTACGCATATCACTACGTAGCCTGGTACGTATAACGTATATGCATGCATGGTTGAAGGCTTGAAGCACATGTAACGACGTCTCACGGTTAATTGAGGCCTTTATGTGTATCCAGCAAAGCTGATGTACTGTACATGAATGCATGAATAAATGTGCTAGCTTTTCTTTATTGAGGGAGGAGAGAATAGCTGTGCTAGCTAGATGCTTCTAATTACGCGGCATCAATTGCACTGCTAGACTGCTACTGCAATGTACAGTTCACTCCCAAAAATGGGCTTCTGTATACCCATATTAGTAAACTTCGGCTTTAAGACCTGTACTTACCTTCAAAAAAAAACAGACCTGTAATTTGAGGAATGTTTCATTGAGGTCCTTGTTCTTCCAAATCCTTCAATACAAACCCTTCGATAAGTCAGGTATTTGCTACTGTTGAAGAAATTGTTTGTACCTAGGTATGTGTGTGTATATTTGCAAAATCATCAGTTAATTTGACCCTTATCCACTACAACAGGAAAGCCTTGTACATATATTTTATTTATGGTTTAGGGCATCCATAGTGTATATAACCCAAAGGACCTTAAGGTGGGTCCCATCTAAGTCTTAAGGCTGACTCCATAGTGTATATAACCCAAGAGACCTTAAGACGGTCCCACTCGGCAGATAAAGAAAAATTGTATTTTAATGCTTGTGGCCAGGTCTTTAGCTTGAGGACCAGCCTTAAGCCTTTTTTACTTATAGCCTGCTTAAGGTCACTCCTGTAATGTATAAGGTTGACCTTAAGGTGGCTTAAGACCCTCTATTTTCATACACTACAGATGCCCTTAGAGTTGCTCTAGTCATCTCTAGGGGTTGTTGAGTCGTTTTTGTAAAACGTCCTAGGAATGTTTGGACAGTGTCAAAGACGATAGAGATGCATTGGTAAGCATGCGTATAATATTTAAGATGGTCTATGGAGATGGTAAATTGCATGCCAATTCTTGTAGGGATGTTTGATATATGCACTTACACATCATCTCGATTCCTATAGAGTCACTTTGTTGCATACTAAGAAAAATAAAGACGTGTTCTCTTTGTTCTTTTTGTTACGTAAATATGATATTTTTACACATCATCATAATCAAACCGATTTATATGAACAATCACATTGTCGCTATCACAAACCACGCAACAGTAGAGCAATGCACCGAACTACAGGAAAAAAGTAATTATATTATTTAACAGCAATTGGAGTTTACAACTGAATCATACATTTATATAAACAAGTGCAAACACATAAGAAGAAACAAATAAAATTCCAACTTTTCCCCTAAAATTGTTGGTATCTTTCTATAAAATTTCTACATGCAGTTATTAGTACACCAGCTTTCCCATCTTCATTGCATTCTGTAGATTGTCTTTACATTCTTTCATTATCCTGCGAAAATATCCTAACAAAGAAAATATTTTCCATGAAAAGCCATTTGAAATATAAATCAATTCACAGGAATACAACTTATTTTGAATTTAATAGGAAAGCTAAGTTAAAAATATAGCTAGGGATGTCTAAATAATTGATACAAAGTCATAAGCACATGTTAGCCAAGGATTGATTATATGTGCTCCATTTGCAAAGTGAACAATGAAAACCTATATATAAAGATTCCACGATATATATAAAGATGCAGATTTCAGGATATATATCAAGATGCCATGCAAATACAGAAATAGGTATTGCTCATTGGTGATAATTTTACAATTACTTATTGTCCTTTGCTGGCTGTTTAACTAAACAATTCTATAAGATAATTAGAATCGAATTGTATTAACTAGGAAAACAATGCATGATATCTTAGAACTAATTATAAACGAAACAACATTTGGTTGTCTCCTTACAGGGAAGGAAAAGCAATTTGAAAGCAGCCACCAAGAAATGGTAACTTAGTTAATTCACTAAATACAAAACTGGAAGATAACAAGGGAAGCAATGAGCTTTGTTTTGTTATAGTTGCTGATAGTATGATTATCTTGTAAGAAGTTCTTACCAAATATAGTTGTGACAAGCCGAATACAACAAAATTTAGAAAGTAGCAAGACTATTGAATTTTCAAGGAGCAGCCAAAGTGAAAGTAATTTCTAAACATCACTGCTAATGAATATGACCAGTATATGTTTGATTGTTATTTTTGTAAACAATTGGTGAAATTCCCTGCAAACAAATTGCACATTTCACTAATCCAAGCACTACTAAGCTTACTATTCTAGCACACGTGTGAAATTTGCATCTTAGCTTTATATAGGAGGAAGGCAATAGAGATGCATACCACAACACACTGCAAATTGTTGAACCCCACAATTACCACAAAACTGTCAGAAACCAAGAACATTGTGAATAGGAGAGATGCCCTGCTACAACATGCAGTGAAAGTCCAATTAGGCATTTAGAAAAGTTTCTATAAAACTACACTCAAGTACATCATGGCATATATCACATCCTTTGCATACGCAGGAGGTAGCTATTTATCTGGGCTAGAACATAAAGAACATGGTTCAGATTGCAAAGTGAAATGTGTTGGTAAGATCTAAATGAGAAATGAACATATATTATCCAATTCTTTTACCTTCTTCTGTATGCCCCCTAGCCCTTGAGACCTTGACCATTGCTTCCCTTCGACACAGGCACGCCAGCCATGTCAAAGTCAGAGTAGAGCAGGCTTGCGGAGGCAACGAAATATGGAGACATGGAGGTTGTGAATACGGTAATTAAGTAATATACGGAAAAATAAAAATGCAAAATTAGTTAATTACTACTAAACGTTGAGGCGTGTTCCGAAACGTCTCAACATTTGCCTCTATGTAATTCTTAAACATGCGGTCGTATACAAACCTTTTCTAGAAAAATAATCTTGTGACGACTTTAGAAATGTCCTAGCACTACTACAGAAAAGGACATCACAGACGGTTCAAAAACATCATCACAGATGATTTTCTGAACCGTCTGAATTTATGGGTCAGTGATAATCGAAGGTTATCATAGACGGTTCGACAACCGTCTGAATTTATGGGTCAGTGATAATCGAAGGTTATCATAGACGGTTCGACAACCGTCTGTGATATATCAATATCACAGACGGTTTTTAACTGAAAACCGTCTGTGATATCTGATTATCACAGACGATTTTTAACTGAAAACCATCTGTGATATTGATATATCACAGACGATTTTAAACTAAAAACCGTCTGTGATATTGATATATCACAGACGGTTTTTAGTTACAAGCCGTCTGTGATAGGTGACATATCACAGACGGCTTGTAACTAAAAACCGTCTGTGATGTTCTTTTCTACCCCTAAATCTATTTCTGTTTATTGGCTAGCCTCAGGAAATGCTAGCCATGCCCTCTGAAACAAGCAGATAAACAAGTATATGTATACATACAATTCACATCTCAATTCATTTGACAAACATAAAACATCCAATTCACATCACATTTCATTCACAGACATAAGGCATCCATTTCGCAAATTAATTAATTGAAATGAAATAAAATATCCATTAACAAATTCACAATTACAGAGTGATAAGAGCAATAAAAAATCATTCTGCGCAGTGGAACTCTCTATCTGATCTTATGACTTTAGTCCACAAAAACCAAACGAACTCTCCTCGAATTTTTGCAAAGTCCGGCTGTTTCAATGCAGATGTAGAGATGGGCGCAGCCTGTCGATAGGAATATCAACGCGCGTACATATAAAACCTGACATGTATGAAATAAACGTGGGAAGATTGACAAACCTTATAATTGGTGATCTTGGTGGAATCGAGGAGTGATCTCATATGGTGGCACACGTAGTATCCACACGTGTTGTCCGGCTGCTGCTGGTGGCACTGCAAAAAATAGAATGTGTTAAATCAAGAGGCATTACTACTAAGTGTTGTATATGATTAATTAATGTGTAGCTAGCGAATACCCGAAAATTGCGAGCATGTTTCAAGGGCTTGGCCCCTGTCGTCGAGCCACGTGTCTAAACAAAGTTCTATGAAGCAAATGACACAAACTAGTGTATCAGGTTCATTGAACAGGATACACTAGAGTGTGTCACTTGTTTCATGCCCCTTGAAGGTCTATGTGGCATATATTATTACTACAAGGTCTATAAACAAAGTTCTATGAAGCAAATGACACAAACTACTGTATCAGGTTCATTGAACAGGATACACTAGAGTGTGTCACTTGCTTCATGCCCCTTGAAGGTCTATGTGGCATATATTATTACTACAAGGTCTCTAAACAAAGTTTTATGAAGCAAATGACACAAATCAAATCATAGCATCACATAAAGGCCAGACGAGGGGTCGGGGAGGCGGCCGGCGAGGGCTCGGGGAGGCGACCGCAGGCGACGGGCGAGCGGAGGCGCCGAGCGTGGAGCCGAGCCGAGCGTTGGTCTTCGAATGCGGCCGGCGAGGGCTCGGGGAGGCGACCGTAGGCGACGGGCGAGCGGAGGCGCCGGGCGTGGAGGTGAGCCGAGCGTCGGTCTTCGAATGCGGACGGCTCGGGGAGGCGGCCGGCGAGGGCTCGGGGAGGCGACCGCAGGCGACGGGCGAGCGGAGGCTTTGGGTGTGGAGGCGAGCCGAGCGTCGGTCTTCGAATGCGGACGGCTCGGGGAGGCGGCCGGCGAGGGCTGGGGGAGGCAGCGGCGACGAGACAGATCGGGATTTAGATGTAGAATATAACTGCAGCATACGGGGAAAACCCTAGCCAGAGGGTATTTATAGGGAGGCTTATTACAGATGGTTCTAGACGTAGAACCGTCTGTGATATCAATATCACAGACGGTTCTAAGTTTAAAAACTGTCTGTGATAAATCTTATCACAGACAGTTTTTTATAAAAAACCGTCTGTCATAAGCTTTATCTCAGAACGCTTCGTGTTTCGATCGTCTAATTAACGTCTCTCGATCGCTATATGAAGCGTCTATATCATTAATATTTGGGTATACGAACCGTCTGTGCTAAAGGTTAAATATGTGCGCCTAATCCAGGTCTCTTCTACGTACGTACAATATGGCTTCTACTATTCTTGTGATCATCTCCTTCCTCTCATCTGTTCATCAAGAATTGTTCGGCCGGAACCATACACAGGCGGCCAGCAATTTGCATCTGGAGCAGCTTCTCCGCACACGCCCTGCTCTCCTTCCCCGACTTTCTTGCATCCGTCAGCTCGACCTGATCATCCGCCGTCGACGGAGGCGTCTCGCTACCGCTCAAGAAAGGGAAACAGCCCTTACCCTGGTTCTTCTCCACAATGTGCGCAAAGTGGAAGAAGCTCTACACGCATTGGAGAGACTGATCGATAGCCTTGCCGATCAAGCAGAAACGGCAGATTCTGAGGAATCTTTTCATGCTATCATCTACGACATTATGGGCTATGCTACTGATTATTTGCCCAGGCTGGAGGAGGAAGTGCTGAGGACAAGGACAATCTTAACGGCGTTCGAGAAGTCAGTGGCTGATCCTCCAAGTCCCAAAGTCGAAGAAGAAGTGTACGAAACCCAAAAGATTACAATCTGGGAAACTCTTTACCTGTGCGACTTTTGTAATAAATTTGCCTCTAATTGAAATTAATAAATTTGCCTTTAATTTGTGATCTCTTGTCTCAGTAGTTCTGTAGTTAAGTTATTAGAAGCAATGTGTACTTATATATTAACCTCTGAACATGAACAGAATATGACAGACAAAGGGACATCACAGACGGTTCTTGTCAAAAACCGTCTGTGAACATTCACAGACGGTTCTTAAGAAGAATCGTCTGTGATAGTCTACACAACACAGACGGTTTTTAATAAAAAACCGTCTGTGATAATTCCAGATTATCACAGATGGTTTTTAATAAAAAACCGTCTGTGATACTAAAGTATCACAGACGGTTCATCGGTAAGGACCGTCTGTGATAGTCGACCACTAACACAGACGGTGTCCAAATTAAAACCGTCTGTGTTAGTGTCAATCACAGATGGTTTTGTCAAACTGTCTGCGATTGGCCGTCTAGTATTAGACTTTCTGTAGTAGTGTAGAAAACATCTTTATATATGATATAGTTCTAGATATATAGACGTAGGAAAAGGCATCGTAGGGAAAATGTCTCTACCGGACTACTTTGTTGTAGTGTTCTCTTTTGCCTATCGCCTCATCATATTCTCTCCCCTTTGGGTTGTTTATAAACTCCTTTTATTTATTCTAATACAAAATTTCAGTAGGGACCTCCCTTCCCGTACGTCCTCCTCAAAATAATTGACCTCGTCACATGGAAAATCATTTGCTTAACTAGATCAACCCTTGCACTACCTAAGAAAGAGATGTTACCATATTTTAGTTTTTAGACTATACCGAATTACCGATGCATGCATGAGGTGAAGGGGCAGTAGTAGTAGCTAAAATTTTCGAACGGTAAGGGTTTGAGCAGATAATTTCTCAAAGTACGAGGAGTAAATGAAGTGGCAAATTTGAAACTACACAAGGACAGAATTGGAAGTTACTACTAGGTATATGTCGCCCTGTGGATCGATCACCACTAGAGAAGAGAGGCAAGAAGTTCGTGGCTTTAACTGGCTGCTCAAATTACTTTGCGATAGGGTGTAGCTTCGTTACACACATGGATTAATTAATATTCCAAGTTTCACCTTGAGATGTTGCAGGCTAACATATAGATTGGGCATCAATTGGTCCCCTTCCTTTCCAATAGCTAGGAACGGGGAATCTAACCCATAGTATTGTTAATTGTGCTCTGTACAAGTGATTAAAAATAATGTTTGGTCATATTTGTCAAACAGAATTGCACCGGAGCTATACATGTATATAGTACTGAGATTCTGTAAATACTCATCCATACTTTTGGAAACCAATATACTCTCTCCATTCCAAAATATAAGTCTATTTGGACTATTGTTTTGTATCATGATATACAAATATAAATAATAAAAAACATATATCAAGAAAATATTTTGCTAGACAAACCCATGACAATATTCCACAGTGACTTACATTTTTGAACGGAGGGAATACTGCTCGTGCTTGCAGTTTTGTCCTTAATTTCCCTTGTTTGTTTAGACCACTCTCCTAATTAGACCTAAGCATTTGTTTGCCATGCCAGGCCGTAGAAAAGCCTGACATCTTTTGGACCTAAAATCTCTGCCCAAGCCCGGCCTGAAAAGTCTATTGGGTCAGGTCTCAGGATGTATTTTTTTTCTTGGCTGGGCTGGGCTTTCTAGTTGTTGCCCAAGCCCTTAATGTATGACCATTCCAATCTTGATCCCTTGGTGACGTAGAATCATACAAAATAGTGATCCATACCTTTATAATATCTGGAATAATGGTTTTTCCGATTTACAGTCTATAACATCCTAAAAATGGGGTATTGAAAAATGAGAAGAATTTAAAATCTTCTGTCCACTTTAGGTGTTATTTAAAAATTTTGTTGTTCATTCGAGATTCTTATTTTGGTTCTTCGCTAAAAATTCAGTTAAGAAAATCGAAATCTTGAGATCAAGAACCAAGATTGAAAATTAAATTGAGAAAATTTCGAATTTCCTTGCAAGTCCGAAATTCAAAACTAAAAATTGAAAATTTGAAATTTCAAAACCAAGATTAGATACTGAAATGAAAGTTAATATTAACATTCCCCAACAAATCATTATAACCAAGAATTCAAATTCTGAAGTTCCAAAATATCTTTCAAAGCTCAAAATCTGAAATTCAAATTTTGAATCCAAAATTTGAAGCCAAGATCAAATTCCCCAGCATCCTTCTTTGTCCCTCCTCTCTTCTACTTCACTGCAGTTGGACTCCTTCGCTCCCTCTCCCTCTCCCTACCTCTTGTAACTGTAGTTTTCCAGGTTCTTCCTCTTCTAACTAGCTACAAAGAAGGGGCCAACGAGGCCGACAGCTGGCGGAGGGGCCGATGAGGTCAGCGGCGGGGAGACCTCGTGCGGCGCGGACGAGAGCGGCCGACGGCAGCGGGGGCTCCCTTGTGCGGTGTGGAGGATGGCGGCCCGCGGAGGGGCCAGCGCTGGCTGGAGAGGCCGACAGGTGGCGGAGGGGCCGATGAGGTCGGCGGCGGGGAGCCTCGTGCGGCGCGGACGAGGGAGGGAGAACTAGAGAGGGAGCGCTGGTTTTTGGGGGAGGGAGGGGGTGTTGCGCTGAGATTCGTGCGCCACGTGTGAGGGATCTGAGGCAGACACCATCAGAAGAAATTGAGGATGCACCCCAGAGAAGTTCCTTCCTGGTAATACTATCTGAGATTGCGCTCGCGACCACGTCTCGGCCGTCCTGCACGTTGTGCCATGGTCAACGCCCACAGCACTACCACAGTGTTAGTCCTCCGGCTATAAGAAGCCCCTTGGCTTGCCGATAGGGTGTAGCTTCGTTACACACATGGATTAATTAATATTCCAAGTTTCACCATGAGATGTTGCAGGCTAACATATAGATTGGGCACCAATTGGTCCCCCTTCCTTTCCAATAGCTTGGAACGGGGAATCTAACCCATAGTATTGTTAATTTTGCTCTGTACAAGTAATTAAAAATAATGTTTGGTCATATTTGTCAAACAGAATTGCACCGCACCTATACATATGTATAGTACTGAGATTCTGTAAATATTCATCCATACTTTGGAAACCAATATACTCTCTCCATTCCAAAACATAAGTCTATTTGGACTATTGTTTTGTATCATGATATACTAATATAAATAATAAAAAACATATATCAAGAAAATATTTTGCTAGAGAAACCCATGACAATATTCCACAGTGACTTACATTTTTGAACGGAGGGAATACTACTCGTGCTTGCAGTTTTGTCCTTACACTACTACAGAAAACCATATTACAGACGGTTCAGAAACGTCATCACAGACGGTTATCTGAACCGTCTGAATTTATGGGTCAGTGATAATAGAAGGTTATCACAGACGGTTTTCGAACCGTCTGTGGTGTAAATATCAAGACGGTTTGTAAGTAACAACCGTCTGTGATACATCAATATCACAGACGGTTTTTAATTAAAAACCGTCTGTGATAGGTGATAATCACAGACGGTGACGGTTTTTAACTAAAAACCGTCTGTGATAGGTGATAATCACAGACGATTTTTAAATAAAAACCGTCTATGATATATCAATATCACAGACGGTTGATATCACAGACGGTTTTTATTTAAAAACCGTCTATGATTATCACCTATCACAGACGGTTTTTACTTACAAACCGTCTGTGATATTCTTTTGTACCCCTAAATCTATTTCTGTTTATTGGCTAGCCTCAGGAAATGCTAGCCATGCCCTCTGAAACAAGTAGATCAACATGTACATGTATACATACAATTCACATCTCAATTCATTTCACAAACATAAAACATCCAATTCACATCGCACTTCATTTCACAAACATAAAACATCCATTTCGCAAATCAATTTGTTGGACCGAAATGATGACAGAGGGGGTGAATGTCGACTTTTAAAAATAAACCCTCAAAATATCCACTTGAAAATCTCCCTCAATAGTTACTGGAACTATGAGGAAGAGGCCACGTGCATACTGGAACCTCAACCTACCAGAGAACAACGCAAGACAAAAAACCAACGGAAGTCACGACGCATGCAACAAAGGGCCGGTCAGACCGCCACTATTGGGCCGGTCTGACCGCTCCCAAACCGCCGGTCAGACCACCCATTAGCTTCCGGTCTGACCGGCCTTGAGTGCCCGGTCTGACCGCCATATGGCCACCGGTCAGACCGCTCATCGAGAATTCAGGGCTGACAGCAGAGGGTAAAATTCAGAGAAAATGCAAACTTCCAACTGCAAAGCAAATTTAGATTTGTCTCTGGATTTCTTTGCCCAGAACAGAGAGACAACACCCCAAATAGCCACAGGAGCCTAGGGATCAAGAGAATCCATCTCAAAACCAAGAATTGAGGAGATTCCCTAACATCTAAAAATACACAGAGGGCTGCACTCAAATCCAAATTCCTCTCCAATCTTTGATCCTTTGGTTGGGGATAGCAAGATAATAGCCTCTGGACTTTACATGCTAGATTTCAAGCCATCTCAAGGAGGGAAACAAGAATCACATCAAAACCCTAGAACTGAAAAGAAAGAACAGAGGAGAGCAAAAAGTAAAAACTGGAATCTAGAATGGGTTCTTGGGATTTTAACTGATCAAATGATCTTGAGGCATCATCCCAACATAGAGCAGCCCATTTTGGCACCTCTCAGCAAGAATCGAGCCAAAACAAAAATATCAGAAATCAAGCCTTGAAAGCATCGAAGGCAAAAACCAATAGAGGGCCTGGGACTCAATCAAACTCAAACAAAACCATCTTGGATTGATAATGAGGAAGAGAGATACATGATTACATAGAGTATCAACTCACATCATCCCTACAATCCCATACATGCTTGAAGAAATCAAGAACTCCCCTCTCTATCTCTCAAGAACACACAGAGAGAAGCTACGAAGGGGACATGCACTGCTGCCCTCAACAACTCTCCAACCACTAAAGCCTAAAGCCAAAGCAACTCTCTAAAGCCCATTTTGACTAAAGCAAAACCCTAAAACATCTCTCAAGTGGTGTGAATACATGCAGCCACTCTCTCCTATTTATAGCCCTTGGCTAACGGGTCTCCAACCCGTTACTCCTGCTAAATCCAACGGAACCCGCTCCCGCTTGTACAGCCTCACGAAATTACCAATTCGCCTCTCCTGCACCTTCCGGGAAGCTTCCGCGTCTCTTGTTGTCCAAGCCTCGCAACCACCTCGAGTCTCCGCCGTCTTCGACACATCCTGACCGTTCTGACCTCAGCGCCACCTACGCCTAGTCCGGTCACCTCGTGTCTCGCCACGACTCCGCCTCGACATCCTGCAGCCAACACAGACAAGAAACACATCAAATAGCACCGCTCGACACATGTAAACATAAATCACATCAATGAACCATACTTACGCATGAAGAAGCCCAAACCTGTCAAAATACCAGAATATGCATCCTAACCACTTTGACCAGATTTGACCAAGTCCGACCGAAACCAATTGCACCACGCAACGACATGGTCTGAACTACACAAATCAAACTCGACTTTCCTAAACCGACGTCAATTACTCATCACACTCATGGGGTCATAACCACATGGTCTCTCACAATTAATTCAAATGAAATAAAATATCCATTAACAAATATACAATTACAAAAGATGTACGTTGCATTTGCACTTAGATGGTAATATTGCATTTTTTATTGCTCTATCACTCCGGAATCGAGGTCTCGCGAAAGGAACAGAGCCATAATCAAGGAACTTTGTCAGGCTGCACAAGCAATACTTGGATGGCAATCCATCCAAGTATTGCTTGTGCAGGTTGACAAAGTTCGTTGATTATGGACTGTTCCTTTCGCGAGACCTCGATTCCGGAGTGATAAGAGCAATAAAAAATCATTGTGCACAGTGGAACTGTCCATCTGACTTTATGACTCCAGCCACCAAAAGGTACGCCAACTCTCCTCGAATTCGTCAACGGTCGGGCTGTTTCAATGCAGTTGACGGGATGAACGCAGCCTGTCGATAGGAATATCAATGTGCGTATATATATAACGTGATAAGTATGAAGTAATTATGGGAAGATTGTGTTAGACCATGTGGAGGTGCCCCATGTGTGTGATGAGTAATTGACATCTGTTTTAGGAAAGTCGAGTTTGGTTTGTGTGGGTTGGACCATGTCGTTGCACGGTGCAATCGGCATCGGTCGGACTTGGTCAAACTTGGTCGAAGTGCTTAGGATGCCTATATTCTTGATTCGACAGGTTTTGGCTTTTTCATGCTTAAGATTTCTCTTAATGCTATTGTTGATTACATTATGTCGAGCGGTGCTATGTGATGTGTTTCTTGTCTGTGATGGCTGCAGGACTTCGAGGCGAAGTCGTGGTGAGGCACGGGATGACCGGACTAGGAGCAGGCGGTGCCGAGGTCAAAGCGGTCGAGGTGTATCGAAGACAGCGAGGACTCGAAGTGGCTGCGAGGCTTGGAAGACAAGGAATGAGGAAGCTTCCCGGAAGGTGCAGGAGGGGCGTTTTGGTGAATACACAAAGTTGCACTAAAGGAAGTGGATTTGGTTTGAGTTAGTGGGTAAAGGTGTTAAGGCTTATTGGGCAAAGCAAATATGAACCCATTATGCAAAGGGTATAAATAGGATGCATGACTCCTGGTGGATGTATGGCATGGGAAAGGGGTTAGAGGTGTTTGGAGTTGGTTTGCTTTGTGCTTTCTCCTTTTTCGGTTGAGAGTTGTTGAGAGAAAGCACGGTTCTGTTGGTTCTTGTCCTCCCTGCGTGAGTCTGGGAGATAGAGATGAGTTCTTGAGATTTTGTTTTCTCAGTTTGAGAGGAGATGGTTGTAATCCCTGTGTAATCATTCATCTCTCTTCCTCTTTATCAATATGAGAAAGATTGTGGTTGAGTTCTTCCTGTTTTCATCATCTATTTGAGTTTCTGTTTCAGTTTTCAATTCTCTATTCTTTCTCTAGTTGAATGGATTCTTGATTAGTTGATATGGAGTTTTCGTACTCCGTGATGGAAATTGTCTCAAGGTCAAGTGACCAGTTCATTTCCAAGAGCCAAATGTTTGAATTGATGAAATCCTCATTTTCAATCTTGCGACATCAATTCCTCTGTTTTCTCTCTCCTAGGGTTAGATGCCAGAGTACCCTTGGATCTTCTAATCCCCTTCATTAAGTGGCTTGAGATTTGGGCTTTCAAGTGCTTAGATCATTGCTAAGGTGTTTGCAAAAGCTCATAAGCAGAAGGTGTGAGTATAATGAGCAATTTGGAAATCATCCGATTTTCTGTAGGAACTTCATATTTTTGTCAAATTCTTGATGTGTAGCTCTTTTGGTGAAATCCTTGGATTCCAAAGGTCTCAGGGCTATTTGGAACATTTTCTTGAGCTTGTGGTCTGAGGAGAGCATCTAAATTTCACAAAATCACTTGAAATATACTAGTTTCACCTTTTCAGGATTTTTCAGTTTCGGGCCTGCCTGAAATCTCAGTTTAACCAGTCAGACCGGACTTATTGTGGTGGTCAGACCGCATGGTGGCCGGCGGTCAGACCGGGGTAGAGGCGGAGGTTAGACCGGCGTTAACAGGGCGGTCTGACCGGCCCACTACCGGCGGTCAGACCGGCCCATGTTGAGCGGCCTGACCGGCTTTTATAGAGAGGTCTGACCAGCCAGGTTTTTCTCCACTAAGCCACTTTCTACAACAGCCTTGTTTTGTTGATTTGATTGCCTTGTTCTTTGCCTCTGTTAATTTATGGGTCCAGTAGGCAGTTCTTCTACTTCTTCATAGCTCTCATAGCTATTGGAGAAGGAAAGGGGTGTATACTTTGGGGGAATTTTTAAAGAGCAACATTCACCCCCCTCTGTTGCCGATTTCGATCCAACAATTAGTATCAGAGCCGGTTAGCTCTTCCTCATAGATCTTAACCGGTCTCTAGAGCCATGGCAACAGACAAGTACTCGACCAAGCCCCCGATCTTCGATGGGATCGACTATCCCTTCTGGAATAGTCGGATGGAGACCTACATTCAGGCTCAGTGCTACGCCATCTGGCGGAAGGTCAAGACTCGGTATGTTGTTCCTGCCGATGAGAACATCAATGCCAGAAATATGGCTGATGTTGAGGCGAACACTAAGGCAAGGAACATCATAACCCAAGGTCTGAACAGAAGCGAATTCGATCGCATCTCTCATCTAACGTCGGCCTTCAACATCTGGGAGACCCTCAATGCATACCATGAGGGCACCACCCAGATCAAGACGGTATGATAGGACCAGTTCAAGCGAGATTACAACAAGTTTGAAATGCTCGTTGGTGAGTCCTTGGATGAGTGTTTCGCGCGGTTCCACAAGATTCTGAGTAATCGCCGAGCGGTCGGTCTCACATACCCCGACTAGGACAACGCTCGTCAGATGCTGTCTGCTCTTGATCTGCGTATTTGGGAGATGAAGGTGACTACCATCAAGGACACTGCTGATCTTTCGACCTTGACTCTTGACGCGCTGTACTCACGCCTCAAGACTCACGAGATTGACATAGTCTCTCGTAGGTCAAAATCGCAGTCGATGGCCTTAGTCACTGATCCCAGCTCTGTTTCTGGATCTTTTGACTTTACTTCTGGGTTTTCTCTTGCTGCTGTGTGAAATTTCCGATGCTCAACTAGAGCAGCTTCTAGAATACCAACTCGCTCTCTTAACCAAAAAGTTTTCCCACGCGTACAAGAGAGTGAGGGATCGGAAGAGGAGTGGCTTGATTATTTGCTTCGAGTGTGGTGGCCCCAACCACATTCAGGCAAATTGCCTCAAGCTGGAGAAGGGCAAGAACGATTACGGCAGCGTAAGCAAGAACGACTACATCGACAAGAACCGCAACAAGAAGCCCCCAGCTCATGCCCAAAGCAAGAAGAAGTTCCGCGACCTTGGCAAAGCCAAGAAGCTCTTCCACCGCGTTCTCACCGCCTTCGACGACCTCGACCTCAGCGAGGTGGAGGGGTGGAGCGACGACGATGGGAAGGACAAGCAAGACTCCAAGGTGGTGATGACTTCTCCGGCATGTGCTCCATGGCCCTTGAGGGCGACGTGAGCGACAGCGAGCTTTACTCCGACTCCGACGAGGTATACCCCTCATACGACCAGCTTAATGATGATTTTCTTAAGCTAGGTAAATTTCATGCTAGATCTAGAGCTAGGTGTAGCGAGTTGGAGAAGGAAGTAGATAGACTGTCACGGGAGCTTACTTCACTTATATCTGCTCCCTCCCGTGACGAATGTGATACATGTTGTGCCTTGCTTGGTGACATGGCGAAATTAAGGACCTCTTATGATAGTCTGTCCTCTAAGCTTGACATGATTAAGGTGGAGAATATTAGTCTTCTTGCTGAACTAGAGATGAGTAGGGTAGCATCTCTTTCATCTACTACTGTTGAGACTATTTCTTGCACCTCATGTGAGGATAAGGACAATGCATTTAGAGGTCTTTATACCATGCTCCTTGATCTGCCTGAATCTTGTGAAAGCTGCACTAACTTGAAACTGAACCTAAAAACGGTAGATCATAAAATTGCTGAGTTACAAGCTTTTCTGCTAGAACCAACTACTTCATGTGCAAACTGTTCCAAGCTGACTGCTGAGCTTAAATCTGTTTCCAAACAGTTTCAAGAGATGATTGATAACAACAACAAATTGGCTCAATATGCTTCTAAGGACCCTATTAGCTCACCATGCAATAATTGTGACAAACTAAAATCTGACTTGATTGCATTGGATGAGAAATGTGTGAAGCTAACTAAGGACCTTCTAGAGAAGCCATCATTTGCTTGTAATGTGTGTGCTGATGTGGGAGAGAAGCCCAAGGGTAAGGTAGAGACGCTTAGCGATGTGAACCAAATGACTAGCAGCAGGACTGTCCCTTTTGAGTCGGCTGTGCGTGCACAAGCCATTCGCTCTTCTGCTATTGGTTCTCCTTCTACTCCCTTACCTTCTGCTGTCTCTTTTCCCCCTGCTCTTCTTGCACTTCTCTCTTTCGGGAGTGTCAGTATCTTATGAACACTTTTGAGAGGTTTGTAGGAGGCAAGAAGAAGCTAAATCTTATTCTAGACCAGTCCAAGATTTGTAAAATCAATCAAGGTCTAGGATATGATTTTCTTGAGGATGTTAGGAAGCATCCACCTGCCGTGTTCAGACCCATAGTCGCAGGCATGATCGAGGTCAAGCCCAGAACTGAGAAAGTTCAATTCAAGTCAGCGAGCTTTGTCCAAGGGATTTCTGACAGCAAGGTGATTTCACCTGTTGCTTCGGCCTCTCAGAAGGCGAAGCCTCATCGTGCTACTTCTACCTCTCAGAAGGTGAAGTATCATTGCACCTTTTGTCAGAAGGATGGACACTTGATCGAACGATGTTTCAGGCACGCCAAGATCGCGCAGAGTGACCGTGTTGCAACTCTTAGGCGTATTCAGGGTCAGCCCCAGACCTTGAGTGCACCTAAGACCAACACGAAGTCGAGAGTTGCTTCAGCTGATGAGTTTGAGCAGCATCGAGGACTTGGTTTTTCTGGGTTTATTGATTTTCGTCCTCGATATGCCTTTGGTCGTGACTTCCGCTGTTCTAAGGGTAGATCTCGTCTGCTCCGTCGAGATGGCTACCCGCGGCATGATCAGCATGTTGCCAGTGCTCCGACTCGCTCTCCCATAGCAGTCGGACCCAACAACAGCTTCAGGTCTGTACATAGACCTTTTGCTTCTTTGAGCGACAGAGAGCGTAGGGTAGATAGAGGTTAGTCGTGTGTGGCTACTTCTTCTGCTCGACATGTGACTCAGTATTGGGTTCCAAAATCTCTTTTGATTTATCCCAGTACTGAGCCTTCACTCTCTGTTTGACTCAGGTTCGCCGGGCTGGGAAGGGAGAGGTTTGGCTTGTGGACTCCGGTTGTTCTCGTCATATGACCGGAGACTCTCGTTGGTTCTCTTCCTTAGCCCGTGCTTCGGGTGATGAGATGATCACCTTCGGAGACGCTTCGTCTGAGCGCGTCATCGCCAAAGGTACGGTGCGCGTTAATGAGTCTTTTATTTTAAAAGATGTTGTCTTGGTTAGTAAGCTGCAGTATAATTTGCTTTCTGTTTCTCAGCTTACCGATGACGGTTTTGAGGTGAGCTTTAAGAAAAATGCTTGCAAAATTCTTGATTCTTTAAGTAGTCTGGTTTGCGGGATTTCTCGTTATGGGAGGATCTTTCGTGCTGATTTTTCTGAGTCTTCTGGTGATCCTCTCCGGTGTTTAGTTGCTTCTGAGTCCTGTGACCTTACTTTCTGGCATAGGAGACTTGGTCATATTGAATTTGACCATTTGACCCGAGTTAGCGGCCATGATCTCATTCGTGGTCTGCCTAAACTCAAAATAGTCAAAGATCTTGTTTGCACTCCATGCCGGCACGGCAAGATGGTTGCCGCTTCTCACTCTCCGGTCAAAGTTACTATGACCGATGCACCAGGACAGCTGCTCCATATGGACACAGTTGGACCAGCCCGAGTGCAGTCAGCAGGAGGGAAGTGATATGTTCTTGTCATGGTCGATGACTTCTGGAGGTACTCTTGGGTGTTTTTCTTAGCCTCAAAGGATGAGACGTTTACACATTTTTGAGGTCTTTTCAGTAGGCTTTCTATTGAGCTCCCGGGTGCCTTACGAGCGATCCGCAGTGACAATGGCACGGAGTTCAAGAATTCCTACTTTGAGAGGTTCTGCGATGAGACAGGTGTAGAGCACCAGTTATCTTCTCTGCACATCCCACAGCAGAATGGCGTCGTGGAGAGGAAGAACCGTACCTTGGTCGAGATGGCCAGGACAATGGTTGATGAGTATTCTACACCTAGGAAGTTTTGGGCTGAGGCTATAGCGATCGCGTGCCATGTTTCAAACAGAGTCTTTCTTCGGGCGCACTTGCATCGCACTTCCTATGAGTTGAGATACGGGCGAAAGCCCAGTGTCTCTCATTTTCGTGTGTTTGGTTGCAAGTGTTTCATTTTGAAGTCCGGGAACCTAGACAAGTTCGAGTCATGATCTTGTGATGGTATCTTTCTTGGTTACTCGACTTCTTCGCGGGCGTATAGGGTCTGGAACTGCGAGTCTAGTAAGTTGGTAGAGACCTGTGAGGTGACCTTCGACGAGGCCAGTCCGGGGACTAGGCCCGACATCTCAGGTTCTTTAGAGCAGTCCGAGCCCATCTTTGTGGACGATGAGGAGGATGGAGATGTGGGCTATCTACCCGATCCAGTTCCTCCTCCCCTTGAGGTGCCTGCTTCTTCCACGCACCTCGAGGAGATCAGCCCATGCCTTCCACATCTTCTGGAGTTAATGGCTCTGTTCCTAACTCATCAGCTCATGAGGTAGAGGCCACTTTCTCATCTCATCCAGGTCCTCCCCGACATATCCAAAAGGACCATCCTTCCGAGCAGATGATTGGAGACCTATTTGAGCGAGTCACATGCTCAAAGTCGGGCATGTCACATTTCTATCTCCATTCTGCCTTTGTTGCCTCATTCGAGCCCAAGGACGTTTGTCATGCTCTTTCTGATGAGTCTTGGGTCAATGCCATGCATGAGGAGTTAGAAAATTTCGGGAGAAACAAAGTCTGGTTGCTTGTTGAGCCCCCTCGAGGTCACAATATCATTGGGACTAAGTGGGTGTTCAAGAACAAGCAGAGTGAGGATGGGGTTGTCATTCGGAACAAGGCTAGACTGGTAGCTCAGGGCTTCTCCCAGGTTGAGGGTCTAGATTTTGAGGAGACCTTTGCCCCTGTAGCTAGACTTGAGGCCATTAGAATCCTGTTTGCTTTCGCAGCTTCTAAGGGTTTCAAGCTTTACCAGATGGATGTCAAGAGTGCCTTCCTCAATGGGTTTATTGAGGAAGAGGTCTATGTGAGACAGCCTCTAGGTTTCGAGAACCCTAAATACCCAAACCATGTCTACAAGCTTTCCAAAGCCTTGTATGGACTTAAGCAGGCCCCTAGAGCTTGGTATGAGAGGCTTAAGTCCTATCTGTTGAGTCATGGTTTTGAGATGGGTAAGGTAGATAAGACTTTGTTCATCCGTAGGCATGGCACTGACCTACTGCTTGTCCAGATTTATGTGGATGACATCATCTTTGGCGGCTCTTCTCATACTCTTGTTTCACAGTTTTCGGATGTCATGAGCACCGAATTTGAGATGAGTATGATGGGCGAGTTGACCTTCTTCCTTGGCTTCCAGATCAAGCAGACTCGGGAGGGTACCTTCTTGCATCAGGGCAAGTACACTCGTGACCTCCTGTGATGGCAAGTCAGTGTCAACTCCCATGGCATCCACAGCTTCTCTTGACCCAGATGAGGACAGCGAGCCAGTTGATCAGAAGGAGTATTGCAGCATGATTGGCTCCCTCTTGTACCTCACTGCCTCGAGGCCGGACATATACTTCTTCGTGTGTCTGTGTGCTCGCTTTCAGGCTTCTCCTCGCGTATCTCACCTCCAGGCGGTGAAGCGCATCCTTCGGTACCTTCGAGCTACCATTGACTATGGTATCTGGTACTCTTCCTCGTCCTGTCTTTCCTTGAGAGCCTACTCGGATGCAGACTTTGCTGGCTGTAGGATTGATAGGAAGAGCACTTCTGCCACCTGCCAATTTATTGGCACTTGTCTTGTCTCCTGGTCTTCTAGGAAGCAATCCGGTGTTGCACAGTCCACCGTAGAGGCCGAGTACGTTGCTGCCGCCAGTTGTTGCAGCCAGGTACTTTGGATGGTCTCGACCCTGCAGGACTTTGGGTTAGCCACAGACAGTGTTCCACTCTTTTGTGATAACACTTCTGCCATTAACATTGCTAAGAACCCAGTGCAGCATTCTCGGACCAAGCACATTGATATTAGATATCACTTCCTTCGAGACCATGTGGAGAAGGGTGACATAGTACTCCAGTTTGTGGAGAGTGACCACCAATTGGCTGATATCTTTACCAAGCCTTTGGATAGCTCTAGGTTTTCAGCCTTGTGGGGAGAGCTTGGGGTGGTTTGTCCTTATGGACTGTTATGAGGGGGAGCTTTGTGCTTTACTGTTTTACTATATTTATTATTCTCATGCTTCTTTCTGTTGCATTGCATATGGGTGCATTAGGGTTAGTCCTTCTAGCATAGATTAGAGTGTTTCTCTTGTTTAGTTGTTTAGACTTCTTCCTCTCATCTACGATTCTAGGATGCTGCTTATTAGCTGCTTCACTTCTCACTAGGTTGAGCTCACTCACTTCTTATAGGTTCTAGCAAGGGTTGGGCCACCCTTGGGTAGACAGGGAACGTGTTTGCTCCTTGGTGTGTTAGATGATCAGCTAATAGTCCTAGAGTCATATGGGGTAGATGAGAGTCAGTCTGAGCCATAGTATCCTCTATATCTTGCCTATGCTTTAAGGACTGCCTTTTCTGATTTTCTTGCCAGCTTCTCGATTTCATTGCTTTGGTTCAGGGGGAGTTCATTTGGGAGCTTCTAGATCTTAATGTTGACATAACTCAACTTGAACTAAAAGTGCATCTCATGTTGAGGGGGAGCTGTATTTTCTGCATTTCTTTTTTGCATTGTAATATAATTACATGGAGCCTTGATTATTATCCTGTTATGACATGTTTACAATTAATTACATCTTGCCATGATCTGAGTTTACTTGCTAGATTTATCATGACTTTATATGTGTAGTTTAGACTTTGCCATGATAGTTTGATTAAAATGCACAACTTGAACTAATTCATGTCATGTTAGCTCTTGAGACTAGTCTCTCTTTAGTTATCCTGTTATGATTCATGCCATGTCAAATAGGCTGAGTTGAGTCTCGAATCTTTGTTGTGCTTTAGATTGAGCTATGCTAGTTTCTTGATGAAGCATGAGTTGGTACAATTTTTAAGTAAGCAAAAAGATCTCTTTTGTACGAAAAAACCGATCTCACCAATTCTTTCTCATGAGACTGCTTGCCATTGCACAAGGCATGAACTCAGGGGGAGTTTTGGATGACCAAGATCATCTTCTTAAGCTTCTTGCTTGGAGTGGTCGCATAAGGCTTGAGATCTAGCACATGACTAAAACTTTTGGTTGGAAACGATCATGAATTTCAAAAGAAAAACATGTCAATTGTGCTCAATTTGCTTCATTCCAAAAAGACTAAAGTGCTTGAACTAATGATTCCTTCTTGAGCTTGTAGCACTCTAAATTGACTCAATACTAGCTTCTCGGTTCCACTTAAATTATTGACATGGCCTACATCATCTTTGGATACCTTTAGCTAGACTATACTCATGGATGACTTGACATGCTAAGAAATTCGACTAATTTTCAGATTATGACTTATTTGGTTTGACTTATCTATACATGTTTAGTCATGATCTAGATATCATTTCTATATGTTGTGGCTTGGTGTAATACTTCAAGGTCATGTTGGATAATCTTCATGGCTCTCAATGCTTAAAATAAACAAACTTCAGCCATTTCATCCAACACCATGCCTTATTCTCTCTTTTTGCATCCTTGATGATTTTATTGCCAAAAGGGGGAGAATAGCGGAGAAAAAGCCATTTGGGGACTTTCTAGAGCTTTGGAGATCAATTTGGTCTTTCTGTTGTTGCTCTAGTGTTCCCTTTGTCAACATGGTCTTGGTTCCTCTTTGCTTCTTTCTTAGGCCATGTTAGATTCTCTTTCATTTTCAAACAAACTCAACTTTACGTTTTTTCTGGGTTTGTCAATATACTCATCAAGGGGGAGATTGTTAGACCATGTGGAAGTGCCCGTGTGTGTGATGAGTAATTGATATCTGTTTTAGGAAAGTCAAGTTTGGTTTGTGTGGGTTGGACCATGTCGTTGCACGGTGCAATCGGCTTCGGTCAGACTTGGTCAAATTTGGTCGAAGTGCTTAGGATGCCTATTCTCTTGATTCGACATGTTTTGGCTTTTTCATGCTTAAGATTTCTCTTAATGCTATTGTTGATTACATTATGTCGAGCGGTGCTTGTGATGTGTTTCTTGTCTGTGATGGCTGCAGGACGTCGAGGCGAAGTCGTGGTGAGGCACGGGATGACCGGACTAGGAGCAGGTGGTGCCAAGGTCAAAGCGGTCGAGGTGTGCCAAAGACAGCGAGGACTCGAAGTGGCTGCGAGGCTTGGAAGACAAGGAATGAGGAAGCTTCCCGGAAGGTGCAGGAGGGGCGTTTTGGTGAATACACAAAGTTGCACTAAAGGAAGTGGATTTGGTTTGAGTTAGTGGGTAAAGGTGTTAAGGCTTATTGGGCAAAGCAAATATGAACCTATTATGCAAAGGGTATAAATAGGATGCATGACTCCTGGTGGATGTATGGCTTGGGAAAGGGGTTAGAGGTGTTTGGAGTTGGTTTGCTTTATGCTTTCTCCTTTTTCGGTTGAGAGTTGTTGAGAGAGAGCAGGGTTCTGTTGGTTCTTGTCCCCCCTACGTGAGTCTGAGAGATAGAGATGAGTTCTTGAGATTTTGTTTTCTCAGTTTGAGAGGAGATGGTTGTAATCCCTATGTAATCATTCATCTCTCTTTCTCTTTATCAATATGAGAAAGATTGTGGTTGAGTTCTTCCTGTTTTCATCATCTATTTGAGTTTCTGTTTCAGTTTTCAATTCTCTGTTCTTTCTCTAGTTGAATGGATTCTTGATTAGTTGATATGGAGTTTTCGTACTCTGTGATGGAAATTGTCTCAAGGTCAAGTGACCAGTTCATTTCCAAGAGCCAAATGTTTGAATTGATGAAATCCTCATTTTCAATCTTGCGACATCAATTCCTCTGTTTTCTCTCTCATAGGGTTAGATGCCAGAGTACCCTTGGATCTTCTAATCCCCTTCATTAAGTGGCTTGAGATTTGGGCTTTCAAGTGCTTAGATCATTGCTAAGGTATTTGCAAAAGCTCAAAGCAGAAGGTGTGAGTATAATGAGCAATTTGGAAATCATCCGATTTCTGTTGGAACTTCATATTTTTGTCAAATTCTTGATGTGTAGCTCTTTTGGTGAAATCCTTGGATTCCAAAGGTCTCAGGGCTATTTGGAAATTGTGGTCTGAGGAGAGCATCTAAATTTCACAAAATCACTTGAAATCTGCTAGTTTCACCTTTTCAGGATTTTTCAATTTCGGGCCTGCCTGAAATCTCAGTTTAACCGGTCAGACCGCATGGTGACCGGTGGTCAGACCGGGGTAGAGGCGGCGGTCAGACCGGCGTTAACAGGGCGGTCTGACTGGCCCACTACCGGCGGTCAAACCGACCCATGTTGAGCAGTCTGACCGGCGTTTATAGAGAGGTCTGACCGGCCAGGTTTTTCTCCACTAAGCCACTTTCTGCAGCAGCCTTGTTTTGTTGATTTGATTGCCTTGTTCTTTGCCTCTATTAATTTATGGGTCCAGTAGGCAGTTCTTCTACTTCTTCACAGCTCTCATAACTGTTGGAGAAGGAAAGGGGTGGATACTTTGGCGGAATTTTTAAAGAGCAACATTCACCCTCCCTCTGTTGCCAATTTCGATCCAACAGATTGACAAACCTTGGAATTAGTGATCCTCGAGGAATCGAGGAGTAGTTCCATATGGTGGCAAACGTAGAATCTACATGTGTTGCCCAGCGGCTGCTGGTGGCACTGCAAAAAATAGAATGTGTTAATTCAGGAGGCATTACTACCAACTGTTGCATAGGATTAATTAATGTGTAATAACGAATACCTTAAAATCTCGAGCATGTGTCAGGCCTTTGGCCCCTTGCATCGAGACACCTCCCTTTTCAACGTACATCGCGAACGCCATATGTGATTCGAAAAAGTTAACCTTAGTCATTCGGAAGGACAGAAAGAGTACAATATAGGTATGTATGGAGAAAATGTGCTTACGTATCGATTACTTGGCTAACAACTGTGAAGTCCATTTTATTCTTACTTAGGGAATCAAGGTAATATACCTTGTTCCATTTTGGTACAATTACTATTAAAATCCAATGATAGTTCTGATTGTAGAGCATAAGTATATATTCCTTATTGCGGTAAGCAAGTAGTCCTGCTGCAATGTACCTCTCGATGAAGGATGTATCCTCGTCGATGGTATACTTGGCGACCAAGTGTGGGTCCAAGAAACCAACCGATGATTTGGATGATGTAGCTTTAGTCAGCATGTGTCTATATATATACACACGAAAGCAACAAATTATATATGACATTTATCGGTATGACATGAATGGAGAATATGATTGTACACACTTACAGCGTCCAGCATCGAGAGGGTTGAGCGTGAAAAGATCGAATAAATCCTCAAAGGTGACCACGAAGACACACTCGTGAACACTGTACTGTAAATGATCCAGCGTGAATTTGACAGTGATACCTGAGCTCCGTTTTCCCTCTGGCTTATTGGACTATTCCATATACCACTTGTGCAATTGCTGGCAACTAATTGCTAGGGGTTGGAGGCCCTTTTTCTCGAGCAACGGCTCGCCAATCACGAATTTGCGGGCCAATAGCAGGTACGGGATATCATCATTAGTCTTCTTTGCTTTGCCCTTGCTGCCTCGGTTGTAGGTTGACGTTAAAGGTAGCACCGGTGGTGGAAGTTGCACTGGTGGAAGTTGCTGCACCGGGAATAGTGCCCGTGAACATGACACCGGTGCAGGTAGCGGTGGTGGAGATGGCACCAGTGCATGTAGCTGATCTGGTTCAGGTTTCCCTTGTGGAGATGGCACCAGTGCACGTAGCTGATCTGCCACCGGTGAAGAAGCCTCTAGGCAAATATCGCATTTGGGCCACTGAATGAAGGTTCCAATGGCTTGCCCTAGAGTCACAAGCTCGTCGTTGGTGGGCTTTGGTAGCGGCACGACCTCGAAATTGGCGTGTACACCATCTACTGACACTTTTTCGAAGCCTGGTGCTAAAGCTTGACGGTGCAGCATGACCCCTTGAGCAGACGGATATGCCATGCCCCAAGCAGCGCACAAGGCAACGGAGGCATATCTCACTTAGAGCTTGCACTTCGTAGGCTCCTACATAACGATACAAAATTAGCTACTCCAATTAATAGGCCTATCAACGGATCGAGCATTCCAGAGATAATAATTATTACCAGGATGTCGTTGACAGGAAATCTGGCCTCGTTCTCCGTCGTAGGATTGGACACGCAACTACTCAGATGGTTGGGCGGGCTAGTTAGCACAAGAGCGGCGGCGGCGACCTGCTGATTTTCTGTAATTCTCCGCACCTTATCTCTGACATAATCAGCCAGCTCCTCTCTAAGAGATGCCTTGATCTCTTCTCGTAGCCGTGCCTCACGCTCGGCTTTGGTTCTCTTCCTATGCCGATACTGCTCGGAGTCATCTTGGAAACCATGTTTCCAAGGAACGTAAAGCCCAAGGCCTCTCGTACGACCCAGGTGCTCCTTGTTTCCCAGAGCCGCGGAGAGCATATCATTCTCCTTTGTTCCCTGGAATGATCCCAGGGTAGATTCAAAACTCAGCGTTTCCTGCAAGAGCACGACATGTCATTTCACTTCGTATAAAGTTGTGGAGTAATTACAAGCTACGTAGTTCGATCGATATCTTACCAGGCGCTGGGACACTTGCTAGTCTGCAGGGTTTCAAAAGGAGACGTCCCCCGATGTCGTTGTAGATGACCTTGCTCTAATCCAATTTCGAGTACGGTCATCCGGGATATTGGCAAATGGCGGGGCAGTGTCCTGTAGGACTGCCAGTTCGTCCTCCCTCCTCCATTGCAGGATTTTACCCGCAAACCCAGCTATGCCAAAGTCTGTGGGGGTGTGTGTTTTTTGCCTAGAGGGCCTTGTGTGCCGCACTTGTACTTTTGAAATCTTCGGTCGTCTTCATCGCCTTGAACTCTTCCCATTGTGGAATCGATGACCTTCTGAGCAATTGTGTTAAAGAAATAAATAGCCTCATGATTTTCTCTCGGACTTTGATCAGCAAAATATTTCTAATTGCAACAGGGAGCATCTGTGTCATCAGCACATGACAATCATGAGACTTCATGCCATTTAATTTCAAATCTTGCATCGAAACAAGTTTCTTCACGTTGCCGGAGTAACCAGACGGAACTTTGACACCATGCAAGCATTGGCACAGTTCTGTTTTCTTGGCCTTGGACAGAGTGTAACATGTAGGGGGGAGGTACGTTCGTCCATTATCAGTGCATGTCGGTGCTAACGCAGGCCTGATGTCCATATCAGCCAAGTCAAGCCGTGCGTTGACGCCGTCCTTTGTTTTATCACGAATGTTCAGTAAGAGACCAATAAAGCTGTCACATACATTCTTTTCTACGTGCATGACATCGATGCAGTGTCGAACATCTAGGTACTCCCAATAAGGTAAGTCCCAAAATATTGATCTCTTCTTCCAGGTGTTCTTCTCATGAGCCCTAAATTTACGTCCCTTTCCGAGGACAACATCTAAATCCTTCACCATATTATAAACCTCTTTTCCCCTTAAATGCCCTGGAGCTGAACCGTCTTCCTTCTCTCCGTCAAATTGTTTCTTCATCTTGCGGTATGGGTGAGCCCTCCGAAGGAACCGGCGGTGACGCATGTAGACGGTTTTGCGTGAGTGTTTCAGCCACACACTCTCGGTACCATCTAAACAGTGGGTACAAGCTTTGGCACCTTTTGTACTATGGCCCGATAGGTTACCAAGGGCAAGACAATCATTTATGGTACAGAAAAATAAGGAGCGCAAAGTGAAGTTCTCTCGTTTGTATGCATCCCATAAATGTATCCCTTCGTTCTACAGTACTTTTAGATCATCCACCAACCGTGCTAGGTACACATCAATATCATTCCCAGGTTGCTTTGGCCTTTGGATAAGTATCAATAGCAAAATATACTTTCGCTTCATACACAACCAAGGAGGAAGGTTATAGATGCAGAGAGTCACGGGCCATATGCTATGTCACCTGCTTATGCTACTGAAAGGATTCATTCCATCTGTACTCAATCCAAACCTTATATTCATTGGTTCTGCACCGAAGTCTGCAAAACTCTTATCGATGTTTCTCCATTGGGTGGAATCAGCAAGATGTCTTAGCATTCCATCCTTCTTGCGCTCCTCCGAGTGCCAACGCAGCAGTTTTGCCTCCTTTGGATTTGCAAAAAACCTTTTCAAACGGGGAATTATAAGAAAATACCATGTCACCTTAGCAGGAGGTCCTTTCTTCACCTCTGTTCCCTCGCCGTCATCTGATTGATTGTTACGTTTGTATCGGGATGCGTTGCACACCGGACACACATGCATGTTTCCATACTCTTTACGGTACAGGATACAGTCGTTCAGACATGCATGTATTCTTTCTACTTTCATTTCCAACGGACAAAGAACCTTCTTGGCTTTATACGTGATTTTAGGCAACTCATTTCCCTCCGGAAGCATGTCCGCTAAAAGACCTAGTAGCGCCGTGAAACTCTTGTCGGACCAACCGTTGCTTGCCTTCAATTTCAACAGTTCAAGCACGGCAAACAACCTCGTGTACTTTGACCTGCAGCACGTGAACAAAGGTTTCTCTGAGTCCTCCATCAAGCCCCGGAATTTAACATACTCTCTCTCATCATAGTTCTCTTCTACATCATGAAGCATCTCATCCAGATTATCATCATGCAACCTATCCGAATCCGATCCACAATCGACATCATCCGGCGGCATGTCATTCACTTCACCGGCGATGTCATCCGGCGGCATATCATTCACTTCACCGGCGATGTCATCCGGCGGCATATGATCATTGACTTCGCCATGACTGGTCCAACACGTATAAGCCTTTTTGAAACCCCTACGAATCAAGTGTGCTTCAATTTGCCCTCGGTTCTTAAACATCTTTAAATTTTCGCAGTCAGTGCATGAACAGTACATATATTCCACCCCCTTATTCAGCATATCCTCCTCGGCAGCTCTTATAAAAGCAGACACGCGTTTAATGTACTCTTCACTTACACGGCTCGTGGCATACATCCAACTTCGGTCCTACGTTATGTATATATATAACAACTTAGTATCAAAAATTAAATTAATTAATTATTACTACATATATACCGGCCACATGCATTGAGGCTTAATTTGCTAGCTTAATTCATATTATAACACAACAACTATTATATAACCAACAATTTTGCAAACCATCTTCAATAACACTCACCAATTACTTAGATCTAAATTGTAATGCAAAGAAAAATAAATTTCATTACTAACCATATCTAGAGCAACCAGGAAAGTATGAATCTTCAAAGCTCAATCTCTGCCTCCTCCCACCAAATTAATTGGCCTGAAATCGCCTAGCTTGTCTCCTGAGCGAAAAAGTGCAGCACGGCTAGATCTGGATCGAAATGAAGACAGATGTGGTTCTGAGCAGCGCAATAAATGCCTAGCGTCATTATCACAGACGGGTTTTAATAAAAAACCATCTGTGATAATTCCAGATTATCACAGACGATACTTTAGTATCATAGACGGTTCATCGGTAAGAACCGTCTGTGATACGCGTTTTCTCCGACGCCACCAACACAGACGGTGTCCGAATTAAAACCGTCTATGTTATTGTCGGTCACAGACGGTTTTGTCAAACCATCTATGATTGGCCGTCTAGTATTACGCTTTTTGTAGTAGTGTTAATTTCCCTTGTTTGTTTAGACCACTCTCCTAATTAGACCTAACCATTTGTTTGCCATGCCAGGCTGAAGAAAAGCCTAACTTCTTTTGGACCTAAAATCTCTGCCCAAGCCCAGCCCGAAAAGTCTATTGGGTCATGTCTCAGGATGTATTTTTTTCTTGGCTAGGCTGGGCTGTCTAGTTGTTGCCCAAGCCCTTAATGTATGACTATTCCAATCTTGATCCCTTGGTGACATAGAATAATACAAAATAGTGATCCTTACCTTTATAATATCTGGAATAATGGTTTTTTCGATTTACAGTCTGTAACATCCTAAAAATGGGATATTGAAAAATGAGAAGAATTTAAAATCTTTTGTCGACTTAGGTGTTATTTAAAAACTTTGTTATTCATTCGAGATTCATATTTTAGTTCATTGCTAAAAATTCAATTAATAAAATCAAAATCTTGAGATCAAGAACCAAGATTGAAAATCAAATCAAAGAAATTTCAAAATTTCCTTGTAAGTCTGAAATTCAAAACTAAAAACTGAAAATTTGAAATTTGAAATTTCAAAACCAATATTAGATACTAAAATCAAAGTTAATATTAACATTCCCCAACTAATAATTATAACCAAGAATTCAAACTCTAAAGTTCCAAAATATCTTTTTCAAAACTCAAAATCTGAAATTCAAATTTTGAATCCAAAATTTGAAGCCAAGATCAACTGCCCCAGCATCCTTCTTTCTCCCTCTCTTCTCCTTCACTGTAGCTGGGCCCCTTCTCTCCCTTTGTCTCTCTCACTCCCTCTTGTCTCTCTCTGGCGCCTAGGTCCTCTTCTCCGTTCCATCGTGCTGCACGGCCAGAGCCCGCCATGGTCCAGCACCACGCCACCTCCGTCCTCGTGCCATGCGCTTGCCCTCTGCCCGTCAAGTCATCTTGCCATCTCGTCACACGGCCCTACAGCTATGCCTCGCACCACGCACACCTACGTCCGGCACCCAGCCACAATTGCACCTCGCCCGGCAATACTATCTGAGATTGTATTCGCGACCACGTCTTGGCCGTCCTGCACGCTGTGCCATGGTTGACGCCCACAGCACCACCACTGTGCTGCTCCTCTGACTATAAGAAGCCCTTTGGCTCACCTCTAGCCCCTGCATCCTTTCCCCTTTCCCTTCCTCTTCCCTAAAGCCCGGCTCGCCCGTGCCCGCACGCTGGCCACCATGCCCACTCGCTATTCCGGCCGCTCCAGTGAACTTCCCTCTAAGCTAGCTGCGTCATGTGTGTTCTTATTCTCCCAAATTGCGAAGGTCCACCATCAATTTGAAGTTCCACGCCCCCAGCCCACCGTGCCGACCATCTTCCCCAAAACCGGATGTCGCCGCCTCCACAGCCACCGTTGTTTCCCCGACTAATTCTATCATTCCATAGTATCTCCTCGGTGCCCTCAAAAGTTCCCCTCCATCTCTTGAGCTCCTTCCTCACCCCAGCTCGCCGTCGCCGAGAAGCCCCCTCGTTGCCACCTATCCATGTCGTCGGCCCGCCATGGACTTTCTCCAGCTCGGCAAATCATCCAGTAAGCTTTGCCATGACTCACTCTTGCACATGCTCCTCTCCAATATTCTCCCTCTCCCACCATGGCGGCGTTGTCTCATTCCGCCAATGCCCCGGTCGCCGAGTACCACAACCGAGCAGCAATGCCCTCCTCGGCTCATGTCGTCGCCACCCCTGGGCAACCCATTTTTTTTGGGATGGTAGCCACCACCCACCGGCTCGCTAGCAACGCCGCCCACGTGCCCTGCTTTGGCCGACTGCCTCCCTTGCTCTGTGTGAGTTCATTGCCTTGAGTCATATGATAGGTGGGGCCTTCTCTTTTCAATTGAGAGCTAGTTCAGTTAATTAGTGATTATTCAAACTATAATCCCTGTAGGACCAAAATTAATAACTCACAAATGATATGAACTAAAATTTTCTACTAGGAAATAATTATGTGAGATTTGAGTAATTAGCATAAATTTAGTTAAATATAGAGATAATAATTTAATTAGGGAAGTGGAATAAAGTATTTTGCAAAGTAAGATTATTAAAGATTTAATCATGGATTAATTATCTTGTATGAGTAAGTAATGTGCCTGGAATTTTTAAAACTCGAGTATTAATCATGAATCCATTCAAGGCATGTTATGGTCCAAATAATAATAGTTATCATATCCTCATCCCCAAGTCAAAATTTATCATTGCAAATTAAAGTTAATTGGTGTAACCAAGTTTTGCCACATAAGATGATAAATATTGTTTGTTAATTTCCAAAAATCATGTAGCCCCTCTTTTAATTAGTGCTTAAAATAATTTTGGTAAATCAATTAAATATATGTCTCCAATATTTATCTGTAATATATTGAGATTCAAATTAAAGATTTTCCTATTTAGGATTAAGAAATTCTTAGACCTGATTAGGGAGTCATTAATTTGTATCTCAAAACTAATATCTAATCAGATGACTCTAAAATGAATTGCAAGCCATTGGCATTTATCTTAAAACCAAACCTTACAAAAAGATGCATAAAATGACATCATTTCTTATAAATAATGTCTTTAATTAAAAAATCTCGCTAAAATATAATCTTTCCTAATTAATAATTGTCAGAACCCGGAGTAACAACTCCTGGATCCTCTGTGTAAATCGCACTAGTCCAGGATCAGCTAGTGCACACAGTCACAACAAAGATAAATACCAAGCACAAATGACTTCATAGATTAAATAAAGGGTACGACCTTTTGGCCAAATCTTACATCAACGCCCATTGGCAAAATAAATAAAGGAAATAACTGCGGAAGCAAACTGATAAGTAGCGAAGCCCAAGCCTGCCCAGAGGCAAACGACAGTAAGACGCGGCCTACTCGTCCAGATCTTCACCGTAGTCGACGACATCTTCCTCTGTGTAGGGGGGTGCAAGGTGAGTACAAACTTGTACTCCGCAAATCACACGGAGAAATGCATCATAATGATAAAGGCTTCAATGGAAGGCTTATAGGGTTAGTTTGCATAAAACTGCATTAAAAAAATACAATAAGTAGATTGAAATTGTTGAATTTAATATAGTAAGTAAAAACAATACTTGTAATCGAAAATAATACCGTCAGTGCAGGCTCCGACCATACACCAACCTATCCACGGGCATCCCACCCGGACCATCTTTTCCAAAAGCTCACGTATGGATTCCATCCATCCACATGCTTTCACTGCGCAACTCTGATGGATTCCATCCATCCACCAGGTTTCAATCTCTCACAGATTCCATCCATCCGCAAGGTTTTCATCTCTCGTGGATTCCATCCATCCACAAAGTTTTCAAAAATATTTTGAAAAACAAAGTCTAATCCATGAAAAACTTTTACTCAGCATGCCCATGAACGTGGGCACGGCTATCCAAGATAGATTATACACTCTGCAGAGGTTGCACAGCTTTACCCACAAGACACGATCATCCTTTTGTGCCACGCGAGTTACACACTTCCTAAGGTGTGCGGCAAGGAGTCGTGACAAGGCTTTTACAATGCAAAGCCTTCAACCTAGTCGAGCCAACTCTAAGGTTTCACCCCAGTAAGGAATCCACCAGACCAAGACCCCCTCTTAAGCCTAGACGAGACTTCTCATGGCTTAACCACGCTCGCCCAATTGAGACTTCACATGGCACCAACCACGCTCACTTTCAACCTACGACTTGGCTCAGGTTGGGACTTTGCAAATTATTCAGCCAGGGTTGTCCCATACCAGCCATGTGGTAGTACGAATAGGGCTTTGCAACAGTAGCTCACAGACCGGTCCTTAATCTGACTTAGGCCCAACCACATACCCCCGTGCACGACAATCAACCACTGTGGCTCCAACCAACAGGACATGCCTGCACCCACGACTCTAACCAATTGCCTAAGTCTAAATCAGGTTTATAATTTGTTTTCAAAATAATTCATAAACCTCCTTGACTCACCAAAGTCAAGAGTACATTTAGGAAACTTATCATTTCATATGAAAAGCTCATCATTTTATGTGAAAGATATCCCAAAAACAAATAATATAACTTCGCAGGGCTAAGCATTTGAATAAACTCTCTAGCCAACACTAATGTATCAACTAGAGTTTGAATCTAGGGTGACAAGGTATAAGTAAATCAATATCAATGGAGGAATTAACAAGTAGGCAATAACTAAATTTAAAACTGAATTGAAATACGCTGAATAAAAATATGCATGCAATATAATTTAAATCAACATAATTTTATTTTGAAAACTGGGATCAACATGATCAAGGAGTGTGCCTTGCCTTGCTCTTCAAATTGGTTCAAACCTTCGTCGTCGAATTTTCCCGAATAGTTGAAGTCCACACGTAAAAATAACCCACCAAATTCAAATAAATTCAAATTAAATTCAAATTGACTTCAAATATTTGAATTGAGGCTATAAATGGATAGAGGGGAATTTTTTATGAATTTAGAAATTTGAATGGGCTCAATCGGAGTTAAAACGAGGGAGAACGGGCTCCGAGAAGTTTGCAAAGAGAGAAAATGGAAAATTAGGTTTTTCTGGAATTATTTTCCTAAAGGAAAATCTGAATTATTGCGTCAGCAGAGGATTTAATTTCAGCCGAATTATTTTTCAACTGAAAAACTGGATTAACTACGCCAGCATGACGTCAGCCAGGGGAAGGGCTGACTGACAGTGGGCCCCTGGTCCATGGACCATGTCCACGGAGAGGGGGGAGGCGCTGAGGTGGCGGGAGTTTGAGGTGGCGCTGACGGGGCGGAACGCGCCGAGGTGGTAGGGGACATGGCACTGTGTCACCTGCCACACAGGCACGCTGACGGGACCGGCCGGAGGGCGCACGGGGGAGCGAACCTCGCCGGCGAACAGCGGTGCGGCGGCGGCCGGCGGCGGTCGAAACCGGGAGAGGGGCGCACGGGGAACACGGCTATACCTCCGGCGGGGTGCGGCGACAGGCGGAGGCGGCCGGCGTCGAGGGAGAGGCGGCGGAGCGTTCGGGTCTCCGGCGGGGACGGCGTTACGGTGGTGCTCGGGCCGGGCGGAGGGTAGGAGGGTGACCGGGGCGACGCGGCGGAGCTGGCGGCGGCGGCGAAGGCGAACGGCGCGGGGCGCTATGGGGGCTCGGGAGCGGAGGGAAATGGAGGGGGATGAAGTGCGGAGAGAGGCCGAGCTCGAAGCGGCTTTTATAGGGGCCGGAGGGCAACGGGCCGGCGGGAATTTCTCGCCGGCGAGGGAGGTGGGGCGGCGGCGGTTGCGGGAGAAGGTGGGGGCGTGCGCGGAGTAGGCGGGGGAGGAGGTGGCGCGTGGGGCGCGGGCGCACGGGCGGGAGTGGGGGCATGGCCGAGGAAGAGTTGAGGTGGCCGGGTAGGGCGGAGGAGCAGTTGCGGCGGCGGCGGCGCGAGGGGAGGAAGAAGGTGGGCGGGGAAGAAGGGGCGGGGTGGCTGACATGCGGGCCCAGGGTGGCAGCGGGAGGAGGAGGGAGAGGGGTGGCGCCGACAGGTGGGGCCGGAGGCGCAGAGAGAGGGAGGGGAAGAGAGGGCGCGGGCGGCGGAGATTTGGCCGTGTGGTCAAGGGCGGGATCGGGCGGCAGAGGGCGAAGTGCGGGCAGACGGCCAGATGGGCCGGGCGCACGGGGAAGGGGGATCTGGGCCGCACGCGTGGCAGCCGGGTGGAGGGGGAAGGCGGGATCCGGCGAGATGACGTGGGCGGCAATCTGGCCGTCCACGTGGCGGCCAGAGGGGGAGGTTGAGATTTTTATTTTCGGATTTGATTTTTCAGATTTTTAGAAAAGCCCAGATAATTCAAATAAGCTCAGAAAAATATAAAAATACTTCCAAAAATTCCAGAAAAATTCAGAGAATCTCCTGGATACATTTTGGACTAAATAAAAAATTTTCCAACTATTGTTGGCTCTATAATTGTATATTGAAAATAATTTTTAATTTTAAAAATAGTTTTTAAATTCAAGAAGAACTCAGAACACCAAATTAAATCCAAATAACTCCAAATAATTAATTTTAATTAGGAGTTTTATAGAAAATCAAAATATTGTTTTATTTAATAACTATTTTTGGGTTTTGAGATAAAATACTTTTCAAATCCAGCTTTTTCAAAACAGAAATTCAGGGCAAATCCAAAAAGAAATTTTGGCACAAAAATACTTATTTTGATTTAAATTAATTTTTTTTATTTTAGCAAAAATTTGGGATGTTACAATAATCATCCAATCATGATCTAGAGATTTAAATTCACTAATAATAGTTGAGAATAATTGATAACCCAATAAATCAATGCAGTCTTAAAACGGAGAACCTAGTTAAAACAGCAACTTCTTATCCAATAAAACGTGGACCATTGTTTGTCCTTATCAAATCTGCTAATCTCCAAAATAATCAACTATGTTCATGATAAGAATTTGTTAAATAACCAACTCCATATCCTAATTAAGTTATTATAAATTAATGGTTTATTTAATCTAATAGCTGCAATCTCCGATAGTATTGCATCTCCAACTATCATGTTAATTTGACTAATTATAATTATTTACATTACATGTGAAAACCCACATCCTAAAACCGTTAAGTTGTTGACACTCGATAAATAATACTCAGTATTCTGATTAATCTCTTCTATCCATCTGTAAGCTTTGCCTAACCTATGGAACTTCCTTAATAAATATAAATTGATTAAAGAAGTTATTAAAATTAAAAGATTGAGACTCAGTACCTTGCAACCAGCTATGTCTAGGCATGTTCCGATCTAAAAGTGGAATATTCTCACAAATATTCATTCAACGCTGATCCTTCTTTTATATCCTTTCTTGGCGAAATTACTCTGCCACTTCGCTTCCACTCAAAATCCATTTGACTTCGTCTCTATCCTACAACTCACTAAGTCTTCTCTGATATCCTTAATCATAGCAAATTATAAATAAACTCAATTGTACTTATTTGTACTTTTGTTGGTTGTTTTCATTCGGTTGTTGCATAAATAGAAGCTGAAGCCACGAAGAGACGACAAGTCAAGCAGGATCAAGATTCAAGTAAAAGACAAAGACCAATGATTCAAGATCACTGATTGAGAAGGTTTTGACTAAGATCAAGGTGCTAAATAGAGCAAGGTAAGTCATCACTTTGATCATATTGATCCTACATTTTATGCAAAATTATGTTCCTTTAAATTATCAAATTACATGCTTAATGTATTACGCAAATGTATGCCAAAGCTTTAGGTAGCTACAGGCCTACTTGATATGTAGTAATATTAATATGCCATCCTTGACACTTGAGATACATGAACCTTGTCACCTTAGTAATATTATTAACTTTGATAGCTATAAGTCATATCTAAATGCCATGTTAAGTCTTCTTAAGTCCAGGGTACTAGTTTGCCATGATAATCAATCTTTAAACATAAAAATAGGTTTTGGGACAGTTATGGGATGCAAGTGACTGGTAATTTGTGATAAATTAATTTGTGCTTCTCAAAACACTAGAAACTTGCTATATCTATTTGGGCAAATGATAAGAGAGGTTGGTGTCGATGTCGCACGAGAAATTGTGGTTTGTGGTATGAACCGTCCAAATAAATTAAGGACTTAATCCTGTGATATCCTCCTCGTGTAAAACAATACTACCAAAAAATGGCAAAGTGTAGCTTGGCTGGATAATTTACTAGACCTCGGAGTCTTTCCACAGGTGGTGGAGTGAAGTTGTGCATGCGCGGACTAAAAACCCGGCATGAATGGGACATTGTGTGAAGGTGATGTATACCTGTTTCACCAGCGCTATGAAAAGTCGTGGTCTAGCTGTCCTGAGTGTTAGGGTATGACTTCCCGCACTGACTTATAGGGGCTACCTCTGGTGGTTCTCCACAAGGGTGGACTAGCAATGGGGTGAGGTATTTTAAAGGTCTTGTGACAATCTCTAGATCTACGTGACCAAGGAATCGCGTAGGTCCGTTGGGTTGATTGTATTTTGTGGGTAAAGATGTACAGTCTCTGCAGAGTAAAAACTATTCGAATAGTTGTGCCCACGATTAAGGGCGGACATGGAAACTTCCTTGAATTAGTTCTATTTCAAAAACAATTTTGTGGATGTGATAAAAACTAGTCAGACGGAGGTAAACCTAACTTTGATTTTTCCTATAGGGAATTGTACTCTAGTGGTGAAAACTAGCATTCAGTGAAGGTAATCATGCACTGTAAAAGATGGATGTAACCTGCACTACAATTAATATTGTAATCTCGTAACAATTTTAGAAAATCTGTTTTAGTTAAAAGTGTTAAGTCTTACGAAATTTTCTATTTATTGTACTTTCCAAATAATGCTTGTAGCAACCCAAAGAACCACAAGCCTCACTTGACAACATTGCATCTATTATTATTTGCATTATGTATGGTGGCTTACTGAGTACTGTTGTACTCACCCTTGCTTAATTACCATCATTCAATCAATAATGCAAGAAAGACAAGTCCTGCAATGCATTGAAGGTGTCGACAGAGCTGGAAGTCGACGAGGCCAAGAATTAGGTCGCGAACCCCAGTTGGCTCCCTATGGGTAAGTCCTGAGGGTCCCACCTGTGTGAAGTTTCTGCTGCTGCATTTTATTGATTTTGGTCTTATCGGCCATGAGTAAGTTATTACTATATTATCTATGCTCCCACAAGATATCATTTTGGTATACTGTAATGTATCTGTGAGCACTATCTATTAATCTAGGGAGTACTGCGATGGAATCATAGAGGATCTTTGTTTGCTAAACCCAGGGTCCAATAGGGCTGGTATCAAAGCATATCGACTGCAGATCATGACCTTAGTCAGCATGGCCATTAGTTTCATGACTAGAATTATTTCTTTAAAATCTATTTCTAGAAATATAAGTAGTATTGAGCATTATCTTCTCTCTTAGATGATTCCTTCTCATCTATATGCTATCATAACCATTCTTAGTTCTGAAGCTCTCATATCCCAGATTCAAATAATAAAAGTCCAGGACTTCTCTTGTAAACTCCTTTCAAAAACATACTTTGGACCAAAATAACAAAACTTAAATTGGAAGTTTAGTTTCAAAAGTTGTTTATCCTTGGAAGTTTGAATTATCAAGTTAATTACATCTCGGGACCCCGGATTTCCGAACCCGGACCCTCTGTGTATTACTGCACTAGTCCCAGATCAAAGCTAGTGCACACAGTTAAACAGAAATGAATACATAACCAGCAACGCTTTATTACAATATTAAAGAGTACAGACCGAAAGGTCTCATTATTACAATTGAGGTTTCAAGACCTCGCACACACGAAACACAGCGGAAGCAAAAGATAAACTCGGTGAAGACCCATCAATACGCCACAGGCAATTGACTGGGGAAGCACGACCTAGAACTCCTGGAATCTTTCGTCGAATCCACCCGCGAAGAAGTCGTAGTCGCCTTCTTGAGCTTCATACTCTTCTGAATATTATTTTTGAGTGTAGCATGTGAGTACATAAAGTACTCCGCAAGTCTTGGGAAAAATGCATAGATGCAAGGCTTGACAAAGGAAGGCTATATGGTTCTTTTGCACAAAGCAATATTTTAAAATTTCAATTACTACTAATTATTTTCGAAGGCAACCATTTAATAAAGTAAATGTTTTAACAGAAACTATCAATAATTCTATAGTGAAGGTTCCATCCACCAACACTAGCTTAAACAACTTGAACAAGTTTAATACTGCGGGTTACATCCACCCTCTCTGGCTCCTACCGCCAGGATACCCTTCCGAGAGTTCCCTTCACTCTCGGAATACAAAACTTTTGATTTTTAAAACAAAACCAGAAATCTACCATGTGCATGCATTCTTTGCCCGCCCTTGACCGTGGGCACGGCTATTCGAATAGTTTTACACTCTGCAGAGGTTGTACAACTTTACCCACAAGAGATAAATTATCCTAAAGGTCAACACGCTTCCTTTGGCATGAGACCCAGATAAAATATCACAAAGCCTTTACCTTACTCTAATCTAGCTAGATACCACCCGCTGAGGTTTCACCGCAGGTAGGCTAACTGCCCGAACCGAAGCCCCCTCTTGCGCCATATGAGTACAGTAAATCCCTGTCCCTCACTGTGAATAACCAGTCCATCCCTGGCATCCACTTTCCACTGGTGGCACCTAAACTAGACTATCGTAAGTTAGTCAGCTAGGTCGTACCCATATAGACTTGTGGTTGTACGGTTAATGCTCAGTTTGGACAAACACAATCGTCGGTCCTTAATTGACTAGGGTGGAACATACATATTACAAGATCTCGTGCTTCCTGCACCAATCCAAACCAACCATCCACCCTAATCTAAACAAATTTTCACATTTTAGTTTATTTTAAAAGAACAGTGGCAACTCCAATTACCACTAATTTTCATAAACACAGAAGTATTACAATAAATCATAATTTCCCATTTTCAAGATTTCAATGGTATTAAATAGCGAGACTAAGCATTATACTACCATTCCACTATTCACAAAGATTCAGTAATAATCTCATTATTGAGACAAATGAAATTCTAGGGTGACAAAGTTACATGGCATTCAATTTCAATGGAGGGTATAACAAGGTTGGTTTAACTAACCCTTAAGATTTGAACTAATATTTTATATAAATAGCAATGCACATAATTTAAAATAATTAAAACATTTCGAAATCATAGGTTCAAGATGATCAAAGGAGACTTGCCTTGCTTTGAAGTTTTGCTGAGGTTTGCCGAAATTATACTCTTCGGATTAGTCGTAGTCTACACGTGAAAAGCCAGAACAAACTAAACTCAAATAAAATCCAAATAAAATCCACAATTATAAAATATATGCTGGGAGATAGAATAGGAATTTAGATGAATTTAGAAAGTTGAATCACTTGATTCAGAGTTCGGACGGAGGAGAACGAGCGATTGGAAAATTAGCGGATCAGAAAATTGTGGAAAAAGAAACAAAAGAACAACTCTTGGTGTTTTGGCGTGGCGTCGATGAGAAAAAGCACGGGAGGTGAAGCCAACTAGCAAAATGGGTTGCTAAGGACCCGAGGCACATGTAGGAAGTGACGACACGTCAAACGGAGCACGATGACGACGTGTACGGCGACAACGACATAAGGTGTGGAGAGAAGAATAATTTTCAGGAAAGGGACAAGGAAAAGTAAGGTGAGCACGGCCTAGAACGCGGTGAGGCGAAGCTAGGAAAAATATCGGCTAAGCCGAAAACTCACCGGAGGCGACGCAATCGTCGTTTGAACAACGACGGTACCGAAACACGAAAAACTCAATATCTTCGTGCTCGGTAGAGCGAATCCAAAACCGTCTGAAACGTAGCCACCTGGGATAGTTTGGCACGTTTTGACGCGAACGGATTGTTGAAAGCATTCCCGGACAGGTAGGGATGCGAAGTGCCATTTGCGGCCATGGCAAGGTGTCGGGGTCAAAAATTTAGGAAAGGGTTTTGGACAAATGGAAGAGAGCACGGCGTAGAACGCATCGAGGCCAACTCAACCGTGCAGACGGCTCGGCCAACGGACTAGTGAAACGCGGTGGACACGCTTTTATGTAGCCGACAGGCTGACATCGACATTCCGGTCAAACGGAGAGGAATTAACATGCAAGACTTGCGGCGAAACGAAGAGTAGAGCGTGGGGAACGTGATGCTCACCTTGGTTTTGGTCGGGCATGCATGGACGGCCGGTGGCGATACGAGGAACGACGAAGCGCTATGGCCCACGGTGGCGATGGTGCTCCGGCGAAGTTCCGGTGAAGGCGAGGTGAGCACCGCGTAGAACGCGATGAGGCGAATCCGGGGATGTGCTCAAAAGTGGCGGGGCTCCACCGGACGAGGCGCAATAAGCCGAAGAACGCCGCTTGGAACACAAAAGAAAAACTCCGATTGCGCCCAAGAGAAGAGGAGTGAGGACTTGATATTTTCGGGGTTGAGTGAGGATGAGGAGGGGCTCACGGTGCTCCCTTTTATAGGGGCGGGGGAGGTCCGAGATGGGAGATCAAGAGACCATGTCCATCAATGGCATGGGTTAATTTCTCGCGAAACGGCTCATGAATGAGGGGAAAACGGTAGGGAAATGAAAGAGTTTGATGAGAGGAGTTGAATGCAATTTATTTCGCTAAAAACCGTTGAGAAAATCAAGACTTCTAGAAGCTTCAAAATCACGGCCATGGCGACGCTCGCTCGGGTTTGGAACTGAGCGTTACGTGAGAGGAAGATGAATAGTGGAGGAGAGAGAAAATAATAATAAAATAATAATTGTTTTCCGAAAAAAATAAAATCGAAAAAACTTAGGAAAATTCCACAAAGATCCTTGGACCCCAAAAATACCAAATAAAATAATTTCAGATTTAATTGAAGTATATTTTAACCATTAAAATATTTTTACATTCTAAGCTTTAATTTAATCCAAATAAATTCAAAAAATCCAAAAATTTAAAAAGAGGATAGAAATGAATAGATTAGAATTTTAGATGAATTTAGAAATTTGAATGGGCTCAATCGGAATTAAAATGAAGAAATACAGTTTGGAAGTTTAAGAGGAGAGAAAAAGAATAATCTGATTTTCTGGAATTATTTTTGAACTGAAAAATCAGATTATGATGTCATCAAGGGAAATGATTTTCAGAGGAATTATTTTTCTATTGGAAAAGGGATTTATATGTCAGGGTGATGTCAGCAAGGATTTCGATTTTCGGGCCGAATTATTTTTCAACAGAAAAAGGGTTTTATTCACTGACAGATGTGACCGGCTTTTGTGGACTGGGTCCGTTGATCGGGGAGAAGGCTGAGGTGGCACGCGGCTGGCGTAGCACTTGCGTAGCTCACGGCTGCTGAGGTGGCGCACGGGGACTGAGGGCATCAGCGGATGGCGGCGCTGCTAGGATCGGCGAGGGGTGCGTGAGAGGGAGGAAAGGCACGGGGAGTTAAGTGCACCTTGGCACGACACTCGGAAATTCTCGATGGTAGCCAGCGACGAGGATGCAGGGGAGGCGAAGTGAGGGCGTTGGCAGCAGGGCTCTTCGGCGGTGGATTCACTCGGTGGAGGCGACGAACGGTTATCGGTTACACCAAAGTTAAGGACGACGCAAAGACGAGTAAAGAGGGAGATAAGCGGGGTTTAAAGCGGGGAAATGGTGGCGGTGGAAGGTTGAAGAAGGCAAGAAGAAAGAAGAAGCTGACTGGCGGGGTTGGGCTGTCAGCGAGAGGGAAGAGAGAGGAGGAAGGAGTGGACAGTCGGATGAATGCCACGAGGCGAAAGAGAAATCAGGGCCATCGGATTAAAACGAAGGGGTAAGTGAAGGCAGGTGGCTGAGATTAAACCGGGCGAGGATGGATTGAATCGGGGAGCGACACGTGATGGCCGAGTAGAGAGGTTGAGGATTAAATTCGATTTAGATTTTGAAATAAAATTCAGATAAAACCAAATAAAGTTCAAATACTTTAAATTAATTAATTTGAAATTAAATTTTTCAGAGAGCGAAATTTTGGGATGTTACATTACAAAGCTCATTTTCAAACGCATTTCAAATGAACCTGATCTTCTGAGGAAAATTTTCAAAAATTTAACCACTTACCAAATTTATTCCAAAATTCGCTTGGGTTTCTTAGAGTATATGTACAATATTGGTGGATATGTGTCGATCATTAGAAAGAAACAATACTACAAATTTTGGATAAATAAATTAGTGGAATTTATATGATTGAATTAACTATATTAATGTGGTGATTGAATTCCAAAAAATAGAGGGAAATGTGATAATAATTATTGAATTACACTTTGATAAATAGTATAATTCTCGGTGGTTGTTTACCATGGTGGAATAATATAATATGGTTGATTACTGGATAGATTAATTAAACTTTTGAGAATTTAGAGTGGTGATAATAACTATTGGATTGCAGACTTGATTACTAACATTATTCTCGGAAGATGCTTATAATAATGAAATAGTTTGGAGGTAAATAGCGAAGGGTAGGGTTGATTACTTGATGAACAGATTATGGATGTACATCAATGGTGGAAAAGATTAGATTTTTAGGAAGCCTTGATACAAATAATATTGGTGGTTTTAAAAGTGAGAATATTGAATTATCACTGGAATGTAAAGTTGAATAAGTTGGCAAATAACAGATTTGGTACTGGATTTATAAATTTATAGTGGAAATTGAGATTTATGCGGAAATTTGGATTGCCATGATTCGATTAATGAAATTGTGGCTGGTACAATGAAAAGGTATATGGTCAGTGGTCAGATAAATAATAGCACTCACTGTTTGTAGTTTTAGGCAGCAGTATCGCCATGACCAATAGTAGAGGAAGATGACATATGTATAAATCACAGGCAGTAGAAGCTAAAACAATAAGTAGAAGAATTAAGTAGTAGAATGTACCACCTAATTGTATGCAAACTCCACATGTGGCAAACAATCTTTCCACTCTTTGAGATTCTTCTTGATCATCGTTCGTAGTAGCATTGAAAGTGTTCAATTCACCACCTTCATTTGTCTATCCATTTGTGGGTGACAAGATGTTGAGAATAACAACTTTATCCTGAGCTTGGCCCACAAAGTATTCCAAAAATAGCTCATGAAATTGACATCATGGTCTAAAACAATTGTCCTTGGCATGCCATATAATCTTACAATTTCCTTGAAAAACAAATCAGCTATATGTGATGTATCATCGCTTTTGTGACAGGGAATAAAATATGTCATTTTATAGAACCTATCCACAACTACAAAAACTAAATCCCTCCCCTTTTAGTTCTAGGCAATCCTAAAATAATGTCCATACCAATATCCTCCAAAGGTGCACTACGAATAGGAAGTGGAGTATATAAACCATGTTGATTGAGTTTAGATTTTGCTTTGTGGCATGTCACACATCGCTATACAAATCTTTTGATATCATGCTTCATTTTAGGCAAATAAAAGTGATCGCTTAACATCATGAAGGTCTTTTCTCTCCCAAAGTGTCCCATCAATCCACTTGCATGAGATTCTTACAATAAAAGCAAACGCACGGACGAATCTGGAACACATAATTCATTAGCACGAAATAAGAACCCATCTTGAATATAAAACTTATCCCATCCTTTCCCATCTTTGTATTTAGAATACGGTTCTAAAAATTCATGGTCAGAAGTATATAAATTTGTTAAGCTCTCTAATCCAGGTACTTTTACTTCCAATTAAGTTAAAAGCACATTCTTTCTAGATAAAGCATTAGCTACCATATTCTCTTTTCCTTTCTTATATTTAATAACATATGAGAAAGTTTCAATGAATTCCACCCACTTAGCATATCTACGGTTCAGTTTATCTTGGTTTTTCAAATATTTCAAAGCTTTATGATCAGAGTGGATAACAAATTCTTTAGGCCAAAAATAATGTTGCCAAGTTTTAATTGCACACACCTAAGCATATAATTCTTTATCATATATAGGATAGTTCAATTGAGTACCTCCTAGTTTCTCACTAAAGTATGATACTGGTTTTCTTCTTGTATTAAAACACCACTAATATCTATTCCACTAGCATCACATTCATTTCAAAAGTCTTAGTGAAATCAGGCAAATCAAGCAATGGTGCTTTAATTAATAGTTTCTTTAGTTCTTCAAAAGCTTTTTTTTACGAAGTACCGCAGTAAATACAACATTTTTAGTCAATTCATTTAATGGGACATCATGGTGCTGAAATCTTTAACAAAACAACGATAAAAGCTAGCAAGACCATGAAAACATCTAATCTGACTAACATTCATAGGTGTAGGCTAATTCTTAATTGTTTCAGTTTTAGATTCATTAACTTAATACCTTGGCCAGAAACAACATAGCCTGAAAACACAACTCTTCGGTACAAAAAGTGCATTTGTCAAAATTAGCATACAATTTCTCACATCTAAGCATTTCTAGCACTTGTTTAATATCATCAATGTGTTCTTCCATTGTTTTGCTATAGATCAACATGTCATCAAAGTATACCACAAAAAATTTGCCCTTGAATGCTCTTAAAACGTGATTCATCAATCGCATAAATATACTAGGTGCATTAGTTAAACCAAAAGGCACTACTAACCACTCGTACAATCCAAATTTTATTTTAAAAGTAGGCTTCCATTCATCACTAAGTTTCATCCTAATATGATGGTATCCACTTCTCAAATCAATTTTAGTCAATATAGTTGCACCACTAAGTTCATCTAGCATATCATCTAACTCAAGAATAGAATGACGATATCTAAAAGTGATATTATTAATGGCATGATAATCAACACACATTGTCCATGTACTATTTTTCTTAGGAACAAGAAATTATAGGAACAGTACAAGGACTAAGACTTTCGCGTACATACCCTTTCTCAAGTAACTCTTGCATTTGGTGTTGAATTTCTTTGGTTTCCTCCGGATTGGTATAGTATGGTAGACAGTTTGGAAGTGATACATTGGGAACTAAATCAATTTGATGCTCTATTTCGCGCAACGGTGGAAGTCCCACTAGTATCTCCTCTGGAAACATATCATCAAATACTTACAAGAGAGAGGAAATACCATTAGGAAGACAGGTTAAGTCATTAGTTGAAACCAAAACAATTGTATATTTGTACACAAGCACGAAGTGCAACTTTGATGGGTCATTACTCACATCTCTTAAATATGATTTTGTGGCTAACATAACCTTCCTTCCCCCACTCTTACCATTTTCTCTCATATTTGGCTTATGGCTCTCACTCACCGATATGTTGAAGTCTTTCTTTCTTTCTTTTTATGCTCATTTTCAGAAACCTTCCTTTGCTTAAGTTTAGCATATATTTGATAGGAGTCATTGGATTAGGCTCTTTTGTATTTCCTTTCCACTTAAAAACATATATATTGGAACGGCCATCATGTTGCACACTTCTATCATATTGCCATGACCTTCCCAACAATAAATGATACACTGTCATAGGCGCCACATCACACTCAATGGTGTCCTCATAATCACCAATCTTGAAAGTAACATACACCAGAAACTGAACATTCACATCCCCACACTCACTAAACCATTGCACATGATATGGATGTGGATGTTTCAGCATCTTTAACCCAAACTTCTCAAATAATTCAATACTAGCCAAGTTATGACAACTACCACCATTAATAATAAGTTTGATTACCTTGTTGTTTACCTTGGCTTGTGTTTGAAATAAGTTGAACCGCTGTGGATGTGCATTTTCTTCTTGGGCAAGCATGATCAAATTTTTAGTGACTACTAGTACCTCTCCCATTTCATAATGCAACACCTCAACCTCTTCATTGTCATTCGAGGCATCCTCATATTTCTCCTTTTCATGACTGAGTTCAATCTCATCTTCACTTGTAGATTCATACTCTCTATCTTCCGTTATAAGCATAACTTGGTTGTTGGGATATTCCCTAGAAATGTGACCACGCCCCAAGCACTTGAAGTGTTGAATTTCCCCACTCTTTGCTGTAGCACCAATTAAGGATGTAGGGGATAGAGTAGTTTTCTTTTTAGTTGATATAGGTGCTAATTTTTCAATTGAGGAAGAACGAGCATTAGCATTTGAATTAGTGCTAGCTAAAATTGTACCTCGTCCCAAATTGAATCGTGCTTTGGTGGCATTAGAGGATGATGATGCTGTCCTTGGTGCTGTTTTTACATCTTCTAGTAATTGCTTCTCTACCTTTATTGCTTGATTCACCAAATCAACAACAATATTGTAGGGTTGATATTGCATAATGCGTTTGATGTTTTTATTTAGGCCAAACAAAAAATGTGTGTTTGCTCTTCATCTTCATGCACATGGGCCCTAATCATAGCTTGCTCCATATCCTTGTAGTATTCCTCCACCGAACAACCTCCCTATGTCAGATTCTATAACTTATCAAAAAAATCATGTTTATAAGTGTTAGGAACAAAATGTGCTCTCAGCTCTCGCTTCATTTCAACCCATGATGCAATTGGGGATTCTCCATTATCTTCTCTTTGGTTGAACACTTGCTCCCACCAAATCAACGCATACCCATCAAACTCAAGTGACACCATGTGTAGCTTCTTCTCCTCCGAATAATTATGCATTCGAAAAATCTTATCTACCTTGAGCTTCCATGTGAGCTATGCATCTGGATCGAAAATGCCTTCAAATTTGAGAGTAGTGAATTTGAGTTTTCCAAACTTCTTCTCCACGTGCAGGTCTTCATGACGGTGGCCATGATGTTAATAGTTGTCGTTGTAGTTTAGCCAAAAGTTTTTGCCGAAGTCTTGAATGTGGGCGGCTCCATCGCACCCTCAGTCATGACCACGGCCACGGCCTCTCCCTTGGCCTCCCCCACGCCTGAGAAAAGGTGGTCAAACTGCATTGGCAGTGACTCGATCTGCTTGAGCTTCTCTAGCGAACCGTGCAGCCCTCTCCTAATTGGTCTCATCAAGCTCAACACCTCCTTCATGGATGCCAACTGGATCTCACTCCTTGCGAAGCTCCTCTAGTATGTCCTTTCTCAAGATACTCATATTGTCATTCAGCTGAGTGTTGAAATCATTTATGAGCTTCTCAAGGTCAGCTAGTGTAATATTTGCTTGTTCTTCTTCTTTAACTGCCATGGTTAGTGCAAACAACAAGAAACGTTATGTATGTGAATGTGAGGAGTTTATTGGTGAAATTAACTTAACCTCACCATCTCTTACCAACCGAACTTCTTATGTGTCCTTGATAGAATTGAAGTGCTGCATGCACTTTGGTGATGGTAGACGACACAAGGTGATCAATTACACAAGCACTGTTAAACAATGACTTATTTGTGGAGCTTGGATGGAAAAGTATTTACTTATACACTATGAAATTCAAGATATTATAAAGTTAAGTAATAATCCAACGAGTATAAAAACGTCGAAAACGAACACTGTATGCAAAAGTTATACCCATTTTACTGAAAGTGTCTCAAAACTGAATCCTACTCGAATTTAGGCGGGAAATTATGAAATTTTGGAGGATTGCAAGGTGGGAAACATATCACAGACGGTTTTTAATACAAACCGTCTGTGATGTCTGCCATTATCACAGACGGTTCTTATCTAGAACCGTCTGTGATACTTCACAGACGGTTTGTATTAAAACACATCTGTGAAAATAGCACAGACGGTTTATTCGTATGATCCATCTGTGATACTTGCAACACAAATGGTTCCTAGGAATCGTCTGCGATGTAAGCGTCCAGTTTAGCCTCTTTTGTAGTAGTGTGACTATCTTGTAAGAAATTTTAGAAACTTACGTACAAATAGAAAGGAGTAAGATATAAATAGACTTAAGCGTTATAACTAGAGGTAGCATAATATTTTATCTCCAATCCTATCATTCACGATTTCGAGAGTCAACCTCCTATCAAACGATTCTCTCAGCTGAAGGCAATAGATTTTGTTGTGTCATTGTGGCTGTCATCGTGCTTTCAGTTTGATACTTTATTGTTATTGAATCCGAGTCGACCACCTTATGAGAAATTCCAGAAATTTATGTACAAATGGAATGGAGTAATATACAAATAGACTTGAGTTGTTAAAACCAAATGTAGCATAATATTTTTGCCTTCAATCCTATCATTCATGATTTTAGAAGCCAACCTCCTGTCAAACACTTTTCTCAACCAATTCTAGATTCTTACAAGAGTGGATCCCTTGAGAATCAGGAGCAAGAGATGAAAAATCAGTAGGAGCCCTATCAAATAGGCTGTATATATAGGGCCTGTTATTTTTGGCTGAAGCTTATAGCTTTTGGCTGCGGCTTGTGGCTTTTAGACTGTTCGTGTGGCAGATTACAGAATAACATAAACTCACATGTGGTTTTTGCCGATACAAATGAAGTCAGTATAATATGTACTACAATTAACTAGTAAACTCTATCTTGAAAAGATACTTCGTTTAAAAGCTAGTTACTATAGAAAATCTAAAAGACAGCTTTTAAAAATTGAAAAGAACAGACACCCTAAACTGTTGGATCACTTGATATGATTATTGTCCATCTGACCTCGAGAAGCAATGCTATACCAATGCCCCACAAGGTGTAGATCCAACAAAAGCAATCGATTCCGTTACCGAATTTAAAGGTCGTTCATATGAAGTGCCTATTTGGCAAAGCAAGGCCACGAGCTGAGTTCACACCAATTTTAAGGTCGTTCATATGAAGCCCTTGTTTGGCCAAGCTTCAGCTCCCAGCTTAGAAGTCGGCTGGCCAAACATTTTTAGTTCCAAGCTTTTTTTTGGAACTGGAGCCAAAGAAGCTAGAGCCAAAATTGTACTAGGAGGATGCAGCTAGTCTGGTAGCTTCATTGGCTCCAAAATCCTTAAAAGTGGGCAAATTGTCATGGAGCTAGCTTCTTGTGAAGCCAGCTTCTGGAGTCTAGAAGGTGGAGCCGGAGCCTGGCCAATACTACTTGGGCATAATTAAGGTTAAGGATGTTGATGCTGCATGTTAGTTTTCTGACTCAATTAATCGGTACATGAACTTCAAATTAAGAATACAATAATCAACCTATGAACTAAACTATATCATTATGAACTATCTAATCAAAGTACTTTGCATTGAATCCAGCTCTTGCCTATTCAATGATTTGACCGGATACGTGAAGTTCAAAATAACAGAAAGATCAAACAAATGGTATACCATCTTCTATATAGTCCAAAATAGCAGTACTACGTATTATGGATAGGCATCAAGCATAGCGAGTCAACCATTTTTACCTCATGGCATTCTGACTTCTTAAATAGATAAGTCACTTTATGGAGTAGAAAGTTGCACAAAAGGAAAAAAGGAAACACACGTAGAGCTTACATATACACATCACACTCACTCCTGTAGATCTTATGCACTCGCTCCGACATATCTCACACTTGTCACAACTCACAACCTTTATTCTGCAGGAAAGAACAAGGTAGATGGAAATCAAGCAACTGAAAGCAACACCACGGATTACCATCCTTCAGCTTTGCAAGCAAGGACAGAAACGAAAGTGAAGTACGTGTGGATGAAACGGATTCAGTGGTAGATCGGAGTACTCGGCGACGGTGGTGCGTGACCGTACTCCGGCGACGGCTCCGGCTTAGGATCCGGCTTGGGCACCGGCTTGGGGTCGGGCTTCGGAGGCACGGGCTTCTTGTGGAAGTAGTCAAAGAAGTGCTTAATGATCGGGTGGTCACAGAGGAACGCCGAGGTGCATTCCGCAGATGGGTAGTGCATCTTGCCGGCGACGGCGACGAAGGTTTTCTCGCCGTCGTTTTCGTTGGACAGTGGCACGATCTTGGACGGCTCCTGCCCTGGGCACGGTGTGCTCAGCGCGCTGTGGAGCTGCGCGAAGCAGTCGCCGCTGTGGAGGTCGGCGGCCAGGGGGATGCTGAATGCGCCGGAGCTGTCGAGCTCGCCGGCGGCCTTGCTTTCGTACTCGCCGTTACCGTTCATGCATTTGATCACTACCTGAAGACCTGATGAACATGGCCAAGCAGCAGTTAGCTTATGATATAGGATCACCAGCAGCTACATACTAACTAGCTTCAAAATCGATCTGTGTACAAACCCTTGAAAGCATCCTCAGGCTTCAAGTTCTTCCTCGTGCAGTCAGCACACTTGGCCAAGCCGACGACGACCGACGCGGCCTCGCCGTCTCCAGCGTTTGTGACTGCGATCATCATCAGGATGGCACAGACGGCGCCAAAGAGTAGTCCTCGAGGTGCAGCTCCCATGGTTGAATAACCTAGCTAATAGCTACTTAGCTAGCTATATTATCTAGCTAGCAAGCTGTTGCTTGTGTGAAGTATAGCTAGCGGTGGCTGGGTGAAGAGCGAAGAGAGGCCATGCACGGTTTATATAGGCATCTGCATTGATCATCCAGCTCGAACAGGACGTGAGAAAAATTGGAGTGATATGATCTGAGAGGTCAGCTAACTTTTGGCGCCGAATTTACAGGTCTCAAGTTAATGGCGTCCGTTCATTTGATCACTCACCGATCGATATGGTCTCCTCTCAGTCCTCATGTCTACTCGGCTAGCAGTTGGCTGATTATTACGTTGGTACCGCACCGTTTCTTGCAGCAGATGTATGCACAGCATATTACACTGTACATGCGTGCCACCTCCGATTGGTGGTGTTTCGCAAGCAAAGTTGCTTTGAGGTATCCCTTAATTAGGTGTAATTAAGGAGAACAATTTGCGGTACATGAACAATGCTTTGTTTTTTCTAAAAGGCCTCTTGATTTCTAATACAAAGGTCACAAATTTGGATGATAATTAAGAAGAAAATATCCGGGTAATGCCTATCCCTATTACATTTTGCCTTAAGGATCGAAAGACCTATATTGATTTTAGATTTCATGCAGCGCATCTCCGGTAACACGGCTTCTTCCTCGCATCCAGCCAAAAACGACCGACAACATTGCCGTCGCTACAGCTCTTCACTGAGAGCTTCCCCCTTTGATTCCTTGCTGCTAGAGCTTCCTATTGGACCCCTCTACCTCCTCCAAGGACCGGCTTGAAGTTCCCATCACCAAGGTGATCCCTCCATGTGCGCCACCATTGTCGCCGCCAGAGCTCCATGGACAGCCCACCCCAGCCATCCTCTGCCTCTGTTGACTGGTTCGGTGAGTTCCCCTTGGCCCATGGATGCTCACACACCCCTCCATTTCCTCCCTTTCCTCTCTGGCGAGCCGCACCACGTTTGCCCCGTTCGGCCTCCGTACTCCATCGATGTGAGCTCACCACAAGCCGCCATGCATCGACCATGCCTTCACCACCATTGGAACTGTTTGAATTAAACTGGTTTCGGTCTGACTACCGAAGAAGACACGGTCTGACCGCCGAAGGTTCACCAGTCTGATCGGCGAAGAGGTTCTGGTCTGACCGGAACACAGCTCTGTTTCATTTCCATTTCAGTTTTCAGTTTTAGATTTCGTTTCGGTTTTTGATTCCGTGTAAGAGTTGAAGTAGGGTCTGTGTAATTCTTATATAAGGGAGCAAAATCTGAAAATCTAGGTGTGATTTGCACCACCAAACATTGCCTTGAGTTCTCTGTTTGAAGATTTCAGCGATTCAGAGTTTTGCCACCAGGCGGACTGTTTCTCGTTCGGCAATAGCAGCAGAAGTGCTTAGCTCGTTCGTCTGTCGTTCTATTACCGTGATCCAGAGGTGAAGCTAACATTTGGTATCAGAGCAAGGAGGCGATGGACGGGAAGATTGCAGAGAAGCAAGTGGCAGCAGGAGAAGGCTCCGGTGAAAACAAACCTCTGGCGCCGCCGCGAGCTCCGACGATAGGGGGATTGGTACCAATCCAATTCCCCATGCTGACCGACACGAACTACGACCTGTGGGCTGTGAAGATGAAGATCGTCATGCGCTCTCTTGGAATATGGGCGGCAATTGAAGGAGATGCACCGGTCGAAGAGGAGAAAGATCAGGGCACTCTGGCCGCCATATCTCAGGCTGTCCCCGACGAGGTCTTGATGACCATTGCAGAAAAGGAGACTGCAAAGGAGGCATGGGAAGCAATCAAGGAGATGCGCATTGGTGAGGATCGTGTCAAGAAAGCAAGAGCTCAGGCGCTGAAGAGGCAATTTGATCGGTTGATCATGGGAGAAACCGAAGGTGTTGGTGAGTTTTCTCAAAAGCTCACGAGCCTGGCTGGAGAAATTTGGGCTTTGGGTGTTGAATTGCCAGATTCAACGGTCATCGAAAGGTTGTTCAGCACTGTCCCCGACAAGTTTCTCCAGATCATAAGTACAATCGAGCAATTCGGAGACATGATGAAGATGACGCTGACCGAGGCAGTTGGCCGTCTACGAGTCTTCGAAGAAAGTCAGAAGGGGCGACGCCAAGGCAAGGAAGAAGGGGAACAACTGCTGCTATCTCGAGCCCAGTGGGAGGCTTTGGCGACACAAGGCAAGGAAGAAGGGAGCAGCTGCTGCTATCCCGAGCCCAGTGGGAGGCATTGGCGACAAAAGAAAAGAAGCCATACCGGAAGTTCGACAAGATGAAGATCAAATGCTACAATTGCTCATAATTTGGGCACTTCGCATCCGAGTACAAGAAGCCCAAAAAGGGAAGTGCAAATGCAACAGAGAAGAACGATGATTTGCCAGTCTTGTTGATGCTTGAAGCTTGCGAACTGATGGAACAGAAGGAAGAAGGCTCCACCGAAGAAGTGACACTAGTTGAAGACAAGATGCAACTCCAACTCGAAGTGAACGAGGAAGATGTTGTAGGCGTCTGGTACCTGGATTCTGGGGCTAGCATCACATGAGTGGTAGCAGAAGTCAATTTTTAGAAATTGACACTTCAGTTTGAGGCTCCGTGAGGTTTTGCAATGGATCAGCCGTTAGGATTGAAGGCCGAGGTTCCATTCTAATCAAAGGGTGGACTGGAGAACATTGGATCCTCACGGATGTCTATTACATTCCCATGCTGACTAGCAATGTAATCAGCTTGGGGTAGTCGAAAGAGCGAGGTTGCAAGGAGGTCATCGAAGAAGGACATTTGGAGGTCTTCGATCGACAAAAACAGCTATTGATCCACGTCAAGAGAGCAAGAAACAGGTTGTATAAACTCAATCTGGATCATGCTCAACCGGTATGTCTTTTGGCTTGTCTAGGCAGTGACGACTGGAGATGGCATGCTTGTTTTGGACATCTAAACTTCCAAGCATTGCAGCAACTAGCTCGAGACCATGTTGAGCAGGTTTGTGATGGTTGTCTTATTGGGAAGTAAAAACGGACTCTGTTTCCACAAATTTCTAATTTCAGGGCTGCTCAAGTGATGGAACTAGTGCATGGTGACATTTGTGGACCGATTACACCTCCAACACCAGCTAGAAATCGGTTTTTCCTCCTAATTGTTGATGATTACAGCAGGTTCATGTGGATCGCCCTACTGAAAACCAAAGATGAAGCATTAACGGCTTTCAAAAGGTTCAAGATTGCAGCCAATAACGAAGTTGATAAGAAGCTGAAGGCTCTTCGCACTGATCGGGGAGGTGAATTCAACTCGGATGAATTCATTCTCTTTTGCGAAGAGCAAGGCATTAGAAGGTTCCTGACAGCACCCTATTCTCCTCAACAAAATGGTATTGTGGAGCAAAGGAATCAAACTGTGGTGACGATGGCACGGAGCATGCTAAAAAGTATGAGTATGCCCGGGAGATTTTGGGGAGAAGCCGTGACTGGAGCGGTATACATTCTAAACCGATCGCCGACAAAGAGTGTGGTGGGAAGAACTCCGTATGAAGCTTGGTACAATCGGAAGCCGGCAGTCCACCACTTGCGAGTGTTCGGTTGTGTTACTCACGTGAAGAAGACAGGAGGTCACCAAAGCAAACTAGCTGACCGAAGCTCAAAGATGGTGTTCATTGGATATGCCGCTGGCTCAAAAGCCTACTGGATGTTCGATCCATCCACGGGGAGAGTATGCATCACAAGAGATGTTGTATTCGAAGAAATCGAGTCTGGGACTGGGATGCTAAAGAACAGATGACAGGAGTCGCCACTAGTGAAGTATTCCACATCTCATTTGATCAGGGCTCGACAGCAATCACAGAAGAATTGGAAGGGACTGGCGGTCAGACCGACGTTGCCTAAGCGGTCAGACCGCCCCCCGACGGTCAGACCGGCCTTGCTGCATCGGTCAGACCGCCCCTAGCCGGTCAGACCGCCCCTAGCCGGTCAGACCGGGATTCCTTCACCGGTCAGACCGCCCTCGACCAGTCAGACCGGTCATACTACACTGGTCAGACCGTCTTCAGAAGCTCAAAGCGGAGGATCTTCAATACAGGCCGCATCCGAAGAGGATTCACAATACGAGAGCAGTCCGGATTCCTCTGGGAGGACTCCAGTTCGAATAAGGACTCTACATGAGTTGTATGAAGTGACGGAGCCCGTGCAAATTGAATACTCGGGGTTATGCTTCCTAAGTGCCGAAGAGCCAAGAAATTTTCAGGAAGCAGAAATAGAAGAGAGTACTCGGGGTTATGCTTCCTAAGTGCCGAAGAGCCAAAAAAATTTCAGGAAGCAGAAACAGAAGAGAGTTGGAAGATGGCTATGCAGGAGGAGATGAAGTGCATACAAGACAATAAGACATGGAGTCTTGTAGATCTTCCGGCAAACCATCAAGCAATTGGCCTCAAGTGGGTCTTCAAAGTGAAGAAAGACTCGCAAGGCAATGTGGTCAAACATAAAGCTCAACTAGTTGCAAAAGGTTATGTGCAGCGGCAAGGAGTTGATTTTGAAGAGGTATTCACACCGGTGCAAGGATAGAGACGGTGAGGTTACTCATCGCATTGGCGGCTCAAGAAGGATGGCGACTTCATCATATGGATGTGAAGTCGGCTTTCTTAAACGGAGACTTGGAGGAGGAAGTTTATGTAAGCCAACCACCTGGATTTGTTGAGAAAGGCAAGGAGCACAAAGTTTTGAGATTGCATAAAGCTTTGTATGGCCTAAAGCAAGCACCAAGAGCATGGAATTCAAAACTGGACAAAACCCTAGTAAATTTCGGTTTTGGGAGAAGTCCTTTGGAGCATGGTGTATACAAAGGAAAGAAAGGTGGAGATTTGTTGCTAGTTGGGGTTTATGTGGACGATTTGGTCATAACGGGAAGTAGTGAGGCTGAAATAAGAGACTTCAAGAAACAAATGCATGAAGCCTTCAAGATGAGTGATTTGGGTCACTTGAGTTACTACTTTGGTATTGAAGTCCGTCAAAAGCAAGGAAAGATCACACTTTGTCAAAAAGCATATGCAAGGAAGGTGCTTCAAAGTTGTGGCATGGAAGATTGCAATCCAACTCAAGTACCAATGGAGGCAAGACTCAAATTGAGCAAGAAAAGTACAGCATCACCGGTGGACAAAACTATGTATAGAAGCATAGTGGGGAGTTTGAGGTATTTGACCAACACAAGACCTGACATAGCATTTTCAGTTGGTATGGTGAGTCGATTCATGGAATCACCTACAACTGAACATATGAGTGCGGTGAAGCATATTTTGAGATATGTCAAAGGAACTCTCAACTTGGGTTGCTATTATGAAGCAAGAAAGGATGATGAAGAAGTTCGCTTGGTTGGTTTCAGCGATAGCGATATGGCAGGAGACATAGATGATCACAAGAGCACAACGGGAGTGGCGTTCTTCCTAGGCTCAAGTATGATTAGCTGGTTGACTCAAAAACATAAGTGGTGGCATTGTCTTCGTGTGAAGCCGAATACATAACAGCTGCGACGGCGGCGTGTCAAAGAGTGTGGTTGGGATCACTCCTCGGAGATTTGTTAAGTAGGAATCCATTGAAGGTGGAGCTCAACATTGACAACAAGTCTGCAATTGCTCTAAGAAAGAATCTGGTGCATCACGACAGAAGCAAGCGCATTGATACTCGTTTACATTATATTCGAGAGTGTGTTGATGAAGGGAAGGTCGATGTCAAGTATATCAACACAAGTAATCAGCTCGCGGATATTCTAACGAAGCCGTTGAGCAAGATCAAGTTTCTCAAGATGAGAAAGGAGATTGGGATGCAGGCTGTACAAAAGGAAAAACCAGTTTAGGGAGGTGAATGTTTGAATTAAACTGGTTTCGGTTTGACTGCCGAAGAAGACGCGGTCTGACCGCCGAAGGTTCACCGGTCTGCCCAGCGAAGAGGCTCCGGTCTGACTGGAACACAGCTCTATTTCGTTTCCGTTTTGGTTTTCAGTTTTAGATTTTGTTTCGGTTTTTGATTCCGTGTAAGAGTTGAAGTAGGGTCTGTGTAATTCTTATATAAGGGAGTAAAATCTGAAAAGCTGGGTGTGATTTGCACCACCAAACATTGCCTTGAGTTCTCTGTTTGAAGATTTCAACGATTCAGAGTTTTTCCACCGGGCGAACTGTTTCTCATTTGGCAATAGCAGCAGAAGTGCTGAGCTCGTTTGTCTGTCATTCTATTGCCGTGATCCAGAGGTGAAGCTAACATGAACTGTTGTCTCCTAAGCAACCTATTTTGCTAGTTCTCGTTGCCTCCCTGGCCTTCCCTTGCCGTTAGCCAAGCTTAAAAGAGAGCTCCAATGGCTGCCTGCACTGTTCTCTGTCACAAGCCAACAGAACGTTGAAGAAGACACAAGCTCCTGTGTATGACACATGGGCCCCACTTTTAAGGGTTAAATGGAGACCCATTTCAATGTGTGCATATGACAGGCAGGACCCACCTGTAAGCAACGTTATTTGGAAATCCATAAAATGGGAAAAATAATATGACAATGGGGTCCACGGATAAATTGTAAATGACCTTTTCTTTCTAGGATTTTTCAAACCAAACCAAATTCAAATGGCTATAACTTTTGCATACTAACTCTAAATTTAGTGATTTTTGTCTTTACATTTTTATGAAATCCTGCTCTTCCTCAATATGCAAAAATATTTGAGTTTTTCTTCTATTTGAGTCTATTTGGTGTTTATTTGTGTTATTGGTTTTATTCGCTAGATATCGACGTATTGACAATACTTCGGAAATCAATCCAAAGCAAGACACAAGTGTTCAATGAGTAAGGCAAGCACTCTTCTTGACCATGTTGATCCTATATTCCAATGTTAAGTACTTTATTTGCACAAACTATTATGCATGCACATATTTTCAGCAAAATCATTATATTGTTAACACTACTACAAAACAAGCTATACTAGACATCTCACCATAGACGGTTAATGTGGAGCCGTCTGTGCTTTAATTATTACAGACGGTTCATGGATAAAACTATCTCTGAAACTATCACAGATGGTTAGGTTTAAAAGTTGTCTGTGATATACGCATTATCACAGATAGTTTTTAATTAAAACAGTCTATGAAACTATCATAGACGGTTTTTATTTACAACCGTCTGTGTTTTGTTCTTTGTCATATAAACTATAGAAGCTACTGAGACAAGAGACAAATTCAAGGCAAATTTATTACAAAAATTCCCCAAAAAAAGAGATTCCCAGATCTTAGTCTTCTAAGCTTCATATGCTTCTTTTTTGACTTTTGAAGTTGGAGGATCAGCCATTGAGTTCTCAAATGCCGTGAAGATTGTCCCTACCCTCTCCACTTCCTCATCTAGCCTGGGCATATCATTAGCATGGCCCATAATCTCAAAGAGGATGCCATGATAAGCTTCCTCTGAATCGGCCGCTTCTGTTTGATTGGCAATGTTATCCATGTGTCTCTCTACTGCCACAAGAGCTTCTTCGGCTTTGTGCACATTGCAGAGAAGAACGAGGTTCAGGGTGGTTTCCCTTTCCTGAGACGCAACGAGACACCTCTGTCAACGGTGGATGATGAGATCCAGCTGACGGATGGAAGCAAGTTGAGGAAACACAGCAGGGTGTGAGCGGAGAAGCTGCTGCAGACGTAAATTGTTGGCCTCCTGTGTAAGGTTATAACCAAACAATTCATGATGGATAGATGAGAGGAAGGAGATCAAAAGAATATTAGATGCCATTATTGAGAAATCTAGTGAAGAAGATGAGGGAGAGGACAGTTTAGAGGAGCTGGATTAGGACGTGCATATTTAAGCGTTATCACAAACGGTTCGTATACCAAACCATCTCTGATGTGTGACATATCACAGATGGTTCGTACAACAAATCATCTCTAATATGTGCATTATCATAGACGATGTGTATAATAAACCGTCTCTGATAATGACACGTCACCAATTTGTAGCGTATTCCCTAGGATTTTGATCTCACCCATCCATTCTCTCCACATCGAATGTGTCGAGACCCGAATCTGCTGATCCGGACTCTCCTATGTATTCTGCACTAGTCCAGGATCACGTTAGTGCACACAGTATAAACAAAGATGAAATATCGACCATATCATGATTTACTAAGAAAAGATTAAAATATTATTAATAATCAGAGTTGTGACCTTATGGCTAAGCTTTCATATAATAGCCTGAAAGGCTTAAGAAACTTACAGCGGAAAAATAGAAATAAGCGTAATAGCCATTCGATATGCCCACAGGCAATCGACTAGGGAGCGAAGTCCTAATTCGTGAAGTCGTCGAAGTATCCTCCTTCAGATACCTCCTGCTCATCTGGTCCTTCCTCAATTGAGCAAAAGTGGATATAGCCTTGAGTACATAGAGTACTAGCAAAAGTGGATATAGCCTTGAGTACATAGAGTACTCAGCAAGTCATTTGTAACAAAGATGCAATATAGTATAAAAGGCTTACCAATGGAAGGCTAAATGGTTAATTTGCGTAAAGCAACAATTTGCAGTAAATACAATAGGTAGATTAAAAGCAAAACTTTGAAAATGACTAATAAGTAAATAATCAAAGGAACTAAGAGTAACCACAAGTGAACTGGCTATTCACTCCAATGAACCACCAGTGAATGAACCATTCACTTCCCAACTTAACACATCCATACTTTATAAAAACTCTACCCCTTGTGTAAAATCACCGAGCATTGTCCACAACCGGGAACACATCTATTTGAATAGTTTTACACTCTGAAGATGTTGTACAACTTTACCCATAAGACATGATCATCTCATATTGCCACTAGATTAACACACTTCCATTAGTGTGCGGCGGAGAGATCATGACAAGGCCTTTACAATGCTCAATCTCAACCCAGTTTCGCCCACTAGGGTTTCGCTATCTGGCCCCCTTGCACCAATGTGGATCCATGGCTACGACCACACCACACTCATCTCAATGACGGAACCGAAATTGAAACATCACAAATTAATCAACCAAGTCCATCTCATACTGGGCATGTGGTTGTACGATAAGGCTCAGATCGATGGCGCACAAAGTGAAGTCCTTAGACTTTCCAAGGTGAAACATCTACATCTCAATCTGCAAACTGCACTCCCTTTACTACACAGGTTTTATAATAAAATAGTGATAATTTAAAACAAAATAATAAATAATAGATTTAAAACTACGTTCAACATGATCAAAGGATATAACTTGCTTTGGCCTTGCTCAGTTAGGAATTCTTGATCTTCAAATCTTTTTTCAGCTTCTTCGAAGGCGTGACCTAATGAGAGAGGAAACAAAATAAAACAAAAAATAAATTAAAATAAAATTCAAATAAACTCCAAAAACTACAAAACTAGAACCAAAAGATAGAGCTCGATTTTAGATGAATTTAGGAAAAAGAATCAGGTCAATCGGAGCTAGAAAGGAGGAAACGGGCTCTTGAAAAATCTAATATAAAAAAGGTTGAAAATAAAAAAAAGTACCGTACTGTAGACTCGGCTCACAAAAAAGCTGGTCTACGGTGGACTCGGTATATAGAATAGCACACAATTGGGCTACTAATGTGGCGGCTAGGGTTGACGTGGCAGGTGAGGTGGCGGCTGACTCGGCTCGGTCGACTCACAGGTCTACAGCACAGAGTAACTGAAAGGTGGATCTGGGATGTCAGCGACACGGCACATGGTGGATGGGATCTACGGAGAAGACAAAGAGGCACGCACGGCGCGGATGTAGTCTGGCGTCGGTGCTGTCGCGTGCGAGCTTGTGGATCGAGGGGACCGACATGCGGACCGAGGTGGCGACGAGGAGACCGAAGGGGGGTGGCGGAGTTTGGCCGACGGCGGGATGGGCGAAGTGGCTGGTGGGGTGGCTGACTGACGGTGGTGGAACAGCGGCGGCTGGTTGGGGGAAGAGAGACGACGATTGAACGGTGACTCACCAGCGGCAAGAGCGGCGAAGACGGACGATGGTGAAGGTCGACGACCAAAGACGGCAAGGGTCAACGACGCTCGACGGCGGGGCTCGGAAGGCAAGAACAGATTCAGCGGTTGGGTACGGCTCAGAAGGTGAGGCGGCAGTGCGGTTTTATACCTAGACACTGAGGCATCTAGGTCAGACATGGCAAAGAGTCTGCGGCGGACATGCACACCGAGGCATAGCCGAAATGGAGACAGTAGCGGAGAGTCCCGGTCGGAGATGAAACACGGTGCATGGGGCCCCAAATGAGTGACATGTGTCTGGAGAGAGATCCAAAGGCCGGAGCAAAGAATGGCTAGATGGATGACACGCGGCAAGAGGAAGATCGAATGGTTGACTTTAGGTGGGCTGAAGAAATAGTAGGGGGCTCGACCCATCACTATTTAAGGATTTTTGAGGGCTTTTCTACTTCTAGAAATTCCAATAAATTCATTTGAGCTCTAGAAAATAGCAAGTAAACCCAGAGAAATCCAAGAAAATTCCTTGAGACACAAGGAAGCTAAATAAAATACGTCCAGCAAATATTAAAGTTTAATTTAGTCATATTAAATTGTTTAATTAATAAAATTCATTTTAAGCTTTGATTAATTTCAAAAAATCCCACTGGTAAATTTTATTTTAAAAGCTTCAATAAGGCTCTGAAAATCAAGATGTTACAGAATGGCAGGCATCGGTTCCTCCCACTACTCGGCCCTTATTAATTACTCCCCCTCTACCTTTCCACTGGCAGTCACGCGCGAGTTCATCCACTAGCTTCCTGCATCCTACTCTCGATGACGCCGACTACCACCGTGAGCTAGCTCCTTCGCCTCCTGTTGCAACACCATGGTGCACTGCTGCTCCTAGTTAGTTCATCCACTCCTAACTTGTTCCTCAACAAAATCAACTACGGCCGTGAGCTAGCGCCTCCGTTGTGACACCACGGTCGACTGCACAACACACTCTTATCATAAGTGTCGTAAGAGTGTCTTGTTCAGTCTCACTGTCGTGCCATAATGGTGATGCTACCATCGCCTCTCCATTGCTGGTGATATCTGACTGCCATCTGATGCCCTCCCCTCTCTTCCTTGATGGCAGGCATCAAGGACATCACGCTCTGCATCCAGCTTCTACTATCTGCTAGGATCTCTGCTTCTTATATATTCTTACCATGTTAAAGAATTGGGTTCGTTATCTTGTTATGGTGTAATGATGGATTCTAATCTTAATAGAAATAGCTTGTTTTCAAAGGGCATATGTAACATTATATCTTGAGGCTAGCCAAAAAACAGAAAAAACAATTAGGTATAAAATGAACTATCACAGACGGTTTGAACAATAAACCGTCTATGAAGGACTATTACAGATGGTTCTATATACCATCTGTCTGTGATACTCGCCAATCACAGATGGTTGGTAACTAGAACCGTCTGTGATGTGTGAGTATCACAGACGGTTTTTGATTCGAGTCGTCTGTAATAGTTTCCTTCACAGACGGTTCTAGTTACAAACCGTCTATGTTGTCTTTATCACAGACGGCTCACAAACCGTCTGTGATAACCTCCAATTATCACTGACACATAAATACAGGCGGTTCAGAAAACCGTTTGTGATGACAGTTCAAAACCTTCTATGATGACCCTTTTTGTAGTAGTGTAAGGTGGTTAGTTGTGCCGATTTGTTGCATTGATGCTTTACTGAAAAGTTGCCATACTCACTATTGTCACCTTAATAATGATATGCACAGCTGATATGATTAATTATGGAATTTAGAATAAGTATAAGATAGAGTTGCTGAGCCCTGCCTAGATGTTGGTATACTGAATGATCGAATGGATACACTTTCAAAATATGGGATGGTTTTGTTGCTAGACTAGTGTGGTCACCCTTGATATTTTACTTAGAAAATTAAACAGGAAAACTATGGTTTTGACTCGGGCGAGATATTTGTATAACTGGTGGTGTGAGAGGAAGTCGCACATATTGTTTGGATGGTGAAAATTTATGTGGATATGATTTGTGGTGAAAAAAAACATGAATGTGGTGATTGATGGTTGGAGACTCTTGCTCAAGTCTACTAAGGACCTCTTGCTCAAGTCTACTAAGGACTGTGAATTTATGTGTTACTGATCTAAACCTTTCGTATAACCACAAGCGGTTGTATGAGGACCTAGTGTAATAAGTTGTTTCGGTCTAATCCTGCACTCGTGGTAAATCAGAGTAGTGCGAGTCTAATAAGGGCTCGAGATAGTTCCCATCACAGTAAGTGTATGGGGCTAGAACCATCGACACAACGCGAATTCCTTGGGATTCAACGTGAACTAACCTCTAAGGGCTAAAATTCATGGAGCAATGTAAAAGTCTTATTATGATCTAGTGCCAGCCACTATTCATATCTTGTCGATAAAGTGTAAGACTTCTACAGAGTGTAAAATCTATTTGAATAGCCATGTCCCGGATCATGGGCAAAGTTTAGTGATGTCGCTAAGGTAGTCTTGTGTTTTCAAAACTTGGTTGGGAATATAAGGAATCCCTTTTGAAACTTGGTCATGGGTATGTGAAAGTCATTGCTTATAGCTATGGAAGAGCCAATTGTGAATTAGGCTTATGTTACTTCCTTGTTACTTTATATCAAATGTCAACTGCATGTACAACTTCCGCTTGCAATCTATTATTTGTTATCTCAAATAAAAGTAGGTTTTTGCAAAAAAAAAACTAGAAGAAATAGTTATCTTGAACTTATTTTATATACTATATAATTTTGCTATAAAGTCTTGTGGAGTACAATTTTAGTACTCACCATTGCTTGTGGAACATTAATCAGAGCAAGAAGAAGAAGAAGAAGAAGATCTCTAGATCAATTACTTCCATGCCATGGGTGTCAGCAAAGACAACATTATTTGCTAATGTTTAACTCGAGTTAATTGCCTGTGGTGAGGCATGGCATGCTTGCTAGAAATTTTATTCTATTTATTGTTACTTTTGCTGCTACGTACTTGGCATGCGAATCATTTGGCCGATCAGCCCTTTTATCAAAAAGCTTAGTTGTATAAAGTCTATGTTCGCATATTTATTATTATGTGCTACTCTGATTATTCATGTGAGTATAGATATGATACAATGTTGTAATATGTGTATGCTAGCCACTGATCATGGGACTAGTATGGCAAACTTATAGGATTCACAATTAATTTTCCAGGTCTGATATGGGGGAATCGAACAGTGGGGAGTCACTCGCGATAGGATCCTATGGCCAATGAGGTGTACGGAGTTAGCACCCAGTTCGTAGGTCCAAACGCTAGTCCGTCCTATTAATTATTTGCCCGTAAGAAATAAAGAGGCCCATGGACCAGTTTAAGGTCCACTAGAGTTACGATTTCCTTAGTGTTCTTACTTCAACATTTAGAGGCTAGCACGATGTTACAACCTAAATTACACTACAAAGACGTACATTCTAATTTTGTGAGATGTTCTCTTTTAGTTTTTTTAAAGAAGTGTCAAAGTGAATATATTTAGTTAATAATTAAGAACAACAAACTTAATTTCATCAAGCTAATTATTATGTGCAATTAATTCCTTGTATTGTGAAAAGAGGTGATCATGAGAATGAATGGTTGATATTAGCTTGATAACACATCTTAACAGGCATAGATCTCACAAAAGATATGTGCCTGCCAAGATGCGAAAGGTACACACGTTCATATTTTTACACGACATCGTGTAAGGTCATTGAGAAACATAACTCTCCATTTGAAATGCATGAATTTTACATGAATTTCGTAGAAATTTAACATGAAACAGCTCAATTCCACCAGGAAGTAGGAAAAGTTCCTACGTTTGACCGAGATGCTATGAGATTTGTACTTAATCTGTTAATCATATCCATCCGGCGGAACATTTATGATGGTGTGGCTCAATGAAAATTCAAGTTTTCAGATAAACTTCGAAGTAAATATATACCTTACGCCATTTTGACTTCACAGACTAAATTACTTCATAGAAACTTCATGTAGACAACAAAAAACAAAACACAGAGATCACATACCTCAATAAATGAACACTCACACGCACACACCTGTCTGACAAACAAGGCAGGAAACCATAGAAAGACCAAACCAAACGACACATGCATGCAACTGATCCATAGCAACGTCGATCACTGATCAGTACCCTTCAGTTTAATTGTAGTGATGGACTGGAGGGTGGTAGATCGAAGTCGGCGACTACGGCGACCCGTATGTCGGCGTGGGAGGGGCAGGGTGGTACTCCGGGTGGGGCTGCGGCTTGGGCTGCGGCTTGGGCTCCGGCTTGGGCGGCACGGGCTTCTTGTGGAAGTGGTCGAAGAACTTCTTAATCGGGTGGGGCTCCGGCTTGGGTTCCGGCTTGGGCTCCGGCTTGGGCTGCGGCTCGGGCTCCGGCTTGGGCTGCACGGGCTTCTTGTGGAAGTGGTCGAAGAAGTACTTCTTGATCGGGCCGCAGATGGTCGCCGAGGCGCACTCCGCGGACGGGTAGTGCGTCTTGCCGGCGACGGCGACGAAGGTGCCCTTGGACAGCGGCACGATCTTGGACGGCTCCTGCCCCGGGCAAGGCTCGTTCGCCGCGCTGTGGAGCTGCGCGAAGCAGTCGGCGCCGTCAAGGTCGGCGGCGAGGGGGACGCTGAAGGCGCCGGACTTCTCTACGTCGCCGACGGCCTTGCTCTCGTACTCGCGCTTGCTGTTCTTGCACTTGATGACCACCTGGAGACCTGAAAGTAGTACATGCATGGCAAAACAACAGTGAGCTCTCCCACTATATATATAGGTGCAGTGACACGGTTTGTACCAATAAGTGAAGCACACGCAACGCAACATGTATATCTTACCCTTGAAAGCTTCCTCGACCTTCATATTCTTCCTGGTGCAGTCGGCGCACTTGGCCAGCCCAACAACGACCGACGCCGCCTCTCCTTCAGCGTTCACCACGGTGATCGCCATCAGAACGGCGCAAACGCTGAGGAGAACTCTGCGAGATGCCATTGTTGAACCCTAGATATATGCTTTGTGTGTGATGGGTTGATGAAGAGCAAGGGGAGGCAGCGCATAGTTTATATAGGCGTCAGCATTGATCAATTCAGCAGTGAAATGGTGGCCGTGTGATCTAATTCAATTTTGGCGCCGAATTTTAAGATTGCGAATTAAGGCCGTCCATTGCATGCATGATTTGATCTCGATCGATCGGTTGGTAGTTTCGCAGGTACGTAGGTCCACAACGTTTGTTGCGGCACATGCATGCAGCGTATATGTACATGCATGCAAGCCAGTGCCACCTTTTTGTTGGTGGCTTCCGATCGGCAAGCAAAGTTGCTGTAAAGTGTGTCCCTTGTGTGCGAGTAATCGATTTGCAGTACAATGAGCAGTACTTCTCGTTTAATATAAGGGCAGTACATCCAAATGAACTGGATGAGTCCTGCTATTTCTTTCTTCTTAATCCCTTCAAATATAGGTGTTTCTTGTGTTGAATTTGGGGCAGATCGATACAGATTTAACATCTAAAATTGCTAAGTCCTTTTTCCTCATGGGACAGTGGCCTCGTGGTAGGAGCGAGTGTATCGTTCCCACCCATTTGGGTCCAACCCTAGATTGGCACGATGTGCCTTACTTTATATATATATATGAGACTAGCTTATAATTAGTATATGAGTATACCTATAGTGATAAAGGAGTATTTCAAAATTATTTAGGTGGTATATTAGAGGTGGGTGTAATTACACCCGGGAGTAAAATGTATTTTTCCTATATATATATATACACACACACACACACACACACATACATATACATATATATGTATATGCATATATATATATATACATATATACATATACATATACATACATATATATATATATATATATATATATGCATATATATACATATATATATACACATATATATATGCATATACATGTGTTTAGTGGGAAGTAGGAAAGCGTACGCCTATACTTTGTGAGGCCATGTAGCCTTCACAAAATTTCTAGCATGTGCACATAGTGGGCACGCACACGTGTAAAGCGTGCGCCCTCCGTGTACTATCTCAAAAAAATCTATTTGTTGGACTAAATGAAATTTTTGCAATTAATTGCTAACCCCCACCAGTCTTTAATTCTTTTTTTTATGTCATATAGTTTCCAAGACGTAACTTTATCCCTTAGTTTTCCTAGAATTTTAAAAAGTTTTTATCAAAATATTATATAAAGTTATAAAGGTGAGATATTGTGTAAGATCATGTGGTGGTAGCCCCATGAGAGTATGAGTATTTGATATTGTTTGCACTTTACTTTTGTTAATTGAGTTTGATTTTTATGTTTTCGCAGTTTGACCTATGCTTTCTGGAAACACCGATGGAGTCTAACTAGTTAAGTTGGCGGTCCAACTGGTTGTAAGGTGGCGGTTTGACTAGAGTGTCTTGGGCAATCTGACCGGCCTGCTAGACAAGGTCAAACCAGCCCTGGTGACATGTTGCTAAGTGAAGGGTGACATGTTGCTAAGTGAAGTGTGTTCTGTGGTTTTAGTTGTGAGTCACAACGAGTGCTATGTAGTGTTAGCCATCACTACAACAAAACATCCGTGCACTACAAGAGAAGTGCCATTTTTTGACATATCATTTATGTCATAATATCTAAAATTATGTCATAATTCACCTTTTATGACATCTGTGTGACGAAAATCGTTATGTCAAAAAATGAGCGTCACAAATTTGTTTAATGACACTTGTTTGTCCCATGTCACAAAAAATTATGACATTCATTTTAATGTCACAATAACTTATGACATTTGTTTTATGTCACAATAACTTATGACATTTGTTTTATGTCACAAAATCCTAGGCCTTGCCACGTAGGATAAAAAACGTCATAAAATGTTGACGTGGCGCTGACGTGGAAGATTTAAAAACGTCATAAAAATGCTGACGTGGCAGATATAAAAACGTCATAAAAAATGCTAACGTGGCGCTGACGTGGCAGATTTTAAAACGTCATAAAAAAATGCTTACGTGGCAGATGACGTGGCAGATTTAGAAACGTCATAAAATGTTGATGTCACGCTGACGTGGCAGATTTAAAAAACGTCATAAATTATTTGGGCTGAAACAGTAATTGGGCTATTTTTTTCTCTGGCCCGATGGGTACCATTTTTTTATGATTACAGCCCATATTTTTTTTCAGCCCACAAATTTGAGGCCATATATTTTTATCAGCCCATACATTCAAACCATCCAACAAAATGCACAAATAATTGCTGTCTCAACACACATTCAAATCAAATCAGGTCTGATATTAAATATCAAGCATTTCATGCATCACCAAATTCAAAACACATAAAGTTGGTGTCGCAACACAAATTCAAAACACATATAGTTGTTGTCTCAACCTCATCACAGGTATCCATATCAAAATGATAACTCTAGCCACCAAAATTTCATCTATAGCCTAAGTTTGAGAGCTTACTACTCAGCATCAGATGATGCAAATTTGCTGCCAAACAAGGAATGAAGGAAGCCTTGGATCTCACTTCCTTGCTTCCTCAGCTTCTCAGTTTCTTCTGCATGCTTCCTTGCTGCATCATTCTGATCCTCTACCTGCTTCTGCAGATTACCCATCTGTGCTCGAAGCTCTGCTGCTCCTGCCTTCTCAGCATGTAGTTCGCTCTCAAGCTCATGGATCTCTGAACATACATTTTGCTTCTGAAATTACATGCAAATAGGAAAACAAGTAACCAGAATAGATATATTTGTATCTACGAAAATTCATAGCACTAAAACAGATCAGCATGCCTCTCTAGAACACATGTAGTATGTAAACATATCACTGTGTAGGCTATCAATATGCAAATAGCAAAAGAATTTACTAAAACAGATTAGACCCTTATTGGGCTCCAGCTCTTTCATATATAATATTTATGAACCAAATTGAATATTGATAAAGTTAGCTATTTCATATTGACAAGTCATGAACAGCAACAATGATCCATTTCTCAGAATAATAGCAATTTGCTACAACAGTATAGGTACCTTATTTTGAGCTGCAGAAGCAGGGCACAGTAACCATAAGAGCAACAGACAGACAGTATCCACTATTGATGAACTAAAAATATATTACAGGCTTTCAAAAAAATGGAAGTAATGTATTGAATACATGTGTGACCTGGCTGGGACAAGTGTGTATAGGACAAAAGGGAGGCTTACATAGCTAGCTAGCACATGTATTTTCAATTATGACAATGTGCCATAGATTAACAATATTGAAACAGTATGAAAGCAAAGGAAAATAACATATCTAGACATTTACCTGCCGATTATAGGTGGGGTGTGCTTCTGCTTTGCCAAGAAATTTTCCATTGTCATTGTAAATGCTACTGTTGTGCGCCTTAGAGTTGTATACATAGGAACATTTACTCCACGTACAGATTGTCCATTGTTGATTGTTCACAGCTCCTCAAGTAAGAATCAGAAAATTCTTCAACTAGATAAATTTTGCTGAAATGCGTTGCTTTTGGAAATCCACCGTTACTTTCCAAGACCACAAGCATGTCTAAAGTAAGAATCAGAAAATTCTTCAACTAGATAAATCAAAGTTTAAATGCGTTGCTTTTGGAAATCTACCATTACTTTCCAAGACCACAAGCAAGTCACTGACACTCTTAACACAGACTTGTACAGTACAAAGAACTTGGAATATCTTGTTCTTTTGTATAAGATGTAGTTGCTACGCATTAGTGTACGCCACGGAAGAGACAGAACACGTGCATAAAGCATTTATGTGCTATGTAGAGTCAATTTACAGTTATTCGATGAAACAGCCATTTGAACAAGAATGAGAAGAGGCCATTAGCAGAAACAATACAGACTTTCCCAGAATACATCCAAACAGAATGAAGTACCTGAAGGAGAGTAATGATGTTTGCGCAAGGGAAATTATAAGAAGATAGAGCTGCCTTGTTAAACATCACCAGCAAAATTGCACATTGAAAGGTCACCAACATTAGTAAGGCAATGCCGGAGTTCTACAAAATAAAGAAAAGAAACAAAATGACACCAGGAAGTTTCTGTGTGGAAACCGGTTTGTCGTGCTTCTGAAGCTAAAAACAATTAGAAACCATTTCACAGTTCAAACAAGGTATCTCTTGTTTTGAATAGTTATTCTCATTCAATTGTCACACCATTCAAACAAGGTATTCAAATTCTCATTTTATTCCTCAGTACAGAACCCCTCAATTCCTGATAGGTACTACCAAAATGATTTCTTGCTAAAGCTCTGCTGAGTAGCTAGAAAGAAGTCAACAGACCAGCTCTCGTCCCTAGTCCCAACCCCAAGTAGTTGAGTAACAGACATAACACCTAACGGAAAACCTGCAATTAGTGCCAAATCGCAAGGGGTTGATGCCGTCGGTTGCGGTGGAGACGCCGGCGTAGGAGCACACGTCGGAGAAGATGAAGAAGAGGTCGCCGTCCTCGGTGTCGATGGAGTGGTGGCGCAGATCGGTGCAGTCGGCGCCCGGAGGTGGTGAAGGGCGGCAACCGGCAATCGCCGGTGGTAACCGAAGAGCGGCGGCGCCGAGGTGGGGCAAAGAGGAGGCCCGGAGGAGCAGTGGAGAGAGGTGGCGGAGAAGGGCTTCGGATCAGGAAGATTTGGGAAGACCGGTGGCTGCAGAGGAGAAGGAAAGGCTGTCGGGGAGGCAGATCTGAAGGAGGAGCCGATAAGGACGGCGGCGCGGATGTAGAAATGGCGGCGAGGCACAGTGGAAGGGATGGAGGAGGTGCGGTGGAGAAGAAGGGAGTAGGGAGTAGAGGCAGCGGAGAGAGGTAGGGGTGGCGCCGAGGTCGGGCAAGAGGAGAGGGGCGGCGCGGTTGGTGGAAGCGAGGGGCAGCGCGGTTGGTGTGGCTAGTGGAGAAGGGAGGCGAGGTCGGTGAGGAAGGGGGAGATGGTGGCGGCGCGGTGGAGCAGGGAGGCGGCTGAGAGCGGAGGGGAGAGCTGCCGGAGAAGCGGCGGAGAGAGGCAAGGAGGCGCGGTTGGAGAGAGGAAGAGAGAGGCTCGGCCTCGTCGGCGGCCGTGGTGGCGCGGAGGTGGAGGAGCGGCGGAGATGGCGGTGGTGAGGGGAGGCGAAAAGAGGAGCGGCGGTGAGGTAGAGGAAGGTGGAGTAGAGAGGAGGCGCAGGTGGAGAAGGAGCAAGGGGTTGAAGGAGGAGGAGAAGGGGATGAAGGAAGAAGAGAAGTCGGGCTCAAGTTCTTGCTGGCGGCGGCGGCTAGGTCATATGGCCGAATGGGGAGAAGTTGGTAGTTCTACGATTTAGCCCTCCAGGTTTCTAGGGTTTACAAATTGATCCTTCTCCCAATGAGACTTCTTCCGTTCCGGCCCTTGGAAACTCCGATTTCATCGTGAAAAGAACCTACGCACTCGTGTCGACGCGTACATCTGTACGGAGCAGCCCTAGAATGCCTAATTTGTCATTTATGCGCCTCGATCGCGCCAGCCTGCGGAAAAGTACAAAAAAATGTAAAATGATCCAAATTGAGCAATTAATTATTGAAAAACATGTAAATGATGATAAATGATCTCGAAATGCGAAGAATATGAGGGTAAAATGACAGATAATTATATATAAAAATAACGCATGTCAATTGAGAAAGGACGGACACCAAGAAAATTTCTGAAAAAACACAAATATATAATTGCAAGCACAAATGTCACTATATCAGTGGGATAGCAGACCTACTAAGCAAGCTCATTAAAAAAACAGTTGGTTGGGCCACGTGGCGGTGGGACCTATCTTGACAGGTGGGCCGTATGCCAACAAGGAAAATGATGGTTTAAATAATTCAATATAATAATTTGTGACGCACCAGTTTTGTCATTAATTTATGACATTCGCAAAGTAGCCCCTATGACACAACAAATATTGTCACTACATGGATATATAATAATTTCTGACACACCAGTTTTGTCATTAATTTATGACGTTCGCAAAGTAGCCCTAATGACACAACAAATATTGTCACTACTGAGAGACCATGTGGTCGTGCTCCATGAGAGTGATGAGTAATTGACAAAGGTTTAGGTCAGTCGAGTTTGGTTTGAGTGGTTCGGAGTCGAGTCGTTGCGTGGGCAATCGGGCTCGGTCGGACTTTGGTCAAATCTGGTCATTTGGGTTTAGGATGCATATTCTAATGTTTTGACAGGTTTGGACTTCATATGTGGTAAGTGTAATGGTATTTATGCTTTCATGTATCGAGCGGTGCTATTTGACGTGGTTCTTGTCTGTGTGACTGCAGGATGTCGAAGCGGAGTCGTGGTGAGACACGAGGTGACCGGACTAGACGCAGGTGGCGTTGAGGTCAGAACGGTCGGATGTGTCGAAGACGGCGGAGATTCGATATGGTTGCGAGGCGTGCGAGGCAAGGAGCGTCGGAAGCTTCCCGGAAGGTGCAGGAAGGGCGAATCGGGAAATTCGCAAGGCTGCACAAGCGGGAGCGGGCTCCGTTGGATATAGCGGGCGTAACGGGGCGGAGACCCGTTAGCCAAGCGCTATAAAAGGAGAGGAGGTGCTGCATGCCCTCCTTGAGCATTTTGGAGGGAATTAGGGTTAGCTCTAGTCAAAAGAGGCTTTAGGAGTTGGTTTTCCTTTAGTCTTTAGTGGTTGGAGAGGCAGAGTCTGGTGCTCCCTCTGTCCCCTACGATGTGTTCTAGGTGATAGAACAGAGGTGTGTTCTTCCTCCCTCATGTGTTCTTGAGTGGTGTTCTTGAGTAGAGAGGGAGAGGATGGATTGAGGAGTTTGTAATCTTTCCTTTTGTATCAAGTCGGGGTATCGGAACTCCTCTGTATTCCCTGTGATTCAAGAAATGAAATCTGAAGTTTGGTTTTCCCTGTTCGTAGCTTCTGTTCTTCAGTTTCCTCTTTGCAAGATTTCTTGATTTTCGTGGTTCTGAGTTCTTGCTTGCTGGAGAGTGCCAAAATGGGTTGCTATGACATGGGTGATGCTCAAAAGCCATTTGGCTATTTAATCCCAAGAGCAAACCGAGTTTGATTCTCATATTTCAGTTTTGGCCTCCTCTGTTCTTGTTCTTCGTTTCTTGGTTTTGGTCCAGATTTTGATTCCCTTGTTAAGATGGCTTGAAATTTGGTATGAAGAGTCCAGAGGCCATTAATTAGCTTCCCTCAAAATTTCATAGCCAAAGGATCAACGGTTGGGGAGTTATTTGGTTTTTGGCTCGGTTCTTGCAAGATTTCAGATCTTTACCCAAATCTGAAATTCTTGATTCTTGGAGTGGATTTCTTGTTATTGGCTCTTGGCTTAGTCTTCTGGGAGTGTTCCCTAGCTACCCTCAAAGTTTCCCAAGCCAAGAATCCAAGAATCTTGCGATTTTCTCAGTTTTTCTGAAATTTCAGTTTGCTGATTTTCTCGAGAGGTACTACCGCTCCCCGAGAGGTACTACCGCTCAGAGGTACTACCGCTCGTCCTAGCGGTACTACCGGTTTTGTTCGGACCAGTCCGATCGGCAGCGAAGAAACGTTCGGACAAGTCCGATCGTCGTGCGGTACTACCGCTCCGTGAGAGGTACTACCGCTCAGAGGTACTACCGCTCCTCGAGAGGTACTACCGCTCAGAGGTACTACCGCTCGTCTCAGCGGTACTACCGCTTGCAGTCAGACTGGCTCTGAATTTATTTTTCTTGGCTGCTTCTTTTTGGATCTGGTTTTTCCTTGTTGCCTTGACTTCCAGTAGTGCATATCTTCTATCTTCATAGCTTCCATAGCTATTGGAGAAGAAGTATAAGCGTGGGTACTTGAGGGGCGAATTTAATTTTTGAGAGCGCCATTCACCCCCCCCCCTCTGTCGCCATTTCGGTCCAACAATTGGTATCAGAGCCGGTTAGCTCTAATTCATAGATCTTAACCGGTCTCAAGAGCCATGGCGACGGACAAGTACTCGACCAAGCCGCCCGTTTTCGATGGCATCGATTACCCCTTCTGGAAGAGCCGAATGGAGACATACATCCAGGCTCAGGGGTACGCTATCTGGCGCAAGGTCAAGGTCCGGTTTGTTGTTCCTGCCGATGAGAACATCAATGCTGGGAATATGCATGATGTTGAGGCAAACGCTAAGGCAAGGAACATCATTATCCAGGGCCTGAGTCGTAGCGAGTTCGATCGCATCTCCCACCTGTCGTCCGCCTACGATATCTGGGTGACCCTCGACGCATACCATGAGGGCACCACCCAGATCAAGACGGTTCAACAGGACCAGTTCAAGCGCGAATACAACAAATTCGAGATGCTTGCTGGTGAGTCCCTAGATGAGTGCTTCGCACGTTTCCACAAGATCTTGAGCAACCTCCGAGCGGGCGGTCTCACATACCCCGACTCGGACAACGCTCGTCAGATGCTTGCGGCACTCGATCTGCGAGTGTGGGAGATGAAAGTGACCACCATCAAAGACACGACAGACCTCTCGACCTTGACTCTTGACGCGCTGTACTCGCGCCTCAAGACTCACGAGATTGACGTTGTCTCTCGTAGGTCGAAGTCACAGTCGATGGCTATGGTCACCGATCCCAGTTCAGCTTCTGGTCTCTCTTCTGAGTCTTCTTGCGGTTTCTCCCTTGCTGCTCTCTGTGACATAACTGATGATCAGTTAGAGCAGCTTGCGGATGATCAGCTGGCCCTCTTAGCCCGAAGGTTTTCCCATGCCTACAAGGGTAGGAGAGACAGAAAGAGAGGAGGACCAGTCATCTGCTTCGAGTGTGGTGGCCCCAACCACATCCGAGCAAACTGCCCCAAGCTTGGAAAGGGTAAAGGTGACTACGGCGGTTCGGGCAAGAACGACTACACCGACAAGAACCGCAACACGAAGCCTTCAACACCTGCTCCGGGAAAGAAGAAGTTCCGCAACTTCGGGAAGGCCAAGAAGCTCTTCCACCGCGTCCTCACCGCCTTCGACGACCTCGACCTCAGCGAGGTGGAAGGATGGAGCGACGACGACGAGGCGGGTGACCAAGTGCCCAAGGATGGCGGCGACGACTTCTCCGGCATGTGCTTCATGGCCCTTGAGGGCGAGATCAGCGACAGCGAGCTGTACTCCGACTCGGATGAGGTACTCTCTTCTTATGACCAGCTCAATCATGCTTTTCTTAAGCTAGGTGGTTTTCATGCTAGAGCTAGGGCTAGGTGTACTGAGTTAGAGAAGGAAGTAGATAGACTATCACGGGAGCTTACTTCACTTACATCTGCTCCCTCCCGTGATGATTGTGATACATGCTGTGCTCTGTTGGGTGACATGGAGAAACTAAGGACCTCGCATGATAGTGTGTCCTCCGAGCTTGATATTGTTAAGGTGGAGAATGTTAGTCTGCTTGCTGAGTTAGAGTTGAGTAGGATGGCTGTTACCCTACTTACTACTGATGAGACTACTTCTCCCACCTCATGTGAGGTTAAGGACATTGCTGCTAGAGGACCTTATGCCATGCTCCTTGATCTGCCCGAGTCTTGTGAAAATTGCAATAACTTGAAGATGAATCTAAAACGGGCAGATCATAAAATTGCTGAACTACAAGCTTCATTGCTTGAGCCCATTGATTCATGTTTGAATTGTCCTAGATTAACCGCTGAACTTGAATCTGTCTCAAAACAGTTTCAAGACATGATTGATCATGATAGGAAAATGGCTCAGTATGCTTCTAAGGACCCTGTTAGCTCACCATGCAAAAACTGTAATAAACTAAAAATTGACTTAATTGCATTGGATGAGAAATGTGTGAAGCTAACTAAGGACCTTCTAGAGAAGCCACATTCTACTTGTAATGTGATTGTGGAGAAGGGGGAGAAGCCCCAGGGTAAGGTTGAGACGCTTAGCGACGTGAACCAACTGGCTAGCAGTAGGACTGTCCCTTCAGAGTCGGCTGTGTGTGCACAAGCCATTCTTCCCTCTGCTGTTGGTTCTTCATCTGCTCCCTTACCTCCTGCTGTTCCCTCTTCCCCTTGCTCTTCTTGCACCTCTCTCTTTCGGGAGTGTCAGTACCTTATGAACACTCTCGAGAGATTTGTAGGAGGCAAGAAGAAGCTTAATCTTATTCTAGACCAATCCAAGATTTGCAAGTTCAATCAAGGTCTAGGATATGATTTTTATGAGGATATGAGGAAGCATCCACCTACTATTCTCCGACCCATAGTAGAAGGTGTGATCGAGGTCGAGCCCAGATCTGATGAGGTTAAATTCAAATCAGCGGGCTTTGTCCAAGGGATCTCTGACAGCAAGGTGAGTTCACCTGCAGCTTCGGCCTCTCAGAAGGCGAAGCCTCCCCGTGCTACTTCTACCTCTCAGAAGGTGAAGTACTACTGCACCTTCTGTCAGAAGGATGGACACACAGTCGATCGATGCTTCAGGCGTGCTAGGATTGCGCGTAGAGACCGTGCAGAGGCATCTAGGCGTATTCAGGGTCAGCCCCAGATCCTGAGTACACCTAAGACTAGCACGAGGTCCAGGTTTGCTTCTGACAGGTTTGGGCAGCATCGAGGACTTGGTTTTTCTGAGTCTTCTGGTTTTCGTCCTTGTGCTGCTCCAGGTCGTGTCTTCCGCCGTCCTGAGGGTAGATCTCGGTTTCCCCGTCGAGATAGCTACCCGCGGCGTGATCAGCATGTTGCCGGTGTTCCGACTCGCTCTCCCGTAGCAGTTGGACCCCGCAACAGCTTCAGGTCTGCTCACAGACCTTCTGCTTCTTTGAGTCACGGAGAGCGTAGGGTAGATAGAGGTCAGTCGTGTTTGACTACTTCATCTGCTCCACGTGTTACTCAGTATTGGGTGCCAAAATCACTTTTGATTTATCCCAGTACTGAGACTTTACTCTCTCGTTGACTCAGGTTCGCCGGGCAGGGAAGGGAAAGGTTTGGCTCGTCGACTCCGGGTGTTCACGACACATGACCGGAGATTCCCGTTGGTTTTCTTCCCTTGCCCGTGCTCCAAGTGATGAGACGATTACCTTCGAAGATGCTTCATCTGGGCGCGTCATCGCCAAAGGTACTGTGCGCATTAATGATTCTTTCATTCTGAAAGATGTAGCCTTGGTTAGTAAGCTGCAGTACAATTTGCTTTCAGTCTCTCAGCTTACCGATGACGGTTTCGAGGTAAGCTTTAAGAAAAATGCTTGTAAAATTCTTGATTCTTCGGGTAGTCTGGTTTGCGGGATTTCTCGTTATGGGAGAATCTTTCGTGCTGATTTTTCTGAGTCTTCTGGTGATCCTCTCAGGTGTTTAGTTGCTTCTGAGTCCCGCGACCTTTCTTTCTGGCATAGGAGACTTGGTCATATCGGATTTGATCATTTGACCCGAGTTAGCGGCCACGATCTCATTTGTGGTCTGCCGAAACTCAAGATGGTCAAAGACCTTGTTTGCTCTCCATGCCGGCACGGCAAGATGGTTGCCGCTTCTCACCCTCCGGTCACAGTTACTATGACCGATGCACCGGGACAGCTGCTCCACATGGACACAGTTGGACCAGCTCGAGTGCAGTCAGCAGGAGGGAAGTGGTATGTTCTTGTTGTGGTCGATGACTTCTCGAGGTATTCTTGGGTGTTTTTCTTAGCCTCGAAGGATGAGACGTTTTCACATTTCCGAGGTCTTTTCAGTAGGCTTTTTGTAGAGCTCCCAGGTGCCTTACGAGCGATCCGCAGTGACAATGGCACGGAGTTGAAGAATTCCTACTTTGAGAGTTTCTGTGGTGAGACAGGTGTAGAGCACCAGTTCTCTTCTCCATACGTCCCTCAGCAGAATGGCGTTGTGGAGAGGAAGAACCGTACCTTGGTCGAGATGGCCAGGACGATGCTTGATGAGTACTCTACACCGCGGAAGTTTTGGGCTGAGGCTATAGCCACCGCGTGCCATGTCTCAAATCGAGTTTTTCTTCGGGCACACTTGCATCGCACTTCTTATGAGCTGAGATATGGGCGAAAGCCTAGCGTCTCTCATTTTCGTGTGTTTGGTTGCAAGTGCTTTGTTTTGAAGTCCGGGAACCTAGACAAGTTCGAGTCACGTTCTTGTGATGGAATCTTTCTAGGTTACTCGCCTTCTTCGCGGGCTTATAGGGTCTGGAACTGCGAGTCTAGTAAAATGGTAGAGACCTGTGAGGTGACCTTTGACGAGGCCAGTCCGGGGACTAGGCCCGATATCTCAGGTTCTTTAGAGCAGTCCGAGACCATCTTCGTGGATGATGAGGACGATGGAGACGACGGTTGTATACCTGATCCTGTCCCTCATCCACCCCTTGAGGTGCCGTCTTCCACCGCACCTCGAGGCGATCAGCCCATGCCTTCTGCTTCTTCTGGAGCTGGTGGCTCAGTTCCTACCTCGTCAGCTCACGAGGTAGAGGCCACTTCTTCATCTCATCCTGGACCTCCTAGACATATCCAGAAAGCTCATCCTTCAGAGCAGATCATTGGAGACCTTTTCGAGCGTGTTACCCGCTCAAAATCTGGCTTATCTCAATTCTGTCTCCATTCTGCTTTCATTGCCTCCTTTGAGCCCAAAGATGTCTCTCATGCTTTATCTGATTAGTCTTGAGTCAATGCCATGCATGATGAGCTAGAAAATTTTGAGAGGAACAAGGTCTGGTCGCTTGTCGAGCCCCCGCGAGGTCACAATATTATTGGGACTAAGTGGGTGTTCAAGAACAAGCAGAGCGAGGATGGAGTGGTTATTCGAAACAAGGCTAGACTGGTTGCTCAGGGGTTCTCCCAGGTTGAAGGTCTAGATTTCGAGGAGACCTTTGCCCCTGTAGCTAGACTTGAAGCCATTAGAATCCTGCTTGCCTTTGCAGCTTCTAAGGGTTTCAAGCTTTACCAGATGGACGTCAAGAGTGCCTTTCTCAATGGCCTTATTGAGGAAGAGGTCTACGTCCGACAGCCTCCTGGTTTCAAAAACCCCAAATACCCAAACCATGTCTTCAAGCTTTCCAAGGCGTTGTATGGACTTAAGCAGGCCCCCAGGGCTTGGTATGAGAGGCTTAAGTCCTACTTGTTGAGTCATGGGTTTGAAATGGGTAAAATTGATAAGACCTTATTCATCCGTAGGCTTGGCGCTGACCTTCTGCTCGTCCAGATCTATGTCGATGACATTATCTTTGGCGGCTCTTCCCATACTCTGGTTTCCCAGTTCTCGGATGTCATGAGCACCGAGTTTGAAATGAGTATGATAGGTGAGTTGACCTTCTTCCTTGGCTTCCAAATTAAGCAGACTCGAGAGGGTACATTTCTTCATCAAGGAAAGTACACTCGTGACCTCCTGAAACGCTTCGATATGAGTGATGGTAAGCCGGTGTCAACTCCCATGGCTTCGACAGCCTATCTTGACCCAGATGAGGATGGCGAGCCAGTTGATCAGAAAGAGTTCAGAAGTATGATCGGCTCCCTTCTTTACCTCACTGCCTCGAGACCAGACATACACTTCTCCGTGTGTCTGTGTGCTCGTTTTCAGGCTTCTCCTCGCGTATCTCACCGTCAGGCGGTGAAGCGCATCTTTCGGTACCTTCGAGCTACCATTGACTATGGTATCTGGTACTCTTCCTCATCCTGTCTTTCCCTGAGAGCCTTTTCGGATGCAGACTTCGCTGGCTGTAGGATAGATAGGAAGAGCACTTCCGGCACCTGCCAGTTCATTGGCACTTCTCTCGTTTCCTGGTCTTCGAGGAAGCAGTCCGGTGTTGCACAGTCCACTACAGAGGCCGAGTACGTTGCTGCTGCCAGTTGCTGCAGCCAGGTACTTTGGATGGTTTCGACCCTGCGGGACTTTGGGTTAGCCTTAGACAGTGTTCCACTCTTTTGTGATAACACGTCTGCTATCAACATTGCTAAGAACCCAGTGCAGCACTCTCGGACCAAGCATATTGATATTCGCTTCCACTTCCTTAGAGACCATGTAGAGAAGGGTGACATAGTGCTCCAGTTTGTGGAGAGTGACCACCAGTTGGCTGATATCTTCACCAAGCCTTTGGACAGTTCGAGGTTTTCAGCTCTGCGGGGAGAGCTTGGAGTGGTTTGTCCTTACGGACTGTAGTGAGGGGGAGCTTTGGGCTTTACTGTTTTACTATATTGATTATGCTTCTGTCTCATTTCTGTTGCATTGCACTCGGGGTGCATTTGGGTTTAGTCCTTCCAGCATAGGTTAGAGTGCTTCTCTTGCCGAGATGCTTAGACTTCTAACTCTTATCTTGTGCTTCCAGGATTAGCTGCTTCTTATCTCACTAGGTCGAGCTCACTCACTTCTTGTAGGTTCTAGCGAGGGTTGGGCCACCCTCGGGTAGACAGGGTACGTGTTTGCTCTCTAGTGTGTGATTTTCTGTCAGTTGATTGTCCTGGAGTCATATGGGGTAGATGAGAGTCAGTCTGAGCCATAGTTGCCTCTATATGTTTTCTATGCTTTAAGGACTGCCTGTTTGCTGTTTTCTTTCCCAGCTTCTCGATTCTATTGCTTTGGTTCAGGGGGAGTTCAATTGGGAGCTTAATTCTGACATAACTCAACTTGAACTAAAAGTTGCATCTAATGTTGAGGGGGAGCTGGTCTTTCATGCATTTTCAGCTTTTCGCATTATAATCAAACTGCATTGAGCCTTGATTATTATCCTGTTATGACATGCTTCAATGCTTTACACCTTGCCATGACTTGTGGTTAGCTTGCTAAATTTATCATGACTTCATATGTGTAGACTAGTGTTTGCCATGATAATTTAAGTAAAATTGATCAACTTAAATTAAACTTGTCATGCTAGCATTTGAGTTTAGTCTTTCTTGAGCTATCCTTTTATGATTCATGCCATGTCAAATAGGCTGAGTAGAGCGTTGAATCTATATTGAGCCTTAGTTTGAGCTGTTTTAGTCTCCTGATGATACATGAGTTAGTACAATGTGTTAAAAAGCAAAAAGATCTCTTTTGTGCGAAAAAACTGATCTCACCAATTCTTTCCTATGAGACGGCTTGCCATTGCACTTGGCATGAACTTAGGGGGAGCTTTGGATGACCTAGACTATCTTCTTAAGCTTCTTGCTTGGAGTAGTCGCATAAGGCTTGAGATCTAGCACATGATAAAACAAAATGTTGGTTGACAACCACCATATTTGTGCGAAAAAACTGATTTCACCAATTCTTTCTCATGAGACAGCTTGCCATTGCACTAGGCATGAACTCAGGGGGAGTTTTGGATGACCTAGACTATCTTCTTAAGCTTAGTGCTTGGAGTAGTCGCATAAGGCTTGAGATCTAGCACATAAACAAAAAAAATTGGGTTGAAAACAACCATATGCTTTCAAAAGACAATGTTTAATGTGCTCAATTTGCTTAATCTACAATCAGAACCAAGTACCTTAACCAATGTTTCAATCTTGAGCTTATAGCACTCTATTTGGACTCAATGTTAGCTTCTTTGTTCCGCTTAGCTTATTGACATGGCCTGCATCATCCTTGGATGTCTCTAGCTAGACTTTAATCATTGATGACTTGACTTGCTCACTAAATACATTACATTTCAGATTGTCATCTATGTGCTCTAGCTAGCTTATATATATGTTGTCATGATCTAGATAGCGTTTTATTAAGTTATGGCTTGGTGTATTACATTATGGTCAATATGGATAATTCTCATAGCTCTAAATGCTTAAATAAACAAACTTCAGCCATATTCATCCATTGACATGTCATTTTCTCTCTATTGCATCTTGATGCGTTTATTGCCAAAAGGGGGAGAATAGAGAAGAAAAAGTCTGTTGGGAACAGTTTAGAGCTTTGGAGATCAATTTGCTCTTTCAGTAGTTGCTCTAGTGTTCCTTCTGTCGACATGGTCATTAGCTTCATTTCATTCTTTGGACCATGTTGGATTCTTCAAAATCAAACTCTTCTTAATGCTTTTTCTGCGTTTGTCAATAGACTCATCAAGGGGGAGATTGAGAGACCATGTGGTCGTGCTCCATGAGAGTGATGAGTAATTGACAAAGGTTTAGGTCAGTCGAGTTTGGTTTGAGTGGTTCGGAGTCGAGTCGTTGCGTGGGCAATCGGGCTCGGTCGGACTTTGGTCAAATCTGGTCATTTGGGTTTAGGATGCATATTCTAATGTTTTGACAGGTTTGAACTTCATATGTGGTAAGTGTAATGGTATTTATGCTTTCATGTATCGAGCGGTGCTATTTGACGTGGTTCTTGTCTGTGTGACTGCAGGATGTCGAAGCGGAGTCGTGGTGAGACACGAGGTGACCGGACTAGACGCAGGTGGCGTTGAGGTCAGAACGGTCGGATGTGTCGAAGACGGCGGAGATTCGATATGGTTGCGAGGCGTGCGAGGCAAGGAGCGTCGGAAGCTTCCCGGAAGGTGCAGGAAGGGCGAATCGGGAAATTCGCAAGGCTGCACAAGCGGGAGCGGGCTCCGTTGGATATAGCGGGCGTAACGGGGCGGAGACCCGTTAGCCAAGCGCTATAAAAGGAGAGGAGGGGCTGCATGCCCTCCTTGAGCATTTTGGAGGGAATTAGGGTTAGCTCTAGTCAAAAGAGGCTTTAGGAGCTGGTTTTCCTTTAGTCTTTAGTGGTTGGAGAGGCAGAGTCTGGTGCTCCCTCTGTCCCCTACGATGTGTTCTAGGTGATAGAACAGAGGAGTGTTCTTCCTCCCTCATGTGTTCTTGAGTGGTGTTCTTGAGTAGAGAGGGAGAGGATGGATTGAGGAGTTTGTAATCTTTCCTTTTGTATCAAGTCGGGGTATCGGAACTCCTCTGTATTCCCTGTGATTCAAGAAATGAAATCTGAAGTTTGGTTTTCCCTGTTCGTAGCTTCTGTTCTTCAGTTTCCTCTTTGCAAGATTTCTTGATTTTCATGGTTCTGAGTTCTTGCTTGCTGGAGAGTGCCAAAATGGGTTGCTATGACATGGGTGATGCTCAAAAGCCATTTGGCTATTTAATCCCAAGAGCAAACCGAGTTTGATTCTCATATTTCAGTTTTGGCCTCCTCTGTTCTTGTTCTTCGTTTCTTGGTTTTGGTCCAGATTTTGATTCCCTTGTTAAGATGGCTTGAAATTTGGTATGAAGAGTCCAGAGGCTATTAATTAGCTTCCCTCAAAATTTCATAGCCAAAGGATCAACGGTTGGGGAGTTATTTGGTTTTTGGCTCGGTTCTTGCAAGATTTCAGATCTTTACCCAAATCTGAAATTCTTGATTCTTGGAGTGGATTTCTTGTTATTGGCTCTTGGCTTAGTCTTCTGGGAGTGTTCCCTAGCTACCCTCAAAGTTTCCCAAGCCAAGAATCCAAGAATCTTGCGATTTCCTCAGTTTTTCTGAAATTTCAGTTTGCTGATTTTCTCGAGAGGTACTACCGCTCCCCGAGAGGTACTACCGCTCAGAGGTACTACCGCTCGTCCTAGCGGTACTACCGGTTTTGTTCAGACCAGTCCGATCGGCAGCGAAGAAACGTTCGGACAAGTCCGGTCGTCGTGCGGTACTACCGCTCCGTGAGAGGTACTACCGCTCAGAGGTACTACCGCTCCTCGAGAGGTACTACCGCTCAGAGGTACTACCGCTCGTCTCAGCGGTACTACCGCTTGCAGTCAGACTGGCTCTGAATTTATTTTTCTTGGCTGCTTCTTTTTGGAACTGGTTTTTCCTTGTTGCCTTGACTTCCAGTAGTGCATATCTTCTATCTTCATAGCTTCCATAGCTATTGGAGAAGAAGTATAAGCGTGGGTACTTGAGGGGCGAATTTAATTTTTGAGAGCGCCATTCACCCCCCCCCCTCTGTCGCCATTTCGGTCCAACAACTACATTGATTTAGACTTGCATCATGACATTTTTTGTGACATTCATATTATTTTTGTCACTAAGCCAAATTACCTCTACAAAAACGTCATAAACTAGATGATTTAGTGACATTTAGACCCTTTGTCATGCCATATATGTCACAAAATGACACATCTCTTGTAGTGGTGGGGAGACATCATATTTGTAGATTAGAGACGTTCTGTTTCGTCTCCCACAGACAATTAAGGCGCTTTTATAAAGCGTCATAGAAACGTCTCTACATGAACCGTCTCAAAAATATAGAGACGCTCTCTAAGGCATGCCTATATTATTTGAGACGTTCATTAGAGACAGCTGCACTGTATCCCTATAAAGTTAGAGAAGCTTTTATAAAAACGGCTGCACCACGTGTCAATTAATATAGGCACGTGCGTTGAGACGTTATGTGTCGTCTCAAGATGTCCTATGTAGTATGTATTTTTATTTTGATTGGTATATATTTTCTTTTATACACACAAATACGTATCCGTATGAGAATATAGTATTCCATATATTTATTATATATACATGTATATATAATAATTTTATAGGCAACACCATAATATTGAGTACATATTTTATAAAATATAAGGAATGGGCGTAGCACAACAGATATACTGTTATAAGAAAAGCAAACCAACTACAACTGGAACCAAGCCACACCCCGGGCAAACTATTGGCAATTGACAAATTCGTCACCATTGCACCCTCCAAACCCCAAAGAAGTTTACATAAGAGAGGTTTACAAATAATTATAGCATCCATTTAAATCAACAGAGTTCACAACTAAATAAAAATCTAATATGCGATAAACACATGTCGGTAAAACATCCTCCAATTTGACACACATCTTTTTTTAAACTGCTATAATAAATCATCAGGTCTATTTCTTCAATCAGAAAATTGTGCATCAGGTCTTCCACTCTGCATTTCTTTTCATAGTCCTCCATATCCTGCAAACATAGCAATATTAACAACAAAATATCAGATATGAGCAATCATGAAAAATCTTACGGTACAAGTTCAGTTAATTAAACTAGAAGTGGCATACCTAGCGAGTAGAACGTTTAGGCTTTTTTACCTGAAGCATGTTTCCTCCAACCACATGTGTGCTATCTGAACTCACTAAATTTCCTTTGGCCACAACTTTACCTTTGTATATTGGATTCAATGAAAATAGGTACGCTACCTTTGATCCTATCATTTTAAGAAAAATGTCATTGTCATTCACAAAAAATGAGCATTGTCATTCACAAAAAATGAGCATTGTCATTCATTAACATATAAAACACTAGCCAGGCAGCCACATAACTCCCAACACAACCAGAAAATAGAGTGACAACCATCTAGCTGTACCGTGCCACTACAGTAGCAAATTTTGTGTGACAAATTTTGGGTTGCTAGTTGATAACACAGGACCATCGAAAAGACTGGCTAGTCTAAAAACAATTCTTTATATATGAGCCGATTTTCCTCATAAGTAATAAAGGGCAAAAAACCATGCATTTCATCAAAGAATTGACAAGAAACATGCAATATAATCACCCAGATCAACCATTTTCACAGTTATTAACAATGGATGGGGTTATACGCAAACATTTACTTTATTTCATTACAGGGAAATTCACAAGCTCCTGGTTGTCACTGACCCATCTAAGCAAAAATCCCAGAAAGATCTAGAAAGAAATTGCAAACAAGCGCGCACATATAGAAGCTGACAAATCTACAAAGTACAAACTATTCAGAGGAGAACCAGCAGATAAATTGGAATAACAGAGATGCGGAACAGGGTAACTGAAGATAGATGCAAAAATAACCATTGCATAGGACTTATAGAGAAGAAGTCCTCAAAAGTAAACTCAATGTATCCAAGAGCTTGAAGTGTCTTCTTGCATTGCTCATTTTTTTAGAATGCGCACAGCCACAGCTTTGTCTTGCGTCTCTAGGATATGTTCCTAGCAGCAAACCATAAGATTGTCAAATAATGAATACTTATAATTTGTCTGAAAAATACCACAAATGCTACCAGGTAGGAAAACATGAAGCTTCGATAAAAGCAATTTCCATCTCCTCGTGTCCGTCTTAAAGCATCATATTGTTCACCAAGCAACTGCAGGTCAAGCAAGAAACTATAAGAACAAACTGAAGCACCAGGCATTGATACACTAGATCAACATAAAATATAGTTATTACATATTAGAATTTTCAAACACATAAGGACCTTTATTTTCTCCTGTAAAATGGGGCTGCCTGACTGAAACTCAGCTGCTAAAGTGGAAAGAGGTTCCTGCATGATTGCGAAGGTACCAGTCATGTAAAGCAACTGATAGACACAGCAGTAATTAATATGAAAGGCAAAATGAAAGCAGGTCAACAAAGCTACAGATTAATCTAAACCAACTCTACAAACATACAGATAATCGTAACAGTGTATTGTTGTTTTCCATCGTGAAAGGAAGCATGGAACCGAGAGGCGGGGAACCGGGGAGGGATTTGGGGCAAACCGCAGGGGGGACGGCGCGGGGGATGCAGAGAGGGGCAAACCGCAGGGGGGACGGCGAGGGGGATGCAGAGAGGGGCTTACCGGCGGCGACGGCGAGGGGGATGCAAAGAGGGGCTTACCGGTGGCGAGATCGAGAGGCGGGGAACCGGGGAGGGATTTGGGGCAAACCGCAGGGGGGACGTCGAGGGGGATGCAGAGAGGGGCAAACCGTAGGGGGGACGGCGAGGGGGATGCAGAGAGGGGCTTACCGGTGGCGAGATTGAGAGGCGGGGAGGCGGGGAGGGATTTGGGGGCGGCCGGGCGGGAGCGAGCTAGGGTTAGGGTGGAGATGAGACCGCGAGAGCGACTGAGCGAGCTAGCGTCCTAGCGAGGCCGGCGGGTTTGGTGCGATGCGAATCGCGTGTGGTGTGGCTGTGTGGGCCGTGTATGGGCCAAGCGTCTACCGTCGGATATGCATTCGGTTATGTATTCGAATAGTATCCGAGAATCCGAATACCAAACCTATTCGATCGGATACCAGCTATACCAAATCCGTTTACGCATATCCGTATCCGAAACTGAATCCGACCGGATACCAAACCAGTTTACCGAATTTGTTACCAACCGGATTTGGTACCGGATCGGTCGGGAAAAACCCGAACCGTTTTCAACCCTACTCCCGCGTCTTGGGCGACCGGCGCCACGCCGCTGCCTCAATTTTTGCATATTCGCTAGGGCTACAGTAAACTGGGTTGCGTCCTTGTTGCTCGGTGTCGCAACTCTGTGTGGGGAGCGAGGCAGTGAACGACCCGGAAAAGAAAACGCGGAATGGGCCAGCACAGTGGCGGGCTGGCGGCGACCAGCTCAAGTTCTTTCGGGATGGGTTATTTCGGCTGAAAACATTAAATTCAGCCCAACTAAGTATATATATATGTGTGTGTGTGTGTGTGTGTGTTATACCTTGTATATACTAGTTTTTTGTCAAATAATTTGGGTATTCAGCTAAATACCCTTGAATCACTGTAGATCCGCCCCTGCCCCAGGCTAAAGCCCACCTTCCCAGGGGCCCAATTACGCCCCTGTTAATGCGTGAATATTCTAAACCTTAGGTTGAGAGTTCGAACCCTGGGATTGATATTTTTTATGTTTTCAGCCACTGGACAAAAGCGAAAGAAAAGTCTCAGGTTGTGAGTTCGAACTTTGAGATTGATATTTTTTTATGTTTTATATATATACCGTTACTTACACCATTTTGTTTTTTTAAATATTCTTATATGGAGATAATAGATAAGACGTCTCAAATGATAAATAAGACATCTAAAATTTCGTCTCTATACATGAGACGTACTCCAAAACGTCTTAGCAGCCGTTTTAATAGAATTTAATAGCGTGCAACCCTTTAGAGCGTCTCAAACTGCGTCTCTATTTCAAATGTGGTTCTAAAAAGAGAGACATGATTCAAAGCGTCTTAAACAAAACGTCTTAATATGTTCATTTTGTTGTAGTGCCATGGGGTTTCTACGTAATGGTTAGTCATGGCGTAGGTCCATGCATATGGTTTACTAATGAAGAGCCAGATGCATGCATTTGTGCTTAGATCGATTACTGTGTTTTTTAGTGTACAGGTGCTTTGATGATTGTTGCAGCTAGTAGTGAGACCGAGGCTACGGAACGAATCCTAAGGCTGTGGCGTGTCATGTAAGTCTAGGTAGAGCAACTTCTAAAGCTGAGAAGTACAAGAGAAAGACAAGGGCCATAAAGAGGCAATCGTGCTAGTGGTGTGTCAATGGAGTTGTGCATTTTAAGTGGTGATGTTCATCGGAGCAGGCGTACGATCTTGGTGGCAAAGCGTTGGGCATCACAGACTATGGAGTGATGTCAGTGTGCCATGGGACTTGGGAGTTTCAAGTGGTGACATGTAACATCCTACTTTCATAGCCTTTTTGAAGTTTTCAAAATAAAATTAACCATTTGGATTTTTCTAGAATTAATTAAATCTTAATTTGAATTTTTAGGAATTCAAAAGATTTAATGTGACTAATTTAAACTTCAAGTAATCTCAAAATTGTTTTATTTGGATTTCTTATGTTGCAAAGAATTTGTTCAAATTTTCTGAGATTTTTCTAGGTTTATTTGCTATTTTCTAGAGCTCAATTGATTTTCTCTTAATTTCTAAAATTATGAAAATCATTACAAAATCCAAAAAGCCTTTGGACCAAAACCCTAAGGCTCAGCCTAAATTTCCCTAGCCCATTCTTTCTCTCAGCCAGTTGTCAGCCCGCTTCATCCGCGACCGTCCACATGTTGGTCATCCGGGCCATCACCCACGCCAGTCGTTCAATCGCATTTTGTGCCACGTGTCATGCAACGAGGCATGGCTACACTGTTCATCATCTCCATTTGGAAGTTGTCACCGTGTCCTAGCCAAACTTCATCCCGGCATCCATGCCAGAAAACCTCGGCATTCGTGCCTTAAACACCAAGCCACACCTCCCTTTTTTGCATCCCGAGCCGCCAGAGTGTCGCCGTCCTCACCTTGCGCCACCATTCCCGAGCCGAGTTCACCATCTTCGCCTCAAGTCATCTTCACCTTCATCGTTGTCTTCTTCATCACCAGCCAGCTGCTCCACCATCCAGCCCTCAACACTAGCCAAACCGCACCTCACTTGCTCCATCACCTCACATCTTGCGCTGCCTCTGCCTAACACCATCTCACACCGACGCCTCTTTGGTTTCTCCGTAAACCTAGTCCACATGAACCGAGAAACTAACACATGGTTCCCACTGGTCAGTAGTCACATCAGCGGCCATGTCACTGCACCTCAGCATCCACATCAGCCGTAGGTCTACGTGTCATGCCACGTGTTCGCCATGTCAAGCCTAGTGCCACATCAACCAAGCTGTCGAGATTCACTGTTCCATGTACTGAGTTCACTATAGACCGACACTATTTCATAGATCTAGTCCACAGTATAGTAGCTTTGCTCAATTTTTCAGAAATTTATTTTCTGAAAAATTTTCCAAGAGCCCGCTCTTCCCTGTTTTAACTCCGATTGACCTGATTCTTTTTCCTAAATTCATTTAAAATTGAGCTCCATCTTTTGGTTCTAGTTTTTTAGTTTCTAGAGTGTTTTTTGGATTTTCTTTGAACTTATTTGTAGTTTGTTAGCTTTCTATCTTGTTATATAACGTCTTCGAAGGAGCAGAAGTAGGGACAGAAGATGAAGAGTTGGTAACTGAGCAACACTAATGCAAATCATGTCCCTGATCATGTTGAACCTAGTTTTTAAATCTATTTATTATTTTATTTTAAATTATGATGCATTGCTATTTTAATACAAACCTTTGTCCACATTGATAATTTGAATGCCATGATGCATTGCTATAGGATGGGTATTTATCTAGTGATGCAATACTAGTTGTCACATGGGTTATACATTTAATATGCCTAGCCATGATTGTGGTATATTGGTTTCATCATCACATGTGGATTAATTAATTAATTTTTGAGTTAATGAGATATAGAATCGTGGTGGTTAGCCATAATTATAAAATTGAAGTACAATGGTATGGGTAGTGTCATTGATATTGGTTATACAAAATAGTTTTCACATGGGTGAGTGGTCGTGCAGTAAAGGGGGAACTGTGGCTAGCACTTTTTAGGATGTAGATGTCTTGCCTGGATAATGTCTAAGGACTTAACTTTGTGTGATATTGATCTGAGCTTTACCGTGCAACCACATGTCTAGTATGGGATGTACCTGGCTGATTAATTTGTAATGTTTCAACCTCAATATTGCCATTGGGATATTTTGTTAGTGCAAGAGGGAGCTTTTACCGACTAGGTGGTTAGTGTACTCAGTAGCGAAAGCTTAGCAGGCAAGATCAGTTTGAGATTGAGCATTGTAAAAGCCTTATTTGTGATCTTCTTGCTCTACATGCCAAAAGAAGTGTGTTATACAGGCAACATTACAAGATGGTCATATCATGTGGATAAAGTTGTGCAACCTCTATAGAGTGTAAAACTATTTGAATAGCTATGTCCCCGGTCAAGGACAATGCATAGTGATTTAACATGAGGGTTAGGCATTTCTTAAATTTTGGGTTTGCCTACAAAGTAAGTTGGATGGAAAGTGGATGGTTAGTTCACTTGCGATTTATTCATTCCTTGGTTATTATTTATTTATTTATATCCTTTCCATAAATGCATTTTCATTCTATTTATTTACAATATTTACTTTAAATTGTTGTTTCCTATGAAATAACCACTTAGCTATCATTTAGTAATCGTTACAAAATTACAGTGCATCTTGTTACAAATGACTTGCTGAGTGTTCTATGTACTCACGGCTATATCCATATTTGCTTAGTTGTTGAAGAAGTGCCATATCAGCTAAAGGCACTTGAAGGAGGATAATTCAATGATTTCTCGGATTAGGAATTTGCTTCCCAATCAATTTTCTATGGGCATATCGAATGGCCACTTTGTTTTTGGTTATTTTTCGCTGCTAGTTCCTTAAGCCCACAAGGCTATTATTTGTAAGCTTGGCCATAAGGTCACTCCTCTGATAAGTAATAAAATTTGAGTTTTCTTAGTTAACCATGATGTGATCGATATTTCATCTATATTTCTAATGTGTGCACTAGTGTGATTTTGGACTAGTACGAAATACATAGAGAGCCCGGATTTGCATATTCGAGTCTCAACATGATGGCCTCGGTACAAGCGTAAGATTTTGGTGACAAGTCATGGGCATCGCATTATTGTGAAAACTGGCAGTGGAAATTGAGGAAATTGTCCAAAATCAAGTAGAGTGATAGTTTGCAAAACTATAACATGGGCCTAAGTGGTTTTGGTCATGTCTTTGTGGATTGAATGTCTTGTCGGGCTTGTGGAGCCTTTGGGAAGTCACACTTTGAAAAGCATGCAAGTATGTGTAATGTAAAACCCGTTTGTGTATGGGTTACCGGGTTTTCCCAGGTGTAAGTAGTGTGATCCTCTAAAGAGTAGCTAATTTATTGGGAGGTGAGGAGCCTCCACTATATAAGCTATGTGTTGGGTTATGTGATGACTTGAGGATTAGGGTTAGGGTTTTCTTGTATTCGAGTCTTTTGTGTGTATACTCTAGGTTTAGAGCTGTAACATCCTGATTTTCAGAGCCTTTTTGAAGCTTTCGAAATAAAATTCACCATTTGAATTTTTCTAGAATTAATTAAAGCTTAAATGAAATTTTTATGAATTAAAAGGATTTAATATGATTAAGTTAAACATTAAATGGTGCCAAAAGTATTTTATTTGAGTTCCCTGAGCCTCAAGAGTTTCTCTGGCATTTTATGTGATTTTTTCTGGAGTTATTTGTTTTTTTTCTAGAGCTCAAAATGATTTAATTGAATTTCTGGAAAAAGAAAAAGAAAAAGAAAAACCAGTCGGTTGAGCCGCAACCGCTTCCGCCCCCGCCGCGTGTCAGCCATCCAGAACCCCACCCCGCATCGCAGCCGCCCGCTTTTGGCAAGTCGTACTCGTATGCGAGTGGGACTCTCAGGTCGTATCCCACCCGGACTCGTACTCGTGGCCGACCAGGACACCTCTACGACCGGGTATAAAAGGGCCGAACCCCTGGTGTCTCCCTCGTCCCAAGTCAAGCCTCGCCTCCGAGTTGAGCCGCTGGGGTCGTGCGCCTCGCCAAAGCCGTGGTCGTGCGCGTAGCCGCTGCCGTGGTCGTGCCGGAGCCCAAGATCGTGTCGTCCTCGCCGTCGTTCTGCCGTCGCCGGTGAGTCCCGCCGCCATCCGTGGTCGTAGATCCGTGTGTCGTAGATCCGTGTGGTCGTAAGGTTCTACGACTACGTTGTAGAGCCTTAGTCGTAAGTCGTAAAGCCACCGGTAAGTTCGATCATGTGGTCGTAAACGACTTCATGGTCGTAAGTCTGCCTGAGTAGTCGTAGCCGCTGTGCAGTCGTAGCCGCCCGTGTGGCCGAAGTCGTGGATTGTTCGGTGTGGTCGAAGTAGTAGGTTCGACTACGTAGTCGTAATCTCGACTGAGTGATCGTAGTCATGTGCTCGACTACGTGGTCGTAAGCCTGCCTAAGTGGTCGTAATCGGCTTCGTAGTCTTAGATTGGTTTGTGGTTGTAGTCGTAAAGTTCTTCGTGGTCGTAAAGTTCTTCGTGGTCGTAAATTTCTCTGCGTGGTCGTAGGGATCCTTTGTGGTCGTAACGACTACCTGTCTGTCTCTTTTTCTCTGAATTAAAACTTCCCAGAGCCCGTTCTCCTTCGTCCTAGCTCCCATTGACCCGATTCTTTTTCCTAAATTCATATAAAATTGAGCTCTATCTTTTGGTTCAAGTTTGAGAATTTTTGGAGTTCATTTGAATTTTATTTGATTTTATTTTGTGTTTCGATTTGCGTTCTCTCTCGTTAGATCACGCGTTCGAAGGAGCGGAAGTTGGATTTGAAGATCAAGAGCCGTCAACTGAGCAAGGCCAAGGCAAGTCGTGTCCTTTGATCATGTTGAACCCAGTTTGCAATCTATTATTTAAATATTTTGTTTTAAATTACATTGCATCGCTACTTTTATACAAACCTTGTAATTGGTAGTTATCACCTCAATTGAGTAATTCCCTCCTTGTTAAATTTGAATGCCATGATGCCATTGTCACCATAGGTTGGGAAACTTAGTAGTGATGCTATGTTACGATCACATTTGGGATGGCACGATTAGAATGCTTAATCATGCTTTTAGTATCGTTGGGTCTATCATCACATGTGTTAATTAATCTTGATTTAATGATATATTGGAACGTGGTGGTCAGCCACAGTTATAAAATTTGATTGCCATGACATGGGTAGTGTCATTGGTGTTGGTTATACAAAATGGTTTTCACTAGGGCGAATGATCGTGCAGTAAAGGGGGTGCAGGTTGCACATTGGGATGTGGATGTTTCGTCTGGGTAACATTTAAGGACTTAACTTTGTGCGCCATTGATCTGAGCTTTACCGTGCAAACCACATGTCTAGTATGGGATAGACCTGGCATAATAATTTGTGAAGTCTCAACTTTGGTTTCACTACCGATGTTGTTGTGGCGCAAGAGGGGGCAATTACCGACTAGGGGGTTACCCTACTCGACGGCGAAACCTTAGCGAGTGGGATCGGGTTGAGATGGATCATTGTAAAAGCCTTGTTGTGATTATCTTTAACGTGAGGATTATCACATCGTGTGGGTACAGTTGTGCAACCTCTGCAGAGTGTAAAACTATTCGAATAGCCGTGTCCTCGGTCATGGACAATGCTTGGTGATTTCACACGAGGTATAGTTACTCTTGGAAAATTTGTGGTTGGTCAGTGGATGGTTAATTCACTGTTGGTTTAACTTGTGGATGGGAGGTCCATAAGTAGTTTACTTAAATTCCTTTGATTATTCATTATTGTTTTATTTATAATTCGCCTTCAATCTATTTATGGTAATTTCAAATGCTGTTTATGCAAATTAACCTTTCAGCCTTCCATTGGTAAGCCTTGCATACTATATTGCATCATTTGTTACAAACGGCTTGCTGAGTACCAATGTACTCACGGCTTTACGCCTATGTTGCTTAGCTGAGGATGAGGAGTGCTACCAGCAGGAGGTTCCAGGAGGCGAGTACTTCGACGACTACACGTTCTAGGCTTCGCTCCCCACTCGATTGCCTGTGGGCATGTCGTTTGGCCACTACGTTTTATTCTGGATTTTCCGCTGCTATGTTTTGTTAAGGCCCTAAGGCTATTGAGATTGTAAGCTTGACCATAAGGTCTCACTTTTGGTTATTGATTAATAATTTGAGTTTCCCTTATTTAATATCGTGATTGTGGTGATGATTACCTCGATATTTGACTGTGTGCACTAGCGTGATCCTGGACTAGTGCAGTATACACAGAGAGTCCGGATTTGCATATTCGGGTCTCTACAGAGATGGTATCAGAGCCAAATCGACTGCAGGACGAAGCCCTAGATAGACTGGTCGAATAAGCGAAGTTTTCAAATTTTATTTTCTAAAACAAATCAACCAAATGATTGTCTAGTAATTCTTTATTCTTACCTCATTCTTAGGAATCTTACTCCTTGCCTCCTCTGAAACATTCTTTTCAAAATTCAAGTTGACTTCTTATCCCTATAATGTCCTTAGATGTCTCGAGTCTCCCCTAACCCAAGTGAAGATTGGCGTGGAATTCTTCAAGCGGTGCTGTGAAGTTTGGATCAAGGAAGCGCCCAATATGTCAAGACAAGATTGGAGATTTCCATGAAGATTAGGAGTCGTTAGATTTGAACCCTGTTATAGTTTTAGCATCGTATAGAACGTTTTGCTTCTTATTTGCCGTTGGGTGTGATGTGAGCTGCAGTTTTGCTTCTAGCATTATGATGCAGTCATGTCAAAAGTCTTTTTGTGGAGTTTATTGCTTCTTTTGTTAGCCTTTTCGGCTAAGTGTTTGCTTAGTTTTAGGATTGCCATTAGTTACCCCCTTAGACGAGTTTACCACTTACCTTTGCTTTTCCCTCTTACCTATTGAGCCTTGAAGAGTCAGTTCTCAACAAATGGTCTTTTCCTTCAGAACATAGCAGAAATGGTTGACACCCGGAGCTCCGCAGGACGCGGTCAAATGAACCATGATCCGGAAGGCAGTAATGGAAACCAAGCAACTCCAGAGCAGCAGGCGAATCCGGCTGGTTTAGATCCGACCTTGAGTCAGTTCATGGCTGCCCAGACCCAATTAATGAATACCATGATGCAGAATATGAACGCAATGATGAATCGGCAGAATCAAGAAATGGCAATGCCCCAACCAGTTCGTCAACAGTCTAAATTTGCAGAATTCATGAGGACAAGGCCACCCACTTATTCACGATCTTCGGAGCCTTTGGAAGCCGATGACTGGATGCGCTCAACAGAAAAGAAGCTTAATCTTGCCCAGTGTACGGACCGCGAGAAGGTTTTGTATGCCGCCCACCAGCTAGAAGGCGCTGCAGCTGAATGGTGGGAAAACTACTGTGCTGCTCATGAAGATCAAGATAGCATCACTTGGGCGGAGTTCGCCGCAGCTTTTCGTCATACCCATGTTTTGGACGGAGTGATTGAGATGAAGAAGGAGGAATTCCGGGAGTTACAGCAGAAGAACATGTCAGTGAGTGAGTATCTCAATAAATTCACCCAGCTAGCCCGTTATGCCCCGGAGGATGTCGCTACAGATGATGCCCGTCAAAAGAGGTTCAAGAAAGGACTAAACCCCGGTCTGAAAGTTCAAGTGGTGGGAAATGACTACGCCAGCTTTCAAAACATGGTGGACAAAGCGATGCTCATTGAGGAGAGTCGTCGTGAGTTAGAGGAATCTCGCAAGCGGAGGATGATGCAGCAAGGATCACAGATGCACCAGGCTCAGAGGACCCGCTTCAGTACGTTTCAGCCCACTCGTGTTCCACAGCAGTCCGGATTCAAAACACCTGCACCAGCTCCTCGCCAGTTCTCATCAGGACCAAGGCCAATTCCAGTTGAAAGCCAACAACAGAGGAACACCAAGCCCATGACAGCAGTTACCTGTTTCAAATGCCATGAAACGGGACATTATGCCAACAAATGCCCGTGGAATCAAGCCTTGACACCAGTTCGTTTCAACTTGGGCTCTACACCAGATCAGACTCCCGCAGCAGGGTCAGGACGTGGAGCACCGCAAACATCAAGTCAACCCAGCAGAGGATCGCAGACTGTGATGCGCGGCCAGGTGAACCATGTCACCATGGAGGAGGCTCAAGCAGCACCAGAGGTTGTGATCGGTAAGTTTCAAGTAAACTCAGTTCCTGCCACAGTTTTGTTCGATTCTGGAGCTTCACATTCGTTTGTTTCCCGGAGTTTTGCTCTAAAGCATAAGTTGGAAGTCGTTGCACTTGGTTCCATTTTATTGGTTCAATCCCCAGGCTCTGAGATGAGTACAAACCTAGGATGCCCCAAGGTTAGGATAGCCATCCAAGGAGTAGAGTTCTCCGCGGATTTGGTTGTGCTGAATATCCAGTCTTTGGACGTAATTCTGGGTATGGATTGGCTCAAGAAACATCAAGCAGTGTTGGAATGTGGAAGCCGAGCAGTCACCTTGGACGGTCCCGACGGAAGCAAAGTGAGATTTGAGGCCGATATGAAGCAGCCAGAAAAAGTGATGGTATGCCAAAGTAAAGGGATTGCCCTAAATGAAGTGCCAGTTGCCAGAGAATATCCAGATGTTTTCCCTGATGATCTCCCTGGGATGCCACCAAAAAGAGAAGTGGAGTTCGCAATTGAGTTAGCACCAGGCACATCACCGATTTCCAAGAGACCTTACCGAATGCCCGCCAATGAGTTAGCAGAATTGAAGAAGCAAATACAAGAATTGTTGGATAAAGGATATGTCAGACCTAGTACCTCTCCGTGGGGGGCACCGGTACTGTTCGTCAAGAAGAAGGATGGTAGCCAGCGGATGTGTGTGGATTACCGAGCTCTCAATGAAGTTACCATCAAGAACAAGTATCCTTTGCCCCGAATTGATGATTTGTTTGATCAGTTAAAAGGAGCTGGAGTGTTCTCCAAGATTGATTTGAGGTCGGGATATCACCAAATGAGGATTCGACCGGGGGACATACCCAAGACAACCTTCTCAACTCGTTATGGATTGTATGAGTTCACCGTGATGTCCTTTGGCTTAACCAATGCCCCAGCCTATTTTATGTACCTGATGAACAAAGTGTTCATGGATTACTTGGACAAGTTTGTCGTTGTGTTTATCGATGACATCCTGATCTACTCCAAGAATGAGGAGGAGCACGAAGAGCATTTGAGGTTGGTATTGCAGAGATTGCGGGAACATAAGTTATATGCCAAGTTCAGCAAGTGTGAATTTTGGATGAAGGAAGTTGCCTTTTTGGGTCATGTGTTGACAGCAGAAGGAGTGTCCGTTGACGCAGGTAAAGTACATGATGTGCTTACTTGGAAGGCACCCATGTCAGTGACCCAGGTCAGAAGCTTCCTGGGAATGGCAGGTTATTATCGTAGATTCATTGAAGGATTCTCCAGTGTAGCTCGACCTCTCACCCAGCTATTAAAGAAGGAAAAGAAGTTTGAATGGACGCCAGAATGCGAAAAGAGTTTTCGGAAGTTAAAAGAAAGTCTGACAACAGCGCCAGTACTAATTCTACCCGACATCAAGAAGGACTTTGAGATCTACTGTGATGCATCCCGCAAAGGTTTGGGGTGTGTGTTGATGAAGGACAAGAGGGTGGTGGCTTATGCATCACGCCAGCTGAGACCACACGAAGAGAACTACCCCACGCATGACTTGGAGTTGGCAGCAGTTGTGCATGCCCTGAAAATTTGGCGTCACTATTTAATGGGTAACCGAAGCGAGATCTACACGGATCATAAGAGCCTGAAATATATTTTCACACAATCGGAGCTCAACCTAAGACAAAGAAGATGGTTGGAATTAATAAAGGATTATGACATCGGAATCCATTATCATCCAGGAAAAGCCAATGTAGTGGCAGACGCGTTGAGTAGAAAGGTGTATTGCAATACAGTGATGGTCAAGGAAAACCAACCAGCTCTACACGAGGAATTTCAGAAGCTTAGTTTGGAGTTGGTTGAGGAAGGGATGTTAGCTACCTTGGACTTGCAGCCGACCCTGGATAGTCAGATTCGTCACGAGCAACCAGGGGATGAAAATATCCAGAGAATCAAAGAAGGTTTAAAGGAAGGCAAAGCACCCGGCTTTGTGGAGGACGATCAGGGAATCATGTGGTATAAGACGCGTTTGTGCGTACCAAACAAGAGGGAACTGAAGAAGTTATTACTTAAGGAAGCGCATGAGTCCTTATATTCAATCCATCCCGGCAGTACCAAGATGTACCAGGATATTAAAGACAAATATTGGTGGCCATGTATGAAGCGCGAGATAGCCGAGTATGTAGCACTTTGCGATGTGTGCCAAAGAGTGAAGGCTGAACATCAAAGACCAGCAGGTTTGCTGCAACCCTTGAAGATTCCTGAATGGAAGTGGGAAGATGTGGGAATGGACTTTATTACAGGCTTACCCAAGACTAAAGAGGGCTACGACTCAATATGGGTAATTGTGGATCGACTAACAAAGGTCGCTCACTTTCTTCCGGTCAAAACAACTTATTCTGGAGATAAATTGGCCGAGTTATACATGTCCAGGATTGTGAGTCTTCATGGGGTGCCCAAGAGGATAGTATCGGATCGTGGGTCGTAGTTTACTTCACGATTTTGGAATAGCTTTCACGAGGCAATGGGTACTCACTTGAACTTCAGTACAGCATATCATCCGCAAACGGATGGTCAGACGGAGCGTGTGAATCAAATCTTGGAGGATATGTTAAGAGCTTGTGTATTGGATCACGGAGCTAAATGGGATAGTTGTTTACCTTTTGCGGAGTTCTCCCACAATAACAGTTACCAGACTTGTCTACAAATGTCACCGTTTGAAGCCCTGTATGGCAGAAAATGTAGAACCCCTCTCAATTGGAAAGAGACGGGGGAGAGTCAAATCTTCGGGCCAGAATGTCTTCAAGAAGCAGAAGAGAAAGTACGTTTGATTCAAGAAAGGCTAAAGGCAGCCCAAGCCAGACAGAAGAGTTATGCTGATACTCGTCGAGGAGATTTAAGTTTTGAGCCAAATGACTATGTGTATCTCAGGATCACACCCTTCAAAGGTGTTAAGAGATTTCAAATGAAGGGAAAGCTAGCGCCAAGGTATGTGGGGCCATTTAAAATTTTAAAGCGCAAAGGAGAGGTTGCATACCAGCTGGAATTACCAAACACCTTGAGCGGGATCCATGATGTTTTCCATGTATCTCAACTAAAGAAGTGCTTGAGAGTGCCAGAGGAAGCAGTGCCCGTAGAGGCGGTGGATCTTCAGGAGGATCTGTCTTATAAAGAACATCCTATAAAAATTTTGGAAGTGGCAGAGCGTGTAACCAGAAGAAGGACAGTTCGCTTTTGCAAGGTTCAATGGAGCAACCATTCCGAGGAGGAAGCAACCTGGGAGAGCGAGAAGGATCTTAGAGCGGAGTTTCCAAACCTATTCCTTAGAGAGCCAGAATCTCGGGGTCGAGATTCCGTTTAAGGGGGGGGAGGTTTGTAACATCCTGATTTTCAGAGCCTTTTTGAAGCTTTCGAAATAAAATTCACCATTTGAATTTTTCTGGAATTAATTAAAGCTTAAATGAAATTTTTATGAATTAAAAGGATTTAATATGATTAAGTTAAACATTAAATGGTGCCAAAAGTATTTTATTTGAGTTCCCTGAGCCTCAAGAGTTTCTCTGGCATTTTATGTGATTTTTTCTGGAGTTATTTGTTTTTTTCTAGAGCTCAAAATGATTTAATTGAATTTCTGGAAAAAGAAAAAGAAAAAGAAAAACCAGTCGGTTGAGCCGCAACCGCTTCCGCCCACACCGCGTGTCAGCCATCCAGAACCCCGCCCCGCATCGCAGCCGCCCGCTTTTGGCAAGTCGTACTCGTATGCGAGTGGGACTCTCAGGTCGTATCCCACCCGGACTCGTACTCGTGGCCGACCAGGACACCTCTACGACCGGGTATAAAAGGGCCGAACCCCTGGTGTCTCCCTCGTCCCAAGTCAAGCCTCGCCTCCGAGTTGAGCCGCTGGGGTCGTGCGCCTCGCCAAAGCCGTGGTCCTGCGCGTAGCCGCTGCCGTGGTCGTGCCGGAGCCCAAGATCGTGTCGTCCTCGCCGTCGTTCTGCCGTCGCCGGTGAGTCCCGCCGCCATCCGTGGTCGTAGATCCGTGTGTCGTAGATCCGTGTGGTCGTAAGGTTCTACGACTACGTTGTAGAGCCTTAGTCGTAAGTCGTAAAGCCACCGGTAAGTTCGATCATGTGGTCGTAAACGACTTCATGGTCGTAAGTCTGCCTGAGTAGTCGTAGCCGCTGTGCAGTCGTAGCCGCCCGTGTGGCCGAAGTCGTGGATTGTTCGGTGTGGTCGAAGTAGTAGGTTCGACTACGTAGTCGTAATCTCGACTGAGTGATCGTAGTCATGTGCTCGACTACGTGGTCGTAAGCCTGCCTAAGTGGTCGTAATCGGCTTCGTAGTCTTAGATTGGTTTGTGGTTGTAGTCGTAAAGTTCTTCGTGGTCGTAAAGTTCTTCGTGGTCGTAAATTTCTCTGCGTGGTCGTAGGGATCCTTTGTGGTCGTAACGACTACCTGTCTGTCTCTTTTTCTCTGAATTAAAACTTCCCAGAGCCCGTTCTCCTTCGTCCTAGCTCCCATTGACCCGATTCTTTTTCCTAAATTCATATAAAATTGAGCTCTATCTTTTGGTTCAAGTTTGAGAATTTTTGGAGTTCATTTGAATTTTATTTGATTTTATTTTGTGTTTCGATTTGCGTTCTCTCTCGTTAGATCACGCGTTCGAAGGAGCGGAAGTTGGATTTGAAGATCAAGAGCCGTCAACTGAGCAAGGCCAAGGCAAGTCGTGTCCTTTGATCATGTTGAACCCAGTTTGCAATCTATTATTTAAATATTTTGTTTTAAATTACATTGCATCGCTACTTTTATACAAACCTTGTAATTGGTAGTTATCACCTCAATTGAGTAATTCCCTCCTTGTTAAATTTGAATGCCATGATGCCATTGTCACCATAGGTTGGGAAACTTAGTAGTGATGCTATGTTACGATCACATTTGGGATGGCACGATTAGAATGCTTAATCATGCTTTTAGTATCGTTGGGTCTATCATCACATGTGTTAATTAATCTTGATTTAATGATATATTGGAACGTGGTGGTCAGCCACAGTTATAAAATTTGATTGCCATGACATGGGTAGTGTCATTGGTGTTGGTTATACAAAATGGTTTTCACTCGGGCGAATGATCGTGCAGTAAAGGGGGTGCAGGTTGCACATTGGGATGTGGATGTTTCGCCTGGGTAACATTTAAGGACTTAACTTTGTGCGCCATTGATCTGAGCTTTACCGTGCAAACCACATGTCTAGTATGGGATAGACCTGGCATAATAATTTGTGAAGTCTCAACTTTGGTTTCACTACCGATGTTGTTGTGGCGCAAGAGGGGGCAATTACCGACTAGGGGGTTACCCTACTCGACGGCGAAACCTTAGCGAGTGGGATCGGGTTGAGATGGATCATTGTAAAAGCCTTGTTGTGATTATCTTTAACGTGAGGATTATCACATCGTGTGGGTACAGTTGTGCAACCTCTGCAGAGTGTAAAACTATTCGAATAGCCGTGTCCTCGGTCATGGACAATGCTTGGTGATTTCACACGAGGTATAGTTACTCTTGGAAAATTTGTGGTTGGTCAGTGGATGGTTAATTCACTGTTGGTTTAACTTGTGGATGGGAGGTCCATAAGTAGTTTACTTAAATTCCTTTGATTATTCATTATTGTTTTATTTATAATTCGCCTTCAATCTATTTATGGTAATTTCAAATGCTGTTTATGCAAATTAACCTTTCAGCCTTCCATTGGTAAGCCTTGCATACTATATTGCATCATTTGTTACAAACGGCTTGCTGAGTACCAATGTACTCACAGCTTTACGCCTATGTTGCTCAGCTGAGGATGAGGAGTGCTACCAGCAGGAGGTTCCAGGCGGCGAGTACTTCGACGACTACGCGTTCTAGGCTTCGCTCCCCACTCGATTGCCTGTGGGCATGTCGTTTGGCCACTACGTTTTATTCTGGATTTTCCGCTGCTATGTTTTGTTAAGGCCCTAAGGCTATTGAGATTGTAAGCTTGACCATAAGGTCTCACTTTTGGTTATTGATTAATAATTTGAGTTTCCCTTATTTAATATCGTGATTGTGGTGATGATTACCTCGATATTTGACTGTGTGCACTAGCGTGATCCTGGACTAGTGCAGTATACACAGAGAGTCCGGATTTGCATATTCGGGTCTCTACAAGAGCTCTGTTATCTTGAGGGATTAGTTGTAAAACATTCATCTCTAAGTGAAATGAACATCCAAAGTTTACCCAAGTGAGTTGTGCTATGGATCCACTCTTGTGCTTTTGATTTTCTTGGCATTCTTGTTTGGATTTCTCTTCTTGAGCTTTTCTGACACCAAGGACATGTAAGAGGGTGGAGATGTCTCCTGGAGATAAGATCCCATCAATATAGGCATGATCTAGAGAAAGTTCTTGAATTTACTTGGTTTTTCTTAAGAGAGACGTGATTTTGGGGTATTGCTCTTATAGGTGATTTATATCAAACTTATGTTGTGATCTAGCTTGCTATTGCATGTGACAACCCATCCAAGGTAACCTAGATCATCTAGGACTCATGACCAAGAGTAGATCAAGATTTTTATTTTTGACTGGTTTTGGTGCAACCTTCCTTCAAATGGAAAAGTTCACAACTTTGGCAATAATTCTCTTGATCATTGATTGGAATAGGTTCCTGGCAACCTAGAGAAGGTGCATGTAAGTTTCAAGTCATTTGGATCATCAGTTCAAAAGTTACATGGATTCTTGAATTTAAAATAGTGCTTATTTTTCTATTCATCACCTTTACTGTTTATCCGATCTGATCACCATTTAGCTAGAAATTTGATCGCCCCCGGCTAGAGGTCTGACCACTAGCAAATTTCGTTCCGATAGCTCATAGCTAGAGGTCTAACCAGTATGACATTGAATTATTGGGAATTTGCCTTCTGTGTCTCAGGGTTAGGATGAGGTTATGAGTATGTGTTTTCGCTGCATGTTGTTGTTGATATTTGGGGGAAGATTTTGAAGAGTTATTCACCTTCCTCTGACTCACGATACTCGATCCTACATATTGTAAAAAGTATTTTTGGTGACAAATTGACTCATATATTGTGCGACCAATCTAGATATACAAGGAGGTGAAATCGATCAAAAATGAAAAAAAAGGTCAAGTACCACTACTACAAAACAAGCTATACTGGATGCCTTATCACAGATGGTTCATGGGGAACCGTCCGTGATATAATTATCACAGACGATTTTACAAGCGTGACCATGTAGTCTATGATACGTATCTATCACGGACGGTTCTTTCTAATAACCATCTATGATAGTTCATAGACGGTTATTAATATGAACCGTCTATGATAATTGCAAATGTCACAGATGGTTTTTAATTAGAACCGTATGTGATAGTTCATAAACGGTTATTAATACAAACTATCTGTGGTAGTTGTGTATCACAGATAGCTTGTAGTTGGAACCATCTATGAAATGTATGTACACATGAATGGCACTTTGTCTCCCTGATGCATACCTCTTTGATCATTTCGGCTCCCCGATACACCCCTTCATCTTACGCGCCGAATGTATACCTTGTATAAAAATGATTATCTGCCACTAGATATTAATCCCCACATCGATGATCCTACATGAGCACCTCGCCGGCTAGCTATCTTCCTTGTCTTCCTTGTATCTCAAGCACAAATAAATGGCTCCCTACTCTTCCTTGTCGCCGGCATTGATGGCCAACCTGGCCATCCTAGATGAGCACCTCGTTGGCTGTACACTGGTGGATGCTACGGAAGGACACTGTATAAATAGTGTCCTCCCTCCTATGTCCAAGGATTTGCTAAAGCAGTTGAAGGCCACCTTCTGCCATCTTGACATCCTCCTTAATCGCGTCTTTTGGTTGGCCTCCTACTTCCGGCGAGCTAACCTCACCATTGACGTGCTCCTCCACAATGATGTTGCATGTCTCCAGGACGCTTGCTGCCGCTTAGAGTGCTTAGTCGAGGCTACAGGCAACTGAGTCAACCTTATCGAGACCCCTCAAGAAAGGGAAGACAGTCTATGGGCTCAATTCGACTTGATTGTTCAATCAAAGGTTATTCAGGATTGTACCAATGTGGAGCAAGGTAATATACCTTGATTTCCTACTTAGGAACAACCACAACTTCACCAATGTACAACAAGAAATTGACAGGTAAACTCATTTCCTCCATACATAACTCTATTGTTGTCTTCCCTTCATTTGCAATGGATGAGGCTAACTTTTTAAAATCACATAGGTCATTCAGCGCTTACGTTGCCCAGGGAGGGTGACCCAAGGAATCCAGTGCCACACTACAACATAGGACGCAATTTCTGGTACCTGCTACAACACAACAATCCTATATCACACTATATAATAATGCCTCTAGAACTGGCAATATCTATGTTTGTAATTCTATTTTGTAGTGCCACTTGCAGCTATAGGACAATATATGTGGATTCTACGTTTGCAGGCAGATGCACGAAGTCATGGGCACTAAGACGAAAGATCTAGAGATTTGTCAACCTGCCAATATTTATTTCATGATTATCAATATATATATATATATACATATATATATACATATATATACATATATATATGTATATATATATCACAGATGGTTTTTTGGTAATAGCCATCTGTAATATATCAAATATCATAGACGGCTATTTTTATGAACCGTCTGTGATATCTAACAAATCACAGATGGTTATTTTGAAAAAACATCTGTATTGTAACTTATCATAGAAGGTTTGAGAGCCATCTGTATCTGTGACAACCACCTGTTATCACAGACACAAAAATTCAGGCAGTTTAGGAACCGTTTATGATGACAGTTTTAAACCATCTGTGATGACCCTTTCTGTGGTAGTGTGCATTCCATGCTAGGACATGTTTTTTCTGACTGAGAGTAATTAATACATAAACTTATGCTACATGCAATTTTATGTTGGTAGGATTGTAAAGATACCACACTGAATGTTAGAATGAAAGAATTAAGAAAGTAAAATGATGTGTGTTAAAAGAGCTCATATTTAGTGTGCAATAATTGGTAGAGTATTGCACTCATGAGCATTAATTTTTAATTTTAAATAAAATAAGAAAAACCAAATAAATGACTAAACTGAACCAAATTTAATAGGGTGTACTATGTTTCATCACCAATTTATTCTCATTATATATATTAGTTATTATTACAGGTTTTCTTTTTTGAATGGAGTTATTATAGCTTTTGTTTAAAGCGATAGGAAATATGAACTATTTTAACCAAAAGAATAGGATAGATACAACCAAATGAATATAGTCAACTAGTTACAAGTTAATAGTGTTTCCGTGATAGACCTATAATAATTAAACAGTTTCTAGTTTTTGGTTTTAGGTTAGATTAATGTGGATATCCAAATTCCATGCATACTTTTATGTGAGTATTATTTTCAAATATATGCAGCTAATCAATCAAGACCTTGTTAGATACATCAATAGTACAAAATAGTTGCGATATATATCAATTCCAATAGTTCTAGTAACTTAGAACTATTTCATTGAATCAAGACAAATGTCAAATGTTGCATCAATTCTCTGTTAATGCTTAATAGCTAAACAGTAGGCTAGCTAGGTTGGATTTCAGACGATTCAGAAACCATCTATGATGACGGTTTTGAACTGTTTGTGATGACCCTTTCCACTACACCACAGCCCTAGATCAGCGACTACATTGGAGTCGTTAAAAGTCTCTGTACCGACGCACTGTCAGTCGGTATAAACTTATGCCGACCCCTCCCATGAGTCGGTGAAAGTGGCGTCGGGATAAGTTTATGCCGACCAACGTACTTTTACCGACCGACGGTCTGACGCGCTTTAGAGAAATGCCGATTGATACGCAGATAGCATATTACAAGTTTTGCCGTCTGATGGTACGAGGCTATATGGACTTTTACCAACCAACAATCCAACGCATAGATCACATGATTTACCTTTGAAACTTAATGGGGATGGATTTGGTTTACCTTTGCAGCTCCGTTTGACACAGGATAGGACCCCCTGCCGCCTCGCCTCCCTTGCTGCATAGGCTACTTCCAACCCCTCACCGTCATCCCCTCTCTTACGGCCCCCAACCCTCGCCGCCGTACCCTCTCTTACGGCCACCAACCCACCAGCGTCGCGCCACGGAGCTAGAGCTGCCGACCAGCGCCGCACGGGGTGGGAACGAGGAAGGGGACGGGCTCGATTCAGAGAGGGGAGAAGGGACAGGGAAGGAGTAGCAGGAGGCGGGCTGGGGGCAGTGGAGTTCGACGGGCGCGAGGTCGGAGTCGGCGCGCAGGGAAATCGACGGGCGCGAGGTCGGGAGTCGGCGCACAAGGGGAGTTTGGAGTGGGCGGCGGCTGAGCCCCTGAAAATTGGAATAAGAACTAGGGTTTGGAGAGGACGGTCTTATGGGCCTGAAATTTTCCCGCGAACAGGTTTTCGGTGCGCGCGCGAGCGGTATGGCCCTATACCGACGGAAGGTCAGCCTCCTTCACTATTTGTGCCGACTGATGGTGCAACGGTACAGGTAAATATTTGTACCGACTGATTTTTCCTCGAAAAAACTACAATTACCGACTCTTCGTCTGTGGGGCAGTTATACCGACCGACAGTGCAACGGTAATAATGAACTTATAGCGACACACATGTGACGCTATATTGGTGTTGTGGTGTAGTGTTCGGACCTTAGGCTCTACACAGAACATATGAGAGGGGTAGTATGTATTATTCACATATCACCTTATTATCTAGCCTAAAGAGATCATTCAATCATAACTTAAGTAAATCAAATGTGTTCAAGTTATTTACCACATGGTTTCGTGAATTAGAACCGTTCTGTGAGATAATTTCCATATTTCTTCTTTCTCGCTCCATTCTTGCCTCCTGCAATTCCTCCTGCATCTCTGCTCTTTGTCGTTATAGAGCAGCTTTGTCATTTTCAGCCTTTTTACGAGCTAGAACTTCCATTTGAAGCTGTGTTGGCGGGTAACACTTCAAACCCGGGGTACCAACATCTTGGGGTGTTGGTCCTAGACCCAAAGCACGAACACGGCCTCTCGGCTCCTTTTCTGCACAAGCAGCAGTAAAGACATCACCTTGCTGAATTGTTCTCTCTGTCAACTCTGGGCGGGCTTCAGCAATTGATTTCAGTTTATTCTAGCAAAATGGAATATGGATGTTTATACACTAGAGAGAAATATTACGGACTGAAATTCTTTTCGGGAAACAACTTACAATTATTGGTTCTGCATGTTGTGAAGGAATTCGATTTTTTCTTGTATGTGTTCTGATATAGATTTCATCTCTTCGAGGCGGGCGCCCTAGCTCCGCACCCTAACTGAGTTTAATTTTAATACTAAAACTACAACACAAGAATGCACTAAAATACAATGCAAGAGATATTTCTATACCATTTCATGCCTAGAACAGGCAAAGCTTTTGCTTCCTGATGTATGATGTAGCCCCAACTTTGCACGATTAGCTTTGGATATTTCCGTTTGAGCCTAGGACATAAATTGTTGAATTCAGCACATATACTGAAGTACACAAGTCCAATATGCATATATTGACATTTTATTAAGATAGATTAGTTGTTCCTTACTTCAGATTCAGGAGACCTCCAATGCTCAATGAGAAAATTCCAGTTAGTATCATTAACTCTGTCACCATGTTTTTTCTTCAGTTCCTCATCTGTTATTTTTTCATCAAAAAATTGGGCCTTTAAGGTTGCCTTAAATTCCTTCCATTTCCTTCCAGCAGTGACCAAAAACCAGTTGAAGGCAGCATCATCAACTTCATAGATTTCCTAATTTTTCATGGAAAAGCAGCAAATCAGTCCTTACAGTAATAATGCAATATTCAGGATGAGAATGGAATGACCCATGCTGTATACTTCTTTGAAGAATGGAAAAGCAAATCAGTACAGGAAACGGTGTAGCAAATCAGTACATAAATCAATGTAGTGTATGCAATATTTTGAATGACAATGGAATAGCAAATCAATACAGCAAAACAATGCCAGATTACAACAACTAAGGTGAAGAAAGGGAAGAAATACCTTTAAATCAGTCCACACTTCATACTTTTTTTCAGCATTAACTAGCCTCCAGTCTGGACACCCAACTGATAGTTTCTTTCTCACTTGACATCCAAGGACACTAGAAAACTGTCTGGAATTCTCTCCAACAGGCTGACCAAATTCGTTGAGTGTTATTTTGATCTTAGGCATGTTTGGTGTTCTTGCTAATATGTCGTTCATTATAGTTATGCCTCTTCCTTTCCTCTTCTTTGGTGGACTCTTGTCAAGATCTGTAGTAAGAAATTTTGAATGAGAAACATAAAATATGACAAGATATTTGTGATGCAAAATGACACTCTACTAGACCTTCGTTATCGCATAAAAAATCTCCAATTGGCTGATAATCAGGATCTTCTCCAATCTGCTCATTTGCATTTTCAGCATGATTTCTTTGTGACCTTGTGCGCAGATTGTGACCTTCAGTTGCTACATCACTTGTTTGATGAGTTCTCTATAGGAAAGACACATAATGGTGTAGATATTTGTTAAGAAATATGCAATGGTTGTTGTAGTAGATAGAAGTTTATACAAAACCTTTGTTCTTTTATCAGGTTGAACATTCTGCACCAAAGTGTTCGTATTAGGCAGATTAAGATCTCTAAGCCTCTTGTTATTGCTTTCAATGTTTTCATGTCGACGCTGCTCATACTCAGTGAGGGGGACATCCTTATTATTTCTTCTTGGTCTTGACATGTTTTCTTCTGTAAAAGGATAAAGAAATTAGCAAAATCTTAGCATAAAATCAGTAATAAAATTACAGTAGACACATTGTTTGAACATAACTTACTTTTTACAAAGTTTTTTTGGCTTTTTAGCATCAACAATTATACCATCTATATCTGTTCTAACAGAAGGGACAACCCCATTAAGAATATCCACAGTCACATTGCCATTTAGATTAGGCAATGGCATAACTAGTCCATTAACGTTATCTATGTGGTCGTTCTCCAAATTATCGAAGTCATGCACATCTCTTGGGATTGACTGAACAACAGCAGCCCACTCAGTATCAATTGGTTCAGGGACATAGTATACTTGAACTGCCTGTGATGCTAGAATGAAAGGCTCATCTGATATCTTTTCACCTGTATTGAATAAATGCCTAAAGTTTACAGTTGTGATCCCGAATTGATCTGTTTTTACCCATTTGTTCTGCACACGGTTGTCAACCCAATCACACTTGAAAAGCACCACATTTCCTTTGTGATGATAGTTTAGTTCTAGAATTTCATTTATGATACCATAATATGTCTTGGTTCCTATAATAATGTTATCATTATTGCCACTTTCAAAGCTTGACAACTCAGCAACTACAGCAACCCCACTGTTTTGAATAGGTCTACCATCATCATAGGATTGTGTGTGAAAATTGTATCCATTTATGGTATAGCTACTATACTTCTGTGTAATCGTCATAGGCCCCTTTGCTAAAACTTTTATCTCATCTGGTGCTTCTTCGCCCATTGCTTCCACCTGTGATTTTGAAACTACCATCAAAAATAAATGTGAATTTCATATTAACTAACATGCTTTAAATTTTATTATTACTTACATGCAACCTAAACCACCCATGAAAGGATTCATGATGCATGCGGTTAATGTCTCGTTTATTTCGAAGACCAACTGATGATAGATAATGAGAATGCTTGCTGCAAAGGTCATCATGTTATCACTTTAGTACACAAGGGAAATTGATTGCGTGATTGAAACGATGACTGGTCTAGATAACTTACTCCAAGTAAGGTCCTATGTTGTCATAGTTGAACAAAACATATCTATGGGCTTGCAACCATGTCTTGTGATCTATACTCACTATGCACTTTCCGGCCAATCCTCGACCAATGCTATGAAAGAAAGGAGTTGTACTACAATTTTCATCATCTCTAAATTGATGGCTACTTTGAGTCTCATCATGTAAATAGCGAGAACAAAGTGTTAGGCACTCAGTAAACATAGACCACTCCATAATTGATCCCTCAGGATGACTTTTTGTATGTACGGAACCCTTCAATCTCATCAGAAACCTATACACATAAATAAGAGGCAAATTGATATTGTCATGAATTAGTAGGTACCTAATTTAGTTCACTAAACTGCAGTATGCCTAAGAAAATTACCTCTCCACAGGCCACATGCTGCGGAAATGGACTGGTCCGGCTATTTTTGCTTGTGCAGGAAGATGAACCATCAAGTGTACCATTATATCAAAAAAAGAAGGAAGGAATATAGTCTCAAGCAGGCTCAAGGTTTCAGCTACATCAACCTCCAGACTTTCCATATCACTTATTCGAATGACAGGCGAGCAAAGGTTCTTGAAAAAATTACTTATACGGATCACTGCAGCACTGACTGTTTCAGGTAATATTTTTCTTAAAGCAAGTGGAAGCAAATGTTGTAGAATAATGTGGTTCTCGTGACTCTTAAGCCCAAATATCTTTCTCTCATTAACATGTACATTATGACGTATATCAGATGCATAACCATCAGGAAACTTCACCCCTTTTAGTACTTGACAAAATAACTTCTTCTCATCAGGACTCATTGAGTATGGTGCGGGTGGTAAATAAAATTGGTCTTCAACTTCAACTGGGTGAAGATCACTTCTAATACCTAGAGCTTGAAGGTCCAAGCGAGAATTCAAATTATCCTTGGATTTCCCATCGGTTCCCAGGAATGTATTAACTAAGCTTTCACTCACATTTCTCCCTATGTGCATGAAGTCAAAATTATGCCGCAACATCAAATCTTTCCAATATGGAAGTGTGAACCAAATAGATCTTCTTTTGAATATGACTAATGGCTCCCCTTCCTTGCGTCTCTTGCTTACTGGTTTCTTTCCAGAAGGGTCCTTCCCAAAAACTGTATTAAGATCTTTAGTGCACTCCAAAATCTCCTCTCCGGAGAGTGGAGTAGGTGCTGCCCTAAGCTCAGTTTTACCACCAAATTTGTCAGCATCAAACCTAAATGGGTGGTTTTCAGGCAAGAATCTACGATGACCCATATAACAAGTCTTGCTGCCATTACCAAGTCTGAGTGAACATGTATACTTGTGACAATCAGGGCATCCTGCTTCACCAGATGTGACGGACCCGGACACATAGCCTAAACCTGGAAAGTCTGTAATAGTCCACAATACTGCTGCCCTCAACTGAAAGAACTCACCCTTTGAGGCATCATAGGTTCTAACTCCATTCTTAAACATATCTAACAGATCTAGAACTAGTGGTTTATAATACACATCCATATCACTGCCATGAGAATTTCGACCGGGGATCAACAAAGAAAGGATGAAATTTGATTGCTTCATGCACATTGAAGGTGGAAAGTTGTAGGGAATACAAATACCAGGCCAAACGCTATAGCTAACATTCATGCTCCTAAATGGATTAAAACCATCAGTGGCGAATGCTAGCCGGATATTCCAGCTATCTGCAGCAAATTCTGGATGTTTTTATCAAAGTCCTGCCATAGAGGTGAATCTGCAGGATGCCTAAGCAAACCATGTTTTTTTCGGTCTTCATCATGCCATCTCACTAAACTTGCTGTTTTAGAGGATAGAAATAATCTTTTCAGACATTTCTTTATTGGAAAGTACCGGAGAACCTTTTTAGGAACCTTGTATACATGCTTCCCATCTAGACTCTTGCTTACGGATTTCCATCGTGAAACCTTACATTTCGGACATGAATTCAACTTTGCATTCTCCTTCCAAAAGATAATGCAATCATTTTCACAAGCATGAATACTAGTGTACCCAATTCCTATAGATTTCACCAATTTCTTAGCTTCATGAAAGTTCCTAGGTAGTGTTGAACCCTCAGGTAGTGCATCATTAAGTAGATCTAGTAGCAGATTAAAACTCTTATCACTCCACCCTCCAAGGAGTTTGGTGTGGAGTAATCTAATGAGGAAGCGAAGCTGTGTATATTTCTTGCAATTAGAGTACAACTCTTTGCTATTCTCTGCTACAACTTTTGAATGGCAACTAGCTCCTCACAGGGCTCCAAAACTGAATTGTTGTCATCAAAATCTCCTCTATCATCTAAACCAGCAGCTAAGTCTCTAAGCAAATCAGAGATGTTGTCATCTTCGTCAGACTCCTCCTCCATGACTTCAACACCATCATAATGTCCATGATTCACAGAGGAGCTAACTTCTCCATGTAAGGTCCATGTTCTATACCCTTTTAGAAACCCATCACATATGAGGTGCACACGTACTTCACTTGCCTCTCCAAAATGAGTTAACACACTTTCTGCAAGGGCATAATATCTTGCTTCCTACTGCTGAATTCATAAATGCAAAAGCTAAGAAACTGTTCACCCCTTGTTGATATATCTTGGTGTGCCTACATGCAATTTTTATGTTAAATCCCATGTTCACTATAGATAGCACTTTTAGTCTTAGTGAAATAATTCTTCGTACCTAGCATCAATATCGATCCAGGATTTATCCATGCATGCACCTTTATGAGGAAGATCAAGCAGCTTTAAAAGTAAACTAAGAATAAAAAAACAGACCATAAGCATCAAAAGAGCTGCATACTTTGGCAATCATGCTTCATATCCATGCATCCACAAAATAGTTATAATTTAAACACGATTCTCTTGTTCATGTCCACACAATATGAAAAATACACTGGATAGAGGATCGTACCGTTACACAGAAGGCGAGTCACTGCCAATGTTGTGGATGCTCAAATAATCTCCAAATGCTTGCAAGTTGCGCACGTCAGCTCTAGGCAGTATGAAATATGCATGAGATCAGATCAGACATGTGCTTAAATTATTTGAGCAAAATATATCATAATAAGCTAACATGTTAGTTTAAATTGCACTGAAAACAGCTAACATCATGGACAAACTACCAGGTTCAGCCTTGTTAAATAATATGAAAAGGCAGAGTAACATATATGGCTAACAAGAAAAGTCAGACATATATGGCTAATAAGAAAATCAAAGTCTAATAACACCCTGCCTATGACTAATTTTTCAGACTTGGAATTTTGCAAAACAAAGTAGCACAGTAAATAGATTAGGCCCAAAAGTAAGTCTGTATATTTATTTCCTATTGCTTTGTATAGCAACTTATAGGATGAAAGTAAAAGGGCAGTACATACACGCAATATCACAATACTGAAAGGTTGAAGCACATCTGACAGAGGGAAAAAATACAAATGAGAACAAGAATGACGATGGCCACATGTAGCTCAACAGTAGGCAACACTAGAATCTTAGCACGTCAATTAAACTAGAATCTAAGCATTGGAAAATAATTAGAATGATGTCCAGATAACAAAATATAGCTCAGCTCTGCCTAGATAACAAAATATAGCTCAGCTCTGCCTAAATTCTATCTAAACTCTGTCTAAATTTTACAACAGAGCATAAAATGCATTATACATATGGAAAGAATGCTGTGGTACTTAAAAAGAAACCACAATTCGATGAGCATATCCACAAACATCTGACAACTATCCTAGCATAACAAGCTGAAGTGTTATATTGGAGATACATGATAGTGTCTGCCATATCAATCACAAAGAACAGCTCAGTTATGCACTGTTGTACAGTTTATTTAGCAATGATTAATGGCACGTTCAAAATTTTTGACCAACCTTACTGCTATATTTGTAGCTCATGAAATTCACTCACTGAAGTAGTAATAAATTTATCAGAAAAATATAGCAGCAAGGTTATCACTGAAGTAGTAACACAGCTGACTACCTTATCTAGCAATTGGAGAAGAAACCACCGGCTGATTCCCTGGCAATCCGAGAAGAGACTACGGGATCTTGCACAGTGAGTGCTTCTTGGCTCCAGCAGCTGCGCTTGCCTTCTAATCCAGCGGCACCTGACCAAATCCTCCAGCAATTAGAACTAGGCATACCAAATTAATGTGTTCTGTCGAACAGATTGGATGAGTGCAAGCCCAAAATTGAATGGGGATGGATTTTTTTTTTGAAACTTAATGGGGATGGATTTGGTTTACCTTTGCAGCTCCGTTTGACACAGGATAGGACCCCCTGCCGCCTCGCCTCCCTTGCTGCATAGGCTACTTCCAACCCCTCACCATCATCCCCTCTCTTACAGCCCCCAACCCTCGCCGCCGTCCCCTCTCTTACGGCCTCCAACCCACCAGCGTCGCACCACGGAGCTAGAGCTGCCGACCAGCGCCGCACGGGGTGGGAACGAGGAAGGGGACGGGCTCAATTCAGAGAGGGGAGAAGGGACAGGGAAGGAGTAGCAGGAGGCGGGCTGGGGGGCAGTGGAGTTTGACGGGCGCGAGGTCGGAGTCGGCGCGCAGGGAAATCGACGGGCGCGAGGTCGGGAGTCGGCGCACAAGGGGAGTTTGGAGTGGGCGGCGGCTGAGCCCCTGAAAATTGGTATAAGAACTAGGGTTTGGAGAGGACGGTCTTATGGGCCTGAAATTTTCCCGCGAACAGGTTTTCGGTGCGCGCGCGAGCGGTATGGCCCTATACCGACGGAAGGTCAGCCTCCTTCACTATTTGTGCCGACTGATGGTGCAACGGTACAGGTAAATATTTGTACCGACTGATTTTTCCTCGGAAAAACTACAATTACCGACTCTTCGTCTGTGGGGCAGTTATACAGACCGACAGTGCAACGGTAATAATGAACTTATAGCGACACACATGTGACGCTATATTGGTGTTGTGGTGTAGTGTTCTATGAAACTTGGTGAAACTAATTAGATCATAAGAAGTATCCAAACTTTATGTCTTAGATTTATTATCTAGGATTGAAAAGAGCAATGGGATTTAAATCAGATCTTAGTTGAATGGATTATTAGATATCACTAGAGAATTAGTATTGAGAGATTGATCTAATAAAGGTGGAGACTAAAAGATTAAGAAGTTGGGTTATCATAAACAATTTATGACATCAATTTTGGTGATTTAGTTCAATCATGTAGAGTGGGTGAATTTTGTTGAGTTAATTGATTACCAGAGTTTGGTGGATTACTGATGATATTTTATACTAGCACAAATGTTGGAAGATAATAAACTTTCGGGAATTTTATTGGATTAATCTTATAATTAAAAAGTGTATTTTGATTTGAAACTTGTGGATTTATTACATCATTGAAAGATAAATTGGATTTTCACCTATGGGATTGACTAAGATCATTTAAGGATATTCAAATAGTTAACCTGGAGGATTTAAATTAATTATGGGAGATAGATTGTCAGATAAGAATTAATTGAGATATTTGGATTCATTCAAATTTGGTGGAACCAAAATAATGATTATTGAGAGATTGATGTTGGAGGAATAACGAATGATGAATTAATGCTTAGATGATTTTAAAATTGATTGTTGATCATTAAAAGGTTGGATTAATTTTATATTATTTGATCAGAGTTATGGATATGTTGGATTAGACAATGATCATAAAACAATAGGTGAAAATCATAGATTACAATGTTTTTGGATTCTTATTAGAAAAATTTTATAGTTTGCTGTTGATTTGAATTAGTGCAGAGAATAAAAGTGTATGGGACTCTTTGTGTGAATTGATAAGAAATCATTGAGGTGCATTGGTGGTATATGATTTTGGAATCAACCACCTTTGAAAGGTTGAAACAATTATGTCTCTCTCAGATGAACACTTGCGGAATTTAAGCCCTTTTGATGAAAATTTGAATCAATCTATATGATAAGGCCAAATGAAGCTAGCACAAAGCTTGTACATGGCTAAAGATCGACTATTTTATTTGTTATTGTCTTCTATATATGTCAGTTAAAGGAATGCTTCAGAGTACCAAAGAATAAGTTAGAATAAGGGAGCTAGCTGAACGTCAAACAAGACATAAGAATATTGAGTTTTGCAAGGTACAATGGAGCAACCATTCAGAGTTGAAAGTAACTTGGGAGCACGAGGATCTATGAACCGAGTTCTCCTCTCCTTTCTTTTTCCAGTCTGTTCAAATCTTAGGGACGAGATTATTTCTAAGAGGGTAGATTTGTAACATCCCAAAAATTTGCTTTCTTTAAAAATTTAATTCCAAATTAATTATTTAAAAGAATTTAGATTTTATTTGGATTATTTGTGTAGTACTAGAAGAAAATCTCAAAATTCCAATTCCAATTCTAATTTCCATTCATATTCCAAAAATTCAAATCTCAAAAATTCAAAATCTCCAGAAAAATGCTAAATCCATTTTTCATGGTTGAATTCACCTTTCTTGGCCCATTTTTGTCTTTTCTTCCCTTTTTATTTTTCCTTCCCTTTTCATCTCTTCTCTTCTCTCCTGGCTAAGAATAGCGCCCTCTTGGCTACTTGTCTCGCTCCTACCTTTTGCTTCTTCTTCTTCGTTGTCCAGGCCACCAAAGCCATTGCATGCTTGCCAAAATCAAATTTTCCCCACTAAAGGAATTAAGGGCAGCAAGTAATATACTCATTCACTACTAGAATCAATTCCCTTTCAGTTTTCTATCCATTAAACCATCAGTGTTTAGTCTTTATTGCTTTCAAAATTGAAAACCCCCACCATAAATTCCAATCATGACTTCGACATTCAATTCTGGCTATTTCTTTGATTCTCTCCACCTATAAATTGATCCACAAGTTCGTTTCTCAATTCCCCACAATATGTTCTGTCAGTTTTGTCAAACACCCACCAGAACACCGCCGCCGCCATCCACCTGCGCTGCCCACCGCTCCGAGCACTATCGCCACTGCCACCGGTTGCTGTTCGCTGTGCCGCAAACTCCCACGTATTCCTTGAGTCCCCAATGTTCCATTTTGCTAGTTCCCCACGCCTCATTCCCTTCCCCTTGCTGCTGACAAGGCCAAAACCATGCGCCTATAGCTCTGTCCAGCGAAGGAATACTTGTTTTTCCAATTTTAGCATTTTCACCATTCTCCATCGTTCGAACTCTAAATCTAGTGATTCAAGTTTCTAAATTCATATAAAATCCTAATATTTATTATAGTATATATTTTATTTTATTTTTTGATTTTTTTGTATTTATTTATTTGTTTGTTTTCCCATTTTTTCGCATAGAACCCAATGTCGCTGAAGAAATTCTCAACCAGCAAGAAGGTCCAATCAATGTTCAAGGAGGTAAGTCTCCTTCGATCATTTTGTTACTATGTTTACCAGAATCATTTTGATATTTTAAATTTAATTGCATTGCTATGTTACGTAAAATATTAATTTCTGTCTTAAGGTCATTAGTTAATCTGATAATTGTTATACCTCATTTGATGTTGACATCCATGTACCTTTGTCCCCCTAGACTTCTCTTATCTCAGTATTGATATTATAAAGTTATTTGATAATTTTAGAATGGTAGTAACTCCGTAGACAAGCTATTCATTCATTATAACCCTATGGGTAGGAATAATGTTATCAAATCTTTAAACAATTGTTTTTATCATGTGTTTGGCAATAAGTGACGTCATTCATTTATAAAATAAAATAAAATAGTGAAAATTGGTTTTTGACTTGGGCGGATGGTAAGATTGGGTTGGTGTGGATTTAGCATGAGAACTTGTACTATGAATGTACCGCCCAAGTCAATTAAGGACTAAAGCTTGTGATTGTCTACACTAAGCACTAATATACAATCACAAGTCTTAATAAGTACAACCTAGCTGAATAACTAACAAAGGTTTAGTTAAGATATCACCAGTGTCAAGTGAGTTCCAAGATTACTGGAGTTACTCACAGTGAGGCATAGGGGGCTTCTGACTGTGGTGGATTTAACCTTTCAGCAATGAAACCTCAGCAGGTGGTGTCTAGCTAGACCGAAGTGAGATAAAGGCTTTGTGATAAATTATCGGGGTATCATGCCTAAGAAAGTATGTTGGCTATTAAGATGACTTATCTCTTCTGGGTAAAGTTGTACAATCTCTACAAAGTGTAAACTATTCAAACAGTTGTGCCCATGGTCAAGGGCAAGAAAGGTGCACTTTCATATTGTAGATCATTGGATTTGGTTTCAAAGGTAAAAATTTTGGGAAATCAGGAGTGGATATAATTCTCAGGAGTGTGCCCTAGCAAATGGAGCCAGTGCGGGTGGACGGAACCTGTAGTCTTTAACCTTAGCGGATAGAGCCTTAATACTAGTGTTGGTGGCTAGAACCTTCAATAGAAATTATGATAGTTTCAATTATTGCAATTACTTTGTTAAAATGATGCTTCAGAGTTTCTTTTGCTTCTGCTATAATTTTGTAAGTTTGAGAGTTCTTGTAATCTCAATTATAATAAATTGGCCATAACGCATGTACTCTCCATTATTGTAATATAGTGTTGTTGGTTATGTAATCATCTGAGAGACCATGTGGAGGTCATCCCGCGTGTATGATGAGTAATTGACATTGGTTTAGGAAAGTCGAGTTTGGTTTGGGTGGTTCGAACCTTGACGTTGCGTGATGCAACGGGCTCGGTCGGACTCGGTCAAACTTGGTCGTATGGGCTTAGGATGCATATTCTAATGTTTCGATAGGTTTGGACTTCGTCATGCGTAAGTATGATGTTTTGATACTATTAACGCTTTCATGTGTCGAGCGGTGCTATTTGACGTGTTTCTTGTCTGTGTGACTACAGGACGTCGAGTGGAGTCATGGCGAGACACGGAGGACCGGACTAGGCGCAGGTGGCGCTGAGGTCAGAACGGTCGGGATGTGTCGAAGACGACGTGGACTCGAGGTGGAATCGTGGCGAGGCACGATGGACCGGACTAGGCGCAGGTGGCGCTGAGGTCAGAACGGTCGAGGTGTGCCGAAGACGGCGAAGCTGCGTGGCTTGCGAGGCAAGGAACGAGGAAGTTTCCTGGAAGGTGCGCGAGGGGCATTTCGGTAAAAACGCAGGGCTTCACAAAAGGAAGCAGGTTTGGATAAAGCGCCAAGTTGTTGAAGGCCTAATGGGTAAAGCATGGTGCAAACCCATTAGTGGAGGCTATAAATAGAGAGGTAGATGTGTGCTGAAATTTTGAGAGAGTGGATGTAAGACTTAGGGTTTTATTTGTGTCTCTCCATGGTTGTATGAGATAGGGTAGTGTTCATGATTTTCTAAGCATGTATGGGGACTTGTTTAGTGAGAGATTGAGAGAAGGGAGCTGAGATGTAAAACTCTTATATTAATCATGTATCTCTCTGTATCGATTTTATGAGAGCTGTTCTTATTTCATGTGTGATGCTTCCCTGTGTTTGAGCTCTCTTGTTCTCTTCAGCAAGCATATTTTTCTTGCTCTCATGCGCTTTTGGTTGGCCTTCATTTCCTTAGTTTTTGGTCGGCAAGATCACAATCTCAGCTGGACTATTTATGAGTAGCAAAACTCCATTCGGCCAGCTTGTTATTTCTTGTTGGTATTTATTTTGTGCTACTTTCTTGTTTGGCCGAGAGCAGTAATACTCTTTGGTTATTCGGTTCTTGCGGCCAGCTAGCTGTTCTAGTATCATGTTGGTCCATTCTGGGAGATCAGTTGGCACTTTGGTGTTTCTTTTCATTGCTTTTGGCCAGCCTTTTTGATCTCTCCTGTGCGTTTCAGTTTGCTGTTTGGCTTCGCTAGTAGCAGCTGTTCAGTCCTTGTTTTCCAGAGAGTTTCCGAACCACTAGTTTTCCTTTTGGATTTAGTCCACTCGGCTGCTAGTTCTCAGCTTTTAGTTCAGCTTTAGTTGGTGCAAATTGGCAGCTTGATGCGTCCTTTAGCTGCTATTTTTGTCCCTCTCGGCTGCAACTTTTTTCCCTGCCGCGACAACATTTCATCTCAGTTTTCTTGCCATGGCAGTCGTAGCAGCTGATTTTTTTGCCGTGGTAGCGATTCGCAGCTGATTTTGTGCCGTGTCTTCTGCTTAATTTCTTTGTTCTCTGTTGATTTTCCTTGAGCTCCGTTTTCTCTTCTTCATAGCTGTTTATCGCTATTGGTCAGTAGAGAATATTTTTGTGGATACTTTAGGGGGCGTTTTAAAAGTCGACATTCACCCCCCCTCTGTCGCCATTTCGGTCCAACAATTGGTATCAGAGCCGGTTAGCTCTAATCAATAGATCTTAACCGATCTCAAGAGCCATGGCGACGGACAAGTACTCCACCAAACCGCCCATTTTCGATGGCATCGATTACCCCTTCTGGAAGAGCCGAATGGAGACATACATCCAGGCTCAGGGGTACGCCATCTGGTGGAAGGTGAAGGTGCGATATGTTGTTCCTGCCGATGAGAACATCAACGTGGCGAACATGCCCGATGTTGAGGAAAATGCAAAGGTAAGGAACATCATTATCCAGGGCTTGAGCACAAGCGAATTCGATCGCATCTCTCACTTGTCGTCCGCCTACGATATCTGGGTGACCCTCGACGCATACCATGAGGGCACCACCCAGATCAAGACGGTTCGACAGGACCAGTTCAAGCGAGAATACAACAAATTTGAGATGCTTGCTGGTGAGTCCCTCGATGAGTGCTTCGCGCGTTTCCACAAGATCTTGAGCAACCTCCGAGCGGTCGGTCTCACATATCCCAACTCGGACAACGCTCGTCAGATGCTCGCAGCACTTGATCTGCGTGTTTGGGAGATGAAAGTGACCACCATCAAAGGCACGACAGACCTCTCGACCTTGACTCTTGACGCGCTGTACTCGCGCCTCAAGACTCACGAGATTGACGTTGTTTCTCGTAGGTCGAAGTCAATGTCGATGGCCTTGGTCACCGATCCCGTTTCTTCTTCTGATTCGCTTTGCGGTTTCTCCCTTGCTGCTCTATGTGACGTAACTGATGATCAGTTAGAGCAGCTCGAGGATAAGCAACTGGCCCTCCTAGCTCAGAAGTTTTCCCATGCTTACAAGAGGAGGAGGGACAGAAAGAGGGGAGGACCCGTGATTTGCTTCGAGTGTGGTGGCCCCAACCACATTCGGGCAAACTGCCCCAAGCTGGAGAAGGGCAAGAACGACTACACCGACAAGAACCGCAACAAGAAGACTCCAGCGCACCCTCAAGGCAAGAAGAAGTTCCGCGACTTCGGGAAGGCCAAGAAGCTCTTCCACCGCGTCCTCACCGCCTTCGACGACCTCGACCTCAGCGAGGTGGAGGGATAGAGCGACGACGACGGGACGGGTGACCAAGATCCCAAGAGCGACGACGACTTCTCCGGCATGTGCTTCATGGCCCTCGAGGGCGAACTGAGCGACAGCGAGCTGTACTCTGACTCGGACGAGGTATGCCCCACCTACGACCAGCTCAATCATGCTTTTCTTAAGCTAGGTGGTTTTCATGCTAGAGCTAGAGCTAGGTGTACTGAGTTAGAGAAGGAAGTAGATAGACTATCACGGGAGCTTACTTCACTTACATCTGCTCCCTCCCGTGATGATTGTGATACATGCTGTGCTCTGTTGGGTGACATGGAGAAACTAAGGACCTCGCATGATAGTGTGTCCTTCGAGCTTGATATTGTTAAGGTGGAGAATGTTAGTCTGCTTGCTGAGTTAGAGTTGAGTAGGATGGCTGTTACCCTACTTACTACTGATGAGACTACTTCTCCCACCTCATGTGAGGTTAAGGACATTGCTGCTAGAGGACCTTATGCCATGCTCCTTGATCTGCCCGAGTCTTGTGAAAATTGCAATAACTTGAAGATGAACTTAAAACAGGCAGATCATAAAATTGTTGAACTACAAGCTTCTTTACTTGAGCTGATTGATTCATGCTTGAACTGTCCTAAGTTAACTGCTGAACTTGAAGCTGTCTCCAAACAGTTTCAAGATATGATTGATCATGATAGGAAGTTGGCTCAGTTTGCTTCTAAGGACCCTGTTAGCTCACCATGCATTAATTGTAACAAACTAAAATCTGACTTGATTGCATTGGATGAGAAATGTGTGAAGCTAACTAAGGACCTTCTAGAGAAGCCACCTTGTGCTTGTAATGTGATTGTGGAGAAGGGGGAGAAGCCCCAGGGTAAGGTTGAGACGCTTAGCGACGCCAACCAACTGGCTAGCAGTAGGACTGTCCCTTCAGAGTCGGCTGTGCGTGCACAAGCCATTCTTCCCTCTGCTGTTGGTTCTTCCTCTGCTCCCTTACCTTTTGCTGTCTCTTCTTCCCCCTGCTCTTCTTGCACCTCTCTCTTCCGGGAGTGTCAGTATCTTATGAACACTCTCGAGAGATTTGTAGGCGGCAAGAAGAAGCTTAATCTTATTCTAGACCAATCCAAGATTTGCAAGTTCAATCAAGGTCTAGGATATGATTTTTATGAGGATATGAGGAAGCATCCACCTGCTATTCTCCGACCCATAGTAGGAGGTGTGATCGAGGTCGAGCCCAGATCTGATGAGGTTAAATTCAAATCAGCGGGTTTTGTCCAATGGATCTCTGACAGCAAGGTGAGTCCACCTGCAGCTTCAGCGTCTCAGAAGGCGAAGCCTCCCCGTGCTACTTCTACCTCTCAGAAGGTGAAGTACCACTGCACCTTCTGTCAGAAGGATGGACACACGGTCGATCGATGCTTCAGGCGCGCTAGGATTGCGCGTAGAGACCGTGCGGAGGCACTTAGGCGTATTCAGGGTCAGCCCCAGATCCTGAATGCACCTAAGACTAGCACGAGGTCCAGGTTTGCTTCTGACGGGTTTGGGCAGCATCGAGGACTTGGTTTCTCTGAGTCTTCTGGTTTTCGTCCTCGTGCTGCTCCGGGTCGTGACTTCCGCCGTCCTGAGGGTACATCTCGTTTCCCCCGTCGAGACAATTACCCACGGCGTGATCAGCAGGTTGCCGGTGTTTCGACTCGCTTTCCCGTAGCAGTCGGACCTAGCAATAGCTTCAGGTCTGCACACAGACCTTCTGCTTCTTTGAGTCACAGAGAGCGTAGGGTAGATAGAGGTCAGTCGTGCTTGACGACTTCATCTGCTCGACGTGTAGTTCAGTATTGGGTGCCAAAATCGCTCTTGATTTACCCCAGTACTGAGACTTTACTCTCTGTTTGACTCAGGTTCGCCGGGTAAGGAAGGATAAGGTTTGGCTTGTAGACTCCGGTTGTTCTCGACATATGACCGGAGACTCCCATTGGTTCTCCTCCCTAGCCCGCGCTCCAGGTGATGAGACGATCACCTTCGGAGATGCTTCATCTGGGCGCGTCATCGCCAAAGGTACTGTGCGCGTGAATGATTCCTTCATTTTAAAAGATGTTGCCTTGGTTAGTAAGCTGCAGTACAATTTGCTTTCAGTTTCTCAGCTTACCGATGACGGTTTCGAGGTAAGTTTTAAGAAAAACAATTGCAAAATTCTTGATTCTTCGGGTAGTCTGGTTTGCGGGATTTCTCGTTATGGGAGGATCTTTTGTGCTGAGTTTTCTGAGTCTTCTGGCGATCCTCTCAGGTGTTTAGTTGCTTCTGAGTCCCGCGATCTCTCTTTCTGGCATAGGAGACTTGGTCATATTGGATTTGACCATTTGACCCGAGTTAGCGGCCACGATCTCATTCGTGGTCTGCTGAAACTCAAGATGGTCAAAGATCTTGTTTGCGCTCCATGGTGGCACGGAAAGATGGTTGCCGCTTCTCATCCTCCGATCATAGTTACTATGACCGATGCACCGGGACAGCTGCTCCACATGGACACAGTTGAACCAGCTCGAGTGCAGTCAGCAGGAGGGAAGTGGTATGTTCTTGTTGTGGTCGATGACTTCTCTAGGTATTCTTGGGTGTTTTTCTTAGCCTCGAAGGATGAGACGTTTTCACATTTCCGAGGTCTTTTTAGTAGGCTTTCTGTTGAGCTTCCAGGTGCCTTACGAGCGATCCGCAGTGACAATGGCACGGAGTTCAAGAATTCCTACTTTGAGAGTTTCTGGGGTGAGACAGGTGTAGAGCACCAGTTCTCGTCTCCACACGTCCCTCAGCAGAATGGCGTTGTGGAGAGGAAGAACCGTACCTTGTTTGAGATGGCTAGAACGATGCTTGATGAGTACTCTACACCGAGGAAGTTTTGGGCTGAAGCCATTGCGACCGCGTGCCATGTTTCAAATCGAGTTTTTCTTCAGGCACACTTGCATCGCACTTCCTTCGAGCTGAGATACGGGCGAAAGCCCAGTGTCTCTCATTTTCGTGTGTTTGGTTGCAAGTGCTTTATTCTGAAGTCTGGGAACTTAGATAAGTTCGAGTCACGTTCTTGTGACGGTATCTTTCTGGGTTACTCGACTTCTTCGCGGGCGTATAGAGTTTGGAACTACGAGTCTAGCAAGATAGTAGAGACCTGCGAGGTGACCTTTGATGAGGCCAGTCCGGGGACTAGGCCTGATATCTCAGGTTCTTTAGAGCAGTCCGAGACCATCTTTGTGGATGATGAGGACGATGGAGATGAGGGTTGTCTACCCGATCCAGTTCCTCTTCCACCCCTCGAGGTGCCTTCTTCCACTGCACCTCCAGGTGATCAGCCCATGCCTTCTACTTCCTCCGGAGCTAGTGGCTCTGTTCCTACCTCGTCTGCACACGAGGTAGAGACCACTTCTTCTTCTCATCCAGGACCTCCTAGACATATCCAGAAAAGTCATCCTTCCGAGCAGATTATTGGATACCTGTTTGAGCGAGTCACTCGTTCAAAATCTGGCATGTCTCAATTCTGTCTCCATTCTGCCTTTGTTGCCTCCTTTGAGCCCAAGGACGTTTGTCACGCCCTTTCTGGTGAGTCTTGGGTCAATGCCATGCATGAGGAGCTAGAAAATTTCGAGAGGAACAAGGTCTGGTCGCTTGTCGAAACCCCGCGAGGTCACAACGTTATTGGGACTAAGTGGGTGTTCAAGAACAAGCAGAGCGAGGATGGAGTGGTTATTCGGAACAAGGCTAGACTGGTAGCTCAGGGGTTCTCCCAGGTTGAGGGTCTAGATTTCGAGGAGACCTTTGCCCCTGTAGCTAGACTTGAAGCCATTAGAATCATGCTTGCCTTTGCAGCTTCTAAGGGTTTCAAGCTTTACCAGATGGACGTCAAGAGTGTCTTTCTCAATGGCTTTATTGAGGAAGAAGTCTACGTCCGACAGCCTCCTGGTTTCGAAAACCCCAAATACCCAAACCATGTCTTCAGGCTTTCCAAAGCTTTGTATGGACTTAAGCAAGCCCCTAGAGCTTGGTATGAGAGGCTTAAGTCCTACTTGTTAAGTCATGGTTTTGAGATGGGTAAAGTAGACAAGACCCTGTTCATCCGCCGGCATGACACTGACTTTCTGCTCGTCCAGATTTATGTGGATGACATCATCTTTGGCAGCTCCTCTCATACTCTAGTTTCACAGTTCTCGGATGTCATGAGCACCGAGTTTGAGATGAGTATGATGGGCGAGTTGACCTTCTTCCTTGGCTTCCAAATCAAGCAGACTCGGGAGGGCACTTTCTTCCATCAAGGCAAGTACACTCGTGACCTCCTGAGACGCTTTGACATGAGTGATGGGAAGCCAGTGTCGACTCCTATGGCTTCTACAGCCTATCTTGGCCCAGATGAGGATGGCGAGCCAGTTGATCAGAAGGAGTATCGCAGCATGATAGGCTCCCTCTTGTACCTCACTGCCTCGAGACCGGACATACACTTCTCCGTGTGTCTGTGTGCTCGCTTTCAGGCTTCTCCTCGTGTATCTCACCGCCGGCGGTGAAACGTATTTTTTGGTACCTTCGAGCTACCATTGACTATGGTATCTAGTACTCTTCTGGCTGGCTGTAGGATAGACAGGAAGAGTACTTCTGGCACTTGCCAATTTATTGGCACTTCTCTTGTTTCCTGGTCTTCGAGGAAGCAGTCCGGTGTTGCACAGTCCACTGCAGAGGCCGAGTACGTTGCTGCAGCCAGTTGCTGTAGCCAAGTGCTCTGGATGGCTTCGACCCTGCGGGACTTTGGGTTAGTTATAGACAGTGTTCCACTCTTTTGTGATAACACGTCTGCAATTAACATTGCCAAGAACCTAGTGTAGCATTCCCGGACCAAGCACATTGACATTCGCTACCACTTCCTTAGAGACCATGTAGAGAAGGGCGATATAGTGCTCCAGTTTGTGGAGAGTGACCACCAGTTGGCTGACATCTTCACCAAGCCATTGGATAGTTCGAGGTTTTCAGCTCTGCGGGGAGAGCTTGGGGTGGTTTGTCCTTATGGACTGTAGTGAGAGGGAGTTTGGTGCTTTACTGCTTTATCATTTTAATTATGCTCTTACTCCTTGCTGTTGCATTTGCATTTTGGGTGCTTCTTGGGATTAGTCCTCCTAGCATAGATTAGAGTGCTTCTCTTGTCTAGTTGCTGAGACTTCTGCTCTTATCTTGTGATTCTAGGATGCTGCTTATTAGCTGTTTCTTTATCTCACTAGGTTGAGCTCACTCACTGCTTGTAGGTTCTAGCGAGGGTTGGGCCACCCTCGAGTAGACAGGGTACGTGTTTGCTCTCTAGTGTGTATGCTAGATGGTCAGCTGATAGTCCTGGAGTCATTTGGGGTAGATGAGAGTCTGTCTGAGCCATAGCATCTTCTATATCTCATCTATGCTTTAAGGACTACCCGTTTGGATTTTCTTTGCCAGCTTCTCATTTTTATTGCTTTGGTTCAGGGGGAGTTCTTTTGGGAGCTTCTAGATCTTAATATGGACATAACTCCACTTGAACTAAAAGTTGCATCAAATGTTGAGGGGGAGCTGGATTTTCTACATTTCTAGCATTCTGCATTGTAATATAACTCATGGAGCCTTGATTATTATCCTGTTATGACATAATTACAATGCTTTACACCTTGCTATGACTTGTGCTTATTTGCTATATTTATCATGACTTCATATGTATAGACTACCTTTTGCCATGATAAGTTAATTAAAATTGCTCAACTTGTATTAAAACTTGTCATGCTAGCATTTGAGTTTAGTCTATCTTTAGCTATCCTTGTATGACTCATGCCATGTCAAATAGGTTGAGTTGAGTCTTGAATCTAGGGTGAGTCTTAGATTGAGCTATTTTAGTATCTTGATACATCATGAGTTAGCACAACCTATTAAAAGCAAAAAGATCTCTTTTTATGTGCGAAAAAACTGATTTCACCAATTCTTTCTCATGAGACGGCTTGCCATTGCACTAGGCATGAACTCAGGGGGAGTTTTGGATGACCTAGACTATCTTCTTAAGCTTCTCGCTTGGAGTAGTCGCATAAGGCTTGAGATCTAGCACATGACAAATTTTTGGTTGGAAAAAGCCGTAAGCTTGAAAAGAAAATATGTCAATTGTGCAAAATTTGCTTAATCACCTAAAGATGAAAAGTGCTTAAACAAATGATAAACTCTTGAGCTTATAGCACTCTAATTGACTCAACACTAGTTTCTTGATTCCTCTTAGACTATTGACATGGCCTGCATCATTCTTGGATATCTCTAACTAGACTTTGCTTAATTGCTGACTTGACTTGCTCACTAAATGCCCTACATTTCAGAGTGTCATCTTTGTGTTCTAGCTACGATATACATATCTTGTCATGATCTAGATAGCTTTTTATTGAGTTATGGCTTGGTGCACTTCATTATGGTCATTATGGATAATTCTCATGGCTCAAAATGCTTAGAATAAACAAACTTCAGCCATTCCATCCATATGCATATCATATTCTCTCTTTTGCATCCTTGATGTGTTTATTGCCAAAAGGGGGAGAAGTTTGGAGAGAAAAAGTCATTTGGGAGCATTTTTAGAGCTTTGGCGAAAAATTTGCTCTTTCCTTGTTGCTCTAGTGTTCCTTCTGTCGACATGGTCATTAGCTTCATTCTTCTTCTTTGGACCATGTTGGACTTTTCAAATCAAACTCAACTTTGTGCTTTTTTTCGGGGTTTGTCAATATACTCATCAAGGGGGAGATTGAGAGACCATGTGGAGGTCATCCTGTGTGTATGATGAGTAATTGACATCGGTTTAGGAAAGTCGAGTTTGGTTTGGGGTGGTTCGAACCTTGACGTTGCGTGATGCAACGGGCTCGATCGGACTTGGTCAAACTTGGTCGTATGGGCTTAGGATGCATATTCTAATATTTCGACAGGTTTGAACTTCGTCATGCGTAAGTATGATGTTTTGATGCTATTAACGCTTTCATGTGTCGAGCGGTTCTATTTGACATGTTTCTTGTCTGTGTGATTGCAGGACGTCGAGTGGAGTCGTGGCGAGACACGGAGGACCGGACTAGGCGCAGGTGGCGCTGAGGTCAGAACGGTCGGGATGTGTCGAAGACGACGTGGACTCGAGGTGGAGTCGAGGCGAGGCACGATGGACCGGACTAGGCGCAGGTGGCGCTGAGGTCAGAACGGTCGAGGTGTGCCGAAGGCGGCAAAGCTGCGTGGCTTGCGAGGCAAGGAACAAGGAAGTTTCCTGGAAGGTGCGCGAGGGGCATTTCGGTAAAAATGCAGGGCTGCACAAAAGGAAGCGGGTTTGGATAAAGCGCCAAGTTGTTGAAGGCCTAATGGGTAAAGCATGGTGCAAACCCATTAGTGGAGGCTATAAATAGAGAGGTAGATGTGTGCTGAAATTTTGAGAGAGTGGATGTAAGAGTTAGGGTTTTATTTGTGTCTCTCCATGGTTGTATGAGATAGGGTAGTGTTCATGATTTTCTAAGAATGGAAAAGAAAGTGACATGGTTGGTTGTTTAAATAGGGCAAGGAAACCAAGGGAACGAAGGGCAAAATTGGGGCCACATTGTGGGGTCTACAGGCTGTAGTGCGTCTCTTGCTGGCCATGGATAAGACGGAACGAGATGATGGCAGCTCAGGGATGTAGAGGATTGGGCAAGGTGCTCAAGGATGGGTCAAAGTTTGTCATTTGCAGGTGGGTACTATTCTTGTTGTTCTTCAGCTAGCTGCATCCATGGAGCATCTGGAGGTGGAAGATGAAGCCTACATGTGTGCCCCAAGTGCAGTGAGGGAGGGAGAAGGAAATGAGCTAAAGGTTTTGATGAATTTCTAGGCATAGCAATAGACTCAAAAATTAAAATAATTTTTCTAAAGGCTCTTGAGATAGTGTAGAATCATTTGTATTTGCTTTAGAGTTTCCTCCAAAATTCTTTGAATATTACAGTCTTGCACTATTTGAACTTGAAAATTTTCATTTACACTAAGAATTTAGGGATTTATAAATATCACAAGGGAATTCCAAAAATTATGAAAACTTCTAGGGATGCTCTTGGCTTAGTCTAGTTCTTAATAAAATTCAATCCCACTATTTACAAGCTCCTAGTTTTTCTTGAAAACTTTGTTGCAGCTTTTGGGTGGGATTTTTAGTTATTCAAACATGCAAAGAAGGTTCAAAATCAAGCCAAAAATGTTTTTGTGCACTTGCAACAGGGATCTCAATTACCTCTAGCCTCTATTAATAATTTAATAAATTTTAGGAAATCAATTTTAGCTACTAAAAAATAGAAAAGCTTTTAATAAATGCTCAAAAATTTTGAAAATCTACCAAATGCAGAAAAATAGTGATTTCAACACAATTTAATTAGTAATTAGAATTTTGGGATGTTACAGATCTACCCCACTTAGAAAAATCTTGTCCCTGAGATCTGGATAGATTTGAAGGAAAATAAGGTGGAGATACGAGAGAGGATAGATACCGCTGGTCGTGGAGGTGTTGGCAGCAGTTCTTCCAGCTTTAGACATTGCAAGCCTCATGGTGATTTGCAGACTACTGCATTGTAGTTCGGCTACCTTGGTCAGTAGTATACTTATGGGGCAATGCTTGGGATTATGATCTCGTCCTTTGCAAAGAAAACAAGTGACGTTGCTCATAGGGCAATTTTTAGGCTTGTGGTCCTTGTCGTAGTTGGGGTAGTTCACAAAGCAATGACTTGCATAATGTCCCATTTTGCTACAATAGGTAAAGGCTATTTGTTTCCTAGAACAATCTTTTGGCTAATGGTATTTCTCACAACTAGGACAATAGGAAATCAGGCACGTGTAGCACTAGCGTCTTGTTTGCCCACACGTAAGGCAAGTGCAACCTTTGGCTTGTTGTAATAGGGGACAACATTTGGTGATATGTCTTGTCTTCCCAAGGAATTTGTGATTGATACACCCTCTTTTGCCATTGTCGAATTTGCTGGCGAGAATTTCCCTGAATCAACCTTCTAGTTTCTTCTGAGGACAACTTTTTGCATAGTGTCTAGTATCACCGTAATGGAAACAAATGACACAATTGCGGGGTTTGCCTCATGAAGTGCCATTGTTTCCCCTGCCATGGTGGTTTCTCTCGGTAGTCCTTGCGAGCTGAAGTTGGGTGAAAACTCAACCTGACATTTGGAGTTTAGGGGGCTAATATTGGGGTTCTTCCCATGTGTACTCTTGGCCGATTTCACCTTCTTCTTAGTCCGAATTACTCCGAATGTTCTTTTGTAGCTTGCCATTGCCCTACAGGGTGCAGTATAAATTAAAAAGTCTGCCGGTGTCTGGGGAGGGTTAGGGGAAGGAGCAATGAAGAGTCAACGAGAAGCGGTACTAGAGAAGGAAGTTTAGGGGGAAAAATCTTAATCTTTAGAAGTTGTCAAGCTGCCAGCAGCCTTAGTGAGATCGCCAAAACATGTTTCTAATTACATTTTTGTCCATAAGCCAGCATTCACCACCAATCAGAATAACCAAAACGGGTTTTCCTACTCTACATCGTTTGTATAATCATATCGATCCACCAATGTATCTTGGCCTAGACCATGTGAATTTTTCAAAACATCATCCTTCGTTGAGTAGAGACATGGTTTAGACGTCTTTCCAATTATGGACTCCTAGGACAACAAGGATTGATCTTTAGGTGTCGATCTTACCTTGTACTACCTATGGACTTTTCTCCTTATTCGATAATCATGGTCGAATATACTTATGAAAATTACATTTGACCACAATTTCTATCATAACGCGATACAGGATTCATGGTAATCCAATATACCATTATCCTACCACAATATTTGTGTATTCATTACTATTTTCTTAAGTACTCTCAAATGTATAATAATACGACTATAGATCCAATTTTAACCTCAGTGATCCCCAACTTATTACCACTAGTAACCACTGAGAAATTATGATCTCATCACAAATTCAATTTCTAACTCCGACTAATCATATCCGAATTTAGTTCACAACTCCCTGATATACCCACCAAAATCTCTAGTCCAAGTTCTAAGTGACACTCCATTATCATTTATTCAACCCACAATATGCATTTTACAACTCCAATTTGAACATCCTTCCATCATATGCTAGGTATTAGCCGTACACATGCTTATAACTCATCCTTATAGTCCTACTAATTATAAATATGACTCATATTTAACCATCAATGGTAGCATCCACCAAAATCTACAAGTATAGGTAATCCTCCAAGGTTAACTCACATGGCTAGATAGTTAACTCGATTATCTATGATCAAGCTCAAGTATTATGGGTAAAAATCCAATTTCTCATTTAACTAAAAATCATCCAAACTATGTCACTCTGGCAAGTCAATTCTTTTTTGGTTACAAGAGCCTTCAATCTTATCTTTGAAATTTCAATTCCAACACATTCTTTTATAAATAGTATGCCCCATTAATTCATCCATATATTCCCACAAATTGGTCCATAACCCACCACTTGTTTCACTCTCTTATTCTAATAATCCTCCACTAAAGTCCATTGTTACTACTTGGAATTTTATACCATGTCATTTAAACTTCCATCAAGTAAGAATGTACAATTCATTCTTTTTCAATAATCCATCATAGCCTCTACCATGCCATCGTCCTTGTATTGGTTTATAAACCATTCAATTTCTAGAATGGTTGTTCATCAAAACGTCATCATATCTTAAGTACAAACCCAATATTACCACCACTGACTATTACATTGACTTGAGTGATCCAACTGATATTCCTTATTCCAATGAGAAAGAGCAACCCACAATCTCTGCAACTATTTCTTATGTGGCATCTTCTCTTTATTCATACTACTCAAACTAAAATAAATTTCGTGCCTTCATGATGCAACTCGGCATTCATTAGTCATCAATCGCATGCTCTCCATTTTGGGAGATTTTTAAATATAGCAAATGAGTTCCAAAAATTGTGAAAACTTTTGGGGAGATTCCCCGCTTAGTCTAGTTCTTAATAAAAATTTAACTCCACCATTTACCAGCCCCAATTTTGCTTGAAAATTAATTTGTTGCTATAACTTTTTGGTAGGATTTTTAGTTACTCAAAAATATGAAGAAGGATCAAAATCAAGCTAAAAATGTTTTTCATACACTTGCAATGGAGATCTCAATTATCTCAAGTCTCTGTTAATAAATTAATTAATTTTAGAAAATTATTTTTAGATGTTGAAAAATAGAAAAGATTAGATTAAATGCTCAAATTTTTTTGAAAATCCACCAAATGCAGAAAACAATGATATCAACACAATTTAATTAGTTACTAAAATTTTGGGATGTTACACCCCATAACAAAAACACATCACATCCTACCTATTTCTTCCTCACGTAGTGGGGCACTGGAGCGTCTTCTCGCCCATGAGAATAAAAATTTCTTAACGAAATATATCGCGATGGCTTACCTGATTTGTAAAAGTTGAGTTACCACCACCAAATCATCTATTTGCAAGGCCCATACTTCTAATTTTCATAACAAATCATCAACAAATTCAACCAATCTGATGGTACCCCACACAGCAGGCAAACTCTAGCAACAACTGTGGTGCTCATCTGCATCAGGAGCTTCGACGGGGATGCACCCTGCTTCAATTGCATCAACCCTTCTCACAACAACAACAAAACAAATAAAATACCCAAATGCAACAATTTTTCATTAGAAAAAACTTGCTATAAGATTTGAGAAAAGATACATTGCAACAAACAAAATTAGTACTTGCAACAATGGATAAATGGTGCTGCAACAATTCGGGAGAATGCCTACAACAAAAGTCTATCCGAAGATATGCAACAAACAAAAAAATTCTTGCAACAATCGAGAAAGGGTGTTGTAACAAAAAAATACTAGAATGTATAAATTTCCATTAAAAACAACTTGCTATAAGATTTGAGGAAAGATTTATTATCACAAACAAAAATAGTAATTGCAACTATGGATAAATGGTGCTACAACAATAGAGAACAACCGCAACAAAAGTCTACTTGAGGATGTAGCAACAAACAAAAAATAAATCTTGCAACAATCGAGAAAGGTTGTTATAACAAATCAAGAGAACACCTACAACAAAGCCTAACGATAGAAGAAGCGTGCTATTAGTGGCGATGATCAAGCTCATCGAAGGAGGAGGCCATGAGCTTGTTGCCTCATCTTCAGTGGGCTTGGATCTGACTGGCTGAGGTCAGCCCCTCTGCCTTGTCACCTGTCACACTGCTGGTCCTCCGATAGAACAATACCCGTAAGTCTTCTTCTCTCGTCATTGCCCTAAATCCTTTGGCCACACTTGGCCACCTGGCAGAAGGAGTGTTTGGCTCAACATTGATGGCAGCCGCGGTGCCCGTGCATATACAGTCTGCACTTAGCCATGAATGGAGAGAGAGAAGGGCTTAGCGCTGGTGCTCAGCTAGAGCAGAGCTCACTGAAGCAAATGAAAAGAGAGAGAGGGGGTAGGTGGGGGAGATGGGAGTGGATGATGAGTGAGTGAGAATCATTTTGTTGCTCATGTGAAAAAGGTCAAGTGGAGGAATTCAGTGAGTGAAGCATCCAACGACTAGACGGTAGCGATCCCCATAATTAATTCCTAGCTCCCTAACACTGCTATATACAAATGGAAAAAAAAACTAGAGAGCTAATGCAATACTCCAACAGTTACTACACTATAACAACCAAAGAGGGAATTAAGCAAATTTCCCTTGACATTAACTTCATCCAAGACCTGGTAACCTGTTTTTGTCAGCTTTTGCCTTCACCCAAGAGGCCAAGATCTCATTCTACTGGCATTATGACATCAATTTTAATGCTGTGTCTGCATTGATTGGGTGGTCATTCATAAGCAGCAGTAGTACACCTCCTTAACTAACCATGCATTAATCTGACCCCGTGCATGACTTCCCTAGCTACTCCTTTAATTACCAACCAGTTGACCCAGACAAGCACTACTACTCCTGCTCCTTTTGTAATAGATAGATTAGGCCATACAATCCATTTACTTTGCAAATCCCTTAGGTAGGCAACCTTCTGGATCCAGAGTGACCTAGTGATTGATGTGCCCAATTACTGTGAATCTATTAAGACTCGGATTTGCAGTTGGGCCTCATCAATCAATTCTCTTACCTATCAGATTTTCACAGAACAAATGGAACAAATGTGTTAATTGAGTGATGATTATAGAAAAGAAAGATGCTACTACTACTAACTTGGTCTACAGTTCCACATGAATCTTAGCCGTTGATATATGGCCCCGCTCGTTTCGACTTGAGCTTCTGGCTTATTTTTCACTAATCATAAATTTCATCTTTTTCCGAGCTTTTGGCTTTTTTTGAGCTTTTTTGCCAGTTCTTTTTTTTCCGTATTCATTTGCGTTGTCCGTGATGAGCTAGTATAATTTTCTATTTTTGAATATTTTAAAATTTAATTATGTCAAATAAGTCACTTTCAGCTACAGTAAAATTTCAGTCGCTACAGTGCAATTTCATCCATAAGTCAGCTTCTCAGCCCAATCAAGCAGGGCCTATATAATCCGGCAGTGCTATTGCGACTGCTTAAGTTGCGGTTACACTAGCAACTGCACAGGAACCGTGCAGGATTGATGTCCAACTCATCTGATGGTGCCTGTTCAAGAGCTGCTACCCATTGGAAGAGAGAAGCAAATCTTGCCCATCAGTCCCCTTCTCCGTGAACTAACCAGAAATTGCTGCTGCTTGGCAGCTTGCATTAAACGGCATTGAAGCACAGTTCAAATTTCCATGAATGGCCGCCCTGCTCCATGAATGGCCATGTGAATCCAGATCAAGCAGAAAGCATAGGGTGATGCATTCTCCTAGTAGGATCAGTAATGTGAAACGTACTGTTGGAACAGCAAAATCTCTTCAGGTTATGCTAATAATACCAGATTTAGAGTATTAATACTAATCTTAAAATGGTCCCGTGGATGTGAATAATGGGGACCACATACATCATCATCATGTCTAGTGTGTGCGCTATTACTGAACCTTCAGAACGACATTGAGACCCAATTTGAAGATCCCCATGAACTGAAAAAACTGATCGAATTTTAAAGTTGATTTGATAGGTTTGGTTGTGGTTTATAGTTTGGTTTATTTGAGGTTTCGAAACCGAAACTTTTATGTATGAATTAATTGAAAATTTTATAAAACCAATTAAATTGGCTAAATGATCACCACAAGTATGGTCCTTAGACACAACAAACGTGTCAGAGTATAGTGGCATGACACAACAAACGTGTCAAGAGTATAATGGCATGACACAACAAACGTATAATGGCGTGTAATTTTATCAATTCAGTTTAGACGCTAGATTGAACATAAAAGGAAAATGAGCACTGAAAGGAAGGAAATACCGAAACAATATTCACCATCTACTAGCTAGTGTGGCTGCCATCAAACGTACATTAGCGTGATAACAAATCTATTTCAAGATTGCGCACATCAACAGTGTACAAGATATATTGAAGAACCTGCACGAGTAAGTTGTTTTGCATCTTGGCAAGACACAAGGAACACTAGATACCTGAAAGGAAAACGATCTCATCAGTCAAAGCCAATTTTGGCTACTCAGTACTCGCCAGTGCAAAAGTCGTACCAACAACATTCAGCTGGTTCAAACAGTAAAGATCAACTGCTAAATTTAATCATTTCCGCATTATTTGATGGAACTAACACTATGTTCCGCTGAAGGCATTTTGGGAATTTTCCATTTGGATTTTCGGATTACAAAAGGAGGAAGAGACGGGCCCACTTATTATTCAGAGAGAGGAAGAGGATAAGGAGCCACTGGCTCATTCTGTTCACCTTATCAAAAGGGAGATGGGGATCGTGGGGATAGATCCGATCCCCACCTCCCTAACTCCGGCAGCCTTGGCATTGGTTGTTGGCTGCACGGTCCTTTCTCCCTCTTCTTATACCAGTTTGGGTAATCCTCTCACAAATACTGTGAGCTCCAATCAAGTTTCCCCATCTCTCTTCTTCCTCCTCGTTCACCGAGTGATTGCACTAGGATTTGAGCCGAATCCAAGTGGTGGCGCCAGCGTGTATTCGGTATTGGGTTGCGGCAGCGCCGATTTTGCCAGCTTGGATGTGATCCGATGGTGGTAATGTTCTTGTACAATCTTGTTTGACAATGTTTGTGCTTGCATGTTTCAGCAACCTTGGTGCTTGGTCAGCGCTGAGATTAGGACTTGTACAGCATTCTCCTACCCTCAACCTCAAGTCTGTTGTGTTAGTCGGGTCGTGTGGGTGGCTTTGTATCTCCGAGAACCACACCGCAGTGCAAATGGCGGTGATAGGTTTTCTTGGATAGCGTCGACTTCGGTGTGCCTAGCCTTGCTGCCTTCTAGGTAGCTTCGAGTGCCATCACCTCGTGAGTTGCCTTTGGTTCCTGTTGTTATTGTGCATTTGTGAGCCATTCTAGTGTACTTTAGTATTTGATTAGTTATTTGAGACAACTGCATGATAATCTATGGTATTAACGTTTGCCCGATGACGATTCATGGTCTATATGAGATTAAGATGATGTTTTAGGATAATCTGCTATTACTTCGAGAAGTTGGCTGCTAATCATTATTCTAATTGTGATACTACTCATTGTTGCTTCTGTGGTATATAGATGCATGCTAGTTACTTCAGTTGTGCTTCGGATAAGATATATACTTGCTGATCTTTGATTTAATCATTCAAGTATAATCACTGAAAGAGCAGTGCATTATTTGTTTAATTGCACTGAATTGCATCTGATTATTATGGTAAGATAGTTTACTCAGAACTAGCAGATTATCTAGAGATCATTGTTTCATTCTGTGATTAAATATAGACCACCATGTTGAGAAAGCCTTGCGTTAAAACAAGTGCAACCAACATCTGAGAGCAATAATTAGAAAATCACAATTTGAGTACTATGCTAATTGTTGATTTATATTTAGTAGTCCCAGTGAGCATGATTTCATATTCAAATGGCAAAGTAGAGATTTGTGATCTTGCAATCATTTTATTTTTGCATGTTATTTAATATATGATCGAAACATGCTTTACTTTTCATTTATAATTTGGGAATTTTATTTAAATATTTGCCGCTTTATCTACAACACACTAGAAAGAGTAACAAGAAAACAGCACCAGAAAAATAGTAGAAACAGCGATCAATGTTCATGTTTTTTCGGCAGCATCAATGTTTGTTTAGTGATCAAAAACCGCTGCAAGACTGTCACAACTGGATACTAAACAACCAATATTGTCCAGCAATGTATAGTATGATCATTACCTATCATATTCATACAGTGCAAATGGAGCTAGTACATTTATAACTTTAAAGAATGGTTAATAAGAAATTAAAATCAGTCAAAACTGGCACAATAGAAGCATGACCCACAAATATAGGGGATTTGGATATTTTAGGCTCTCAACTTTCTCAAACGGAAATGTCATCAACTCCAATGCAAGGTAGAACGAGTGACTGACACAGAGTGATACGATGATGTACAAAGTATAATAGATCAATTACGAAAGAAATTATTAATGGTGTACGATGTACAAATTACAGGCCACTACGACGAAATGACATACACGAGCAAAATTTCACAGCAATGGAAAAGCATCTAGTACTAGCATTCACAGAAGTACTAGCATCTAGTACCAAGGAAAATTGTGAGGAAAAGCAAATAGACAAAGAGAGGGCAACAATTAGATGAATCTGCTATTATATATTTGTACATTGCACACAAGTATTAGCATGAACAGATCAACAAAATCACATGTAAGGCCAAATTCAGAGATGATACTTCAGTACGGCGAACAACATCTACTTATTGGTAACAAAGGACACACATATCAAGAGTTATTTTGAACTGAGCATTCACTCCGTAATTCAACAAACATGAGAACAACCTCAATATACAAGAAACTTGATGATTATGATTTCCCAATTCCCAAGCATCCAGTGCATCCTTATTTCATTTGATACAATGTCAACGAGCACATAACAAAAGATTAATCACTTTCAAGAAAAGAAATTATTCAGACAAGTTTATTATGCTTAGTTGCTTACCACCAAGTACCAAAAAAATAAAACTATAACAAGTCCTAGAAAGAAACTGTAACATTCCAAATTTTAGGGCATGCAAAAATGAGAGAAATTTTAAACTTTTTAAATGCATTTTGTTTCCTTGGCTCTTTATTGGAGATTCTTTGAAAAAATTTGATTTAAAAAAAATCAAGAATGTAATGCAATTCAAAAACTGAGTTCAAGTTATAAAAACTAAAAAGATGATTAAAAGTTGGCATGAGAAAACTTATGGTGAAAGTCAACTCAAAAGCTCACAAATATAAACTTGGCACTGAAAATGAATATTAAAGCATATTCTGAAATTATTTAAGTCAAATAAGTGAATTTAAATTCAAAAAGAAACCTTCTCAGACTTTTCTAGAAACATCCAGAGAAGATAAAATTCTAAAAAAATTTATACAACCATCTGCACAGCACCAAAGACCTCCACAAAATTTTTCAAACATTTTGGAACTTTTTTAGCTGTAATTTCAAAGTGAACTTGAGTTCAAACTGGTTCAATCGAAATTCATCCAAATCTCAAATTTTCAAAAAAGAATTCAAAGCGCCAAGTTGTCCTTGAGCTTGGCCCAGCCTACCCACACCTTTTATCCTCTTAGACCCCGCCGGGAATGCCACTCCCCTACGCCAGACTGCGTCGCGCATGCGCCGTGCCACGCCCCGCGCCGCTCCGCTCCTTCAATCGGATCACAAAGCCCCGAGCGCCCATTCTTCCTCCGCTCCAGCCAAAGTGCCACTGCTCGCAATTCGGGGACCCTCCGCGCCATTCTTCAATTGCCCGCGCACAGAGCTTCGCCTGAAGACCTTGAAGCAATCTCGAGCCTCCACGGCGGCCTCCCCACGCCGAACCGGGTGCACACCGTCGGCCTACTCCGGCGACTTCCCGGCCACACCGTTGCCACTAGTGAGTTTCTCTTGACCCCCTCATGCTCATGCTCCCTCACTCTTCCTCTCCTTTCTCTCCGGCCGCCGGCGCCCTGCTCACTTCCCCATGCCCGGCCGCCATTCTCGCCGACGACCACCTCTAGTGCGGCCCCGAGCCACAGTGACTCCTCCCCTGGCCTCCTCGACTCCACGGCACTCCATTTTACTGGTCACCACTGTCTCTCCGATCGCCTGCCACCGCAATGCTGCCACCAGCCTAGCATCGCCGCCTCTGTTTTGGCTCGTCCCCTGTTTCACCAACAGCTCTCTCTGTGCATCCCTTTGTTTTTATATGACAAGTGGGCCCATCACTAATCTTAGACCCCACATGTCACAAATTGTGTCCCCCTTTTTCCAATTAAAAGGTTATATAATATGGAGATTAAAATAATTAACATAAATAGAAAATAAAAATCAACTGCTAGATAATTTAAGTTATACATAAAAATAAAAGATAAGAATAAAAATCAAAATTATAAAATTAAAATAAAGATTTCTGCAAGATAAAAATAATAGAAACTTAATCTTGATCCCTTGCATGTTTTAGCAAAATAATTTCATATGAAAATTGATTTGAGCCAAGATATTTAATTTATTATCTTTTGAATTGAAACATACTCTATGTACAAAGGCCGCATAAAATATAATTAGTTTAAAGAATAAGTCTTGTTATGAAATTATAATGGAAGTGTATGCCAATTAAGAATATTTGAGAGCTAATCTTCATTAATTACATGCCAATAAAGATTTAATCCTTAAGTAAGAATAGTTTATGCAAAATTAAGCCATGATATAATAATAGGCATTATTTATGCATCTTAAAAATTATGAGGCCCTTGTTAAACAATGGTTAATGATTAAGGGAAGTAATTTGAACAGTAATTCAATAACATATAACTACATATATTGAAGTTTAAATTAAAATCCACCTTGCATATAATTTATCAAATAAAATAATTATCATATCCTTAAATGTGCTTCTCAAATTCTTTTGCCAATTAAAAAGACATAATAATTAAAGGAAAAATAATTATCCTTATGTCTCTATCACTCAAAATCTCTACTACTTAAAAGTTTGATTTGGTGGTAGTAGGTTCATTCTCTCTTAACTCTCAATAGCCGTTCATTCTTCCTCGACTCTCCATAGTCGTTAGATCTCACGATCTCTCTTTCCATGTGCGGTTACTTGTTACTTTCATAAGTCAGTTCCAATAATGACCCTTTCTTCTATTATTTATTGGGCGCATGCCCTTCTCTCCCGAAAAACCGTGCCGCGTCCCCTCTAGGCACGGGGAGGAGAGGCATCGGCGGCATCGAGGTGGTGGTGGTGGTGCATCGGTAGGAGTGGTTTGCGGCTTCGGCTTCGGCTTCGGCGGCGAATGGGGAGATGGAGAGCACCATGATGGGGATACAGGGAGACGGGGCGCCGTGCGTGCTGGACATGGACGACGCGGAGACCATGGGCACCGGCATCGAGGGCATCTATGGTGAGGACTGCGCCACCGAGGAGCAGCTCGTCACGCCATGGACCGTCTCTGTCGCGAGGTGAGTGTGGGGCTGGGAGGTGGCTGGGATGAGCTGCCGTCATCGTCGGCAGCGGTGGCATCCGTCATGGCGAACGAGCTGGTGACCCCCACATCGACCCCGACATCCGCATCATTCTCCGTCCTAGAGCAGATCTCGCGTCGCGGGCCTGGTCGCCGGGATGCAAGTGGAGCTCCCTTCCCGCGCCGCCACCCAGCCAAGCAAGGCAGAGGGGACGCCGCCGACCTCCCCAGTGGTTGCCGCATCGGTAGCGGAGGCCGCGCCACTCATCCTGGGTGGGTGCGTGCGGCGGCGGGCAGTGAGCGAGCGGTTCGCTTAACCCAGTGGCTCTTTTCGCTGCGACGTTGGCCGCACGGGCGCCGAGACCTTCCTCCTCACCCGGCTCACGCTCATCCTCCTCCGCTTCCTCATGTACTCTCCAATTCCATTTCCCTTGCTGCCACTTTCACATGATGATTTGCTTGTGATCTTACTATAGTTAGATATATCATGGCATTTATTTTGGAGAATTAGTGTACCATGACATGTTTAGCACGTAGCTAAATGAACTTTACTAAGCTTGCTACTAAGATCAGATGCTAAAGCTCAGAGAATTTTCATATGATGCTTCTATTATCACGGTGTGGTCTTTTCCGAGATTATTGTTCAGTTCACTGCAATAACTTGTCTAATTTGTGCAGGATAGGCTACAGATGGATCTGGCAGTTCCTAGCCCTCTGCTGTTATACAGTCTTGCTTATGCCGAGTTTTATTCAAGGTTGGTGTTTTGAGTTTTGACACCACTTTTTTAGTTCTGCATGCAAGGGGCTCCCTATTCTTGTCTCCATTGTAGGATATTGGGTGATATACTTGGTGCCGCCATTGCCTCGAAAGAATGTTTGATATAATACAATAGATATCATACAGTAGAATTGACTCTTGTTTTGCTCCAGTTGTATATTATTACTTCTTCTCAAGCCAAGTTCATAGAAGTGTTGTATATGGAGAACAAACCAGAAACAGGTATTTCTTTCATTTTTACATGTTTTACCATGCAGATATGTAACATCCCAAAATGAGAATTATTGTAATTGTGAAAATTTTAAAACCTTTTATTTTTTTCCAGTGCTGTTTAAAAATATTGGTGTTTACTCGAATTTCTTGATTTGGTTCCTTGCTCAAAATCCGAATTAACAAAATCTTGATCAGTAACCAAGACTGAAAAAAATCAAATCAAGGAAATTTTTAATTCTCTTGCAAGCCCTAAAGTCTGAAAAAAATATAAATATGTAAATATAAAATTAAATTAAATTAACACTGCAAAGTTTAAGATCAAAAATGGGAAATTTCAAATCAAAAGTTAATATTAAAAATTTTCCCCATCTAATTAATTTAGTCAATTTATCAAATTCTAAAAAAAATGAAAACAACTTCTTGGGCCGCAGCCCATCTTTCTCCCTGTCCCGGCCCACTCCTATTTCTTCCAGCCCGTCCGGCCTTTTCTCCTCCTGGCCTTCGGCCCGAACACCTCACGCCTCCTTCCTCTATCCTCCCCCCTGCTCCTCCTTGGCTCTCACTCGCCCGTGCCCGCGTCGTTCCCGCTGAGCCTGGCCAGCTTCGACCGCGCCCAGTCCCCGCGCCATGCACGTGCATGCCCAGGCCGATCGAAGCTCTGCCACACATGTAGCCGTGCACCGCGCCGCTGCGCCACTGTCCGCATGTTGCGTCGATCCACGCCACTCTGCCCTTGCGTTGTGCCACAAGCTCAAACTCGCCCGAGGTGTTGACCCTAGCAAGCTTCCCGCGAATCCTGCTATCACCGTTTCCTCACCGTCTTGTCGCATGGCCCTACGCCCCGCTTGCACACCCGTGAACCCCCTGCTCCAGGCTGTGCACACCCGTGACACCCTGCCGCACGGCCTTGTCATCTTTGCGCGCTGCCCACCAGTCAATGACAATAGTGCCGCCACAGTTGTGCTAGCTCGCCGGCTATAAGAAGCCCGAGCGCTACTGAGCTTCCACCATGCCCGCACCGGCCGCTGCGCCTCCACGCTACCTCGGCCACTCTGGTGAAGCCCCCGCAAATCGACCACATCACGGCATGCCCCGAGTAGCCTCCTCCCTCCTCCCTCGAGTAATTGGACTCCAGTGCCCCCAGCTCGCCACGCGGCCGTTCTTCCTCGCCGCTGGCCAAAATCACCATTTCTGCCATCATCTCCTCCTCGGTCGGCACCAGCCCGATTCCTCGCACTGGGAGCACCTCCTCAGCATTCTCGAGCTCCTCGAACCGTTGGCCGACGCCCTCTGCTGCCCGAGCTCTCCCGCCACGGCGACTCGACCGCGCCGCCACCCACGCACGTCGCCGGCGCACCTCATCATCTCCTCGGCCAAGCTACCGCCATCGGTGAGTCCCTCAATTAAACTTATTTGGACTTTTGTTAGATTTGTTGAATTTGTCAGTCGATAGTCGTGTAATTAGTCACTAGAGCCACGAATGGATGATAAGTTCGAGCAGGATCAAGACTTGAAAAGAGACGATGATCAATAATCCAAATAATCAACAGGGAAGGCTTTGAGTGAGATCAAGGCCATGGTAAATTGAGCAAGGCAAGTCATCTTGATCATATTGATCCTACATTTTATGCAAAATTATGTTCCTTTAAGTTATCAAATTGCATGCGTACTTTATTATGCAAATGTATGTCAAAGCTTAGGGTAGTTACATTCCTATTTGATGCTTTAAGATACTACTATGCCTTTCCTTGACATTTGAATCACCTGACCATTGTCACCCTAGATGTTAATGAAAACTTTACTAGCTATAGGTCATATTAAAATGCCATGCTAGTCTTGTCAAGTCCAGGGCACTAGTGGCCCTGATCGTCAATCTTTAAATATGAAAACTGGTTTTGGGAGAGTCACGGGATGTAAGTGGCTGATAATTCATGATAACTTAATTTATGCCTCTCAAAGCCCTAAAAATCTACTATACCTGTCTGGACGGATGGTAAGAGTGGTGGGTGTGGATGTAACACAAGGGCTGTGGTTTGTGGAATGAACTACCCGGATATATTAAGGACATAATCTTGTGATGACCCCTTCATGTACAACAGTGCAATCACAAGCTGGTAAAATGTAGGCTTGGCTGAATAATTTACTAGACCCTCTAGTCATCTCATGGAAGACGGGTGTAGGTGGGTAATAAAAACCCCGCACAGAATGGGACATTGGATAGAGGTGACGTTGCCAAGGCTAGCATGTGTGGAAGTAGAGTCCGACTGCGCTAACCTGTGGTGGACATCCCGCACAACCTATGGAAGCAACCCCATAGGAGTGAGATGCTAAAAGGCGAGGTTTCATAAAGGCCTCGTGATAATCACTCGATCTGCGTGACTAAGGAATCGTGTAAACCCATCGGGATGATTGTCTCTTGTGGTTAAAAATGTACAGTCTCTGCAGAGTATAAACTATTCGAATAGCCATGCCCACGGTCAATGGCGGACATGGAAATCTTCCTCGAGTTAGTTCTATTTCAAAACTTTTGAAGGTGGGAAGAAAACTATCAGGCGGATGTAAACCTGACTTTGGCAATTTCCCTAGAGGGATGTACTCCAGTTTTGACAATAAGGTGTAAGTAACCTAATGATCAAAAGCCAGCATAGGTGGATGGAACCATGTAATCGGTGGATAGAACCTATACCGCTATAGATATGATACTGCATGATTTCAAATTCTTTAAAGCATGTTTGTAAAATGCTAAGTCATAGGGAATTTTAATTATGATTATTGCAAATGTCACTTTAAGTCTCACTTGACAGCCTTGCATATATTATTATTTGCATTCTATGTGGTGGCTTGCTGAGTACCGTTGTACTCACTGTTGCTCAATTACCATTATTCAGTCAAAAAGAAAAAGAAGATCAAGCCCTACGGTGTCTTAAGGGGATTGAAAGAACTGAAAGATGAAGAGGCCAAGAACTAGGTCGCGAACCCCAGTTGGCTGCCTGTGGGCAAATCCTGAGGGTCCTACTTGAGTGAAGTTTCCATTGCTGCATTTTATTGATTTCGGCTTGATCGGCCCATGAGTAAGTTGTTACTGTATTATCTACGCTTCCGCATAATATGTTTTTGGTATACAGCAATGTATCTATGAACACTATCTACTGATCCAGGGAATAGTGTGATGGAATCACAGAGAATTCCAGGTTGCGAAACCTAGGGTCCGACAAGATAATATCTCTATTCAATAAACCAATAGTTTGTCTCGGACTCTCAGTGCACGTGGTATAGTTAGTTTAGTTGTTGATATCTTGTGCCCTGACATTTGTTTCTGTAGATTGGATCTCTATATACCTACTGGCACAACAGGGTTGAAGCCAGTTGTGGCATTTGTCACTGGTGGAGCATGGATCGTAGGGTGAGTAGAAGTATGTACTATCTTGGAACCCAACTTTTTTATTTTGCATTTTCCAGAATTCCAGTAAGATTTAGATTTTGTCTTGACTTTGTATGGCGAATTATATATCTCTCAGGTACAAAGGGTGGGGTGCCCTTTTAGGCAGACGCTTGGCAGAAAGGGGCATCATAGTTGCATGCATTGATTACAGGTACTCAGGATAGATTCCAAATATGCAAAGCAGCATGCTTCTCATATAATACTCATGGAGCATAGCAATGGTTTGTTTGCAGAAACTTTCCTTAGGGGACTATTGGTGACATGGTAGAAGATGCATCCCAAGGAATCTCTTTTTGGTGTGTTTTGGGCACAGCTTGGCACATTTAGTGTTTGGAACGAAATAAGCAAGTTGCAATGGTTTTTTTTTGGTGTTTGATAAAAAATCACATAGCCTGTGTAGTGTGTAATTGGGAGGTTCTTTGCTCACAAGTTTCAAAAAAGTTTGTGCTAAAATTTCTCTGATTTGGTGTTTTTTTTCTTTTTCGGGAAGCTAATTTTTTTAGTAGTTTCACTCCTGTATGTAATGTTCGTATCAGATCACTCTTGTGTTTTAGAGCGCAGATTGTATTTAGTTGATGGCATATGTTTCTAACCATAATAGCGAATATGAGATAAGAAAGTGGAAAGAAAAGAAAGATCTTTGTTGTAGAACATTGTGTGATCTTGCTCTCTTCGTTGAGTCAATTCATTGTACAAGATTTTTTTTGCATACCATAGAAGTAATTCAAGGGTTTAATGAATAATACAATGCCGTATAATGGTTTGTTCGCAGACTCTGCATTCAATCAAACTTTGAGTTGGCTTTCAATGGTTGAAATCTCAAAATTGGGGGAGTCAATAGAATTTGTTCTGTACTTACAATCTAATCAATGTTAGGTGTTGCACCACTGTCCATTTTCAACAAGTGGTGCCTTTACCTGTTGTTTTATGCTTCTTCTTCTTCTTTTCATGTGTGAGATGCAGATTTAGAATTTTACACACAGAAACTGAATTTTGGAATAATTTTTAGCCATGGGCACAGCCGTGGATGCTCCTGCAGTTGTGACTGAGAAGGTGATAAAGGCGGCAGTCGCCCAATGGGGGGGGGGGGGCGACTGGAGCCTATTTTTATAAAAAAATTTCTCGCGGGTATATTTATGTAATTTCGAATAAAAAATGGATTATCCATACAAAAAATTCGTTCATTTTATGGCTGAAATTGTGCTTTTCATGCAGGAGATTGCCGAGAACATGTTGGGTGATAAGAAAGTTGTGGTTATGTTTGTTCTAGGTATCTATCTTCGATTATATGTGTACTATTGAATATTATTAAGTGCTACATGCATTTAAAATAAATAAACTTTCTTTTGTATCTGACAAAAAATGTACACATAGGTAGTCCTCGAAGTGGAAAAGGCACACAGTGTGCCAACTTTGTTGAACACTTTGGATTCACCCATCGTAGTGCTGGAGACCTTATGCGTGCAGAGATTAAATCTTGCTCTCAGAATGCGTATCTTATATTTCCTTCCATATGTTTCTTTGGAACAATATTGTTCCAAAAATTATATTGGTTACGTTCACTTATTTAGTTAACATTTGCTTGCATGTTTCTATATGTTTATTGCTACACTTCCTGTTTTACAAAACTATGATTGAGAACATGATAAAGGAGGGAAAGATTATTCCATTGGAGGTAACTATAAAGCTCTTGCAGGAAGCCATGATAAAAAGTGGGAATGATAAATTCCTAATCGACTGGTTTCCAAGGAATGAAGAGAACCATGATGCATTTGAGAATGTTCTAAGCCCATCTTACACTTCAAAATTAAGATCTTTTCACTCTTCACTAGCATGATAATTCAAGAGCTTCTTTCATGTTTTACGAAGCAATTTCACTTTCCTATCTCAATGACACTCATCAAGTCATCATATTGAAGACTATATTGGCATTTTTATTAGTAGGCAAGGAATCAAGGTCAACTGAATTTAGCAATGTTGTTGTTACTTCCTGCTATCATCTTCTTTCATATCCATGTATGGGATTTTGACTGTTGGTGTTGTTCATAAAAACCTGTGATATTTGTATCCTTTAAACTTTGATGCACCATTCTGAATAATAGGAGATACCATGTCGAGAAGTTGTGGCTATCTCCTTTGGTTTCTTGTAAATTCTGTTTAGTGTTGCTCATTTAAGAGCTCACAAATAGCTAGCTGAACTGATGTGCTATCAAAGCAATTTCCATCCACAATTACGTCAATATTTAAAATCATGTGGATTCTGTCTTTCAGCCACTAGCGTAAAGCTGGCAACCGTTCCTTCAAGCATTGTGGTGCTCACTCCTGAGACCTTTGATTCAATTGCTCTCGATGAAACAAAAAAAAATGTTCTTGTTGAGTTCTATGCTCCATGGAAAGTTTTCTTAGTTGATTTACTTTGCCTCCATTATCTTTTGCACCGTGAATCCATGATCTTTTCCCAAATGAATATAATTGATCGGGTGCTTATTTGTTCTACAGGTCTGGCCATTGAAAGCATCTTGCTCCGGTTACGTAGATGGCTCTAGCTTGAATTTGTCATACATATTTTAGCTTACTTTTGGAAGTATCGTTATCTCATGCTATTAGCATAGATAAACAAAGTTTGAAGTTTCCCTACTGTACAAATAAAGCTAATTTGCCAGCTATACGTACAAACATTATGAACTATATAATGAAGCTTCTACTTGTTAGATAATTTCTAGGCACTGTTTCAAATAGAACGTGGTATATGCTCCCAATGTAAGTTTGACTGTTTCAAGCTTATCAAATACATTAAACACTTACACAAGGGAAAGAGAAAATAATACATCTGGAATGTTTCTTCGCCGGAGATAAACGTTTCAGTAGGACGTTCTGGCGTTTTGTTGCTTCTGATGATCAGAATTTTGATTTTCTTTTCACATTAGTATGCTTCCAAGTTGGTTGAAAGGGGTAGTGATTGAAGGGGGCAATGGTCGAAGTTGAAGGGGGCTGTGCTCAAAGTCGAAGGGGGCTGTGCTTGAAGTCGCGATCAAGGTCGTAGGTGTAGCGCTTGTGGATGTGGCCATACCATTCATGTTCGTAGTCGTAGCGCCAACCCAGAGGGCACCTGGTCGAAGTCGAAGCCATGGTTGAAGGAGGAAGTGGTCGACGTCAAAGGGTTGTGGTCGAAGGGGGCTGTGCTTGAAGTCGCGATCAAGGTCGTAGTTGTAGCGCCTGTGGATGTGGCCGTAATGTTCATGGTCGTAGTCATAGCACCAACCCGGAGGGCACCTGGTCAAAGTTGAAGCCATGGTTGAAGGAGGAAGTGGTCGACGTCAAAGGGTCGTGGTCGAAGGGGACAATATTGAAGGGGGTAGTGGTCGAAGTCGAAGGGGGCAGTGGTCGAAGTCGAAGGGGAAGTGGTCGAAGTCGGGGCCGTGGTCAAAGTCAACGCCGTTGTCGAAGTCGGGGCCGTAGTCAAAGTCGACGCTGTTGTCGAAGTCAGGGCCGTGGTCGAAGAGGGCCATGGTCGACGTCGAAGGGCCGTGGTCGAAGTCAGGGCTGAACAGGTCAAGCGGATCCAGCAGGTTGGCGCCGGCAGGCGAGCGATAGGGCACAAGCGCATCGGAGGCCTACCAACGTACGACCATCAGCGATGATTGACCGCTCCCGAGGTGTGGTTGATGTCTTCCGACTTATGACCACGAGCGCTGGTCGATGTGTTCCGACTTACAACCACAAACGATGGTCGTCAGCTTTCGACGTATGACCACAAGCCATTGTCAAAGGCTCCTGATTTAGGACCACGATTGATCATTGACTGCTGCCAACTTACGACCACTAGTGATGGTCGACCACTTTCGACCTACGACCACGCGCGATGGTCGACAGTTTCCAACTTACGACGACGATGTGTACTCGAGGGCTCCTGACCTACAACCACAAGGTGTGGTCGATGTCTTCTGACTTATGACCACAAGGTGTGATCAACGGTTTCTGACTTACTTGACGGATTTAAAAACTTTTAGAACATGTTTGTATGCATATTCTAAAATTTTTTACCACCTATGAGTTTTAAAACATGTAGTATGATAAATTTTAAAAATCCGTAGCAACGCACGGGCATTCAACTAGTACAATTGAAATTCAAGTATACCTTGCACATGAATTGGACGCCTCTCTAAAATAAGTTGAATGCCACTATCATTTTTCTTAAATCCAAATATTACTAAAGGGCACATATAATGACTTCAGTTCATGTAAATAACATCTTTAATAAGAGAATCATGATAAAATGCAATCTTTACAAAAAATAATAACTGCCTTGTCTCTATCTCAAGATTTAAGATCACCAATTACGATACCAAGTATCCTGATAATCTCTCTCATCTATCCGTATATCTACCTTGACTCAAAGAACTTCTTTAGTGATGTAAAATATTAAAAGAAATCGAGTCGTGGTACTCTTCGATCAGCTATTCCTTACCATCTTTGGATCCAAAGCAGAATATTCCTGGTAATATTTCCTCATCTTTGGCCCGTCCATGTTTTCCTTCCCGACAAAGCATCTCCTGTGCCACTGGGTGTATGGTGAGTGATGGCGTTAGGAATGGTAATGGTAGTGTAGTCATTCCTGCGTTCACCGCACCCTACGGCATGCAAGGTGATGCACTCGCCGAACCCTGTGCTACTCTTGTATCCGCACTTGCCACACTCTGTGGCGTCTACGGTATGTATGTAGCTATGTCCTCCATGGCATCCGACAGTGACATTGCCACACTTATTGTTACTGCACCACCCTCTTCAACTGAGAACTCCACCAAGTTCTATGCATGACGATTGCAATCACCATCCCATTGCATCTCTACTTAAATGGATTTTGCAACGTCTAGGATCAAAGAGACGGTGTGCCTTGCTTCCTTCATCCACACCTAGATACATCATGAGCATGCTGTGGTCATCTAGCTTCTTGGCATGTGGCCCTGCAATTTTGACATGTGTAGTGCATCCAAACACTCTCAGGTGAGCTAGGCTTGGCTTCTTCCTAGTCCATGCTTCAAAGAGTGTGCACTTGCTCAGTGCCTTCGTCAGCAAACGATTGAGCAAGTACATAGAGTGCCTGACCTCTTCTCCCCACATCTTGCCTGGTACACACATGATCTTCAGTAAGCTTCTTGCTATCGCCATTATGGTGCAATTTCTTCTCTCTACTACATCGTTCTGTTGAGGGGTGTATGGTGTAGTGAGATATCGTTCAATGCCCATATCCTCACAGAAATTGGTGAAGTTCTTGGACAAGAATTCACTACCATGATTGGTTCTCAGAGTCTTTATATTGTGTCTAGAGCCATTCTGCACAAGTGTCTTGAACTTCTTGAAAGCACTGAATGCATCACTTTTGTCTATGAGAATATACACCCACATCCACTGGCTATAGTTATCGACAAGGAGGAAGAAATACATGTTACTGACGCTTGTCATGGGTGTGATTGGGCCATACAAGTTGGCGTGCACCAATTGTAATAGGTCCTTAGCTCTATAATTGGCTTGTACAGGGAAGGGAAGCCTCACTTGCTTGGCAAATAAACACCCTTCACACAACTAGTTCGGGTGAGCAATTTTAGGCAATCCAGTGGCCATGCCTTTCACTGATCATCTTGAGTGCACGAAAGTTCAGGTGCCCAAGTCTTGCATGCCACAGCCACGCCAGGTCTTCAAGCCTCACCATCAGACAAATGGGCCTGCTTGTCTCAATAACCATCTTGTATAGATTGTTTGGAGAGCGTTGCAATTTCATCAAGAGCACACCGTTCCTATCGAACACCCTCAGGGAAACACTGGCCAGCACCACGCTGCTACCATGCTCTATCATGTGACCGAGGCTTATGATATTGCTCTTCAAGATAGGAATGTAATATACCTCAGAGAGCAGCCGTTGGTCGTTGTTCTTGCACTAGAATAGGACCGAGCCTTTTCCTTCAATTTGCACGGTAGAACCATCGCCAAACTTCGCACGCCCTATGATTCTTTCATCCAGTTCCTTGAACTTATTTCGATGGGTAGTCATATGATTGTTGGCACAGTTATCCAGATACCATACATCTGTGTCTACCTATGCCTCTCCAGTAGCACACAGTTTTGGCATGATTTTTCCTTCATTTAGCATCACCATGTTGGGTGCTTCCTCCTGGTGTACAGCGAGTAGCAGTGCAGACTCCTCATTTGTGGGTGCGTGTGAGGCTCACCTCCTCATCACGATGCTTATTGTGGCACTCCAATGCATACTGGCCATATACTTCACAATTAAGCATTTTATATGGCTTTTGTCTTTGCCTCTGATGGTCTTGGTGCGGTGCACTGGAACCACCACAGCCTCCCCTGCTGCAGCCACACCCCCTGCCATGCCCTCTGCCCCGGACACGCCCATCCGGGCTACCAACATCACGGCCCTTACTGCTTGACAGTCTCCATCACTATTCTTCTATCGTGCCTGCCACTCGGCGTGAGCAGGAGTTGCCCATTGTTGTTGCCATAGCCTCGTTTTCATGTATGCTCCTCATATGCCTTGAGATGGCCAATCGCTTCATCGAACGGCATGGTGTCCACATCGGTGAATTGCTAGATTGTAATGACCACCTGCAAGTATTTGTCAGGTATGGAGTCAAACAGCTTCTTGATGGAGCATCATCCTCCAGGGCAGCCTTGAGTCCACTGAATTTGCTTGCCAAGCCATTGATTTTCCTGGCAAACTCATCAGTGGATTTGGTTTCCTTCATTCGCAAGGCCTCGAACTCACTCTTTAAGGTCTACATTCTTGCCTTCTTCACCCGATCAACACCAATGTACCTAGTCTTCAGGCTCTCTCATGCCTCCTTGGCTGTCTTCTTCTTGACGATTTGTAGCAGCACATCCTCTAAAACGACTTGAAAGACACACACCAGTGTCATCATGTCTTTCTTCCTCTCCACAATCACTCTAGCTGTGGGTTCGATGGCTCCCTAGACCCCCTAGGCTTCCATGAATACTTTCATCTTGATCGCCCATGGAATAATTGGAAGAAGTCAACAGCGAGTAATGCATAGAGACACCACCCTCCCTAACTGCATGTTGTGTGGTTTTTTTAGATTACGGAAAAATAATATTCCGGCCTTGATCATTCCCCGGGAATGACTACAGCCAAACATAACCAAACCAAAATACAGCCCGCACTCCACATAACAGTGCAACAAAAACTCAGCCCACACTCCACCTAACGGTGTTACAAAATCTCCTAAACATCGAACACAAGCTAAAAGGGCCTAACCCTTCAATCTCAAACATGTGCTCCACCCATTCTTACTGAAGATCTCCATCACCACTCTCTCCAATCTTTTGCAACCATTTATGAGTGAGCTTCTCGCTTCCTCTTTAGACAATTGAGACCAGCACCTGATCCAGTAAGTCCCCCTGAAAATGACCTGCAAAAAGGAATGAGTATTGATCCTTTTGAAAATGGCGGCATTCCTATTCAACCACAAGGCCCAGCAGAAAGCCGCTAACCCAACCAGAATCTGATTTCTAAGCCTCAAAGAAAAACTTTTAAGCCAAGAACCAAACAACATTCCAACACTGGTAGGTGGTTGAAAACCAATGCTAATGACTACCACATTCCAAAAAGCCCGAGCCACATGGCAATCGAAAAAAAGATGCTGAATGCTCTCATTAGAGGGACAAAAACAACATTTGATACTACCCTACCACTGTCTTTTAGCAAGATTATCTTTCGTTAAAATAACACCTTTTTTCAAGAACCAAAGAAATACTTTGATTTTAAGTGGTATTTTTGCCTTCCAAAAAAAGCTCTTTTCTGGAAAGCTATCTCTTACCATGAGGTCTCTGTACAAGGACCGAACAGAGAAAGATCCACTCTTATGCAGGTTCCACATTAGAACATCTTCTTGCTCATTCAAGGAAACCCGCACTATCAGACCCACCAGTTTAAACCACGCACTTCGCCTGTTGTGTGGTGATCGCCATTGTGTTGAATCTCGGGTACTTGGGCATGCATTTGCTCTGATACCAAGTGTTGGTTTCAGAATTAGGATCAGAGATCACGCCCCTAAATGAATTTGTGGAATGCAGAACAAGGCAGCAGGTTCAGAAAAGAGTCGCTCTATTATTTGTCGGACGACGCACAATACAAAGGGAAAGACACTTCTGAACTTAGCTGAACTTTCTATCTTAAAACTAAACAGACGCCTAGATCCGCACAATATGCTTGATCTGATTGTTACGCACGCACAAGATGCACTACCAAGTCTCAATGCCCTGCAAATCAAGCACACACACACTTTGACTCGACCAAAATATTATCTTGGCACTTGACCAAGTCTCAGAATATTACTCAGATTATCAGCATGAGAATAATGTTCCCAATGTAGCTACGAAATGTACGATGCCTCAATTATATCCAAGCTATGCTTATCCACATCAAACTCAAGGATGTGAATATCATTGAACAGCCAGTAGAGTGTGTTTTTGACCAAAGCCGTCGGCCTCCCCTCAATGTATGAATGTGCTACGACAACTGAGGTGACATTGTTGAATCCTTAATCCTCATGCATTAAACTTAACCCTAGGACTAAAACATGAACACCTGGGATTGGGGATTTAGGGGAAGGACTTACGGTCGCCGATGAACGCCATGGAGCGAAGACCTCGTGCCTGCGTGATGCAGGCGTGGGGACGAGTCGGTGCAGATCGTCCAGAGGGTCGCCGGTGATGTCCTGTAGCAGCGGCGGCGATGGTCTTCCCGTTGCTTGCAACGCTTAGGAGATCGGGTCCCGTTAGGGTTTATCAGGGGTTTGTGACTCTCACGGGATTGGAACGGCGTGACCCAAAACGTGAGGCCGGAACCCCCCTTTTATATTGCGTTGCGCAACAGGGGACCGTAACCAAAATTGGTAAGGCACCCCCGATCAGGGCGCTGAAAATCAGGGACGTGGATTTCCCCACGTCCTTCCTTTTCTGGCCGTTTTGGCCTTAGATCAATATCCAACATTCTCCCCCTTGATCGTAAGGCTAAACGTCATAAGCCCTCTTTCAATAAAACTTCACACCAAAATAATGCGTCACAACAGTCAATTAAATACCGCTGGACAACAGTACTTATAGTGCTCCATTCTATATCAATCGGATGACATAATACTTCATGGGAGTTGGTTACTTTATATGGTCCTCTTATTCTAGGATCACAGGCTCTCCAATATACCCATGCCGGCAACATGATCACAAAAAATATTGGGTGGTAAGCCTTTTGTGAGCAGATCCGCAAGCATAAATTTAATTCCAATATGCTCAACCTTAATTGTTTGATCCTAGACTCTATCTTTCACAACATGATACTTTATGTCAATGTGCTTGGCAGCTGCACTTGACTTGTTGTTACTCGAATAGAAAACTGCGGGTTGATTATCGCAGTACAAAATGAGTGGCCTAGAAATGCTGTCTACCACTCTCAATCCCGGGATAAAGTTCTTAAGCCATACAGCCTGCCCGGTAGCCTCATAACATGCCACAAATTCAGCCTGCATTGTCGACGATGCAGTAAGTGTTTGCTTTACACTTTTCCATGATATTGCTGCTCCTGCGAGGGTGAAAATGTAACCTGATGTGGACTTCTTAGTGTCTTTACACCCCGCAAAATCAGCATCAGAATAACCGACAACCTCAAGGTTATCGCATCTTCTATATGTGAGCATGTGACCTTTAGTGTCTTGCATATAGCGCAGGACTTTCTTAACGGCTTTCCAGTGGTCCGGTCCTGGATTTGATTGATATCTGCCAAGCATCCCGGTAACAAAAGCTAAATCAGGGCGCGTACATACTTGAGCATACATAATACTTCCGACAGCAGAAGCGTAAGGTATAGCCTTCATCTGATCAGATTCATAGTCATTCTTTGGGCATTGAAATTTCCCAAACTTATCGCCCTTAACAATAGGAGCAGGCGAGGCAGAGCATTTATGCATATTGTATCTCTTTAGTACTCTGTCAATGTATGCCTTTTGTGATAAACCTAATGTTCCTTTGGACCTATCTCGGTGAATTTCAATACCAAGAACATAAGATGCTTCACCGAGATCTTTCATGTCAAAATTGGATGAGAGAAATCTTTTAGTTTCCCGCAGCATGTCCACACTGCTGCTGGCCAATAATATATCGTCCACATAAAGAATTAAGAAGGTGTAATTACTCCCCCTGAACTTAACATAAGTGCAATTATCAACATCATTCTCCTTAAATCCAAATTTCCTTATGATTTCATCGAACTTAAGGTACCATTGCCTAGAAGCTTGCTTCAGGCCATATATGGATTTCCTTAGCTTGCATCCCAAATGTTCCTCGCCTTCCACAACAAAACCTTCCGGTTGTATCATGTAAACGTCCTCATACAAGTCTCCATTCAGGAATGCAGTCTTAACATCCATTTGGTGCAACTCTAAATCGAAATGTGCTGTGAGCGCCATTATGATTCTAAATGAATCTTTAGTTGAGACAGGAGAAAAGGTTTCATTATAGTCAATGCCTTCTCTTTGTGTAAATCCTTTCGCTACAAGTCTCGCCTTAAACCTTTCGATGTTCCCTTTGGAGTCACGTTAAGTCTCGCCTTAAGCCATTTAGATGAATCCTTATTCTTCATTGCTTCCTTATAAGAGTTAGGATCATCTGCCTTCCCAAGATCATCCTCATTCAAGTAAACCTCATAATCACTTGGGATAGCAGATCTCCTCACTCGTTGTGATCTCCTGACAGGTTCATTAGTAGGCTCATCAGGTTGTTCATTAATTGTCACAGGGGGCTGTAAAGGCTCATCATTAGGTACTGCACTTGTATTTTCAGAGCCCTCAACAGAAGGAGTAGCCACAGAATTAACTGGAGATGCAACAGGAGTTGCAACTACAGGATCAACTATGGGCACAACCACTTGGGGCACAGGAAAATCAGTCTGTCGGATTAGCGGTGTAGCAACATAAATCCGCTTCTCCTCAAGATCAATTTTCCTAGGCTCCAAGTCCCCACTGATGCCATCATTTTCCAAGAACACAGCGTGCCTTGTTTCTACAAATTTTGTGGTACGATCTGGACAATAGAATCGGTACCCTTTATACCTGTCAGGGTAGCCAATAAAATGGCAACTCACAGTCTTGGGATCTAATTTCCCAATGTGTGGGTTAAACACCTTAGCTTCAGCTGCACAACCCCACACATGGAGGTAATTCAAACTTGGTTTTCTCCCAGTCCATAATTCATAAGGTGTTTTAGGCACTGATTTACTGGGAACCCGATTGAGTATATGTGCAGCGGTTTTTAATGCTTCCATCCATAACTTTACTGGCAAAGTGGAGTAACTTAACATACTTCGAACCATATTCATAAGTGTGCGGTTTCTTCTTTCCGCTACTCCATTTTGCTGGGGATCACCAGACATTGAGTACTGGGCAACTATACCATTTTCTTGTAGAAACCTGGCAAAAGGACCAGGAATCTGCCCATAAGTTGCGTGTCGCCCATAATACTCTCCCCCACGATCCGAGCGCACTACTTTAATCTTTAGATTGTGCTGATTTTCAACTTCAGCCTTAAATATTTTAAATTTATCAAGTGCCTCCGATCTTTCTTTAATAGGATAGATATAACCATAACGTGAGTAATCATCAGTGAACGTAATAAAAGAATCATAACCATCCACTGATGTCACAGGGAAGGGACCACATATGTCAGTATGAATTAATTCTAAAATCCCTGTGCTTCGAGTAGCACCTTTCTTTATTTGCTTTACATACTTGTCTTTGATACAGTCAAGACAATGATCATCTGAATCATTAAAGTCTAAAGGGTGGAGAATTTCATCTTTAATGAGACGTTCAATTCTCCCCCTCGAAATGTGGCCCAAACGACAGTGCCACAATTTCGACGAAGTCTCATCAATTCGCTTACGCTTTTTATTCACATCACATACATTCATGGATATAGGAGAATCTTGCAGGGATAACATATAAAGCTTGTCGTGTCGGATGGCACAACCAACATTATCATTATTAAAATAAATCAAACACATTCCGTGTCCAAAATTACAAGAATATCCATCATTATCTAATAATGAAATGGAAATCAAGTTTCTTCTCATCGAGGGAACATAAAGAACATCATTAAGTTTCATTACAAAATCATTATTCAAAACTAAAGAAACCGATCCAATAGCTTGAATTTCGGCTTCCATCCCATTAGCCACTCTTAGGCTTCTTTCCCCTTTGAGATTTCTCAACATATGGAATCCCTGCAAGGAATTCGTAACGTGCACAGAAGCACCAGAATCAATCCACCAAGAATTTATAGGAAAATCAGCATAAAATGCTTCATCAACATAAGTGATTTCATAAGTACCTTTCTTGGCGAGCCATTTCAGCCATCCAGGACAATCATCTTTGAAATCGTCCTTCGACTGACAAAAGTAACATTCACCACTTTTCTTCTGTTCATTTGAGCTCCCAGATCCTGAAGCATTTTTAGGCGCCTTAGGATGCTGTGGGTGCTGTGGCTTCTGTGGCTTCTGATAAGGGGAGTAGGTTTGCTCCTTCTTTCCCTTTCCTTTGTAGCCACCTCTATTTCTAGAGGGACCAGCTTTATTTGAGGAGCTGACTTGATTCACAAAATTAGTAGCCCCCTCAGCCTTGAGCCTCTCTTCCTCCTGTGAAACATTAGCGATCAACTCGCTCATGGTCCACTTGTCATTAATGGTGTTGTAGTTCACCTTGAAAGCTTCAAATTGCTTGGGAAGAGACATCATAATGTAATGGACAACAAAACCATCAGAAATAGCCATGTCCATTGTCTTAAGTCTGGCAGCAATATTGATTATTGTCATAATGTGCTCACGAACATTTCCAGTACCATTGTACTTGGTGTTCATGAGCCTGTGCATCAGTGTGGTAGCATAAACTTTAGAGGACCCTTTAAAGTGATCCTCGATGGAGGACAAATAGTCCTTTACCCTTTCCTTTTCAGGGATTGCTCCCCTTATGGCCTCACTGATGGAGTTTTTCATCACCGCAAGTGAAACACGGTTAGACCGCTCCCACTTCTCAACATTAGTTTTATATTCCTTCATTTTGTCATCATAATTGTCCTCCCCTTCAGTAGGAGCGACAGGCTCATCGAATCTGAACGCGTAGTCCAGATCCAAGAGCTGAAAAGTCGTCATAAGTGTAAACTTCCATTTCTGGAAGTTACTACCATTAAGTGGCTCAATTGCATTAACATGAGCGGAAACGGAAGCAGCTGAAAAAATTTAAAATTTACATTAGGAAAACACATAATTAATTTTCATGAAAATTAATCTTACGTTGGTATGATTAACAACATGCTCATAAGAATTTTTCGCATCACCGTTGCGCAGAAGCGAAAAATTTAACATAATTTATCGTATGCAATTACAATTAACGTTGGTCAAAGAGTAACAGCATGGCAAAATTAAACATAATAAAATAAACATAATTGATGACATGCAATTACAATTAACGTTGGTCCAAAAGTAATAGCATGTCAAAAAATTAAACATAACCCTCGAATTGAATCTCCCGTTGGTTCCATTCAATTAGGGGCATAACATCACGCAGCGGAAAAAGGGGCATAATATTTTTCAGCAGCTTAACAACATTATCCAGTAATAATTTCATGAGAGAGATCAAACAATCATTAATTAAACATGAGATAAAACATAAATACATGAAATATATATATATACTGAAAATAAAACCTCAACAGCCTGAAGTATACATCATAAATTTCATGTATATATATATATACCTAAATACATAAAGATTATGGCTGCTGGGCCTAAAAACCCAACAACCCTTTCCTCCACTGGCCCATTAATCATGTGCGCGTGGCCTCAACATCACGTGCAGGTGCGCGGTGGCCTAAAACACCGGCGCAGCCCACCAAAAAATAAAAATAAAAACTTGCACTTTCGGGCCAACCCACATGCACGCGCGACTGAACTCATGGCGCGGCCCAAACGCACTCGCGGCCCATAAACCTGCGACTCATGCGTGCCGTTCGATCGGATCCAACGGCTCACACACGCAACCACAGAGACTAAAACTCCCCCCGCAACCCTAACCCTAAGCCATTCGCACTGGCTCATCCCGGAAAAACCGGAGCGGGTGCGGCGGCGGGGCGCGACTGGCGGCGCGCGCGCGAGGCGGCGTTAGCGGCGGCGGCGGCCCGCACATGGCGAGCGCCACCGGCGGGAAAACGGCGGCGCGCGGTGCGCTGGGCGGGTGCGCTGCGGCTCCGACGGCGCCATGGCAGGGCAGCGGCGGGAGGCGGCAACGGTGGCTCCCACACGCTCTAGCGGGGCGGCAGCGGAGCTGCATCGGGGGCGGCGGCGCCATGGGAGGCGTGGCAGCGGCGGCTGGCCCTGCTCCCGTGGATCGGCGGCGACCCGCGGCGCCCAGAAGGCAGCGGCGGCTGCGCCGAGCAAGGCGGCGGCGGGTAAGACCCCTTCCCTTAATTTTTTTTCTTGTTCTTCCCACCCCAATCCGAAACATGTTCGATTGATTTGGGGATTTGGGTTCGGGATTTGGGGAAAAGCCTTAGGATTTGCCTGAAAATTTTCGATTCCCCTCCTTCTAACATGCTGGCCGAACCAATAATCCTCAAAACCGAGTTAGGGTATTAGGGTTCATGCTAAGTCCTAGGATGCTCTGATACCAAATGTTGAATCCTTAATCCTCATGCATTAAACTTAACCCTAGGACTAAAACATGAACACCTGGGATTGGAGATTTAGGGGAAGGACTTACGGTCGCCGATGAACGCCATGGAGCGAAGACCTCGTGCCTGCGTGATGCAGGCGTGGGGACGAGTCGGTGCAGATCGTCCAGAGGGTCGCCGGCGCGTTCATCGGCGACCGTAAGTCCTTCCCCTAAATCCCCAATCCCAGGTGTTCATGTTTTAGTCCTAGGGTTAAGTTTAATGCATGAGGATTAAGGATTCAACAGACATCACCCCAGACACCGATCGATCGGTCTCCTACGAGAAGACACCGGCGAAGGCGACGTAGTCACGGTCTCGGTGAATGCGAAGACCACGATCGAGGCATGGGCCCGAGTGGCAGTCGCCGTGATCATCGTGGCCGGGGAGTGGGTAGGGATTGGAACTTGGAAGGTGTCAGGGTTTCTAGGTTGGGGTGTTTAGATAATGAAACCAATGGGTACTGCTCCATAGAACAAAATGAATGACATGGATCCGGCTGGATTTGGTCAAGTCAACAAGGAGTCAAAACCATTACGTATGCGTGTCTATGAGTCCGCATCGGAGTCGGAGGGAGAAATCCGTAGCCATCCCAGGGCAATCTCTCTTTGCTGCATTACTCATTCCCACCATTCCCTCCGCTTCTGCTCTTCTATCGAGTTTTGCTCATGGCGCCGGCTCGCAAGCATCGGCTCGCAAGCGCGCAGCACTGGATCAAGAACCGAGCGAAGGCATCTCGTTCGGTACTTGTTCGGGAGCATCGACGACTATGAGATGCTCCAGGTGCTTGTGGAGGGTGCGTACGGCGTCGTGCGCAAGGTGTGCGACCGCCACACCATTGAGAATGTGGTGGTCAAGTGAGTTCGCGGCGCTTCCGACCACCGCGAGATCTTCCGTGAGGCCAACTACCAAGCCACGCGCCGCAGCCACCCATCCATTGTGGAGATCAAGGGTATCGCCAAGGATGCCAAGACAGGGGACAGTTCCACGAGCATATCTGGTGGGCATGATCCGAGGAGCTGAAACACGTAATGATGCGTAAGCTGGTGGGTGCAGCCAAGAAGATGCACGACACCAGTATGTTAATGTAAGGACTCATGTGTCGGTCAAGCTTCGCTGCGTTCCTACAATCTTCAGACTCTACGTAGTCTTCAGAACTCTCTGTCTTTAGAGTTTGCTTTGCTCTGTTTTATGTTCTTGGGAGTTACTATTGATTATACAACAACGGCTGATTTAGTCGTTTAGCTTCAGCCGATAGGCTTGATTTGATTCTATTTTCTGTTACAGTACAGCTGTAACACCAAATGTAATCATGATTGTAATCTACAATACGTTGCTATAAATACACTCGGCCAGTCATGATAGATGATCACGGCATTGACAGATTTTTCACATGACATCATCCACTAGGACATCAAGCCAGAGAACATCCCCATCGGCCCGCTTGGAGAGCTCAAGATCGGCGACTTTGGGGTGGCGACGCCGTTAAAGCTGGCCGGCAAGCCGTACAAGGACGGCCATGTCGGCACGATGATCTACAGCTCGCCGGAGCAGCTCACGGGCAGCCGGTACTACAGCACTACCATGGACATGTTGGTGCTCAGGTGCGTGATGGCCAAACTCCTTATTAGATTTTAATATATTCTCTTTAGAGAGTATAGTTAAATTTAAATTAAGTAGTAGCCGGCAAGAAGGTATCGACTAGCTCCTGGAGGTTTCTTCACTAGTAAAGAAGAGAAAAATGGAAATTGACTAGTGTTGTTATTGCCGACTTCAATGTGATAGCTATTCAAGCTCAGGACTTGCTACGATGCAATGGCAGTGAAGAAATTGAAGAAGCAATATTTGATTTGAATGCATACTGTTGTAGGGGTGGCCCCCACCTAAACCCAGCAGGCCTGGTAGGAGGTTATAAGGCCCAGAATAGGCCATGTGTAATGACATAAATGCCCCTGAAGGGGATGATCAACTGTAAGGGTATAATTGTAAAAGCACTCCCCATGTATATATATATGGAATACAGGCCATGGGGAGGACCCAAGCCATTACTCATCTCCCTCACTCTCCACTACCATCTCTCTCTCTGTTTGGTCTGTAACCACAACAGTTGGCGCCGTCCGTGGGGAGGACAGGAGTAAGCCTGAAGTTCGAAGGAGGATGGCATCGAAAAAAGCTTCGTCGACGGCGGCGAAGGGAAAGAAGACGGCTGGGGCGGGGCGTCGTGTGAGCTCTAGGGCTTCGGCGTCGGCTGTCGCGGGCGCGGGTGGCGGCGTGGTCGCAGCAGTCGAGGACGTCGACGCTCGCGCCGCGACGACCAACCCCGCCGCCGGCACCGCGACGACCGACCCCGCCGTCGGCACCGCGACGACCGACTCCGCCGTCGGCACCGCGGCCCTCAACGCGTTCCAGCGGGAGCTAGGGGACCTTCGCGGAGCTGTCTGTGACATGCAAGAGGCTCGAAGCCAGCAGGCCGCGCCAGTGGTCACGCCAGAGCCCGCGTCTGAAAGGGCGGACAGCCGCGACGCCCCCACGCCCAGTCGCGCGCCGCTGCGACGCGTCGATCCAGAGTCCCCGCTTTCGGCAGGACTGCAGCAGGTGGCGTGGCCCGAAGACTTCAAGTTCCCCAGTGTCATTGAGCCATACAAGGGTGATACGGATCCCCGCGAGTTCGTGCGCATGTACGAAACCGCGATCGAGGCCGCGGGCGGAGATGATACCACAAAGGCGAAAGGGCTCCCCCTCGCGCTGCAAGGAGTGGCACTTTCTTGGTTTTTTACCATAGAGCCAAACTCCATCTACGCGTGGGAGCAGCTCCGCCATCGCCTTCACAACAACTTCCAAGGAAGCTATGTCGAGCGAGTCGACGCGGGCCAGCTCTTCGCCGTGAGGCAGAAACCCTCGGAAAAGCTCCAGGACTACTTCAAGCGTTTCGCGAAGATACGCTGCCAGATCAAGGATGTTAATGAGACAACCGTCATTAACGCGGCCATACAGGGTCTTCGTCCGGGCTCCTTGGCCGAATACAACGCACGTAAGCCTATCAAGACGGTCGCCGAGCTCTTCGACAAGATGGAGGGATATGCGCGGGCTGAGGAAGATGCGCGGAGACGCAACGCTTCCACCCTCGATCTTGCTCAAGCGACGCGCTCGACATACGACGAGGGGGTGGGCGACGACCCTTCGAAGCAGGCCCGCAGTCGACAGCCCCGGGAGGACCCCCCTGGGAGCAACAGCACCGGGGAGCCGGAAGGCTCTCCAAAGAGCAGACACAAGCCTCGGCGTCACCAGCGCAGACCACAAAAGGCCCGCCATACCTTGGTCATCGAGAATGCCCTTCGAGGTTGCGAAGGCGAACTCGGCCGCGATGAGCGACCCCGGGCGGAGCAAGAGCAACTCTATTACGGAAAATGGTGCGAGGTGCACGGTTATGGTAATCACTACACGAAGACATGCACCGCGGTCGTGGAGTTGCAACGGGCGATGGCCGCACCTCGGGACTTGCCCCTTCGGCTCCCTACCGAGGTCCAGGAGCGGCATCCGAGGGGCAGCCCCTCGCAAGCTTCAGCCAGGGAGGACGCACGGTGCCGCGCCGTCAACGTCATCACCGGAGGCTCCTTATCAGGGGCCCCCACGGAGCATCCGCAATCGTGGCTGCCGCCCCGCAACATCACCTTCACCGTGAATGACGCTAGGGGCGTGGAGTTCCCTCATCATGATCCTTTGGTCATCCGGGCCCACATCGCGGGCTGCGACGCCAGTCGCATCCTTGTCGACGGGGGGAGCTCTGCGAACATCCTGTTCACAGGGGCCCTCGACCGTATGGGAACCCACCGAAGTCGCCTGGAGCAGGCAGGAGCTCCGCTTCAGGGCATTGGAGGTCAGCCGCTGCAGGCCATAGGGCAGGTATCCCTCCCCGTCACGCTCCACCAGGAGAGTAACATCCGAACCCAACATGTTGTCTTCGACGTAGTGGACATTGCACACCCCTACAACGTCATATTGGGGCGGCCTGCCATCGACTCCTTCGAGGCGGTCCCACACCACGCCTTCTTATGTATGAAGCTCCCGGGCCCGGAGGGTGTCATCACCGTCTTCGGCGACCAAGACCTTGCCAGGCGCATTGAAGTCGGCAGCCAGGATCTGCATCGCCCGGTGCACGCCCTACCGGACGTGCTTGGCGACGCGCCCTCTGCCCCGGGATGGACGCCTAAGCCTCGGCCCGAGGGTGGAGTCAAAAGGGTGCCGCTCCAAGCAGAGGGGCAGTTTGTGTCTATTGGTGAGGGGCTCCCCCCACAGGTCGAGCAAGATTTACTCCAGGTGCTTCGAAACAACACCGACATCTTTGCATGGTCACCAGAAGATATCAAGGGCGTGGACCGCGCCGTAATCGAGCACCGCTTGGCGGTCCGCCCCGACGCCAAGCCGGTCAAGCAAAAGCTTCGCCACATGTCCATGGATCGGCAGCGGGCGGCCAAGGTGGAGGTGGCAAAGCTTCTTCGAGCCGGGGTCATCCGCGAGGTCCACCACCCAGAGTGGCTCGCCAACCCGGTATTGGTCAAGAAGGCTAGTGGGGCCTGGCGTATGTGCATCGATTTTACGGCCCTCAACAAGGCGTGCCCAAAGGACAATTACCCTTTGCCGCGCATCGATCAATTGGTCGATGCTACCGCGGGGTGCGAGCTAATGAGTTTCTTAGGTGCCTACTCTGGCTACCATCAGGTATACATGGCGAAAGACGACGAGAGCAAGACTAGCTTCATCACACCAATCGGCACCTTCTGTTTCATCAGGATGCCCTTTGGCTTGAAGAACGCGGGCGCTACCTTCACCCGCCTCGTCGCCATTGCCCTGGCCGCCCAGCTCGGGAGGAACGTCGAGGCCTACGTCGATGATGTGGTAGTCAAAACCCGGCAGCTCGCTTTGCACGGTCGGGACCTTCGACAACCTCAGGAAAGCCGACATCAAGCTCAACCCCGACAAGTGCGTCTTCGACGTGCAGGCGGGCAAACTTCTGGGATTCCTCGTGTCTGGGCGGGGCATCCAGGCGAACCCTGATAAGGTCGACGCTATCTTGGGTATGGAGCCGCCCAAGACGACGAGGGAGGTCCAGAGGCTAGCGGGCCGCATGGCAGCCTTGAGCTGCTTCCTATCCAGGGCGGCGGAGCGAGGTTTGCCATTTTTAAGACACTCCGCGGGTGCGACGGATTTCGTTGGGATGGTGACTGTGCGGAGGCCTTCAACGCGCTCAAGAAACACCTGGCGAGTCTCCCCACTCTGGTCGCCCAGCACCAGAGGCTCCCCTCCTGCTCTATCTGGCCGCGTCAGCTACAGCGGTCAGTGCCGTCCTCGTCTTAGAGGAAGGCGCCGTACAACGGCCTGTATACTTCGTCTCCGAAGCCCTTCAAGGCGCCAAGACGAGATATACGGAGCTTGAAAAGCTTGCTTACGCGTTGGTCATGGCCTCCAGGAAGCTCCGGTATTATTTTTTGGCCCATCCAATCATAGTGCCTTCCTCATTCCCACTGGCGGAGATGCTGCACAACAAGGAATCCACAGGGCGCATCGGCAAGTGGGCTGCCGAGCTTGCCCCATTTTCCCTGACATACGCCTCAAGGACGGCAATCAAATCTCAAGTCCTCGCCGACTTCCTCGCAGAATGGACCCCGCCGGCTCAGCCCGCTCAGAAGCACGACGACCCGGTCTGGACCCTCGTTGTCGATGGGGCTTACGGCGTCGCGGGCGCGGGCGTGGGCGCGGTAATTGTCACACCCGAGGGGCAGCGCCTATCGTACTCGGCGCACCTCGCGTTTCCGGCCACCAACAACACAGCGGAGTATGAAGCGCTACTCTTCGGCCTGACCAAGCTCAAGGCAATCGGTGCGCGGCGAGTGCTCGTCCGCACGGACTCGCGTTTGGTGGCCGGCCACGTAGACAAGTCATATCTAGCTAAGGACCCCGATCTGGCTAAATACCTCGCCGCCGTAAGAGCAAGGGAAAGGCATTTCTTGGGCATCACGGTCAAAGCCATCCCTCGCGCGGAAAATGAGCAGGCCGACGCTCTCGCGAAGGCGGCCAGCCAGCAGCTGCCACCCCCTGACGAGGCGTTTTACGAAGTATTGCCGCAGGCGACCATCGCGCAGGACAACCGGGACGCGGCTCTTGTTCACCACGCTGTCCAGCAGGGCGACTGGCGAGAGCCCATCTTTAATTTCCTGCAGGGCATCGCCGAGCCAGAGGACCACGCTGAGCTCCAGCGTCTGCAACACCGTGCCAGATCCTTCCAGGTGTTTGAAGGGACGCTCTACAAGCAGGGAGTCTGTGCACCACTCCTGCGCTGCCTCTCCCGCGAAGAAGGAAAGAAGCTCCTCGCGGAGACCCACGCGGGGGCCTGCGGGTCCCACCTCGCGCCGAGGTCATTGGTCGGCAAAGCGTTCAGGCAAGGCTTTTACTGGCCGACAGCCATCACTGACGCCCAGGACCTCGTGCGTTGATGCCAGGGGTGCCAGTGGATGGGGCGCATCATCCGCAGGTCCCCGACGAACCGCAATCCTATTCCCCCCGGTGTGGCCGTTGGCACGCTGGGGCGTCGACATAGTGGGACCGCTCCCCCGAGCCCCAGGAGACCTGCGGTTCGTGGTAGTCGCGCTGGAATACTTTTCCAGGTGGCCGGAGGCGGTAGCCCTATCCAAGATAACCTCGGTGGCCATGTAGCGCTTCCTCTGGCAGAACATCATATGTCGCTTCGGCGTGCCCAGGGAACTCACCGTCGACAACGGCCTGCAGTTTGATGCCGCCCCATTCAAGGAGTTCTGCGGCGACATGGGCATCACGATTCGGTTCGCCTCGGTTGGGCACCCCCAGTCCAACGGAGCAGTCGAAAGGGCGAACGGTGCCATCTCTGTCGCCGTCAAAAAGCGCCTAGTCGGGCTGCCGAAGGGTAGGTGGCCGAGCGAGCTTCACAGCGTCCTCTGGTCTCTTCGCACAACGATAACACGCCCGACAGGGTTCACGCCCTTCAAGCTTCTTTTCGGCGACGAGGCGGTCACGCTTGAAGAAATCAAGGTTGGATCGCGGAGGGTCCTCGTCCAAGCGCCCGACGAAGAGCGTCGCGTGTCCTTGGACCTCCTTGACAGGGCGCGAGCGAGCGCAGCCCAACACGTCGAAAAGTACGCGCGGCAGACAGTACGTACTCGAGACCGGTCCGTATATCCGCGAAGGTTCAAGGCCGGGGATCTCGTCCTTAGAACTGCACTCCATGCGGAGACCGACGGCAAGCTGGAGTCCAAGTGGGAAGGTCCATACATTGTGGCCGAAGCATTGCAGAAGGGAGCGTACCGCCTCGCCACACTTGAGGGACAAACTCTCCGCCACACATGGAACGCGGACAAGCTGCTGCAATATTACGCCTAGAAGCGGGACGAAGGTTATAATGGCATCAGCCCCTCCTTGTACGGTGCTCGCCAGCGCAAACGGGTATTCAATAAAGCTCGTTGTTCCCACAAATAACATTGTCTAGCCGCAATGTGCAAAGGATCACCCCCGCGCGCAGGTACACCGGTCTACGGACTTTAAATAAGACGTAGCGTCGAGGGCCACCTCCGCACGCGAGAGTCTACGGACTTTAGATAAGACGTAGCGTCGAGGTCCGCCTCCACACGCACCAGTCTACGGACTTTAAATAAGATGTAGCGTCGAGGTCTGCCTCCGCACGCGAGAGTCCACGGACTATAAATAAGTCGTAGCGTCGAGGTCCGCCTCCGCACGCACCAGTCTACGGACTTTAAATAAGACGTAGCGTCGAGGTCCGCCTCCGCACGCAAGAGTCCACGGACTATAAATAAGTCGTAGCGTCGAGGTCCGCCTCCGCACGCACCAGTCTACAGATATTAAATAAGACGTAGCGTCGAGGTCCGCCTCCGCACGCGAGAGTCCACAGACTCTAAATAAGTCGTAGCGTTGAGGTCTGCCTCCGCACGCACCAGTCTACGGACTTTAAATAAGACGTAGCCTCGAGGTCCGCCTCCGCACGCGAGAGTCTACGGACTTTAAATAAGACGTAGCATCGAGGTCCGCCTCCGCACGCACCAGTCTACGGACTTTAAATAAGACGTAGCGTCGAGGTCCGCCTCCGCACGCGAGAGTCCATGGACTATAAATAAGTCGTAGCGTCGAGGTCCGCCTCCGCACGCACCAGTCTACGGACTTTAAATAAGACGTAGCGTCGAGGTCCGCCTCCGCACGCGAGAGTCCACGGACTATAAATAAGTCGTAGCATCGAGGTCCGCCTCCGCACGCACCAGTCTACGGACTTTAAATAAGACGTAGCGTCGAGGTCCGCCTCCGCACGCGAGAGTCCACGGACTATAAATAAGTCGTAGCGTCGAGGTCCGCCTCCGCACGCACCAGTCTACGGACTTTAAATAAGACGTAGCGTCGAGGTCCGCCTCCGCACGCACCAGTCTACGGACTTTAAATAAGACATAGCGTCGAGGTCCGCCTCCGCACGCGAGAGTCCACGGACTATAAATAAGTCGTAGCGTCGAGGTCCGCCTCCGCACGCACCAGTCTACGGACTTTAAATAAGACGTAGCGTCGAGGTCCGCCTCCGCACGTGAGAGTCCACGGACTATAAATAAGTCGTAGCGTCGAGGTCCGCCTCCGCACGCACCAGTCTACGGACTCTAAATAAGTCGTAGCGTCGAGGTCCGCCTCCGCACGCACCAGTCTACGGACTTTAAATAAGGCGTAGCGTCGAGGTCCGCCTCCGCGCGCGAGAGTCCACGGACTGTAAACTAAGTCGTAGCGTTGAGGACCGCCTCCGCACGCGCCAGTCCACGGACTCTAAATAAGACGTAGCGTCGAGGTTCGCCTCCGCACGCGACAGTCTACGGACTATAAATAAGGCGTCATCGGCTCAAACTGCAGCTTACAACTGTAAGAGTAAATGGTGCATCATCCCATTGCAAAAATATGAGATCAAATCATTACAGGTATGGGCGCACAAGCGCGAACCCCCCCTCTCCGCCTGATATGATCAACGCCTCAGTCTTCGCGCGGCGCCGAGGGGCCCGTGCCGCTGCCATGGCCTCGGGAAACCTCTTCGAGCCAACAGAGGAAGTCCCCTCCCCCGCGCAGCGTTTGCTGTACTACAACCCTCGCCGCATCCTCCCCGACGCGACTCCAGATCCGCCGGTGGAAGTTCCGGAGGCTAGGCTCGATGGAGCAAATAGCGTCCGGTAGCGCTTCCGGCCGGCTAGGAAGATCCAGGTGAGGGTTTGCCAGCTCCTGCGTCTGCCTACACCCACGGGTGTGAAGCAGGCCGAGTGCAAGGCACGCGCCAAGATAGCCGCAGTGCTCCCCGAAGGTCTTGGCGCTGCGAAGCGCGACGCCCGCCCCCTCCTCGATCAGCCCAAGCGTCTCCATCAGGTCCTCCGGCCCGTGGGTGGCGTCGGGCACGTCAACGCACAGATCACGGAGGGCCCGGTTCAGAGACACCATTGCCCCCCAGGCTGACGTGGATGCACCGTCCAAGGCGCGGGTCTTCCCTGCAAGAGTCTCGGCTAGCTGGGTCTTCTCCCCCTCCAAGGCGGCAATCTGCCGCAGGAAGGAGGCGCGCTCCTCTGCAGCGGCGCGTTTGGCTTCCTCGGCCTCGACTTGTAGGGATGACAAGGCACCTTCCAGCGCGCGGAGCTCTTCGTCCTTTGTCGCGTGAGCGTCATCCGCTTCACGAAGCCAGGCCTCGTCTAGCGCGTCGCTGATGACAAGCGTCTGAATGCAGCAATGAAAGTCACCAGGCACCCGGTAACACCATACAAAACACGCGGCACACGTACTCACCCTTATTTCCGAGGCCCGCAACGCCAGCGCTAGGTGGTCTCCCTCGCATGATGAAAGCATCTGCCGGTCAAGGCTGCCACTAGCGCGTTCTGCGGCCATGGTGAGAGCACGGAGTATCTCCAGACGTGGGAGGTAGTCGGACAAGACGGGTTCGGACCCCACCGCGTCGAGGGCTGTGGAGGCTTCGGCTGCTTTGACAGTGGCAGATACCGGCGCGACACCCTGCACAAGGTTTTGGACTTCGCGCACTCCCCCGTTGCTCGATCCTTCACCACACCCGGGAGACCTCGTCTCGCCTGATGCTGACGGAATGAGCGAGCAGATCGGAGAGAGATTCGCGAAGTCGAGCGGAGAGAGGGAGCCACGCTTACCTCCTGCCCCCCTCACCACAGTAGGGGGTGGTGTCTGTTCGGCCACCGATCGGGTCGTGAACGCCTCGGTGGTCGGGTGCGAGGCCCCCTCGGCGACATCGGGCGCCACAATTCCAAGCATGGGGCCTGCAACGTTGTAGCGACACTTCGGAGGCGGGGGAGACTGCATCCGAGGACGTTTCGACTGAGGAACCGAGAGCGATTCCTCTGTGACGTTAGCGGCCGCAGCTCCTACTCCACCTTCGGTCTCCGCCGCGCCGGATGTGTCCCTGGTAGTAGCAGTACCAACGGCCACGGCCCTCTCGTCAGGCGTAACGTTCCTTTCCGTGTTGGTGGGCTCCGGCCTAGTGAAGGCCGTGCCCGTACGCTCAGCAGCGTCTCCAGATTGTGCGGCCAGCGGAATCAAGGTGGCGCGCCCCGCCGAACTGGTCCGGCTGGGCGCGTCACCGGTCGAGCGTCCTGCCCCAGCAGCGCCAGCTGCCGAGGTGGCTGGCAGGCTGGGTATGGCAGCCTCGGAGCGAGCCCGACGCCGCGAAGACGAGGCGTCTGCGCGGCCGCCACCGCCATGATGACCCGAAGCCCCCGCGGGAATCTCCGTTGGTATCAGGCGTTCCGGCACAGCAATACCCAAAACTTCGCATGTGCGGTTCACCCGCCCTGACTTCGCCGTTTGGGTCGCGGCCTCGCGTAGCTTGTGCTCCTCGAGTGTGTATGAGCCGAGGAACACCTCAGTTGCGCGCTCCGCGTCTTCTAGCCGAGCCACTGCACAAGAGGCAGCAGGGCGATCACGTGAGAACAAGTGCGGATACGTCAAGAGATGCCTGCTGCACTCTAAACAACTTACAAGGGGCGGAGGGCGGAAGCAGGCGGGACACTGGCGGGCAGATCCCGTCCGCTCGGTCATTGCCCCGGCCCGTGTATTTCCACCGGGAAGACAGTGGCGCCACCCCGTACATCGTGAACTCTTCGGCCAGGTCGCGCATACTTAGCCAGCGGGCGACGCCGACAAGCCTCCAAAGTCTCTGCACGTCGTCAGCCTCCGGCTTCACGCTCGGCGAAGTATTGAACGAGATGGGCCCGCCTCGGCATAGCAGGCCACTCGGGCCGGTCACGTGGTAATAAAACCACCACCGCGTCCAGCCGGACTCCCACTTCCCCAGGGCGGCCGACGCGGGGAACAGCGTCGTGCAGGACGATCGCAGCACGAAGTCCACGCTGCCAAAATTGGAAATAGCTCCATCTCCAGCCTTCTTGGGGCGGCAGCAGGCGTCGTGCAGGGTGGCGAACAGGCTCATGCTGGGATGCCAGCCTTCCGTCCGCGTCGCCCATGTGAAGACAGCCAGGCGGACTATTGCGCTCGGCGTCAGCTGCGCTAACTCCAACCCATAGGTCCGCAAGACTTCGCCCACAAACATCTTTGAGGGCATGCGAAGGCCGGCGTCAAAGAACGCGACGAAAACGATCGTCTCTGTCTCCTGGGGCTTCGGCTCCGTTTCATTGCGACGGGGTAGGCGAGCCCCATCCCGATCCTCGATCTTCCCGTCGCGAACAAGCCGCCGCAGCGTCTCCTCGGTCACGCGGCTCTTTCCCAACACGCGGGAACACCGGCCCCCCGAGTATTCCATGGCGTCCCATCGCCTGTCGGCATGCGAGCGCCCCCGCAGCACCAACTTGTAATCCCCATAAGGGAAGGACAATTTGTACCAACTAGACGAGGAGCCGCCGCTGGGAGGGCGAGACGCGTCGCCATGGCTAGCCATTGTCTCCTAAAGGCAGGGTAAAAGAAACCAAGGCAGGAAGTTGCGCTACTACCGGCACGGAATAAACCAGAACTAAGCGGCAAGCGGGACAAAATGCTCCCATCACGGTGAGGGCACCTTATAAAGCCCGCTCGCCTCCTCCACGGCCAGAAAGCGCAGTTAGGTCAGAACCCCAGCGGTTCGAATACGCACGACCTGGAAAGAAGAACCGTCGGTACCTGGAAGGGCGCGCCTGGTAGGTGGCCAGGCAGCGCACAACCCCAGCGCGCCCTTGACACGCGTCCCGCCTCCCTGGGGAAGCAGCGAACAGTCGCGAGCACGCAACCGCTCACATCCCACGACGCGCCAGTTGCAAGCCGCCGCGTGCCCCACCCACACAAAAGCAGACTGCATAACGCGACAGCCTGCCCCCTGACAGGCCAGGCGTCGGCATGATTCCAGCCGTCATTTAAAGCGCACTATCAAGTCGCGAGGCTATGGCAGCTGCGAAACGCGGGAAAGCCGGCGGCACAGCACCCGCCTTCACCACTGCATCGCCCACGGTTCCCACAGCTCCGGCTACGCCCGCGGGGGACGGAGCGCGCGCGTCTACTTCGGCTAGGCGCCAGCTCCGCTGCCACCCGTTCGAAGGGTAGGGGACGGAGCGCGCGCGTCTACTTCGGCTAGGCGCCAGCTCCGCTGCCACCCATTCGAAGGGTAGGGGACGGAGCGCGCGCGTCTACTTCGGCTAGGCGCCAGCTCCGCTGCCACCCATTCGAAGGGTAGAAGACGGAGCGCGCGCGGCTGCTTCGGCTAGGCGCCAGCTCCGCTGCCACCCGTTCGAAGGGTAGGGGACGGAGCGCGCGCGTCTACTTCGGCTAGGCGCCAGCTCCGCTGCCACCCGTTCGAAGGGTAGGGGACGGAGCGCGCGCGTCTACTTCGGCTAGGCGCCAGCTCCGCTGCCACCCGTTCGAAGGGTAGGGGACGGAGCGCGCGCGTCTACTTCGGCCACGGCCGCATCCCCTGGTCAAGTTCGGAAAAATTCACAGGCCGCAGGGACGGAGGGGGCCAAAGGACTCGGCAACATGGCTTCGGCCCTGTGAAGCCCTTCTCCATGAGAGGCTCCTGTTGTAGGGGTGGCAAGAATGACATGCCTAGATGTGTTTCTACTGGTGTTTTCCATAGCTGGCTTCTAGCTGTTAATTACTAAATAACAGTAAGTACATTGGTTGTAAAAGCAAATTTGACTACCAGCCGTCTACTATAGCATGTACTTGAGTCGGTTAGTTGATATGAGTTTTGGAAGTCTACAAATAGACATGTAATCCCTCTTTTGTAATGTAACCTTGAGATGAATGATTTGTAGCATGAAGTGCTAGAGCTATACTACCCCTCTGTTTCTATTGCCTTTACTCTGTCCCACTGGTTCTAGTGTGAGTACAATCCCCAACAACTGGTATCAGAGCCCCAGGTTTAAGTCAAGCATAAAGAAATAGCGTGTCGTGTTCATGCTATTTTTTGTAGCCGAGCTTATGGCTTTGAGTTTGGGCATTAGAATGGTGCAGTCGATGATTCATGTATTCTCATAATAGAATTATGATATGTGGAACATCAAGATGTGAACGCTGCTACTATCACAAGGGTTGGGGGATATAGTGGAGAACGGCTACAAAGAGTATGCCGCTAAATATATTCTTAGTGTAGAGCAAAAGAAATCTCTAGTGGAGAACTAGATGATAGACACCAAGGCCTTATTTCTGATTCAACAAGGTGTTGCAGAATATTTGTTCCACGAATTATCAGGGCCAAGAAGTCAAAAAAGAATTATCAGGGCCAAGAAGTCAAAAAAAGCTTAGGACAAGCTAAAAGAATAGTTCCAAGGTTTTGCAAAAGTTTTAGTCGTGAAGCTACAAACTTTGCGAATGTAGTTACTAAATCTACAGATGAAGAAGTCCAAGAAAGTAATATATTACTTCTCGAGGGTCATCAAGGTGGTAAATCAGATGCACATATACGGAGAAGAGATTACTAATCAAATGATTGTTGAGAAAATTTTGATCAGTTTACAGAAAAGTTTGAGTATATTATTGCTGCTATTGAAGAGCTGAAGGATTTGACGACCCTTATAGTGCAACAATTGATGAGTTCGTTAGAGTCTCATGAAGAGAGAAAGCTACATAGGGAAGGAAGCTCTTTTAAAAGCGTCTTCCAATCAAAGTTGAGCTTCAAACCCCATAATTTGAGAAATAGTGACAATTATCAAAGAAAAATGTTCGAGAAATAGTGAGAATTATCAAAGAAAGGTGATCAAAGGCAAGATATGCACGAGCAGTCGATCAAAGATAAAAGAGAAAAAGGTATGGCTAATTCTAATTTTTGGTGTGATACTTGCAAAAAGTCCGGTCAGACTACAGATAGGTGTTAGAAGAAGATTACTTGCAATAAGTGCAAGAGACATGGTCACATTGCCATATTTTGTAGTTCCCGAAATGACAATAGGACAAATTTATGAGAAAGAAGAAAAATATAGAAGGGTATGTCTATACTTGCCGGACCATTCAAGAAAAAAAGAAAAATACTTGGATTGTGGATATGGATAAGAACAGGAATTTCCCATTGAAGTGTGTGATTGCACAAATCATTCGGCAACCAATCTAGAAATATTTTGAGATGTGGACTCATTGCATCAAGCGAAGATACACACGGGCAATGGTTGTTTAGCCCAAGCTGAAGGAGAGGGTAAAATTGCTGTCGAAATAGAAAATGATCAAAAGTTTATTCATGATGTCCTGTTAGGACTCTATTTGAAGCAAAATTTGCTAAGTGTTGGGCAACTGCTAGAACATAGGTACACGGTTCATTTCAAAGATTTCTCTTGCAAGATAATTGATCATAAAAATAAAAATTGCCTTGTTGCCAAGGCGAATATGGACAAGAACAGGAATTTTTCATTGTAAATAAGTTATCCAACTCAATTAGTTTGACGAAGTAAGGTTGTCGATAACCCTAGTATACCGAATATGGTTACTTCATCAAAACAACTAAATGTTGTAATAGTTGAGAAGAATATGCGTGATGATGCTGCAAGTAAATGCACAACAAACTCATGTTTGAAATCAAGATTGAGATCAAAGCTTTAGCCCGATTGATGGCAAGTAGTTGACTATGTCCGTGCTAGTTCAAAGATGTTTTCGGAGCCCAGCAGAAAACTATGTGTCGAGCAGATTCAAGACGGTTAAATAAATTAAGAAGCGGAAGGTTCCGGTAAAATTTGTTAAGGACAAGATCCATAAGGTTAAAAAGAAAAAATATTGGTGACCGATATATAAATCGGAGGCAAGAAAAGGATTTGCAGATGAGAGAATTTATAGAGTGATGAATACATGTTTGTTTGATGAGAAGAATAGAATAGAATGTGTAATTGAAGTAGTTAGAGATAAAAGTTTAGCTAGAAGATATTTTCATAAAGATTTTGTTTAGAGAATTATTGTTGTGGAGAGAAATTTCTCAAGAAAATAAAATAAAGACGAGTTTGTCAGATATTTAATTTATTTTCTTGAGAGGAAAATGTCAAATTGTATTTGACAAATGATGAGATGTTACTTCAGTTAGAAGCTTCTAGTGATACAAGTTGAGAGCTAGCTGCATGCATGTCAGCAAAGATGAGCATATTGAGGTGTTAATCTACTGTTAGTTTTTTTTATTTGACGGCAGTAGACACATGTCAAAATTGAACAAAGAAAGCTAATGAACAGCTCAATACTTGCATATAGCAAAGCTGGACGTGTGATTAAGTCAGTTGCTATTAGGTTGGTTCATAAGAACCTATAAATATATACGAATGTACCTATGTAATGTCAGCTTGTAAGCTTCAGCTATGAATCAATACAGTTGAGAGTTTGTGATACTAGACTCATCTGTTTTCTTTTCTGTCCCTTGCTTTCTTGAGCGGTCCATTCCCAGCACTCCTCACCGAGATGGCGTGCCCCTATTTGACGTGGCATTGGCAACGGAGGATGAGCTTCTCACCGAGATGTTCGACCTGCGAGACCAGCACGCAGAGCATGGGCCATCGGCATTGGAGGGCGTGTTGGAGGCCGGGTGCGAGGTCCTGGCTGGCATGCTGGCGTTCCACTGCGACGAGAGGCCCAAGGCGGCGGCCGTGCCAGAGCACCAATTGTTCGCGGAGGAGGCAGAGTCTGCCGCTGAGCACCCTTGCCATGTCCCTCTTGGCATAGTGACTGTTAGCTAGTGATCTCGGACTCGGGAGTGCTAATGAGCTAACTTCTTGAGTAGTTTCTATAGTGTGTCTATTGTAGTGTCATAAATATATTCTGTAATTTATTTTTTTTTTTATGTTAGAGTTAGTAATCTTGTTTTCACAGTTGGTGGTCATGGTCATGTATGAGTTGGCGGTCATAGTCATGTACGAGTCGTGGTCACAGTCATATTCGAGTTCAAGTCGGATTATTGAGTTCGTGTCGCAGTCGTAATCGAGCCTGTTTCTTAGATGTAGAATTTGGGTATAAAAGGGTAGAGCAATGTAAGAAGAGTGCAAGGGAGCGATCAGGGTGATCGTAGCGATTGGTATGATCGAACGAGAGAAAAAAAGTAAAAAAGAGAAGAAAGAGCGGTTTGGATTTAGGAAATTATTGAGTATCAAGTTCATCGTGGTCGCAAACGTGGTCGTAAATGACTTATGACCACGGCGAGCGGAGGTGTCCGCAGGAGCATAAGACGTGGTCATAAGCGAGTTACGACCACGGTCACAGAGTAGAAGACATGGTCCTAAGCGTTAACCACAGCAAGAAGACGTGGCTGTAAGCGACCATAGTTGGAAGATGTGGTTGTAAAGCGTTACAACCACAGCAGTCGATAGAGCCTTCAACGTGGTCATAAGTCACAATGTTGTCGTAATCGAGTTATGACTACAGCGATCGACCGTGGTCGAAGGAGCGATTACGAGGAGCACAGCGCAGCATCAACGAGTTTGCCAGCAAGCTGACTTTATTGTACAATCAGATTAACTCTCTTGGCGACAAGATGGAGGAATCTTTGGCAGTGAAGAAGTACCTGCGTGTACTTCTGGAGAAGTACATACCTATTGTCACCACACTTATATACTCCTCTGATCTGGACAAGAAGAGCATAAAGGAGATCATCGGCTCTCTCAAGGCGTATGAGGAGTTATTGAAGGGGTTTCAGTCACGTAACAAGCAAGGATCTCAGACTCATAACAATCAGGCATGGCTAGTAAAGGGAGATCCGAGAGACGGCATGGCTCACCAAACAACCACGGGAGGCGGCGTGGTCGAGGCCGCTAGAGTGGCCGTGGAGACAAAGCTGGGCAAGGTGGTGGTGACAGATCCCATTATAAGTCACATGTCAAGTGCTTTGAATGTGGTGAATACAAGCACTACACGTCAGGATGCCATAGCCGTATAAAGTGTTTCAACTATAATGAGTATGGGCACTATGCTTCGGATTGTAGAAGCAAGAAGAAGGACGGGGAGGTGAACCTCGCCCAAGACAAAGAAGAAGATGACAAATCGCTAGTACTTCTCTCCTCATATGTTGAAAAGGCGCCAGTCATGGTGATACTGAATGAGGAGAACGTAGTTCCAAAACTACGCATGAAGGAAGGTAGCCGCAATCACATGGATCAGTGGTACTTGGACAATGGAGCAAGCAACCACGTGATGGGAGATCACTCCATGTTTCATAAGCTCGACGAGAAGGTTTGGGGCAAGGTCAAGTTTGGCGACGGTTCCACGGTGGAGATAAAAGGCAAAGGGATGATGATGTTGCAATGCAAGAACGGAGATAAGAAGTTTTTGACAAGGATTTACTATATGCCAAGTTTGTGCAACAACATACCTAGTCTAAGGCAAATGACAGAAAGAGGGTATAGGGTGGTACTACAGGATGAGTTCTTGTGTGTGTACGATAAGAACAAATATCTGTTGATGAAAGTGAAGAGATCTCCAAATCAGTTATATAAGATTTCTTTGAAAACTAGGAAGGAGAGATCGGGGTGCAGAAAACATGAACAAAAAAATCCCAACCAGCTGGCGTAGGAGACACACAAGCTACAGGTGGTAGCAAATGTGTACGGGATGCTGGGTTCCATGCTGATGGCGCAAACATGCAAGGAGGTGGCTCAATTGTTCAAGGCCATAGACTCCACATGTTTGCAGTTGGTGCAGAAGGCTTCTCCCAGTCGCATGCAGCTAGCGGCTCGAGAGTAGAAGGTGTGTCGCATGTGGTCGATGGGCACACGCAACAGCACACTGAAGGGAGTCAAGGTGGTGGCCATGCAATTGGAAAAAGTGCACAAGGTCCAAGAGGAACACTTAGAGTACAGGTTGGTGCAGTCTTTTGTGGTTTTGTAGAGGGAACACGGGAAGCGTTTGAGACAGGAGATAGGGGCGGTGTAGCCTCAGCTAAGACGTATGCTAGAAAGTGGACAAACTTGGTCCAAGGGAGAGGAGCGAGAGGCTCAGGTAACAGCGAAGTCAAGGTGGCTGTAGGAGTAGGTGCTCCAGCCCAGGCAGGAGTACAAGGAAGGACGGGATTAGTCCAGGTTCGAGGTGTGACAAGCATCGGATTATGCAAGGTTTAGGAAGGAATGGCGTACGGGAGCGCAGGTAGAAGAAAGAAGCAGAAACAAGAGTGAAGATCAGCGTTGTTAGAATTAGTAATCTTGTTTCTAGAGTTGGTGGTCATGGTGTGTACGAGTTGGTGGTCGTAGTCATGTACGAGTCATGGTCGTAGTTGTATTCGAGTTCAAGTCAGATTGTTGAGTTCATGTCATAGTCGTAATCGAGTCTGTTTCTTAGTCATAGAATTTGGGTATAAAAGGGCAGAGCAATGTAACGAGAGTGCAAGGGAGAGATCGGGGTGATCGTAGCGATTGGTGTGATCGAACGAGAGAAAGAAATAAAGAAGAGAAGAAAGAGCGGTTTGGCTCTGGAAAATTAGCAAGTATCAAGTTCATCATGATCACAAACGTGGACGTAAACGACTTACGACCACGGCGAGCAGAGGTGTCCGCAGGAGCAGAAGATGTGGTCGTAAGTGAGTTATGACCACAGTCATAGAGCAGAAGACGTGGTTGTAAGCATTATGACCACAGTGAGAAGGCGTGGTCGTAAGCGACCACAACAGAAAAAACGTGAACCTAAAGCGTCGTAGACGTGGTCGTAAGTCATAGCGTGGTCATAATCGAGTTACGACTACGGTGATCGACCGTGGTCGTAACCTTCTCAGTAGAATTTATAACTACACAATAAGAGCTAGAAGGCGTGGTCGGAGCAGCTACAACGTGGTCGTAGCCGACAGCAGAGCAATCGTAACGACTCCAGACGTGGTCGTAACGACTACCTGAGTGGTGTAGACTGCAACAATTTATTTGTAGCTTAATTACTTGGCAAGAAGCAATGCAATGTTGCTTCCTCGTTTTTGTTTATTGAGTAATTTTGTAACATGGAATGGAATGCCACCTGTTCAATAAAATTATGAGTTTATTCAGTGAAGCTGTGATTGTGAGTGCTAATTTGTTGATTTTGTGTCCTCGCTTCTTAAACCCCTCAACTCTGTATGATGTAATGTACTAGGAGAAACTGTATGATTTAAGCATCTAGATAGAGAAAAAGAGTGGTAAAATTATCGCCCCAAGCCCCGACTACTGTTTACCTGTAATGGCAATGAAGTATCTCGGTGTACCTGCTTCAGCTGATAAGACTTCATTTTGTTAGATAGGAGTTGTTGGTTGACAAAATAGATAAAAGTTTGGATTTTTGGTTGGCAATGACAGAACAACACGATGGCAAGAAGTTGTTAAAAAGAAGTATTTGGGAAAGAAAATATATTTTTTGCCCAAGTGAAGCATAAAAATGACTAGAGATGTTGATGCTGAGACATTTTTTCACTAGGCACCGTAGAAAAGAAAGTCAGAGACGGTAGAGAGGCAAGATTCTGGAATGAGGTGTCAAGGGAGAGAAAACTTCTGCTGAACAATATCCAGATCAGGTCTCAGGTTCTGTTTAAGACAAGGTGTTAGACCATATGGGTAGGTCGGAAATATAGTGATGATGAAATTTGTATTGACATTTGAGTTACATTGAAATTTGTATTTGTGAAAGTTTTGGTCGATGAGATTTTGGAAAACTAGAATTGCTGGGATATTCAGCCCAAGTGATCAAACCTCCTTGTATTGGGTGGTTTGACTGGCTGGCTTTGACCATGATCGGTTGTTGGTGGTCCAAACGTTCTTGTGTTAAAAGATAATGACCACAGCAAATCGACCACGGCGAATCGACCACAACAGGTCAATCACAGCGGATTGGCCATGGCATGTCGACCACAGCTGAATGACCATGCCTGGTCGATGATGGTAAGCTACAGCAAGCTGGACGTAAGCAACAGTTAACCAGTTGTAAGAAACAGTGAACCGCTCTTAGCTACAATGAACCGGTTGGTACATACAGTGAACCAGTCGGAGGTCGTAAGCTCATCTGATATAGTAACTGGTAAGTGGTTGTAGCTATAATACATTGTTGGTGGTCATAACTATAGTATCTTCTTGATGGTCATAGCTGCAGTACCTTATCGATGATCATAGCTACAACACCTTACCGATTGTCATAACTACAGTGCTTTGTCAATGGTTATAGCTCAGTACCTTGTCAGTGGTCATAACTATATTACCTGATTGGTACTCGGTAGTCGTAGACTTTGTGATCAGTAGTTGTAGACTTTGTGATCGGTAGTGGTAGACTTTGTGAACAGTAGTCATAGACTTTTCGGTCAGTAGACATAAACTTTGTGATCGATAGTCATAGACTTTGTGATCGGTAGTTGTAGACTTCACAGTCAGTAATTGTAGGTTTTGAGTGGTTCAATTTGTATGATCTTCGAGTACCTTGAGTACTCATGTTGGGCCAGCGGTCTGACTGGCCTGGGCATGGCGGTTAAACCGGCATTTTCTGAGTGGTCTGAGGCTGATTGTTGGAAAGGTTGGATATTGAGATCATGGATGATCCAGTTTGTGTTTATTGATGGTTAAGGGTGTGGTTTGCATGTGTGGACTACTATCGGTCTAGTTGGGGAGAACTTGTGTCAGAAGAAAATTCTTTGGTCTTTGCATATGCAAGTTGGGTGTGGAGATGATCATGGTCGGTGATGAGGAGGACCAGGACTAGAAGGGAAAAATCTCAGGTCCAGATGGTCGAGGAGGTCATGAGGTGGTCAGGCTCACGTTGGAGCATGTGGAGATGAAAGGTGGGTGATGCATGAAGAAGCTACAAGAGGTGCGGTCCTGGAGGCTTCTATACGTGATGAGTTCGAAAAAGTTATGGAAGGTGTCAATAACTTGGAAGGTTTAGAGATTATGAAAAACCCGTGTTCGGAAGGGTTTCGGATCCCTTTATTTTTAAAATCGGTTATGATTTTGTGTCCGTGTTGATGAGGACACGGTTTGGGGCTCTAGCATATAAAAGTGGGGAGAGGCTATGTGTTTAGCCTGTGGCTTTGGGGCTTTGAGGAAGCTTTTCAGGAGGAAGCTCTTAGAGTTTTTTGTGCTAGGGTTTGAAGGGTGCCGTGAGGGAACTTTGTAGGCACAAAACATGATTCAAATATAAAAGATCAGATCTATTCCATGAAAAGTTAGTCGGTGTTGGTGGCACATTTTTCTAGGTGTCATAGTTGACATGTTCTCATTTCGAGCAGAGCACATCGATGTCAAAGCATTCGAGCGGAGGAAGATTGTGATTATGTGCAAAGAGATCAAGCAAGTGGTCGAATGCCGAGTGATCAAAACCTTCATCAAGCATGTGCAAAGTAGTCGAGCAAGCGGTCGAGCGTCTTGCGGTCGAAATCTACATCTAATAACTTAGGTTGCTTTTCTTCTAGTTTGAGATTTGTTTTCAAGTATCAAAAAGTAGAGGCAACCTATTGTGACTGTGGCTCGATCTTCTGAGGGGGATACTTGAGTTGTAAGCCCAGCCAGCCTGTTAGAAGGTTGTAAGGCCCAAAATGGGACATGTATAATGACGTAAATGCCCCTGAGGGGGATACTTGAGTTTAAGGGCATAATTGTAAAACACTCCCCATGTGAATATATATAGGCCATTCAGGCCATGGGGGAAGCCCGAAGCATTGCTCCACTACCACACCACTCTCTCTCTGTTTGGTCTGTAACCACAACAGTTGGTGCCATCCGTGGATTTGAAGCAAGCTCCAAGATTTGAAGAAGAATGTCAACAAAGAAAGCTTCATCATCGACGGCGGAGAAGAAGGAGAGGGGCGCGACAGGGCCCGCATCAACACTAGAGCTTCGGCGTCGGCAACCGCGAGCGTGGGAGTCGGCATGGGCGCGGCAGCTACGAACATCGATGCTCATGGCGCGACGATCGACCTCGCCACGCGCGCGACTATTGATCCCATCGCTGGCGCGACGGTCGACACCGGCCGAGTTGTCGGGAGCGGTAACGCGAATGCCCACACTGGCATGGCCACCGTCCCCACATCCGGTGCGGGGGGCAGCGAGCGTCTCTGGCGGCCACGTCGACCTCGTCATTGACCCCGAAGTCCACCGCACCAGCGCGTTGGGCAACCCGGGAGTCCAGGCTGTGGTTGCTACCGCCCCGGCGGGGCAACCAGGCGCACCAATAGCCCCGACCATGGTAACGATGGAAAACGCTTTACTGACGGCCATCGGTACGCTCTAGCGCGAGCTAGCAGACCTCCGCGGAGCCGTGCGGGACATGCAAGAAGCTCGGAGCCCATGCCAGAGCGGGAAGACAACCGCGAGGCCCCTACCTCGAGTCGTGGCCCGCTGCGGTGCGTGGATCAGGAGTCCCCTCTCTACGCGGGCCTACAGCAATCGGCGTGGCCAGAAGGCTTCATGTTCCCCAATGCCATCGAGCTGTACAAGGGCAACACAGACCCTTGGGAGTTCGTGCAAATGTATGAGACTGCCATAGAAGCTGCAGGCGAAGATGACACCACCAAGGCAAAGGGGCTCCCCCTTGCGCTGCAGAGAGTGGTGCTCTCTTGGTTTTTCACCACAGAACCAAACTCCATCTACGCGTGGGAGCACATCCGCGACTGTCTCTACAACAACTTCCAAGGGAACTACGTCCAATGCGTTGACGCGGATCAACTCTTCACCGTCAAGCAAAAACCCTCGGAGAAGCTACGGGAGTACTTCAAGCGCTTTGCTAAGGTACGCTACCAAGTTAAAGATGTCAACGAGACAACCATTATCAACACAGTTGTGCAGGGCCTCCGCCCGGGGCCGTTGGCCGAGTACAATGCGCGCAAGCCAATTAAGGCGGCTGCAAAGCTCTTCAACAAGATGGAAGAGTATGCGCGGGCGGAGGAGGACACACGGCAGCACAAGGGCGACGACTCCGACACCAGTCAGGCGGAGGACTCATCGCAAAAAGGAGACCCACTGGCAGGGGACGACTCCCTGAAAGGCAAGTGCAAGCAAGGTGAGAGACCATGTGGTTATGACCCCATGTTTGTGATGAGTAATTGACGAGTTTTCTAGAAAGATTGAGTTTGGTTTATGCGTTTTGTGCCATGATGGCATTTGGCTCAATCGGGGTTGGTTAGTCGGACTTGAGGCGTATTCTTCTTTCCGTTTGAGTTCTTGGGTCATTTTATGCTTGAGTATGATTCATTAATGCTAATTGTGATTACACGTGTCACGTGGTGCTATGTGATGTGTTTCTTGTCTGTGATGGCTGCAGGACGTCGAGGCGAAGTCGTGGCGAGGCACGGGATGACCGGACTAGGCGCAGGTGGTGCTGAGGTCAAAGCGGTCGAGGTGTGCCGAAGACGGCGAGGGCTCAATGTGGTTGCGAGGCTTGAGCAGAAAGAAAGAAGGAAGCTTCCTGGAAGGTGCACGAGGGGTGTTTTGGTGAATACGCAAAGCTGCACTAAAGGAAGTGGATTATGTATAAAGCATTGAAGTTGTTGAGGCTTAATGGGCAAAGCAAATTGCAAACCCTTTATTGGAAGACTATATAAAGGAGGGGTGTCTCCTGCATGGAGTAAGGCTGGAAAACAGGGGTTTGAATCTGTTTTACTTTGTGCTTTAGTTGTTGAGAGTGGGTGAGAGGGACAGAGGGATGTTCTGCCCCTTCTCTGTGTGTTCTTGAGCTCTCCCCTCAAGTATGTAGTGAGGAGGAAGCATTTCCTTGATTCAATCGCGTATGGGGACTCCTTTGTAATCATCTCTTGTCAATGGGAAGGATTGTGATGGGTTCTTCTCATTTTCTTGCTCATATGTGATGAATTTCAGTTTCTGAAATTTTTTGTTCTTGCTTGGTTTTCTTGAGTTCTTCAGTTGAATCTTTGATCCACTAGGTGTTTCTTGATCTCTCTGTGATGGGAAAGACTCAAGGCCATTTGGCCATTCCATTTTTGAGATCAAGTTGACGATCCAATAATTTCTGTAATCTCTCAAGCCCTCGTCAGTTTTTCCTCTATGTATTCCTGTTCTAGGGTTTTGAGGCAGGGGATTCTTGAATCTTTTGATTTCCTTTGGGAGAAGGCCTGAGATTTAGTCTGGAAAGTCCTGAGTTCTTTGCTAAGTTGATTGCAAAAGATCATGGGCAAAGGATGAACGAATAGCGAGGAATTTGAAAAATTGTGTTTCTCTCAACCTCTTTTTCAGATTTTAGTCTAAATCTTAAATCCTTGCTTAGATGATGAAATCATCTGTTCCAAAAGTGCTTGATACTATTTAGATCATTTTCCTGCACTTCTAGATTGAAGAGATTAAAGAAAACCACAAATCTTATTGAAATTGGTCAAGTCCCTGAATTTTTCAGTTTGCTGCTAGCTCTATGCCCGAAGGGCGGTCTGACCGGATTTTACTTGGCGGTCAGACCGGCCAGTAAACACCAGTCAGACCGGCCACAAGGTAGTGGTCAGACCGGCATGATTGGAGCGGTTAGACCGGACCAACAAGGGCGGTCAGACCGGCTTTAAGCCGGCGGTCTGACCGGCCCGGTGATCGCGGTCTGACCGGCCCCTCTGCTGCATGCACCATTTCTTCATTTTAGTTTTCGACTTGCTCATTTTCTGTGTGGTTAAGATTCCAGTATGAATATGCTTCTTTCTTCATAGTTCCAGTAACTATTGGAAGAGGGATTCTTGTAGTGGATACTTAGAGGGAAAGTTTTTATAAGCAACATTCACCCCCCTCTGTTGCCGATTTCGATCCAACACAAGGGTCCCCGACAGACGCGCCTGAGCGCAAGGATGCCAAGTACAGCAAGGGCGCGTTGAGTGGCAAGCCCAAGCGTAGCCAGCGCAGACCCCAGAAGACCCGATATGTCTTCGATATAGAGGGCGCCTCTGAGGACGCCGCCCCCGCTCTTCGCGAGCGGGGCCGTGGAGGCCGGGGGCGGGGACGCGGCCGCGGACGCAATGATAGGCCCCGCGCAGGGCAGGAGAACCAGGGCTACGGCATGTGGTGCGAGGTGCACGGCTGTGGCGACCATTTCACGCGAGCGTGCACTGCCATCGCGGCGTTGCGTCAGCATGCTGACAGGGACAGAGCCCTAGCAGCAGCGCCCCCTGCCAAAGCCCACGTACAGCAGCCCTAGGAAGGCCCCCTGCAAATGCAAGCTCCGAAGGGAGCCCAGCGACGGATCATAAATGTCATCTCCAAGGGCTCCGCACGAGAGTTCACGGAGCAGGCACCGACAGCCTGGGCGCAGCGCGAGATTACCTTCACTCCTACCGACACCAAGGGCGTGGAGTTTCCTCACCAGGACCCCCTAGTCATCCAGGCTGCCATCACAGGATACGACGTCAGACATGTCCTAGTCGATGGAGGCAGCTCCGCGAACATCTTATTTGCGACGGCCTTCGACCAGATGAGATCCCCCGGACTCGGCTGGCCCCCTCAGGGACCCCGCTGCAGGGCTTCGCGGGTCAGCCGCTGAATGCATTGGGCCAGGTACACCTCCAAATCTCCTTTGGCCAAGGCGGCAACGCGAGGAGCGAAGATGTCACCTTTGACGTTGTCGATGTCCTGCACCCATACAACACCATATTAGGGCGTCCAGCCCTCAACTCCCTCGGGGCGGTGCCGCATGAAGCTCCCCAGTCCGCAAGGTGTTATTACCATCTTAGGTGACCAGGACCTCACCCGGCGTGTGGAGTTTGGTGCTAGGGGCCCGCGCCGTAGGGTGCACGTCCTCGCCGACAAAGCAAAGGCGGACACGTCGTCCACTCCGGGATGGACGCCCAGGCCCTAGCCGGAGGGCGGGGTCAAGAGGATACCTCTCCAAGCGAAGGTTAGTTCGTGTCCATCGGCGAGGGCCTTCCCCCGGAGGTGGAGCAAGACTTACTTCGCGTTCTCTGGGCAACGCGGATGTCTTCGCATGGTCCCCGGAAGACATTAAGGGCGTGGACCGTGCCCTTATTGAGCACAACCTAGCGGTCCGCCCCGATGCCAAACCGGTCAAGCAAAGGCTTCGGTGCATGTCCATCGATCGGCAGCAAGCAGCTAAGGTGGAGGTAACAAAGCTTCTCCAGGCCGGAGTCATCCGCGAGGTCCAACATCCAAATTGGCTTGCCAACCCGGTGCTGGTTAAAAAGGCTAGCAGCACCTGGCGTATGTGCATCGACTTTACCGAAGGACGACTACCCCTTGCCGCGCATAGGTCAGCTAGTGGATGCCACAGCGGGGTGCGAGCTCATGAGCTTCCTGGATGCATACTCCGGCTACCACCAAATCTACATGGCCAAGTACGACGAGGACAAGACCAGCTTCATCACGCCGATTGGGACATTCTGCTTCGTCAGGATGCCCTTCGGCATGAAGAATGCGGGGGTGACTTTCACCCGCCTCATCGCGCTAGTGCTGGCCTCCCAGCTTGGGAGGAACTTGGAGGCTTACGTCGATGATGTAGTCATCAAAACCAAGCAGCTCGCCTCCCACGGCTAGGATCTCCAAGAGACCTTCGACAACCTTAGGAGGGCAGGCATCAAGCTCAACCTGAACAAGTGTGTCTTCGGCGTGCAAGCAGGCAAGCTCCTAGGCTTCCTCGTATCCGGACGTGCCATCCAGCTGAACCCCGACAAAGTCGACGCGATCCTTGCCATGGAGCCGCCTAAGACGACAAGGGAGGTCCAGAGGCTCGCTGGCCGCATGGCCGTGCTGAGCCGCTTCCTGTCTAGGGCAACGGAGCGGGTCCTGCCGTTCTTCAAGACCCTTCACGGATGCGACGGGTTTCACTGGGATGGCGACTGCGCGAAGGCCTTCGATGACCTCAAGAGGCACCTCGCAAGCCTCCCCACTTTGGTCACCCCAGTGCCAGAGGCTCCCCTCCTACTTTACCTTGCTGCGACAACAACTGCGGTCAGCGCCATCCTTGTTCTCGAGGAGGGCGCCCTTTAGCACCCCGTATACTTCGTCTCTGAAGCCCTCTAGGGTGCCAAGACACGGTATACGAAGCTTGAGAAGTTGGCATACACGCTAGTCATGGCCTCAAGGAAGCTCTAGCATTACTTCCTGGCTCATCCGATCACAGTGTCATCCTCGTTCCCTCTGGCGGAGATGCTACATAATAAGGAGTCTACGGGGCGCATTGGCAAGTAGGCGGCCGAGCTCGCGTCGTTCTCTTTGACATACGCCTCGCGAACGGCAATCAAATCCCAGGTCCTCACGGACTTCCTCACGGAATGGACCCTGTCGGCCCAGCACGTCCAACAGCCAGAGGACTCGGTATGGATGCTCAACACTGCTGGAGTGGGCGCAGTGGTTACTACGTCGGAGGGGCACCGCCTGCTGTACTCGGCATGCCTCAGATTTTCGGCCACCAATAACACGGCCGAATATGAGGCGCTGCTCTTCGGCCTCACCAAACTCAGGGATCTTGGCGCACGATGGGTCCTTGTCCACACCGACTCACGGCTGGTGGCAGGCCACGTCAACAAATCCTACCAAGCCAAAGACCCTGAGCTGGCCAAGTGCCTGGCAGCCGTAAGGGTGAAGGAGCGACACTTCCTGGGCGTCACGGTTAAGGCCATCCCTCGCGCAGATAATGAACAAGACGACGTCCTCACGAAGGCTACCAGCCAACAGCTTCCCCTTTTTGAAGGAGCATTCTACGAAGCCCTACCCACGGCAGCCATCGCTCAAGACAACCACGATGCGGCCCTCGTCCACCAAATTGCACGGCAGGGCGACTGGCGGGAGCCCATCTACGGTTTCTTGTAGGGCATCGCGGAGCCAGATGACCCCCTGGAGCTCTAACGCCTACAATATCGTGCCAGGTCCTTCCAGGTGCTCGATGGCATACACTACAAAAAAGGAGTCTGCGCCCCGCTCCTGCGATGCCTTTCGCGCGATGAGGGAAAGAGCCTCCTTGCAGAGATTCATGCGGGGCTCTGTGGCTCGCACCTGGCGCCAAGGTCGCTACTCGGCAAGGCATTCAGGCAAGGCTTCTACTGGCCAACAACCATTGCCTACGCCCAAGACCTCATGCGCTGGTGTCAAGGCTGCCAATGGATGGGGCGGGTCATCCGCAGACCCCTGATGAGCTTGCAGCCCATTCCCCCAATGTGGCCACTGGCACGTTGGGGCATCAACGTCGTGGGGCCACTTCCTCGAGGCCCAGGAGACCTTCGACTCGCGGTAGTCGTCTTGGAGTATTTCTCCAGGTGGCTGGAGGCTGTTGGTCTAGCCAAGATTACCTCCGCGGCCATGCAGTGTTTTCTTTGCCAGAACATCATATGCCGCTTCAGAGTACCTAGGGAGCTCACCGTCGACAACGGCTTGCAATTTGACTCCGCCCCATTCAAGGAGTTCTGCGACGGTATGGGCATCACACTCTGATTCGCATCAGTCGGGCACCCGTAGTCTAACGGAGCAATCGAGCGGGCGAATGGCGCCATCTCCGCAGGAGTCAAGAACCACCTCGTCGGGCTGCCAAAGGGCAAGTGGCCAAATGAGCTCTACAGTGTCATCTGGTCCCTCCGCACAACGGTGACACGCCCGACAGGATTCACGCCGTTCAAACTCCTCTTCGGCGACGAGGCAGTGACGCTCGAAAAAATTAAGGTAGGATCGAGGAGGGTCCTCGTCCAAGCACCAGCGGAGGAGCGCCAATTGTCCCTGGACCTTCTTGATGGAGATAGAGTAAGTGCCACCTAACACGTTGCGAAGTACGCATGTCAAATGGCACGCGTGTGCGACTGCACTGTATATTCGCGGGAGTTCCAGCCAGGAGTCTTCGTCCTCAAAATGGCACTCCATGCGGAGACCATCAGCAAGCTGGAGTCCAAGTGGGAAGGCCCATACATCGTAGCTGCAGCGTTGCAGCAGGGAGCTTATCACCTCGTGATGCTGGATGGGTAGGCACTTCACCACACATGGAATGCGGACAGGCTGCGCTGGTACTATGTCTAGGGCCGAAGGCAAGCCTGAAGCAAGGGTAGCACCCTGCCTGTTGTAAAATGCTCACCCGCGCAAGCGGGAGATTAATAAAGATAATTGTCTGCAAAACTATCTCATTTTGCATAAAGACGCGCGAAGGCACACCTCCGTGCGCACTCTCCATAGTATAAAAAAAGACACAGATGTTGTTCCCGCGCACGCGTGGATGTTATCCCTACGCGTACTCTCCGGAATATAAAAAAGGCATGGATGTTGTTCCCACGCACGTGTGGATGTCGTCCCTATGCGTACTCTCCGGAGTATAAAAAAAAGACGCGGATGTTGTTCTTGCGCACGCGTGGATGTTGTCCCTACGCGTACTCTTCGGAGTATAAAAAAAGGACGCGGATGTTGTTCCCGCGCACGCGTGGATGCTGTCCCTACGCGTACTCTCCGAAGTATAAATAAAAAAGACGCGGATGTTGTTCCCGCGCACGCGTGGATGTTGTCCCTACGCGTACTCTCCGGAGTATAAAAAAAGACGCGCAGGGGGATGCCTCCGCGCGCACTCTACGGAGTAAAAATAAGACGCGGATGTTGTCCCTGCGCACTCTACGGAGTATAAATAAGACGCGGATGTTGTCCCTGCGCACTCTACGGAGTATAAATAAGACACGGATGTTGTCCCTGCGCACTCTCCGGAGTATAAATAAGACGTGCGGATGTTGTCCCTGCACACACTCTACGGAGTATAAATAAGACACGGATGTTGTCCCTATGCACTCTACAGAGTATAAATAAGATGTGTAGATGTTGTCCTTGCACGCACTCTACGGAGTATAAATAAGACACACGGAGCGCTCAAGCGTCTACTTCGACTAGGCGCCAGCTCCGCCACTACCACTTCAAAGGGTAGGGGACAGAGCGCTCGAGCGTCTACTTCGACTAGGCGCTAGCTCCACTGGCACCACTTCGAAGGGTAGGGGACGGAGCGCTCGAGCGTCCATTTCGACTAGGTGCCAGCTCCGCTGGCACCACTTCGAAGGGTAGGGGACAGAGCGCTCGAGCGTCTACGTAACGTTTGGGCGTTTCTAGAACACCTAGTCCTATGAGTCGACTGGGAGCAGGCGCAATAACCATCCTTTATTGCGTTCATAAGGGAATGATTACACGGATTCGACTACTATATTTGCGGAGGGCTAAGCTTTACAAGTGCCTTCGACCGCCTAAGGTCGCAGCTCGCCCGGCTCCACCTTCACGTGCTTCTGCGTTGAAGTATCACCCGTCGAAGTACGGGTCGCCCAGAAGTCCCAGGCCTCCTCCACCCATGCCCAACGCCGAAGGTGCCATCGAATCATGTGGTCCGAAAGTACTAATCAGCTTCTATCAAACATGTGCCTGGAGCAAAAATTCGTCAGAACGTTTGGGGCAATACCATTTCATTCATGTGAAGGGGAGCGGGCCACAAGGCACTGGCTTACAAAAACAGATGCACACCAACGCACGCCTACACATCGGACCCCGGCCTCACACTTGTGGGTTCGCACAGTGCCCAGGAGTGGCGGCTTCATCTTCGTTGCGCCGGGGGACTTCATCGATCCACTGGGCGAAGTTCCCCTCCCTACACAACGTCTGCTGCAGCGCCACCTTGGCCGCACCCTCCCCAACGTAGCCCCAATCCGGTCGTAGAAGGCCCGGACGGCGCGAACGGCTCTCGACATCACCCTGGCTCCGGCTGGAAGCTCCAGCTAGGGGTTGTCCAGCTCGTTGATGTGCTGGCACCCTCGGTTGTGGAGCATAGCGAAGGCAATACAAGCGCTAGCGAAGCCGCAGTGGTCGTTGAAGGCCTTGGATGATCTGAAGGCTCTAACCAAAATGGATCGAACCCCTCACAACCACTACACTGCTGCTCAGATGGTTTTTAACCATGCCGAATGTGGTCGACCTCGCCAAGAAGGCTATTTCCTGCAAGCGAATCGAGAACACAAGCAAGAAAGTAGAAGATGCAATCTAGAATTGTATTACAAATAATGATTAAGCTCACAAAGTTGGGGTTCCTCAAACTGAATGTGCGGTGAAACTGCTATACAGAATAATCTGAAAAGAAACCCATCTAGAGAGGTGCTGGTTCCTATCTATTTATAAGGGAGTTTGGCCAGGGGTTGGCGCATAAGACAAGGGGTGTGCACAACCCTAGTTTCCTATACTATTACATGACCTATGGGTCCGTGGGATGGTGGCGTAGCACCTATGTCTCTCATCTAAGAAAATATGGAGTTGAAGTAAAAAACTTGTGTCCGATCCGAAATTGTGGGGAGGAAATATTGGGCTGGTGGAATTCCTTAAGCGCAAAGATATTAGTTGGTAGCGGCTGATCTAATCCTTCCTTCAAATATGCATATCAGAAGATAGACTTTGATTCTATCCCTTGTTAGTTATATTCAGCTCTGTGGGAGCGATATGACTAGAGTTGAGTCGAGACGGTATGGTCATGGCAGTGTGGTCAAAGTGGCCATGGTCATGGCGCTGTGATCGAAGTGGCCGTGGTCGTGGCGCCATGGTCGAAACTACCACGATCGTTGCATCGTGATCGAAGTGGCCATGGTCGTGGTGCTGTGGTCGAAGTAACCATGGTCGTGGTGCTGTTGTAACACCCCAGGACCCGCATTACCCTAGGATGCCACTAAACCACGTTACAAGCTAGCCAATTTACTTTACAAGGTAACATAAACTGGTAACAATTTCTAAATCATGTTAAGCTAAGCGGAAGCATACTAAAACAAAGGTAAAGGAACACTACTAATTAAAGAACAATCGCTAATAACTTCAACCAATTAAAGCGAACTACAACCTAACTTTAATAATTAAAAGTGATCGGCAATAAGAGATAAAAATGAATAATTGGAGACTGCACTTATTTATTACATTATGAAACATGATATGGTGTGTGTTAGTGATGCGCCGCTCTACCCGTCCCATGCATGCTTGAGAATCACCTGGAAGGGGGGAAAACAAGAGTGAGATAAAAATCTCAACAAGCAAACTGTTTAACAGGCTAGTTAAACTACAACAGTTTCTTGCCAAACTTTACCACAAGTGTGGCTTCGATTTTGTTAGCCACACTTTCTGTGGCAGCCACACATTGCCTAAACTTAGGCATGGCAAGCTTAGGCACCAACCAAACAGGCCCTAAACTTTGCCTAAACTTAATCATCAACATTTATTTTCCACAAAGACCACATTTATATCCTCAACCTCAAATCACCACCAACGACGGTAAAACATTTGCAAATAAATCTTGTTTGACTACTTTAAAACCTCAACCATGTAACATCCCAAAATTTGGCTTTCTGGAAAAATTTAAATTCAAATTAATTATTTTAAAGTAATTGGATTTTACTTGGCTTTTATTTGATTTTCTGGGTTTTATTTCAAAATTTAAAGAAAGAAAATGCATTTTAAATATTTTATTAAAGCCAAAAAGGGAAAATTATATTTTTCCTAGCCTCTCCTAAATTTTTAAATTTTATTTGAAAATTTTTTGAAATTTAAAATCAATTTTCAAAGCTAAAAAGTATTTTATAAATTATTAAAATACAAATCTGAAATTAAAAATATTTTTAATAAGTCTAAAATGCTTCCAGGAATATTTTATGATTTTTCTGGAATGTTTAGACATTAAATATTAATTTTCCAAGCTTTTATAAAGTTTCTAGTAATTGCTGAAATTTATTCCGAAAATAAAAATCAAATTTAATCCTCAACCTCTCTACTCGGCCATCACGTGTCGCTCCCTGAGTCAATCCATCCTCGCCCGGTTTAATCTCAGCCACCCGCATTCACTTACCCCTTCGTTTTAATCCGATGGCCCTGATTTCTCTTTCGCCTTGTGGCATTCATCCGACCATCTGCTCCTTCCTTCTCTCTCTTCTCTCTCGCCGCCAGCCCAACCCCTCCTGTCAGCTTCTTCTTTCTCCTTGCCTTCTTCAACCTTCCACCGCTAGCATTCATGCCCTACCCGATCTCTTAAATTTGGATGTTTCTTCTCGTTAGCCGAGCATTTGCTACAATTGAAAGCCTAATCACTCCCGCAATCAACCTCCACCATTTCTCCACTTTAAACCCCGCCTATATCCCTCTTTACTCGTCCTTGCGCCGACCTTAACTTTGGTGTAACCGATAACCGTTCGTCGCCTCTACCTTCGTCAGACCCATGCGCGCATCCCCGCCCCTCCACCGAGTGAATCCACCGCCGAAGAGCCCTGCCGCCAACGCCCTCACTTCGCCACCCCTGCATCCTCGTCGCTGGCTACCATCGAGAATTTCCGAGTGTCGTGCCAAGGCACACTTAACTCCCCGTGCCTTTCCTCCCTCTCACGCACCCCTCGCCGACCCTAGCAGCGCCGCCATCCGCCGATGCCCTTAGCCCCAGTGCGCCACCTCAGCAACCATGAGCCACGCAAGTGCTACGCCAGCCGCGTGCCACCTCAGCCTTCTCCCCGATCAACGGACCCAGTCCACAAAAGCCGGTCACATCTGTCAGTGAATAAAACCCTTTTTCTGTTGAAAAATAATTCCTCCGAAAATCATTTCCCTTGATGACATCATAATCTGATTTTTCAGTTCAAAAATAATTCCAGAAAATCAGATTATTCTTTTTCTCTCCTCTTAAACTTCCAAACGCTTGTATTTCTTCATTTTAATTCCGATTGAGCCCATTCAAATTTCTAAATTCATCTAAAATTCTAATCTATTCATTTCTATCCTCTTTTTAAATTTTTTGGAATTTTTGAATTTATTTGATTTAAATTAAAGCTTAGAAAGTAAAAATATTTTAAATGGCTAACATTTACCTCAATAAATCCAAAATTATTTTATTTAGTCTTTTCGTTTTCCAAGGTTTTTTGTAGAATTTTCTTGAATTTTGTCGAATTTATTTTATTTTATTTGTTTTTTTGGGAGAAAAATATATTATTTTATTTCCTGTTTTCTCTGTCCTCGCTTCATCTTCCTCACGAACGTGCGTTTCGTCCAGAGCATGGCCACCATGAACGCAACTTTGAAGCTCTCATATCTCTTGATTTTCTCAACGGTTCTTAGCGAAATAAATTGCATTCAACTCCTCTCATCAAACTCTTTCATTTCCCTACCGTTTTCCCCTCATTCATGAGCCGTTTCGCGAGAAATTAACCCATGCCATTGATGGACATGGTCTCTTGATCACCCGTCTCGGACCTCCCCTGCCCCTATAAAAGGGAGCACCGTGAGCCCCTACTCATCCTCACTCAACCCCGAAAATATCAAGTCCCCACTCCTCTTCTCTTGGGCGCAATCGGAGTTTTTCTTTTGTGTTCCAAGCGGCGTTCTTCGGCTTATTGCGCCTCGTCCGGTGGAGCCCCGCCACTTTTGAGCACATCCCCGGATTCGCCTCGTCGCGTTCTACGCGGTGCTCACCTCGCCTTCACCGGAACTTCGCCGGAGCACCATCGCCACCGTAGGCCATAGCGCGTCGTCGTTCCTCGCATCGCCACCGGCCGTCCGTGCATGCCCGACCAAAACCAAGGTGAGCATCACGTTCCCCACGCTCTACTCTTCGTTTCGCCGCAAGTCTTGCATGTTAATTCCTCTCCGTTTGACCGGAATGTCGATGTTAGCCTGTCGGCTACATAAAAGCGTGTCCACCGCGTTTCACTAGTCCGTTGGCCGAGCCGTCTGCACCGTTGAGTTGGCCTCGATGCGTTCTACGCCGTGCTCTCTTCCATTTGTCCAAAACCCTTTCCTAAATTTTTGACCCCGACACCTTGCCATGGCCGCAAATGGCACTTCGCATCCCTGCCTGTCCGAGAATGCTTTCAACAATCCGTTCACGTCAAAACGTGCCAAACTATCCCAGGTGGCTACGTTTCAGACGGTTTTGGATTCGCTCTACCGAGCACGAAGATATTGAGTTTTTCGTGTTTCGGTACCGTCGTTGTTCAAACGACGATTGCGTCGCCTCCGGTGAGTGTTCGGCTTAGCCGATATTTTTCCTAGCTTCGCCTCACCGCGTTCTAGGCCGTGCTCACCTTACTTCTCCTTGTCCCTTTCCTGAAAATTATTCTTCTCTCCACACCTTATGTCGTTGTCACCGTACACGTCGTTATCGTGCTCCGTTTGACGTGTCGTCACTTCCTACATGTGCCTCGGGTCCTTAGCAACCCATTTTGCTAGTTGGCTTCACCTCCCGTGCTTTTTCTCATCGACGCCACGCCAAAACACCAAGAGTTGTTCTTTCGTTTCTTTTTCCAGAATTTTCTGATCTGCTAATTTTCCAATCGCTCGTTCTCCTCCGTCCGAAGTCTGAATCAAGTGATTCAACTTTCTAAATTCATCTAAATTCTTATTCTATCTCCCAGCATATATTTTATAAATTGTGGATTTTATTTAGATTTTATTTGAGTTTAGTTTGTTCTGGCTTTTCACGTGTAGACTACGACTAATCCGAAGAGTATAATTTCGGCAAACCTCAGCAAAACTTCAAAGCAAGGCAAGTCTCCTTTGACCATCTTGCTCCTATGATTTACAAAATGATTTGTGTAGTTATTTTAAATTATTGCATGCTTATGTTGTAAAAGTGGATAACTTGATTTTAGAAAAAATTTAGTTAAATGTCCCAATTGTTATACCTTCCATTGAAAATCATTTACCTTGTATCCTTGTCAACTTAGGATACCCCTTTGACTCATAATGAGTTAGTATTATTCTTGCTGAATTTTAAAATACTAGCAAATGCTTAGTTTAGCTGATTAATGTAAAAATGCTCATATGAGAAAATGGACAATGAATGTTTTGGATTTCATAATTTGTTTGAAAAGTGGTAATGGATGTTACCACTGTAATTTCAAAATAAAAATGAATTTGAAAGAAAAAATTGACAAGGGTGGATGGAAGGCTTGGCTGGTGCAGTTTAGCATGAGAATTTTTGGATTGTGAATGAGCCACCCTGGTCGTTTAAGGACTGACGCTTGTGTTTGTCCAAACTGAGCAAAACAGTGCAACCACAAGTCTATATGGGTACGACCTAGCTAACTAACCTATAAAGGTGTAGTTTAGATATCACCAGTGGTGTATTGAGTGCCAGGGTGTACTGGTTACTCATAGTGAGGGACAGGGTTTACTGTACTCATACGGCGCAAGAGGGGGCTCCAACTCGTGGATTCGAGTTGTGGTGAAACCTTAGCGGGTGGTATCTAGCTATACTGGAGTAGGTGAAAGGCTTTGAGATATTTTATCTGGGTCTCATGCCAAAGGAAGCATGTTGACTATTAAGATAATTTATCTCTTGTGGGTAAAGTGTACAAACTCTGCAGAGTAAAAACTATTCGAATAGCCGTGCCCACGGTCAAGGGCGGGCAAGGAATGCATTCACATGGTAGAAGTTTGATTTTGATTTTTAAAACAAAATGATTTGGCAACTCGGGAGTGGTGTAACTCTCGTGATTTAAATCTGGTGGTGTAACCAGATCAGGTGGTTTAACTTGAGTTTTGAAAGTTGGCATATAGCCTGAGATATTAGTGTTGGTGGTTTAACCTTCACTAAGATTATTTATCTATTTTCAAATTATTGAAAACAAGATGTTTAACAAATGGCTTTGAAATAATAGGAAAGTTTGAAATAAAATGCTGATTTTCGCAAAAGAACCATATAGCCTTCCTTTGTTAAGCCCTGCATCTATGCATCTTTCCCAAGACTTGCGGAGTACATTCATGTACTCACGTGCTACACTTCAAATTAACTCTCAGAGGAGATCGAAGCTCAAGAGGTGGACTACGACTACTTCGTGGATGGATTCGACGAAGGCTATCCGGATTTCTAGGTTGCGTTTCCCCAGTCAATTGCCTGTGGCGTATTGATGGGTCTTGCTTTAGTTTCTTTTTGCTTCCGCTGTAATTTTCTGTTTGGTGTGAGGTCTTAACACCTCATTTGTAATAAAGGCTTCGAGGTCTGTAATCTCGATTATGATAATAAAGCGTTGTTGGCAATGTATCATCTTTTCTGTTTGAACTGTGTGTACTAGCGTTGATCTGGGACTAGTACTGTAATGCACAGGAGGTCCAGGAGTTTCTACTCCGGGGTCTCACAAACCACTACCACTACCAAAGCCAATAAAGCATTATCATGTTTTACCTCACTACTTTATTATTTCTCACATCCACAACTGCTATCAACAGTTACTACAAGAGAAAAGAATTTCATGCCACAATCACAACCCCTACCAACCACAAGGGACGAACCCCATTCCACGACCACAACCACATTCCTCATACCATAAGTAGCGCACATGAGCCAATTCCACATTACAACTATGAAGTTGTATTTGACTGCAAAATAACTTCACCACAATACATTGCATAGGTATGCAAATGATCTTTCCACAATGCAATGCATATGAATGCGTATGATCCACTGCACCCTTACCCAACAAGCTAAGAGTGTGCATCGTACTACGGCAATGTACGATGCTGTACCGGTACGGTCGCGGCTATAAGCGGCGACATCCACAATGCAAATACGATCGCGGCTATAAGCGGCGACATCCACAATGCAAATGTCATGACATGTTATGAATGATATGATAATCATAAACCACAAGAATTTAACCACGAAGGTCAACAACCTAATCATCATGAATACTTCCTCACAACCCACCTGTGTCTCATTAAGCACAATACCAATGTTTCATAAGATCATTACCACATAACCCACATTCGGTTCACCAAGATCATAATCCATTGATCTATAGGGAATTCTACCACATAGACCACAACATAATCATCAAGAATGATACCACCACAACCACAAATATTCACTAGGAATACTACCACCTAGACCACAATATGCTTGTAAAGTATTCTACCCCACAACTATATTGGTTCATCAAGAACAATTCCACATATCTACAATTAAACCATCAAGATCATAAACAATTGAATCCTTAAAATACTATCACATGGACCACATTAAGGAAGCATGTAACAATGACATAGCACCTCAAATTAAGAGAATTACTTAATGTGAATGTAGGATAATTAACGAGTTAAACAGTAGCACAACCGCTACGTTTACTTGGCTCTACCGTTGAAGCGAAGCAATCACGTGCGTTTAGGAGCAAAACCACATGTCCAAAAGTACCTCTCAGCACAATACAACAGCAATGAAAATGCGTCTTAAGAAGTAAAGATATCGCTAAACCCCAAATCCCCACAACATCCCTCTTCGCTTAATGGTTCTACACTCTGCCCGCTGCAGCAGCGCTGCTTAATTTTTTTTGTATCTTTAAGATTACTAAACCATTTACAAAGACAGATATATTTCTGGATTCCTCACTTAAATACCTTCACTTTTCATGTAGATCACTTATTTTTATTTTGTTACTATCAAGGTGTAACTTTACACGCAAAACAGAGGACGTTCTCTGTTTTGGCAATCTGGGCAGCCAGATTCTAACGCATCCCAACCACAGTGTAATGCTCTAAAAGTTATGATTTTTATACAGTAGATAGATTACAGAATTCCCAACATTTTGCTCAATTGTGACCAAAAACATAAAATCATCTACTACTAAATCACACCTGAAAAACAATCTGCCCAGTCTGCACCCCTGACAGATAGCGAGGTTCCCGACCCTGCTACGCCCAAATCCCACGGGCAAAAATTCTGACAAAAATACAGTAGGTAGTTCTCGTCGTCCTCTACAATATTCCTTTTGGGAAGATCCATAGAAAAAATATTTTCATAAGTCTAAACTGCACAAACAGTCGTGCTGCACGGATTGATCTACAGATGGACAATAGGAATTCCCTAATCAGATAATCTAATTGCTAATCCCCACCAATTCTTAGGCTAAGAACCCTAATTACAGCAAAATTAGAGGGATTTGGGATGAGGGAGAGTTACCTAGGGGATCCCCTTGGGATCACCCGTCTTCTTCCCCTTCTTCTTCCTCCTTCCTTTCTTCTCCTTCCCTCCCTTCTTCTTCCTTCCTTCTTGCTTTCTCCTAGCACCAAGGGACAGCAATGGGGGAGAGGTGGAGGCGCAGGGAGGAGATGGGGGTGGCGGCCAGGTGGGGAAAAAAGAGAGAGGGGCCAAGGGAGGGGGTTTATAAAGGGGGTGCTAGGGTTTGGGAGGGGGTACGGCCCCCCTTTGGGCTGGCTGGCCCAAACCTGCGGACAGCCCAAAATATCCAAATTAATTGTTTTAATTTATTTTTTTAATTTTGGACAATTCTGCAACTTAATTTTCACCTCCCGCGATTTACCGGAAAAAAATGGAAAACTCCGCGATTATTTTAGAAACCTACGCCGAATCGACGTTCAGGATATTACAGCTGTAGTAGAAATGGCCGTGTTCATGGCACCTTTATCGAAGTGGCCATGGTCATGGCACTATGGTCGAAGCGGGCGTGGTCAAGGTGCCGTAGTCAAAGTGGGCACAGAAGGAGCAGTCGTAGTCGGAGTTGAGCGGCCGTAGAAGGAGTGATCCCAGTTGGAGCCAAGTGGTTGTTGGAGGAGTATTTGCAATCGGAGTCAAGTGGTCATAGAAGTAGCGTTCGCATCAGAGTCGAGTGATTATAGAGGTTAGAGTGGTAGCAGCTAGAGTCGAGCGATCATAGATGGAGCGTTCATAGTCAGAGTCGAGCGGTCATAAAGGTCAGAGCAATTGTAGTTGGAGTCGAGCAGTCGTAGAAGGAGCATTCACAGTCAGAGTCGAGAGGTCATAGTGTAATGCGTGTATCTGAAGGAGAGATGTCCTCATCACAGTCATTCACCCCCCTCCGTTCGTGGTATACGATCCTACAAGTGGTATCAGAGTGAGGTTGCAATGGCATCAAATCGAGATTGTTTTTTAGGTAAGCCACCATTTTTTGATGGATCAAATTATCTCTATTGAAAAACATGTGTGGAGGTTTTTCTACAAGCACAAGGTAATGCTATTTGGCAAAAAGTCAAGAATTCACATATAGTGCCTCTTATTGTTACTATTGAAAATACTACTGATATTGAATCTAATGCTAAGGCTAGAAATATTTTGTTGCAAGGTTTAGTAGAAATGAGATTGTTAGAATTGCTCATATTAAATCTGCAAATAAAATTTAGACAACTCTAGGTGATTATCGTGAAAGTTCTAAATTGTTAAAGGTGTTCGTTAGAACCAATTCAAAAAGGAGTATTCTAAATTTGAAATGAAACCTGGAGAATCAGTAGATACACTTTTTGACTGCTTCAATAACATTGTTAGTGATTTGCAATTTGTTGATGTCACTTATTCTGATTCTGGCAGTGCTCGTCAATTTTAAATGCTTTGGATATGTCTGTTTGGAATGTGTTAGTCACTACTATTAATCATTATGTTAATATGAATACACATAAGATTTATGTTTGGCCAGGATAAACAAGTCTAATTCTTTGGGTTTAGTGACTAACCATGCTGACAACTATTCTAATTCCTTTATTGTTTCTTTGTCTACATTGTGCACTATTGCAGATGAGCAATTAGAGAAGATTCTATAAGAGCAACTTGTACTTCTCTCTGATAGGGTGACCCATCATATAAAGGTGGAGAGGAGGTCTAATCAAATGCTATGAATGTGGTGAGCAAAACCACATTAAGATAAATTACCCCAAACTGAGGAGCATAGAGGTCAAGGATGACAACGCACCAACTCGTCGCACTCAAGTAATATTGACCCAAAAAAGAGTCGTAATTATCATATGGTGGCCAACAAAATAATTTCAGCACTTGATGAGATTAATTTGATTCATGATGATTCTAGAAGCAACGATGAGGGCAATGGCAAGAAGGCAAAGGAAGTGGACTTCACAGGGTGTGTTTTATGGCAAACAGTGAGGAGCTCAACAGTGATGATCTCTATAGTGATCTTGATGAGGTAAAACCTTCTTATACAGATTTATCTTGTGCCATGCTTAGCTTGATAGAGGAGCTCAAGGTGTATAAAAAGAAAATTAAAAGTCATGATTTTGTTGTTGAGAGCTTAAATTCTGAAATCATTATCCTTAGAGCTTCCATTCCTGATGATGAATCACATGAGCCTTGTCATGTTTTACACTCTGAGTTAGAGTCTGCTAGAATAATTAATGCATAAAACTTAGTTTAACTTAGTGATGTAACTGCTAAACTTGATGATTTAAGATTGGCACATGATTCTTGTGATGAAAAGTTAAAAAGTGGAAATGATGAAATTGAAAAGCTCAAGTCTAGTTCTCTTGCATGTGTAGAGTCAAGTATTTCAAATGTTCAATTTAAAGCTTGCTCTAATTATGATTTGCTACAAGCTAGGCTTAATTCATCTCAGGAATCAATTCAACAAATACTTTATTAAGAGACACTTTCTTGCTCTAACTGTCCTAAGTTTAATATTGAAATAGAATCATTAACTAGACAACTCAATGATTTTGCTGGAAAAGAAAGATTTGCTCAATCTAGTATTTTCAAGAATTTAGTGAATGAACTTGTTAATTGCACATCTTGTCCTTCATTGGCTAAAGAGAATGAGAATCTTAAGGACACTTTAGAGAGATTTTCTTTTGGCAAGAAAATTTTGAATATGATTCTAGACAAGTCAAAAACAAGTGTGAAAAAACATGGTCTAGGATTTAATTTTGTTGAGCATGGGAAGAGTAATCCTCCTGAGGTTGTTAGATTACTTGAACCTAAAAATTTGAAGTAGAATCTGATCCAAAGCAAATTTTCTTTAAATCTGCTGGTATTGCAAAGGAATCCTCTACCAAAGTAGGTGTTGTGAAGTCAATAGATGTTACTTTTCATTAAGTCAAGTATCAATGTTCCCATTGTGGTAGACATGGTCATTTGGTTCAATTTTTCTTTCGACAAGCAAAGAAAGAAAAGAAAGATAGGCTAAGGAAGGCTTCTTGTTCTGGATTGGAGTTTGTACAAGCTCCTTATCATCGCTTTGATCTCTCTAATAAATTTTCTACTAGTTCAAGAGTTTTTGCGACAGGATCGGTCAGACCAGCATTTTCCACGCGGTCAGACCGGTCTTAGGCGGTCAAACCATCATTGGTGGTGTGGTATCATCGGCTGGCAGTTACACCAGCTTTGCCTTGGAGGTCCGACCACCAGGCGGTTAGACTAACACTTCAACGACTGTCTGGCTAGAATTTTACAGCGGCTAATTCTTCATGTAAATCCTTATCATTGCCAGCTATTGCCCCTACTCATCGTGTATCTCAGTACTGGATTCCTAAATCTTATTTTACTAACTCCAGTACTGTGAGACCGATGTTTCCTGTGATGTAAGAATAGCTGATGAGGATGAAGGACATGAGCTTGATTTGGTTCCAGTCTTTTACGTCATTGCTTGATTGGAACACTTGATGGTTTTTCACCTTCTTGGATAGCGTCCAAGTGATTTCACTTTCTGAGAGACCATATGAAAAGGTGATGTTGTTCTACACCTTGTTGAGCTTAATTTTTAGATTTCTTATATTTTCTCAAAGCCACATGATTCTTTGTGTTTTGCTCTTTTGTGAAATGATTTGGCTATGTTGCATTTGGGATTATTCTAATGGAAACTTCTTGTTTAAAAATTTTAGAAGCTTTATTTATTATACTTGTCAAATAATTCATTAAATCTAAGCCATTGCAATCTAATGAGTTGTAGAGCTCTCTTTATCATATTTACTCATATGTTATGTAGCATTGATCATGATTGGTTATAATTAATTTGCTATATTTAAACTAAAACATGACATGGTGGAATTCTTTGACTAGATTGATTATAGATAGTACTTTATGATGTTCATCTAAAATGATTAGCTTGATTGTGGGTCTTATTTAAAACCTTGGCTATGAGGCTTGTATGTTTCTTATTGCAACCTTTTTATGTACACTCAATTTGGCATGTTATTAAAAAATAAAAAGAGAAAATTGAATAAATGTATGCTTCAAGCATACCATGTGTAAACAAAAAGATAAAGCACAAAAAGTGCACAAATGAAATGAAGTATGCTTCAAGCATACCACCATCTAAAAGAACAATACTACAAGCATGCCATCATGAAAAGAAGTATGCTACAAGTACTCCATATGCTTAAGAATTGAGTGTGGAGCAATAGGTTGTTATATAAGACTACTAGCTTATCCAGACTTAAAGGTTGCTTCACTTTTAGACTTTCACTTTTCAGTGTGATATCTCATTGTGCTCAATATAATTGGTTTGGTCATTGTTGAGATGCCCGTCATTAATATAAATTGCTTAATCATGCTACAGTCTTGTTTTGATATTGCTATTTGATATATGACTTTATATGATCTAGGCAACTCTACTCACAAAGATGGTTTGGTTAATGTATTAAATTAATGCAAAGTAACTTAGATAATTTACAAAGCTTCTTGATTTTTACTCACATTGCTCCTTCTTAGAATGATTCTTCCTTGGAAGGTTCTTGATGATTACATTGCCAAAGGGGGAGAAATTGGAGAGAGTGGGGTGAAAAATGGGAGAAATTTGTTAAAATTGCCTCTCTTGTGTTGAGGGAGAGTTTTATGAGTTTTTGCTGAGAGTTTTTAGCTGTGGTTTGTCAAATTCTTTTCTCTATAGTTTTGAAACTTTCTTTTCACAAATTTTGCTTTTCCTTCAAAACTCAACCCACTCGAGTGATTTTGAGGTGTTGTCAATATATTCATCAAGGGGAGGTTGTTAGACCATGTGGATAGGTTAGGAATACAGTGATGATGAATAATTGATATTTGAGTTGCATTCAAATTTGCGTTTGTGAAAGTTTCGGCCGATGCGCTTTTGGAAAATTGCAATAGCTAGAATATTCAGGTCAAGCGGTCTGATCTCCTTGTATTGGGAGGTCTGATTGGCTGGCTTCAACCACGATCGATAGTCAGTGGTCTGAACGGCCTTGTGTTGAGAGTTTACGACCATGGCAAATGGACTGTGGCGGATGAAGCATGGTAGGTCGACCACGGTGGATTGATCATGGTAGGTCGACCATGGTAGGTAGACCAGGATAGAGTGACCACAATAGGTCAACCACGGTGGATCAACCACAGCATGTCAACCATGACATTTCAACCACGGTTGAACGACCATGACAGAACAACCATGCCTGGTTGATGATGGTAAGCTATAGCAAACCAATCGTAAGGAATAGTTAATTGGTTGTAAGAAACAGTGAACTGGTCTTAGTTACAGTGAACCAATCGGTAGATACAGTGAACCAGTCGAAGGACATAAGCTCGTCTGATACAGTAACTGGTTGGTGGTCATAGATACAGTACCTTATCGATGGTCGTAGCTACAGTATCTTGTCGATGGTCATAGCTACAGCACCTTACCGATGGTTGTAACTACAGTGCTTTGTTGATGGTCATAGCTCAGTACTTTGTCGGTGGTCATAGCTATAATACCTGGTTGATACTCGGTAGTCATAGACTTTGCGGTCAGTTGTCGTAGACCTTGCGGCCGGTAGTCGTAGACTTTGCACTCGGTAGTCATAGATTTTGCAGTCGGTAGTCATAGACGTTGTGTTCGGTAGCCATAAACTTTGTGATCGGTAGTTGCAGACTTCACGGTCGGTACTCATAGGCTTCAAGTGCTTCAATTCTTATGATCGTCAAGTACCCTGAGTACTTGTGTTGGGCCAACGGTCTGACTGGCCTGGGCATGGTGGTCAGATCGAATTTTTTGAGTGGTCTGAGGTTGATTGTTGGAAAGGTTGGATACTGAGATTATGGATGATTTGGTTTGTTTTTATTTATGGTTAAGTGTATGGTTTGTGTGTGTGGACTGATATCAATCAAGTTGGGGGAGAATTTGTGCCGGGTGAAAGTTCCTTGGTCTTTGCATGTGCAGGTTGGGCGTGGAGATAATCATGGTCAGTGATAAGGAGGACTGGAACTAGGAGGGGAAATCTAAGGTCCAGATGGTCGAGGATGTCATGAGGTGGTCGGGCTCACATTAGAGCATGTGGAGATCAACAGTGGGTGATGTGTGGAGAAGCTACGAGATGTGCGGTCCTGGAGGCTTCTACACACATTATGAGTTGGAAAGAGTTATGGAAGGTATCCATAACTTGGATGGTTTAGAGATTATGGAAAACTCATGTTTCGAAGGGTTTTAGGTCCCTTGATTTTCAGAATCGGTTAGGATTTTGTGTCCGTGTTGATGAGGACACGGTTTGGGGCTCTAGAATATAAAAGCAGGGAGATGCTAAGTGTTTAGCCTATGGCTTTGGGACTTTAAGGAAGATTTTCGGGAGGAAGCCCTTAGAGTTTTTTGTGCTAGGGTTTGAGGGGTGCCATGAGGGCACTTTGTAGCCACAGAACATGATTTAGATATAAAAAATTAGATCTATTCTAAGAAAAGTTTGTTAGTGTTGATGGCATGTTTTTGGGTATCATAGTCGACTTGTTCTTGTTTCGAGCAGAGCACATTAATGTCAAAGTGTTTGAGCGAAAGAAGATTATGACTACATGCAAAGGGGTCGAGCGAGCGGTTGAAACCTTCATCGAGCATGTGCAAAGTGGTCGAGCATCTTGCGGTCAAAATCTACATCTAATAAGTTAGGTTGCTTTTCTTCTAGTTTGATATTTGTTTTCAGGTATCAAAAAGCGGTAGCAATCATTCACCTCCTGTGATTGCAGTATACGATCCTACACAAGGAGATGTCTGATAGCTATTGTGCATGATCAACATGAACAGCTATTTGAGAGTTGTGCTGATGTGGTGTTGAACATTGAACTGGATAAACTAAGGGTGCTAGTGTGGGTTATTGATCCCAATGTAGTCTGTGTATCAGAAGGTGATGGAAAACTGTATGACATAAAAAAAGAATTGACGGCGGGAGGGGTATTAATTATTTGCATGAATTTCATTTAGTCCAACAAATAGACAAATAGATTTCTTTTTTTACAAAGTACATAGAGGACGCACACCACACACACATGCATACCCGCTATGTGCACACATTAATAATTTTGTCAAGACTACACACTACCATAGAAAAGGTCATCACAAACGGTTTCTGAACTGTCATCATAGACAGTTTCTGAACTATCATCACAGATTGTTTCTGAACTGTCTGAATTTGTGTCTATGATAATAGTTGGATATCACAGACGGCTCTCAAACTATCTATGATAAGTTACAACATGGACGTTTTTTCAAAAAAAAATTATCTGTGATATGTTAGATATCATAGACAGTTCTTCAACATAGCCATCTGTGATATTTGACATATCATATATGGCTAATACCAAAAATCGTTTATGAAATCTGATATATCACAGACGGCTAATATCAAAAATTGTCTATGATATGTAAAATATCATACATGGTTCTTAAACATAATCATCTGTGATATCTTACATATCACAGACGGCTAATACTAATAGCTGTTTGTGATATCTGAAATATCACAAATAGTTTGTTGTTACAAACTGTCTGTAATAGCTATTTGAATAGCTAAATTATTTTCTATTTTTTTGGCTAGCCTTAGGACATGCTAGCTATGCCCTCTGAAAACAACCAAGCAGATCACATATATAGCATATGACAATCATTACACAGATCTCACAAATGAATTAAACAACTAAATGGAGTACAATTGAATTAATTATTTGATTAACCACAACTGAGTGAATTACAATTGAATCATTTGTTTGAACAAGTAATCATCATTACTGAGGTTGAACTCTCCATTCGGGTGAATAACCTCCACCATCAAGAATTCGGAGAGCTTTCCTTGAATTTTGGTGAGTTTGTCAAGATCGAATGCATTTGAGTCGAATTCCATGCCCTATCGATAGGAGTGTTAAAGTGATTAGCATATATATATATAATCACAAAATAAATATTGGTAGGTTGACAAACATCTGGATCTTTCGTCTTAGTGTCCATGATTTCCTGCATATGTCTGCAAACGTAGAATCCACATACGTTGCCCTGTAGCTACTGGTGTCATTACAAAAATAGAATTACATACATAGATATTGTCAGTTCTAGAGGCATTATTACGAAGTGTGACATAGGATTGTTGTGTTGTAGCGGGTATCGGAAATTGTGTCTTGTATCACAGTGTGGCACTGGATTCCATGTGTCTCTCTCCCCAAGCAACGTAAGTACTGAACGACCTACATGATTCCAAAAGGTTAGCCTCGGCCATTGCAAATGAAAGAAGACTACAATAGAGTTATGTATGGAGGAAATGAGTTTAACTGTCAATTGCTTGTTACACATGGGTGAAGTTGTGGTTTTCCTAAGTACGGAATCAACGTATATTGCTTTGCTCCACTTTAGTATAATCACAATCAAAATCTAGTGAAACTGATGAGGGGGATTGCCCGATCTTCACGGCGTAGGATCGATGAAGATAATTTGGATCCGTACAACCTGACGAATCGATGGCGCCAACCACTGTTAAAACAGCAAACTGCGACAAACGAATTCGCCCAACCACGCGCTCGTGATCCCGTCTACCCAACCACCAAGTAGACGTGCCGTCGCTCCAGCCAATCACAAGGAAACACAAGAACGACGGGGAAGAATGCTTGATTCCCCTCTAGGTTGCATCATAGCCAAACCCTAGGAGAAACAAGCGAAGAGCTCTCTCAAAATAATAGATTTATTTCTCTGTTCATAGTGGTCTCTCCCAACTCATGCACGCAATAGTCCTTTAAACATCGGCTCGTAAAAAATGGTCGGCGGAAACAAAACGTCTCCGAGATCAACTCCAAACGCGTTCGGACTCGAAGAAAAAATTAAAACACAAGACCGATTCGTAAATGACTCGGCCCAAAGAGAAATAAAACACACAGCGGTTCCATCTCCTGTTTGGACAGGTGGCTTGATTTCTAATGGCCGACTTAATCACGTAATTAAGTGTTGGCTGCATGCGAATAGATAAGACGTTGCTTTCTTCAGGATGGTTGCATGCATGCATAAAGAGCCACGTCTGGAGCATGACTAGATAAATCTTCTCACGGCAAGCATGTCTTGACTAGAATTCTTGCATGATTTTCTTCTCTTTTTTTCTTGATATTTCTTTCTTTGCTTTCCAATCAAAACTGTTAATGATATCTGCTGCCTCTCTCTGCACTGCTCCTTTTGTTAATTATCTCCCGTACAAACCTGAGAACAATTAAAATACTAGAATTAGGTAGTAGCCAATTCTCATGTAAATTAAAGCCAAATTTAATTAAGAACGAGTTCACCTGTTGATTAATCTTTTTTGGCTCGTGCTCGTGTAATCGGTCCAGTCGTGATGTCCTCATCATCCTTCCCCTCTTGAGAAGGAGTCGTCCTCGACTCTGATTCTTCCGGTCCAAAGAATGGTGACAAATCAGCAATATTAAATGTAGAACTCACAGTATAATCATCACCCGGAAGCTCGATTTTATATGCATTGTCATTGATCTTCTCAAGTACTTTAAATGGATCATCTCCTCGCGGCATTAACTTGGACTTACACTTGTTTGGAAAGCGCTCTTTGCGTAGATGCACCCAAACTAAATCACCTGGTTCAAATATCATCTTCTTTTTTGACTTGTTTGCTGTCTCAGCATAGTAACGTGCCTTCTTTTCAACTTCTTCTTTAGTCTTGACATGAATCTTCTTGACATATTCAGCACGTTTGGACGTCTCCATATTAACTTGTTCATGTAGTGGAAGTGGCAGCAAATCAAGTGGCGTGATTGGTTTAAAACCATACACCACCTCAAACGGGCACAGTTGAGTAGTAGAATGTACCGCCCTATTGTACGCAAACTACACATGCGGCAAACAATCTTTCCACTCTTTGATATTCTTCTTGATCATCGTTCGTTGTAGCATTGAAAGTGTTCTATTCACCACCTCCGTTTGTCCATCCGTTTGTGGGTGACTAGTTGTTGAGAATAACAACTTTGTCCCAAGCTTGGCCCACAAAGTCTTCCAAAAATAGCTCATGAATTTGACATCGCGATCTGAAACAATTGTCCTTGGCATGCCATGCAATCTTACAATTTTCCTGAAAAACAAGTCAGCTACATGCGACGCATCGTCGCTTTTGTGACAGGGAATAAAATGTGTCATTTTAGAGAATATATCCACAACAACAAAAACTGAATCCCTCCCCCTCTTAGTCCTAGGCAATCCTAAAACAAAGTCCATACTAATATCCTCCCATGGTGCACTAGGAACAGGAAGTGGAGTATATAAACCATGTGGATTAAGTTTAGATTTCGCTTTGTGGCATGTCACACATCGCTGTACAAACCTTTCGATATCACGCCTCATCCTAGGCCAATAAAAGTGATCGCTCAACATCATGATGGTCTTTTCTCTCCCAAAGTGCCCCATCAATCCACCTGCATGAGATTCCTGCAATAAAAGCAAACGCACGGATGAATTTGGAACACACAATTTGTTAGCACAAAATAAGAACCCATCATGAATATGGAACTTATCACATCCTTTTCCATCTTTGCATTTAGAATATAGTTCTGAAAATTCATGGTCGGAAGCATATAAATCTTTCAAGCTCTCTAATCCAGGTACATTTACTTCCAATTGATTTAAAAGCACATTCTTTCTAGATAAAGCATCAGCTACCACATTCTTTTTTCCTTTCTTTTACTTAACAACATATGGGAAAGTTTCAATGAATTCTACCCACTTAGCATGTCTACGATTCAGTTTAGCTTGGCTCTTCAAATATTTCAAAGCTTCATGATCAGAGTGAATAACAAATTCTTTAGGCCAAAGATAATGCTGCCAAGTTTCAAGCACACGCACCAAAGCATACAATTTTTTATCATACACAAGATAGTTCAATTGAGCACTTCCTAGTTTCTCACTAAAGTATGCTACGGGTTTTCCTTCTTGCATTAGAACACCACCAATACCTATTCCACTAGCATCACATTCAATTTCAAAAGTCTTAGTGAAATCAGACAAAGCGAGCAATGGTGCTTCAATTAATCGTTTCTTTAGTTCTTGAAAAGTTTTTTCTTGTGATGTACCACATTCAAATACAACACCCTTTTTAGTTAACTCATTTAATGGGGCAACAATGGTGCTGAAATCTTTAACAAAACGACGATAAAAGCTAGCAAGACCATGAAAGCTTTTGATTTGACTAACATTCACAAGTGTAGACCAATTCTTAATTGCTTCAGTTTTAGATTCATCTACCTCAATACCTTATTCAGAAACAACATAGCCTAAGAACACAACTTTATCGGTACAAAAAGTGCATTTGTCCAAATTAGCATGTAATTTCTCACTTCTAAGCACTTCTAGTACTTGTCTAATATGATAAGGTGTTCATCCATTGTTTTGCTATAGATCAATATATCATCAAAGTATACCACAATAAATTTTCCAATGATTGCTCTTAAAACATGATTCATCAACCGCATGAATGTACTAGGTGCATTAGTTAAACCAAAAGGCATTACTAACCACTCATACAATCCAAATTTTATTTTAAAAGCAGTCTTCCATTCATCACCAAGTTTCATCCTAATTTGATGGTATCCACTTCTCAAATCAATTTTAGTGAATATAACAGCACCACTAAGTTCATCTAGCATATCATCTAATCTAGGAATAGGATGACGATATCTAACAGTGATGTTGTTAATGGCACGACAATCAATACACATTCTCCATGTACCATCTTTCTTAGGAACAAGAATTACAGGGACAGCGCAAGGACTAAGGCTTTCGCGTATATACCCTCTCTCAAGTAGCTCTTGCACTTGGCGCTGAATTTCTTTAGTTTCCTCCGGATTGGTGCGGTATGATGGGCGGTTTGGAAGTCACGCACCGGGAACTAGATCAATTTGATGCTCTATTCCGCGCAATGGTGGAAGTCCCGCTGGTATCTCCTCCGGAAACACATCCTCAAATGCCTGCAAAAGAGAGGAAACACCACTAGGAAGAGAAGTTAAGTCGTTAGTTGAAAGCAAAATAGTTGCATCTTTGTACACAAGCACAAAGTGCACCTTCGATGGGTCATTGCTCACATCTTTCAAATCTGATTTTGTGGCTAACATAACCATCCCTCTCTCACTCTTACTTTTTCCTCTCATATTTGGCTTGTGGCTCTCACTCACCGATGTGTGGAAGTCTCTCTTTTCTTTCTTTTTACCCTCATTTTCAGCAAGCTTCTTTTGCTGAAATTCAGTTTGTATTTGACTAGGAGTCATTGGATTAAGCTCTTTTGTCTTTCCCTTCCACTTAAATGCATATCTATTGGAACGGCCATCATGTTGCACACTTATATCATATTGCCATGTCCTTTCCAACAGCAAATGACACACTGTCATGGGCACCACATCACACTCAACAGTGTCCTCATAATCACCAATCTTGAAAGTAACATGCACCACAAATTGAACTTTCACATCCCCACATTCGCTAAACCATTGCACATGATATGGACGTGGATGTTTCAGCATCTTTAAACCAAGCTTTTGACATAATTCAACACTAGCCAAGTTATGACAACTACCACCATCAATAATAACTTTGATTACCTTGTTGTTTACCTTGGCTTGTATTTGAAACAAGTTAAATCGCTGCGGATGTGCATCTCCTTCTTATGCAAGCATGCTCAAATTTTTGGTGACAACTAATGCCTCTCCTATTTCATAATTCAACACATCAACCTCTTCATTGTCATCCGATGCATCCTCATATTTCTCCTTTTCATGACTAAGCTCAACCTCATCTTCACTTGTGGATTCATACTCGCCATCTTCCGTCACAAGCATGACTCAGTTGTTGGGACACTCTCTAGAAATATGTCCATGCCCCAAACACTTGAAGCATTGAATTTCTCTACTCTTTGTTGTAGCTCCAATTGAGGATGTAGGGTATGGAGTGGCCTTTTTCTCACTTGAGGTAGGTGCTGTTTTTGCAATTGAGGAAGAACGAGCATTAGTATTTGAAGTACTACTAGCTGAAATTGTACCTCGTCCCAAAATTGAAACGTGCTTTGGTGGCATTAGAGGATGACGATGATGGAGCTTTCAAGTTGAAAGATGGTGCCCTTGGTGCTGGTTTTAAATCTTCTAACAACTGCTTCTCTGCCTTGGTCGCTTGATGCACCAAATCAACAACAGTATTGTAGGGTTGATATTGCACAATGTGTTTAATGTTTTTGTTTAGACCAAACAGAAAACGCGCAAGTGTTTGCTCTTCATCTTCATGCACATGTGCCCTAATCATAGTTTGCTCCATATCCTTGTAGTATTCCTCCACCGAACGACCTCCCTGCCTCAAATTCTGCAGTTTATCAAAAAGATCACGTTTATAAATGTTAGGAACAAAACATGCTCTCAACTCTTGCTTCATTTTAGCCCACGATGCAATTGGAGGTTCTCCATTCTCTTCTCTTTGATTCGACACTTGCTCCCACCAAATCAATGCATACCCATCAAACTCAAGTGATACCATGTTTAGCTTCTTCTCTTCCGAATAATTGTGCATCCGGAAGATTTTGTCTACCTTGAGCTCCCATGTGAGGTAGGCATCTGGATCAAAAGCACCTTCAAATTTGGGAATAGTAAATTTGAGTTTCCCAAATTTCTCCTCCACGCGCGGGTCATCATGACAACGACCATGGCGTTGGTAGTTGTCATTGCGGTATAGCCAAGCGTCGTCGTCGAAGTCCTCAACGTGGGCGGCACCACCGCACCCACGTCCACGGCCTCTCCCTTGGCCATGGTCAGCACCGAAAATACCTCCCCCACGCCCGGGAAAAGGTGGTCGAACCGCATTGGCAGCAGCTCCATCTGCTTATGCTTCTCTAGCGAGCCGTGCAGCCCGCTCCTCATCGGTCTCGTCAAGCTCGACACCTCCTTCATGGATGCCAATTGGGCCCTGTTCTCTTCGAAGTTCCTCTAGTATCTCCCTCCTTAAGACGCTCATGTTGTCATTCAACTGAGTGTTGAAATCATTTGTGAGCTTCTCAAGGTCCGCTTGGGTCACATATGCTTGTTCTCCTTCTTTTCCTGCCATGGTTAGTGCAAACAAAAAAAAGGCTATGTATGTGGATGTAGAAAATTTTATTTGTGGATTCACTCAACCTCACCTTCTCTTACCAACCGAAGTTCTTATGCGTCCTTGATGAAATTGAAGAGCTGCGGGAGATTTGATGATTTGCCCCATCTTACATTGCGTTTGATAAAATGTCCTGTGATGTGTCACTTACATGCGGGTCCTGGACCCAAATGTAAGTGAGACATCACGGGGCATTTTATCAAACTCACATGAAAAGTGGGGCAAATCATCAAATATTTCATTATAACAATGGCTTATATGTGGAGTTTGGAGGGATATATGTAGCAAGGAGTGATAGATATGTAACTCAGTTAATGCAAAATCAAATAATAATCCAAAAGTTAACAATGCCCTAAGTTGCCATCATTGGATGGGATAAAGATAGCAAAAAAAGGACGTGTAACGAAGAGGATATAAGCACCATACAATAACTGAGTATATGCACCAAATAGATATGGCCGAGCACACACAAAATAGTGCCAAGAAACTATACGAAAATCTGAATTATTCTCCCTCTAAAAATCACAGCCGAGAGCATATCTCTTTTTTCACTTCTCTTTTTTTTCAACCGGTTCTTCTTTTTTTTTGAACCGATTCACTTTTCTTTTTTTATATACTCGCGGTTTCGATATGCAAGCAGGAGGGAGTGAAACTTTCTTCAATCCTGGGGCAAAGGTTGTAGCCACGAAAAAAATTCTTTGGTGGTTGTGGCTTTCTTTTGACAACTATCCTCTTGGTTTGGATATGCACCCACAGGAGACAGTCAAAGGGAAATCGAGTGGTGCAGCAGATTTTGGATCTAGCTAGAGCAATCAAAACCTGTTCTCAAAAGCGCGGTGGCGGCAGTTAATTTTCGCAGAACCAGAACAGCGGCAGGGCCCACAACAGAAAAAAAAGTTTCAATGTTAACGCATCAAACAAAAGCAGGAAATCTGGAAGTTGGGGAAAATACGCCACCGGCGCACACGATTTTGGCGGTGCGATGCCTCGGCAGGCAGCGTGTGCAGGGATAAGGTTAGCGGAGATGCGGTTGGACGTGCGAAAAATTTTACGGTGGATGAAGTTGCGGTACGAATGAGGGTAGCGGCCCGGTAATGGATGGAATTTTGTTTAATAGATGCAATGCAACAGCAACTAAGAACAATCTAAACACATGGATTAAAACTTGATAATGCAAAACTAAGAACAAATCTGGACACAAGGGTCTAGGTATATGATGGTATTTTTGTGAGGCAAATTTCTGGATTCTAGGATCGAAAATTAAGTATGATACTAGCTAAGGGTAAATAATCCTACCGTGTCAATCCGGCGCTCTGATACCAAGATGATGCGGGGGATTGCCCGATCTTCACGGCGTAGGATCGATGAAGATAATTTGGATCCGTGCTACCTAACGAATCGATGGCGCCAACCACTGTTAAAACAGCAACCTGCGACAAAAGAATTCGCCCAACCACACGCTCGTGATCCCGTCTACCCGACCACTAAGTAGACGTGTCGTCGCTCCAGCCAATCGCAAGGAAACACAAGAACGACGGGGAAGAACACCCGATTCCCCTCTCAGTTGCATCATAGCTAAACTCTAGGAGTAACAAGCGAAGAGCTCTCTCAAAATAATAGATTTATTTCTCTGTTCATAGTGATCTCTCCCAACTCACGCACGCAATAGTCCTTTAAACATTGGCTCGTAAAAAACGTTCGGCGGAAACAAAACGTCTCCGAGATCAACTCCAAATGCGTTCGGACTCGAAGAAAAAATTAAAACACATGACCGATTCGTAAATGACTCGACCCAAAGAGAAATAAAACACACGGCGGTTCCATCTCCTGTTCGGACAGGTGGCTTGATTTCTAATGGCCGACTTAATCACGTAATTAAGTGTTGGCTGCATGCGAATAGATAAGACGTTGTTTTCTTCAGGATGGTTGCATGCATGCATAAAGAGCCACGTCTGGAGCATGACTAGATAAATCTTCTCACGGCAAGCTTGCCTTGACTAGAATTCTTGCATGATTTTCTTCTCTTTTTTTCTTGATATTTCTTTCTTTGCTTTCCAATCAAAACTGTTAATGATGTCTGCTGCCTCTCTCTGCACCGCTCCCTTTGTTAATTATCTCCCGTACAAACCTGAGAACAATTAAAATACTAGAATTAGGTAGTAGCCAATTCTCATGTAAATTAAAGCCAAATTTAATTAAGAGCGAGTTCACCTGTTGATTAATCTTTTTAGCTCGTGCTCGTGTAATCGGTCCAGTCGTGATGTCCTCATCAGAAACCTAGTTTGTATGTCACCATAGTAATTAATCCTAAATTCATGTTGCCTATAATGTATAAATGAAAATTGTATGGCAATTAGTGAAGCACTTACCCCTAGTTGAAGGATACTAGGATGTAGTGCTTGTCACTGTGAGCAAGCAATCCTGTCGTTATGTAATCTTCGACGAATTATGCATTTTCCTTGATCGATTGCTCAGAGACCAAGTGTGGGTTGAGGAAACCCACCAGTTCTCATTGTCGCTAGACTTACTGGATCATAGATCTATACATAAGCAATGAGTTATGACATTTATCGGTATTATGTGAATGTATAACTTCATTGTACAGTAGATTTACAGTGTCCATCATCGTACAAGTGAGGTGTCGAGGTCATGGAGGTTGAATAGTAAGAATGGATCTTCGTAGGTCATAGTGAAGTATCCCTAGTTGTGGAGGAAATGTACCTTCGTATATCTCACGATGAATCAACTTTGCTGGTTTGGCTTCTTGTTGGACCTCTGCATGTACCAGACATGCAAAGTCCTGCAAACCAGTCCAAGCTAAGTAATTGTGACTCGGGAACTAACGACACACCGAGCTTGTACTTCCAAGGCTTAGGAGGTGCCTTAATCTTCTTCGGTTGGGCCTTAGCATCTCGCTTATGACACATCTCATAAAAAACCTTTGGGCTATCATGCCCTTTATTTACAAATGAATAGCGCGGCAGCCCAAAGGTTCATTTATTCCTAAGACAGCAACCAAGCCTAACACACAATATGATAAGGAGAAAGAAACAACAACCATAACTTACTTTGTGAAACCTAACACACTGAAATGTGTGATTGCCATTCCAAATAGATCTTATAGCAATAACAAAGTGAATCACAACGAACACTATAGTGTGTGATTTGCTTCATGTCTTTTGAAGGTCTCTTTAGCATATATTATTGCTACAAGGTCTCTTTGAAACACTAACATGCCATTTCAAATAGATTTTGTGACAATAATACAACCCGCCCTTAAGGTTGAACTCCAACTCACATAGAAACAACAGCTCCAACAATTTATTTCTAAAATCATTCCCTAGCTATTTTACTATTATTTTCACCACCATCCTCATACACTCTCACAATTTGTTTCTCCCCCAACTAGGATTTTGAGTGATGTGACATATATTTCTCAAAACTACAAATCGACTCACAGTGTTTCATGCCCTTTTTTCTTGAACTAGTAGCCCACCCATAGAACTAAGGAGAGGAGAGTTGAAGGAGGGAGATAAGAACATAGTAGAATTGGGACCCAGAAGGCCGACCATGAGGACCACATAAAGGTGACATCTTCAGCAGTGACAAGAGACCACCATCCATGTCTTCATCCATGTGAGACCACACCAAGACCACCCCAACAACCTTACCACTTCCAGCCCGACACAAGTAGCCCCACCTTCCCTCCCACATCTATTTCCCCATTCTTTTTTGGGTTCCACATTAAAAAGACACTAACAGATATGGACGGATGTAATACACATGAGGTAAAAAGTGGAGATCCATACCTTCGGGAGGAGAGAACTCATGAACACATTGAACTTATGTTCCAACACACATTAATGATGTGGACAGATCTATCACATATAAGGTAAAGAAGTGGGATTTGGGATCCATACCTTCGGGATGAGAGGCGCTAGGGTGGAGAGGCGATGGGAAGGAGAGGCAACACCAGGAGGAGAGGCGCCGTCAAGAGGAGAGGCAGCACCGGGAGGAGAGGTGACAGGACCACCAAGTCTGGTGAAGAAGGAGATGATGGAGACGTTAGGTTCTGTAGTGGCAGCGATGGCGGTAGGGGCACAAGGAGATTGAGGGGTTCACGAGTGAGGAGTATGGGCGCAAACCCTAGTAGGCGCCCTACTTATAGAATAACTATCATAGACGGTTCCATAATGGAACCGTATGTGATATGGTATATATTACAAATGGTTCTATTATGGAACTGTCTATGATACATGTATCACAGACAATTTGTCCCACTAAACCTCCTGTGATAGTTCCTTCTTTAGCTATAACAAATCTTGTTTTTCGACTAGCCTCAAGAAAGCCTATACAATTACATATGTAATTATTTATTAATTACTAAATCAATTACAATGGAATAATTCCTTAATTACATACCAAGTTTCTTATAATTACATTGGAATAATTTCCAAATATGTGTTCATCGTGTGAGATCATTACACTTGGCTATTTCCTTTTAAATAAAACCTTTCATGATGATCGACATGCATTAGCTTACTTCATTACTTGGTTCTTCTTCGAGCCTGATGCTGTCTTCGAATGGATGCAACTCGTCAAATTAATTGTACTCTTCCTCATCCATAACACTCAACTCTGACAATCCTTCTTTTTCCATGAAGAACTACGTAGCGCTTCTTATTTGCTAATCGGTTGCATAAAAAACTTAAGCAACTTGCCTCATAAGTACGAATGGTTCATCTTTGTATCCTACACGTTTGAGGTCTACAGAAGTGACGCCATACTTGTCGACCTTTATGCCCTGTGGGAGTTGGACCCAACAGCACCGAAATAGAGGGATCTTGAAAATTACATAGTCGAGCTCGCAAATCTCCTCTACAAGCCTGTAGTAGGAGTTTGGACTAGCGATACTAAAGTGCTCATGAAATGCATCTATGTAGACACCTGAGCTTTGAACTGTACTTTTTGTATTCTAATCTATTGTATAAAATGTGTATCAAGTAATGTCATATACTTGCCATGTTATAATTGTAAAATTTTGGCCCTTTTGCCAACCATTGCAGCATTTCACTTGACGACCTACCAGTGAATCACACCTTCAACCATTCGTTGAATTGACATGTTGGATCGAAAACGGCAACAGAGGGGGGTGAATGGTGCCTCTTTAAAAACTTGCCCCCAAAAAGTATCCACAAAAGTATCTACAAATCCTCTCCCATAGCTATGAGAAGCTATGAAGAAGTCAAGCTTTCTGTATACTCAAACCAACAGAGAGGGAAAACATGCCAGAAGAATAGAACAAAGCATACTGCAGAAAAACCCTACAGAAGAAAATCAGTTCCCAGAACAGTACACCGGTCTGACCGCCCAGGGTAGGCCGGTCTGACCGCTCGCTCAAGGCCGGTCTGACCGCTAGGGAGCAGGCTGACCGTCGGCTATCAGCCGGTCCAACCGCCTCATAAGCACCGGTCTGACCGGGTCCATTTCCAGCAGAGCGCAGGGAGCAGAATACAGAACAGTCTGTAGCCAAAAGTATTCAGATCTTCAGTAAATAGGCAGAAAGATGAGATTCTTCTTTTCTTTTCAGACCATCAAGTCTAGACCTTCGACCAAATATCATAAAGACTAGGGGAACCAAAGAAATTCATAACAAGAAGGAGAATCAAGGATTTTCACTGAAATCTGAAAATAGGGTTGAGAATAAGGAAAATTCCCAAATTACTCATCATTCTCAAATCCTTTCTACATGAGATTTTGCAATCTACTTAGCAATCATCTCAGGACTTGTAAGCTCAAATCTCAAGCCATCAAATGAAAGGAAAACAGGAGATTCAACCTTGCTCTGCTATGAAACCCTAATTTTTGAGTAACAGAGGAATTTTAGCGAAGGTCTCAGAAATCACAGGAGACAATCAATCTTCCATTTTCTCTAGGGAATGGATTGGTCATATGTCCATGATTATATTCCCATCACAGAGCAAACAAAAGCTAACAAGAAGAACAAGAGATCAACTCAAACCATCAGGAGCACAGAAAAGACATAAAACTGAAATGAGAGCAAATCTCAACCAAAAGCTGAAACAACTCAAGTCTATATTGATGCATAGAGAGGAATGATTATAAGAGTGCAAGAATTACATTCACTTCATCCCCATACATGCTTGAGAATCAAGAACTCATCAACCCACTCACTCAGGATGAAGAGCACGAACAGGAAAATGCATATGAGACATAGCACACACTCCTGCTCTCTCACCAACTCTCAACTACTAAAGCACAAAGAGAAAACAACCTCCCAAAAAGCCATTTTACTAAAAGCAAAACCCTAAACCATCTCACCTAAAACCTATTTGCACCAGGAGACAACCCTCCTTTTGTAGGCTTTGATTACCGGGTTTCCAACCCGTTTTGCCCGCTAATCTCAAACGAAACCGCTCCCACTTGTGCAGCCTTGCGAATTTACCAAATCGCCCCTTCTGCAACTTTCGGGAAGTTTCCTCGTTTCTTTCCGTCCAAGCCTCGCAACCACCTCGAGTCCTCGTCGTCTTCGGCACACCTCGACCGTTCTGACCTCGGCACCGCCTGCGCCTAGTCTGGTCATCCTGTGCCTCGCCATGACTTTGCCTCGACGTCCTGCAGCCATCACAGACAAGAAACACATTACATAGCACCGCTCGACATAATGCAATCATCAATAGCATTAGGAGTAATCTTAAGCATGAAACAGCCAAAACCTGTTGAATCAAGAGAATAAGCATCCTAAGCACTTCGACCAAGTTTGACCAAGTCCGACCGAAACCAATTACACCATGCAACGACATAGTTGTAACATCCCAAAAATTTAAAATTTGGAAATATGAATTTCTTGAATTACTTTCACAATATATTCTATTTGAATTTGGATTTTATGGTATTTTCCTGAATTTGGTTGAGATTCCAAAAAGTTGAATAAATTCATAAAAGACAAAAACAAGCATTAGGGATGCCAAAAAGGGACTATGCAAATAATGGAAAACAAAAAAAAAGAAATAGGAAAAAGAGTGCAGCCGGCCGGCCACCACGCCCGGCCCGGCCCAACTCTTCCGGCGCCTCCCCCTTGCTTCGTCTTTCTGGCGCGCGGGCCCCGCCTTCCACCCGCGCCGCTCCCTCTGCCCGATGGCCCCGCACCCGCGCCCGTTTCCTCTCTCTCCCCTGTGCGTGCGCCCGCTCCCTCTCTTCACCGCGCGGGACCGCTTCCCCCTCCCTCTCTTTCTTCCTTTCTTCCCCAGAGCACCGCGTCACCCTCTGCCATACTCAGCTTCCTTCTTCCACGCGGCATCCATGCAACCGTACCGCCCACCGATTTCTCCTCTGCCGCCCCCGGTTTCTCTTGCGCGCGCTGCCTCGTCCCATCACCGCGCGAATCCCGGCTGCGCCCAACCCTTCCACCTCTGCGCGCTGCACGTTGCCGTCCTCATCGCCCGAAGCCCCGGTCGTCGACCGCAGTGCGACTCAATCCAACCCCCTCTCCGTTGCTATAAGAGCCGCAGGCTTCCCCATTGCTCTCCACGCCTCCTCCCTTTCCCCCTCTGTCTTCTCCCGTGCACGGGCGACGCCGCCGCCTACGCCTCCACGCCACCCCGGCCGCTCCGGCGATCTCCGGCCAAATGCACCGCGCCAAATCGCGTCCCCACTCCTCCTCTCCCTCCCCTTCCACCCAATCGGATTTTCGTGCGTCGAGCTCACCGGAATCGCTTTCCTCCTCACCGCCGGCCGCCGACACCTCCATCTCCGCCGCTGCTCCTCCAGGGCATCACGGCTCGATTCCTCTCTTCAGAAGCATCATCACGCCGCCACGGAGCTTCTCCGAACATCGCCCCGCTCCTTCATGCACCGTAGCGCGCCGGCGACGTGAACCTCCTCTGCGCCGCCCATGGCCATCGCCGCTGGCCCACCGTAGGCACTCCCCGACCCAACCGGCAGCATGGTAAGCTTCACTTAGTCTCCCTTATGCTCGCGCGCGCGCTAATTTTCTCCCTCTTCGCACGCACGCCTCGCCGCCGCTCCGGCCAACTCACCGCCACCACTAGCTTCCCCGTGCTCTGTGCAACCCATTTTGGTGGAACTCAACTTCCCTCCGGCCGCCGCTCGCCGCCGGCAAGACCGCTCTCCACCGGCGCCGATTTCCTCTGTTTTGGCCTCAGCCACTCCCCAGCTCATCTGATTTCCCTCCCGTGTATCGTCAGCCCAGGCCAACCGCCCACTTGGCTAGCTGAAGCAAAACTCACGCTCAAGCACTCAGATTTCAGGTTCGAATCCCTCTGGCCGCAACATTAGAGTTAGGATTTTCGTAAACATTTTGCCGATAGCTACAGTGAAGGAAGAATTAGGAAAAATTTCAGAAAATAAAAGATGCAAAACTTACTGAGCTTATATACTGTTGAGGCATGGATTAGTTACTATGTTTAAATAATTAATATTATTTGAATAACTAATTAAAAGGCTAAATATTAATTAAGGACTTTGAGGAAGAAAGATAACATATGGTAAATGGCCCAATTAAAGATTACCATTAATTAAAAATTAAGATTTAATATTTGATTAATTACCATATATGAGCAATTAAGGTGTCCTTGTTATTTAGTCCAAAGCTAATTAGTGAGTGTTAAGAGATTAATAAAGAAAAACAACTTAGGATATAAAAGAGGTTATGTAAGATTTAAATTTGGGTTAGTTCATATGTGATTAATTATATGGTTTGAATAATTATCTAGAAGATTTATTATTAACTAAAGATATTGACAAAGGCATTATGATTTCGATTAAATATCCAAATTTAATAGAGATTACCCATAGTTAAAATTAAGATATTGGCCCAATATTTAAAATGCTAACATTAGATAAACCCTGATGGTGGGTTTTGCTAGTAAGGGAATATTGAAAGATAACCTTGTAAGACAGGCCTTGCTAGATGAATAAATTTTTAATTAAAGCTAATAACAACTAAAATGTAGAGACCTTCTAAGTAAATGCATATATAAGCATCTATATGAGTATATAAATAAGAGGTCATAATAATATACATGTGTTACAATAAAGCACCCCTAGGTCATCGGATGATTAAAAGTAACCTACCTAGTGTAGCTATGTAAATAATAGTCATCACTAGCGTGTCATCAATAAATAAATATCAACCATAGATTTAATCGAATATTGATATTAAAGTGTAACCTGGTATGGCATGCTCGGTCCTAGATAAATAAATTTAAATAACAAAAGTAATAATAGTAACTAAAATGTACATAAGATATCTACGATGCCTAACCCAAAGGGCATCTTTAGCTAAATTCATGTTGGCGTGTCTATTGAAATCCCTAGGTCATTTGTAATTAACATAATCTCACCATTCGGCATATTAAAGAACAAGGTAATGTTAGCACAACACAAAATCATACATCTCGAATTGCTAAAAGTATAAACTATAAGATTATTTGAGATTTAATAATAGATTAAATATATATAAGTAGCTAATGTAATTGGAACAAAAGGCTAAGTTTTAATTAAAGATGTTAATAAGAGATGACTTTGGTTAAATTGTCTCAAATCTCATAAAGAAAAGTGGCTTTGGTTAGAAGTTCCAAATTTAGTAAAAATATCCTTAGTCATAATTAAAAATACATCCATAGAAGGTACAAAATTTATTAAGATACACATGAGCTTAATACATGTCTAATTACGGATTAGTTTTTAACATATATGAATGACTAGTATGCCTATAGCATCCATTTTAGATATGACCCTACACTAAAGTAAAGGCTTAGGAAAAGTTAGGCATAATCTAAGGAAGCTAATAAAATTGAAATAAGGATTTAGGGAGTTTATGTATGATTTAAATTCGGATTAGATGTCATGATAAATAAATATTTACATTGTAAATCTAATTATATATTAAGGCATTAATAAGAAGAAGCAGCCTTTGGATAAATGAGTATAATTAATAAAAATGGCCCTCAATTAACATGTAAGCATATATGCCCCAATATTTATCATGCCACCATTAAGCAAATCTCAGCAATATATTTCATTAAATAACAATAATGAGATATTACCTTGTACGATAATCTCTGCCTAGATAAATAAATATAAATTAAATATTGAGCCCTTGCTATTTATCTTAATCTAATTAATAAGTAAAGGCCTACATCAGATATTATTCTAAAACTTAATAAAGATATCCAAGTGTTATAATACTTTCGACTAAAAGATTTATAGAATAAGTACAGATCTCATCCATCAGTCCAGTTTGCTTTTACCATAACCTAAGTTACAAGGAATACCTACCCAGCCAGACTCGCACTTCGATACATAAGTCTAACCTAACTCATGGAACTTCCTTGATAAATAACAAAATAATAAAAAGAGATTATTAATAAAAAGATCAAGTTATCGTATGCTATTACCAACCTTGCCTCAAATCACCGAATCACCCATTAACTCGTAACAAAACTAAATTGAGTTTATTCGGATTTATTTGGATCTTTTTGAGTTATTTGCTTTATTTGGATCCAGTCGTTTGTCACGTAATTAGAAATCGGGAGTCGTGAAGATTCAATGGATCAAGCGAGATCAAGCTCGAAGTGAAGATAGAGACCAAAAGCTCAAGAGAAAGCATTGCGTGAGCTCAAGACAGCGGTAAACCGCGCCAGGCGAGTCAATACTTTGATCATGTTGAACCTACATTTTTGCAAATTATTTTTGTTTAAATTATCAAATTGCATGCTGTTATGTTATATGCCAATACATGATAACTTAAGATTCTAGTTACATGCCTACTGTTTACCTTGAATAATATTACACCTCCTTTGGAATATTTGAATGTGTCAACCTTGTCGCCCTAGCAAAATTATAATATTAACCTTTTGAAATTAAGTCCCTAATTATATGTCATGCTTAGTATTGCATAGATACACATGGGCGCGAGAGTGCCCAAGCATCACTTTTAATCCCGAGAAAAATTGGTTGGGCAGTCATGGTGGTAATGACTGGTGTATGTTGGATATGGTTATTTTATATTCCCAAAAACCTCGAATTGCTTATTTATCTGGGCGGATGGTTTGGGGGTATGGTGCAGTGGTGCACGAGAGTGTGGTTTGTGGTAGAACCGCCCAAATACCACTAAGGATTGAATCTTGTCATGTCAACCCGTGTAAAACAGTACAACCACAAGTCTGTAAAATACAACTTGGCTTAGTAGATTTACCGGACCCTGAAAGTCATCCTTCCAGGAGGAGGTGTGGGATAGTGCAAGCGGCGGTCTGTGTGACGGCTTGAATGGGACACCCGCGGAGGGTGAAGTTCTGCTGTGGCGGGCTAGCAAGGTGAAGTATCCAGCTGCTAGACATTCAGAAGGAGAACATCCCGCACAACGTATGGGACCCACCGCAAGTGGGAGCGACCCATAGGGTGAGATGATGGAAGGGGCGAGGTACTTTGAACGGTTACCGTGATGGTTGGCTCAACCGCACGGCTAAGGAATCGTGTGGGGCAACGAGTAAACTGTCTCTTGTGGGTAAAGTGTGCAAACTCTGCAGAGTCAAAACTATTCGAATAGCCGTGCCCACGGTCATGGGCGGACATGGGAACTTAACCAGATATAGTTCTATTTCGAAAAACTTTGTGGGTGGTAATGGAAAAGTGAAGGGCGAAGGACTGCCCTGGTTTGGAATTGTCCTGGGTGTCGTCCCAGTGGTAAGTTAAGCGTATATAATGCTGAAAAATAAGCATATGGTGCAGATGCCATATATGGTGAACGAAAAATCTGTATCACTATTAATGATATTGCATTCTTTTCATACATTATGATTTGGTTAAAACTGCTTGGTCTTAGGGATTTTTAAGTAATCGTATTCAAAAGCACTCTACGCAAAAACAAAATAACCCGAGCCTTCTTTGATAAGCCATGCATACTATTTATTTGCATTCTGTGTATTGGCTCGCGGAGCACGGGGTCGGAGTGCTCACGCTCGCTTTTGCGACAAAATTCAGAATCAGAAATCAAATCACCTCGCCTCAGCAACAAGATTGGACAAGCTGGCCGAGAAGATGAAGATGTCAAGGGCTAGGTCGCGAACCTCTAGTTGGCTGCCTGTGGGCATGTCCTGAAGGTCCCACCTGTGTGCTTCGTTCTTCCGCTGCTGCAATTTCATGATTTCGGCCTAATCGGCCCATGAGTAAGTCTACTATTATATTTACGCTTCCGCGCATGATATGTATCTTGATATTCAGAACTGTAATCTGTGAGCACTATCTACTGATCCAGGGAATAGTGCGGTGGAATCACAGAAGATTCCGGATTGTAAAATCTGGGTCTGACAATAGTCCAAACCACTCAAACCAAATTCGACTTTCTTAAAACAAATGTCAATTACTCATCACACACATGGGGTCACCTCCACATGGTCTATCATGACAGTTATGCTGTCTTGTGATCCAAACATTCGACTAGCCTAAATTCTCTTGGTGTAGCATGTCTTTGTGCTCTACAATATACAGGGACACTTCAGTCATGTGTTGCTAGACCATGATATGGACTTAAGCGTGTGTATCCAGATTGGGACTTATTGCTTTTCTTTCAATGGTCCCAATACCCTCTAGTCTCCCGTCGTGATGAGATAGAGGCACACCTATCAGTTTGACCTGAGTCATGTAATCAATGCAGAACTCAATGACATCTTCGGTTGCATAACCTTTGATGATGCTGCCCTCTGGTCGAGATCGATTGCATACATACGACTTGAGAATTCCCATGTACCTCTCGAATGGGTACATATGACATAGAAATGTGGGGACCCTAGGCACGGTAGCACCCGTAGTTGCCGCATGTGTTTAGTACTAGTCCTATGATCAGTAGCTAGTATACACATTCACATCATTAAGATCACATCCATACACATCGCACAAAAATAGCTCACAACAACAAGGATGATATATATATATATATATATATATATATATATATATATATATATATATATATATATATATATATATATATATATATATATATAGGACGCTGAAATGGGGCACCAAGCCTCCCTGCCTTTGGATTGTTTTTAGATGCGTGTTAGTGCAATGGTATATAATATATCAGGCAAACCCGTTAACATTCATTAATTCGAAAAGGCATTGATATGGAAAAGAAGTCATTGATTTAGCATGGTAAATGAATCATGGATGGAAAGTCTTAATATAAGGCCAACTGGCTAGACTAAACATCAGAGTCTTGAACAAAATGCAACAGAAGTCAAATAACAAAAGTATCTAGTGATTTACCATCATAACCCACAGGCAACTGACTGGAGTCAAACCCTAGCAAGATCCCTTGTCAAATTCCCCAGTGCCAGGGGCAAAGTACATGTCGTCAGACATGAAATCTTCATTCTCTGATCAATAATAATTTAGGCAAGGTTGTGTACATTGTGTACTCAGCAAGACTTGTAGTGTATCACAAAATTATACATATGTGTAAGGCTATTAAAGGATGAGACTCTATTCTAAGTTATTTTCAGCATGAAGCAAATTTCATTTGCAATATTGATATGTAGTAATTTGCAATGAAAGTTGTAAAGTGCATTTGACATGTAAAGAAAAAACACTTATATAACTTTCATAATACTAGATCAAAACCATTCACAGCCCTCCTCAGTTGAGGAAAAAATCTGTACGTAGACCATCTCAGCTGTGAATATCACACAATTCCCATCCATGGGCATGGCACACGATTAGACATTCATGCCATCCCATATGTTTAGAGAAATAGTTTTGAAAACGAAAACTATACCTATTGTGGCTGCATCCAAGCTTGCTCATGACTGCGAGTACGGCTATTTAAATAGTTTTTGACACTTTGCAGTGGTTGTACAGGTTTACCCACACAACATAATCAATTTTACTATCGGCAACTGCATGCTTCCTTTGGCATGTGATGAAAGTTGATTATCTTATAGCCTTTAGATCATCTAGTCCTAACCTTGCACTAGCCCAAATGAACGTCGAACCTCTCTTAGGTACAACCCTAAGAGTGCATTAAAATCCTCACTTAGGTACATCCCTAAGCGAAGACCCTCACTTAGGTACATCCCTAAGCGAAGACCCTCACTTAGGTCCGTCCCCAAGTGGGCATTCACCGTTGTATTAGTAAGCTTTGGTCCCAACACCATGGTGAAGGGAGCCCCAACAAGCAAACCTAACCGGAATGCCCTTACTACATCTGTGCCTACCACAATACAAGGTTAGATCTAGATAACTTAATCAGCCAAATGCCAGAGCCCATATAGCACATGTGGTCGTACGGTGTGACTTAGATGTGCCACAATGAAGTTTGGTCCTTAATTGACCTAGACGAGAGTCTCCCCCTATATACATGCGGGATTCCCTCTCGTGCAAGATTCTATCTCACATTTGATAGTGTATTATACAACTCGTTTGAGTCCAAAAACTATTTTTTCATTTTATTGGATAGCAAAGTAACAGAGGTTCCCCCTCAGGTCCAATATTTTGAAATCATCTAGCCCACGTGAAGATTTGTTCGAAATTCAAACTTACTAGAAACTAGTTCTTGTCTAAGCATCTAGACCATGTATCAATGTAGTATTTCCAATTTGACAGTATATATTGTCTAAACCATGTCCTAGAGGTTACAATAGTGAGGTATCAAGTTTTCAAGGAGGTTCAATGCATGCGACTGGTCATAACTACCATGACCCACATTATAGTAGTTTTAATAGAACATACCCGCATGCATAATAGATTTTGCAAACAATATACAATAATTGAAATACTGGGATCAACATGGTCAAAGAGGGTGCTTGCCTTGCTCCTATTGCTCAGAGAATGTTTTCGATGTGTTCTCAGCATTGTCAGGTGCGGGGTCCTCTATCTGATAAATTCCAGATAAAAGCAAATAAGTGCCAAATAAACAAAGACATGACTAAAATATTTTTGCACAATTGAGAAGATCATGATTTTAGAAGAATTTAAAAATAAAGATCGCTAAGCTTGGAGTTCGTAGATATCGAAATCACTTTCTGGGACAGAAGAAGAGGAGATGTTTGGACCAATCCAATCGAGTGAAGAGAAGTTCGAACCATCTTATCATTGTCGAAGACATTCGGACCAGTCCGATCGGTATCTTGAGTGCGATCAGAGTAGTCCGAAGGGAAACCTGCCTTATGACCATCACTCATGATCGTACACAGAAGCATTCAAAGTCATCCATGAGTAAGTGGTCGAAGTTGATGCTTGTGGTTGAGGACTGGTCATAATCAACAGGTACTGCATCTTATGGCTACCCACTATGACCAAGATTTGTAGATTTTCAACTACTGACCACGTCCTGTGACTTCCTGTGACTTACGACTGATCCAAAGTGCCTTACGACCAATCTACTGTACTTATGACCAATCTACTATATGTTTCGACTACCGACTAGATTTTGAAGCTTACGGCGTTACGACCACTATGGCTTACGACCTTACAACTATAGTTTACGATCACAGTGCCTTGCCGCAACTCTGGTCGTACCACTCACACAAGGCTGGTACTGCCAGGCTTCAACCATGTAGGCCCTCCGAGCGCCAAATAGGTACTGCAGCTTATGACTACTAATTATTGACTAGGTTTTGTAGGCTTCCGACTACCAACTACGTTCCATAGTTTATGACTATCGACTATGTTCTGCAGTTTACGACTATCGACTACGCTTTGCTGTTTATGACTATCGACTATGTTTTGCTGTTTATGACTATCGACTATGTTCTACAGATTATGACTATCGACTACACAAGCGGTCAGAGATCTCGACAACAGTAGCGGTCGAAGATCTCAACTATGGATGTAGTCGAATATTTTCAACTAAGGCAGTGGTCAAATATTTTGACTATGGCCGCGGTCGAATATTTCGACTACGGCTGTGGTCGAAGAGTTCGACATAGCAGCAGTCAAAAAGTTCGACATAGTAGCAGTCGAAGAGTTCGAGATGGCTGCTATAGTTCTGTTCTCATTGTCGACTACTACGGTTCAATTTACTAGTTCGACTACTTTAGTTCTCTTTACAACTTCAATTACTTATAGTTTTCTTTCAACTTTGATTAATTTAGTTCACCTATCGACTTCGATTACTCTACAGGGGAATGGGTGCTCACCAAAGGCGATGATGGTTCATGAGAAGAAGTGGAAGGAGCTAGCGTCGAAGACCTCGTTGATGGCGAAGGGGTCTATGATGACAACAATTTCTCTAGCAGCGGTGAAAGCTACGAAAAGGGTGGTCATGAGCTTTCTAGCATGCATGCAAAGGTATGAATGGAAGGAGTCGAGCTACAGCTCACCGGAGAGAGAAAAGTCTTATGGTGGTGTCCTATCAGAGATGAGGAAGAAGACCTAGCTCGAGTGATTCACTGCATGAAATGAGAGGTCGATCAAACGAGTAGGGTGTTTGAGGAGGCAAGCATATTGAGATGGAGTTTGGGGAGGAGAGAAGCTCACCAAAGAAGCTAGCACACGATGGCATGCTCGCCGGCGTCACGTACAACTATGGTTTCTCAATGTTCCAGAGAGCGGAGTGCTTAAGGACCGTGCTCAAGAGACAGGGTGAGCTGAGGTGCAAATGGTATAGTCAGAGGGGTTTTAAAGGCATGGTCTCGGGCTCTCGCCATGGAGTGTGAGGCAAAGAAGACGAAAGCGGGGAAGAGAACTGTCACGTCGGAACGACGAGTTAGGCGGGAGTGGGAAATAGCAGAGGAGAAACCGTAGGCATGGTGTCTAAAACCGAGGGTAGCTCGGCTACGACCACGGTGGAGCTGGTGCATGCGTGTGAGGTGGATGACAATCTCTACGACTGGGCCCCACATGGCAGCGCGAGGGAAGGAGGTGAGGTGAGCTGAGAGGTTTGGGCATTCATCATATGCACTCAAAAATGTTAGGATAAACTTTACTATTGCTACTACCATAGAGTTATTAATGATTGTGTATGGTTCTCAGAGTTTTATCCTCATAATCTGAGAAGACTTCCTGTTGAATTTTAATTATTCTCATTTGATTTGGTTTCAATTTGATTTATATTTCATGCACTTGTATTTTTCAAAAATCAAACTGTTCAAAGAATCTCCAGTAAAAGCCAAGGATGAGTAATTGCATGCAAATTTTTTTAAATTACCCTCATTTTTTATATTCTCTAGGATTTTAGGATGTTACAGAAGCACGGGGCTGCATATCTTTATCTCTTTCACAAGGTGGACAATGAGATGGACCATGATATCAAAAAATGATGGAGGAAAACACATCTTTAGATGACATAGAGTCATCACCACCTCGATCTGTAGAGCATCTAGTCCATCAGGATCAATGACCTTCTGAGCAATTGTGTTGCAGAAATAACAAATCCTCATGATTGTCACTCGAATCTTCTTTGGCAAAATACTTCTAACTACATGACATGCGTCATTTTTGCATATATTTATTCATCATTTTACCCTCATATTTTTCATATTTTGTGCCCATTTATCATTATTTACACTCTTTTATATATTTAATTGCTCGAAATGGACTGTTTTACACTTTTTTGTGCTTTTGCACAGGCCGGCGCGATCTAGGCGCATAAACGACAAATTTGGACTGCTCCGTACAGAGGTGCGCATCGACACGAATGCGTAGGATCTGTTCGCGATGAAATCGGAGTTTCCAAGGGCCAGAACGGAAGAAGTCTCATTGGGAGAAGGATCAATTTGTAAACCCTAGAAACCTGGAGGGCTAAATCGTAAAACTACCAACTTCTCCCCATTCGGCCATATGACCTAGCCGCCACCGCCAGCAAGAACTTGAGCCCAGTTTCCTTCTACCTGTGCCCCCGTTTCCTTCCTCCCCCGATTCTCCTCCTCCACTCCGGCCGCCGACGAGCGCCGGGCCGTAGCTCGTCGACGCGCCCGCCGCTTCTCCATCCTCCACCGCACCACCTCTTCCTCCGCACCTCCTTCTCCGTCTCCATCTCGCCAACACCACAGCTCCTCTCTCGGCCACCACTTCTCCCCATCCGCGCCGCCTTCATGCTCTCCCTCCACATCCGCGCCTTCTCACCTCACTGCTCCGGTGCGCCCCTGTGCCCTTCTTCACCCGCTGCTTCTCCCCCAAATCACCTCCCCTCACCGGGCCGCCGCCTCTCTTCTCCACTCCCTCCGGTCGCCACCCTGCTCCACCGCGCCACCTCTCCCCGTCTCCCTCTACCGCGCCGCCATCTCCTCACCTTCTCCGCCTAACTCCACCGCCGCACCTCCTCCGCGCTGCCTCACCGTGAGCCCCGCCGCTCCTCCATTCTTCTCCTCTCCGGCCACCGCATCGGCGCCGCCGCTTCTCCACCGCCACAGCGCCGCCGACCCCTACTTCCTCTTCACCGAGCGCTGCCCCGCCTCGGCTTCATCGATACCGACGCCGACTTCTTCCACATCATCCATTAGCGCCGCCTCCGACCTCTCCACTGCTTCCGCATCTACCCCGACGCCGGCCACCACTTCATCGTCATCGACGGCGTCTCCACCGACCCTTTTCCTTCCTCGGTTCACTTCTCCGACAGCTCATCCTCTGCCCTGCTTCCCCTACTACTGTTATGCTGCTCGGTTTACCTCCAAATCCTCTTGTTGCTTTTTTTCTTAATTACTGTTCACGATAATTACTATTAATCTGTTAACTGCTATTTACCATTTGCACTGTGATGCTGAATTGTGGATTAATTTCTGTCATTTGTGATGTGTGCATGTGATTGTGCTCTGCTAATGTGTTCCAGAAATTATCATATATTCCTGTTGCCAGTGGTTTAATTCTTCAATCAATCCTACATTTTGTTATATGTGTTGATGTTAGTGATCTTTATGTTAGTAATTGTCATTTATATTTAGCTCTGTCTGTCGAGTTGTGTGTTAGATGTCAGAGTTAGTATCAGTGGATCACCTTGTGTTTGTTTGCACGGATTAGCGATTCGGCGATCGTTTCTTTTCCCCCAGTGCTGTCTCAACCTCCCTTTGCTTCTAAACCCTCCCTCTTTGCTTTTCTCAGCGGTTGCTCGATAGTTAAGTCGTGCGTGTGTTCGTAGTTTTGTGTTGTCCTGCCGTCGTCGTCTAGTTAGCTACCGATCGTTTTCTCCCTCCGTGCTTCTAACCCTCCCCTATTGCTTCTCGTCTCTCTACCTCTTTCTTTCTTGCGGTCGTTAGCTAGGTAGATCGTCGATCGGTAGTCGTGTTCGTTCGTTTAGTCTTGCCGTGTCGTTTGTTCTTGTGCGTCGTTGTCGTTCTTTTAGTTAGTCGTCATTTTGTTCGTTCGATCGTACGACGTCAATTCGTACGGTCGTTCTTTCCGTCGTTTGTGCGTCGTTCGTTTAGTCTCTCGTCGTGTAGTTCGTTCGGTCGTACGACATCCATTCGTACGGTCGTTCGTTTCGTCGTTGTTGGATAGATCGTTTGGTCGTTTTAGTCGTTTTAGTTTAGTTTTCTCCCCCGTTTTGTTTGACCTAGCTTTAGCCGAGCATCGGTAGCCTCAGTCTAGTCCCTGTGGAGAACACGACACTCGCCACTATTTCAGTGGCAACCCGTGCACTTGCGGGTGTGCTATTTTTGCACGATCAAGCATTTTGGCGCCGTTGCCGGGGACTAGCTTAGAGCGACAGTGTTAGGCTATAGACTAGGTCGTTTGTTTTCTTTTGCTTGTTTTTTGTTTGTGCTGACTTGTCTTTCTTATCATCATTGTTCATATTTGTGATATATCGCTAACCCCTAACCCTTTTCCTAGTTACTTCTCTCTTTCGCGATTTTTCGTATCCATTCTCGCAGGTTGATTGATATTGGTACGCATTGAGGCTATGGCTTACTATTCTGATTCTCGTGGTTTTATGAGCACTCCTACTTATGATATTCTTCAAGAACAGGTAAATCTATTGTCTCGTCAGTTAGAACGCTATGCTTTAGAGCGAGGAGTTGTGTTAGAGAGCGGGTACGATCAGTATAGTTCTTTATCAGGCTCCCGTTCTCCAGTTGTTCCTATATGCCAGACTTGTGGTTTTCTGTGCCATTCACCCGCTGAGTGCCAGCGTGGTTATTTGTCCACTCCAGAGTGTTACGGGATGAGCTTTGCTCAGTCGAGTGGGCCATACCCTCACACTTATCACCCTGGATGGCTTGAGCACTCGAGTCTGTCATATGGAAACAACCCTGATATCTCATCATTTTCTTCTAGTACACCATTGCAGGGTTTACGTATGGAGATTATGATATTTCTTATTGGTCACACCAGCACTATCCTGTACCTCAGCATCCGCCTCATATCCCTCAATCTGATCGTTTGTCCAAGATGGAGGAGATGTTAGCATCATATATTACTAGGGTGGACACTCAGTTTAGTGACGTAAAAAGCCAGTTGAGTGCATTGAGCACATTGATGTCAGAAGTGGAAGATCATAGAAATTCACTCCAATCATTGAGTAGTTGCTTGGACAATCATGCCACATCACAGTCTTCATTTAGTACCACTGAGACGCTCCCTATCTCCTTAGAGGTGCCCCGCTTTGATGATAATCCTTCTATTGACGGACCCGAGCTAGAGTTAGTCACTTTTGATGCCATGGACTCACCATATATGGACCCTAATAGTTGTGTTGGTGAGCCCGAGCTTGAGGCTCAGAGATTTGATGTGGAGGATTCTCACTGCTTTGTCCTCATTCCTGTGCTTCTTGCGACTGTCATGGAGGGATTCACCTTTGAGGATTTGGGCCACTTAGATGATTATTTTATCTTTGAGCCTGAGATGGAGATATTCATTATTGATTACGAGGGGGCTGCTTTCGATGTTGAGGAGTACATTTCTATTGATCCACCACCAGCTACTTACCTCGTTGATATCGCCCCTCTGGAGGTTTCTACTACCGTGCATTCTACTTCACCTACACTTCAGGTAGTTTGGAAACTCTTCCTCGACCACTTCAGGTTTGATTTCTTTGGCCCTGACGAGATATATGCTATTACTAGTTGTGCTCATCTCACTGATAGACCTCATGATGTACTTTATCGATATACCTACATGATTGGATATTCTATTGATGACTTGGAGGGCGTCGACCCTATCACACATGTTTGCCATGTTTTTGAGTCTATTTGCAGGGTTACGCTTGTTTACCATCGACTACGAGCGGACATGGTTCGAGTCGATATCCCTTGGGATCCAGGTGGATTTCGAGGCATCTGTTTCATGAGGAGGGCGGACATGTGCCTTTTCCATGTCCCGTCCTTGGCCCTCCTCCCGCAACATCCAAATGAGCATCCTTTTATCTTTTTATTTCCATTCCTTTTGTTAGTTTTTGTTGGTTTCTTTTCTTTTCTTTCTTTTTTTTATTTCAGGTCCCGTGCTAGATCTTCATCCCTGTATATGCGAGAAGCCATGGGATGATTTGTCCACTTCCACTACATCATATACACCCGGTGAGCTGTTCTTACCCCTTTAAGCACATTCTTGATTCATTGCTCAATTTAAGCTTGGGGGAGGACTTGTATGTGCATGGATGATGTTCTAGCATGTTTGTATCATATTTGTGAGCATTTGAGCTTATTGTCGTGTAGTTGATGATATGTGGTCATTCATATGCTTCATATTATGCTTGTGTTGATGTTATATGACCTTTACTATTGCTCTCATGTTATGCTTATTATTCATCTTGGCCATGTGAGCCCATGCCATTATTAATCAACAAAGGTCATGCTGAAATTTTCATTGAGCTATATTGTTACTAGTTCTTTGAATGTCTTAAGTCACTTGGCATCATATTGTAGAGCTTGAGTTTAGTTTATTATCCTTGATGTGCTTAGAAACCTTATGATCCTATAGCATTTGATTCATTGCGAGTTACACATGTGTTTTAACCATTTGCGGATTGAATTGGTTCTAGTCATCGCCTCTTGAATGATTATATCTTAGGTTCATGCTTTGGCATATGTTATTTTAGATATTGATACTTTGCTTGAATAAAAAATTTGTGAAAGGGGTAGTCCTATCTTGAGCCAATAACTTGGTTGATTTATCTAGGTATCCATGTCTCGAGACACGTGTTACTTAGCATTAATGAAAACCGGTTAAAGATGCTTAATCAAAACTAAAAAAAGCAAAAGAAGAAAAGAAAAGAAAATTTTGTGATGAAATGTGTGAGTGAGTGGAATAAGTGACTATGTCACATTGGTTCGGAAATGTGTTGAATAAGCGGCAAAGTTTGCCCAAGGGTTTGAATAAGTGGCACAAGTGCCCATTGTGTTTTAAATTTGCTAAAAATCAACAAAAATTAGGTATCATGGCTCAAGTGTGGGATTTTTCATAAATATCATGCAAGTATTAGTCTCTTTGTCTCAAATAGCAAATGCCTTAGCATGACTCTTTGCTATGTTCATTCTTGATGTTATACCTAGTTCCGATGCCTTACAATTTTGGTTGGATTCATGTGATCACTTAGTGCATTTCGACACTTGAGTGTGTAACTTGATTTGGTCAAATGCTATAGTTATCACTTTGGTATCTTTGCTTGAATGTTTCATTCTCATCTTGGATGGTCCTCAAAACTTAGGTTAGATAATCTCATTTACATTGTTGAATGCCTTTTGATTTATTACATGCATTTAACTAATCTTTTACCTCATGATTACTTGTTGTCCGGGTTTGATAATATCTTGCCATTTACTTGAGGACAAGCAAAAGTTTTAAGCAAAAGTTTTAATATCTTGCCTTCCTCCACCGCTCTCGGCTGCTCCCCTTCTCGACCCGTGCGCCGCCTCCCTGCATCTTCCCTACATTCGGCCGCTTCCATCTGTTGCTTGGCCGCCGCCTCCTCCATTCTCCTTCTTCTCCGGTCGCCGCTCCACCACCACGCCGTCCGCATCCACCGCCGCCTCTTCCTTCCCGCTCCAAATCCGGTGAGCCACCGCCGCCTCTCCCCACATCTACCCCTCCTCGCCGCTCCTTCCTGCTCCCTCACACCACCTCATCGCCACCTCTCTCCATGACCAAATCGCCGCCACTCCTCTTCTTCTTGCCGACCGCTGCTCATCTACCTCGCCTCCCTTCTCCACTGCCTCCCTTCCCCTTCCATCTCTCTCCGCCGCCGCATCCTCCTTCTCCACCCGCGCGCCACCACTCACCACCTCCGGCCGCCGGCGAGGCTTCTCCTCTCCTCTTCTCCCTTGGTTTCCCCCTTCATCCTCTGCCCTTGCGCCGCCAGCCCCCTTCTCCGCCTTCTCACCCGCCACCTCCCTCAATAGCGCCGCCCCTTCCAGATATGCCGGCGCCACCTACTTTCGCCGACCGCACCGACCTTCGCAGCTCCGCCGCCTCGACTTCATCAGCTCCAACCACACCGGCGCATCACTTCTACACCGACGGTGACGAGCTCCGATCTTCGACCCCTGCTTCCTCTTCAACGAGCGCAGCCCTCGTCGATCTCCATCGCCACCGACGACGGTGACCTCTTCCTCACCATCGCCGACGTCTGCTACATCCACCGACGGAGGCCTCTCTACTTCCACCACTTCACCGACGATCTCACCCTCTGCTCTGCTTCCTCTACTCTGCTCTACTCCTCGGTTCATCTCCAGATCCTCTCCCTTAATTTTCTTTTTGCTGCTCATGATTACTGCTAACATTAATTGTTAATTGAGCACTGTTAGTTACTACTGTGATTTGTGTTTAGTGGTTTGTGAACTGAGAATGTTAATCTGGTTCTGTGATGATGGTGAATTATGTACTGTGATGTATGCATGTGTTCAGTATGTCTGAGTTTAGTACTTGTGTAAGGTATGCCTTGTTTATGCAGATATCAATATTGAAATTTGTATGAGTGCTGGTTGTGTTGTGCGAGATAGCTAGTCGGCGGCCGTTTCCTCCCCTCGTGCTGTCTCGATCCCCCCTTTTGCTTCTAGACTCTCTCCCTTTTCTTCTCTCCGCGGTCTGTCGATAGTTAGGTCGAGCGTTCGTAGTTTTGTGTTTGTTGTGTTGTCGTGTGTCGTCGTCGTCTATTTAGCTATCGTCCGCTTTCTCCCTCATTCTCTCTTGTCTCCCTAGTGCTTCTAGACTCTCTTTCTCTTTCAGTCTCACGGTCGGTAGCTAGTTAGGGCGTCGGTTGGTAGTCGTTGTCGTTCGTGTGTCGTCGTGTTGTTCGTTCGGTCGTACGACATCCATTCGTACGGTCGTTCGTCCCGTCGTTGTTTAGTTTGTTCGTTTGTTTAGTCGTTCGTCGTTTTGTTCGTGCAAGTTAGAGTTGTTCTGTAGTTCGCTCGTTCGGTAGACGTTTTAGGTTTAGTTCTCCCCGTTTAGTTTGACCTAGCTTTAGCTGAACACCGGTAGCCTTAGTCTAGTCCCTGTGGAGAACACGACACTCGCCGCTATTTCAGTGGCAACCCGTGCACTTGCGAGTGTGCTATTTTCGCACGATCAAGCACTACAACAGGAAGCAATTGTGTCATTAGCACATGACGGTCATGAGACTTCATGCCAACTAATTTCAAATCTTCCTTGGAAACAAGTTTCTTCATGCTGGCAGAGTGACTGGACAGAATTTTCACACCATGCAAGCAGTGGCACAGTTCAGTTCTTCATACTTAGACAGAGTGTAGCAAGCTCGGGAAGATACGTCTAGCCTTTATTGATCTCTATCAGTGCTAACTTGGTACTAATGTTTATAGTGACCAAGTCATGTCGTGCGTTGACATCATTCTTTGTTTTGTCATGAATGTTCAGTAAGAGACCAATCAAGCTATCACATATATTCTTCTCTACATGCATGACATCGATGCAATTACGAACTTTTAAGTGCTCCCAATAAGGCATGTCCCAAAATATTGACCTCTTCTTGTACATATTCTTCTTACGGGTCCTCAACTTTTGTCCCTTTTCAAGCATAACATCGATATCCTTGACCATATTGTAGACCTTTTTCCCACTAAAAGACCTTGGTGCTGAGTCATCCTCTTTTTCCATTAAATTGTTTCATCTTGCGGTACAGGTAATACCTTGGAAGGAACCTATGGTGACATATATACATAGTTTTGCACGAGTTGTTCAACCACACACATTCGATATAATCTAAGCAGTGTGGATAGCCTTTGGCTCCTTTTGTACTCAACCCAATAGGCTACCAAGGACATGAAAATTATCGATGGTGCAGAACAACATGGTGTGGGGAGTGAAGTTCTCTTCTTTCTCCACATCCTATACCTGTACCCTTTCGTTGCATAGTGTCATAAGATCTTCCACCAATAGTGTTAGGTACACATCAATATCATTCTCAGGTTACTTCGGTCCTTGGATGAGTAGTGACATCAAAATTTACTTCTGCTTCATACGCAGCCAAGGAGGAAGGTTGTATATGCATATATTCACAGGCCAAGTGCAATGCCGGCTGTTCATGTTATTAAAAGGATTCATTCCATTTGTACTCAACCCAAACCTTATATTCTTTGGCTTTGAACCGAAGTCTACAAACATCCTGTCGATGTTCCTCCACTGGGCAGAATCAACAGTGTGTCTTATTATTTCATCTTTCTTACACTCCTCCGAGTGCCAACGTTGCAATTTGCATCCTTTCAGTTAGCAAATAAATGCTTCAAATGGGGAATTATAGGTAAATACCACAACATCTTAGCAGGAGGTCCGTGCTTCACCTCGATGCCCTCGCCGTCATCAGAGTCATTCTTATGCTTGTGTTGGGGTGCTTTGCATACCAAACAAACATGTAAGTTTGCATACTCTTTATGGTAGAGATACAATCATTCCGATATACATGTATTCTTTCTATTTATATTCCTAATAGACAAAGAATCTTCTTGGCTTAATAGGTGGTTCTCGGCCACACATTTCCCCTTGGAAGGATGTTTGCTAGGAGACCTAACAATGCCATGAAACTCTTGTTAGATCAACTATTGCTTGCCTTCAATTTCAATAGTTCAAGAACGGATGACAACCTTGTGTATTGTGGCTTGTAGCCTAGGAACAAAGCTTTCCCTGAGTCCTCCATCAAGCCCTCAAATTTACGAAACTCTCTCTCACTATAGTTCCCTTCTGCATTGCGTAGCATCTGATCCAGATTGTCATCATTTGACCTATCCTCATCGAAAGCATAGTCCACAACTGGCATATCGTTGTCTCCCTCGACGATGTTATAACTACCTTCCTACATAATCTTCTCTTCATCGTGATTGGTCCAGTGTATATACCCCTTTCTAAAACCTCTTCAAATCAAGTGAGATTTGATCTACGTTGAGTTGGTAAACATTTTCAAATTATTGTAATCAATGCATGGACAATACATATATTCTATCCCCTTCTTCAACATATCCTGCTCGACCGCTCTTCTAAATGCAGACACACCATTAATGTACTCTTCATTTACATGGTGCATCCAGCTTCAGTCCAACTATGCTACGCATATAACAAATTAGTGTCAAATTAGATTATTAATGCTACTATAGCTAGCTAGCCTAATACTTATACATAATTGCTATTCACATTATAATAAATTATACATATCTAAATTAAGTAGCTAGCTACGTAATATTCATGAAGCAATATATATCAAGCAAGAATATATTGAAGTAAACTAGGAGTAGTAACCCATTCTTAAATTGGAACAATCTACCAATTAAGCTAGATATAAACCTAGCTATTATCTCTCAAATACTAACCTCTAATCACCAGGAACAAATCGATGTACAATTTAGATCAACAAGCGGTATGCTTTCACCAAACTCTCTAAAGCCGGTCGCCTCTTTCAATACTACACAACAGGGATATAGCAACACCAACATGTGTTACTATAGGTTAAAGAAAGTGTTACTAGCTCTCCTCGTAACACATTTTTTATGTGTCCAATTGCCCATGTTACTATATATATAGGTCTATTGGAACACCATATATGTGTTCTTTTACATCCAAAAAATTGTTACTAAACTGTAACACATTTACTTATATATTGGAACATTTGTGTAGTGTTACAGTGATTCTCTACTGTAACACTTTTTTAGCTCTAGTAACACTTCCTCATTTTTGTAGAGCATATAGTTTGGAACAAAGGAACATATGGTTTGTAACACATGTTGTACCTATTGTAACACTTTGAAATTTGGAAAAAAATATTTATTTTACCTTTGTATGTGGCATATAGTGTTATTATTGATTTTTCATAGTAAACATGACACATTGCAGAATCACATAATCTATAAGTTTCAATAATTATATAAAGATCCACAGATAATAGAAAGGTTTCAAACATAGTACTTGCTCAGATGAAGTGATAGTATATGTACACAATGATATGACTCTAGAGAGTAAACAGACATAGTAGTGAAGAGTACAAGTCCATACTACTAGAAACAAAAATGCAATATCTAATATTCTTAAAATCCATCACTTCTTCATCCATTCTTGTACGCATCGATATATAGGAATTCAGCCATTGATCATTTGAACCTGCAAATAGGTAGCAAGTTGTAACATTAAGTATTATTCTATCCATGTACACCACAGTAAAGTAAAGTTTAGAAAGCTAGTTCAAACATACAAATATCGAAGGCCAAGCAATTGGTACTCCTTTGGCATGGGCGTCACGTTTGGAAGAATCATGCTATGAAAACCAAATAAAAGTGATACATACTATCAAATATGATCTCAAACTGAATAATAAATATCAATTTTATCTTACGTCATCATGTATCAAACAAAACATACATGTTCATACTCATAAATAAATCAATCATCATATTAGTAAAGCCTGCAAACATTGCTGGCAAGGATTTGAAACATCCTTGAGCCATGAGCACATCAGGACAGGCAAGCTTCACAGCAGCAAGGCCTTGGTAGGTGGGCGCATAAAACATTTGACTCCCAGAGGCCATGTTCTAGTGTTCAAGACACATTAACTGCTGTGAAGAATGTCTCTTAGCTAGTAAGAGAAATTGGCACTCAAAAAAGAATATTGACCTTACAATTCAAGCATTCTCTCCAGATTTAGGAAATATTGCTCCCTGGCATTCAGAGTTTCAGAGTCATATCAAGAATGCTCTACTGTACCATTTTAAAAAACTGCACTAATTATCATTATGTGTTCCATCAGTAAAAGTCCATACAATTAAGCATTGTACGCTAAGAATTTTGGATTCATGTATCCCAAATACACGCCGATACGCCCTTGGGACATTCAGAGTTTTAGGTACCGCACTTTCAATTCAAGGGAAGTGTGCCCAATTCAGGAGTTCCTATGTGGTGAAGACTGTACAAAGCAACTTGTATGCCTAACTGTAAATATCTCTTAACTTTGATTGTTAACATTCAAGCTTCACTAATCAACAAGTTGAAGCAATACAAATTAATAGTCAATCCATGTATTTCTGGGTGCAGAATGATCTAGCTAATCAAATTATCGAAACTATAATGAAAAGCTCCTAAGTACAGCATCTACGCACCAAAGGAAAAAGAGAAAGAAGAGCAGCACACAACCATAATATTCAACTAATCCTTAGATCCAAAATACAACAGAATAACTCAATGAACTCTAGCCTGGATGGTATATAATATTGCAGTCTAAAATACTGTCAGAGATGATCTAATAAAATGCATCAGCTGTTGGTAAGTAGACGGCACTCAGTGTTATGAGTTATGACAGCATACACCATCTATGATCCATCACCTACATCATACAAGAAAGGGTCATCTAAGATTAGTGTAGCAGTGATTTAGTTTGCAGTATGACAGGATTATACAATCATGCCTTGAAAATGGCTGCACAAAATTAACTTGGCATTTGATAAAGGGCCATTTGTATAGGGTTATACAGATGAAGGACCATTGGTATAGCAGAATATGGTTGGATATTTCTGGCTATTCCCCACCTTCTGTTCAAAAATAAAACAAATAATAAAATGGCATCCAACTTACTTTCCATATGACAGAAAACTTAATAAACCAGCAGAAATGGTTAGAGGCTTGCTTTCACAAATACGAGATGATTTAATACTAAGGCGCTTGATCTCATGGTTTTGGGATCCCTGATGGCATAAACTATTGAAAATTTTGTCCATGACTGCAGGATATATTAATACTTTGCAGCACAATATATTACATGGGAATGGAAAAATAACCACACAATGACATGATGGACAAATAAGCTTCTGCACAACCACACAATGACATGATGGACAAATAAGCTTCCGCACAACCACACAATGACATGATGGACAAATAAGCTTCTGCACTTAACATAGCAAAGTGAATACACTGAAATAGATTAGCAGTACCTCTTTGGAGACGATACAAAGGCAGCCATCAGCCATGCCTTGCTCGACAAATGTCCTCGCCGCGTACCCCGCCGCATTCCCTCCGCCCACGATCACATACCTGCAGTCGGGCGATCCATCAACCAGCTCATGAGCATTTCTTGGACATTAACATTACTCGCTCGCTCCAGACCCAATGTTGTAAACTTTGCACAACACAAGGACTCATCTGACATTCCCTTCTACTTTCCTCTCCAAGAACCCAATCAAGAAACGAAACAAACAGTGAAACAGACTCGGATCAAGGAGGAGGAGGCGACAGCGGCACGGGGTGGGGAGGAGGAGGCGAGGGCGGAGCGGCGAAGGAGGGAGGGTAGGAGGCGACGGCGGAGTAGCGGAGGAGGGAGGGGAGGAGGCGAGGGTGGCGCGGCGGCGGAGGAGGCGAGGGCGGAGCGGCAGCGGAGGAGGGAGGGGAGGAGCGACGGAGAAATGAGGCGAGGCCGGAGCGGCGGAGGACGAGGCGGAGCGAAGATGCGAGGGTGGAGCGGAGCAGTTTCTGCGGAAGACGCAGCGGGAGGCGGCGGCGGCAGCGCGGGGTGGGGTGGGGAGGAGGAGGCGTCGGCGGAGCGGAGGAGCGGGAGGCGGCGGCGGCAGCGCAGGGTGGGGAGGAAGAGGCGTCGGCTGCAGCGCGGGGTGGGGAGGAGGAGGCGTCGGCGGAGCGGAGGAGCGGGAGGCGTCGACGGCAGCGCGGGGGGCGGGGGGAGGAGGCGGCGTCGGCGGAGCGGAGAAGCGGGAGGCGGCGGCGGCAGCGCGGGGTGGGGAGGAGGAGGCGTCGGCTGCAGCGGAGGAGCGGGAGGCAGCGGCGGCGGCGCGGGGAGGGGGGAGGAGGAGGCGGCGTCGGAGGCGACGACTCTTTTGTCGGTGAGTCGTGTGGAGACCGGGGGTAGTGGGCGACGGTTTCTGCCCAGACTTGTGATGCACAGATTTTTTCGGTGGGGTAGGTGTGGAGGAGAACATGATACGCGGGTAGAAGCGGGCGGCTGATCTAACGGCCGAGACTCAAAGGAGAATGGACGGACTGTCACCAACTCAAAATTTTCAAACATACAAATATCGAAGACCCAACAGTTTGGAAGTGGGCTCTAGCAACTACACGACATTTTCAATTGCCTAATAGTTGCTGCTTAAGAGTCATGTGAGGACCACGATGTGATTGCCTAATAACCAAGACGACACCGACTGCGACGTACTTGCAGACCATGAATTGGAAGGTCACATATATATGTTTCTTTGTAACACTTTAGTTGTAACATTGTTTTGTGTTACTATAGGGTATATATTTGGCACACATTTTACATGTTCCATTTATGTGTTACAACATAGTACAATCTTTGTAACATTTTACTTGTAACATTAATTTTGTGTTACTATAATTGTTCTCAGTAACACATTTTTATAAAACAAGTGCTTTGTGTTACAACCATTGTCTGTAACATATTGTTTTATGTTACTATGGAATTTCTTTGTAACACATTGACAAATGTGATACAGGAATGTATTACAGTATCCATGTTTTGTAGTAGTGGCGGTGCAATGAAGATAGATCTATCAGGACCCCACTGGCTAGGTATTTAGTAACGCGGCATATCCCAGACATGTCCAATAGTGAACCATCTATGATACATAATTATCATAGACGATTCTCACTAGTAACCATCTGTGATAATTACTTATCACAGATGGTTTGTATTATAACCATCTGTCAATACACATCACAGATAGTTCCAAAGCATAACAATCTATGATAAATACTACAGATGGTTCTAAATTCATTCTCATGTACATAAATGCAATTTCAGTAATGCCTCAAGAGTAAATTTGTATTACTTAGTTATTTTTTTACTAGTCAGTAATGCAATTATGTCATTATACCGAGACCGTTTACATATATAGAAGACAGTAAATACAAATTTAACTACTTGATTTTACATATGGCCAAACAGCGTGGCCGGTCACTTCTTACAAAAGATAACAAAAAAGTATAAATCTAACTACTTTGAAGATTTTTCTAGTGGCAGAGATAGCATGCTATCTCCATCTTCGAAACTTTGTAGGCGATGTGGTCAGCATCGAATGATTCGGGATCATCAGCAAACAAAACCCGAAATGCGTCCATCCACTGACAATCAAGTTGAATTGAGCCTATAGGCTCTCTTCTCTTTCTTGAGGGGTATCGGCAAGGTTGACTCGGTCGCCCGCCACCTCGAGTAACCACTCCAAGTGACGGCAAACCTCCTGGAGACATGCAATGTCGTTGTGAAGGACCACGTCGATGGCAAGGTTAGCTCACGCAAAGCGGGAGACAAATGGGAAGATGTGGCCAAGGAGAATGTCAAGACGGCGGGAGGCGGCAAATCCTCGGATATAGGAGGGAGGACACTATTGGCATAGTGTCCTTCTTTAGCATCTGCCAACGTATGGCCAGTGAGGTGCTTGTCTAGGATGGCCAGGTTGGCCATCAATGCCGGCGATAAGGAAAAGTAGGGAGCCATTAATTTGTACTTGAAAGATAAGGAAGATAGCCGGCTGGTGAGGTGCTCGTATAGGATCAGTGATGTGGGGATTAATCTCCGATTGTGAAGGATCATTTTTATATAACAAGGAATACATTCGATGTGTAAGATGAAGGGATGCATATTGGGGAGCCGAAACAATCGAAGAGACACGAATCGAGGAGATGAAGCACCATTCATACATACAAATACATATCACAGACGATTCCAACAACATGATGTCTATGATACGCAACTATCATAGATGGTTCGTATTAATAATTGTCTGTGATACGCATCTATCACATACAGTTCTAGTTAAAAATCATCTGTGATGTCTATAATTATCATAGACGGTTCGTATTAATAACCATCTATGAATTATCATAGATGGTTGTTAGTAATTAAGAACCGTCTATGATAGTTGTGTTTCATAGACGGTACACGATCACACTTATAAAACTATCTGTGATAATTACAGCACAAACTGTTCTCCATAAATCGTCTGTGATGATACGTCTAGTATTACTTGTTTTGTAGTAGTGACAGGGTCTTACGGAGTGCGCACGAGTGCACGTTCTTTGATTTAATAAGGCACACCGTGCCAATCTAGGGAATGGACCCAGTGGGTAGAAACCAACACCCTCGCTCCTACCACGAGGTGGCCAATTAGGAAAAAGGAGTTAGCAATTTTAGATATTTGATCTGTATCGATCTGCCCCAAACTCAACACACATATACACACCTATATTTGCACGGATTAAGAAGAAAGAAATAGCAAGAATCATCCAGTTCATTTGGATGTACTGACCTTTCATGAAACGAGTAGTAATTAATGCTCATTGTACAGCAACTCCATTAGTCGCACACAAGGGACACACTTTACAGCAACTTTGCGTGCCGATCGAATGCCACCGACGAAAAAGTGGCATTGACTTGCATGCATGTACTTAATTATACGCTGCATGCATGTGCCGCAGCAAACAGTGTGGACCTACGTACCTACGAATCTACGATCAAGAGGCACGTACGTTGCACGTGATCAAATCATGCATGCAATGGACGGCCTTAATTCGCAATCTGAAAATTCGGCGCCAAAATTGAAGTAGCCGGGCTCTCGCATCACTCCGCCACCCTTTCACGACCTGATCGATCGAGCTGAATCGATCAGTGCTGACGCCTATATAAACTATGCGTTGCTCTTCATCAACCCATCACACACAAAGCAATATATCTAAGGATCAACAATGGCATCTCGCAGAGTTCTCAGCGTTTGCGCCGTTCTGATGGCGATCGCCGTGGTGAACGCTGAGGGCGAGGCGGCGTCGGTCGTCGTCGGCCTGGCCAAGTGCGCCGACTGCACCAGGAAGAACATGAAGGCCGAGGAAGCTTTCAAGGGTAAGATATATAGACATGTTGCGTTGCGTGTGCTTCACTTACTAGTACAAACCGTGTCACTGCACCTATATATATAGTGAGAGAGCTCACTGTTGTTTTGCCATGCATGTACTACTTTTCAGGTCTCCAGGTGGTCATCAAGTGCAAGAACAGCAAGCGCGAGTACGAGAGCAAGGCCATCGGCGACGTAGAGAAGTCCGGCGCCTTCAGCGTCCCCCTCGCCGCCGACCTCCACGGCGCCGACTGCTTCGCGCAGCTCCACAGCGCGGCGAACGCGCCTTGCCCCGGGCAGGAGCCGTCCAAGATCGTGCCGCTGTCCAAGGGCACCTTCGTCGCCGTCGCCGGCAAGGCGCACTACCCGTCCGCGGAGTGCTCCTCGGCGACCATCTGCGGCCCGATCAAGAAGTACTTCTTCGACTTCTTCCACAAGAAGCCCGTGCCGCCCAAGCCGGAGCCCAAGCCACAGCCCAAGCCGGAGCCCAAGCCGGAACCCAAGCCGGAGCCCCACCCGATTAAGAAGTTCTTCGACCACTTCCACAAGAAGCCCGTGCCGCCCAAGCCGGAGCCCAAGCCGCAGCCCCAACTGGAGTACCACCCTGCCCCTCCCACGCCGACGTACGGGTCACCATAGTCGCTGACTTCGATCTACCACCCTCCTGTCCAGCACTACAATTAAACTGAAGGGTACTGATCAGTGATCGACGTTGCTATTGATCAGTTGCATGCATGTGTCATTTGGTCTTTCTATGGTTTCCTTCCCTGTTTGTCTCTTCAGAATAATGGTTGTGAGATAAGTGTGTCAGACAGGTGTGTGGGTGTGAGTGTTCATTTGTTGAGATATGTGATCTCTATGAAGTAATTTAATCTGTGAAGTAATTTGTGTTATCTGAAAACTTGAACTTCGATTGAGCCACACCATCATAAATGTTCCGCCCGATGGATATAATTAACAGATTAAGTACAAATCTCATAGCATCCCTGTCAAACGTAGGAACTTTTCCTACTTCCTGCAGGAATTGATCTATTTTCTGTTAAATTTCTACAAACATGTAAAATTTTTCTGTTAAATTTCTACAAACATGTAAAAATTTTCTATTAAATTTCTACAAACATGTAAAATTCATGCGTTTCAAATGGGGCATTATGTTTCTTAAAGACTTCACAGGATATCATCTATGCTTCTTGTGTAAAATATGGGTTTCAGAACTTGTGAACCTTTCGCATCATGGCTGACACATTTCTTTTGAGGGCTCTATTCCTGTTAAGATGTGATATCAAGCTAATTACCAACCATTCATTCTCACATCTTTTCACAATACTTGGAATTAATTGCTCATAATAATTAGGTTGTTGAAATTAAGTTTGTTGTTCTTTTCAACTAAATATTTTCACTTTGGCACTTCTTTAAAACACAACCTAAAAGAGAACATCTCACAAAATTAGAATGTCTTTGTAGTGTAACTTAGGTTGTAACATCGTGCTAGCCTCTAAATGTTAAAGTAATATCACTATGGAAACTGTAACTCCAGTGGACCTTAATTAAGATGATGCCTGGCCCTCTTTATTTCTTATGGGGAAATAATTAATGGGACCAACTAGCGTCCGGACATACAATTCGAGCACTAGCTCTATACATCTCATTAGCCATTCAATCTCTCCCCACTGTTCAGTTCCCCCATAACAAAAACACAGTGCATCCCACCTGTTTCTTCCTCAGGCAATCAGGCTCGTGGAGTCTCTCCATCAATCTCGCCCACGGGATGGCTTACCTGATCCATTCACCACCAAATCATCCATTTGCAAGGCTGAGAGACCATGTGGTCGTGCTCCATGAGAGTGATGAGTAATTGACAAAGGTTTAGGTCAGTCGAGTTTGGTTTGAGTGGTTCGGAGTCGAGTCGTTGCGTGGCGCAATCGGGCTCGGTCGGACTTTGGTCAAATCTGGTCATTTGGGTTATAGGATGCATATTCTAATGGTTTGACAGGTTTTGACTTCATCTGTGGTAAGTGTAATGGTATTTACGCTTTCATGTGTCGAGCGGTGCTATTTGACGTGTTTCTTGTCTGTGTGACTGCAGGACGTCGAGTTGGAGTCGTGGCGAGACACGGTGGACCGGACTAGGCGCAGGTGGCGCTGAGGTCAGAACGGTCGGGATGTGTCGAAGACGACGTGGACTCGAGGTGGTTGCGAGGCGTGCGAGGCAAGGAGCGCAGAAGCTTCCCGGAAGGTGCAGAAGGGGCGAATCGGGAAATTCGCAAGGCTGCACAAGCGGGAGCGGGCTCCGTTGGACGTAGCGGGCGTAACGGGGCGGAGACCCGTTAGCCAGGCGCTATAAAAGGAGAGGAGGGGCTGCATGCCCTCCTTGAGCACTTGAGCATTTTGGTGGGAATTAGGGTTAGCTCTAGTCAAAAGAGGCTTTAGGAGTTGGTTTTCCTTTAGTCTTTAGTGGTTGGAGAGGCAGAGTCTGGTGCTCCCTCTGTCCCCTACGATGTGTTCTAGGTGATAGAACAGAGGTGTGTTCTTCCTCCCTCATGTGTTCTTGAGTGGTGTTCTTGAGTAGAGAGGGAGAGGATGGATTGAGGAGTTTGTAATCTTTCCTTTTGTATCAAGTCGGGGTATCGGAACTCCTCTGTATTCCCTGTGATTCAAGAAATGAAATCTGAAGTTTGGTTTTCCCTGTTCGTAGCTTCTGTTCTTCAGTTTCCTCTTTGCAAGATTTCTTGATTTTCGTGGTTCTGAGTTCTTGCTTGCTGGAGAGTGCCAAAATGGGTTGCTATGACATGGGTGATGCTCAAAAGCCATTTGGCTATTTAATCCCAAGAGCAAACCGAGTTTGATTCTCATATTTCAGTTTTGGCCTCCTCTGTTCTTGTTCTTCGTTTCTTGGTTTTGGTCCAGATTTTGATTCCCTTGTTAAGATGACTTGAAATTTGGTATGAAGAGTCCAGAGGCTATTAATTAGCTTCCCTCAAAATTTCATAGCCAAAGGATCAACGGTTGGGAAGTTATTTGGTTTTTGGCTCGGTTCTTGCAAGATTTCAGATCTTTACCCAAATCTGAAATTCTTGATTCTTGGAGTGGATTTCTTGTTATTGGCTCTTGGCTTAGTTTTCTGGGAGTGTTCCCTAGCTTCCCTCAAAGTTTCCCAAGCCAAGAATCCAAGAATCTTGCAATTTTCTCAGTTTTTCTGAAATTTCAGTTTGCTGTTTTTCTCAAGAGGTACTACCGCTCCCCGAGAGGTACTACCGCTCAGAGGTACTACCGCTCGTCCTAGCGGTACTACCGGTTTTGTTCGGACCAGTCCGATCGGCAGCGAAGAAACGTTCGGACAAGTCCGATCGTCGTGCGGTACTACCGCTCCGTGAGAGGTACTACCGCTCAGAGGTACTACCGCTCCTCGAGAGGTACTACCGCTCAGAGGTACTACCGCTCGTCTCAGCGGTACTACCGCTTGCAGCCAGACTTGCGCTGAATTCGTTTTTCTTGGCTGTTTCTTTCTGGATTTGGTTTTCTCTGCTGTTGTTCTTCCTGTAAGTACTTGTCTTCTACCTTCATAGCTCCCATAGCTATTGGAGAAGAAGATATTTGTTGGGGGCGATTTTTAGAGATCGACATTCACCCCCCCCCCTCTGTCGCCATTTCGGTCCTACAATTGGTATCAGAGCCGGTTAGCTCTTTTCAATAGATCTTAACCGGTCTCAAGAGCCATGGCGACGGACAAGTACTCGACCAAGCCTCCCGTATTTGATGGCCTGGATTACCCCTTCTGGAAGAGCCGAATGGAAACATACATCCAGGCTCAGGGGTATGCCATTTGGCGGAAGGTGAAGGTCAGATTTGTTGTTCCTGCCGATGAGAACATTAATGCTGGAAATATGCATGATGTTGAGGCAAACGCTAAGGCAAGGAACATCATAATCCAGGGCCTGAGTCGTAGCGAGTTTGACCGCATCTCTCATCTTTCGTCCGCCTTCGATATTTGGGAGACCCTCGATGCATACCATGAGGGCACCACCCAGATTAAGACGGTGCGACAGGACCAGTTCAAGCGGGACTATAACAAGTTCGAGATGCTTGCTGGTGAGTCGTTGGATGAGTGTTTTGCGCGTTTTCACAAGATCTTGAGCAACCTCCGAGCGGTCGGTCTCACATACCCCGACTCGGACAACGCTCGCCAGATGCTTGCTGCACTCGACCTTCGTGTTTGGGAGATGAAGGTGACTACCATCAAGGACACCACAGACCTCTCGACTTTGACGCTTGACGCGCTGTACTCGCGCCTCAAGACGCACGAGATTGACATTGTCTCTCGTAAGTCGAAGTCTCAGTCGATGGCTTTAGTCACCGATCCCACCTTGGTTTCTGGTCTCTCTTCTGATTCTTCTTGCGGTTTCTCCCTTGCTGCTCTCTGTGACATAACTGATGATCAGTTAGAGCAGCTTGCGGATGATCAGCTGGCCCTCCTTGCTCGAAGATTCTCCCATGCTTACAAGGGGAGGAGGGACAGAAAGAGAGGAGGACCTGTGATTTGCTTCGAGTGTGGTGGCCCCAACCACATTCGGGCAAACTGCCCCAAGCTGGAGAAGGGCAAGAACGACTATGGCGGTTCGGGCAAGATCGACTACACCGACAAGAACCGCAACAAGAAGCCTCCAGCTCAGACGCCGGGAAAGAAGAAGTTCCGCGACTTCGGGAAGGCCAAGAAGCTGTTTCACCGCGTCCTCACTGCCTTCGACGACCTCGACCTCAGCGAGGTGGAGGGATGGAGCGACGACGACGGGACGGGTGACCAAGATCCCAAGAGCGGCGACGACTTCTCCGGCATGTGCTTCATGGCCCTCGAGGGCGAACTCAGCGACAGCGAGCTGTACTCCGACTCGGACGAGGTATGTCCCTCCTATGACCAACTTAATGAAGCTTTCCTTAAGCTAGGAGGTTTTCATGCTAGAGCTAGGACTAGGTGTACCGAGTTAGAGAAGGAAGTAGATAGACTGTCACGGGAGCTTACTTCTCTTACATCTGCTCCCTCCCGTGACGACTGTGATACATGCTGTGCTTTGCTGGGTGATTTAGAGAAGTTAAGGACCTCGCATGATAGTGTGTCCTCCGAGCTTGATTCTATTAAGGTGGAGAATGTTAGTCTGCTTGCTGAGTTAGAGTTGAGTAGGATGGCTGTTACCCTACTTACTACTGATGAGACTACTTCTCCCACCTCATGTGAGGTTAAGGACATTGCTGCTAGAGGACCTTATGCCATGCTCCTTGATCTGCCCGAGTCTTGTGAAAATTGCAATAATTTAAAGATGAACCTAAAACGGGCAGATCACAAGATTGCTGAGTTGCGTGCTTCTTTACTTGAGCCTATTGATTCATGTTTGAATTGTCCTAGATTAACTGCTGAACTTGAATCTGTCTCAAAACAGTTTCAAGAAATGATTGACACTAATAAGAAAATGGCTCAATTCGCGACTAAGGATCCTGTTAGCTCACCTTGCATTAGCTGTGATAAACTAAAACTTGAACTCGTTGCCTTGAATGACAAATGTGTGAAGCTAACTAAGGATCAACTAGTGAAGGCACCAACTGCTTGTACTGTTTGTGCTGAGAAGGGGGAGAAGCCCCAGGGTAAGGTGGAGACGCCTAGGAACGTGAACCAACTGACTAGCAGTAGGACTGTCCATTCAGAGTCGGCTGTGCGTGCACAAGCCATTCTTCCCTCTGCTGTTGGTTCTTCATCTGCTCCCTTACCTCCTGCTGTTCCCTCTTCCCCCTGCTCTTCTTGCACCTCTCTCTTTCGGGAGTGTCAGTACCTTATGAACACTCTCGAGAGATTTGTAGGCGGCAAGAAGAAGCTTAATCTTATTCTAGACCAGTCCAAGATTTGCAGATTTAATCAGGGTCTAGGATATGACTATTATGAGGATATGAGGAAGCATCCACCTGCTGTGCTCAGACCCATAGCACCAGGTGTGATCGAGACCGAGCCCAGGACCGAGAAAGTCCAATTTAAGTCAGCGGGCTATGTCCAGGGGATTTCTGACAGCAAGGTGATTGCACCTGCTGCTTCGGCCTCTCAGAAGGCGAAGCCTGACCGTGCTACTTCTACCTCTCAGAGGAAGAAGTATCACTGCACCTTCTGTCAGAAGGATGGACACACGGTTGATCGATGCTTCAGGCGCGCCAAGATCGCGCGTAGAGACCGTGTTGAGTCTCTTAGGCGTATTCAGGGTCAGCCCCAGATCCTGAGTGCACCTAGGACCAGCACGAGGTCTAGGTTTACTGCTGTTGATGGGTTTGGGCAGCATCGAGGACTTGGTTTTTCTGAGTCTTCTGTTTTTCGTCCTCATGCTGCTCCTGTTCGTGACTTCCGCCGTCCTGAGGGTAGATCTCGTTTTCTCCATCGAGATAGCTACCCGCGGCGTGATCAGCATGTTGCCGGTGTTCCGACTCGCTCTCCCGTAGCAGTCGGACCCCGCAACAGCTTTAGGTCTGCTCACAGACCTTCTGCTTTGAGTGACAGAGAGCGTAGGGTAGATAGAGGTCAGTCGTGCTTGACTACTTCATCTGCTCGACGTGTTGTTCAGTATTGGGTGCCAAAATCTCTCTTGATTTACCCCAGTACTGAGACTTTACTCTCTGTTTGACTCAGGTTCGCCGGGCAGGGAAGGGAAAAGTTTGGCTCGTAGACTCCGGGTGTTCACGACACATGACCGGAGATTCCCGTTGGTTTTCTTCCCTTGCCCGTGCTCCAGGTGATGAGTCGATCACCTTCGGAGATGCTTCATCTGGGCGCGTCATCGCCAAAGGTACTGTGCGCATTAATGATTCTTTCATTTTGAAAGATGTTGCCTTGGTTAGTAAGCTGCAGTACAATTTGCTTTCAGTCTCTCAGCTTACCGATGACGGTTTCGAGGTAAGCTTTAAGAAAAATGCTTGTAAAATTCTTGATTCTTCGGGTAGTCTGGTTTGCGGGATTTCTCGTTATGGGAGGATCTTTCGTGCTGATTTTTCTGAGTCTTCTGGTGATCCTCTCAGGTGTTTAGTTGCTTCTGAGTCCCGCGATCTCTCTTTCTGGCATAGGAGACTTGGTCATATAGGCTTTGACCATTTGACTCGAGTTAGCGGTCACGATCTCATTCGTGGTCTGCCGAAACTCAAGATGGTTAAAGATCTTGTTTGCACTCCATGCCGGCACGGCAAGATGGTTGCTGCTTCTCATCCTCCGGTCACAGTTACTATGACCGATGCACCGGGACAGCTGCTTCATATGGACACAGTTGGACCAGCTCGAGTGCAGTCAGCAGGAGGGAAGTGGTATGTTCTTGTTGTGGTCGATGACTTCTCGAGGTATTCTTGGGTGTTTTTCTTAGCCTCGAAGGATGAGACGTTTTCACATTTCCGAGGTCTTTTCAGTAGGCTTTCCGTTGAGCTCCCAGGTGCCTTACGAGCGATTCGCAGTGACAATGGCACGGAGTTCAAAAATTCCTACTTTGAGAGTTTCTGTGGTGAGACAGGTGTAGAGCACCAGTTCTCTTCTCCATACGTCCCTCAGCAGAATGGCGTTGTGGAGAGGAAGAACCGTACCTTGGTCGAGATGGCCAGGACGATGCTTGATGAGTACTCTACACCGCGGAAGTTTTGGGCTGAGGCTATAGCCACCGCGTGCCATGTCTCAAATCGAGTTTTTCTTAGGGCACACTTGCATCGCACTTCTTATGAGCTGAGATATGGGCGAAAGCCTAGCGTCTCTCATTTTCGTGTGTTTGGTTGCAAGTGCTTTGTTTTGAAGTCCGGGAACCTAGACAAGTTCGAGTCACGTTCTTGTGATGGAATCTTTCTAGGTCACTCGCCTTCTTCGCGGGCTTATAGGGTCTGGAACTGCGAGTCTAGCAAAATGGTAGAGACCTGTGAGGTGACCTTCGATGAGGCCAGTCCGGGGACTAGGCCTGATATCTCAGGTTCTTTAGAGCAGTCCGAGACCATCTTCGTGGATGATGAGGATGATGGAGACGACGGTTGTCTACCTGATCCTGTCCCTCATCCACCCCTTGAGGTGCCGTCTTCCACCGCACCTCGAGGCGATCAGCCCATGCCTTCTGCTTCTTCTGGAGCTGGTGGCTCTGTTCCTACCTCGTCAGCTCACGAGGTAGAGGCCACTTCTTCATCTCATCCTGGACCTCCTAGACATATCCAGAAAGCTCATCCTTCAGAGCAGATCATTGGAGACCTTTTCGAGCGTGTTACCCGCTCAAAATCTGGCTTATCTCAATTCTGTCTCCATTCTGCTTTCATTGCCTCCTTTGAGCCCAAAGATGTCTCTCATGCTTTATCTGATGAGTCTTGGGTCAATGCCATGCATGAGGAGCTAGAAAATTTCGAGAGGAACAAGGTCTGGTCACTTGTCGAGCCCCCGCGAGGTCACAATATTATTGGGACTAAGTGGGTGTTCAAGAACAAGCAGAGCGAGGATGGAGTGGTTATTCGAAACAAGGCTAGACTGGTTGCTCAGGGGTTCTCCCAGGTTGAAGGTCTAGATTTCGAGGAGACCTTTGCCCCTGTAGCTAGACTTGAAGCCATTAGAATCCTGCTTGCCTTTGCAGCTTCTAAGGGTTTCAAGCTTTACCAGATGGACGTCAAGAGTGCCTTTCTCAATGGCCTTATTGAGGAAGAGGTCTACGTCCGACAGCCTCCTGGTTTCGAAAACCCCAAATACCCAAACCATGTCTTCAAGCTTTCCAAAGCGTTGTATGGACTTAAGCAGGCCCCCAGGGCTTGGTATGAGAGGCTTAAGTCCTACTTGTTGAGTCATGAGTTTGAAATGGGTAAAGTTGATAAGACCTTGTTCGTCCGCCGGCTTGGCGCTGACCTTCTGCTCGTCCAGATCTATGTCGATGACATTATCTTTGGCGGCTCTTCCCATACTCTGGTTTCCCAGTTCTCGGATGTCATGAGCACCGAGTTTGAAATGAGTATGATGGGTGAGTTGACCTTCTTCCTTGGCTTCCAAATTAAGCAGACTCGGGAGGGTACATTTCTTCATCAAGGAAAGTACACTCGTGACCTCCTGAAGCGCTTCGATATGAGTGATGGTAAGCCGGTGTCAACTCCCATGGCTTCGACAGCCTATCTTGACCCAGATGAGGATGGCGAGCCAGTTGATCAGAAAGAGTTCAGAAGTATGATCGGCTCCCTTCTTTACCTCACTGCCTCGAGACCAGACATACACTTCTCAGTGTGTCTGTGTGCTCGTTTTCAGGCTTCTCCTCGCGTATCTCACCGTCAGGCGGTGAAGCGCATCTTTCGGTACCTTCGAGCTACCATTGACTATGGTATCTGGTACTCTTCCTCATCCTGTCTTTCCCTGAGAGCCTTTTCGGATGCAGACTTTGCTGGCTGTAGGATAGATAGGAAGAGCACTTCCGGCACCTGCCAATTCATTGGCACTTCTCTCGTTTCCTGGTCTTCGAGGAAGCAGTCCGGTGTTGCACAGTCCACTGCAGAGGCCGAGTACGTTGCTGCTGCCAGTTGTTGCAGCCAGGTACTTTGGATGGTTTCGACCCTGCGGGACTTTGGGTTAGCCTTAGACAGTGTTCCACTCTTTTGTGATAACACGTCTGCTATCAACATTGCTAAGAACCCAGTGCAGCACTCTCGGACCAAGCATATTGATATTCGTTTCCACTTCCTTAGAGACCATGTAGAGAAGGGTGACATAGTGCTCCATTTTGTGGAGAGTGACCACCAGTTGGCAGATATCTTCACCAAGCCTTTGGATAGTTCGAGGTTTTCAGCTCTGCGGGGAGAGCTTGGAGTGGTTTGTCCTTACGGACTGTAGTGAGGGGGAGCTTTGGGCTTTACTGCTTTATTATATTGATTATGCTTCTGTCTCATTTCTGTTGCATTGCACTCGGGGTGCATTTGGGTTTAGTCCTTCCAGCATAGGTTAGAGTGCTTCTCTAGCCGAGATGCTTAGACTTCTAACTCTTATCTTGTGCTTCCAGGATTAGCTGCTTCTTATCTCACTAGATCGAGCTCACTCACTTCTTGTAGGTTCTAGCGAGGGTTGGGCCACCCTCGGGTAGACAGGGTACGTGTTTGCTCTCTAGTGTGTGATTTACTGTCAGCTGATTGTCCTGGAGTCATATGGGGTAGATGAGAGTCAGTCTGAGCCATAGTTGCCTCTATATCTTTTCTATGCTTTAAGGACTGCCTGTTTGCTGTTTTCTTTCCCAGTTTCTCGATTCTATTGCTTTGGTTCAGGGGGAGTTCAATTGGGAGCTTCGAGAGCTTAATTGTGACTTAACTCAACTTGAACTAAAAGTTGCATGTCATGTTTAGGGGGAGCTGGATCTTTCGTGCATTTTCAGCATTCTAGTATTATAATCAATCTGCATTGAGCCTTGATTATTATCCTGTTATGACATGCTTCAATGATTTACACCTTGCCATGACTTGTGCTTAGCTTGCTAAATTTATCATGACTTCATATGTGTAGACTAGCGTTTGCCATGATAAGTTAAGTAAAATTGATCAACTTAAATTAAACTTGTCATGCTAGCATTTGAGTTTAGTCTTTCTTGAGCTATCCTTTTATGATTCATGCCATGTCAAATAGGCTGAGTAGAGCGTTGAATCTATATTGAGCCTTAGTTTGAGCTGTTTTAGTCTCCTGATGATACATGAGTTAGTACAATGTGTTAAAAAGCAAAAAGATCTCTTTTGTGCGAAAAAACTGATCTCACCAATTCTTTCCTATGAGACGGCTTGCCATTGCACTTGGCATGAACTTAGGGGGAGTTTTGGATGACCTAGACTATCTTCTTAAGCTTCTTGCTTGGAGTAGTCGCATAAGGCTTGAGATCTAGCACATGATAAAACAAAATGTTGGTTGACAACCACCATATTTGTGCGAAAAAACTGATTTCACCAATTCTTTCTCATGAGACAGCTTGCCATTGCACTAGGCATGAACTCAGGGGGAGTTTTGGATGACCTAGACTATCTTCTTAAGCTTATTGCTTGGAGTAGTCGCATAAGGCTTGAGATCTAGCACATAAACAAAAATTGGGTTGAAAACAACCATATGCTTTCAAAAGACAATGTTTAATGTGCTCAATTTGCTTAATCTACAATCAGAACCAAGTACCTTAACCAATGTTTCAATCTTGAGCTTATAGCACTCTATTTGGACTCAATGTTAGCTTCTTTGTTCCGCTTAGCTTATTGACATGGCCTGCATCATCCTTGGATGTCTCTAGCTAGACTTTACTCATTGATGACTTGACTTGCTCACAAAATGCATTACATTTCAGATTATCATCTTTGTGCTCTAGCTGATTTATATATATGTCGTCATGATCTAGATAGCGTCCTTTTTTGAGTTATGGCTTGGTGTATTACATTATGGTCAATATGGATAATTCTCATGGCTCTAAATGCTTAAATAAACAAACTTCAGCCATATTTATCCATTGACATGTCATATTCTCTCTATTGCATCTTGATGCGTTTATTGCCAAAAGGGGGAGAATAGAGAAGAAAAAGTCGTTTGGGAACAGTTTAGAGCTTTGGAGATCAATTTGCTCTTTCAGTAGTTGCTCTAGTGTTCCTTCTGTCGACATGGTCATTAGCTTCATTTCATTCTTTGGACCATGTTGGATTCTTCAAAATCAAACTCTTCGTAATGCTTTTTCTGCGTTTGTCAATAGACTCATCAAGGGGGAGATTGAGAGACCATGTGGTCGTGCTCCATGAGAGTGATGAGTAATTGACAAAGGTTTAGGTCAGTCGAGTTTGGTTTGAGTGGTTCGGAGTCGAGTCGTTGCGTGGCGCAATCGGGCTCGGTCGGACTTTGGTCAAATCTGGTCATTTGGGTTATAGGATGCATATTCTAATGGTTTGACAGGTTTTGACTTCATCTGTGGTAAGTGTAATGGTATTTACGCTTTCATGTGTCGAGCGGTGCTATTTGACGTGTTTCTTGTCTGTGTGACTGCAGGACGTCGAGTTGGAGTCGTGGCGAGACACGGTGGACCGGACTAGGCGCAGGTGGCGCTGAGGTCAGAACGGTCGGGATGTGTCGAAGACGACGTGGACTCGAGGTGGTTGCGAGGCGTGCGAGGCAAGGAGCGCGGAAGCTTCCCGGAAGGTGCAGAAGGGGCGAATCGGGAAATTCGCAAGGCTGCACAAGCGGGAGCGGGCTCCGTTGGACGTAGCGGGCGTAACGGGGCGGAGACCCGTTAGCCAGGCGCTATAAAAGGAGAGGAGGGGCTGCATGCCCTCCTTGAGCACTTGAGCATTTTGGTGGGAATTAGGGTTAGCTCTAGTCAAAAGAGGCTTTAGGAGTTGGTTTTCCTTTAGTCTTTAGTGGTTGGAGAGGCAGAGTCTGGTGCTCCCTCTGTCCCCTACGATGTGTTCTAGGTGATAGAACAGAGGTGTGTTCTTCCTCCCTCATGTGTTCTTGAGTGGTGTTCTTGAGTAGAGAGGGAGAGGATGGATTGAGGAGTTTGTAATCTTTCCTTTTGTATCAAGTCGGGGTATCGGAACTCCTCTGTATTCCCTGTGATTCAAGAAATGAAATCTGAAGTTTGGTTTTCCCTGTTCGTAGCTTCTGTTCTTCAGTTTCCTCTTTGCAAGATTTCTTGATTTTCGTGGTTCTGAGTTCTTGCTTGCTGGAGAGTGCCAAAATGGGTTGCTATGACATGGGTGATGCTCAAAAGCCATTTGGCTATTTAATCCCAAGAGCAAACCGAGTTTGATTCTCATATTTCAGTTTTGGCCTCCTCTGTTCTTGTTCTTCGTTTCTTGGTTTTGGTCCAGATTTTGATTCCCTTGTTAAGATGACTTGAAATTTGGTATGAAGAGTCCAGAGGCTATTAATTAGCTTCCCTCAAAATTTCATAGCCAAAGGATCAACGGTTGGGAAGTTATTTGGTTTTTGGCTCGGTTCTTGCAAGATTTCAGATCTTTACCCAAATCTGAAATTCTTGATTCTTGGAGTGGATTTCTTGTTATTGGCTCTTGGCTTAGTTTTCTGGGAGTGTTCCCTAGCTTCCCTCAAAGTTTCCCAAGCCAAGAATCCAAGAATCTTGCAATTTTCTCAGTTTTTCTGAAATTTCAGTTTGCTGTTTTTCTCAAGAGGTACTACCGCTCCCCGAGAGGTACTACCGCTCAGAGGTACTACCGCTCGTCCTAGCGGTACTACCGGTTTTGTTCGGACCAGTCCGATCGGCAGCGAAGAAACGTTCGGACAAGTCCGATCGTCGTGCGGTACTACCGCTCCGTGAGAGGTACTACCGCTCAGAGGTACTACCGCTCCTCGAGAGGTACTACCGCTCAGAGGTACTACCGCTCGTCTCAGCGGTACTACCGCTTGCAGCCAGACTTGCGCTGAATTCGTTTTTCTTGGCTGTTTCTTTCTGGATTTGGTTTTCTCTGCTGTTGTTCTTCCTGTAAGTACTTGTCTTCTACCTTCATAGCTCCCATAGCTATTGGAGAAGAAGATATTTGTTGGGGGCGATTTTTAGAGATCGACATTCACCCCCCCCCCCCTCTGTCGCCATTTCGGTCCTACAAAGGCCTCTTCCTCCAATTGTAGTAACAAAATCGTCAACAAATTCAATCAATCTGATGGTACCCCACACATCGAGTAAACTACAGCAATAACCATGCTGCTCATGTGCATCAGGAGCTTCGACAGGGATGCATCTTGTTTCAATTGCATCAGCTCTCCTCACAAAAATAGCAAAAAAACTACCTTGTTGTAACAAAAAAATGCCCAAATGCAACAAATTTCCATTTAAAAACAACTTGCTATCAGATTTGAGAAAAGATATATTGCAACAAACAAAAATAGTACTTGTAACAATGGATAAATAGTTCTATAACAATTCGAGAGAATGCCTGCAACAAAATTCTACCCAGAGATGTAGCAAAAAATGAAAAATAATTCTTGCAACAATTGAGAAAGGGTGTTAAACAAAAAAACCAGAATGCAACAAATTTCCATTAAAAATAATTTGCTATAAGATTTGAGATAAGATATATTGCAACAAACAAAAATAGTACTTACAATCATGGATAAACGGTTCTGCAACAATTCGAGAGAACACCCACAATAAAAGTCTACCTAAGGATATAGCAACAAATAAAAATAGATCTTGCAACATTCAAGAATGGGTGTTGTAATAAATCAAGAGGACGCCCGCAACAAAGGCTACCCAAAGAAGAAGCGTGCGATTAGCAGCAATAATCAAGCTTATCAAAGGTGGAGGAGGCCATGTGCTTGCCGCCTCATCTTCAGTGGGTCTGGATCTGACTGGCTGAGGTCAGCTCCTCCACCTCGTCACCTGTCACACTACTAGTCCTCCGATAGGCCAATAGGCGCAGGTCTTCTTCTCTCATCACCGCCTTGAATCCCTCTGGCCACATCTGGGCACCTCGGTGAAAGGAGTGCTCGGCTCAACCTTGATGGCAGCCGCGGAGGCCATGCACGTGTAGTCCGCACTTGACTGTGAATGGAGAGAGGACTTAGCAGTGGTGCTCAGCTAGAGCAAAGCTCACTGAAGCAAATGAAGAGAGAGAGGGCAGACCAGGGGGGATGGGGGCAGGTGGGGGAGACGGGATTGGATGACGAGTGAATGATTGAGAATCGTTTTGTTGCTCATATGGAGGAATTCAGCGAGTGAAACGATCGGACGTATCGAACGCCCGACGGTAGCGATTCCCATAATTAATTCCTAGCTCCCTTACACTGCTATATACAATGGAAAAAAACAGACAGCTAATGCAGTCCTCCTACAGTTACTACACTACAACAGCCAAAGAGGGAACTAAACAAAATTCCCTTGACATTAACTTCATCCGAGACCTGCCAGCCTTTTTTGTCAGCTGTTTCCTTCACCCAAGAGGCCAAGATCTCATCCTACTGGCGTTATGACATCCATTTTAGTGATGTGTCTGCATTGAGTGAGTGGTCATTCATAAACAGCAGTACTACACTTCCTTAACTAACCAAGCATCGATCTGACCCAGTACATTGACTTCCCTAGCTACTCCTTTAATTACCAACCACGCATCAAGTTGACCCAGACAAGTACTACTACTCCTGCTCGTTTTGTACTGACAGATAAATTAGGCCAGACAATTCATTTACTTACCAAATCCCTTAGGTAGGCAACCTTCTGAATCCGGAGTGACCCAGTGAATGATGTGCTCAATTTCTGTGAATCTCTTAAGACTCTGATTTGCAGTTGGGCCTCATCAATCAATTCTCTTACCTATCAAATTTTTACAGAACAAATGGAACAACAGTGCTAATTGAGTGATGATAATAGAAAAAAAGATGCTACTACTACTAACTTGGACTACAATTCCCCGTGAATATTAGCCGTTGATTTACAATCGGGCGGTGCTAGTGCGACAGCTTAGCAACTGCACAGCAACCGCATCCCCTGGCTAAGGATTGATGTCCAACTCATCTGATGGTGACTGTTCAAGAGCTGCTACCCATTGGAAGAGAAGCAAATCTTGCCCATCGATCCCCTTCTCCATGAACCAACCAGAAATTGCTGCTGCTTGGCAGCTTGCATTAAACGGCATTGAAGCACATTTCAAATTTCCAACTTGCATTGTCTTCTTCATCAGATAGCCGCCCTGCTCCATGAATGTTCAGGCAAATTCAGATCAAGCAGAACGCAGAGGGTGACGAATTCTCTTAGTAGGATGAAAGTGATGTGAAGCGGACTGGTGGAACAGCAAAATCTCTTCAGGTTATGCTAATAATACCAGATTTAGAGTATTAATATTTATGTTAAAATGGTCCCGTGGATGTGAATAATGGGGACCATATACATCATCATGATGTCTAGTGCGTGTGCTACTACTGAACCTTAAGAACGACATTCAGACCCAATTTGAAGATCCCCATGAACTGAAAAAACTGATCGAATCTTAAAGTTGATTTGATAGGTTTGGTTGTGGTTTATAGTTTGGTTTATTTCAGGTTTCGAAACCGAAACTTTCATATATTAATCAATTGAAAATTTTATAAAACCAATTAAATTGGCTAAATGATCACCGCAAGTATGGTCCTTAGACACAACAAACGTGTCAGAGTATAATGGCATGACACAACAAACGTGTCAGAGGATAATGGCATGACACAACAAACGTATAATGGCACGTGTAATTTGATCAATTCAGTTTAGACGCTAGAGCGAACAGGCCATGGCACCAGCATGCATTAAGCATAAGAGGAAAATGAGCACTGAAAGGAAGGAAATACCAAAAAAAAAAAATTCACCATCTACTAGCTAGTGTGGTTGCCATCAAACGTACATTAGCGTGATAACAAATCTATTTCAAGATTGCGCACATCAACAGTATACAAGATATATTGAAGAACCTGCACGAGTAAGTTGTTTTGCATCTTGGCAAGACACAAGGAACACTAGGTACCTGCAAGGAAAACGATTTCATCAGTCAAAGCCAATTTTGGCTACTCAGTATACTCGCCAGTGCAAAAGTCGTACCAACAACATTCAGCTGGCTCAAACAGTAAAGATCAACTGCTAATCATTTCTGCATTATTTGATGGAACTAACACTATGTTCCGCTGAAGGCATTTTGGAAATTTTCTATTTGGATTTTCGGATTACAAAAAGCAGAAAGAGAGGGGCCCACTTGTTATTAAGAGAGAGGACGAGGATAAGGAGCCGCTGGTAATTCCTTTGTATATGGCCAAATTTGACATTGAACATCAATATGCCTTGTTATCTTAGATAAAACTCTAGTTGATACACTAGTATGGAGTAGTGAAATTTTGTATAAAATGCTTAGACCTGCTTAGACATATTTTTCGTTTTGGGATAACCTTTTCCACATAAAATGATAAGCTTTTCAAATGTACTCTTGATTTCGGTGAGTCAAGAAAGGCTATGAATTATTTCAAAATGAAATATAAAAACTTGACTTTGACTTAGGCAAATGGTTAGGTAATGGGTGCTTACTGGCATGCATTGTTGTTTGGTGACACAATGTTGATTCCCAGACACGAGAGGTATGTGGTTGGCGCCTAAGTCAATTAAGGACCGGTCTGTGAGCTAATGCTACAAAGCCCTTTCATACTACCACAAGGCTGGTATGGGATAGTCCTGGCTGATTAATTTGCAGGTCCCAACCTAAGTCTCCCTGTTGGTTGAAAATAAGTGTGGCATAGGCCATGAGAAGTCTCATTCGGCTCAAGAGGAGGTCTCAATCTGGTGAATTTCTTACTGGGGTGAAACCTTAGTATTGGCTTGGCCAAGTTGAAGGCTTTGCATTGTAAATGTCTTGTTACGATTTTCTCAGTCACACGCCTTCGGAAGCGTATAATGGCCGACATTAAGAGATTATCATATCTTGTGGGTAAACCTATACAACCTCTGTAGAGTGTATAACCTATCCTGCATAGCCATGCCCACAGTTATGGGTAAGCTGAGTAAAGTTTTTCATGGATTATGCATTGTTTTTTCAAAATGGTTTTCAAAATGCTTATGGATGGATGAAATCCATATGAGATCTTTTTTAGGAAAGATGGTCCAGGTAGGATACCTGTGGATAGGTTAGTGTTTGGTTGGAGTATGCACTAATGGTATTATTTTGTTAAAATCTTGTTTCTATCTATTGTATCAAATTCAGCTTTTGAATCTACTTACAATATTTACTTCAATTCTACTTTTCGCTGAAATAACCTTATTATGCCTTCCTTTGTCAATCCTTATGCATGCATTAACTCTGTTAAACCTTCTGATGTAACTTGTTGAGTACTTTATGTGCACATGTTGCTCAATTCATCATTTTTCAGAGGACGACTTTGACTTCGGTGAGGATCAGAACGAATAAGCCGTGTCTTACTATCATTTGCCTATAGGCAGGCCTAGTGGGCTTCTTCCGCTTCGATTTTATCTTCCGCTGCTTATATTTAATTTTGGTTTATGGACCATTGATGTAAACTTTGGCCATCAAGCCTATATTTAGTTAAATAAAGTTGGTCATTACGCAAGATATTTGTCTTTGTTATCCACTGTATGTACTAACTGATTCTGGACTAGTGCAATTAACACAGAGGGTTTCGGAGTTGTTGCTCTTGGAATGTCCACCAATTCTATTATCTCTATCCCCTTGGAGTAATGCAGAAGTGTTTTCACCATTCCGACCATTGGATCTTGGGCGATCCTGTCATGAAGAATCATGCACGGCAATTGGATCAATATCACCAATTACGTTAACTTCATGCCTCCAGTGGGAATCTTCTAATAAACTCCCATCAAAATTAAGGGAGAGCCTTCCACCACTTTGGCATGTAGCTTCCATGATGGGGAATGGTTGGAGACCACCACCTCTAGAGGGCTTTGTGGTGGAGTCAATCGGATCCAGCACACTGCTAATTAGATGCTGAATGTTATAATCTTCACTCGACTTCTGCTGGAGGTAACCTTATCAACACCACAACCAAGAGTTTGTCGGCTCCTAAAATACGTAGGAGCTATTGGTGAATAGTGGTCACCTATAACTCCATTGAGAGTACTCTCACTCTTGGATCGTGGCATCACGCTCTTGTTGCTGTGTTCACTAGTCAGGAGTACCAGACTTGCAGAGGCACTTGGCTGGTTCGATCTGCTTAGAACAACCAATTCCGTTGAGAGAGGTGATGATGGAGGCGGTGAGTCTTCTTCCATGTGGTCAATCTCACTGGCCTCAGCGATTGGCAAGCCTAGAATGGAAGAGGGCGATGAGGAGGCATCATGTTCCATGGCATGGATGCATTCATCCATGTCGAGTTCGGCATAGTCTACCAAGTCAAACCAGTTCTTCTCGTCCCAGGTCCCTGCCATGATCACATGAGCAATACTAATGGAAACAATGGAGGATGATGCTTGCTAAATAAAGAAAACATCAAGCATTCAATGCCTTCTTTCCCACGGATGGCATCAACTGTCGATGATCGAGGCACCAATCTTATGAAATAATATGAGAAAGATGGCTAAATTCCTTGGGAGAAAATGGGGATGCCATTTATTACTATAAACTGGTTACATATGCCCTTGCAATTGCCTGAAACTAGCCCTAGCCTCTATGTTCTTCCTACTAGAGTAATATGACTTACCTTATCTCCTTCTCTCTTGATTGCCAAATTGCTCTTAATGGAATTGTCTTCTATGTCCCTAAATTGAATTCAGTTGTCCTTCTATCTTCTCTCGTCAACCCTTAAATACTATTGAAGGGATGCCAGTTATCTGCCTAGCAAGATGCCTTATGGAACCAACATACGGGAGGCAGGTGTGGCAAGGAGTGAGGATGCGGATATGGAAATCCCCAAGCCATCGCGTATGAGGCTGGTAGTGAGGAGGTGATCCAGGGAGGTCTCAAGAGGTGGTCTAGAGACAACCTGAAGGTTGTCTAGAGAGGGAATCCCGAAGGTGGACAGAAAGCCGAAGCACGATGCGAGACGAAGGCTGAGGCACTCCAGAGGCAGTCCAAGACAAAGAATCTAGAGCTTGTTCAGGGTGTTCCGATAGGGGTCAAGGGCTCTCCAAAGGGGGGTCTAGGGAAAGCAAACTAGAGCCAGTTTGGGGGGTTCCAGAGAGGGTCCATGGACACCCGAAGGCCGTCTGGAGGGAAACCAAGGCCGGACCGATACGTGCGCAAGCGGGTCCTAGAGAGCACATGGAGGCAATCCGAATGAAAGCCAAGGCCAAACCAGTGCATGCATAGAGGTAGTCAAGAGGGAAGCCGAGACTAGACTGGTGCATGCATAGAGGAGGCCCTTCACAAGCATGTAGAACACTGGGGTCGAGTGCACTAAACATATTTGTGGGGAGAGGAGATCAAAGGTGCAGCTGGGGAGGGAACTAGTCAAGCCAAAGGAGGCATTTATAGGGGGAGGGTTAGTCCATGGTGCACCGAGTCCGCTCGGCGCCCCTGAGGGGGTCCGATCCATAGTGCATCGAGTTCACCCATGCCCCCAAATAAGCCTGGTCCATGGTGGATCGGGTCCACATAGGTGCTCCTCGTGGTACGATGATCCCCCAGTGTCGAGATCCAGATATGCAAATCTTGACACTTCTATGTATTCTACACTAGTCCAGGATCATGCTAGTGCACACAGTAAAAATAAAGATAAAATATCGACCATGATCACAATCAACTGAGAAAGACTCAAATATTATTACTTATCAAAGTAGTGAGCTTATGGAAAAACTTAAATTAATAGCACGAAGGGCTTAACAAAAACTTAGTAGTGGAAAAGCAAAAGATAAGCACAGTAGCCACTCGATATGGTCACAGGCAATTGACTGGAAAGCGAAGTCCTAATCCATGAAGACATCAAAGTATTCTCCTTCATGCACCTCTGGTTGATATGGTTCTTCTTTAGCAACTGAGTGGTTGTTTTGCAGAAATCAACAATTTAGAGTAAATGTAATAAATAGATTAAAAGCGCACTTTTGGAAATAATGTAGATAAATAATTAATGATTCAAAGCATTGAATAAACCACAAGTGAACTGATCATTCACTTCCCAACCAACTTACTTTCCAACCAAACCAGGATTTTAGGAGACACCTAACCCTTGTGTGAAAGCACTGAGCATCATCCATATCTAGGGATATGACTATTTGAATAGTTTTACACTCTGTAGAGGATGCACAACTTTACCCACAAGAGATAATCAAGTTCATTGTCAGCAACTACATGCTTCCTTGGGTGTGTGATAAAGTGACTATCACAAGGCCTTTATAATGTTCTGTGTCAACCCAATTCCACCCACTAAGATTTCACGGCCGAGTAGGCTAACCATCTAGTCAGAGAGCCCCCTCTTGTGCCTTGTGGAAATGTCTAACCGACTCCTATTGACATCTCAATGACGAAACTAAAATTAAAACATCAAAAATTAATTAGCTAGGTCCATCTCATACTGGACATGTGCTTGCATGGTAAGGCTTAGATCAATGGCACACAAAGTTATGTCCTTAAACATTACCCGAGCGAAACATCTACATCCCAAAAGTGCTAACCACACTTCCTCCTTTACTGCACGATCACTTGCCCAAGTGAAAACAATTTTGCATAACCAACACCAATGACACTACCCATGTTATGACACTCAAATTTTATAACTATGGCTGACCACCATGATTCAATATCTCATTAAATCAAAATTTATTAATTAATCAATATGTGATGATGAGCCCAACGTACTACAAGTATGGCTAAGCATACTAATTGTCCAACCCATGTGGATACTATTGCATTACTATATAATTACCCATCTATGGTGATAATGGAATCATGGCATTCAAATTATCAATTGAGGGAATTAATCAAAATTGGTTGATAATTACCATTACCAAATACAATGGTTTCTATAAAATCAACAATGCAAGATAATTTTAAACAAAATAAAAGTTAATAGATTTAAAACAATAGGTATAACATTATCAAAGGTCACGATTTTCCTTGGCCTTGCACAGTTACCAACTCTTGATCTTCAGTTCCTGCTTCTGCTTCTTCAAAGACGTTATCTAACGTGAGAGAAAATAGATGAAACACAAATAAATTCAAATAAAACCCAAATAAAATCCAAAATCTACAAAAACAAGAACCAAAAGATAGAGCACAGTTTTAGATGAATTTAGGAAGAATAATTCAGAGTTCGGATGGACAAGAGCGGGCTCTCGGAACATTTGCCAAAACATTAAATCCTAGAAATTGAGAGAGAAAGGAGAATATTCTCTGGAATATTCCCTTCGGAGTTAATTTATTAAAAGGCTAGAGACTAACATGTGGGCCCTTGGATTTTTGGAATTCCCAAATTAAAAGTAATTGGAAATTGAATTAGAGGTTGACATGTGGGCCATGGTCCATAGACCATGTCCACAGTTGATTTGGGACTATGGTGGACTTGGTCCACAAAATAGTGCATGGGACTAGGGGCTAGGGCTGACATGGCAAGTGACATATAGACACGTGGCCACATCTAGTGAGGTGGTGTGATGTGGCAGATGATTGGATGACACATGGAAGGAGATGTTGCACATGACTCAACTAATGACATGGCAAGGTGAAGTGGTGAGGTGAGCTGGCAACTAAAGCTTATGTGGCTGCAGCATGGCTGACAAGTTAGACACTTGCGCAGATGTCGCTACCACCCAGGACAACACTTGGACCAGATCGACAGCCATGGCTGCTGGTCATCGGCGATGATGTACAGTGGCAAGCCGGACGCCGATGATGTCACTGAGAGCATCACCATGGCACGGCGAACTCATCTGTCTGCTCAAATGAGCCAAGGGAGGCACACGCAGTGGTCGATGATGAGAGGTGCGGCAACAAGGCATGGCTGCGACAATTCCGGCGAGGCAAGGCTCTACGATGTTAGGCGACACACGCATGGGCTTTCTGGGGGCACCGCGATGCTGTAGGGCTTGGCACTGAGACCAAAGGTCATCAAAGAAGCTCTACGGTGAGGTTTGGGTGGCGGCGAGAATGGTCACACGATGAACACCAACATTGGAGGCCCTCGGGCCTTGGTGAGAAATGGAAGGGAGAGGGGGAAGCACGGCAATGCTTACGGAGAAGTCAGTGAGGCTCGGGATGCACCAGAGAGAGCGCAATTCCTCACTAGAGCTCAGCGGTGGTGACAGAACGCAAGGAAAGGGAGCGGCTCAGTGTGCTTTGATGCGAGGACCTGGTAGCCGATTTTATACCCGACGGAGGCGGAGTCCCGAGCAAAAACGACGTGGCGTACATGGTGGCCACAGCACAGCTCGGAGAAGAGTTTGGGAGGAAGACCATGCACAAGGCACTAACCCAAGGGCCTGAGCTACAACGAAAGAAGAAAGGAGGCGCGGTGGCTGTGGGGATGGATCACGTGTGGATGACCGGGATCACCTTGGATGGGTGGGGCGCGCTGGAGATGGACCATGGCTGGGAAAGAGGTTTGGCTAGGCGAAGTAGGCCAAGGAGAGAAACGAGCCAGACCAGAAAGAGGAAGGGATGGGTTGAAGAAAGAAAATTTGACCTAATGGAAAATCCAAATTTTCATGGATTTTGGAATTTCAAAAAAAAAATTAAATTGAGCATTTGAAAATAACAAATAAATATGAAAAATACAAAAAATTCCTTACAACACAGGGAACCCAACAAGAACTAGTTTTCATTTAATTGATGTTTACTTCATTCAAATTAAATCTTTTTAATTTCTAAAAATTCAAATTAAGATTTAATTAATTCAATAAATATCCAAATGGTTATTTTTATTTTAGAAACTTTAAAAAGCCACTGAAAATCAGAATATTACAAACCTTCACCCTAAACGAAGTCTCGACCCTAAGATTCGTGCTAACTAAAGGAATAGGTTATGAGATGTGACGTTGTAGATGCAATTGTTTAGGCTTTCTCTTGCAACACTCTGAGATATTTAGTTTCCTTGAGCTAATGGTGTTCCACAGCTTGCTCCAGGTGAAAAGGTCTTGGCATGGGTACTTCCATGGTTGAATGGAATTGGCGTGATTGCTTGACACTTTTACGGAAATTTGTGAGCAAAATAACCTGGCTCTTGTCACTTGAAACAAGTAGATGAAGATGCAGGGCTTACATTCATTTGAGGCTAATTAATTGCTGATGTTGATAGAGTATGGTCCCAAATATCCTGACGAGACACTAGAGCTATGACATGCGTCATATTTATATATTTTTAGCCGTCATTTTACCCTTATATTTTTCATATTTTGGGACCATTTATCATCATTTTCACTATTTTCTATATTTAATTGCTCAAAATGGACTATTTTACATTTTTCTATATTTTTTTGCAGGCCGGCGCGATCGAGGCGCATAAACGACAAATCTGGACCTTCGGGCTGCTCCGTGCAGAAGTACGCGTCGTCACGGATGCGTAGGTTCAAACCGCGCTGAAATCGGACTCCGGAAGGGCTAGAACAGAAGAAAACACCATTCAGGAGGGACCTGTTTGCAAACCCTAGAAACCGCGAGGGCAAAATTGCAAAACACCCATCCCCATCCTCAAAACCACGCCGCCGCCTGTGGGAGAACCAGAGCCGGTCATTGCTTCTACCTGCGCCCCCCTTTTTGCTCTCCTCCCCCTCTTCCTCTTCTCAGGCGCTGGCGAGGGCCGGCCTGCTCGCCGGCAGCCACCTCATCTACACCGCCGCCACTCCTCTTCCCCACCCAAACGCCGCCATCCATCTCCTCCCCTCTCGCCTCTTGTCGCTACTCCGGCGCGCCGCCTCCCCTGCTCATTCACCGCCGCCCTCTTCCTCTCCTTGGTTCGGCCACCACCTTCTCCGACCGCCACACGCCTCCCTTCTCCATCTTCCCACACCGCCGCTCCTCCTCACTTCGCCGCCTTCACTTCTTCATCTCCAGCCACCGGTCCTTAACCCCTCCACCAAGCGCGCCACCGCACCACCGTGTCGCCATATCCCGGTCGTCGGCGTCCACCTCAACGCCTCCCCTTCAGCGCCGTCGATCATCTCCTCTACTGATCTCCTCCACCGAGCCGCCATCGTCTCCACCGGCATCTCCCTCATCGCTGACCGCTGCTTCCACTTCACCGACGCTGCATCACGTCTCCACCGACGCCGCCTTCTTCCTCATCGGCCGCCATCTGCATCCACTCCACCGAGTCCGGCGACTCCTCCCTCCTCGGCTTCACTTCACCGACAGCCATACCCTTCTCTGCTTCCTCTTCATCTAGGTTTAATTCACTTTTTCCCCTTTCTTGGTTCCAGTTACTCTGTTAATCTTTTGCTTAATTGTGCACTGTGATGACAATTGCTGTTAATTAACTACTATTAGATGTCACTGTTAATTGTTCAATACTTTGTGAACTGTGAATGTTAATGTGCTCTGTGACTGTGATGTATGATCTGTGGTTATGTTATTGTGATCTGTAAATCTGAGTCCTGTTATTGTGATGCATGTTCTGTTACTATGCTGTGTTAGGTTGAGTTCTGTTATAGAGATTAATGCTCTGTGAGATAACTGTGCAATGTGGTATGTTAGTAGTATTTTTAGTAGTGTTAATTGTGATATGTTAGTCCGTGCTTATAGTCAATGCTTGTCCTGTTGTCTGTTAGTATATGTGTGTGCTTGTGTTGCGCGATTTAGCTAGTCGACGACCATCTCCCTTCCCCGTGCTGTCTCAACCTCCCTTTGCTTCTAAACCCTCTCTCTTTTCTTTTCTCAGCGGTCGTTCGATCGTTAAGTCGTGCGAGCGTTCGTAGTTCTGTGTTTGTCGTGTGCCGTCGTCGTCTAGTTAGCCGTCGACCGTATTTCCCTCTCATTCCCTCTCAACCCACCTAGTGCTTCTAAACCCTTCCTCAGTGCTTCTCGACTACCTCTTTCTTTCTTGCGGTCGATAGTTATTCAGGTCATCGGTCGGTAGTTGTTTTCGTCGTGTAGTCGTCGTTGTTCGTTCGTTCAGTAGTAGTGTTCGTTCGTGTTGTCGTTAGTGTCGTTTGTGCGTCGTTCGTTTAGTCTCTCGTTGTGTCGTTCGTTCGGTCGTACGACTTCCATTCGTACGGTCGTTCGTTTCGTCGTCTTTTGATAGTTCGTTCGGTCGTTTTAGTCGTTGTAGGTTTAGTTTTCCCCCGTTTTATTTGACCTAGCTTTAGCTGAGCACCGGTAGCCTCAGTCTAGTCCCTGTGGAGAACACGACACTCGCCGCTATTTCAGTGGCAACCCGTGCACTTGCGGGTGTGCTATTTTTGCACGATCAAGCATTTTGGCGTCGTTGCCGGGGATTAGCTTAGTGTGACAGTGTTAGGCTATAGACTAGGTCATTTTTGTTTTCTTTTGCTTGTGTTGACATGTCTTTCATATCGTCATTGTTCATATTTGTGATATATCGCTAATCCCTAACCCTTTCCCTAGTTACTTCTCTCTTTCGCGATTTTCGTATCCATTCTCGCAGGTTGATTGATATTGGTACTTATTGAGGCTATGGCTTACTATTCTGATTCTTGTGGTTATATGAGCACTCCTAGCACTTATGATACTCTTCAAGACCAGGTAAATCTATTGTCTCGTCAGTTAGAGCGCTATGCTTTAGAGCGAGGAGTTGTGTTAGAGAGCGGGCACGATCAGTACAGTTCTTTATTAGGCGCTCGCTCTCCAGTTGTTCCTATATGCCAGACTTGTGGTTTTCAGGGCCATTCACCCGCTGAGTGCCAGCGTGGTTATTTGTCCACTCCAGAGTGTTATGGGATGAGCTTTGCTCAGCCGAGCGGGCTATACCCTAACACTTATCACCCTGGGCGGCGGCCGTGCTGGAGCACCAATTGTGCGCGGAGGAGGTAGAGTCTGCTGCGGAGCACCCTGGCTTTGTCCATCTTGGCATAGCCTATCAGTGACTGTTAGCTAGTGACCTCGGACTCGGGAGAGCTAATGAGCTAGCTTCTTGTAGTAGTTTGTATAGTGTGTCTATTGTAGTGTCATAAATTGATTCTTGTAATCTTGTTCATTTGTTTATTTGTAGCTTAATTACTTGGCAGGAAGCAATGCAATGTTGCTTCCTCATTTTTGTTTATCGAGTAATTTTGTAACATGGAATGGAATGCCACATGTTCAATAAAATTATGAGTTTATTCTGTGAAGCTGTGATTGTGAGTGCTAATTTGTTGATTTTGTGTCCTCGCTTCTTAAATCTAGAAACACTTTATGATGTAATGTACTAGGAGAAATTGTATCATTTAAGCATCTAGATAGAGAAAAGGAGTGGTAAGGTTATCGTCCCAAGCCCCAACTACGACCGTAATGGCATTGAAGTATACCTCGGTGTACCTGCTTCAGCTGATAGACTTCATTTTGTCAGATTAGGAGTTGTTGGTTGACAAAATAGGTAAAAGTTTGGATTTTTGGTTGACAATGTCAGAACAGCACTATGGCAAGAGGCTGTTAAAACCAAGTATTTGGGAAAGAGAAGAAATTTTTTGCCCAAGTGAAGCATAAGCCAAGTGACTGGAGATGTTGATGCTGAGACATTTTTTCACCAGGCACTGTAGATAAGAGAGTCGGGGACTTCAGACCAATTAGTCTCATTCACAGTGTATCCAAAATCATTACAAAAATCTTGGCACTACGGCTGATATCCTACATGAATGAGCTTATCTCCCCAAGCCAAAGTGCCTTCATTGGAAGGAGATGCATTCAAGACAACTACCTCTATATCAGCAACCTAGCAAGAAGATACCATCAGAATAGAATGCCATGCCTACTCCTCAAGCTCGATATTGTGAAAGCCTTCGACTCAGTTAGTTGGGAATACCTACTTCATCTTCTGGAAAACATGGGTTTTCCGATGCGCTGGAGAGATTGGGTCTCATGGCTCCTATCTACTATACCTCGAAAATTCTTCTAAATGGAGTCCCAGGGATAAACTACAACACCACAGAGGCATCCAACAGGATGACCCACTATCTCCATTCCTCTTTATCTTAGCGATCGACCCGCTACAAAAAAATTTGGACATCACAATAGAACATTGTGTTTTACGACCCCTAGGGGGTCGTCCAATCGCCCTCCGAACCTCTCTTTATACGGATGATGTTGCCACCTTCCTTGTACCTAAGCAACAAGATGCCTGCACCCTCGTCCAAATCCTACAACAATTTGGCAATGCAACAGGTTTGTGTACCAATCTTCAGAAAAGCTAGGTGGCACTAATAAGCTATGACCAGATCGACCTACGACAGATATTGACTGACTTACCTATGCAACATGCCTGTTTCCTGATGAAGTACGTAGGCCTACAGCTCGCAATCAAAAGACTTCGCAAGGTTGACTTCGAAGTACTGTGAGACAAATATGACTCTAGCATGCAGGAAAACCCTAATAAAATCCGTTCTAACACCCCAGTCGACCTACTTACTTACATCCATTAAGGCACCAAAATGTGTGATCAAAACACTTAATAGACGGATGAGACGCTTCCTCTGAGCTGAGAAGAATAACAACTAATGGGTGGAAGTTGTAAGGTCAATCGGGATAGAGTTTGTAGGCCTACACAGGTGGGAGGATTGGATCTCCTGGAACTAGAGCGCTTCGCCAGCGCCCTCAGACTTAGATGGCTCTGGCAAGAATGGGGAGCCCAAATCAAACCTTGGCAAGGAATGAAAACCCCATGCGACAACCTAGATCGCCGTCTCTTTGCAGTGGCCACAACCATAACAATTGGCGACGATAAGAAGACATTATTCTGGACCTCCTCTTGGGCTGGCGGCAACTGACTTTGTGATATCACGCCCTTGATTTTCAAGGCTTCCAAGAGGAAAAAAAGCATCCTATAGACTGCCTTAACAGGGAACAACAAGCTTCATCACCTAACATGGACGGCTGGCATAACACCACAACATATACACGAACTAATCTCCATCTGGGGACACAGGTCCGTGATTACTCTACATGAGGTAGTCGACGACACAATCACATGGAAACTAACTACCAATGACACATACACGGCCACCTCAGCATACAAAGCATAGTTCTTTGCGACGGTTCAAACCACCATGAACCGTCTAATCTGGAAAACTTGGGTGCCACAGAAATATAAATTTTTTGCATGGTTGGCCTTACAAAATAGACTGTGTACCGTGGACCGACTGGACAAACGTGGCTGGCCTAACCAACTTACGTGCCCCCCATGTAGACAGGAACTAGAATCTTCCATGCACCTCCTGGTAGGATGCCGCTTCACCATAAGAATTTGGACCTCTATAGCATAATGAACTGCTTACGACTCCATTAACCCGGCTTCCTGGCGGGCATTCTGTTCAGTCCGAGATTGGTGGGAGGAGGTTGTTCTATCACCTGGAACACCGTGGAAGGCAATGGCATCACTAGTGATGCTTGTCACTTGGCCAATTTCTTGCCGCATCACTCTACCTCTTGTTTTTCTCAGACCGTTTATTGTTTTCGTTCTCCCTTTGAATTGAATACAACGCAGTCCTCTGCCCAGTTCAAAAAAAAAACATCAGCAGCTGTTGGACGGTTGTGCTGATGTGGTGTTGAAAATTGAACTGGATAAGTTAGTGTGGGTAATTGATCCCAGTGTAAAGTCTGCGTATAAGGGCATGTCCAATGGTGACTTATGAGTTAGCTCTAAATATATTATTTTATATTTTAATAGAAGAGAGAGAAAAGCTAGCTCTTGATCAAGAGCTAGTCTCATATACACATTCTAAGATTATATGAGGATGTCATGTGGGACTATTCATGTTATGAGCTATGTGCTAAAAGTTAATATCATTGGAGAAGTTATCTTAGAGCTAGTAATTAGCTCATACCATTGTACATGCCCTAAGAAGATGATGGAAAACTAAGGGTTAAAGATACATCTCGGAAACTATACGACGTAAAAAAATAAGAATTGATGATAGGAGGGGTAGTAATTATTTGCATGAATTTCATTTAGTCTAACAAATAGACAAATATATTTCTTTTTTTCGGTAGTACACGGAGGACGCACGTCATTCACACGTGCATACCCACTACGTGCGCAAGCTAGAAATTTCGTGAAGGCTAAAAGATCTTATGAAGTGTAGGCACATGTTTTTCTATTTCCTACTAAACACACATACGCGCATGTAGTTTGATTAAATATAAGGCTCACCATGCCAATATAGGGATCGGACCCAATGAAACGAACACGCTTGCTCCTACCACGAGGTCACTGACCAATTAGGAAAAAGGAGTTGGCAATTGTAGAAGTTTGATCTGTATCGATCTGCCCCCAAATTCAACACACATACACACCTATATTTGCACGGATTAAGAAGAAAGAAATAGCAAGAATCATCCAGTTCATTGGGATGTACTAACCTTTCATGAAACGAGTAGTGCTCATTGTACTGCAAATCCATTAGTCGCACACAAGGGACATACTTTACATCAACTTTGCGTGCCGATCGAATGCCACCGACGAAAAAGTGGCATTGACTTGCATGCATGTACTTAATTATACGCTGCATGCATGCGCCGCAATCTACGATCAAGAGGCAATGCATGCAATGGACGGCCTTAATTCGCAATCTGAAAATTCGGCGCCAAAATTGAAGTAGCCAGTCTCTCGCATCACTCCGCCACCCTTTCACGACCAGATCGATCGAGCTGAATCGATCAATGCTGACGCCTATATAAACTATGCGTCGCCTCCCCTAGCTCTTCATCAACCCATCACACACACAGCAATATATCTAAGGATCAACAATGGCATCTCGCAGAGTTCTCCTCAGCGTTTGCACCGTTCTGATGGCGATCGCCGTGGTGAACGCTGAGGGCGAGGCGGCGTCGGTCGTCGTCGGCCTGGCCAAGTGCGCCGACTGCACCAGGAAGAACATGAAGGCCGAGGAAGCTTTCAAGGGTAAGATATATAGACGTATTGCGTTGCGTGTGCTTCACTTACTAATACAAACCGTGTCACTGCACCTATATATATAGTGAGAGAGCTCACTGTTGTTTTGCCATGCATGTACTACTTTTCAGGTCTCCAGGTGGTCATCAAGTGCAAGAACAGCAAGCGCGAGTACGAGAGCAAGGCCGGCGGCGGCGTAGAGAAGTCTGGCGCCTTCAGCGTCCCCCTCGCCGCCGACCTCCACGGCGCCGACTGCTTCGCGCAGCTCCACAGCGCGGCGAACGCGCCTTGCCCCGGGCAGGAGCCGTCCAAGATCGTGCCGCTGTCCAAGGGCACCTTCGTCGCCGTCGCCGGCAAGGCGCACTACCCGTCCGCGGAGTGCTCCTCGGCGACCATCTGCGGCCCGATCAAGAAGTACTTCTTCGACCACTTCCACAAGAAGCCCGTGCCGCCCAAGCCGGAGCCCAAGCCGCAGCCCAAGCCGGAGCCCAAGCCAGAGCCCAAGCCAGAGCCCCACCCGATCAAGAAGTTCTTCGACCACTTCCACAAGAAGCCCGTGCCGCCCAAGCCGGAGCCCAAGCCGCAGCCCCACCCGGAGTACCACCCTGTCCCTCCCACGCCGACGTACGGGTCGCCGTAGTCGCCGACTTCGATCTACCACCCTCCTGTCCAGCACTACAATTAAACTGAAGGGTACTGATCAGTGATCGACGTTGCTATCGAGCAGTTGCATGCATGTGTCATTTGGTCTTTCTATGGTTTCCTGCCCTGTTTGTCTCTTCAGAATAATGGTTGTGAGATAAGTGTCAGACAGGTGTGTGGGTGTGAGTGTTCATTTGTTGAGATATGTGACCTCTATGAAGTAATTTAATCTGTGAAGTCAAAATGGCGTAAGGTATTTACTTTGAAGTTTATCTGAAAACTTGAACTTCGATTGAGCCACACCATCATAAATGTTCCGCCCGATGGATATAATTAACAGATTAAGTACAAATCTCATAGCATCCCTATCAAACGTAGGAACTTTTCCTACTTCCTGCAGAAATTGATCTATTTTCTGTTAAATTTCTACAAACATGTAAAATTCATGCGTTTCAAATGGGGCATTATGTTTCTTAAAGACTTCATAGGATATCATCTATGCTTCTTGTGTAAAATATGGGTTTCAGAACTAGTGAACCTTTCGCATCATGGCTGACACATCTCTTTTGAGGGCTCTAATCCTGTTAAGATGTGATATCAAGCTAATTACCAATCATTCATTCTCACCTCTTTTCACAATACTAGGAATTAATTGCTCATAATAATTAGGTTGTTGAAATTAAGTTTGTTGTTCTTTTCAACTAAATATTTTCACTTTGGCACTTCTTTAAAACACAACCTAAAAGAGAACATCTCACAAAATTAGAATGTCTTTGTAGTGTAACTTAGGTTGTAACATCGTGCTAGCCTCTAAATGTTAAAGTAATATCACTATGGAAACTGTAACTCCAGTGGACCTTAAGATGATGCCTGGCCCTCTTTATTTCTTATGGGGAAATAATTAATGGGACCAACTAGCGTCCCGACATACAATTCAGGCACTAGTTCTATACATCTCATTAGCCATTCAATCTCTCCCCACCGTTCGATTCCCCCATAACAAAAACACAGTGCATCCCACCTGTTTCTTCCTCAGGCAATCGGGCTCGTGGAGTCTCTCCGTCAATCTCGCCCACGGGATGGCTTACCTGATCCATTCACCACCAAACCATCCACTTGCAAGGCCTCTTCCTCCAATTGTAGTAACAAAATCGTCAACAAATTCAATCAATCTGATGGTACCCCACACATCAAGTAAACTACAGCAATAACCATGGTGCTCATGTGCATCAGGAGCTTCGACAGGGATGCATCTTGTTTCAATTGCATCAGCTCTCCTCACGACAATAGCGAAACAAAAAAACTACCTTGTTGTAACCAAAAAAAGGCCCAAATGCAACAAATTTCCATTTAAAAACAACTTGCTATCAGATTTGAGAAAAGATATATTGCAACAAACAAAAATAGCACTTGTAACAATGGATAAGTAGTGCTATAACAATTCGAGAGAATGCCCGCAACAAAATTCTACCCAGAGATGTAGCAAAAAATGAAAAATAATTCTTGCAACAATTGAGAAAGGGTGTTAAACAAAAAAAACCAGAATGCAACAAATTTACATTAAAAATAATTTGCTATAAGATTTGAGATAAGATATATTGCAACAAACAAAAATAGTACTTACAATCATGGATAAACGGTTCTGCAACAATTCGAGAGAACACCCACAATAAAAGTCTACCTGAGGATATAGCAACAAATAAAAATAGATCTTGCAACATTCAAGAAAGGGTGTTGTAATAAATCAAGAGGATGCCCGCAACAAAGGCTACCCAAAGAAGAAGCGTGCGATTAGCGGCAATAATCAAGCTTATCAAAGGTGGAGGAGGCCATGTGCTTGCCGCCTCATCTTCAGTGGGTCTGGATCTGATTGGCTGAGGTCAGCTCCTCCACCTCGTCACCTGTCACACTACTAGTCCTCCGATAGGCCAATAGGCGCAGGTCTTCTTCTCTCATCACCGCCTTGAATCCCTCTGGCCACACCTGGGCACCTCGGTGAAAGGAGTGCTCGGCTCAACCTTGATGGCAGCCGCGGAGGCCATGCACGTGTAGTCCGCACTTGACTGTGAATGGAGAGAGGACTTAGCAGTGGTGCTCAGCTAGAGCAAAGCTCACTGAAGCAAATGAAGAGAGAGAGGGCAGACCAGGGGGGATGGGGGCAGGTGGGGGAGACGGGATTGGATGACGAGTGAGTGATTGAGAATCGTTTTGTTGCTCATATGAAGGAATTCAGGAGTGAAACGATCGGACGTATCGAACGCCCGACGGTAGCGATTCCCATAATTAATTCCTAGCTCCCTTACACTGCTATATACAATGGAAAAAAACAGACAGCTAATGCAGTCCTCCTACAGTTACTACACTACAACAGCCAAAGAGGGAACTAAACAAAATTCCCTTGACATTAACTTCATCCGAGACCTGCCAGCCTTTTTTGTCAGCTGTTTCCTTCACCCAAGAGGCCAAGATCTCATCCTACTGGCGTTATGACATCCATTTTAGTGATGTGTCTGCATTGAGTGAGTGGTCATTCATAAACAGCAGTACTACACTTCCTTAACTAACCAAGCATCGATCTGACCCAGTACATTGACTTCCCTAGCTACTCCTTTAATTACCAACCACGCATCAAGTTGACCCAGACAAGTACTACTACTCCTGCTCGTTTTGTACTGACAGATAAATTAGGCCAGACAATTCATTTACTTACCAAATCCCTTAGGTAGGCAACCTTCTGAATCCGGAGTGACCCAGTGAATGATGTGCTCAATTTCTGTGAATCTCTTAAGACTCTGATTTGCAGTTGGGCCTCATCAATCAATTCTCTTACCTATCAAATTTTCACAGAACAAATGGAACAACAGTGCTAATTGAGTGATGATAATAGAAAAAAAGATGCTACTACTACTAACTTGGACTACAATTCCCCGTGAATATTAGCCGTTGATTTACAATCGGGCGGTGCTAGTGCGACAGCTTAGCAACTGCACAGCAACCGCATCCCCTGGCTAAGGATTGATGTCCAACTCATCTGATGGTGACTGTTCAAGAGCTGCTACCCATTGGAAGAGAGAAGCAAATCTTGCCCATCGATCCCCTTCTCCATGAACCAACCAGAAATTGCTGCTGCTTGGCAGCTTGCATTAAACGGCATTGAAGCACATTTCAAATTTCCAACTTGCATTGTCTTCTTCATCAGATAGCCGCCCTGCTCCATGAATGTTCATGCAAATTCAGATCAAGCAGAACGCAGAGGGTGACGAATTCTCTTAGTAGGATGAAAGTGATGTGAAGCGGACTGGTGGAACAGCAAAATCTCTTCAGGTTATGCTAATAATACCAGATTTAGAGTATTAATATTTATGTTAAAATGGTCCCGTGGATGTGAATAATGGGGACCATATACATCATCATGATGTCTAGTGCGTGCGCTACTACTGAACCTTAAGAACGACATTCAGACCCAATTTGAAGATCCCCATGAACTGAAAAAACTGATCGAATCTTAAAGTTGATTTGATAGGTTTGGTGGTGGTTTATAGTTTGGTTTATTTCAGGTTTCGAAACCGAAACTTTCATATATTAATCAATTGAAAATTTTATAAAACCAATTAAATTGGCTAAATGATCACCGCAAGTATGGTCCTTAGACACAACAAACGTGTCAGAGTATAATGGGATGACACAACAAACGTGTCAGAGGATAATGGCATGACACAACAAACGAACAATTTGATCAATTCAGTTTAGACGCTAGAGTGAACAGACCTTGGCACAACAATTTGATCAATTCAGTTAGACGCTAGGCCATGGCACCTGCATGGAGCACTGAAAGGAAGGAAATACCAAAAAAATATTCACCATCTACTAGCTAGTGTGGCTGCCATCAAACGTACATTAGCGTCATAACAAATCTATTTAAAGATTGCGCACATCAACAGTATACAATATATATTGAAGAACCTGCACGAGTAAGTTGTTTCTGCATCTTGGCAAGACACAAGGAACACTAGATACCTGCAAGGAAAACGATCTCATCAGTCAAAGCCAATTTTGGCTACTCAGTACTCGCCAGTGCAAAAGTCGTACCAACATAATTCAGCTGGTTAAAACAGTAAAGATCAACTGCTAAATTTAATCATTTCCGCATTATTTGATGGAACTAACACTATGTTCTGCTGAGGGCATTTTGGGAATTTTCTATTTGGATTTTCGGATTACAAAAAGGAGAAAGAGAGGGGCCACTTGTTATTAAGAGAGAGGACGAAGATAAGGAGCCGCTGGCTCATTCTGTTCACCTTATCAAGAGGAATGGGGATCATGGGGATAGATCCGATCCCCACCTCCCCGACTCTGACGGCTTTGCCATTGGCTGTCGACTGTGCGGTCCTCCTCTCTCCCTCTTCTTATACCAGTTTGGGTAATTCTCTCATAAGTGATGTGAGTTCCAATCAAGTTTCCCCATCTCTCTTCTTCCTCCTCCTTCACCGAGTGATTGCTTTAGGATTTGAGCTGAATCCAAGTGTTGGCTCCAGTGTGTGTCTTTAGTATTGGGCTACGGCAGTGTCGATGTTGCCAGCTTGGAGGTGATCTGGTGGTGGTAGTATTCTTGCACAATCTTGTTCGACAATGTTTGTGCTTGCATGTTTCAACAACCTTGGTGCTTAGCCAACACTGAGATTAGGACTTGTACGGCATTCTCCTACCCTCAACCTCATGTTTGTGGTATTAGCCGGGTCATGTGGGTGGCTTTGTATCTTCAAGAACTACGCCACAGTGCAAACAGTGGTGATAGATTTTTTAGGACAGCGTCGAGCCTAGCCTTGCTGCCTTCTGGATGGCTTCGAGTGCCATCACCTCGTAAGTTGCCTTTGGTTCTTGTTGTTATTGTGCATTCAGTAATACAGACAGTGTTATCGCAGACGGTTCAAAACTGTTAACACAGATGGTTTCTAAACCGTCTGTGTTTATGTGTCAGTGATAATAGCTAGTTATCACAGACGGCTCCCACACCATCTGTGATAACTTACAATACAGACGGTTTTTCAGAAAAACCGTTTGTGATACTCGACTATCATAGATGGTTTTTTGTATTAAGTGTCTGTGATATGAATGATATCACAGATGGTTTTTGTTATTAACCGTCTGTGATATGATTCATATCACAGACAGTTCGGTGTATTGCGGCTTGTAGTCTGGAAACAAAGGTTTCTCCGAGTCCTCCATCAAGCCCTCGAATTTACCAAACTCTCTCTCTCACTATAATTCCCTTCTACATCACGTAGCATATGATCCAGATTGTTACCTTGTGACCTATCCTCTTGATGGAAAGCACAGTCCACAACCAGCATATCGTTGTCTCTCTCGACGATGTCATAACTACCTTCTTGTGTAATCTTCTCTTCACCGTGATTGGTCCAACATTTGTACCCCTTTTTGAAACCCCTTCGAATCAAGTAGCTTCGATTTGTGCTAAGTTGCTAAACATCTTTAGATTATCACAATCAATGCATAGACAGTACATATATTCCATCCCTTCTTCAACATATCCACCTCGGCCGCTCTTCTAAAATTAGACACGCCATTAATGTACTCTTCATTCACATGGTTCTCAACGTACATCCAGCTTTGGTCCATCTACGCTACACATGTAACAAATGGGTGTAAAAAACGATTATTAGCACTACTTTAGCAAATTAGACTAGCTATACTTAATTACACATGACATCTATATTAGGTAGCTAGCTAGCTAGCCATGTATTCATGACACAATAATATTAAGCAAGAATATATTAAAGTAAACTAGGAGTACTTACACATTTTGAAATTGAGCAAAGTACCATTATCTTTCTAAACCTAGCTAGCTAGCTAAATCTAAACAAAAGCCTAGCTATCATCTCTTTCAATTACAAGACATATAAGTTATTAGAAGCAATTGAGTACTAATCTCTGATAACTAAGAAGACATATATAGATCTACAAGCGATATGTTTTCATCAAACTCCCTAAAGTTGACCGCCTCGCGCCACCAATGCAGCACAATGTGTAGGATCGTATGGCACAATCAAAGGGGGGTGAATGTTTGTCTCCACTTTTTACCACCTGAAATCACAACACACGCAGAGAAACAAAAAACAATGCAATATGAATTATCGTAAGAAGACAACGACCACTACTGCTCGCTTGTATGTGGTCGTAAGAAGCTTTGTTGAAACAACGACTACAACAGCTTGCTTGAACGTGGTCGTAACCCTCTATCGCTCGACTACTCGGTATGACCACTCGATCTGACCACTTGCCCTGAACGTCGCTCCGATCACTCGGTACAATCTCAGATTGACCACTTGATCGTTCCGATCGCTCGGTACGACAATTGATTGACAGTCTGATTGTTCCGATCGCTCGTCACGACAATGACGCACATAGTCATGACCTCCTTCGCCTGAAATCCCCAGTCATTTGACCACCGCCTGGACGAGATGCACTGAAGACAAAAACAGAGCACAGAAAACAGAGAGGAAGGAGCGATGCTCTGGAAAACACCAGAGACGAAAGGAATCTGATCTATTATTTCATCAGCAAGTTCTTGGCTACAAAGCGCCTCACGGCACCCCTAAAAACCTTCTCCACGAAAGCCCTAAAACTCTTGTCCCGCTAGCCTACAGCCTCCCCTGTTTTTATAGCCAACGCACAAGACATGTTCAACACAAACACTTCAAAACCGTGTCCCTATCCACCTGGACATGTACTCTATCTCTTCCTCAAATCAAGGGACCCAAAACCATTCCTAACATGGGTTTTAACCACCTCGTACAGATCATGGACTCCATCCACGACTCCATCCTTCACACGCGATTAAGCCTTTAGGATATCCCCACCTGTATCTTCATCGCACACCATCACCGTGTGCTCTCGCGTGAGCCCAATCACCTCGCATGACCACCTGACTACCTGGACCTCACATTATCCCCTCCTAGTCCCAGTCTTCCTCATCACCGACCATAACCGTCTCCATGCCTTCACGCAGCATCCACCTTTGATCTCCATGTGCTCCAGCACGAGCTCGACCACCTCGCGTGACCTCTCGACCGCCTGGACCTCAGATCCGGACCTTCTCATCACCGACCATGGTCGCCTCCATGCCCACCTACACATGCAAAGACCAAAGAAACCATCTCTTGGCAACACTCATTAGCAAAACACATCCTTGTCTATCCCCATACAAGGTCCAAACCTCCTACGACCATTCCCCAAGTCATTTACGATCGCATTGTTCTATCGTTAACTGAGGCAAACCACCTATGACCATGCACCAAATCGTTTACGACCGCACAATCCTATCACTAACCAAAATATATTACCAAACCCACCAATATGACCGCAAACTCGTAATCCACAAGTACTTGAAAACCACACGAGACCACCGACCACTTTCACCAATCGTGAAACCACTTCTATCGAGTACCGAGTCCTTCGACTACGAGTACATCCAGGAACAACCATTCATCAACGACCACCACTCACTGACCAGTCAACAACTGTCCAACATGAGTACTTGACGTACTCAAAAGTCACAAGACTGAAGCACTCGTATCGACCAGAAGGTCTTACGAGTACCGACCGAGATGCCAACGACAACCGATCTCAAAGCCTCCGATGATCGAAGACAAAATAGTAGACAATGAAGTCTATGAGTATTGACCAGACTGCCAACTCTATGACCATGAAGACAATCTGCAAAACCTACAACCATGAAGGTAGTCTGCAACACCTACGACCATGAAGATAGTCTGTAGAATCTACGACTATGGAGATAGTCTGCAAAACCTATGACCATGAAGGCAGCCTGCAGAATCTACGACTATAGAGATAGTCTGCAAAACCTATGACCATGAAGGTAGTCTGCAGAATCTATGACTATGGAGATAGTCTGCAAAACCTATGACCATGAAGGTAGTCTACATAACTTACGACCATGAACGTAGTCTGCAAAACTTACGACCACCGACCGCAAAGCCCTCGACTAACAACCAGTAAAGTCTATAACTATTGAGTACTGTAGCTACGAGCATGAAAGAGTACTGCAGCTACGATTACCTGCCATGGTTGTAAAACCAAAGCCATACTGCCATGGTCAAAAGGTCGAAGTCGTACTGCCATGATCGAAGCCAGACGTGGTCATAGCATGCCGTGGTCGTAAGCTGGTCGTAAGCTGAACGTAGTCATAAGCTGAACGTGGTTGTAGCATGCTATGGTCGTAAGCTGAACGTTGTCGTAGCATGCTGTGGTCGTAAGCTGTACGTTGTCGTAGCATGCTGTGGTCATAAGTTGAACGTGGTCAACAGCTGCTGTGGTCATAGCCGTGTTCAAGCCATAGTCATAAGATTGTCTGTGTTCTGATGCCGTGGTCATAAAAACTCCTGCCGACCACCAAGTCATAAAGACTCCTGTCGTAGTTGTAGTCGTGTTCATGTCATGATCGAAGCATGATGTCTAATGTCTGAAGTCTATGGTCGTAGTCTGAAGTCTGTTGTCTGAAAGCCATGCCGTGGTCGTATAGCATCTGTTGCCGTGGTCGTACAGCAGTGTCTATGATCTGAACTCACCCAAAACTGTGCATGACCACTCAAGGACAATGACTTCAACTACAAATGACCAAATATTTCACAAACGCAGAATCCAAAGCAAACCAAATGTCAATTATTCATCATCGCTTTATTTACAACCATCCACATGGTTAACAATCTCCCCCTTGATGAATACATTGACAACACTTTGAAAAATTCTCAAATGATTTGCGTTTTGAAAGAGAAAAAAACTCCAAATATCTCTCCCCTTGACTTCAATTTCTCCCCCTTTCGCAATGTAATCATCGAGACTTTCAGGGAGAGAGAACAATTCTAAGTGGGAGCAATGAAAGTAAAGATCAAGAAGATTTGAAGATTATTCAAGTCAATTTGTATTAATATTTTGACCAAGATATCAGTGTGAGTAGAGCTTCCTAGATCATATTAAGTCATATCGTATAGCTAAATAGAAAACTAGTCTTTTAGCACAATTAGACCATTTGGATCAATGATCGGCATCTCATCAATGACTAAACCAATTATAAAGAGCACAATGAGATATAACAACAAAAAGTCAAAGCCTAAAATTGAAGCAAACATTAAATCTAGATGGGCTAGCTGTCTCATAAACAATCTATTGCTTCACACTAGATTTTCAGGCATGTGGCATGCTTGTAGCATACTTATTTTCATCATGGTATTTTTGTAGCAAACTTCTTTTAGAATGGTGGCATGCTTGAAGTATACTTCTTTTTATTTGTGTATTTTTATGCCTTTTCTTTTGTTTAACCATAGCATGCTTGAAGCATACATCTTTTCAATCTCCTTTTTCTCAATTCTCACTTGATACCACTTGTATGATACCTATTGTAGAATTTTTTATAACATGCCAACTTGAGTGAGCATAAAGAGATTGTGAAATGAAACATACAAGCCTCAAAGTCAAGATTTAAAAATAAGATTCATATTCAAGCTAATCCTTTTAGCTGAAAATCCCAAAGTACTATCAATAATTACTCTAGTCAAAGACTTATGCCAAGTCATGTTTTAATTCAAGTATGGAAGTTTAATAAAGACTAGTTGTGGTCTAAGCTACACAACATATGAGTAAATATGATAAAGCAAGCTCTACTGCTCATTTGATTTCGATGGTTCAATCTTGATTGATTATATGACAGGAATAATAACCAAAGCTCCGGACAAATTCCCCCTCAGAACAATCCCATCTCACTTAGAAAAAAACAAATTGAGAAACAGCAGAAAGCTTTGAGAGAAATCGAGAAAATCAGGAAGGAGTTCAGAGACCACTTGGTCAAACTTAAGATGAGGTCTCATGGAAACTCCTAGAAAAGGTGAAGAACCATCCAGTGTTTCAATCAAGCCATGATGCAAAAGACTGGAACTAAATCAAGTGCCTGTTCTCCACCCCTGGTTCAATGGTCTCAAATCACAGTCGATGTCGGTCTCAAAGAATTGGGGTTAGTAAAGTAAGCTTTAGGATCCAATACTGTGATACTCGTCGAAAGAGGTCAGTAGCAGGCAATGATAAAAAATTAAGTGAAGATTTAGCCTTTATCAAATTCTGGTCGTAAAGCCTCTATGTAGCTGGTCGAAACCCAACCAAGCACCTCTGGATAGCTGGTCGAATCCCTAGTTTGACCATGCTGTAACGACCACGAGAAGAAGCTAGTCGTACTCCCAACTGGTCTAAACGAGTAGAGATACCTGGTCGTAACTCTCCTGAATACCCTGACCAACTATAGGAACCAACCGATCGACAGCTCTGTTTGACCACCTTAGTCCATCCTTGAAGAGAAACTGGTCAAGGAGACGTGGCGCATGACTCAACTAATGACATGGCAAGGTGAAGTGGTGAGGTGAGCTGGCAACTAAAGCTTATGTGGCTGCAGCGTGGCTAACAAGTCAGACACTTGCGCAGATCTCGCTACCACCCAGGACAACACTCAGACCAGAACGACAGCCATGGCTGCTGGTCGTCGGTGATGATGAACAGTGGTGGGCTGGACGCCGATGATGTCACTGAGAGCATCACCATGGCACGGTGAACTCATCTGTCGGCTCGAATGAGCCAAGGGAGGCACGCGCGGTGGTCGACGATGAGAGGTGTGGCAACAAGGAATGGCAGCGACAATTCTGGCGAGGCAAGGCTCTGCGATGTTAGGCGACGAGCGCATGGGCTTTCTGGGGGCACCACGATGCTGTAGGGCTTGGCACTAAGACCAAAGGTCACCTATAACATCCTAATTTTTGAATGTCTAAAATTTCAATGAATTTAAAACTTTTGTTTGCATCTAGTGGGCATTTGAAAATTTTGACAAAATCTTATTTGGATTTTTCTCGAGCTTCGTGCTAAGTAAAAATATTAACTTGAAATAATTCTCAAATATAAATAAGAATCATGACAATAAAAAATACAAAATAATTTAAATATGAGTTTAAAACTCTGAAAGTCAAAACCCAAAAACTAGATTAAATAGAAATCCACCTATCATCAAATTGACCCAAGAATTCAAATTTGGATCTAAATTTTGAGTTTCCTGATTAAAAATAAAAATTAGAAATGTGAATTTTGAATATCGTACAAAACTCCAAAAAAAATTAGTAAATCCTATGCAAATTAAAATTTAAGTTAAAAATCAGAATTTCAAAATAGTGCTTTAGCATTTCTTTTTCATTTTCCCTCTCACTTCCAGGTGGACCCCTGTAACATCCTGAAAATTTGAGTTTGAAAATATAAAGTTTTTGGAATTGTTTTTACAAGGTGTTTTATTTGAATTGGAGTTTACGATGTTTTCTGAGAAATTTGGTGAAAGTTCCAGAAGTTAAAAGGATCAAGAAGAAGCAAACATATTTAATTAATAGAAAATCAAGATTTAAAATGCGAATATGAAAAGATGATCCAGTATAAGGAGAGAGAAACCTGAGTTAAAAATATAAAATCTCATTTTGAAACAATAGTATAAAAGGGCAACATAATAATAATAATATAGGAAAAAAAGGAAATGTATACTTGTGTATAAAAATGAAGGTGCAAATGAATAAATAGGTAAATAAGAAAGAATACAAATATATGTATATATATATGAGTAAAATAAATATATATGTGCACATACAAAAATAGAAATAAATAAAATATTATATACTATATATACATGTATACATATTTGTATAAACATATGTATACACACACACACAAAAAAAAGAATACAAGGAGGTCAGGCCGGCCACAGCCTGGCCCAACCCCCTCTCCCCACATCCCTATTCTCCCGCCGGCCCAGCCCGCCTTACCTCCCCCTCCTTGCTAGCACTGAGCCGTGGGCCCCGCGCCTCTCCTCCCGCAGCCGCGTGGCCGCGCTGGCTCTCCCGCTGACAGCCGGCCCCGCCTCCTATACGCGACCGCTCCCTCTGGGCCGTGGGCCCGCGCCCCGCCCGCGCGCCCCTCTCTCCCCCGCGCCTGCGCCTTCTTCTCCCTTTCTTCTTCCCTCTGCCGCGCCAGCATTTTTCCTCCCCGTGGCAGCCATGCAATGCACCCTCCTACCATCGCCCCCGGTTTTTACCCGCACCGCCCACCGTTTCCCTGGCCTTCCCGTGACCATAAGATCCTCCCGTGCCACACCCCCCGGTTCCTTCACCCGCATGGCACCCATGAGCCGCCCGCCGGCTCCTCCATGCCGTTCCCGGCCCTCCGGCAGCGCCCCGACGTGCCCCCTGGAGCCTTCTACCTCCCCTATCGCTTAATCGAATCCTCATGCACCGAGTTCGCCGCACGGCCATTTTCCCCCAACACCAGCCGCCACCGCCATTCCTACCGCCACCTCCTCCTTGGGCCGCCTCTTCTCAATTCCGCGCGGTGGGAGCAACTACGCGGTGCCATGAGCCCCCTCCAAGCGACGGCGAAGCTCCTCATCGCCGGAGCTCCTCCCTCCACGGCGACCTCCCCGATCCGCCGCCACCGCACGCCGCCGGCCCGCTCTGGAGCTTCTCGGTCCTCGTCGACAACACCGTCAGCATCCCCTCAGCTCAATCAACGCGTTTTTGCAGTCTCCCACTCCCCTCCAGCCACTCCCCGCCGGCGACGCCACCGGCCGTACCCGCCCTCAAGCTCCTCTGTTCCCAGCACCCTGCACCTTCGGTTTAACTGCATTATCCACCCCGTTCCGTCAGGTAACACCCCTGAACCCACTGGCTAGCAGCGTGCGCTCTCAGTCCCATGGCCCGGCTTCGATTTCCCTAGCCGTAATATAGAGTTAGGTTTTTAAATGATTTTGCCAGCGGCTACAGTGAAGAAGAAGATTAGGAAAAATCCGAAAATAAATTCTAAAAAAGATGCTAAACTTTATTAGAATATAAATGAGCTTATTTAATTTTCAGTCATGGATTAACCAATAAATGTTAACGCCTAATGTGCCTTTAATCTTTATTTTAAAAGCATAGTGAGGAATTTAGCCATAGTCTTGTTTAGGTTATGCTCACATGAAATAACGACTTAACAAACGAGGATGGCCTAAAGAAATAAGTCCTAAACCGTGGCATACTAGTAACCATAGCATGGTTTAAAACATAACCATCATCTCTAGGACCCAAGCAATTAGAAGAACCCTTTTTGACTATTAGATGATTTTGATATTAAGCCACTAATATTTGGACTAGTTCATGTATGCATAATTAATATGGTTTGAGCAATCATCTAAAAGACTAATTGTTAATTCAAAGCAATAACAAATAAATATGGCTTTGGTTAAATATTCAAAAAGATTACCCTTAATTGTAATATGTGCACTAACATTTAGCATACCATCATTAAACAAATCTCCTTGGTAGATTTAATTAAGTAGCTGTATTAATATATGAACCCATATGACAAGCCTTGAGAGATAAATAAATCTAAACTAAAATTTGAAATAAAGCTAAGCCTAATAGTAGCTAAAGTATAAGCAGGATGATAATAGTACTATTAATTAAATCTCGTACACCGAATCATCGGTCCAACCTAACTTATGGAACTTCCTTGATAAATACAAAAATAATAAAAGAAATTATTAATAAAAGGTCAAGCTTCGTTTTCCCCCCCCCAATCGGCCATGTATGGCCACCTTCCTTTCCCAAGAGCAGATAATTCCTGTAGGTACATCTTCACTTTTGATCCCTCGTATTTCTAAAATTTTCCCTCACGGTAAAGCATTCAGACAACTCGTCCTCCTGCTCAAACCCAGCTATCGCTGTGCTTACAACACCCTAACCTGAATCATCCTTCTATTCTCAAACCATAATAAACGTATAATTTAAAATAAATCGGGTATTTAAAGTGATTAGATTTATTTGGATCTTGTGAGTTATTTGCTTTTATTTTGATTCAGTCGTTTAGGCGTAATTAGAAATTGGGAGTCGTGCAGATTCAGTGGATCAAGCAAGCTCAAGTTCAAAGTGAAGATGGAGACCAGGAGCTCAAGAAAGCATTGTGTGAGCTCAAGACCGCGGTAAACCGCGCCAGGCGAGTCAATACTTTGATCATGTTGAACCTACATTTTCTGCAAATTATTTTTGTTTAAATTATCAAATTGCATGCTGTTATTTTATATGCAAATACATGTTTAATTTAAGATTTTAGTTATATGCCCATTGTTTGCTTGATTAATATTACACCTCCTTTGGAATACTTGAATATGTGAACCTTGTCGCCCTAGAAAAATTATAATGGTAACTTTTGAAAATTAGTCCCTAATTATATGCCATGCTTAGTACTGCATAAATACTCAGGGGCACTGAAATGTCCCAAACATCAATGTCATTTGAAATCATGAGAAACTGGTTTGGGCAGTCATGGTGGGAATGACTGGTATATTTTGACATGATTATTTTATGCTCCCAAAAATCCCAACTTGCTTAAATATCTGAGCGGATGGTTTGGGGGTTGGTATGTGGTGCGGTGGGAGCACTAATTATGGAGTGTGGTAGAACCGCTCAGATAATACTAAGGACTGAATCTTGTGATGACCTCCTGATGTAAAACAGTACAACCACAAGTCTATAATGGGTACGACCTAGCTGAATAACTTGCAAGGGTTTAGTTCAGATATCACCGAGGAAAGTGGGTGCCAGGGTGTACTGGTTTACTCACAGTGAGGCACAGGGTGTACTGTACTCGCACGGCGCAAGAGGGGACTTCTGACTGTGGTGGTGTAACCCTTCAGCGGTGAAACCTCAGCGTGGGTGGTGTCTAGCTAGATCGGAGTAAGGTAAAGGCTTTGTGATAAATTATCTGGGTCTCATGCCTAAGGAAGCATGTTGGCAACAAAGATAATTCATCTCTTGTGGTGAAAGTGTACAAACTCTGCAGAGTCAAAACTATTCGAATAGCCGTGCCCACGGTCAAGGGCGGACATGGGAACTTACTCGAGATAGTTCTATTTCAAAATGTTTTGTGGATGGGATGGAAAAGTGAAGGGCAATGGAAAGCCCTGATTTGAATTGTCCTGGGTGTCGTCCCAGTGGTAAGTTAAGCGGCTATAACGCTGAAAGATGTTATACGGTGTGATGCCGTATGTATGGAAAAATTATGGTGATATTAGGCATATGGTGTGATGCCATATGTATGGAAAATCATGTTAATATTCCTTGAACATTATATTTTGTTCCAAAGTTGCTAGGTCTCAGTAAATTTTATATTGTATTTCAAATAGTGGCATTTCTATCCTTACAAAATAAAATATGGGAAGAATAAATAGAGTCGTAAGAAAAGAAGATGGCTGTTTATGGTAATTGCATAAAGAAGTTGGTGGATTTATGTTGATCATAATAGGGATAACGATAGTATGAATTCTGGGAGAAATAAATTGGTGGAGCCTAAATGAATATATAGGCTAGATACATGAGATAAATGATCTTTGGAGATTTAGGGAGTATAAAGGTAATTGTTGGATCACAACACTGACACTTAGAATGAATTCTTGGAAGACGTTGACAATGATGGGATTAATATGATTTGATCAAAAACTAGATGGATAATTTGAATCTTGGGAATTTGGAGATATGAAAATAACTATGGGAGATTTATCTTGATCAATGATAATCTTGGTGGATATATATTAGAGAATTCTAGATCTGATCAATGACATTTTTGGTGGATGTATACTAGCGATTCGTAGACTTGATCAATGATATTCTTGGTGGAGGTACAATAGTGAAGTAGTTAGAGATGGATTATGAAGTGATAATTGGAAGAGCAAATTATGGTTGTGGATCAATAACAAAAAGGATTGGATTGTTAGGGATTAGAATACAAACGATATTGGTGGATTAATTAAGTGATATTAGATAAAGGATGACACTACATGTTTAGAGTTTTAGACAGCAAACCATATAGAGATTGTATGATCAGGGGATTAATGAAATGAGGTCGCTCACTGTTTCGAGGGGTAGCTAGAAATCAATATAGAAAGAAAGAGATCGGTGGATTAGTTAAATGATGTTACTCGTTGTTTGGAGTCTTAGACAGCAGTCAATAATTAAAGTGTATTTTGGTGGATTAAGTCAATTACGGCAATTGTTGTGTGGAGATTAGGTAGCAACAATAATACTAAAATTAAATCATGATAATGCCACCAAAAGTGATTCTTGGCAAATAAAATAACCCGAGCCTCTCCTTTGTTAAGCCATGCATACTATTTATTTGCATTCTGTGTATTGGCTCGCGGAGCACGGGGTCGGAGTGCTCACGCTCGCTTTTGCGACAAAATTCAGAATCAGGAATCAAATCACCTCGCCTCAACAACAAGATTGGACAAGCTGGCAGAGAAGATGAAGATGGCAAGGGCTAGGTCGCGAACCTCCAGTTGGCTGCCTGTGGGCATGTCCTGAAGGTCCCACCTGTGTATTTCGTTCCGCTGCTGCAGTTTATTGATTTCGGCCTAATCGGCCCATGAGTAAGTTTACTATTATATTTACGCTTCCGCATGATATGTACTTGATATTCAGAACTGTAATCTGTGAGCACTATCTATTGATCCAGGGAATAGTGCGGTGGAATCACAAAGGAATCCGGATGGTATAATCTGGGCTCCTACAACCCCCACCTTTTCCCCTCTCTCTCCTTTTCTTTTCTCTGCCCTCCCGACAAATCTCTGTGCGTGGGCCCCCTTCCCTCTTTTCTCTCCCTCCTGTCTCTAATTTCCAGTTAACTCCCTGCGTGCGGGCCCGTCTCCTCCCTCTTCTCCGCGTTGCCCTCTTCTTCCTTCTTTCTTGTCTTTTCCCTGTCTCCTCTCTACTCTGTCCCGCTCTCCCTGTGGCAACCATGCTTCGCGCCGCCTCTTTCTTTTTCTCTGTGTTGCTCTGCGCTCGCCTCCCCATGGCCTCCATGCGAGTTTCGCCTCTATCATCATCACTGCACGCCTGTCCCGTCCTGTCGCCTCACGCCCACAGCTTCCTCCCACCACCGCCCACGGTTCTCCCGCGCCGCCCATAGACTCCATAGCCTTCCACAGTTATAAACAGCATCCCTAGAGTGCCTTGCTCCCTGCGCCTCATCCTTCCCTCCCATTTTCTTCCTTGAGCCAAGCTCGGCCCAAACCATGCGCCAGCCACCGTGAGCCCGCTGCCGCAGCCTTCTCCCAATTCCACCACTCCGGCGTGTTTCCTCCCCGAGCAACAGCGTCATACCGTGCCCCCACTCCCCATCTACTTTCCCTCCAGCTTAATTGGAAAACCGTGCGCCGAGCTCACTGAAATACTCTCCTTTCTCACCGCCGACAAAACACGCCTCCACTGTCGCCATTTCTCCCTCGGAACACCACCGCCCAATTCCACGCTCCAGGAGCAACTCCCTGCCACCACGAACCTCCTCCAACCGCCACCGGAGCTCCTCCCACACCCCAGCTCACCGGCGTCGTGAGCACACCTACGCCGCCCATGGTCTCCGCCGTCGGCCCACCTCGGACCCACTCCGGCCCGGCCAGTCACCCGGTAGGCTTCCCCTCCACTCACTCCTGCTCATGCACACGCCTACTTCTCCCCTCCTCCACGCGAGCGCCGTTGTCCCGAGCCTACCTCGCCGCCAGCCGCTTCGAGCTGCCGCCCGCCCACCTCGTCGCCGCTTCGGCCAATGCGCCGCCACCCCTAGCTTGCTCCTGTCTTGCGCAATCCATTTTGGTAGTCCCCAACTTCCCTCCGACCACCGCTCGCTGTCGGCAAGACGGCTCTCCGACAGGGCGGCTCTCCCCTGTTTTGACCCCAGCAGAAACTCCACACTTGTAGTTTTAGTTCCCTCACTTTGCCAGCCTAGGCCTTCGGCCCATTTGACTTTCAAGCCTCAAGTCTTCAGTTCGAATCCAGCCAGCCGCACCTTTTCCACCCCATTTTTATTTTATTTTTTGTAACCTATTTTAATTAATAAAAATCAAGGAAAATTAAAGAATAATTTAGAGAAGCTAATAAATTTAACTAGGATCTAAATGGGATTATTTAAGATTTAAATTTGGATTAGCTCATATATGATTAATTAATATGGTTTGAATAATTATCTAAGAAACTAATTATTAATTAAAGACATTGATAAAGGCATTATGACTTTGGTTAAATGTCCTAATTTAATAAAGATTTCCCTTGCATAAAATGAAAATATATGCTTTAACATTTATCATGCCGCCATTAAACAAATCCCTGAGGTAGGTTTAATTAAATAACAATATTAAAATTATGACCCTGTACGATAAAATTTGCCTAGGTAAATACATTTAAATTAAAAATAAAAGCTAAAGCCTAATAATAACCAAAGTGTAGATAAAATACTAATCGTACCATTAATTAAATCATAACACTAAATTCAATAAACAATAATGTTGAGCATGGTATAACAAGCTAGGACCCATACTAATAGATCCTAATTCAAATTAAACTAAGCCTAGTGATAATTGAGGATACATAAAATATCGCACCACAAAATGTTATAAACCTGGACTCTAAGATTAATTCAGAAAACTAAAAATTGTATTTGAACCTACATTTATGCAAATTCAATTCCCTTTTAAACTATCAACTTGCATGCTATTATTTTATGTAACAATTATGTTCGATTTCAAGATGCTAGTTATACATCCATTATTGCACTTGTTAATATTACTCTCCTTGAAACCCTTGGATTTATGAGCCTTGAACCCTAGCAAAATTATAATGTTGTAATTTTTGAGATAAGTATGTAATTATATAAGTCTGTAATTATATGCAACTGCTTAGTATTGCTTAGGTACTCGGGGGCACCAAAATGCCCCAAGCATCACTTTTAGTCACGAGTAACTGATTTGGGAAGTCATGGTGGAAATGACTGGTATATTTGATATGATTATTTTATGCTTCTGAAAACCTCAACTTGCTTAAATATCTGGGCGGATGGTATGGGGGCTGGTGTGGTGCAGTGGAAGCACAGATTATGGAATGTGGTAAAACCACCCAGGTAATCTTAAGGACCGAATCTTGTCATGATACCCTATGTAAAGCAGTACAACCATAAGTCTATAAAATATAACTTGACTAAGTAAATTTATCGAAACTCCCGGACTCATCTCACTGATAGTGGATAAGAGTGGATATTGCAAGGGCAAGGGGAGGCCTAAAGGGACACCGAGTGGAGGATGAAGTTTTCTAGTTGTGCTAGCGCTGTGGAGAGTGGAGTCCAATGCGCTAGTATCCGTGGCGAACATCCCGCGTAACGTATGGGACCCACCACAAATGGGAGCAGCCCATAAGGTGAGATTACAAAAGGAACTAGATACTTTGAAAATTTACTGTGATGATCTACTCAACCATATGACTAAGGAATCGTGTGGGGCAATGAGCTGATTGTCTCTTGTGGTGAAAGTGTACAAACTCTGCAGAGTCAAAACTATTCGAATAGCCATGCCCACGGTCAAGGGCGGACATGGGAACTTAACCAGATATAGTTCTATTTCAAAATGCTTTATGGGTGGAATTGGAAAAGTGGAGGGCCGCGAAAAGCCCTAGTTTGAATTGCCCTGGGTGTCGTCCTAGTGATATGGTAAGCGGTTATAATGCTGAAAGTTAGCATATGGTGCAGAAACCATGTTACGGTGGATGGAATCTGGATCGCTAATATTATTGCATTCTTTTACACATTATATTTTAGTTCAAATTGCTAGGTCCAGGAAATTTCTACGTATTATATTTTAAATGCAATTTATTGCAAATAAAATAACCCGAGCCTTCCCTTGATAGCCATGCATGTTATCTATTTGCATCCTGTGTATTGGCTCGCGGAGCACGGTGGTTTGTGCTCACCCTCGCTCTCACAATTAATCCAGAATCAGGAGTCAGATTGCTACACTTCAGCATTACACCTGGACAAGATGGTGAAGAAAATGAAGATATCAAGAACTAGGTCGCGAACCCCCAGTCAGCGGCCTGTGGGCATGTCCTGAGGGTCTCATCTGTGTGCTTCGTTCTTCTGCTGCTGCAATTTAATGATTTCGGCCTGACCGGCCCATGAGTAAGTCTATTATTTTAATTACGCTTCCGCATGATATGTATTTTGATGTCCAATACTATATCTGTGAGCACTATCTACTGATCTAGGGAATAGTGCTGTGGAATCACAGAGGATTTTGAATTGAAAAATCTGGGTCCCACATCATCAGAGAAGCTCTACGGTGAGGTTTGGGTGGCGGCGAGAATGGTCACACGATGAACACCAACATTGGAGGCCCTCGGGCCTTGGCGAGAAGTGGAAGGGAGAGGGGGAAGCACGGCAATGCTTACGGAGAAGTCGGTGAGGCTCGGGATGCACCAGAGAGCGCGCAATTCCTCACTAGAACTCAGCAGTGGCAACAGCACGCAAGGAATGGGAGCGGCTCAGTGTGCTTTGATGTAAGGACCTGGTAGCCGATTTTATACCCGACGGAGGCGGAGTCCCGAGCGAAAATGACGTGGTGTACATGGTGGCCACAGCATAGCTCGGAGAAGAGTTCGAGAGGAAGACCATGAACAAGGCACTGACCCAAGAGCCCAAGCTACAACGAAAGAAGAAAGGAGGCGCGATGGCTGTGGGGATGGATGACGTGTGGACGACCGGGATCACCTTGGATGGGCGGGGCGTGCCGGAGATGGGCCACGGCCGGGAAAGAGGTTTGGCTGGGCGAAGTAGGCCGAGGAGAGAAACAAGCCAAACCAGAAAGAGGAAGGATGGGTTGAAGAAAGCAATTTTGGCCCAATGGAAATTCCGGATTTTCAAGGATTTTGGAATTTGAAAAAAAACTAAATTAAATTGAGCTCTTGAAAATAGCAAATAAATATGAAAAAATATAAAAAATTCCTTACAACACATGGAACCCAACAAGAACTAGTTTTCATTTAATTGATGTTTACTTCATTCAAATTAAATCTTTTTAATTTATAAAAATTCAAATTAAGCTTTAATTAATTCAAGAAATATCCAAATAGTTATTTTTATTTTAAAAACTTTAAAAAGCCACTGAAAATCAGGATGTTACAAACCTTCACCCTAAACGAAATCTCGACCCTAAGATTCGTGCTAACTAAAGGAACGGGTTATGAGATGCGACGTTGTAGGTGCAATTGTTTAGGCTTTCTCTTGCAACACTCTCAGATATATAGTTTCCTTTAGCTAATGGGGTTCCACAGCTTGCTCCAGGTGAAAAGGTCTTGGCAGGGGTACTTCCATAGTTGAATGGTATTGGCGTGATTGCTTGACACTTTTGTGGACATTTGTGAGCAAATATCCTGGCTCTTGTCACTTGAACACAAGTAGATGAAGCTGTAGGGCTTACATTCCTCTGACGCTGATGTTGATAGAGCATGGTCCCAAATATCCTGATGAGACGCTAGAGCTGGAGTCCTAAAATCCACCTACTGAGGTACACAAGCTGGCTAGTACATGTTGAATCTGGTTCTCTGTAACTGGTGCAACTGTGCTTCTTGTTGAATCAGCTTCCTCTTGAGAGACTCTTCCATCTCATGTCGAGACTCTTCGATAAATATAGCCTTATCCACCATATTTTGAAAACTAGCATAGTCATTACCAACAACTTGAACCTTCAATTCGGGATTAAGTCCTCTCTTGAAGCACTTTTGACGTGCATCATCTGCGGCAACATCCTTTGGAGCATAGTGAGCTAACTAAGTGAACTTAATGACATATTCACTCATGAACATGTTCTCTTGCTGAAGCTCGTGAAACTCCATTTCAATTACCCCATCCAAAATATGGGTATGACAAAAACCTACTGTGAATTCTGCCCAGGTAATGTTCTCCTGCTATTCATGAGCGACACAATAATTGTCCCACCATTCTGCTGCAACACCTTCCAGTTGGTGAGCGGCGTAAAGAACTTTCTCTCAATCCGTGCGCTGGGCAAGATTGAGCTTCTTTTCCATTAAATGAAACCAATCATCTGCCTCGAAAGGCTCATATAAACTGGAATAAGTAAGCTGTCGAGTCCTCATGAATTTGGCAAATATGAATGGTGGATGAGCTGGCTGAGGTGCAATTGATGTTTACTTTATTCAAATTAAATCTTTTTAATTTCTAAAAATTCAAATTAAGCTTTAATTAATTCAAGAAAAATCCAAATGGTAAATTTTAATTTAAAAACTTAAAAAGGCACTGAAAATCAAGATGTTACACCAAACCCGAACCACATCAAACCAAAGGCAAAGCTCGCATTCCCTTGAAGACTCGGCCTCGATACGGGATCCATGCAAAAGGTAAGGTGTTTTAATATCTCGATGCCTCACAGATTACGAGGAGAGGCATCAACTCGAGGCTGCACGTTAACCCCTTCCCAGTCGGTGCATCAGCCCGAACAGGTGATCGAGACCAACCAAATCAGTGAAGGGCTATTGTTGAGGGAGGGTCCCATGCTACCTCGGGTGACGGACCACGCCGACCTAACAAGGTGCACCGAGGTGCGCCATCACGGCCTCGGCCCAACTAAGTGTGCCATCACGGCCTTAGCCCAACTAAGCCAGGGTATTAACCCAGAAGCCCAGTCCAGGCGAGGTCGTTGGACAACCCAGGCAAAGTCCATAAGCCCCAGTGAAGTCCACGAGCTAACCCCGATGAAGTTTACGAATCAACCCCAGAGGGGGTCCAGGGCCAAACCTAGAGGAAGTCCAAGTCCAGGTGGCCTGGGGCCAACTCTGGATGTGGTCTAAGACCAGTTCATAGACCAACACCGAGGTCCCTCGAATGCGAAGGGACCCACTTGGCGGGAAGGACAAAAAATGCCCTTATCAGTAAGCTAGGCCCCAAGGGCAAGTTTGTAACTTTACTCGTCTCCTCCTCGCACATTATAAGTAGGACCCTTGTAAGTAGGGAGGGAGAGACCATTTTGTAACCCTAGGCACCCATATGCAATACACTTATTCATTCATTCGTGTGTGATTCTCATTGAATTTTTTCCCATCCTCGGCAATCCTTGAATCTGACTAGGGTGTTTATAAGTTTATTGTCTGATCTCATATCAACGATAGGAAAATACTTCTAAATTTTCTTATCAGCGTGCTATAAAAGATATTTTAGTAGTACCTGCGCCATAGAAGCTTGTCTAAGGATATGCTACGAAGAAATGGCCACATTCAAACACTTTCCTAAACCTCATGGACATGATGTCGATCATGTAGATGCCAATGTTCATCGAAACAAAAATCACGCAAGCATGCTCATTGATGCTAATTTACTTGGGTTCATTCACCACTTCCAATGGATGGAACTTGTCTAGTTCAATGATCCTGCAAAGCATCCATCTTGCAAACTCGTCACTGCCAGGCTTCCTCGACCAAAAATGGATACTGCCTCCTTCGGCACCAACAAAGCCAAGCCCTCCATCATCTGTTAGCAAGAGAAAAATGTTCCCAATGTAGCTGCAAAACATGTTGTACGGTGGCTAAACTATATCCAAGCTATGCTACTTATCCACATCGAACTCAAGGATGTGAATGTCATTGAACAGCCAGTAGAGTATATATGTTTCCGACTAGAGCTGGCAGCCTCCCGTCAATGTATGCATGTGGTATGGCAACTGAGGTGACATCACCCTAGACGCCGGTAGGTCTCTGACACGAAGATGCTGGTAGAGGTGACATAGTCATGGTCGTCGGTGAACGCAAAGGCCACGAGGTATGGGCCTGAGTGGTAGTCGTCGTGGCCAAGGGCGTGGGCAGGGATTTGACCTTGAGAGGCATCGGGGTTTGTAGGTTGGAGTTTTCAGATATTGAAATCAACAGCTACTGCTCCATAGAACGAAATGAACGGCGTGCATCAGGCTGGGTCCGATCAAGTCAACAAGGAGTCAAAACCGTTACGCATATGTGTCTATGAGTCTGCATCGGAGATGGTCAGAGGGAGAAATACGCAGTTGTCCGATGGTGAGTTCACTTCGCCGCGTTACTCATCCCCGCCACTCCCTTCGACTCGGTTTCGCCCGTGCCCTCCGCTTCTGCTCCTCTCTCGAGTTTGGCTCATGGCACCATCTCGCAAGCGCCCAGCGCTGGATCAAGAATCGAGCGACGGTGCCTCCTCCTTCGTGCTGGCCATGAGATGCCATGCAACACTATCTTCATCTCATAGGGCTGCAAGACACAAGAACACCCCCCCGTCAGTCCTTAACACCTTCAACTTGTGATCACTTTGATTTTCCACCAGAGCTTTGTATTTCTTGAATGCCGCCATTGCATCACACTCGTATTTAATCACATGAATCCACATCATCGTACTGAAGTTATCAACCAGGAGTAAGAAGTACTTGTTGTCGGCGCTTGTCTATGGTGTGACTAGCCCACACAGATCCATGTGCACCAATTCTAGGTGCTAAACCACATGGCACACTGTCTGACCAGGGAATGGAAGCCATGCTTGCTTGGTGACCATGCAACCAATGCACAGCTGTGTCAGATGCATAATCTTTGGTAGCCCAATAGCCATCTGCTTCCTTTCGTGGACTTTAGAGCTTGGAAGTTGAGGTGGCTAAGCTGAGCATGCCATAGCCAGGCTGGACCTATGAGACTCACTGCCAGGCATATAGGCTTGCAAGTCTAGAGAGAAACCTTGTATAGCCGGTTGCATGAGTGCTCAACTTTGATTAGCAACACGCCACTCTTGTCACACACCCACAGGAATGTGCCGCGCAAAACTACTTCGCTTCCTTCCTCAGCTAACTATCCAAGGTTTATAATGTTGTTGTGCAAGCTCGGAATAAAATATGCCTTAGATAATAGACATTGCTCGCCATTCTTGTAATTCAGCAGCCTGGTTCCCTTCCCTCTAATCTAGACAGCGGATTCATCACACTTGCCCAGTGATGCTTTCATCAAGTTCGTTGAACTTACTTTTCTTGCCAATCACGTGGTTACTTGCACCACTGTCAAGGTACCACACATCTGACCCGGCACTCATAACATTACTCGTGCTTAGTGCCGGTTGCTCGTTGCCTTCAATCAGTAGTACCATCCCTCGCATCTCCATGTAGATAACCATGAGGAGTGCCCATTCATCTTCTTGAGTACGAATGAGATTGGCTTCTTCTCAATTGCGATGAGGTTTGAGGCACTTAGAGGCGTAATGGCCATAGTTGTTGCAATTAAAGCATCTCACCTTGCTTTTGTTGAGGCTACCGGAGGAGCCACAACCCTCATCACCCTCCTAGTGAGATGCATTGCCACTCTAGCCTCCCTTGATGCCACCACACCCACGACCGCGTCCCCGACTGTGGCCACGGCCATGGCCATAACCTCCATTCCCGCCATGCACCTTGGCATCCAAGGAGGATTCACCTCCTTGAGTAGGAAGTGCGAGCCATCAGCATCCAAGGATATTGATACGTTCGTCATAGGCCTTGAGATGCCTAACAGCTTTTTCCAGAAACATATTATCAATGTCTCTGAATTGCTCGATTGTTGAAATGACCTGCAAGAACCACCCAGCATTGCCAGAAGAAGCTTCCTCATGACATACGCTTCATCCATCCTATCACCTAGGGAGCCTCATGGTGAAATCATCAATGGTTTCATCGACCTTCATCCAAAGATCCTCGAATTCGGTTTTGAAGGATTGCACTCTTGCTTTCTTCACTCGATCCACCCTGAGATGTTTGGTCTTCAGAGTATCCCACGTTTCTTTCACCATCTTCTTCTCGCCAATCAACAATAATGCATCCTCAGGATTGCCTTGATAAATTGCTGCCAACGCCATCTTATCTCTCTTGACTTCTATGGCCACACTGGCCGCTGGCTCAATGGCATCCCAGATGCCTTGCACCTCCATATAGACCTTCATCTTGATGGCCCACGCTATGTAGTTATTCCTTGAAAGCATGGGTTACTAAAGTGAGATGAAGCCATCCCTGGCCGCCGTCCTCTCCACGATCAACAGCATGGCCAGCAAATCGCCATTGCCGCCGATTGTGTTGCCATCCTTCGACATGCTCTTGTGTCCTCAAGCTCTGATACCAAGTGTTAGAATCAGCCTCAGATCGATGAACATGTCCTACACAGAATTCAGACGAAGCTTTGAATTTTATACTCACACGAGAAGTGGCTAACAGAGGACGGCAATATTCAGAATAGAGAAAAGTTCAGGACTGAGCAGTACTGGGAACAGTACTTCAATTGCTCTGTATTGCCTTGTCAAATGAGACACATTATAGAGAAGAAACTTAGGGCCTATTCTTTTTTTTGCTACAGCTTATGGCTTTTGGCTGCGGCTTGTGGCTTTTAGGCTGTTCGTGTGAGAGATTACAAAGTAACTGAAACTCATGTGCGGTTTTTGCCGATATAAATTAAATCAGTACAATATATACTACAATTAACTAGTAGACCTCATCTTAAAAAGACACTCTGTTTAAAAGCTAATTACTATAGAAAAGCCAAAAGCTGAAAAAGAACAGTCCCTTCTGAACTTGACTCAATTCAGCTTACAGCTTACACTTAACTACTAAACTGCTACTTGCCAATCGTACGGAACATAACAGACTCAACACCTCTAGATACGCATACTTGCGTGACCCCGATCTAAACGCACCCACTAAGTGCAGCATGCTAAAACATAGTCATACTAACACTTCTGACTAGGGCTGTAAACGAGTCGAGCTCGAGCGAGCTTGGCCTTCCGAGCTCGAGCTCGGTAGAAGCTCGAGTCGAGCTCGAGTTGGGGTCCGAGCCTGGACCTGGGCTCGAGCTCAGCTCGGCCTAAGCTCGAGTAGGTTCGAGCTCGGCTCGTTGAAGCTCGATAACAATTAAAATAATTTATTATGCACTATTTTTCAATAATAAGAAATTTTTAAGCTCGAGCTCGGCTCTAGTAAGCTCGATAACAGCCAAAATAATTCAAATACACACTAATTTTGAATAATAAGACAAGCTCGAGCTCGAGTTGGGCTCGAGTAAGCTCGGTAAGAATTAATATATATTACTATTTAAGCTCAAATCGGGGCTCGCGAACTATTCGAGCTCGGCTCGGTGAAGCTCGCGAGCTCGAGATTAAGCTCGAGTTCGGCTCGTTTAAAGTTTGAACCGAGCTCGAATCGAGCCTAGAACGAGCCGAACTCAAGTAACTCGCGAGCTTCGAGCTTTTTTTACAGTCCTACTTCTGACTCAGCCGAACAGGGCGGCCTGCTGATCGAGACCAAATCAACTAAGTCAGTGCCTCGCAAAAAAAACTAAGTCGGTAATTATTGGTTACATCGACGACTACGAGATGCTCGGGCAGGGCGCGTACGGGGTCGTGCGCAAGGCACGTGACCGCCGCACCAGCGACAATGTGGCGGTGAAGTGCGTTCGCAGCGCTTCCGACCACTGCGAGATCTTCCATGAGGCCGGCTGCCAGGCCACGTGCCGCGGCCACCCATCCATTGTGGAGATCAAGGACGTCGCCGAGGACGCCAAGACAGGGGACAAGTTCCTCGTCATGGAGTTCGTCGGCCCCAGCCTCCGCGAGCATATCTGGTGGGCGCGATCCGAGGAGCTGACGCGCGTGATGTTGCAGAAGCTGGTGGGCGCGGCCAACGAGATGCACGACGCCGGCATCATCCACCGGGACATCAAGCGAGAGAACGTCATCGTCGGCCCGCTCGGCGAGCTCAAGATCTGCAACTTGAGGTGGCGATTCCGGTGAAGCCGACCGGCAAGCCATACGAGGAGGGCCATGTCGGCATGATGATCTACAGCTCGCCGGAGCAACTCACGGGCAGCCAGTACTACGGCACCACCGTGGACATGTGGGCGCTCGGGTGCCTGATGGCCGAGCTCCTCACCGGCGAGCCCTTGTTCGACGTGGCAACAGGGGATGAGCTTCTCACCGAGGTGTTCGACCTGCGGGACCAACGGGGGATGAGCTTCTCGCAGAGCATGGGCCGTCGGCGTTCGAGAGCGTGTTGGAGGCCGGGCGCGAGGTCCTGGCCGGCCTGCTGGCGTTCCAACCCCGACGAGAAGCTCACGGCGGCGGCCATGCTGGAGCACCAATTGTGCGCGGAGGATGCAGAGTCTGCTGCGGAGCACCCTGGCTTTGTCCATCTTGGCATAGCCTGTCAGTGACTGTTAGCTAGTCACCTCGGACTCGGGAGAGCTAATGAGCTAGCTTCTTGTAGTAGTTTGTATAGTGTGTCTATTGCAGTGTCATAAATTGATTCTTGTAATCTTGTTCATTTGTTTATTTGTAGCTTAATTACTTGGCAGGAAGCAATGCAATGTTGCTTCCTCGTTTTTGTTTATCGAGTAATTTTGTAACATGGAATGGAATGCCACCTGTTCAATAAAATTATGAGTTTATTCTGTGAAGCTGTGATTGTGAGTGCTAATTTGTTGATTTAGTGTCCTCGCTTCTTAAATCTAGAAACACTTTATGATGTAATGTACTAGGAGAAATTGTATCATTTAAGCATCTAGATAGAGAAAAGGAGTGGTAAGGTTATCGTCCCAAGCCCCAACTACAACCGTAATGGCTATTGAAGTATACCTCGGTGTACCTGCTTCAGCTGATAGACTTCATTTTGTCAGATTAGGAGTTGTTGGTTGACAAAATAGATAAAAGTTTGGATTTTTGGTTGACAATGTCAGAACAGCACTATGGCAAGAGGCTGTTAAAACCAAGTATTTGGGAAAGAGAAGAAATTTTTTGCCCAAGTGAAGCATAAGCCAAGTGACTGGAGATGTTGATGCTGAGACATTTTTTCACCAGGCACTGTAGATAAGAGAGTCAGGGACTTCAGACCAATTAGTCTCATTCACAATGTATCCAAAATCATTACAAAAATCTTGGCACTACGGCAGACATCCTACATGAATGAGCTTATCTCCCCAAGCCAAAGTGCCTTCATTGGAAGGAGATGCATTCAAGACAACTACCTCTATATCAGCAACCTAGCAAGAAGATACCATCAGAACAGAATGCCATGCCTACTCCTCAAGCTCGATATTGTGAAAGCCTTCGACTCAGTTAGTTGGGAATACCTACTTCATCTTCTGGAAAACATGGGTTTTCCGATGCGCTGGAGAGATTGGGTCTCATGGCTCCTATCTACTATACCTCGAAAATTCTTCTAAATGGAGTCCCAGGGATAAACTACAACACCACAGAGGCATCCGACAGATGACCCACTATCTCCATTCCTCTTTATCTTAGCGATCGACCCGCTACAAAAAAATTTGGACATCACAACAGAACATTCTGCTTTACGAGCCCCAGGGGGTCGTCCAATCGCCCTCCAAACCTCTCTTTATGCGGATGATGTTGCCACCTTCCTTGTACCTAAGCAACAAGATGCATGCACCCTCGTCCAAATCCTACAACAATTTGGCAATGCAACAGGTTTGTGTACCAATCTTCAGAAAAGCTAGGTGGCACTAATAAGCTATGACCAGATCGACCTACGACAGATATTGATTGACTTACCTATGCAACATGCCTGTTTCCTGATGAAGTATGTAGGCCTACAGCTCGCAATCAAAAGACTTCGCAAGGTTGACTTCGAAGTACTGTGAGACAAATATGTGAGCCGTCTCACAGGATGGCGTGGCAAATTGATGACTCTAGCATGCAGGAAAACCCTAATAAAATCCGTTCTAACACCCCAGTCGACCTACTTACTTACATCCATTAAGGCACCGAAATGTGTGATCAAAACACTTAATAGATGGATAAGACGCTTCCTCTGAGCTGAGAAGAGTAGCAACTAGTGGGTGGAAGTTGTAAGGTCAATCGGGATAGAGTTTGTAGGCCTACACAGGTGGGAGGATTGGATCTCCTGGAACTAGAGCGCTTCGCCAGCGCCCTCAGACTTAGATGGCTCTGGCAAGAATGGGGAACCCAAATCAAACCTTGGCAAGGAATGAAAACCCCATGCGACAACCTAGATCGCCGTCTCTTTGCAGTGGCCACAACCATAACAATTGGCGACGGTAAGAAGACATTATTCTGGACCTCCTCTTGGGCTGGCGGCAACTGACTTTGTGATATCACGCCCTTGATTTTCAAGGCTTCCAAGAGGGAAAAAAAAGCATCCTATAGACTGCCTTAACAGGGAACAACAAGCTTCGTCACCTAATATGGACGGCTGGCATAACACCACAGCATATACACGAACTAATCTTCATCTGGGGACACAGGTCCGTGATTACTCTACATGAGGTAGTCGACGACACAATCACATGGAACCTAACTACCAATGACACATACACGGCCACCTCAGCATACAAAGCATAGTTCTTTACGACGGTTCAAACCACCATGAACCGTCTAATCTGGAAAACTTGGGTGCCACAGAAATATAATTTTTTTTTGTATGGTTGGCCTTACAAAATAGACTGTGTACCGTGGACCGACTGGACAAACGTGGCTGGCCTAACCAACTTACGTGCCCCCCCCCCCCCATGTAGACAGGAACTAGAATCTTCCATGCACCTCCTGGTAGGATGCCGCTTCACCATAAGAATTTGGACCTCTATAGCATAATGAACTGCTTACGACTCCATTAACCCGGCTTCCTGGCGGGCATTCTGTTCGGTCCGAGATTGGTGGGAGGAGGTTGTTCTATCACCTGGAACACCGTGGAAGGCAATGGCATCACTAGTGATGCTTGTCACTTGGCAAATTTGGAAATAACAGAACACTTGCATTTTCCATTTGACAGTAACTGCACTCCGCTCTTGATCCCCACCATTAAGGACGAAGTCGGAGCCTGGGCACTAGCGGGGCCCAAGAGGCTACTGGAGCTCACAATATTTCCTGTAACAACATTTTAGTCTCTCTTTTAGGCCAATTTCTTGCCGCAACACTCTACCTCTTGTTTTTCTCAGACCGTTTATTGTTTTCGTTCTCCCTTTGAATTGAATACAACGCAGTCCTCTGCCCAGTTCAAAAAAAAAAAACGTCAACAGCTGTTGGACGGTTGTGCTGATGTGGTGTTGAAAATTGAACTGGATAAGTTGGTGTGGGTAATTGATCCCAGTGCAAAGTCTGCGTATAAGAAGATGATGGAAAACTAAGGGTTAAAGATACATCTCAGAAACTATACGACGTAAAAAAAATAAGAATTGATGATAGGAGGGGTAGTAATTATTTGCATGAATTTCACACGTCATTCACACGTGCATACCCACTACGTGCACAAGCTAGAAATTTTGTGAAGGCTAAAAGATCTTATAGAGTGTAGGCACATGTTTTTCTATTTCCTACTAGACGCACATATGCGCATGTAGCTTGATTAGGAAAAAGGAGTTAGCAATTGTAGATGTTTGATCTGTATCGATCTGCCCCAAATTCAACACACATACACACCTATATTTGCACGGATTAAGAAGAAAGAAATAGCAAGAATCATCCAGTTCATTGGGATGTACTGACCTTTCATGAAACGAGTAGTGCTCATTGTACTGCAAATCCATTAGTCGCACACATGGGACACACTTTACATCAACTTTGCGTGCCGATCGAATGCCACCGACGAAAAAGTGGCATTGACTTGCATGCATGTACTTAATTATACGCTGCATGCATGTGCCGCAACAAACTGTGTGGACCTACGTACCTATGAATCTACCAACCGTTCGATCGAGAGGCACGTACGTGATCAAATCATGCATGCAATGGACGGCCTTAATCCGCAACCTGAAAATTCGGCGCCAAAATTGAATTAGCCGATCTCTCGCATCACTCCGCCACCCTTTCACGACCAGATCGATCAGTGCTGACGCCTATATAAACTATGCGTTGCCTCCCCTTGCTCTTCATCAACCCATCACACACAAAGCAATATATCTAAGGATCAACAATGGCATCTCGCAGAGTTCTCCTCAGCGTTTGCGCCGTTCTGATGGCGGTCGCCGTGGTGAACGCTGAGGGCGAGGCGGCGTCGGTCGTCGTCGGCCTGGCCAAGTGCGCCGACTGCACCAGGAAGAACATGAAGGCCGAGGAAGCTTTCAAGGGTAAGATATATAGACATATTGCGTTGCGTGTGCTTCACTTACTAGTACAAACCGTGTCACTGCACCTATGTATATAGTGAGAGAGCTCACTGTTGTTTTGCCATGCATGTACTACTTTTCAGGTCTCCAGGTGGTCATCAAGTGCAAGAACAGCAAGCGCGAGTACGAGAGCAAGGCCGTCGGCGACGTAGAGAAGTCCGGCGCCTTCAGCGTCCCCCTCGCCGCCGACCTCCATGGCGCCGACTGCTTCGCGCAGCTCCACAGCGCGGCGAACGCGCCTTGCCCCGGGCAAGAGCCGTCCAAGATCGTGCCACTGTCCAAGGGCACCTTCATCGCCGTCGCCGGCAAGGCGCACTACCCGTCCGCGGAGTGCTCCTCGGCGACCATCTGCGGCCCGATCAAGAAGTACTTCTTCGACTTCTTCCACAAGAAACCCGTGCCGCCCAAGCCGGAGCCCAAGCCACAGCCCAAGCCGGAGCCCAAGCCGGAACCCAAGCCGGAGCCCCACCCGATTAAGAAGTTCTTCGACCACTTCCACAAGAAGCCCGTGCCGCCCAAGCCGGAGCCCAAGTCGGAGCCCAAGCCGCAGCCCCAACCGGAGTACCACCCTGCCCCTCCCACGCCGACGTACGGGTCGCCGTAGTCGCCGACTTCGATCTACCACCCTCCAGTCCATCACTACAATTAAACTGAAGGGTACTGATCAGTGATCGACGTTGCTATCGATCAGTTGCATGCATGTGTCGTTTGGTCTTTCTATGGTTTCCTGCCCTGTTTGTCTCTTCAGAATAATGGTTGTGAGATAAGTGTGTCAGACAGGTGTGTGGGTGTGTTTGTTCATTTATTGAGATATGTGATCTCTATGAAGTAATTTAATCTATGACATCAAAATGGCGTAAGGTATTTACTTTGACGTTTATCTGAAAACTTAGATTTCCATTGAGCCACACCATCATAAATGTTCCGCCCGATGGCCATGATTAACAGATTAAGAACAAATTGTTGGAAAATAAGCGGTTTTAGCAATATTTTAAGATTAGTTTCAGATATAAGTAATAACAGTAAAGCATATGTCCAGCTAACACTAAATGATATGAAGATTAAATAAATATCTCTCAACATAGATATAGCATTCAGGTCATTTAAACAAAACAATATACTTAACTGATCAAAATAGTGAGTATTTGAAAACTGCATAATACACAGATTATATTTTAAAAATTGCTCTCAATTGAGGAGTTGCTTAAGTTCTAAAACTTGGCCTTCTGAACTCTTGTCAGCAAATCGGCAATCAAAGAGACTGTTGGATCGAAATCGGCAACAGAGGGGGGTGAATGTTGCTTTTAAAAATCGCCCCGAGTATTCGCACCTCTTTCTTCTCCGATAGCTATGAAAGCTATGAAGACAGAAGACATTCGCTTGTTGGAAGCTAAAAATAATTTTGCCGATGACCAAAGATACTCACGAAAGATGCAAGGCTTAGACCGGCAAAAATTTCAGAACATAGACTTCACTAACCAACCAAGGAAACGGATTCTTCGCTGCTGAAAACTGAAGCTGAAAAAGGCCCAAAAGAGAAAAACTGCTGCTGCAAAAAGCACTAAAAATGACTATTTTTGCTGCTGAAATTGAGCCGAACTGCAGAGAAATCAGCAAGTACTGGAAATGGATTGCGGCTGTAAAGTCTCAAAGATAACAGTTCTTGCTGCCAAGAAAAAGGTACAGCCGAGAGCAATAAATGAGCAGCCAACTATATGCAATAATACATACTATTTTTACTGCTGTCCATTAGCTGGATTAAAGAGGAGAAAACACGTTTGAAGTGTTAATCCGTGAGCTACTAAAGGACTAAAGAGGAAACTTGAGCACTGCCAAAGCAAAGAAAATAAAGGGGAAAGCAAACAACAGAAAACAATAAATCTGTCCCAGCCGAACTACCAAAGCAAAAGATAGTTTGCCAAGAAAGAACAGCACGGAGGAGAAAAAGAAACTGCAGGAAATCAGTACTATCGGCAGCTGTGAAATGAAGCTATTCTTGCATGCCAAAAGCATAAAGTACTAGCAGCCGAAAATAGTAATCAGCCAAGAACAACAAAAGGAATCGGGCTGCAAACCAAAATTAGAGAACTACTGCTGAAGAGCTCAAATGAGATAGATGACTGAAACAAACAATAAAAGAGAGCAAATCAAACATCAGAAGAAGAACACAGAGAGATACATATGACAATAATAACTCAGAACAGATGGAATCTTCATATTGAAACAAGGATTACAAAATAGATCACTATCAATACAACCCCATACGCATAGAGAGCATAGAGAGAAACTCACGCCTTCTCTCTTTCTCTCTTCCTCAACAAACAAAGGCTAGAAGTAAGAACCCTAATACATCTCACAAGCCATCTCTCTACAAACACACTCTCATATCTCATCTCATTTTTCATAGACTCATTTCATGCATTCACTAATGGGTTTACAACACACTTTACCCATTAGTTCTCAACAACTCATGGCGCACCTTCCAGGAAGCTTCCTCATTCCTTGCCCTCCAAGCCACGCAGCCACCTCGAGTCTTCGCCGTCTTCGGCACACCTCGACCGTTTTGACCTCGGCACCGCCCGCGCCTAGTCCGGTCATCCCGTGCCTCGCCACGACTCCACCTCGATGTCCTGCAGCCATCACAGACAAGAAACAAATCACATAGCATCGCTCAAAATATTGTAACCATACATTAGCATCAAACGAAATATTAAACATGAAAAAGCCAAAACCTGTCGAATCAAAAGAATAAGCATCCTTAGCACTTCGACCAAGTTTGACCAAGTCCGACCGAAGCCGATTGCACCGCGCAACGACATGGTCCAAACCACACAAACTAAACTCGACTTTCCTAAAATAGATGTCAATTACTCATCACACAATCGGGGTCACCTCCACATGGTCTATCAATCTCCCCCTTGATGAGTATATTGACAAACCCAGAAAAGGCATAAAGTTGAGTTTGTTTTGAAAGTCATACATGGTCCAAGAGAAATCAAATAAGCTTATGACCATGTCGACAAGGAGCAAAAACAGAAAGAGCAAGTTTTCCTCAAAAGCTCCAGAAAATCATTGAAATAGCTTTTTCTCCATTAATCTCCCCCTTTTGACAATAAAATCATCAAGATGAAAGGAAGAGATAATCAATTATGAGAATGGATGGAATAGCTGAATTTTATTTAATCTAAGCATTTAGAGCCATGAAGATTATCCAAAATGACCGTGGAGTATTACATCAAGCCATAACACGCATAAGAATGCTATCAAGATCGTGACCATACATGTATAATCAAGCTAAGCCGAATAAGTCACAATCTGAAAATTAGTCGAATTTCTTAGCACGTCAAGTCAACCATGATTATAGTCTAGCTAAAGGTATCCAAAGATGATGCAGGCCATGTCAATAATCTAAGTGGAACCAAGAAGCTAGTATTGACTCAATTTAGAGTGCTACAAGTTCAAGAATAAGACATTTGTTTAAGTACTTGAAAGCCCTGTAATTTTAGCAAATTGAGCGCAATTGACATGTTTTTCTTTAGAAATCTCATTAGTGTTTCCAACCAGATTTTTTGTTTAGTCATGTGCTAGACCTCAAGCCTTATGCAACCACTCCAAGCGAGAAGCTTAAGAAGATAGTCTTGGTCATCCAAAACTCCCCCTGAGTTCTTGCCTAGTGCAATGGCAAGCAGTCTCATGAGAAAGATTTGGTGAGATCAGTTTTTCGCACAAAAGAGATCTTTTTGCATTTTCATGAATATAAGACTTGTACTAACTCATGCTTCATCAACGTACTTGGCCTCTACGGTGGACTGTGCAACACCGGACTACTTCCTTGAAGACCAGGAAACAAGAGAAGTGCCAATGAAATGGCAGGTGCCAGAAGTGCTCTTCCTATCTATCCTACAGCCAGCAAAGTCTACATCCGAGTAGGCTCTCAAGTCCATTTGCAAGGCCCTTCCTCCAATTGTAGTAACAAAATTATCAAAAAAATTCAACCAATCTGATGGTACCCCACACAGCGAGTAAACTCCAGCAACAACCGTGGTGCTCATATGAATCAAGAGCTTTTATGGGGATGCATCTTGCTTCAATTACACCAACTGCCTTCACAACAATAGCGAAACAAAAAAATTACCTTGTTGCAACAAAAAAAATACCCAAATGCAACAAATTTCCTTTAAGAAACAACTTGCTATAAGATTTGGGAAAAGATATATTGCAACAAACAAAAATAGTACTTGCAACAATGGATAAACGGTACTGCAACAATTGTTTGATGGAAAATAGTAGGAGAGAGTCCTACTGTGCTATATTAAATAGATAATGATGTACAAAAAGGAAACAACAAGCAAGAAGGGGAAGAAGGGAGGAAAAGCAAACACACAAACTAAATCAAATGGAGCTAATCCAACATAAAAGTTAAGAGTGAGATGCCGGCTTGATTCTAAGGAGCAGCAAAGAAGCCTCCAATCTGAGCCTAGAAATCCAGTCTGAGAGATTATGCCTCTGTTGTTGAAAGATAAGCTCGTTCCTAGTTTTCCAGATGATCCAAGCAGTGAGAATAAATTTCTCCATGAAGAGTTGCCTTATAAAGTTTGCTTTTGTATTTAGGACTCATGTTGAATTATCTAGATCAGCTTCCCTTGGAATCCAATTGTATTCTAACATTGCAGGGAGAAGGGGCATTGAAAAAAAGGTGTGTAATGGTCTCAGCAATTTGGCCATCGTAGCACATAGTGTATATTCCCATCAGTGATGAAGTTCTTCCATCTGAGCATATCCTTCATATTGAGTTGATCTTTGGGAAGTAGCCGCACGAAGAACTTTTGCTTCATGAAGCATCTATTCTTCCAGATGAGCGGGAAAACTGGTGAGGTGGAAAGAAGTTTGAACTGGTAAGTATACCATTTTCATGAGGAGAAATTAGAGTGCCCCCCAAATGTAGGTCCATTGGTCCAGAATATTTTACCTGAACACCATTTGATCCATAAGATGTAGGAGTTGGAGATATTCTAGTAAGCTTGGTGTGAAGGAGGCAACTAAAATGCATTGTGAGGCTCATGTAGCTGCATATAGTTTTTGACAGAGATGTTCTGATTTGAAGCCAAAAGGTACAATTTGGGAACTTTGCAGAGAGCATATTTCCATTCCAACAGTCTTTCCAAAACAAAATGTCTTGACCATTTCCAAGTTGTCCCACAGCAATGCCCCTAAATTGGTTGATGCTTTTGATGATGTCCCTCCACCAAAATAAACCACAGGTGCTAGCGGCATGAGGAACCACATTTGAGTAGTGTTTGCACTAGATCAGGTTGACCCAGGGAACCTCCACTCTCCCATAGAACTTGTGTAAGTGTTTCAAAAGCAGTCCTTCATTTAGAGTCTGCAGGTTGAGGATTCCTAATCCTCCTTTATTCTTGGGTTTGCATACATTCTCCCAAACTGCCAGTGAATTACATCGGCCTTGTAGGTCTCTAGAGCCTCTCCAAAGACAATGTCTTCTAGCTTTATCAATGTGGTTTAACACCTTCTTGGGTAACCGGAGTATGCACACGTGATAAATGGATTGAAGAGAGAGAACTTCATTAACAATTGTTAACCTTCCTCCATAGGACAATAAGCTCGTCGTATCAGCTAGACGTCGCTATATCCTGTCAACTAGAGATAAGAAATCCTTCACTTTTGGTCTTGTTGTCCCCACCGAAAGTCCTAGGTATTTAAATGGCATAGATCCAATTTTGCATCCAAACACTCCTGCTAGATTAAATACTTTGTCCAGTGGAATATTGATGGGGATTAGCACAGATTTATGGAGATTTACCCTGAGGCCTATAGGGCCAGAGAAGGATTGAAGGAGTCCTCTAAGGCAAAGGAGTTGTCTAGAGCATGCCAGCATGATAATTAGATTGTCATCTGCGTACTGAATTATTGGGTAGTATGCATTTCTGAGTGGTGGAATTGGATGTTTGAGGAGGTCCCTTCTAGCTGCTTCATTTATAATTGACTGAAGGATATCTGCCCCAAGGACAAATAGTATTAGTGACAACGGGTTACCTTGACTGACTCCTCTTTTGCATTGAAAAGACCTTCCAGGTACCCCATTTGTGAGTACTGATGAGTGACCAGATGATAGAATATTTGAAATCCATGACATCCATTTGTGAGGGAATCACTTTGCTCTCATTATTGCCATAATTGCTTCATGCTCAATTGTATCGAAGGCTTTTTTGAAGTCTAGTTTGAGGATTATGACCTCTTTTTTACTCTGCTTGCATTGATGTATGTACTCAAAGGCCCAGGCCAGACAATGAAAGATTAAAGAGTGAATCAAATTCCTTCTGTATCTTTCAGTTGCAAGAGCATGAAAGTATTTGGTGTTTTCATCACCTAGTTTTGCCCATCGAGAGGTGCATCTCTTTTTCCAGTACTTGTGTTGGTAATCTAAGAGTCTTGTGGAGTGAGCTTTGATTATGGTTCTGAAATTATTCTCCTCGAGGAATAAACGCCTCTGTTCTTCCAATTTGTCCACGAAAAGAATCATAATATTATAGATCAGAGTTTAAATTACACCACGTCGGGCGACAGTTTACAAAAAAGCCAAACAAGCCAAATGTCTACATCATATTGCGAACAGCAGAAACGAAAGCAAATGTAAGACCATAGCCCACATGCGACTGGGGGTAAAGTGTGCAATATATACTATCTAAACCTAGGTAATATATGTGCACACAATCTCCATCAAGCCTTCTTGTCTAGGACCCAAAAACGTAGAAATCACCCTAATTTCCTTCATTATTTCCTCCATCAGCAGCTGGGGTATCTTCATGAGTATAGTGGTCCTGGGTTCCTGTTTCTGATTTAGTAAGGCGAGTGTGAGCACATATCCACTGTGCTTAGTGAGCCAACACACAGTATGCAATAGTTAACATGCATGGCTTATCAAGAAAAGACTCGAGTTTATTTTGTTTTGCCATAAATTGTTTTTAAATACAATACTTAAAAAGTTCCTAAGACCTGGCAGTTTGAACTCATGACTTAATTTTTTTGTAAAATAAGACCATCATATTAGCGATACAAATTCCATCTACCATTACATGGCATCTGCACCATATACTAGCTTTCAGCATTATATCTGCTTACCTTATCACTGGGACGACACCCAGGGCAAATCAAACTAGGGCTTACCGCTACCCTCCAATTTTCTAATCGCTCCCATAAAGCACTTTGAAATGGAACTATATCTAATTATGTCCCCATGTCCGCCCTTGACCGTGGGCACGGCTATTCGAATAGTTTTCTAGTCTATAGAGTTTGCACACTTTACCCACAAGAGAAAATATGCTCGTTGCCCCACATGATTCCTTGGCCATGCGGTTGAGTAGATCATCACAAGGCTGTTATAATGTATTTTTCCTAGCAGAGTTACGTTCGCTAAGGTTTCACTCCCTTCGGGGTACGACCACCCTTCCAGGAGCCCCCTCTTGCGCCGTCACGTCGGAGAATGTGGCCATCCTCTGTCTGCCCGTGGTCACACCGGCGCAACCCTTACTAAGTTGATGTAAATTAGTTATCCCTGCCTACAATTTGCCAGCTTGTGGTTGTACTTGTTTTACACAGAAGGTCATGACAGGATTCAGTCCTTAGGTCTATCTGTGCGGTTATACCACTATCCATTTTGTGCTTCCACTGCACCACTCACACCCCTGAACCATCCGCCCAGATAAGTAAGCAAGTTGGGGTTTTTGGGAACATAAAATATCCTTGGCAAATATACCAAACATTTCCACCATATCCTCCCAAATCAGTTTCTCATGGTTTAAAGGTAATGTTTTGGGACATTTTTGATGCCCCCGAATATCTAAGCAATACTAAGCATAGTGAATAGTTGTGGACTTAGTACACTATTTTTACGATGCGTGAAAAGTTGGATAAAAATTAGCAAACCAAACAAAATCTCACCAAAAATTCAAATGAGCTTCAAAAATCATGGTTTCGATTCCATTGGATAGATCTTGAATTTAGAAATTTGTTTCACTCAATTTGGAGTTAAAATGAATATGTTATGCCCTTTTAAAGTTATCAGTTCAAATAAATCCAGAAAATAACAGAAATCTGACAAGTGGGGCCCACAACCGAATTTTAATTTTTTTTATTCTCTTTTATCTGTGCCTATGACAGGTGGGGTCCAGTTTCCGTTTAATTAAAGGAAGTGGGGTCCACCTATCAGTGAGAGGTTTGGAATAATAAACCGGTATCAGTATGAATGGCAGTCTGTTAACCGTTAATCAGGTGTTTTAATCATCATTAACATTAATGATGTCCTAACCGGCCAGCAACAGTATCGTCTTCCTCCGGCCGTGTGACGGCGAGCTCGCCGCCGGCGGAGGAAGCGGCGGCCGGCCCTGGGCATTCCAAAAATGGAATGCTCATGCTCGCGTGCACGCCTGGGCTGGGTCCCACGGACCAATTTGGCGGTGGTGACGGCCAACGATGACCGAGGGCGGCGACGGAACAGGGGAGGAGGTGTTACGGTAGTGCATGGCATAAAAACTCAATTAACTCATAATGGAGCATCTCGACGAGGTCAGGAAGCTACCTCGGTGGTCGGCTTGGCTTAGGAGTGGTTGTGGTGGTCTGACGGCGTGCGGTGGTGGCGAACGGAGGAGGTGCATAGCGCCGATGAAGAGGAGTTGGAGAGAGGCTCGGCTGAGGGCGGTGGTGACTTCGCGACACCCTGAGGGTGCTCTGGCTCAACAGAATTGGCCTGGGTTGGCTCCAATCGACGGTGGGCCAGATGGTCGGAGTTGGGGAAGATCGGGCTTGCCGACGAACTACGGTGCTTGGGCGTTCAATTGCTCGAGGTGGGAGGCAGAGGGAAGTGTGGCGATGCGGATGGGAGGCCGTACGACTTTCATAGGCGGCGGGGCTAGGCTGGCAACGGGCGACGGTCGTGCGGTCACGTCGGGGGCAGGCGGCGGTGGTAGGGCTGTGGCGGGATTTTGTGCGATTTGCGTGTGACCTCTCAGTGCTGACACTCACAGCTTTGCGCCGCGCCCGTTGGCTGACAGAGCTTTTGTGCCGCATGGCCGAGCAACGCGACGGGGCGAAGGAAACGTTGGGTGGTGGCGCCGTACCGTGGGCGGGGTGGTCAAGCTGGGGGCGGTGATGGTTTCGCGGGCACGCCAGCCGGGTGAAGTGACTTGTGGGCGGGAAGATGGCGACGGTGGCCGGCGAGCAGAGACAGGCGGCGATGACGCGGCTTTGGCCGAGGCAGAAGGAAGGGGGAGGGAGATGGAGATGGGCTGGGCCGTTTCGGCCAGGCCGTAGGCTCTCCCATTTTTCTTTTTTTTTCTTTTTTAATTATTTTATTTTACACAAGTACAAGTACATTTTCTTATTTTGTTCATTTGCTTGCTCACTTATTTTCATACCTTTATTTTCCTCATTGCTAAGCTCACCTTAGTATATGTCTAGTATGACACATGTATTTATATATATACATATACACATACTTGCATTTTATTTATTTACCTTATTGTTATGCCAAAATGGAATCATATATTTCAATTCAGGTTTCTCCCTTCTTTTGATGGATCATCTTTTCAGATTCGGATTTAAAATTATAGATTTCCATTATTTCCATATGTCCTTGGTGACTTAGTAATGTTGGTTTTATTTTTCATGAATTTCTTCAATTATTGAAACCTCCACCAAAATTTAAAGAAACACCATCAAAATTCCAAATTTCAAGAAAATTCATTCCAAATAATTCAAAGGCTACACATGTTCAAATTCAAATTTTTGGGATGTTACAATGTACTCTTTCCTCTTTCCTGGATATCACTCACCAATCAGCTTATATAGTCTGGCCCATCGGCTCTAGGTTTTGCAAATGAACACCAATGATTCAAACTAGATTTGATTTGTGACAACACAATTGATTAGGAGATGGCTTAATGTTTCTTCCTCTTGTGCATAAAAACAAGTACCTTCATTGGGCGATCCTTGTTGTGACAATCTGTTTGCTATCCAACATCAATGCCACAAGTGCCTCTGGAAGTGCAAAGCTCCATTGCGCTTCAAATTCTTCTTGTGGTTGGCCCTGCATAAAAAATATCTTACGACAGACATACTGCAATGTAGAGGGTGGCTGAATCAGGCTATCTTCTATGCAACTCAAGTCTCGGAATTGTGTAAACACATCCTTGTGGACTGCCTCTTCACAGTGCAGGTCTGGACTCTATTCAAGGACTGGATAGGAATAGATTTCCCCATATCTTCCCCTGATCGGAGCAGCTTTGAGCAGTGGCGGTTGTTGGCCAGGAAGTCCATACGAAAAGAGAGGCGAGATTTTGACATTCACCATCCTCTTGCACTGGACGATTTAGAATAAGCAGAACAACATGATCTTTGACATTGTTGCGAGGAGCAACGGAGAAGTGTTGTGAGCAATCAAAGATGAACTGTGGTCTCAAAGGGCTGGAAGTTGTGTCGTATGTAACTGGTGCTTTAGTTGCATCTGGTACTTTAGCTCTATGTTATTCTTCTGCCTTTTCAGGCTTCCTTGTGCTTTTATTTTTTACCATTCTTAACAAACTTGGCTTGCAAATCTTTCTGCCCACCTCTCCATCACGGTCGCAACACTAGCCATACAAAAAACTTCATTTCAGAGGGGCCTAGGCTTTTCACAGTGCCGATTTTGCTGTGGATTGCATTGTTGAGCTCCAGCGCCAAAAAATGTAGTCTTCGAGTACCGTGCTTGCAGAGAGACTTGTGAGGCTCAAGTCCACAAGCGTGACGCCTGCCTATTTTGGATGGTTTCTGCTAAAATTTTCTCTTTAAAAAGGTAGAAGTCGTCCCAAACATCTAGCTTTCTAATGCAGCATTTAGAGAAGCCAAAAGCCTCCTCATAACTAGGAGAAGCCAGAAGCCAGCAGCCCCCCCCCCCCCCCCCCCCCAATCAGCTTCCTGTGGCTTTTGCAAGTTGGAATTAGGTATTTGCCCTTGAAAGTTTGACTTATTCTCCCACCCATATCAGGTATAAAACCACAACTCACACCTCTCCTCACTCCGATCTGTTCGGCCCCGAGGAGCCAGGAGACGACTATGGGTGAGTTCTTTTAGACTATTGCATGTTCATGAGAGACAATACGCAGAGAAAAATAGTTGCATGTGATTTTGGCCAGTATAGCTAAACTCGGTACAGTGTCTACTATAATCTACCTATAAATCCTGCCTTGAAAAGACGCACCATTTAAAAGCTAGTTACTGTAATACAAAGTGATAAGCCAAAACCAAAGCACTCCAGCCTAGGTTTCCCAACTACCTCACGTTCCACCCACCTCCCATTAGCGCTGCCCTCCTCCACATCCCGCCTCAGGTTGCTTCACCACCTACCAGATAAACATGAGATGGACCCATGAATATACATACTCTGCATGTCGCATACATACACCCTTCTACATACTCCCTGTGACCATATACTCACTTCTTGATATGGTTCAGTGAATATATATAGTCCCAACTCCTAGCTAAACATGAGATGGACCCAAGAGTATACATACGCGCTCTGCCGTGTACATACTCCCGGTGACCCGTCGACTAACTTCTTGTGATGTATCCGTGATACATATACTCTCAACTGTCAGTTAAACTTTAGATGGACACGTGAGTATACATACGTGGTCAGCCGTGTACATACTCCCTGTGACCCATACACTACCTTCTTGAGCTCGTCATTTCAACATCTAATGTTCTCGACTCCCAGCTAAATATGAGATGGACCCAAGAGTATACATACGTGGTCTGCCGCATACATACTCCCTGTGACCCGTAGACTAACTTCTTTCAATGCATCCGTGAGTACATATATACTCCGATCCCAACTGACAGTTAAATATTAGATGGACCCGTAAGTCTACATACGCGGTCTACCGCGTACATACTACCTTGTACATACTCCCTGTGATCCATTACACTCTTGAGCTCATCATTTGAATGGCTCTTTCCCGGGTATGCAGGAGGGGTTGCACCGAAACACATCAGTCAATGCCGCCGAGAATCAAGCTGCTCGTTGCATTAATGCTCCATTTTCTTCATTGCTTAATTGATTTACTAGAAAACTACTTGGGATATGCACGGTGCCATGGAGTGGTACTCACCCAATAGCCCGATCAAGCTCGTGAGACTCTGAGGCAACGAACGGTGGATATGATGGGAACAATTATGTCTGGGTGTAGAAAAAAGCTACATACATACATACATACATTATACCATTACACTAGCACGCATATAAAAGCAATCCAAAGATAGGAAGGCTGTGTGCCTAGACACCTTAGTGTCCCATTTCAGCGTCATATATACACACACACGGGCACGTGTGTGCACCGTGCGTGTTAGTTTTCGCACAGGAAAGTTACTACCTTTTATGAGTGAAATTACTATCAAATACATGTAAAGTTACTACTCTGTTGTATACTGACAGTAACTCTATATGTGTTTGGCAGTAATTTCACTCACAAATGGTAATAACTTTCCAGCGCGCATTTTACACCTGTGCGTAGATTAGTGATTATATATATAAGCTCTTTCCTAAAGAGTATTTTGAAGATCATGGAAACTAGGTCGCGTTATCCCAGTCAATTGCCTGTGAATATATGGATGGGCTACACTTGAAGATTATTTTATTCCTTCCACTGCAGTTTAATTGAATTGTTTCGCTATTATGGCTATTAATTGCAAGCTTTGACCCTAAGGTTGCTACTATGATAATAGAGGTATTTGTTTCTTTTTGTCATTTGTATGTATATAGTGACATTTTATCTATGTTGCCATTATGTGCACTAGCATAATTCTAGACTAGAACCGCATACATAGAAGGTCTAAATTTACATATTCAGATCCCGACAACAGCCAGCCAACCGTTGCCATACTAGCAAAAACCATGCTTCTCTCTATCATCTACCCAGCCATTTAGCTGCTTATCAAAAAATCTTCAGCCTGCCTAAGTACTCCGTTTGTGCTCGCACATGCAAACCACCCTCTCTATGTTAACCCATTGATTGCTCGTCATTATCAACATGATCTTTACACAATAGCGAATGACAACCTGATCATTACTAGTAGTGTACCCGTGCTAACGCTACGGTAAAATACAAAAGAAGATAAAATTAGTAAAAAATAAAATGAACAATCAGATTCATTAAGATTCACGTCTCATATATTGTATAACCAAATATTTTTGTCACAAAATGAATGTCACATAAATACGTGACCGGTCGGAACCACCCAACACGCAATGCTCAAAAGCCTACGACCGATTCCCAGGTCTTGCGACCGTTTCGCGAGACCATACGACCAGTTAACAGAAGCTACGACCGTTTATCGCGTGATTTAAACACCTTCCTGACCACATACAACACTTTTCATCGTGGTCGAAGCCACTTCCGACCATGTACACCGAGTGTCGCACTGGTCGAAGCCCTTCCCGACCACATACAACACTTTTCGTCGTGGTCGAAGCCACTTCCGACCAATGTGCACGAGTTTCACCGTGGTCGAAGCCCCTTCTGACCACATACATGGGCTCACAGTGGTCGAAGTCCCGTCCGACCACGTCCTGAGCACGTCACAACGTGATCGAAACTCCGACTACCTACCGCAGCTCTCGATAACGTCCTCTATCAGGTTCCAAACCAGGCTGAGAGATCTCTAGCCCATGCTTCCTGACAAGCTCTATGTACCTAAATGAATAGCATTGGGACTATCTCACTCAAGAGGAACACCAGGTGAACAGACAAATGAAACAAGAGTGTAATGCTTACGCCTCTGCATTGAAATGTTCAACACCTAGATCCTCATCCCAGATGAATATGTAATCGTATCGGGCAACGACATAAGGATGCAAAAATCATTTTGCATACCACCTTAGGTAAACTTTTCTCCCCTATGACTTCACCTGTTCTTTGGATGAGGCATCTTGCCTGATCGATGAAGTAGAGCCTATTGGACGAAAGGTGTCTGAAGAAATGCAACTTTTCTCCCCTTCTTCTTCAGAGTAGTTTGTAAATAAAAAACTTTGTAATGACTTACCTTCAGGTGATGAATAAACTTCTTCCTTTTCTTGCAATTTATCTTGTTGAGCAATTAGTACTCGTAAGACAAAAGAAAAGAAAGGATTTATGACTAAGAAATAAAGTTATGCTGATAACTCTATCCTAGCCCCCAACTATTTACTTTGTTTATATGAATAAACAAAGCAAATAGTACACAGTAAAGTATGTAGAGAGCAAAGAGCTGAGTAGTTCATCTGACTATTGTTATTGAATTCGATTATCATGTACTGGCAACAAAAGTCAGGAATGAAGTGACACTAGGAAGTTCCTTCTAGTGTGTAGGACCACGTGCAGAGAGGAAAGACTTTGACTAGGTGTTGTTACCTTTCTTCGACCAGATTAATGATATCAAAGATATAAATAATGAGAGGATAAACACTCAAAGTTCTTTCTCATACATTTGTTCAACATTTTCGTAGACAACACAATTAGTGTATGCTAATAGCAAGAGTTAGAAACATTTTGCCACTAGGGAGCTCCTTCTAATGGGCAGGACCACGTGCAGAGAGGAGAGGATCCGACTAGTGGTGTTCCCTTATCCGATCTATTAAACAAAATGGATGTACTAGAAGTGGTCGAATGAACATAAAAGAAGCTCTACTGAAGATACGACAATAAAGATTTGAACCAACTAAAAGCTTTATTGAAAAAAATAGAAATATTATACGTAGAACATATGAAATAAAGATTTGAACAAACTGAAAGCTTTATTAAAAAGAGTAGAAAAGTTACACGTAAAAATTGCACAATTGATCGATATTCAAAGAGTTTGGGAGAATCTGGCCGTCTTCCATAACAAGTCACACAGAGCCTGGGTGAGTGACTTCAACCACAGTGTAAGAACCTTACTACTTGGGGGAAAGCTTGGTCCAATTAGAATGGGATTGAATTTTTCTTAATACCAAGTCACCTACAACAAGGCTACGAGGTTTGATCTTACGATCATAGTACTTACGCATGGCTTGCTGATAGACTACTGATCGGATTAAGGCTTGATTCCTCTTCTCTTCGAGCAGGTTGATGTTGTCCGCTCAAAGTCGTTCTTGGTTGGAGTCGTTGAAGTTTTCGACACTTGTCGACCAGATCTTTAATTTTGCACGGCTTCAGCCCCAAAAACTAGGAAAAATTGAGTTTCTCCTGTCGCTCGACTAGGAATTGTACAAATTGCCCATAACACAGAAGGTAATTCTTGGACCCAAGCCCCCGAGCGCTTCACAAACTAGTTGAAGACTCGAGTCTTGATTCCTTGCATTATTTAGCTATTCGCATGCTTTACTACCCCATTACTCAGAGGATGAGCGACAGAAGCGTAACGAAGTTTGGTACCTAACTCATCGCAAAATTCTTGGAATTTCATGTTTGAAAATTGCTTAGTATTATCTGTAATTATCTGACTTGGAACTACAAATCAAGTAATTACGCTTCTCATCAAGAACTTTTTTGCTGCTTCTATTGTTATCCCAGTTATTGGTACGGCTTTGATGCATTTTGTGAACATATCAAAAGCCACGAAAAGGAACTCGAAGACCCCCATCACTCTTGTGAATGGCCCCAGGAAATCGAGACCCCAGGTCGCAAAAGGCCAAGATAGAGAAATTGTTTGAAGAGCCTAAGTCGGTTAGTCTATTTGCCAGCTATGAAACTGACATTGTATACATTTCTGAACCAGATCTTTGGCATCACTGAGGGCTGTTGGCCAGTATAAACCTTGTTGAAAGGTTTTCTTACCATCATTTTATAAGAAGCATATGCCCTACAGATACCCCCCATGAATGTCATTAAGGATTTTTAACCTCTCTTTCTGCAATATAAATCGCATGAGAACTCCCTGAGTAGTCCATTCATAGAGTCCCCCATCGACCAAGGTATACATCTTGACCTTGAGGGCAAGACGATCTACTTCCAGATCATCATCGGGTATTAAACCCTTCTGAAGGTAGTTGTAGATGGGAGCCATCCACATCTCTTTGTAATCTAGAGAGGCTATCTCATTAGGAGTTGTCTCTAGTACTTCAACCAAAAACAGCTTCTAGAGTTGCTCCAAGAAGACTCCTAGCAGTACTTGTGATCGGGAGGAAGCTATTCGAGCCAACTGGTCTGAAAGAAAGTTATCCTTCCAAGGGATATACCGTAACTCAAAACCAAAGAAATGCTTTTCAAGCTTCTGTACTTTCGACAAGTACTGAGACATGGTCGTACTTGAGCACTGATACTCTTTTTCGACCAGATTGGCGACTAGTTGAGAGTCTCTTCTCACAATGTCGGACCCAGATTTTAACATCCAGCATCCTTTGTGATTCCACCGCACTATTCCCTAGATCAATAGATAGTGCTCATAGATTACAGTTCTGAACATCAAAGTACATATCATGCGGAAACGTACATATAATAGTAAATTTACCCATGGGTCGATTAGGCCGAAATCAATAAATTGCAGCAGCGGAAGAACGAAGCACGCAAGTGGAACCTTCAAGACATGCCCACAGGCAGCCAACTGGAGGTTCGCGACCTAGCTCTCGACATCTTCATCTTCTTTGCCAATAGTATTGCTGAAGCGTATTGATCTGATTCCTGATTCTGGATTTGTTGTGAAAGCGAGTGTGAGCACAAACCACCGTGCTCTGTGAGCCAATACATAGAATGCAATTAAATAATATGCATGGCTTATCAAGGGAAGGCTCAGGTTATTTTATTTGCCATAAATTGCTTTTGAAATATAATACATAGAAAATTCCTGAGACCTAGCAGTTTGAACTGAAACATAATGTGTGAAATAATGCAATAATAATAGCGATCTACATTCCATCCACCGTTACATGGCCTCTGCACCATATGCTTAATCCTTCAGCATTATAACCGCTTAACTTATCACTGGGGCGACACCCAGGGCAACACAAATCAGGGCCTTTCTCTGCCCTCCACTTTACCAATTCCACCCACAAAGTTTTTGAAATAGAACTATATCTAGTTAAGTTCCCATGTCCGCCCTTGACCGTGGGCACGGCTATTCGAATAGTTTTAACTCTGCAGAGTTTGCACACTTTACCCACAAGAGATAAATCCACTCGTTGCCCCCACATGATTCCTTAGCCATGCGGTTGAGTAGACTATCACAGGATCTTTACAATGCATTTTTCCTAGCAGAGTTACGTCTGCTAAGGTTTCCACTTCCTTCGGGGTATGACCACCCTTTCAGAAGCCCCCTCTTGCGCCGTCACGTCGGAGGATGTGGCCATCCTCTACCCGCCCGTGGTCACACCAGCGCAACTCTTACTAAGTCGATGCAAAATAGTTAGCCCTGCCTACATTTTGCCAGCTTGTGGTTGTACTGTTGTACACTGGGAGGTCATCACAAGATTCAGTCCTTAGGATTATTTGGGCGGTTCTACCACTATCCACTTTGTGCTTGCACTGCACCACTACACACACCCTCGAACCTTCCGCCCAGATAAGTAAGCAAGTTGGAGTTTTTGGGGAACATAAAATACTCATACCAACATATACCAGTCATTACCACCATGACTGTCCAAACCAATTTCTCATGATTCAAAGTGATGCTTTGGGGCATTTTTGGTGCCCCCGATTATCTAAGCAGTACTAAGCATGCCGTATAGTTATGGACTTATTTTCGAAAGGTAACCATTACAATTTTGCTAGGGTGACAAAGCTCAGATATTCAAATATTTCAAAGGAGGTATAATACTAGCAAGTCGAATAATGGGTATGTAACTATAATCTTCAAACAAACATATATTTGCATATGAAATAACAGCATGCAATTTGATAATTTAAACAAAAGTAGATTTGCAGAAAATGTAGGTTCAACATGATCAAAGTATTGACTCGCCTGGCGCGATTTACCGCGGTCTTGAGCTCACACAATGCTTTCTCTTGAACTTCGGGCCTTTTTCTTCACTTCACTCTTAATCTTGCTTGAACCCTTGATGCTTCAGGACTCCAGCTTCTAACTACGCGCTAAACGACTGAATACAAGTAAAAGCAAATAACTCAAAGGATCCAAATAAATCCGAATAAACTCAATTTATCTTATTATAAGTTAATGGATGATTCGGGTGATTTGAGGCAAGGTCGGCGGTAGAACACGATGATTTGATCTTTTTATTAATAATTTCTTTTATTATTTTTGTATTTATCAAGGAAGTTTCATGAGTTAGGTTAGACCTATGAATAGGTGTACAAGTCTAGCTGGGTATTATTTTGTCAAGCGTTAATATTCAGGGCTTATACTATATACGCGATGTATACAAATTTTATCTTATCAGATTAACTCATATTACTAGTAATTTGATATGTAGCATTTTATGTGACCTTAATTAACCGTGTTATTAGTTAAACATTTACTTTAGAGTGTTTACATATATTGGTTAGGTCATTTTAATGTATGATGGCCTAGGGCTATTATATTTTAGGAACTGTATATTAATATGACCTTTTGATCTGGAGGTGCTGTGGAATTTTTCTGGTATTGATATTTTATCCCTTAGCATTTGTCATACGTTAATCTTAACTTATTTATGGCCGATTAAGCATGATACATAGGATTACATTTCATCATCGATACTAATTTAAGGCTGTCGTTTAAGATTTCATGATCGGTGGTATGACAATGATGATGTCTACATTTCTAATAGGGTTCAGGGTGAATGCAAAAATATTTATTAATATGTTTGCTAATGGACTGCATACCTATCCTTCACATTCCTCTGATTATTTTCTTTTATATATACAGCTATGGTTCGACATTATTTGTAATTACTTAAAAGGTGTGAGTATTAGCAGAAGGAATATAACTATTTTATAATTTGGTTTATCCCTAATTTATTTAGCAACATAATTTTAGTTTAAATTCCTATTTGCACTTTAGTTCCATAATTAATTTTGGGAATTCGAATCTTTAGGAAATATGTCATTTATTTATTTCATGAGAGATGTTAGTCGAAACCTAAGCTCCTATTTCACCCTTCTACTTATTTTGTTAACTAGCCAATTAATCACTTATATGCAAATATTTCTATGTTTTGATGGCGGCATTTGTAATGTTAGGTCATATATTTTATCCACAGTCAAGGGTAATTTTTAATTTGAAGCTTTACTTTTATAGCTAAACATGATATCTAAAATCTTTATGATATTTTGGATAATTAGTCAAAGTCATCTTTTATTAATATCTTTAACTTAAAACTTGGATTTTAGATAAATGTTCCAAACTGCATATAGCACTTAATCTATTTTTCTTAATCTTAATCTTGAATGCATTTTTAATTAGGATTAACTTTGGACTATATGCTAAACAATATTTTATTAATGCCTTTAATTGATAATTAAACCTCAATTGAATATTTAAACTATATTAGTTGCTCATGCAGTAAATAACAAGATTTTAAATGTTAAGTAACCTTATTTTATATCCTATTTAAATTTATTATATTCCCTAGATTATTCCCAAATTTTTCCATGATTTTTCTTACCTGGTATGGACCACAAAAACTAGAATAAAAAGGAGTGGAAAGAGTGCAGCCGGCCGGACTCGAACTCGGGACCTGGGCAATGTGGCTAACGCGTTGGCTGGGCTAACCAAGTGGGCGGGAGCCTTTGACTGACATAGAAAGTGGGGCAAATTAAAAGAAGCAGCTTGGCGACAGGGCTCCAAAACAGAGCATGCCAGCGCAGGGCAGGCAGCAGTGTCGCCGGCGATGGGTGGTGGCCGGGGGAAGGAGGGGACTAGCAAAACGGGTTGCAGGAGGTGGGAATGGAGCCCGAGGAGGTGGCGCGGTGGTCGGGGTGGCGACGAGGTGGGCCGGCGGCGAGGCTCGGCGGCCGTGGGCGGGGGTGAAACAAGACGGCGCCGACGGTATGGGGAAGAGGGAGATCCCGGGTGCGCATGAGAATGCGGAAGGTACAAGAATGCTCACCGAAGAGTCAGTGGGGCCGAAGGGGAACCGATGCTCGCCGGCACCATGCTTGGGCGGTGGCGCGGAGGGGGTCCACGGTGGCGGTGAAGTACAGGCAAGGAGGAGCCCGGATGAGGACGGGAATGAGTTTGCCTTGCTCCTAGGACGCTTCCGGGGAGAGGAATCGGACCGGCGTGGCTCCAAGCGGCGGGTTCCTTCACCGGCCGGAGTTGGAGAAGAGGAGTTGCCGGCGACGCTAGGAGCTCTGGGAGTTTAATTGCTTCGAATGGGGGGTGAAATGGAGTAGGGCGGTGCGGCCGGAAGCGACGGATGGGGTTTTATAGCCAGAGAAATGAACGGCGGTAGGCGGGTGGGTGGCTGATGGGAGGCATGGCGCCAAGGACATGACGCAATGGCTACAGGTGCGGAGGCGACAGGAGTACTTCGACCACCCGACGAGAGCAGGATATGGGCGCGGACGCGAGGCGATGGGAGCAGGTGCGCAGTGAAGGCGGTACAGTGAGCAGCGTAGGTCTCCAGTCGAGAGAGGACTGGGTGGGCAAAAGAAGAAAGAGGAAGACGGAGTGGTGCCGGGCCCGCACGCAGGAGAGGGGAGAAAGGAGGGAGAGAAGCGGGGAAGGGCCCACGGTCAGAGAAAAAGGGCAATTGCAGGAAGTGATAGAGAGAAATAGAGAGAAAGAAATGGGCCCACATGCAGTGCCAGGAAGAAATTGAAGAAAAGTATAAATTGTTGAAGCTAGGTTTGAAATTTTAGATTTAAGTCTTAATTTGCATTAGGTTTTGCTGTGGTCAATTTTTGCATGACATTTAAATCTTGATTTTTTTAACCTTAAGCTTTGTATTCAATATTTGGATTTTCAAATCAAATCTCGGTTCAATTATTTAGGCACAAATCTAATATTCCTCTATTTCAAATTTTATTCAGTTTGCCATCGGATTTCGATTTTGTTATAAATTGCACATATAAATTTTGATTCTTCAACCTTGAATTTTGGTTTGCTAATTGACTTAAAAGAAGGGATCTTTGGTTTAATTATTTAAAGGTATATTCTAATATTCTTTTTGGATTCATTTTATTGACCTGAATTTGAATCCAAGATTTTTAGTATTTTGATTCTTAAAGTTTTAAATTTCCCCAAAATTATTATTATTATTCATAATTATTATTTGTATTTGAGATTCGTTTCTAGTTACTATTTTGCTTAGCACAAAATTCAGGGAAACCCAAATAAAATTTTGAATCAAAAATTCAAATGATAGTAAGATACAATCAAAAGTTTTTAAATTACTCGAAATTTCAAGCATCCAAAATTTAGGATGTTACACACGAGTAGTCGGCGAATCCTAAGCACTTTAGCGACTCGTATACTAGCCAACAAACTTTCATACTCAACCACATTATTAGTGGCTGGAAAGAGCAATTGGATGACATTTTAAGGTCTCCTGTGGGAGATTCTAGGACCACCCTAGCCCCCAAGCCACTTAGTGTAAGCAACCCATCGAAATATATCGTATTGTTGGGGATGCTGAACATGTTCAGGATTTGTCCATTTGGCGACAAAGGACTTATGTACTTTGAGTAGAGGATGTTTGAATTTATTTGCTTTGGTTCTTCGCATATAGATTACGACGATTCCGGATAGTACGGTTTCGAAGACTTGCAACACCAAGACTTTGAGCAAGGCAAGTTACACCTTTGATCATGTTGCTCCCGGTAATTTAAATTATTTATGTTATTTTTGAATTATTATGCATGTGTACTTTTATCCAAACCTATTTTAAACCTGATTTAAATTATAGTTATACCCAAATTCCTTTGTATATGGCCAAATTTGACATTGAACATCAATATGCCTTGTCACCTTAGATTAAACTCTAGTTGATACACTAGTATGGAGTAGAGAAATTTTGTATAAAATGCTTAGACCTGCTTAGACATAGTTTTCATTTTGGGATAACCTTTTCCACATAAAATGATAAGTTTTTGAAATGTATTCTTGATTTCGGTGAGTCAAGAAAGGCTATGAATTATTTCAAAATAAAATATAAAAACTTGGTTGTGACTTAGGCAAATGGTTAGGTGGTGGGTGCTTGCTGGCATGCATTGTTGTTTGGTGACACAATGTTGATTCCCAGACACAAGAGGTATGTGGTTGGTGTCTAAGTCAATTAAAGATCGGTCTGTGAGCTACTGCTACAAAGCCCTTTTGTACTACCATAAGGCTAGTATGGGATTGTCCTGACTAATTAATTTGCAGGTCCCAACCTGAGTCTCGCTTTAGGTTGAAAATAAGTGTGGCATAGGCCATGAGAAGCCTCATTCGGCTTAAGAGGGGGGGGGGGCGGTCTGATGAATTCCTTACTGGGGTGAAACTATAGTGTTGGGTTGGCCAGGTTGAAGGCTTTGCATTGTAAAGGCCTTTTTATGATTTTCTTAGTCACACGCCTTCGGAAGCGTGTAATGGCCGACATTACGAGATTATCATATCTTGTGGGTAAAACTGTACAACCTCTGTAGAGTACATAACCTATCCTGGATAGCTGTGCCCATGGTCATGGGCAAGCTGAGTAATGTTTTTCATGGATTATACTTTGGTTTTTTTTCAAAATGGTTTTCAAAATCCTTATGGATGGATGGAATCCATATGAGATCTTTTTGAGGAAAGATGGTCTAGGTGGGATACCTGTGGATAGGTTAGTGTTTGGTTAGAGCCTAAACTAACGATATTATTTTGTTAAAATATTGTTTCTATCTATTATATCAAATTCAGCTTTTGAATCTACTTACAATATTTACTTTAATTCTACTTTTCATTCAAATAACTTTATTATGCCTTCCTTTGTAAATCCTTATGCATGCATTAACTCTATTAAACCTCTTGATGTAACTTGTGGAGTACTTTATGTGCTCATGTTGCTCAATTCATCATTTTTCAAAGGACGACTTTGACTTCGGTGAGGATCAGAACGAATAGGCCATGTCTTACTGTCGTTTGCCTATGGGCAGGCATAGTGGGCTTCTTCCGCTTTGGTTTTATCATCCGCTGCTTATATTTAATTTTGGTTTATGGACCATTGATGTAAACTTTGGCCATCAGGCCTATATTCAATTTAATAAAGTTGGTCATTATGCATGATATTTGTCTTTGTTATCTACTGTATGCACTAGCTGATCTTGGACTAGTGCGATTAACACATAGGGTTTTAGAGTTGTTGCTCCAGGAATGTCCACCAATTCTGTTATCTCTATCCCCTTGGGTGATGCAAAAGTGTTTTCACCATTCCGACCATTAGATCTTGGGCGACGCTGTCATGAAGAATCATGCACGACAACTGGATAAATATCAACAATTACATTAACTTCATGCCTCCAGCAAGAATCTTCTAATAAACTCCATCAAAACTAAGGGAGAGCCTTTCACCACTTTGGCAAGTAGCTTTCATGATGGGGAATGGTTGGAGACCACCACCTCTAGAGGGCTTTGTGGTGGACGCAATCGGATCCAGCATATTGCTGATCAGATGTTAAATGTTATAATCTTCACTCGGCTTTCTGCCGAAGGTAACCTCATCAACACCACAACTAAGAGTTAGTTGGCTCCTAAAATACGTAGGAGCCATTGGTGAATAGCAGTCACCCATGACTCCATTGAGTACTCTCACTCTTGGATCGTGGCATCACGCTCTTGTTGCTGCGTTCGCTAGTCAGGAGTACCAGACTTGCAGAGGCACTTGGGTGGTTCGATCTGGTCAGAATGACCGATTCCTTTGAGAGAGGTGATGATGGGGGTGATGAGTCTTCTTCCATTTAGTCGATCTCATTGGCCTCAGCGATTGGCGAGCCTAGAATGGAAGAGGAAGATGAGGAGGCGTCATGTTCCATGGCATGGATGCATTCATCCATGTTGAGGTGGGCATAATCTGCCAAGTCAAACTAGTTCTCCTCGTCCCAGGTCCCTGGCATGATCACATGAGCAATACTGATGGAAACAACGAAGGATGATGATTGCTAAATAAAGAAAACTTCAAGGATTCAATGCCTTCTTCCCCACGGATGGCGTCAATTGTCGATGATCGAGGCACCGATCTTATGAAATAATATGAGAAAGATGGCTAAATTCCTTGAGAGAAAATGGGAATGCCATTTATTACTATAAACTAGTTACATGATGCCCTTGCAATTGCCTGAAACTAGCCCTAGCCTCTATGTTCTTCCTACTAGAAGAATATGTCTTGCCTTATCTCCTTGACTCTCTTGATTGTCGAATTGCTCTTAATGGAATTGTCTTTTGTGTCCCTAAATTGAATTTAGTTGTCCTTCTATCTTCTCTCATCAACCCTTAAATACTATTCAAGGGATGCTAGTTATCTGCCTAGCAAGATGCCTTATGGAACCAGCATACGGGTGGCGGGTGTGGCAAGGAGCGAGGATGCAGAGATGGAAATCCCCAAGCCATCGTGTATGAGGCTGGCAGTAAGGAGGTGATCCGAGGAGGTCTCAAGAGGTGGTCTAGAGACAACCTGAAGGACGTCTGGAGAGGGAATCCTGAAGGTGGAAAGAAAGCCAAAGCACGACATGAGACAAAGGCTGAGGCACTCCAGAGCAGTCCAAGAAAAAGAATCTAGAGCTTGTTCGGGGTGTTCCGGTAGGGGTCAAGGGCTCTCCAAAGGGGGGTTTGGGGCAAGCGAACCAGAGCCAGTCTGGGATTATGGAGAGGGTCCATGGACACCTGAAGGCTATCTGGAGGGAAACCAAGGCCGGACCGATATGTGCACAAACGGGTCCTAGAGGGCACATGGAGGCAATCCGAACGAAAGCCGAGGTCGGACCAGCACATGCATAGAGGCATTCCGGAGGGAAGCAGAGGCTAGACTGGCACATGCACAGAGGAGGCCCTTCACAAGCATGTAGAACAATGGGGTCAAGTGCACCGAATAGATTTGTGAGGAGAGGAGATCAAGGGTGCAGTTGGGGAGGGAACTAGTCAAGCCAAGGGAGGCATTTGTAGGGGAGGGTTAGTCCATGGTGCACCAAGTCCGCTCGGCGCCCCTGAGGGGGTCCGATCCATAGTGCACCGAGTTCACCCACACCCCCAAATAAGCCTGGTCCATGGTGGATTGGGTCCACATAGGTGCTCCTTGTGGTACGATGATCCCCAAGTTTCGAGATCCAGATATGCAAATCTTGACTCTTCTATATATTCTACACTAGTCCAGGATCATGCTAGTGCACACAGTGAAAACATAGATAAAATATCGACCATGATCACAATCAACTGGGAAAGACTCAAATATTATTACTTACCACAGTAGCGACCTTATGGCAAAGCTTACAATTAATAGCCTGAAGAGCTTAACAAAAACTTAGTAGTGGAAAAGCAAAAGATAAGCATAGTAGCCACTCGATATGGTTACAAGCAATTGACTGGGAAGCGAAATCCTAATCTACGAAGACATCGAAGTATTCTCCTTCATGCACCTTTGATTGATATGGTTCTTCTTTAGCAACTGAGCAATAATGGATATAACCATGAGTATATAGAGTACTCAGTAAGTTGATTGTAACAAGTTGCAACATATAATGATGCAAAGCTTACAAAGGATGGCTGAGTGGTTGTTTTGCAGAAATCAACAATTTAGAGTAAATGCAATAAATAGATTAAAAGCGCACTTTTGGAAATGATGTAAATAAATAATTAATGATTCAAAGCATTGAATAAACCACAAATGAACTGACCATTCACTTCCCAACCAACTTGCTTTCCAACCAATCCAGGATTTTAGGAAACACCTAACCCTTGTATCAAATCACCAAGCATTATCCATATCCAGGATATGATTATTTGAATAGATTTACACTCTACAGAGGATGCACAACTTTACCCACAAGAGATAATCAAGTTCATTGTCAGCAACTACATGCTTCCTTGGGTGTGTGATAAAGTGACTATCACAAGGCCTTTATAATGTTCTATGTCAACCCAATTCCACCCACTAAGGTTTCACAGCTGAGTAGGCTAACCATCTAGTCAGATAGCCCCTTCTTGCGCCTGTGGAAATGTCTAACTGACACATATTGACATCTCAATGACGAAACTAAAATTGAAACATCACAAATTAATTAACCAGGTCCATCCCATACTGGACATGTGGTTGCATGGTAAGGCTTAGATCAATGGCGCACAAAGTTGTGTCCTTAAACATTACCCAAGCGAAACATCCACATCCCAAAAGTGCTAACCACACTTCCCCCTTTACTGCACGACCACTTGCCCAAGTGAAAACCATTTTGCATAACCAACACCAATAACACTACCCATGTTATGACACTCAAATTTTATAACTATGGCTGACCACCATGATTAAATATCTCATTAAGTCAAAAAAATTATTAATTAATCAATATGTGATGATGAGCCCAACGTACTACAAGTATGGCAAAGCATACTAACCATCCAACCCATGTGGAAACTATTGCATTACTAGATAATTACCCATCCTATGGTGATAATGGAATCACGGCATTCAAATTATCAATTGAGGGAATTAATCAAAAATGGTCGATAACTACCAGATACAATGGTTTCTATTAAATCAACAATGCAAGATAATTTTAAACAAAATAATAGTTAATAGATTTCAAACAATAGGTTTAACATTATCAAAGGTCACGATTTTCTTTTGCCACGCTCAGTTTCCAATTCTTGATCTTTAGTTCCTGCTCCTTCAAATACGTTATCTAACAAGAGAGAAAATAGATGAAACACAAATAAATTCAAATAAAACCCAAATAAAATCCAAAATCTACAAAAACAAGAACCAAAAGATAGAGCCCAGTTTCAGATGAATTTAGGAAGAATAATTCAGAGTTCGGATGGACAAGAACGGGCTCCCGGAAGATTTGCTAGAAAATTAATTCCTGGAAATTGCGAGAGAAAGGATAATATTCTCTAGAATATTCCCTTCGGAGTTAATTTATTAAAAGGCTAGAGACTAACATGTGGGCCCATGGATTTTTGGAATTTTCAAATTAAAATTAATTTGGAAATTGAATTAGAGGTTGACATGTGGGCCATCAGTCCATCGACCATGTCCATGGCTGATTTGGGTCTATGGTGGTCTTGGTCCACAAAATAGTGCATGGGACTAGGGCTAGGGCTGACGTGACAAGTGACATGGCAGACACGTGGCCACATCTAGTGAGGTGGTGTGATGTGGTAGATGATTGGATGACACATGTGAAGGACCGAAATGGCAACAGAGGGGGGTGAATGGTGCCTTTAAATTCGTCCCCGAGTATCCACTCAAGTCTCTTCTCCGGTAGCTATCGAAGCTATGAAGCAAGAGGATAGAATCCGACAGGAAAGCCAAAATTAATTTGACAAGAGAGTTGAAACCGATCAGTCGAAACAACAAGTTTGGGATTTCTTTTGGAGACAAAGAGAAGAGCACAATAAAAAGGGGGCTTTGCTGAAATGAGAAGTGGAGACTAGCAAAAACCTGAAAAGACCAGGTACTACCAACCAAAAAGGAAGCAAGAAAAAATTCAGACCAAAAGAAACAACACTCCAGGAGCAAACTACAGAAACCAGCTGAAAATAGAAAATAAATCTGAAAAGAAAAAGAAGGGAAAGCAAAACTGAAACTGACTGATGTTCTTGGTTGTTTTCAGCAAGACAAGATGATGTTTTTCAGCAAGAAGCAGTCCAGAAAATATTGTTGTTCACTGCTGTTTTCAGCAAGACAAGCCGCTGTTTTTCACCAAGAATTAGTCCTGAAAATACTGCTGTTCACTGCTGTTTTCAGCAAGACAAGCTGCTATTTTTCAGCAAGAAGAAGTGCTGAAAATACTGCTGTTCACTGCTATTTTGCAGCTGAAAACAGCAAATATACATTACTTGGTACGAAGAATACAGCAGGACTGAAAACACAGAGAAATAGCCAAGCAAATGCTGCGATTTTCAGACCAAATAAACTTGGATTACGGTCCTAAAAACTGGCCAATATTCAGGTCATTTCAGCAGAGAGATTGACAAACAAGGAGCAAATAGTTTGCTGAAAACAGACCCAAAACTGAGATACTCATATAGCTGCCGGAAACTTTGAATTTCTTTGATTCTTGCTCATCTTCCCTTGACTAAAGAGTGAGATTACGAACTAAATAGCTAGGGGACTGCAGGGGAAAAGAAATGGAGACTTTGAACAAATAAAAACAAGGATTACTGTTTTTGCCAAAAAGACAGCAAGAAAGGATAAACACCAAATTTCTCAACAAACACATATTCTTTTCTCATGGAACTTGTGAATCTCAGCTAGAGATGATCTCTTAGCTAGAAAGCACAAAAATGAAGCCACTTCATGAAAGGGAATCAAGATTTCTTAGAGTCCTCTGCCTCCCAAAACCCTAGATTCTCTGAAACAGAGGAATCATTGCACGGAGATCATTTGAGATGAAAAACTGCTAAAGAAATCCTTTTCTCTTGGGACAACAGACCAAGATAGCCTGAAGAACTTATCCCAGTTCAGAGATAAAGCAGTTTTGCATTTCCTCAACAAATAATCAGATTAAGCAGAAACTTCAAAGAGGAACAAAAAACACAAGAACAAGGGAAATGGCGCATGATAGAAGGAAGAGGATAAAGAAGAGGAAATAACGGGTTCTGTCTTAGCCCTAGGAAATGATCTGGTCAAATGACCTTGATGTGAGTTCCCATCATAGAGCAATCAAACCTCATCTCCTCAAACAAAGGATTCAATCCAAAGACCTCAAACTCTGAGAGAAACAGGGAATCACAGGAGAAGATGCAGAGAAATACAAACTGGAAAGAACAGAGGCAAGAACAAATAATCATCTCAACAAAATGCATCTCTCATAAACTGAACAGAACATACATGATTACAGAGCCTACAACCACTTCTCACCACAAGAACACAAGAACTTAAGAACACAACACAAAAACTACCCCATACGCAGATGAGAGACAAAGGCAACACCTTCTGCTCTATTTCACCTACTCCTTATCAGAAAAAGGAAAAGAGCAAAACTAACTCCCTAAAGCCATCAACTCCTCTCACAAGACTTGACTACATGCAGGAGACATCCCTCCTTTATATAGCCATCCACTAATGGATTTGAAATTTGCTTTATCCATTAAGCCTCAACCTTTACCCGCTAATGCTAATCAAATCCGCTTCCTTATGCAGCTTCGCGCTTTTACCGAAACGCCCCTCCTGCACCTTCCGGGAAGCTTCCGCATTCCTTGTCGTCCAAGCCTCGCAACCACCTCGAGTCCTCGCCGTCTTCGGCACACCTCGACCGTTCTAACCTCTGCACCGCCTGCGCCTAGTCCAGTCATCCCGTGCCTCGCCACAACTCCGTCTCGACGTCCTGCAGCCATCATAGACAACAAACACATCACATAGCACCGCTCGCCATATGTAATCACAATTAGCATCAACAAATCGTAATCAAGCACAAACTGGCCCAAATGACCGATCGGGAAGAAGAACACGCCTCAAGTTTGACTAATCAAACCTGACTGAGCCAAATGCCACCATGGCACGAGACAAACAAACCAAACTCAATCTTTCCAAGATACTCGTCAATTACTCATCACAAGCATGTGGTAACGTCCACATGGTCTCTCAACATGGAAGGAGACGAGGCGCATGACTCAACTAATGACATGGCAAGGTGAAGTGGTGAGGTGAGCTGGCAACTAAAGCTTATGTGGCTGCAGCATGGCTGACAAGTTAGACACTTGCGCAGATGTCGCTACCACCCAGGACAACACTCGGACCAGATCGACAGCCATGGTTGCTGGTCATCAGTGATGATGAACAATGGCGAGCTAGATGCCGATGATGTCACTAAGAGCATCACCATGGCACGGCAAACTCATATGTCAGCTCGAATGAGCCAAGGGAGGCACACACGGTGGTCGACAATGAGAGGTGTGGCAACAAGGCATGGCTGCGACAATTCCGGCGAGGCAAGGCTCTGCGATGTTAGGAGACGCGTGCATGGGCTTTCTGGGGGCACCGCGATGCTGTAGGTCTTCGCAATGAGACCAAAGGTCATCAGAGAAGCTCTACGGTGAGGTTTGGGTGGTGGCGAGAATGGTCGCACGATGAACACCAACACTGGAGGCCCTCGGGGCTTGGCGAGAAGTGGAAGGGAGAGGGGGAAGCACGGCAATGCTTATAGAGAAGTTGATGAGGCTCGGGATGCACCAGAGAGAGCGCAATTCCTCACTAGAGCTCAGCGGTGGCGACAACACACAAGGAAAGGGAGCAGCTCAATGTGCTTTGATGCGAGGACCTGGTAGCCGATTTTATACCCGACGAAGGCGGAGTCCCGAGCGAAAATGACGTGGCGTACATGGTGGCCACAGCATAGCTCGGAGAAGAGTTCGGGAGGAAGACCATGAACAAGGCACTGACCCAAGGGCCCGAGCTACAGCGAAAGAAGAAAGGACGCGCGGTGGCTGTGGGGATGGATGACGTGTGGACGATCGGGATCACCTTGGATGGGCGGGGCGCGCCGGAGATGGGCCACAGCCGGGAAAGAGGTTTGGCTGGGCGAAGTAGGCCGAGGAGAGAAACGAGCCAGACCAAAAAGAGGAAGGATGGGCTGAAGAAAGAAAACTTGGCCCAATAGAAAATCTAGATTTTCAAGGATTTTGGAATTTCAAAAAACTTAAATTAAATTGAGCTTTTGAAAATAGCAAATAAATATAAAAAAATCCAAAAAAATATAAAAAATTCCTTACAGCACAGGGAACCCAATAAGAACTAGTTTTCATTTAATTGATGTTTACTTCATTCAAATTAAATCTTTTTAATTTATAAAAATTCAAATTAAACTTTAATTAATTCAAGAAATATCCGAATAGTTATTTTTATTTTAAAAACTTTAAAAAGCCACTAAAAATCAAGATGTTACAAACCTTCACCCTAAACGAAATCTCAACCCTAAGATTCATGCTAACTAAAGGAATAGGTTACGAGAGGCGACGTTGTAGATGCAATTGTTTAGGCTTTCTCTAGCAACACTCTCAGATATGTAGTTTCCTTGAGCTAATGGGGTTCCACAGCTTGCTCCAGGTGAAAAGGTCTTGGTAGGGGTACTTCCATGGTTGAATGGTATTGGCGTGATTGCTTGACACTTTTGTGGACATTTGTGAGCAAAATAACCTGGCTCTTGTCACTTGAACACAAGTAGATGAAGCTGTAGGGCTTACATTCCTCTGACGCTGATTGCTGATGTTGATAGAGCATAGTCCCAAATATCCTGACGAGTCACTAGAGCTGGAGTCCTAAAATCTACCTACTGAGGTACACAAGCTGGCTAGTACATGTTGAATCTGGTTCTCTGTAACTGGTGCAACCGTGCTTCTTGTTGAATCAGCTTCCTCTTGAGAGACTCTTCCATCTCATGCCGAGACTCTTCAATAAATATAGCCTTATCCACCATATTTTGAAAACTAGCATAGTCATTACCAATAACTTGAACCTTCAATTCAGGATTAAGTCCTCTCTTGAAGCACTTTCGATCTGCATCATATGTGGCAACATCCTTTGGAGCATAGCGAGCTAACTAAGTGAACTTATTGACATATTCACTCATTCACATGTTCTCTTGCTGAAGCTCACGAAACTCCATTTCAATTACCCCATCCAAAATATGGGTATGACAAAAACCTACTGTGAATTCTGCCCAGGTAATGTTCTCCTACTATTCATGGGTGACACAATAATTGTCCCACCATTCTGCTGCAACACCTTCCAGTTGGTGAGCGGTGTAAAGAACTTTCTCTCAATCCGTGTGCTCGGCAAGATCGAGCTTCTTTTCCATTGAACGAAACCAATCATCTGCCTCGAAAGGCTCATATGAACTGGAATAAGTAAGCTGTCGAGTCCTCATGAATTTGGCAAATCTGAATGGTGAATGAGCTGGCTGAGGTGCAATTGATGTTTACTTTATTCAAATTAAATCTTTTTTTCTGAAAATTCAAATTAAGCTTTAATTACTTCAAGAAAAATTCAAATGGTTAATTTTAATTTAAAAACATAAAAAGGTACTAAAAATCAGGATGTTACACCAAACCCGGACCACATCAAACCAAGGCAAAGCTCGCATTCCCTCGAAGATTCACCCCTGATACGGGATCCATGCAAAAGGTAAGGTGTTTTAATATCTCGATGCCTCACATATTACGAGGAGAGCCATCAGCTCGAGGCTGCACATTAACCCCTTCCCAGTCGGTGCATCAGCCCGAACAGGTGATCGAGACTAGCCAAATCAGTGAAGGGCTATTGTTGAGGGAGGGTCCCATGCTACCTCGGGTGACGGACCACGCCGACCTAGCAAGGTGCACCGAGGTGCACCATCACAGCCTCGGCCCAACTAAGTGTGCCATCATGGCCTCAGCCCAACTAAGCTAGGGTATTAACCCCAGAAGCCCAGTCCAGGTGAGGTCGTTAGACAACCCAGGCAAAGTCCGCAAGCCTCGGTAATGTCCACGAGCTAACCCCAATGAAGTTTACGAATCAACCCAGAAGAGGTCCAGGGCCAAACCTAGAGGAGGTCCAAAGTCCAGGTGGCCTAGGGCCAACTCCGGACGTGGTCCGAGATCAGTTCATAGACCAACACCGAGGTCCCTCGAATGCGGAGGGACCCACTTGGCGGGAAGGACAAAAAATGCCCTTATCAGTAAGCTAGGCCCCAAGGGCAAGTTTGTAACTTTACTCGTCTCCTCCTCGCACATTATAAGTAGGACACTTGTAAGTAGAGAGGGAGAGACCATTTTTGTAACCTTAGGTACCCATATGCAATACACTTATTCATTCATTCGTGTTTAATTCTCGTTGAATTTCTTCGCATCCTCAGCAATCCTCGAATCCAACTGGGGTGATTATAAGTTTATTGTCTGATCTCGTATCAACGATAGGAAAATACTTCAGAATTTTCTTATCAGCGTGCTATAAAAGATATTTTAGTAGTACCTGCGCCATAGAAGCTTGTCTAAGGATATGCTACGAAGAAATGGCCACATTCAAACACTTTCCTAAACCTCATGGACATGAGGTCGATCATGTAGATGCCAATGTTAATCGAAACAAAAATCACACAAGCATGCTCATCGATGCTAATTTGCTTGGGTTCATTCACCACTTCCAGCGAATGGAACTTGTCTAGTTCAATGATCCTACAAAGCATCCATCTTGCAAACCCGTCACTGCCAGGCTTCCTCAACCAAAAATGGATACTGCCTCCTTCGACACCAACAAAGCCAAGCCCTCCATCAACTGTTAGCATGCGAAAAATGTTCCCAATGTAGCTGCAAAATGTGTTGTACAGTGGCTAAACTATATCCAAGCCATGCTACTTATCCACATCGAACTCAAGGATGTGAATGTTATTGAACAGCCAGTAGAGTATATATGTTTCCGACTAGAGTCGTCAGCCTCCCGTAAATGTATGAATGTGGTATGGCAACTGAGGTGACATCACCCTAGACACCGGTAGGTCTCTGGCGCGAAGATGCTGGCAGAGGCGACATAGTCATGGTCGTCGGTGAACGCGAAGGCCATGAGGCATGGGCCTGAGTGGTAGTCATCGTGGCCGAGGGCGTGGGCAGGGATTTGAACTTGGGAGGCATCGGGGTTTGTAGGTTGGAGTTTTTAGATATTGAAATCAACAACTACTGCTCCATAGAACGAAATGAACGGTGTGGATCAGGCTGGGTTCGATCAAATCAACAAGGAGTCAAAACCGTTACCCATGTGTGTCTATGAGTCTGCATCGGAGTTGATCGGAGGGAGAAATCTGCAATTAATTGTCCGATGGTGAGCTCACTTCGCCGCGTTACTCATCCCCGCCACTCCCTTTGACTCGGCTTCGCCCGTGCCCTCCGCTTTTGCTCTTCTCTCGAGTTTGGCTCATGGCACCAGCTCGCAAGTGCCCAGCGCTGGATCAAGAATTGAGCGACGGAGCGTCCTTCGCGCTGGCCGTGAGATGCCATGTAACACCATCTTCATCACGTAGGGCTGCAAAGGTGCGACACAAGAACTCACCCCCCCCCCCCCCCCCGGGCGGGTCAGTCCTTAACACCTTCAACTTGTGATCAGTTTGATTTTCCACCAGAGCTTTGTACTTCTTGAATGCCGCCATTGCATCGCACTTGGATTTAATCACATAAATCCACATCATCCTACTGAAGTCATCAACCAGGAGTAGGATGTACTTGTTCTCGACGCTTTTCTATGGTGTGATTGCCCACACAGATCCACGTGCACCAATTCTAGGTGATAAACCACATGCCACACTGTCTGCCTAGGGAATGGAAGCCGTGCTTGCTTGGTGACCATGCAACCATCGCACAGCTGTGTCAAATGAATAATCTTTGGTAGCCCAATAGCCATCTGCTTCCTTTCATGGACTTTAGAGCTTGGAAGTTGAGGTGGCTGAGCTGAGCATGCCATAGCCAGGCTAGATCTATGAGACTCACTGCCAAGCATATAGGCTTGCAAGTCTAGACAGAAACCTTGTACAGCCGGTTGCATGAGTGCTCAATTTTGTGTAGGCGTAAACTTTAATTTACAACACTATTTTGTTCAACCTTAATCAAGCATATAACATACCTTGATCCATGCTGCAGCAAACTTTTCTTCCTTGTAGAAAAACTTTTCTCTTGTCTCTACCTTTTCTTCACAAAGTTCTTTTGATGATCAAAGAACTAGCAGTAAGTGTATGTGTGTGTACATGCATAACACTTTGCTTGTTCTTTTCGCAATGCACAACATCTGCCGAACTCATGCGCTCTCAATCAAATGACAGAACAACATTTTTTATAGCAAATGAATGGACATTACAGCCGATTGTCGCATCATTTCGCACACAGTGCATGCGAACAGGCGCTAACCATGAGCAACTGCTGCGTTATCTTTTTCTTGCATGAGCAGCACATGCAAAAGCCAAAGGCAATTGCGATTAACTGCTGCATGCAGCAAGAAGCAAGCCATACAAAACAATAAATGCATGTTGCACTGTGCTGCACTTTTGCATGTTACTTTTGCATGCATGCAAAGATCTTTTGTGGCTGCCAATTTAATGTAGCACACATACACCATTCAAAAGGAGACAAGAGGGATTTAAAACCCAATAATTCTAATACTTTAAATCTAGCAATCATCATACTAGATCTTTTATAATTAGAATTAATCTAATAAATTACATGAGGCACTTTCCCGTTAATTAAAATTAACATTTTGATCAGCAACACGCCACTTGTCACACACCCACAGGAATGTGCCGCGCAAAACTACTTCGCTTCCTTCCTCAGCTAACTGTCCAAGGCTTATAATGTTGTTGTGCAAGCTTGGAATAAAATATACCTTAGATAATAGACGTTGCTCACCATTCTTGTAATTCAGCAGCATGATTCCCTTCCCTCTAATCTAGACAGCGGATTCACCTCTGAATCACACTTGCCCAGTGATGCTTTCATCAAGTTCGTTGAACTTGCTCTTCTTGCCAATCATGTGGTTACTTGCACCATTGTCAAGGTACCATACATCTGACCCGGCGCTCATAACATTACCCGTGCTTAGTGACGGTTGCTCATTGCCTTCATTCAGTAGTACCATCCCTCACATCTCCTCCGTGTAGATAACCATGAGGAGTGCCCACTCATCTTTCTGAGTACGAATGAGATTGGCTTCTTCCTGGTTGCAATGAGGTTTGAGGCACTCGGAGGCATAGTGGCCATAGATGTTGCGATTAAAGCATTTCACCTTGCTTTTGTTACGGCTACCAAAGGGGCCACAACCCCCATCACCCTCCTAGTGAGATGCATTGCCACTCTGGCCTCCCTTGATGCCGCCACACCCACGACCATGTCCCTGGCTCCGGCCATGGCCATGGCCATAACCGCCATTCCCACCATGCACCTTGGCATCCAAGGAGGATTCACCTCCATCTTTCTTCGTCTTCACACCCACTCCTCCTGTGTGAGTAGGAAGTGCGAGCCATCAGCATCCAAGGATGTTGATACGTTCGTCATAGGCCTTGAGATGCCCAACAGCTTCTTCCAGAGACATGTTATCAATGTCTCTGAATTGCTCGATCATCAAAATGACCTGCAAGAACCTCCCCAACACTGCTCGAAGAAGCTTCCTCATGACATACGCTTCATCCATCCTATCGCCTAGGGAGCCTCATGGTGAAATCATCAATGGTTTCATCGTCCTTCATCTAAAGATCCTCGAATTCAGTTTTGAAGGATTACACTCTTGCTTTCTTCACTCGATCCGCCCCCGAGATGTTTGGTCTTTAGAGTATTCCATGCTTCTTTCACCGTCTTCTTCTCACCAATCAACAATAATGCATCCTTAGGAATGCTTTGATAAATGGCTGCCAATGCCATCTTATCTCTCTTGACTTCTATGGCCACACCAGCCGCTGGCACAATGGCATCCCAGACGCCTTGCACCTCTATGTAGACCTTCATCTTGATGGCCCACACTATGTAGTTATTCCTCGAAAGCATGGGGTACTGAAGTGAGATGGAGCCCTCCCTGGCCGATGTCCTCTCCACGATCGGCAGCGCAGCTGGCAGTTTGCCTCTGCCGTCGATTGTGTTGCCATCCTTCGACATGCTCTCGCGTCCTCAAACTCTGATACCAAGTGTTGGAATCAGGGTTCACAATTTCAGCGAAATCTCGCCGAAATTTCATTTGTTTCGCTACCCAACAAGAAAAAAATATTTCGGCCATCCCTCATTGAGCGCAACTTTTCTTCTAACCCAATGGCTAAGTCTCCCCACGCTTGACCCTCAGGTCCTAGGATCGAACGGCATCCTATGGCCAATTTTCATGTTTTTACGGAGGTCTACTCTGACATGTGGGTCCCATGTCAATTCTATCATACCAAAAATAAAAGGAGCCGACCCGGGAATCGAACACACGACCACTCATTCACGAGGATAGCCCCCCACCACCGGACCAAAGCACAAATTGTGTGAGATGCTCACTTTACTTACCATTTATCCTTAGTTTTAAGGTTCAAAATTCAAATAGCGTTTGAATTTTTGTCCGAATTTTAAACGAAATGAACGAAATTTTGGTCTTTCGTTCATCTTGCTGCCCTCTGAGATTTTTTCAAAAATGAAACTTTAAACCCTGGTTGGAATCAGCCCTCAGATCGATGAACATGTCCTACACAGAATTCAGACGAAGCTCTGAATTTTACTCACACGAGAAGTGGCTAACAGAGGACGGCAATATTCAGAACAGAGAAAAGTTCAATACTGAGCAGTCTGGGAACAATACTTCTATCGCTCTGTATTGCCTTGCCGGATGAGACACAGTACAGAGAAGAAACTTACTTCTGAACTTGACTCAATTCAGCTTACAGCTTACTACTAAACTGCTACTTGCTAATCGTACGGAACATAACAGACTCAACACCTCTAGATCCGCATACTTGCGTGACCCGATCTAAACGCACCCACTAAGTGCAGCATGCTAAAACTTAGTCATGCGAACACTTCTGACTCAGCCGAACAGAGCGGCCTGCTGATCGAGACCAAATCAACTAAGTCAGTGCCTCGCAAAAAAAAAAATAAGTCGGTGATTATTGGTTACATCGACGACTACGAGATGCTCGGGCAGGGCGCGTACGGGGTCGGGCGCAAGGCACGTGACCGCCGCACCGGCGACAATGTGGCGGTGAAGTGCGTTCGCAGCTCTTCCGACCACCGCGAGATCTTCCGTGAGGCCGGCTGCCAGGCCGCGTGCCGCGGCCACCCATCCATTGTGGAGATCAAAGACGTCGCCGAGGACGCCAAGACAGGGGACAAGTTCGTCGTCATGGAGTTCGTCGGCCCCAGCCTCCGCGAGCATATCTGGTGGGCGCGATCCGAGGAGCTGACGCGCGTGATGTTGCGGAAGCTGGAGGGCGCGGCCAAGGAGACGCAGGACGCCGGCATCATCCACCGGGGCATCAAGCGAGAGAACGTCATCGTCGGCCCGCTCGGCGAGCTCAAGATCTGCGACTTGGGGTGGCGACGCCGGTGAAGCCGGCCGGCAAGCCATACGAGGAGGGCCATGTCAGCACGATGATCTACAGCTCGCCGGAGCAACTCACGGGCAACCAGTACTACGGCACCACTGTGGACATGTGGGCGCTCGGGTGCCTGATGGCCGAGCTCCTCACCGGCGAGCCCTTGTTCGACGTGGCAACAGGGGATGAGCTTGTCACCGAGGTGTTCGACCTGCGGGACCAACGGGGGATGAGCTTCTCGCAGAGCATGGGCCGTCGGCGTTCGAGAGCATGTTGGAGGCCGGGCGCGAGGTCCTGGCCGGCCTGCTGGCGTTCCACCCCCGACGAGAAGCTCACGGCGGCAGCCGTGCTGGAGCACCAATTGTGCGCGGAGGAGGCAGAGTCTGCTGCGGAGCACCCTGGCTTTGTCCCTCTTGGCATAGCCTGTCAGTGACTGTTAGCTAGTGACCTCGGACTCGGGAGTGCTAATGAGCTAGCTTCTTGTAGTAGTTTGTATAGTGTGTCTATTGCAGTGTCATAAATTGATTCTTGTAATCTTATTCATTTGTTTATTTGTAGCTTAATTACTTGGCAGGAAGCAATGCAATGTTGCTTCCTCGTTTTTGTTTATCGAGTAATTTTGTAACATGGAATGGAATGCCACCTGTTCAATAAAATTATGAGTTTATTCTATGAAGCTGTGATTGTGAGTGCTAATTTGTTGATTTTGTGTCCTCGCTTCTTAAATCTAGAAACACTTTATGATGTAATGTACTAGGAGAAATTGTATCATTTAAGCATCTAGATAGAGAAAAGGAGTGGTAAGGTTATCGTCCCAAGCCCCAACTACAACCGTAATGGCATTGAAGTATACCTCGGTGTACCTGCTTCAGCTGATAGACTTCATTTTGTCAGATTAGGAGTTGTTGGTTGACAAAATAGATAAAAGTTTGGATTTTTGGTTGACAATGTCAGAACAGCACTATGGCAAGAGGCTGTTAAAACCAAGTATTTGGGAAAGAGAAGAAATTTTTTGCCCAAGTGAAGCATAAGCCAAGTGACTGGAGATGTTGATGCTGAGACATTTTTTCACCAGGCACTGTAGATAAGAGAGTCAGGGACAGTAAAAGGCAAGTTTCCGGAATGAGGTATCAGAGGGAGAGAACTTTTGTTGAACAATAATCCAGATCAGGTCTCAGGTTCTGTTTGAGACAAGGAGATGTCTGACAGGTGTTGTGCATTATAAACATCAGCAGCTCTTCCCACACATAGTGCAACAAGCTTAGGGAAAACCAACCCTTGGCCTAGATCCCATTCTAAGGCTAAACAACAAATTGACAAACACGGCAAGAAGGCTCAAAAATTGGAGTAAAAAATATATTCCCATAAAACAAACTCCAGCTATATGGCTCAAGAGATCATCCTACGGTTGGACATCGCACAGCATAATATGCCCCTTTCACTGAAATAGAGAGACTTGCGAATGTGTTTAAAGAAAAGGGTAATGGGTCTAGCTATAATTGAAAAGGATAGGAAGAAACAGGTGGCACGAATCAATTAGCTACGAGAGGGGAATGCAAACACAAAATTCTTTCACATTAGAATAAATTGTCGCAAGATGAAGAACTTTATTCAGCAGCTATCCACGGGCCTGGAATGGGCGGTGACACACGAACATAAAGCAAATCTGCTTTTCGAACACTTAAACAAACTCATGGGACAGAGATCGCCTACAGCCACCTCCTTTAATTGGGAGACTCTACAGCTGTGCCAGTAGATCTGCAACACCTAGTTGCTCCCTTCACCGAATATGAGATGCATCAAGTGATACTTCAATTGCCACCTAACAAAGCTCTAGGTCCTAACGGGTTCAATGGAACCTTCTACCTCTCATGCTAGGACATCATAAAGGATGACATCATGGCTGCCCTACATGCCTTTTTTCACCTAAGAGCAAATAACTTCCCTTGCCTGAATACTGCAAACTTGATCTTGATACCAAAAAAAGATGGCTCCACCTTTGTAGGAGACTTCAGACCAATTAGTCTCATTCACAGTGTATCCAAAATCATTACAAAAATCTTGGCACTACGGCTGACATCCTACATGAATGAGCTTATCTCCCCAAGCCAAAGTGCCTTCATTGGAAGGAGATGCATTAAAGACAACTACCTCTATATCAGCAACCTAGCAAGAAGATACCATCAGAACAGAATGTCATGCCTACTCCTCAAGCTCAATATTGTGAAAGCCTTCGACTCAGTTAGTTGGGAATACCTACTTCATCTTCTGGAAAACATGGGTTTTCCGATGCGCTGGAGAGATTGGGTCTCATGGCTCCTATCTACTATACCTCGAAAATTCTTCTAAATGGAGTCCCAGGGAATAAACTACAACACCACAGAGGCATCCGACAGGATGACCCACTATCTCCATTCCTCTTTATCTTAGCGATCGACTCGCTACAAAAAAAATTTGGACATCACAATAGAACATTGTGCTTTACGACCCCTAGGGGGTCGTCCAATCGCCCTCCGAACCTCTCTTTATGCGGATGATGTTGCCACCTTCCTTGTACCTAAGCAACAAGATGCCTGCACCCTCGTCCAAATCCTACAACAATTTGGCAATGCAACATGTTTGTGTACCAATCTTCAGAAAAGCTAGGTGGCACTAATAAGCTATGACCAGATCAACCTACGACAGATATTGATTGACTTACCTATGCAACATGCCTGTTTCCTGATGAAGTACGTAGGCCTACAGCTCGCAATCAAAAGACTTAGCAAGGTTGACTTCGAAGTACAGTGAGACAAATATGTGAGCCGTCTCACAGGATGGCGTGGCAAATTGATGACTCTAGCATGCAGGAAAACCCTAATAAAATCCGTTATAACACCCCAGTCGACCTACTTACTTACATCCATTAAGGCACCGAAATACGTGATCAAAACACTTAATAGATGGATGAGATGCTTCCTCTAAGCTGAGAAGAGTAGCAACTAATGGGTGGAAGTTGTAAGGTCAATCGGGATAGAGTTTGTAGGCCTACACAGGTGGGAGGATTGGATCTCCTGGAACTAGAGCGCTTCGCCAGCGCCCTCAGACTTAGATGGCTCTGGCAAGAATGGGGAGCCCAAATCAAACCTTGGCAAGGAATGAAAACCCCATGCGACAACCTAGATCACCGTCTCTTTGCAGTGGCCACAACCATAACAATTGGCGACGGTAAGAAGACATTATTCTGGACCTCCTCCTGGGCTGGCGGCAACTGACTTTGTGATATCACGCCCTTAATTTTCAAGGCTTCCAAGAGGAAAAAAAGCATCCTATAGACTGCCTTAACAGGGAACAACAAACTTCGTCACCTAACATGGACAGCCGGCATAACACCACAGCATATACACGAACTAATATCCATCTGGGGACACAGGTCCGTGATTACTCTACATGAGGTAGTTGACAACACAATCACATGGAAAGTAACTACCAATGACACATACACGGCCACCTCAGCATACAAAGCATAGTTCTTTACGACGGTTCAAACCACCATGAACCGTCTGATCTGGAAAACTTGGGTGCCACAGAAATATAAATTTTTTGCATGGTTGGCCTTACAAAATAGACTGTGTACCGTGGACCGACTGGACAAACGTGGCTGGCCTAACCAACTTACGTGCCCCCCATGTAGACAGGAACTAGAATCTTCCATGCACCTCCTGGTAGGATGCCGCTTCACCATAAGAATTTGGACCTCTATAGCATAATGAACTGCTTACGACTCCATTAACCCGGCTTCCTGGCCGGCATTCTGTTCGGTCCGAGTTTGGTGGGAGGAGGTTGTTCTATCACCTGGAACACAGTGGAAGGCAATGGCATCACTAGTGATGCTTGTCACTTGGCAAATTTGGAAATAACAGAACACTTGCATTTTCCATTCGACAGTAACTGCACTCCGCTCTTGATCCCCACCATTAAGGACGAAGTCGGAGCCTAGGCACTAGCGGGGCCCAAGAGGCTACTGGAGCTCACAATATTTCCTGTAACAACATTTTAGTCTCTCTTTTAGGCCAATTTCTTGCCGCATCACTCTACCTCTTGTTTTTCTCAGACCGTTTATTGTTTTCGTTCTCCCTTTGAATTGAATACTGTTGTAAAAGATTGAGACAAGTGAACAGTTGATTCATTTATTAGTGATTCTGAAGATTGTACAATGCTTTATAGATGATGATGGGGGTGGAAGAAAGGTGTCTGTTTCCCAAAAGACATCTGTACATTAAGTAACTGCACATTGGTTACTTTTGGTTTGTAACACTCCCCCTTGACCAATGTGTCTTCATATGATCACCTTGATTCATCATCTTGAAAAACTCCTCCAAAACCCTGTAGGGAAAAATATAAGGAGAACCGATAGAGTGGATATGCCATGAAAAACTCCTTTAAAACCCAGTGGGAAAATTTTAAGGAGAAAAATGATATGGCATATATTTGATTATATCTCCTAAAAACCCCTGTGGGGAAAAGAGAGATATATTTATGATTACGTTGTCATATTGCCTCATTAAAAACCTTGATGAGAAACCTTTTAGAGGGAAAACTCATAAAGGGAAAGAGAGTACAATATCTGTATTGAACGGGTTAAGTTTTAGGAGATTTCTCCCCCTGACATCTGCAAATCACGTAGTCTTCGCATACCAATTCCATGAACATATTTTTGGAATGTGGAAGTTGGTAATGACTTGGTGGATAAGTCTGCGAGATTATCACAAAACTTAGTTTGCAGAATATTTATTTCCCCACTGTCTTGCAATTCATATGGGTAAAATAATTTATGTGCAATATATTTTGTGATATTGCTCTTTATGTAACCCGTTTGCATTTGGACAACGCAAGCAGCATTATCTTCGTAGATAATGGTAGGTGATGCGATAGCACCTATACCACATGTATGTGGTTAATCATTCTGCGAAGCCATACACATTCATGTGATACTTCATATAATGCAATTATTTCAGAATGATTAGTGGATGTAGCCACTAGAGTCTGTTTCGAAGACTTCCAAGAGATGGCTGTTCCACCATGTAAAAATACAAAGCCTGTTTGAGATCTGGCATTATGGGGATTTGATAGCCAGCATCTGTATATCCTATTAAATCCATATTTTTATTCTTCTGGAAGAATAGACCGAGATCTTTAGTGCCTTGAAGATATCTAAGGATATTCTTCATTCCTACCCAATGTCTTTTGGTTGGAGCAGCGCTATGTCTAGCAAGTAGATTTACCGCAAATGCAATATCCGGCCGGGTGCAGTTTGCAAGGTATATAAGCGCTCCGATGGCACTGAGATATGGAACCTCGGGTCCCAATAACTCTTCATTGTTATCTCGGGGTCTAAGTGGATCTTTGTCCCTGTCGAGAGATCGAACAACCATGGGGGTTTTCGATGGATATGCTTTGTCCATATTGAATTTCTCCAATATTTTTGGACATAGGCTGATTGATGCACTATGATGCATGTATGTAGGTGCTCAAGTTGTATACCTAAGCTAAATTTGGTTTTACCCAAATCCTTCATTTCAAATTCCGTCATAAGATGATTACGTGCTTCATCTATATCTTGTGTGTTACCAATGATATTAAGATCATCAACATACACAAATATAATGCAAAATCCTGTTGAGGATCTTTTAACGAACACGCATGGGCAATCATCATTGTTGGAGTATCCCTTTTTGGTTAGGAACTCACTTAGTCGGTACCAAATTCTACCCGACTGTTTCAAGCCGTATAAAGACTTGTTTAATTTTACACAATACATATTGCGATTTGCGTTCGGATTCAGAATTGAAATTCCATTGGGAACTTTCATGTATATGTCCGAATCAAGTGACCCATAAAGATATGCGGTCACTACATCCATCAACTGAAAAGATAGATGATTTTTAACTGCCAATGAGATTAAGTATCGGAATGTTATTCCACTCATTACTGGAGAATAAGTTTCATTGAAATCAATGCCGGGTCTCTGCGTGAACCCTTGTGCTACAAGCCTTGCTTTGTATCTCACCACCTCATTGTTTTCATTCCGTTTGCGGACGAAAACCCATTTGAAACCGACAGGGAATACTTTGGGAGGTGTATGTATCACATTGGTGAATACATCTCTTTTCTTGAGCGAGGCTAACTCCTCTTGAATTGCATCCTTCCATTGATTCCAGTCCGAGCGCTGTTTGCACTCTGCCATGGTCTTGGGATCTGGATCATTTTGAAGGTTGTTTGCAATTGTTGTGGAGAAATAAATGTCGACAATTGTAGTCTTACGATCGTATGATTCTCCAGAATCAGTATAGTTTGTGGAAATTTCTTGGACCCTTGATGACTCAATGTTATTTCCCAAAACATTTGAGTCGGGGTATTCCGATGTCCCAGGATCAGATATTGAGTGCACTGTTGATCTGGGTACAAGGATCCTTTGGTGTCTATCAACTTGAGGTTGATCTGCATTTACATTCTTTTGTTTCCTTTGTCGCTTGTTAGAAGCTGTATCCGCCGTTTGTACCGTACTTCTCCCCCTCTTATTTTGAACTGGGAGTTGAGTGGTATTTTGCGGTACCTCCACTCTTTCAGGTACATTTCTGGCAGGATTATAGGATTTTGTGACACCCTTATGATCAGTAAATGCATCTGGTAGGTTATTTGCAATGTTTTGCAAATGAATGAGTTTCTGAACTTGAAGTTCAGTCTCTCTGGTACGTGGGTCTGAGGCAGGAATGCCTTGTACATTCCAATTAATTTCCTGGCATTCAGTTTGGTACTTGTTGTCTCCCCCTAATACCGGGAAATGTTCCTCATTGAATATGCAATCAGCGTACCGGGCCGTAAACAGGTCCCCTGTTAGGGGCTCGAGGTATTTTATGATTGACGGAGATTTATACCCAACATAGATCCCAAGTTTCCTGTGCGGTCCCATTGAGGTACGCTGCGGTGGTGAGATGGTACGTATGTAGCGCAACCGAACTTTCGCAGATGGGAAATATCTGGTGGATTTCCACGTACTAATTGTAGCGGGGAATTGCTATGATAAGCAGTTGGACGCAATTGGATTAAGTCAGCAGCGTGTAAAACTGCATGACCCCAACATGATGTTGGTAAGTTGCAATTCTGTAGTAATGGTCTTGCAATGAGCTTGATTCTCTTGATAAGAGATTCGGCTAAACCATTTTGTGTATAGATATATGGAACAGAGTGTTGAACTTGTATCCCAAGAGCCATACAATCGTCATTGAAGGCATGGTATGAAAATTCAGCAGCAATATCCATTCAAATTGATTGAATTCGATATTCAGGGTAATGTGCTCGTAATTGGATAATTTGACCAATTAACTAAGCAAATGCATGGTTTCGTGTGGATAAAAGACACACATGTGACCATCTAGTAGATGCGTCAATTAGAACCACGAATTACCTGAACGGTCCACACAATGGTTGTATAGGACCACATATATCTCCTTGAATGCGTTCAAGGAATTTAAGTGGTTCAGCTCTGATTTTAAGATAAGAGAGTCTTAAAATCAATTTTCCGGTGGCACAGGAAGTGCACACAAAATCTAAGGATTCTGGAAATTTTATTTTGAAGTATGTATGACCAATTGAATTGCTAATAATTTTCCTCATCATTCCAATGCCTGGGTGGCCAAGGCGATCATGCCATGTTTGGAATGTGTTAATGTTTTGGAAAATTACTTTGTACGTAATATGTTGAACGGATTTGATGTATGTATAGTACAATCCTGAGGGTAAAGATGGAATTTTTTTTCATATTGCGTTTGTGTTTACCTTTAAAGTTCTTTGAGTGATTGAGTGAACCACTGAACTTGTTGTTATTTTGATTAGCATGAACTTCAGGAAGTGGAGCAGCCCCAATGGGACGTTGCTGATTATCCTTTAAAATAAGTTCAGCATGCTTTTCTGCCTGAAGCATAGTATGCATAAGATCAAAATAAGTTTGGTAATTTGCAGCACGCCATTGCTGCTGTAGGACCCTGTCAGATGGGAGCATAGTCGAGAGAGTTTTCTCTATTTTATCCGCATCTGTTGGTTCCTTTTCACAAAAACACAATTTAGAGCAAATAGCGTGAAGGGCATGGTTGTAGTCTCCACCAGTTTTAAAGTCTTGGAGTCTAAGATGTGCCCATTCATGATTAGCCTCAGGTAAGATAACAGCTTTTTGCTGCTCATATCTATTTTTGAGGGCTAACCATAGTGTAAGTGGATTTTCCTCATACAGATATTCCGCCTTTAAATCTGGATGTATGTGATTCCGTATTATGCTTAAAACGGAATATGTCACAATCTCCAGCGAAATTTGATCATTTGGAGGATCAAATATCACCCTTTGCAACCCACGTGTGGTGAGGTTGATTTTTAAGTCCGTAGCCCATGTAGGGTAATTGGAACCATCGAGAGCGAGGGGCTCAAAATCTTTGGTAGCCATTTAAAACCTACATGAAAAGTACACCATATATGATTAATTTACATGAGGTAAATTAATGTGTATGGTAATATTGTAAGAAAATGCAAAATATGTGGAAAACAATATGAGTATTGTAATCCAAATGAATATATACCTAAAATTAAATATAACATGAGGTTATATTTATAATACCGTTTAATCACAATATTGGTGGTGAACACCAATTTATTGTATGGCATAGCGCATATAAATTGTGATTTTATGGTATTTATTTGTAGGTATGCATTCATAAATTTTGCGGAGGTGGTTCCACTCATTGACAGCCTCCGGTAGGATGACTGTTTTCTGCTGTTCATACCGTGTTTGAAGAGCAAGCCACAGAGCGTGTGGGTCTTCTTCCATCAGATACTCAGCCTTGAGATCAGGATGGATGTGGTTCCGTATAATAAATAAGGTATTGTACTTGAGAGTCTCAGCCAAAGGAGCTACACCCTCTTGGGGAGCTGCAATTGCCTGGTACATTCCGCGCAACGATAGACTCACTTTGAGATCCATCGCCCATGTGGGGAAGTTGTGGCCGTCAAGAGCGAGGGCCTCAAACTCTTTAGTAGCCATTGTGCTTACATATGTAGGACCACAGATTTGTTAAAAATCTTTGGCAATGTCAAATAAGCACTGCGAAATGCAAGTAATCAAGGTAAACTTGAAATACATAAAGGGACATTCTCCTATTGTGGAACAACATAGTTAATCACCAATGGTGTTAACTTTATTTAATTCATTTTTCAACATTGGGTACGCACTTTGAGGATGATAATCCCACAGTAGTACTATGGTACTACCTTGTGTATGGCCAATGTGAAAAAGAATCATGGTAATCACTTATGTGTAGACCAAATTGTTTCAAAACTTGATATTGGGTACGCACGTTGAGGAATAAATCCCGCAGTAGTACTATGGTACTACCTTGTGTATGGCCAATATAAAATTTAAGAAACTTTGTTTTCTTCCAAAATGAGAGAAAATCAACCTAAAGCATTTGCAAAATTTTCAGATCATGTAGGGACTGAAATGCTAATGTATAAATGTATAAACAGACAGGTACAATTATAAAGAAGCACAAGGACTATACTGCAAAAATTACAATATTCATTGATTTAAAAGAAAAATTCTGCATTTGCTATAAAATATAAGGGGAAAATGCAAAATCCCGAAAACCTGGGCTGAAGCCCATTCGGCCTTTAGGCCCAGGGGGGAGGTGGGATGTATTGGGCCAAAGCCCATTTTGGGGCTGCCATATAAATGAAGCCATGGGGGGTTAGGGAACCCTAACCCTAACCCTAGCCGCCACAAGGGGAGCCGCCGGCCGGGCTGGGCGGCGCCGCCGCCGGTCGCCTCGGGTGCCGCCACCGCCGGCCGAGCCGGGCGCCGCTGCCGCTGCCGCCGCCGCCGGTCTCCGCAGGCGCCGCCGCCACCGCCGGCCTTGGAAGCCGCCGCCGCCTGGCCGTGTGGCGCCGCCGCCACCGCCTGGCCGTGTGGCGCCGCCGCCACCGCCTGGCCGTGTGGCGCCGCCGTCGGCCGCCTCCCGCCGAGCGCCGGCCGCGTCGGGCCACGCCGCGAAGCCGCGCGGGCTGAGTCTCTCCGCCGGCCATGGGGCGCCTCGGGCGCCGCGGGCGCCGTCGCCGTGGGTCGCCACCGCCGCCGCTGACCGTCGGGCCTTGGGCAGCGAGCGCCGGCCTCGGGCTTGGACGCATCACGCCGTCACCTCAGGCTACGCTGCCGCGCCACGCCGGGCTGCAGACGTCGCTCCGGCCTTGGGCGCCGCCGCCGCGCCATGGGCGTCGTCGGCCGAGGGGATTGCCGGCCGCTGTGGTCGTGGCCGCATGCGTCGCCTCCCGGCCGAGCGGGCCGCGCCATCGCGCCTCGTCGTCTCCGGCCAAGCGGGCCACGCGACCGCGCCGGGTACTGCGGGCGCTACGGGCGCCGCGCCGGCCGCCGCGCCGGGCCGCACCATGCTGGGCCGCGCCGGCCACTGCGGGCGGGTTGCGCGCCGGCCACTGCGGGCGGGTTGCGCGCCGGCCGCACCGGGCTGGGCTGCGCGCCATGTGGGCGCCGCGCCGGACCGCCGCGCTGGGCCGCACCAGAAGGATGCGCCGTCTCGGGTGCTTGCGGCCGCGGGCGCCGCCGCCGAAAAAAACGACGCCATTCGACGCGCGTGCGTCACCGAGCCGCCGCTGGCCGTCGGGCCTGGGGCGCCGAGCGCCGTCGCCTCGGGCCACGCTGCGCCAGGCCGCGTCGGGCCACGCCGGTCGCGCGCCGTGTCACGCCGGCCGCGCCGGGCCGTGCGGGCGCGGAAGCCATGGCGTCGGCAGTGCCTCCTGCGGGAGGGGAAGGCAATCGGCCGGCGGTTTTTGTTTGCACAATGGACGAATAGAGATTCATTTTTTTTCGTACCTTTGTGTTCTTCTTCTCGTTCGTGTGCACTTGTGTAGATGGTTTGGCGTGTGTGCTCGATTTGGAGAGCGCGTGGGGGACGTCACGGCCGCCGCCTTGCCGGCCACGGGCGCTGCTCCGGGCCGCCGCTTTGTCACGCCGGCCGGGCCGTGCTGCCGGCCACTCGCCGTGAGGACGCGCCGCGCCGGAGTGCCGGCCACGCGCCGTGAGGATGCTGCCACAAAAGCGAGAACATCCGGTAATAGTTTCATTACCTTTGTGTTCTTCTCTGCTTGTCTTGTATTTTTGTGTGGATGGTTGAGCGCGTGCTGATAACGTGTTGTAAAAGATTGAGACAAGTGAACAGTTGATTCATTTATTAGTGATTCTGAAGATTGTACAATGCTTTATAGATGATGATGGGGGTGGAAGAAAGGTGTCTGTTTCCCAAAAGACATCTGTACATTAAGTAACTGCACATTGGTTACTTTTGGTTTGTAACAAATTCAACGCAGTCCTCTGCCCAGTTCAAAAAAAAACATCAACAGCTGTTGGACGGTTGTGCTGATGTGGTGTTGAAAATTGAACTGGATAAGTTGGTGTGGGTAATTGATCCCAGTGCAAAGTCTGCGTATAAGAAGATGATGGAAAACTAAGGGTTAAAGATACATCTCAGAAACTATACGACGTAAAAAAAATAAGAATTGATGATAGGAGGGGTAGTAATTATTTGCATGAATTTCATTTAGTCTAACAATTAGACAAATAGATTTCTTTTTTTAGATGACGCACGTCATTCACACGTGCATACCCACTACGTGCACAAGCTAGAAATTTTGTGAAGGCTAAAAGATCTTATAGAGTGTAGGCACATGTTTTTCTATTTCCTACTAGACGCACATATGCGCATGTAGCTTGATTAGGAAAAAGGAGTTAGCAATTGTAGATGTTTGATCTGTATCGATCTGCCCCAAATTCAACACACATACACACCTATATTTGCACGGATTAAGAAGAAAGAAATAGCAAGAATCATCCAGTTCATTGGGATGTACTGACCTTTCATGAAACGAGTAGTGCTCATTGTACTGCAAATCCATTAGTCGCACACAAGGGACACACTTTACATCAACTTTGCGTGCCGATCGAATGCCACCGACGAAAAAGTGGCATTGACTTGCATGCATGTACTTAATTATACGCTGCATGCATGTGCCGCAACAAACTGTGTGGACCTACGTACCTATGAATCTACCAACCGTTCGATCGAGAGGCACGTACGTGATCAAATCATGCATGCAATGGACGGCCTTAATCCGCAACCTGAAAATTCGGCGCCAAAATTGAATTAGCCGATCTCTCGCATCACTCCGCCACCCTTTCACGACCAGATCGATCAGTGCTGACGCCTATATAAACTATGCGTTGCCTCCCCTTGCTCTTCATCAACCCATCACACACAAAGCAATATATCTAAGGATCAACAATGGCATCTCGCAGAGTTCTCCTCAGCGTTTGCGCCGTTCTGATGGCGGTCGCCGTGGTGAACGCTGAGGGCGAGGCGGCGTCGGTCGTCGTCGGCCTGGCCAAGTGCGCCGACTGCACCAGGAAGAACATGAAGGCCGAGGAAGCTTTCAAGGGTAAGATATATAGACATATTGCGTTGCGTGTGCTTCACTTACTAGTACAAACCGTGTCACTGCACCTATGTATATAGTGAGAGAGCTCACTGTTGTTTTGCCATGCATGTACTACTTTTCAGGTCTCCAGGTGGTCATCAAGTGCAAGAACAGCAAGTGCGAGTACGAGAGCAAGGCCGTCGGCGACGTAGAGAAGTCCGGCGCCTTCAGCGTCCCCCTCGCCGCCGACCTCCACGGCGCCGACTGCTTCGCGCAGCTCCACAGCGCGGCGAACGCACCTTGCCCCGGGCAGGAGCCGTCCAAGATCGTGCCGCTGTCCAAGGGCACCTTCGTCGCCGTCGCCGGCAAGGCGCACTACCCGTCCGCGGAGTGCTCCTCGGCGACCATCTGCGGCCCGATCAAGAAGTACTTCTTCGACTTCTTCCACAAGAAGCCCGTGCCGCCCAAGCCGGAGCCCAAGCCACAGCCCAAGCCGGAGCCCAAGCCGGAACCCAAGCCGGAGCCCCACCCGATTAAGAAGTTCTTCGACCACTTCCACAAGAAGCCCGTGCCGCCCAAGCCGGAGCCCAAATCGGAGCCCAAGCCGCAGCCCCAACCGGAGTACCACCCTGCCCCTCCCACGCCGACGTACGGGTCGCCGTAGTCGCCGACTTCGATCTACCACCCTCCAGTCCATCACTACAATTAAACTGAAGGGTACTGATCAGTGATCGACGTTGCTATCGATCAGTTGCATGCATGTGTCGTTTGGTCTTTCTATGGTTTCCTGCCCTGTTTGTCTCTTCAAAATAATGGTTGTGAGATAAGTGTGTCAAACAGGTGTGTGGGTGTGTTTGTTCATTTATTGAGATATGTGATCTCTATGAAGTAATTTAATCTGTGAAATCAAAATGGCGTAAGGTATTTACTTTGACGTTTATCTGAAAACTTAAATTTCCATTGAGCCACACCATCATAAATGTTCCGCCCGATGGCCATGATTAACAGATTAAGAACAAATTGTTGGAAAATAAGCGGTTTTAGCAATATTTTAAGATTAGTTTCAGATATAAGTAATAATAGTAAAGCATATGTCCAGCTGACACTAAATGACATGAAGATTAAATAAATATCTCTCAACATAGATATAGCATTCAAGTCATTTAAACAAAACAATATACTTAATTGATCAAAATAGTGAGTATTTGAAAACTGCATAATACACAGATTATATTTTAAAAATTGCTCTCAATTGAGGAGTTGCTTAAGTTCTAAAACTTGGCCTTCTCAACTCTTGTCAGCAAATTAGCAATCAAAGAGACTGTTGGATCAAAATCGGCAACAGAGGGGGGTGAATGTTGCTTTTAAAATTCGCCCTGAGTATTCGCACCTCTTTCTTCTCCGATAGCTATGAAAACTATGAAGACAGAAGACATTCGCTTGTTGGAAGCTAAAAATAATTTTGCCGATGACCAAAGATACTCACGAAAGATGCAAGGCTTAGACCGGCAAAAATTTCAGAACATAGACTTCACTAACCAACCAAGGATACGGATTCTTCGCTGCTGAAAACTGAAGCTGAAAAAGGCCCAAAAGAGAAAAACTGCTGCTGCAAAAAGCACAAAAAATGACTATTTTTGCTGCTGAAATTGAGCCAAACTGCAAAGAAATCAGCAAGTACTGAAAATGGATTGCAGCTGTAAAGTCTCAAAGATAACAGTTCTTGCTGCCAAGAAAAAGGTACATCCGAGAGCAATAAATGAGCAGCCCACTATATGCAGTAATACATACTATTTTTACTGCTGTCCATTAGCTGGATTAAAGAGGAGAAAACACGTTTGAAGTGTTAATCCGTGAGCTACTAAAGGACTAAAGAGGAAACTTGAGCACTGCCAAAGCAAAGAAAATAAAGGGGAAAGCAAACAACAGAAAACAATAAATATGTCCCAGCCGAACTACCAAAGCAAAAGATAGTTTGCCAAGAAAGAACAGCACGAAGGAGAAAAAGAAACTGCAGGAAATCAGTACTATCGGCAGCTGTGAAATGAAGCTATTCTTGCATGCCAAAAGCAGAAAGTACTAGCAGCCCAGAATAGTAATCAGCCAAGAACAACAAAAGGAACCGGGCTGCAAACCAAAATTAGAGAACTACTGCTGAAGAGCTCAAATGAGATAGATGACTGAAACAAACAATTAAAGAGAGCAAATCAAACATCAGAAGAAGAACACAGAGATATACATATGACAATAATAATTCAGAACAGATGGAATCTTCATATTGAAAGAAGGATTACAAGATAGATCACTATCAATACAACCCCATACGCATGGAGAGCATAGAGAGAAACTCACACCTTCTCTCTTTCTCTCTTCCTCAACAAACAAAGGCTAGAAGTAAGAACCCTAATCCATCTCACAAGCCATCTCTCTACAAACACACTCTCATATCTCATCTCATTTTTCATACACTCATTTCATGCATGGAGAGAACCAAATAAAACCCTAACTCTTACACCCACTCTCTCAACTCTCTCCACTATAGAGCATCCTCTATTTATAGCATTCACTAATGGGTTTACAACACACTTTACCCATTAGTTCTCAACAACTCATGGCACTTTATCCACAATCCACTTCCTTTAGTGCAGCTTTGCGTATTCACCAAAACGCCCCTCACGCACCTTCCAGGAAGCTTCCTCATTCCTTGCCCTACGAGCCACGCAGCCACCTCGAGTCCTCGCCGTCTTCGGCACACCTCGACCGTTCTGACCTCGGCACCGCCCGCGCCTAGTCCGGTCATCCCGTGCCTCGCCACGACTCCACCTCGATGTCCTGCAGCCATCACAGACAAGAAACAAATCACATAGCATCGCTCGAAATATTGTAACCATACATTAGCATCAAACAAAATTTTAAACATGAAAAAGCCAAAACCTGTCGAATCAAAAGAATAAGCATCCTTAGCACTTCGACCAAGTCCGACCAAAGCCGATTGCACCGCACAACGACATGGTCCAAACCACACAAACCAAACTCGACTTTTCTAAAACAGATGTCAATTACTCATCACACAATCGGGGTCACCTCCACATGGTCTATCAATCTCCCCCTTGATGAGTATATTGACAAACCCAGAAAAGACATAAAGTTGAGTTTGTTTTGAAAGGCATACATGGTCCAAGAGAAATCAAAGAAGCTTATGACCATGTCGACAAGGAGCAAAAACAGAAAGAGGAAGTTTTCCTCAAAAGCTCCAGAAAATCATTGAAATAGCTTTTTCTCCATTACTCTCCCCCTTTTGACAATAAAATCATCAAGATGAAAGGAAGAGATAATCAATTATGAGAATGGATGGAATAGCTGAATTTTATTTAATCTAAGCATTTAGAGCCATGAAGATTATCCAAAATGACCGTGGAGTATTACATCAAGCCATAACACGTATAAGAATGCTATCAAGATCATGACCATACATGTATAATCAAGCTAAGCCGAATAAGTCACAATCTGAAAATTAGTCAAATTTCTTAGCACGTCAAGTCAACCATGATTATAGTCTAGCTAAAGGTATCCAAAGATGATGCAGGCCATGTCAATAATCTAAGTGGAACCAAGAAGCTAGCATTGACTCAATTTAGAGTGCTACAAGTTCAAGAATGAGACATTTGTTTAAGTACTTGAAAGCCCTGTAATTTTAGCAAATTGAGCACAATTGACATGTTTTTCTTTAGAAATCTCATGATTGTTTCCAACCAGATTTTTTGTTTAGTCATATGCTAGACCTCAAGCCTTATGCAACCACTCCAAGCGAGAAGCTTAAGAAGATTGTCTTGGTCATCCAAAACTGCCCCTGAGTTCATGCCTAGTGCAATGGCAAGCAGTCTCATGAGAAAGATTTGGTGAGATCAGTTTTTTCGCACAAAAGAGATATTTTTGCATTTTCATGAATATAAGACTTGTACTAACTCATGCTTCATCAAGGAACTAACATAGCTCAATCTAAAGCTCAATATAGATTCAAGACTCAACTCAGCCTATTTGACATGACATGGATCATAAAAGGATAACTAAAGACAGACTAGTCTCAAGAGCTAACATGACATGAATTAGTTCAAGTTGAGCATTTTAATCAATATATCATGGCAAAGACTTGACTACACATATAAAGTCATGATAAATCTAGCAAGTAAGCACAGATTATGGCAAGATGTAATGCATTGTAAACATGTCATAGCAGGATAATAATCAAGGCTCCATGTAGTTAAATTACAATGCAAAATGAAATGCAGAAAATCCAGCTCCCCCTCAATATGTAATGCACTTTTAGTTCAAGTTGAGTTATGACAACATTAAGATCTAGAAGCTCCAAAATGAACTCCCCCTGAACCAAAGCAATAAAATCGAGAAGCTGGCAAGAAAATCAGAAAAGACAGTCCTTAAAGCATAGATAAGATATAGAGGATACTGTGGCTCAGACTGACTCTCATCTACCCCATATGACTCTAGGACTATCAGCTGGTCAACTAACAAACTAAGAAGCAAACACGTACCCTGTCTACCCAAGGGTGGCCCAACCCTTGCTAGAACCTATAAGTAGTGAGTGAGCTCAACCTAGTAAGAAGAGAAACTGTTAATAAGCAGCATCCTATAATCACAAGATGAGAGGAAGAAGTCCAAGCAACTAGACAAGAGAACCACTCTAATCTATGCTAGAAGGACTAACCCAGATGCACCCATATGCAATGCAACAGAAATGAGTAAAAGCATAATAAACATGATAAAGCATGAAGCACAAAAAACTCCCCCTCACAACAGTCCATAAGGACAGACCACCCCAAGCTCTCCCCGCAGAGCTGAAAACCTAGAGCTATCCAAAGGCTTGGTAAAGATATCAGCCAACTAGTGGTCACTCTCCACAAACTGGAGCACTATGTCACCCTTCTCCACATGGTCTCGAAGGAAGTGATATCTGATATCAATATGCTTGGTCCGAGAATACTGCACTGGGTTCTTAGAATTGTTAATCGCAGAAGTGTTATCACAAAAGAGTGGAACACGATCGATAACTAACCCAAAGTCTCGCAGGGTCGAGACCGTCCAAAGTACCTGGCTGCAACAACTGGTGGCAGCAACGTACTTGGCCTCTGCGGTGGACTGTGCAACACCGGACTACTTCCTTGAAGACTAGGAAATAAGAGAAGTGCCAATGAATTGGCAGGTGTCAGAAGTGCTCTTCCTATCTATCCTACAGTCAGAAGTCTACATCCGAGTAGGCTCTCAAGGAAAGACAGGAAGAGGAAGAGTACCAGATACCATAGTCAATGGTAGCTCGAAGGTACCGAATAATGCGCTTCACTGCCTGACGGTGAGATACGCGAGGAGAAGCCTGAAAGCGAGCACACAGACACACGGAGAAATGTATGTTCGGCCTTGAGGCAGTGAGGTACAAGAGGGAGCCAATCATGCTGCGATACTCCTTCTGATCAACTGGCTCGCCGTCCTCATCTGGATCAAGAGAAGCTGTGGATGCCATGGGAGTTGACACAGGCTTACCATCACTCATGTCAAAGTGTCTCAGGAGGTCACGTGTGTACTTGCCTTGATATAAGAAAGTACCTTCCCGAGTCTGCTTGATCTGGAAGCCAAGGAAGAATGTCAACTCGCCCATCATGCTCATCTCAAACTCGGTGCTCATGACATCCGAGAACTGTGAAACGAGAGCATGGGAAGAGCCGCCAAAGATAATGTCATCCACATAAATCTGGACGAGCAGAAGATCAGCGCCATGCCGGCGAATCAACAAGGTCTTATCTACCTTACCCATCTCAAAACCAGGACTCAACAGGTAGGACTTGAGCCTCTCATATATAGCTCTAGGGGCCTGCTTAAGTCCATACAAGACTTTGGAAAGCTTGTAGACATGGTTTGGGTATTTGGGGTTCTCGAAACCTGGAGGCTGTCTCACATAGACCTCTTCCTCAATAAATCCATTAAGGAAGGCACTCTTGACATCCATCTGGTAAAGCTTGAAACCCTTAGAAGCCGCAGAAGCAAGCAGGATTCTAATGGCCTCAAGTCTAGCTACAGGGGCAAAGGTCTCCTCAAAATCTAGACCCTCGACCTGGGAGAACACCTGAGCTACCAATCTAGCCTTGTTTCGAATGACAACCCCATCCTCACTTTGCTTGTTCTTGAACACCCACTTAGTTCCAATGATATTGTGACCTCGAGGGGGCTCAACAAGCGACCAGACCTTGTTTCTCTCGAAATTTTCCAACTTCTCATGCATAGCATTGACCCAAGACTCATCAGATAGTGCATGACTAACATCCTTGGGCTCAAAGGTGGCAACAAAGGTAGAATGGAGACAGAAATATGACATGCCAGACTTTGAGCGAGTGACGCGCTCAAAAAGGTCTCCAATCATCTGCTCGGGAGGATGGTCTTTCTGGATATGTCGGGGAGGTCCTGGATGAGATGAAGAAGTGGCCACTACCTCATGAGCTGAAGAGGTAGGAACAGAGCCACTAGCTCCAGAGGAAGCAGAAGGCATGGGCTGATCGCCTGGAGGTGCAGTGGAAGAAGGCAACTCAAGGGAAGGATGAGGAACTGGATCGGGTATGCAACCCTCATCTCCATCCTCCTCATCGTCCACAAAGATGGGCTTGGACTGCTCTAAATAACCTGAGATATCGGGCCTAGTCCCCGGACTGGCCTCGTCAAAGGTCACCTCACAGGTCTCTACCAACTTACTAGACTCACAGTTCCAAACCCTATACGTCCGCGAAGAAGTCGAGTAGCCTAGAAAGATACCATCACAAGAGCGTGACTCGAACTTGTCTAGGTTTCCGAACTTCAGAATAAAATACTTGCAACCAAACACGCGAAAATGAGAGACACTGGGCTTTCGCCCATATCTCAACTCATAGGAAGTGCGATGCAAGTGTGTCCGAAGAAAAACTCTGTTCGAAACATGGCACGTGGTCGCAATAGCCTCAACTCAAAACTTCCTAGGTGTAGAGTACTCATCAAGCATCGTTCTAGTCATCTCGACCAAGGGACGGTTCTTCCTTTCCACGACGCCATTCTGCTGTGGGACGTGCGGAGAAGAGAACTGGTGCTCTACACCTGTCTCATCGCAAATCCTCTCAAAGAGGAATTCTTGAACTCCGTGCCATTGTCACTGCGGATCGCTCGCAAAGCACCCGGGAGCTCAATAGAAAGCCTACTAAAAAGACCTCAAAAATATGTAAACGTCTCATCCTTCGAGGCTGAGAAAACACCCAAGAGTACCTCGAGAAGTCATCGATCACGAAAAGAACATACCACTTTCCTCCTGCTGACTGCACTCGAGCTGGTCCAACTGTGTCCATGTGGAGTAGTTGTCCCGGTGCATCGGTCATAGTCACTGTGACCGGAGGGTGAGAAGCAGCAACCATCTTGCCGTGCCGGCAAGGAGCGCAAACAAGATCTTTGACCATCTTGAGCTTCGACAGACCACGAATGAGATCGTGACCGCTAACTCGGGTCAAATGGTCAAATCCAATATGACCAAGTCTCTTATGCCAGAAAGTAAGGTCACGGGACTCAGAAGCAACTAAACACCGGAGAGGATCACCAGAAGACTCAGAAAAATCAGCACAAAAGATCCTCCCATAACGAGAAATCCCGCAAACCAGACTACCCGAAGAATCAAGAATTTTGCAAGCGTTTTTCTTGAAGCTCACCTCGAAACCATCATCGGAAAGCTGAGAAACTGAAAGTAAATTATACTGCAGCTTACTAACCAAGGCAACATCTTTTAGAATAAAAGACTCATTAACGCGCACTGTACCTTTGGCGATGACGCGCCCAGATGAAGCGTCTCCGAAAGTGATCGACTCATCACCTGGAGCACGGGCTAGGGAAGAGAACCAATGAGAGTCTCCGGTCATGTGTCGAGAACACCCGGAGTCAACGAGCCAAACCTCTCTCTTCCCTGCCCGGCGAACCTCGTCGGAATCGGAGTAAAGCTCGCTGTCACTCACTTCGCCCTCAAGGGCTATGAAGCACATGCCGGAGAAGTCGTCGCCATCCTTGGGTTCTTGGTCACCCGTCCCGTCGTCGTCGCTCCATCCCTCTACCTCACTGAGGTCGAGGTCGTCGAAGGCGATGAGGACGCGGTGGAAGAGCTTCTTGGCCTTAAGCGTGAGAAAGAGGCTTCTTGTTGCGGTTCTTGTCGATGTAGTCGTTCTTGCTCACACCGTTGTAGTCGCCCTTGCCCTTCTCCAGCTTGGGGCAGTTTGCCCGAATGTGGTTGGGGCCACCACACTTGAAGCAGATCACAGGTCCTCCTCTCTTTCTGTCCCTCCTCTTGTAAGCATGAGAAAATTTTCTGGCTAGAAGGGCTAACTGGTCATCTGCAAGCTACTCTAACTGATCATCAGTTATGTCACAGAGAGCAGCAAGAGAGAAACCACAAAGCGACTCGGAAGAAAGACCAGAAGTGGGATTGGTGACTAAGGCCATCGACTGCGACTTCGACCTGCGAGAGACTATGTCAATCTCGTGAGTCTTGAGGCGTGAGTACAACGCATCAAGAGTCAAGGTCGAGAGATCGGTGGTGTCTTTAATCGTGGTCACCTTCATCTCCCAAACACGCAAATCAAGAGCAGAAAGCATTTGGCGAGCATTGTCCGAGTCGGGGTATGTGAGACCGACCGCTCGGAGGTTGCTCAGAATCTTGTGAAAACGCGCAAAGCACTCATCGAGGGACTCACCAGCGAGCATTTCAAACTTGTTGTAATCTCGCTTGAACTGGTCCTGTCGAACTGTCTTGATCTGGGTGGTGTCCTCATGGTATGCATTGAGGGTCACCCAGATGTCGAAAGCCGACGTCAGATGAGAGATGCAGTCAAACTCGCTTCGGCTCAAACCCTGGATTATGATGTTCCTTGCCTTTGCATTCGTCTCAACATCAGCCATGTTTCTGGCATTGATGTTCTCATCGGCAGGAACAACATATCGTACCTTGACCTTACGCCAGATGGCGTAGCCCTGAGCCTGGATGTAGGTCTCCATCCGACTCTTCCAGAAGTGATAGTCGATCCCATCGAAGATCAGGGGCTTGGTCGAGTACTTGTCTGTTGCTATGGCTCACAGACCGGTTAAGATTTATAGACGAGAGCTAACCGGCTTTGATACCAATTGTTGGATCGAAATCGGCAACAGAGGGGGGTGAATGTTGCTTTTAAAAATCGCCCCGAGTATTCGCACCTCTTTCTTCTCCTATAGCTATGAAAGCTATGAAGACAGAAGACATTTGCTTGTTGGAAGCTAAAAATAATTTTGCCGATGACCAAAGATACTCACGAAAGATGCAAGGCTTAGACCAGCAAAAATTTCAGAAAATAGACTTCACTAACCAATCAAGGAAACGGATTCTTCGCTGCTGAAAACTGAAGCTGAAAAAGGCCCAAAAGAGACTCTCTTTGCTGCAAAAACTGCTACTGCAAAAAGCACTAAAAATGACTATTTTTGCTGCTGAAATTGAGCCAAACTGCAGAGAAATCAGCAAGTACTGCAAATGGATTGCGGCTGTAAAGTCTCAAAGATAACAATTCTTGCTGCCAAGAAAAAGGTACAGCCGAGAGCAATAAATGAGCAGCCCACTATATGCAGTAATACATACTATTTTTACTGCTGTCCATTAGCTGGATTAAAGAGGAGAAAACACGTTTGAAGTGTTAATCCGTGAGCTACTAAAGGACTAAAGAGGAAACTTGAGCACTGCCAAAGCAAAGAAAATAATGGGGAAAGCAAACAACAGAAAACAATAAATATGTCCCAGCCGAACTACCAAAGCAAAAGATAGTTTGCCAAGAAAGAACAGCACGGAGGAGAAAAAGAAACTGCAGGAAATCAGTACTATCGGCAGCTGTGAAATGAAGCTATTCTTGCATGCCAAAAGCAGAAAGTACTAGCAGCCGAGAATAGTAATCAGCCAAGAACCACAAAAGGAACCGGGCTGCAAACCAAAATTAGAGAACTACTGCTAAAGAGCTCAAATGAGATAGATGACTGAAACAAACAATAAAAGAGAGCAAATCAAACATCAGAAGAAGAACACAGAGAGATACATATGACAATAATAATTCAGAACAGATGGAATCTTCATATTGAAAGAAGGATTACAAGATAGATCACTATCAATACAACCCCATATGCATGGAGAGCATAGAGAGAAACTCACACCTTCTCTCTTTCTCTTTTTCTCAACAAACAAAGGCTAGAAGTAAGAACCCTAATCCATCTCACAAGCCATCTCTCTACAAACACACTCTCATATCTCATCTCATTTTTCATACACTCATTTCATGCATGGAGAGAACCAAATAAAACCCTAACTCTTACACCCACTCTCTCAACTCTCTCCACTATAGAGCATCCTCTATTTATAGCATTCACTAATGGGTTTACAACACACTTTACCCATTAGTTCTCAACAACTCATGGCGCTTTATCCACAATCCACTTCCTTTAGTGCAGCTTTGCGTATTCACCAAAACGCCCCTCGCGCACCTTCCAGGAAGCTTCCTCATTCCTTGCCCTACGAGCCACGCAGCCACCTCGAGTCCTCGCCGTCTTCGGCACACCTCGACCGTTCCAACCTCGACACCGCCCGCGCCTAGTCTGGTATCCCGTGCCTCGCCACGACTCCACCTCGATGTCCTGCAGCCATCACAGACAAGAAACAAATCACATAGCATCGCTCGAAATATTGTAACCATACATTAGCATCAGACGAAATATTAAACATGAAAAAGCCAAAACCTGTCGAATCAAAAGAATAAGCATCCTTAGCACTTCGACCAAGTTTGACCAAGTCCGACCGAAGTCGATTGCACCGCGCAACGACATGGTCCAAACCACACAAACCAAACTCGACTTTCCTAAAACAGATGTCAATTACTCATCACACAATCGGGGTCACCTCCACATGGTCTATCAGAGACCATTCTCTCGGTATTCTGCTAGTTTGATACACTAAAATTACCTCGGTAATATCACTGAATCAATTGCCCGTTTCTAAGCACAAGCATGAACCATAAAGTGCTATTGTAGTGTCAACAAAAGTGATATGGCAATAGCAGAAGTAAGCAACATGTAAGTGCTATGGCAAAATGAATTGAACCTAATAATATTCAGTACTGAACAGTAGTAAACTACACTGAACCGAGATATAAAACTAGCAATTGATAAATCAAAACTGGCAGAATACTTCTTAAATAGTCACTATGGTCTCAATTTTAACAAGTTATCCTTATCGAGTATTCACAAAGGCCCATAATTTATCATGCAAAGTTCTTTATGACCACAACAGTTTTCGACCACAGCAAGCCTACGACCACAGTAGTACGACCACAGTGGCTTACAACCACGGCAAACTTATGCATAATAGTAATAAGAATACAAGAAAAGCTCACTGTGTGATGGCAATCCAAGCCACCGAGAAGACCGTAAGGGGCAAGGCTCGTTACAAGAACAATGTCCCAAAAAACCAATCACCGGTGTATGCTCGGATATCACCAGAGAGATTAACAGAGATACAATGCCCAACTTCACAAGTCAGTACTCACCAAATTGCGAAGCCGAGGATCTGGTGATGCCACACAAAGGTAATGCAATCGAGGAACCGAATGCGCAAGAGCCCAGAGAAGAGCTTGGTTTACACAGCAATAATCAAGGCCCCAACGCCCAATGGAGTATTTGCAGAGGCAAGCTGGAGTAGAGATCACCAAAACCCAGTCAGTTAGTTGGAGCAAACTACACCGGAGACCAAATGGAAATTGCCATGTTTTGCTCTTAGATCTGGATCTATTCTCTTGATTACTCTCCGTCAAGAACTCTCCCATCGCTTGGTTTAAAGTGGGTATGGGGGATCCGATGGATATGATTAACAGATTAAGTATAAATCTCATAGCATCCCCATCAAACATAGGAACTTTTCCTACTTCCTACAGGATTTGAACTATTTCCTATTAAATTTCTACAAAATTCATGTAAAATCATGCATTTCAAATGGGGCGTTATGTTTCTTAAAGACTTCACACGATGTCATCTATGCTTCTTGTGTAAAACATGGGCTTCAGAACGTGAGAACCTTTCGCATTATGGCTGGCACATCTCTTTTGAGAGCTCCATTCCTGTTAAGATGCGATCAAGCTAATTATTGACCATTCATTCTCACCTATTTTCACAATACTAGGAATTAATTGCACATAATAATTAGGTTGTTGAAATTAAGTTTGTTATTCTTATCTACTAAATATATTCCCTTTGGCACTTTTTTCAAAACAAGTAAAAGAGAACATCTTATAGAATTAGAATGTCTTTGTATTGTAACTTAGATTGTAACATCATGCTAGCCTCTAAATATTATAGTAAGAGCACTAAGGAAACTGTAACTCTAGTGGACCTTAAACTGATGCCTGGGCCTCTTTCTTTATTTCTTATGGGGAAATAATTAATCAGATCCACTACCGCCTAGATGTACAATCTGGATGCTAACTCTGCACACCTCATTAGCCATTGGATCCTATCGCGAGTGAACCCCCACAGTTCGATTCCCCCATAACAAAAATAAAGCGCATCACACATGTTTGTTCCTCATGCAGTCAGACTCATGGAGTGTCTTCTTTAATCTCACCTATGGGATTCAAAATTTCTTCATAAAATCCACCAAGATGACTTCCCTTATTCATAAAAATTGAGTTTTCACCACCGAATCATCCATTTGCAAGGCCCTTCCTCCAATTGTAGTAACAAAATTGTCAAAAAAATTCAACCAATATGATGGTACCCCACACAGCGAGTAAACTCCAGCAACAACCGTGGTGCTCATATGAATCAAGAGCTTTTATGGGGATGCATCTTGCTTCAATTACATCAACTCCCTTCACAACAATAGCGAAACAAAAAAAATTACCTTGTTGCAACAAAAAAAATACCCAAATGCAACAAATTTCCTTTAAGAAACAACTTGCTATGAGATTTGGGAAAAGATATATTACAACAAACAAAAATAGTACTTGCAACAATGGATAAACGGTACTGCAACAATTTTTTGATGGAAAATAGTAGGAGAGACTCCTACTGTGCTATATTAAATAGATAATGATGTACAAAAAGGAAACAACAAGCAAGAAGGGGAAGAGGGGAGGAAAAGCAAACACACAAACTAAATCAAATGGAGCTAATCCAACATAAAAGCTAAGAGTGAGATGCCTGCTTGATTCTAAGGAGCAGCAAAGAAGCCTCCAATCTGAGCCTAGAAATCCAGTCTGAGAGATTGTGCCTCTGTTGTTGAAAGATAAGCTCGTTCCTAGTTTTCCAGATGATCCAAGCAGTGAGAATAAATTTCTCCATGAAGAGTTGCCTTATAAAGTTTGCTTTTGTATTTAGGACTCATGTTGAATTATCTAGATCAGCTTCCCTTGGAATCCAATTGTATTCTAACATTGCAGGGAGAAGGGGCATTGAAAAAAAGGTGTGTGATGGTCTCAGCAATTTGGCCATCGTAGCACATAGTGTATATTCCCATCAATGATGAAGTTCTTCCATCTAAGCATATCCTTCATATTGAGTTGATCTTTGGGAAGTAGCCGCACGAAGAACTTTTGCTTCATGAAGCATCTATTCTTCCAGATGAGCGGGAAAACTGGTGAGGTGGAAAGACGTTTGAACTGGTAAGTATACCATTTTCATGAGGAGAAATTAGAGTGCCCCCCAAATGTAGGTCCATTGGTCCAAAATATTTTAGCTGAACACCATTTGATCCATAAGATGTAGGAGTTGGAGATATTCTAGTAAGCTTGGTGTGAAGGAGGCAACTAAAATGCATTGTGAGGCTCATGTAGCTGCATATAGTTTTTGGCAGAGATGTTCTGATTTGAAGCCAAAAGGTACAATTTGGGAACTTTGCAGAGAGCATATTTCCATTCCAACAGTCTTTCCAAAACAAAATGTCTTGACCATTTCCAAGTTGTCCCACAGCAATGCCCCTAAATTGGTTGATGCTTTTGATGATGTCCCTCCACCAAAATGAACCACAGGTGCTAGCGGCATGAGGAACCACATTTGAGTAGTGTTTGCACTAGATCAGATTGACCCAGGGAACCTCCACTCTCCCATAGAACTTGTGTAAGTGTTTCAAAAGCAGTCCTTCATTTAGAGTCTGCAGGTTGAGGATTCCTAATCCTCCTTTATTCTTGGGTTTGCATACATTCTCCCAAACTACCGGTTAATTACATCGGCCTTGTAGGTCTCTAGAGCCTTTCCAAAGACAATGTCTTCTAGCTTTATCAATGTGGTTTAACACCTTCTTGGGTTACCGGAGTATGCACACGTGATAAATGGATTGAAGAGAGAGAACTTCATTAACAATTGTTAACCTTCCTCCATAGGACAATAAGCTCGTCGTATCAGCTAGACGTCGCTATATCCTGTCAACTAGAGATAAGAAATCCTTCACTTTTGGTCTTGTTGTCCCCACCGAAAGTCCTAGGTATTTAAATGGCATAGATCCAATTTTGCATCCAAATACTCCTGCTAGATTAGACACTTTGTCCAGTGGAATATTGATGGGGATTAGCACAGATTTATGGAGATTTACCCTGAGGCCTATAGGGCCAGAGAAGGATTGAAGGAGTCCTCTAAGGCAAAGGAGTTGTCTAGAGCATGCCAGCATGATAATTAGATTGTCATCTGCATACTGAATTATTGGGTAGTATGCATTTTTGAGTGGTGGAATTGGATGTTTGAGGAGGTCCCTTCTAGCTGCTTCATTTATAATTGACTGAAGGATATCTGCCCCAAGGACAAATAGTATTAGTGACAACGGGTTACCTTGACTGACTCCTCTTTTGCATTGAAAAGACCTTCCAGGTACCCCATTTGTGAGTACTGATGAGTGACCAGATGATAGAATATTTGAAATCCATGACATCCATTTGTGAGGGAATCACTTTGCTCTCATTATTGCCATAATTGCTTCATGCTCAATTGTATCGAAGGCTTTTTTGAAGTCTAGTTTGAGGATTATGACCTCTTTTTTACTCTGCTTGCATTGATGTATGTACTCAAAGGCCCAGGCCAGACAATGAAAGATTAAAGAGTGAATCAAATTCCTTCTGTATCTTTCAGTTGCAAGAGCATGAAAGTATTTGGTGTTTTCATCACCTAGTTTTGCCCATCGAGAGGTGCATCTCTTTTTCCAGTACTTGTGTTGGTAATCTAAGAGTCTTGTGGAGTGAGCTTTGATTATGGTTCTGAAATTATTCTCCTCGAGGAATAAACGCCTCTGTTCTTCCAATTTGTCCACGAAAAGAATCATAATATTATACATCAGAGTTTAAATTACACCACGTCGGGCGACAGTTTACAAAAAGGCCAAACAGGCCAAATGTCTACATCATATTGCGAACAGCAGAAACGAAAGCAAATGTAAGACCATAGCCCACAGGCGACTGGGGGTAAAGTGTGCAATATATACTATCTAAACCTAGGTAATATATGTGCACACAATCTCCATCAAGCCTTCTTGTCTAGGACCCAAAAACGTAGAAATCACCCTAATTTCGTTCGTTATTTCCTCCATCAGCAGCTGGGGTATCTTCATGAGTATAGTGGTCCTGGGTTCCTGTTTCTGATTTGGTAAGGCGAGTGTGAGCACATATCCACTGTGCTTAGTGAGCCAACACACAGTATGCAATAGTTAACATGCATGGCTTATCAAGAAAAGACTTGGGTTTATTTTGTTTTGCCATAAATTGTTTTTAAATACAATACTTAAAAAGTTCCTAAGACCTGGCAGTTTGAACTCATGACTTAATTTTTTTTGTAAAATAAGACCATCATATTAGCGATACAGATTCCATCTACCATTACATGGCATCTGCACCATATACTAGCTTTCAACATTATATCTGCTTACCTTATCACTGGGACGACACCCAAGGCAAATCAAACTAGGGCTTACCGCTATCCTCCAATTTTCTAATCGCTCCCATAAAGCACTTTGAAATGGAACTATATCTAATTATGTCCCCATGTTCGCCCTTGACCGTGGGCACGGCTATTCGAAAAGTTTTCTACTCTATAGAGTTTGCACACTTTACCCACAAGAGAAAATCTGCTCGTTGCCCCACATGATTGCTTGGCCATGCGGTTGAGTAGATCATCACAAGGCTGTTACAATGTATTTTTCCTAGCAGAGTTACGTTCGCTAAGGTTTCACTCCCTTCGGGGTACGACCACCCTTCCAGGAGCCCCCTCTTGCGCCGTCACGTCGGAGAATGTGGCCATCCTCTGTCTGCTCGTGGTCACACCGGCGCAACCCTTACTAAGTTGATGTAAATTAGTTAGCCCTGCTTGTGGTTGTACTTGTTTTACACAGAAGGTCATGACAGGATTCAGTCCTTAGGTCTATCTGAGCAGTTCTACCACTATCCATTTTGTGCTTCCACTGCACCACTCACACCCCTGAACCATCCGCCCAGATAAGTAAGCAAGTTGGGATTTTTGGGAACATAAAATATCCTTGGCAAATATACCAAACATTTCCACCATATCCTCCCAAATCAGTTTATCATGATTTAAAGGTAATGTTTTGGGACATTTTTGATGCCCCCGAATATCTAAGCAATACTAAGCATAGTGAATAGTTGTGGACTTAGTACGCTATTTTTACGATGCGCGAAAAGTTGGATAAAAATTAGCAAACCAAACAAAATCTCACCAAAAATTCAAATGAGCTTCAAAAATCATGGTTTCGATTCCATTGGATAGATCTTGAATTTAGAAATTTGTTTCACTCAATTTGGAGTTAAAATGAATATGTTATACCTTTTTAAAGTTATCAGTTCAAATAAATCCAGAAAATAACATAAATCTGACAAGTGGGGTTCACAACCGAATGTTAATTTTTTTTATTCTCTTTTATCTGTGCCTATGACAGGTGGGGTCCAGTTTCCGTTTAATTAAAGGAAGTGGGGTCCACCTGTCAGTGAGAGGTTTGGAATAATAAACCGGTATCAGTATTAATGGCAGTCTGTTAACCGTTAATCAGGTGTTTTAATCGTCATTAACATTAATGATGTCCTAACCGGCCAGCAACAGTATCGTCTTCTTCCGGCCGTGGGACGGCGAGCTCGCCGCCGGCGGAGGAAGCGGCGGCCGGCACTGGGCATTCCAAAAATGGAATGCTCATGCTCGCGCGCACGCCTGGGCTGTGTCCCACGGGCCAATTTGGCGGTGGTGACGGCCAACGATGACCGAGGGCGGCGGCGGAACAGGGGAGGAGGTGTTACGGTAGTGCATGGCATAAAAACTCAATTAACTCATAATGGAGCATCTCGACGAGGTCAGGAAGCTACCTCGGTGGTCGGCTTGGCTTGGGAGTGGCTGTGGTGGTCTGGCGGCGTGCGGTGGTGGCGAACGGAGGAGGTGCACAACGCCGATGAAGAGGAGTTGGAGAGAGGCTCGGCCGAGGGTGTTGGTGACTTCGCGACGCCCTGAGGGTGCTCTGGCTCGACAGAATTGGCCTGGGTTGGCTCCAATCGACGGCGGGCCAGATGGTCGGAGTTGGGGAAGATCGGGCTTGCCGGCGAACTATGGTGCTTGGGCGTTCAATTGCTCGAGGTGGGACGCAGAGGGAAGTGTGGCGATGCGGATAGGAGGCCGTACGGCTTTCATAGGCGGCAGGGCTAGGCTGGCAACGGGCGACGGCCGTGCGGTCACGTCGGGGGCAGGCGGCGGTGGTAGGGCTGTGGCGGGATTTTGTGCGATTTGCGTGTGACCTCTCAGTGCTGACACTCACAGCTTTGCGCCGCGCCCGTTGGCTGACAGAGCTTTTGTACCGCATGGCCGAGCAACGCGACGGGGCGAAGGAAACGTTGGGTGGTGGCGCCGTACCGTGGGCGGTGTGGTCAAGCTGGGGGGCGGTGATGGTTTCGCGGGCACGCCAGCCGGGTGAAGTGACTTGTGGGCGGGAAGATGGCGACGGTGGCCGGCAAGCAGAGACAGGCGACGATGGCGCGGCTTCGGCCGAGGCAGAAGGAAGGGGGAGGGAGATGGAGATGGGCTGGGCCGTTTCGGCCAGGCTGTAGGCTCTCCCCTTTTTCTTTTTTTTTCTTTTTTAATTATTTTATTTTACACAAGTACAAGTACATTTTGTTATTTTGTTCATTTTCTTGCTCACTTATTTTCATACCTTTATTTTCCTCATTGCTAAGCTCACCTTAGTATATGTCTAGTATGACACATGTATTTATATATATACATATACACATACTTGCATTTTATTTATTTACCTTATTGTTATGCCAAAATGGAATCATATATTTCAATTCAGGTTTCTCCCTTTTTTTTTGATGGATCATCTTTTCAGATTCGGATTTAAAATTATAGATTTCCATTATTTCCATATGTCCTTGGTGGCTTAGTAATGTTGGTTTTATTTTTCATGAATTTCTTCAATTATTGAAACCTCCACCAAAATTTAAAGAAACACCATCAAAATTCCAAATTTCAAGAAAATTCATTCCAAATAATTCAAAGGCTACACATGTTCAAATTCAAATTTTTGGGATGTTACAATGTACTCTTTCCTCTTTCCTGGATATCACTCACCAATCTGCTTGTATAGTCTGGCCCATCGGCACTAGGTTTTGCAAATGAACACCAATGATTCAAACTAGATTTGATTTGTGACAACACAATTGATTAGGAGATGGCTTAATGTTTCTTCCTCTTGTGCATAAAAACAAGTACCTTCATTGGGCGATCCTTGCTGTGACAATCTGTTTGCTATCCAACATCAATGCCACAAGTGCCTCTGGAAGTGCAAAGCTCCATCGCGCTTCAAATTCTTCATGTGGTTGGCCCTGCATAAAAAATGTCTTGCGACGGACATGTTGTAAATAATCTTGTTTAGGAGTCAGGAACAAAGTTTGGATGTAATCGAAGTCGAATTGCAGCCGCAATTCAAAGTCGAAGTTAGAAACCGAGTCAAAGTCGTAGTTGGAATCCGAGTCGAAGTCGTCTGAGACTCGGAGTCGGAGTAGGTTGAGAACCCGTGTTGAAGTAGAACAGCCGGGTATAAAAAGAGGCTTAGAGCCATGTATTCAGTACACCAAGCAATTGAGAAAATACCAAAAAGAGGGAAAGACACAAAGCATTGTGTTGTTGTGTGATTGTGCAAGACGTGGTCGGAAGGACTCATGATCACCGCAAGCGTGATCGGGAGGAGTTACAACCACGGCAAAGTTCTAGCAGGCGTGATCGAAAGGTGGTTCGACCACGCAGAGAAGGCTACGACCGCGGTGAAGGTGGTCGTAAGGAGTAGCGACTACGCCGAGAAGACCAGTGCGTGATCGGAAGCAACTCCGATCACGTTGAAGGAAGTGAACGTAGTCGAAAGGGTGTTCGACTACGGTGAACAGTGATCGCCAGCATCACTGCGTGATCGTAGAAGGCTTCGATCACGGTATCTCAAGCGGCTGAAGGAAGGCAGCGGCAGCGATATCGCAGAGCGGTCGTAAACTGCTCCAGTGAAGGTACGACCTCGACTTAAAGTAATCGGTGGCGAGTTTGAGTGGTCGTACGGCATCGTAAGTGATCGGATCTGGTCGTAAACGACTCTAACAAGTCGTGGAAGATCCTGGGAGGTCGTAAGACCCTCCAACAGTTGGTATCAGAGCCTGGTGAACCATGGCGGAGGCTTCAAAGGTGAAGGAAAGCGTGTCGCTGCAGTACCCGATCCTCAGTTCGGACAATTACCCGATCTGGGCGATGAAGATGAAGGTTAACATGATCGCACAGGGAGTCTGGGGTCCAGTTGAACCAAAGGAGAAAGACAAAGTCGTTGATGAACGACTCGACAAGATGGCGATGGCGGCGATCTATCAGGCCGTGCCCGACTCGATGATGCGGCAGCTGATCGGTAAGGAGACGGCGAGAGACGTCTGGACTACTCTGCAGATAATGCACCAAGGAGTAGATCGAGTGAAGGAAGTTCGACTTCAAACATTACGCAGTGAGTTTGAATCTTTGAAGATGGGAAGAGACCAGACTGTGGAAGAATTCTCTAGGAAGTTTAATGAAGTCGTAAACGAGATCAAATCTCTCGGCGACGACTTGAAAGATGATGTGGCGGTAAAGAAGTATCTACGAGTACTGCCGGAGAAGTTTCTCCCGGTCGTAACTACGATCACGTACTCACAAGACCTCTCGAAGATTAAGGTCGAGGAGGTAATTGGGGCGCTCAGAGCACACGAGCAGCTTCTGAAGAGTTACCAAACCGACAATGAAGGAAAAGGGCCTTACAACCAACAAGCATTGTTTGTAAAGGATGACACAAGGAACCGAGGAGAATCGTCATCAAGGGGCGGTCGTGGACGTGGTCGTGGCCGCGGCGCGTCTCATGGGCGAGGACAAGGACGAGGCTATGGCCAAGGTGGTCGTGGAAGAGGTGGTCGAGGAGGTCGTGGTGGTCGTGGAGATAGCAATCACCAGACAGACAAGTCTGATGTCCAGTGCTACACATGCGAGAAATATGGACATTACGCTGCCGAATGTCGGAGCCACATCCAGTGCCATAACTGCAAGAAGTATGGTCACTATGCTGCGAATTGCCGGAGTAAGAAGAAAGTAGAGGAAGCAAACCTGGCTCAAACGGATGAGCACAAAGAGCCGACATTGCTGTTGTCGCTCTGCACTGCAGACGAACCGACAATGGTTCTATTAAACGAGGAGAAAGTGTTTCCGAGTCTGTTGGAGAAAGCAGAGCAGACTCAAGAGCGGACAGCAGACTGGTATCTCGACAACGGAGCCAGCAACCACATGACGGGTACGTACTCGATGTTTCATGAATTAAATAATAGTGTACTCGGAAGAGTACAGTTCGGAGACGGCTCGACCATTCAGATAAAAGGGAGAGGCACGATCCTGATGCAGTGCAAGGATGGTAGCCAGAGGAGATTGTCGAATGTATATTACATACCGAGTCTACGAAGCAACATCATAAGCCTTGGACAAATGACTGAAGAAGGTTGTCGAATCGAACTCAAAGACACCTACCTGAAGATGTACGACCACACCGAGCGACTGCTGATGAAAGTACAGAGAACGGTAAACCGTTTGTACAAAATTCAAATTGAAGCTTGCAAGCCGAAGTGTATGAAGACTACAACCGATGACGCGGCCTGGCTATGGCATGCAAGATTCGGACATCTGAACTTCCAGAATCTCAACACGATGGCCGAAAAGGAGATGGTGGTCGGATTACCGACAATCGACCACCCGGAGCAAGTCTGCGAAGGCTGTCTGGTGGCAAAACAAACTCGTAGCGGTTTTCCACAGCAGACGAGTTTCAGAGCTTCGCAACCACTCGAATTGGTTCACGTGGATCTGTGCGGACCAATCACACCTCGCACAGATGCCGGGAATCAATACTTCATGTTGATCGTAGACGACTACTCCAGAGCCATGTGGGTGTACATGCAGAAGAGCAAGGATGAGGCAAAGTCGAACTTTCAGAAGTTCATAACTCTTGTCGAAAACGAAGTCGATAAGAAGGTGAAGTCGGTCAGATCAGACCGAGGAGGAGAATTCCTCGCAAAAGAGTTCGACTCGATTTGTGAAGAGAAGGGTATTGCAAGATTCTTCACGGCTCCGTATTCACCTCAACAAAACGGAGTCGTAGAAAGAAGAAACCGGACCGTGGTAGAAACGGCTAGAAGTCTGTTGAAGAGCCGATTCCTGCCCGGGAGGCTTTGGGCAGAAGCAGTACGACATGCTGTCTATCTGCTAAATCGTGCGACCACGCGATCACTGGATGGAGTCACTCCATGTGAACAGTGGTCAGGAAGAAAACCCAATGTCGAGCATCTAAGGGTTTTCGGATGCTTAGCCCATGTGAAGACATCCACTTATCTCAAGAAGCTAGACGACCGGAGCCGACGGATGATCTATCTTGGCTCGGAACCAGGCACCAAGGCATACAGGTGCTATGATCCGGTCGAAAGGAAGATTCATGTGAGCAGAGATGTGGTCTTTGAAGAAAACAAACATTGGGAGTGGGAAGAACACGAGGACATTGAGAAGGACATGTCGAAGTGGGTAACCTTCGAAGTCGAAGTCGTCAATGCCGACGATACGGAAGAAGCTACGACCACATCTCAAAACTCAAGTATCGACCATGAAGTCTTACCTGATGTAGAAGACCTCGATGAGGAAGAGTCAAACGGTCGAGTACCGAAGATGAGGAGCATCGATGAGATCTATGCTCAAACTGAGCCAATACAGATGAATGAGCTGTTACTGTACACAACAGCTGAAGAACCCGAAAGCTATGAAGAAGCAAAGGGAGATGAACATTGGAAAACTGCTATGCAGGAAGAGCTGAAATCTATTGAAGACAACAACACTTGGGAACTCACCGATTTGCCGAAGGGTTATCGAGCGATCGGTTTAAAGTGGGTCTTCAAGGTAAAGAAGGATTCCAAGGGAGAAGTCGTAAAACACAAAGCACGACTTGTGGCGAAAGGGTATGTTCAAAAACAAGGCATCGACTACGAAGAAGTCTTTGCCCCAGTAGCTCGTATGGAGACTATACGACTACTTCTTGCATTGGCAGCAAACGGTGGATGGGAGATTCACCACATGGATGTGAAAACGGCGTTCTTGAACGGAGACATTGAGGAGGAAGTTTATGTTTCTCAACCGCCGGGTTTTCAATCCAAGAAGCAAGCCGAGAAAGTTTTGAAGCTGAACAAAGCCCTCTACGGACTTAAGCAAGCACCACGAGCATGGAATTTGAAGCTCGACAAAAGTCTAACGGCACTCGGGTTCAAAAGAAGCAACTCTGAACATGCAGTATACTCAAGGGGAGATGCGAATAACAGACTGATCGTGGGCGTTTACGTGGACGACTTGATCATTACTGGATCGAGTTCGAAGGAGATTATGAGGTTTAAAGAAGAGATGAAGAGGGTGTTCAAAATGACTGATTTGGGATTTCTGTGCTACTACCTCGGCATTGAAGTCAATCAAACCGACAACGGCATAACACTTTGTCAGTCGGGATATGCTCGAAAGATCCTGGAGAAGTCAGGTATGGAAGAGTGCAATCCATGTCAAACCCCAATGGAGAATCATCTGAAGTTAAGCAAGACAGGCCCAGGATCACCAGTTGATGCCACGACTTATAGGAGTATTGTCGGAAGCCTACGGTATCTGGTGCACACCCGACCAGACATCTCGTTTGCGGTCGGATACGTAAGTCGTTTCATGGAGAAACCGACTCAGGAGCATATGAATGCCGTGAAGCACATCCTGAGATACATCAAAGGTACTTTGAATCTCGGGATTCATTACAAAAGAGGAGGTAGAAAGTTGTTGCAGCTGATGGGCTACAGTGATAGCGACATGGCAGGAGATGTCGACGATCGAAAGAGCACGACAGGCATAATGTTTGTGCTTGGGGAGAGTCCGATCAGCTGGCAATCTCAGAAGCAAAAGGTGGTTGCGTTATCTTCGTGTGAAGCTGAGTACATCGCAGCAAGCGCAGCATCTTGTCAGGGAGTTTGGCTCACTCGACTGCTAAGTGAATTGTCGGACAAGACAATCCAGAAGGTGACGCTCAGGGTTGATAACAAATCTGCAATATCGCTGAGCAAGAATCCGGTTCTACATGATAGAAGCAAACACATAGACACAAGATATCATTATATCAGAGATTGTGTCGAAGAAGGGAAGATCGCTATCGACTATATCAGTACAGATGAACAAAAGGCTGATATTTTGACGAAGTCGCTGGGGCGGATAAAGTTCTCGGAGATGAGGAGAAAGATCGGCATAATTGAAGTGGAAAAACAAGATTAGGGAGAGAATGTTGTAAATAATCTTGTTTAGGAGTCAGGAACAAAGTTTGGATGTAATCGAAGTTGAATTGCAGCCGCAATTCAAAGTCGAAGTTAGAAACCGAGTCAAAGTCGTAGTTGGAATCCGAGTCGAAGTCGTATGAGACTCGGAGTCGGAGTAGGTTGAGAACCCGTGTTGAAGTAGAACAGCCGGGTATAAAAAGAGGCTTAGAGCCATGTATTCAGTACACCAAGCAATTGACAAAATACCAAAAAGAGGGAAAGACACAAAGCATTGTGTTGTTGTGTGATTGTGCAAGACGTGGTCGGAAGGACTCACGATCACCGCAAGCGTGATCGGGAGGAGTTACGACCACGGCAAAGTTCTAGCAGGCGTGATTGAAAGGTGGTTCGACCACGCAGAGAAGGCTACGACCGCGGTGAAGGTGGTCGTAAGGAGTAGCGACTACGCCGAGAAGACCAGTGCGTGATCGGAAGCAACTCCGATCACGTTGAAGGAAGTGAACGTAGTCGAAAGGGTGTTCGACTACGGTGAACAGTGATTGCCAGCATCACTGCGTGATCGTAGAAGGCTTCGATCACGGTATCTCGAGCGGCTGAAGGAAGGCAGCGGCAGCGATATCGCAGAGCGGTCGTAAACTGCTACAGTGAAGGTACGACCTCGACTTAAAGTAATTGGTGGCGAGTTTGAGTGGTCGTACGGCATCGTAAGTGATCGGATCTGGTCGTAAACGACTCTAACAAGTCGTGGAAGATCCTGGGAGGTCGTAAGACCCTCCAACAGGACATACTGCAATGTAGAGGGTGGCTGAATCAGGCTATCTTCTATGCAACTCAAGTCTCGGAATTGTGTAAACACATCCTTGTGGACTGCCTCTTCACAGTGCAGGTCTGGACTCTATTCAAGGACTGGATAGGAATAGATTTCCCCATATCTTCCCCTCATCGGAGCAGCTTTGAGCAGTGGCGGTTGTTGGCCAGGAAGTCCATACGAAAAGAGAGGCGAGATTTTGACATTCACCATCCTCTTGCACTGGACGATTTAGAATAAGCAGAACAACATGATCTTTGACATTGTTGCGAGGAGCAACGGAGAAGTGTTGTGAGCAATCAAAGATGAACTGTACGTGGTCTCAAAGGGCTGGAAGTTGTGTCGTATGTAACTGGTGCTTTAGTTGCATCTGGTACTTTAGCTCTATGTTATTCTTCTGCCTTTTCAGGCTTCCTTGTACTTTTATTTTTTACCATTCTTAACAAACTTGGCTTGCAAATCTTTCTGCCCACCTCTCCATCACGGTCGCAACACTAGTCATACAAAAAACTTCATTTCAGAGGGGCCTAGGCTTTTCACAGTGTCGATTTTGCTGTGGATTGCATTGTTGAGCTCCAGCGCCAAAAAATGTAGTCTTCGAGTACCGTGCTTGTAGAGAGACTTGTGAGGCTCAAGTCCACAAGCGTGACGCCTGCCTATTTTGGATGGTTTCTGCTAAAATTTTCTCTTTAAAAAGGTAGAAGTCGTCCCAAACATCTAGCTTTCTAATGCAGCATTTAGAGAAGCCAAAAGCCTCCTCATAACTAGGAGAAGCCAGAAGCCAGCAGCCCCCCCAATCAGCTTCCTGTGGCTTTTGCAAGTTGGAATTAGGTATTTGCCCTTGAAAGTTTGACTTATTCTCCCACCCATATCAGGTATAAAACCACAACTCACACCTCTCCTCACCCCGATCTGTTCGGCCCCGAGGAGCCAAGAGACGACTATGGCTGAGTTCTTTTAGACTATTGCATGTTCATGAGAGACAATACGCAGAGAAAAATAGTTGCATGTGATTTTGGCCAGTATAGCTAAACTTGGTACAGTGTCTACTATAATCTACCTATAGATCCTGCCTTGAAAAGACACACCGTTTAAAAGCTAGTTACTGTAATACAAAGTGATAAGTCAAAACCAAAGCACTCCAGCCTAGGTTTCCCAACTACCTCACGTTCCACCCACCTCCCATTAGCGCTGCCCTCCTCCACATCCCGCCTCTGGTTGCTTCACCACCTACCTCGGTTGTTGTCGCCCCCAAGCATGGCCTCCCTCAGTCACCGTCTTTCCAAGTGTCATCCCAACTCCCTCCCTAGCGCTACCCCCCTCCTATTAGACTCCCTCCGGCTGATAGGTGTTCTGCGTGACCTCACTTCGTCAAGGTAAGAGTCCACTTTCTCCCCTCAAGAAATTTCAGATCTGAAATTTTTGCATCCTTGCTATTTAATAAAGTAATGAACCAAGGAATGAGTGTAGTAGTTGCTGTTTTCCCTCTGTGAATGATTGGTAATTAAGTAGTATTTGGTTTGCTCCATTGGTACGAAAATGGCATTGGGAGGGTTGTTAGATTAGAATCAATTTGTTTGTGTGAGATGAATCTTCACATATATCAAATTTTTAATGTTCAGATTAGTGGAAATGTGTATGAAATCTCGATGTTCTATATGACCATGTACTCTGCAAAGTATTTGTGATTCATATATGCTCTAACCATATTCATTCGACCTATTAGTGGTTAAATATAATTGTGTTATGATCATTTCACTGAATAGCAATGGATGCTATTATTATGTCATAGATGAAACAAGGACAGTCCTGAAATACTGCAACATGCAATGCATTGGTAAATAAAGTGTTCATAGAAATTTGTGCCGAAGAGGTTAAAGTAAAAAAAAACAGATCAGTGCAATGTTGTAACACCTGTTTTTTAGAGTGTTCTTGAAGTTTTCAAAATAAAATTCACCATTTCGATTTTCTGGAATTAATTAAAGCTTAAACTAAAATTTTATGAATTGAAAAGATTTAATGTGATTAAATTAAACTTTAATTATTATTGAAAGTATTTTATTTGGGTTCCTTGTTCTTCAAGAATCTTTTTGAATTTTCTGGAATTTTTTCGGGTTTATTTATTGTTTTCTAGAGCTCAATTTGATTTAAGCCAATTTCTAAAAAAATAAAACCATTAAAAATTTCATAAATCCTTTTGGGCCGAAGCCCATTTCCCAGCCCATTTTCCCTCTGGCCCAACCCAGCCTGCCATACGTTGCTTGCCCGCGCACATCGTGCCGTCCATGTGTCAGCTGCTCATGCCGTCTTCCCCATGCATCTCCGATCAGGACTCTCGGCGTCTGTCACTAAGACGACGCCACTGCCTCACACGTCTCTACCTTGGACTCGATGTTTGTGCCCACCGTGGACTCCTCGATGTTCGTGCCCACCGTGGACTCCTCGATGTCCAGGTATAAAACCCCGAGTTGTTCCCTCGTTCTTCGCATCTCAAGCCGCTCACCGAGTTCGCCGTGAGCCGCCACCTTCATCTTCGCCGCTGACCGGGTCATCATCGTTGTCTTTGATTTCACCACCTCGGGCCACCGTCATCTTCGCTGTCACCAGTGAGCATCTCTGTCATTTATCAGTTGTCTCACCTTACCCCGATCAGCTGCCATCTCCCACGGCTGGTCAACCTCACTCGCTCCATCGCACCATGGTCCATGCGTCTGCAACACCATCGCCCGTGCTCGTTTGCTCGCCCGAAGAGAGGCATCGATTCCTGTGTTGTCGATGTCAACCGAGTGACATCAGCACGCGCCCACGCCCGATGTCAACTCGCCTTCTCCATTGACTCAATCCACTATGTGCCGAGTTTCCAACAAAGCAGGCCCACGTGTCAGCGTACACTGTGATGTAGACCCATAGACCAAGCTTAGTCAGCCGTGCCATGCCAATAGCCACATTAGATGACACGTCTACCCTAATCCGACATGTCAATCCATATGTTAGCCATGTCAACCGACCGAGCCAGGTGTCCATGCCATGTCATCATCCACGTCAACCACCATATCACCCTGCCACCTCAGCATCCACGTCAACCCTAGCGTATACGTGTCATGCCACATCAGCCCTAAATGCCATGTCGGCAAGCCCGTCGCATGCGCATTGTTCTATGAGCCAAGTCCACCGTAGATCGGCCAATTCTGTGCACCGGGTCCACAACACAGTAGCATTTTTTTAATTTCCAAGTATTTTCCAGCTAATTAATTTTCCAAGAGCCCATTCTTCTTCATCCTAGCTACGATTGACTCGATTCTTTTTCATAAATTTATCTAAAATTAAGCTCTGTCTTTTGGTTCTAGTTTTGAAGTTTTTCGATTTCATTTGAATTTCATTTGTGTCTCATTCATTTTCTCTCCCGTTAGATAACTGTGTCCTAGGTTATGGACAATGCTTGGTGATTTCATGAATTGTTAGTTCACAGGTAGTTCATTGGGTGAATGGACAGTTCACTTGTGATTTATTCAATTCCTTTGATTATTTACTTATTAAGCATTTTCAAAGTTTGCTTTCAATCTATTTACTGTATTTACTTTTTATGGCTTTCTATAAAATGACCACTCAGCCATTATTTGGTAAGCCTTGCATAATTATATTGTATTCTTGTTACAAACGATTTGTTGAGTATTCTATGTACTCATGGTTATATCCACATTTGCTCAATTGAAGAAGAGGAACCATATCAAGCAGGGGTACTTGAAGGAGGATACTTCCACAACTTCACGGATTAGGGTCTCACTTCCCAGTCGATTGCCTGTGGGCATGTCGAATGGCCACTTCGTTTTCATCGTGTTTTCGTTGCTAGTTCTGTTAAGCCCTTTCAACGGTTAAAGTGTAAACTTGGCCATAAGGTCGCAACTCTGATAATTAATAATATTTGAGTCTTTTTTTAGTTAATCATAATGTGATCGATATTTCATCTATGTTTCCACTATGTGCACTAGCGTGATCCTGGATTAATGCAGAATACACAGAGAGTCCAGATTTGCATATTCAGGTCTTAACACAGATGGTATCAAAGTCGTATTAACTTTAGGACGAAACCCTAGGTAGAATAGAAAAGATTTAAAGATCTAAACAACTCATAAAACCAAGCAATAATAAAGATAATAACAGATCTTTAGCTTCTTTGCTTCTACCTTCTCTTCCTTACTTCGGGTGTAGTTATACCCTGTACATCCATTGTTGCTGACTACATGAGATTCGCGTTTCCGTTAGAGCCATTCGGAGATGAAAGTCATGGGTGTGAGGAAGTCCCAATCCAATCCAGGAGTAATTAGCACTCCAACCATCATATATAGGATCTCAGTGATCTTCAATCGCTAAATATACGAGATTTCAAGTTCTAGATCTCAACATGAGGTGGACCCATGAACATACATACTCTGTATGCCGCATACATACACCCTTCTACATACTCCTTGTGACCATATACTCACTTCTTGAGATGGTTCAGTGAATATATATAGTCCCAACTCCTAGCTAAACCTGAGATGGACCCATGAGTATGCATACATGGTCTGCACGTACATACTCAGTATATATACCAAATAAACATGACATGGACCCGTGAACATACATACTTTGTATGGACCCACTTGTATACATATGCGGTCTACTGCGTACATACTCGGTATATATACCAGATAAACATGAGATGGACCCATGAATATACATACTCTGCATGTCGCATACATACACCCTTCTACATACTCCCTGTGACCATATACTCACTTCTTGATATGGTTCAGTGAATATATATAGTCCCAACTCCTAGCTAAACATGAGATGGACCCAAGAGTATACATACGCGCTCTGCCGTGTACATACTCCCGGTGACCCGTCGACTAACTTCTTGTGATGTATCCGTGATACATATACTCTCAACTGTCAGTTAAACTTTAGATGGACACGTGAGTATACATACGTGGTCAGCCGTGTACATACTCCCTGTGACCCATACACTACCTTCTTGAGCTCGTCATTTAAACATCTAATGTTCTCGACTCCCAGCTAAACATGAGATGGACCCAAGAGTATACATACGTGGTTTGTCGCATACATACTCCCTGTGACCCGTAGACTAACTTCTTTCAATGCATCCGTGAGTACATATATACTCCCAACTGACAGTTAAACATTAGATGGACCCGTAAGTATACATACGCAGTCTACCGCATACATACTACCTTGTACATACTCCCTGTGATCCATTACACTCTTGAGCCCATCATTTGAATGGCTCTTTCCCGGGTATGCAGGAGGGGTTGCACCGAAACATCAGTCAATGCCGCCGAGAATCAAGCTGCTCGTTGCATTAATGCTCCATTTTCTTCATTGCTTAGGCCCCGTTTGGCACAGCTCAGTTTCACTAGTGAAACTGTTTTTTTTTGTTTCAGCTTCACGAGCAGCTTCACCGGTGAAGCTAAAACTGTTTTGGAAAACTGTTTGGCAAAACAGCTTCACCAACAGCTTCATGCATGGCTGAAAGAGGGCAATTGTCCAAGATGCCCCTGTCTACCTGACTTGTTCTAACATTTGGAGTTGTATGTTTGTATATGGTCATATGAATTAAAAAATAATATATTTAAATGAGTATGAATTAAAAAATTAAAATAAAAAAATTGAAATCATTAGAGAAGTGCGAACGGGAGGAGAGGAAACAGGCGTGGGGACCTAGTGGCAAAGTGCTGTAATTTCTGTCAACTACAAGGGCAGTGGGTTCCTAGAACTGCGAGCCTGAGGGAGAGAGCTGTGAAAAGCTACTATTTTCAGCTTCACCCCCACCCCATTCCCTTGTGAGAGCATGATTTAAGGAGCTTCATCCATGAAGCTGTTTGCAAAAAGGGTGTTTGGCAAAAAAACAGCTCACAACAGCTCACGAAGCTGTTGATGAAGCTGTGCCAAACAGGGCCTTAATTGATTTACTAGAAAACTATTTGGGATATGCACGGTGCCATGGAGTGGTACCTCACCCAATAGCCCGATCAAGCTCGTGGGACTCTGAGGCAACGAACGGTGGATATGATGGGAACAATTATGTCTGGGTGTAGAAAAAAGCTACATACATACATACATACATACATACATTATACCATTACACTAGCACGCATATAAAAGCAATCCAAAGATAGGAAGGCTGTGTGCCTAGACACCATAGTGTCCCATTTCAGCGTCATATATATACACACACACGGGCACGTGTGTGCACCGTGCGTGTTAGTTTTCGCACAGGAAAGTTACTACCTTTTTGTGAGTGAAATTACTATCGAATACATGTAAAGTTACTACTCTGTTGTGTACTGACAGTAACTCTATATGTGTTTGGCAGTAATTTCACTCACAAATGGTAATAACTTTCCAGCGCGCATTTTACACCTATGCATAGATTAGTGATTATATATATAAGCTCTTTCCTAAAGAGTATTTTGAAGATCATGGAAACTAAGTCGCGCTATCCCAGTCAATTGCCTGTGAATATATGGATGGGCTACACTTGAAGATTATTTTATTCCTTCCACTGCAGTTTAATTGAATTGTTTCGCTATTATGGCTATTAATTGCAAGCTTTGACCCTAAGGTTGCTACTATGATAATAGAGGTATTTGTTTCTTTTTGTCATTTGTACGTATATAGTGACATTTTATCTGTGTTGCCATTGTGTGCACTAGCATAATTCTAGACTAGAACCGCATACATAGAAGGTCTAAATTTACATATTCGGATCCCGACAACAGCCAGCCAACCGATTGCCATACTAGCAAAAACCATGCTTCTCTCTATCATCTACCCAGCCATTTAGCTGCTTATCAAAAAATCTTCAACCTGCCTAAGTACTCCGTTTGTGCTTGCACATGCAAACCACCCTCTCTATGTTAACCCATTGATTGCTCGTCATTATCAACATGATCTTTACACAATAGCGAATGACAACCTGATCATTACTAGTAGTGTGCCCGTGCTAACGCTACGGTAAAATACAAAAGAAGATAAAATTTGTAAAAAATAAAACGAACAATCAGATTCATTAAGATTCACGTCTCATATATTGTATAACCAAATATTTTTGTCACAAAATGAATGTCACATAAATACGTGACCGGTCGGAACCACCCAACACGCAATGCTCAAAAGCCTACGACCGATTCCCAGGTCTTGCGACCGCTTCGCGAGACCATACGACCGGTTAACAGAAGCTACGACCATTTATCGCGTGATTTAAACACCTTCCCGACCACATACAACACTTTTCGTCGTGGTCGAAGCCACTTCCGACCAATGTGCACGAGTTTCACCATGGTCGAAGCCCCTTCTGACCACATACATGGGCTCACAGTGGTCGAAGTCCCGTCCGACCACGTCCTGAGCACGTCACAACGTGGTCGAAACTTCGACTACCAACCGCAGCTCTCGATAACGTCCTCTATCAGGTTCCAAACCAGGCTGAGAGATCTCCAGCCCATGCTTCCTGACAAGCTCTATGTACCTAAATGAATAGCATCGGGACTATCTCACTCAAGAGGAACACCAGGTGAACAGACAAATGAAACAAGAGCGTAATGCTTACACCTCTGCAGTGAAATGTTCAACACCTAGATCCTCATCCCAGATGAATATGTAATCGTATCGGGCAACGACATCAGGATGCAAAAATCGTTTTGCATACCACCTTAGGTAAACAAGTACATTATTAATATTTTCTAGTCAAACATTCAAGAGACCAAGATACTGTAAAAAAACACAGAAGCAAATAACAATAACCTACCATTTAGTCTACTTTCTGGCACTCACATGGATGGCTCTTTTAGACCACTCAAATTCATCCCATTCAGTAGTCCAACCATCATAATGGAACAACATAATAGTGAACTTATCTGAAAACTATATAAATCTGCTGAAGGCCATGTATAGAAGGGCTGAAGCTTTTTTAAGCCATGTATAGTGGCGGCGCGGTGGAGGACGGGGGGAGTGGCGGGAGTGGAGGCGCGGGGGAGAGGCGGAGATGGGGGAGCGGCGGGAGTGGAGGCACGGGGGAGAGACGGAGATGGGTGAGCGGTGGCGCGGTGGAGGATGGGGGAGCGGAGGGGAGGCGCGGGGGAGAGTCGGAGATGGGCGAGCGGCGGCGTGGTGGAGGATGGGGGGAGCGGAGGGGAGGCGCGGTTGAGGAGACGGGTATCGCGGGGTGGAGGCAGCGTAGGGGGCGTGTGCGGCGCGGTGGAGGACGGGTGGAGCGGCGGGAGTGGAGGCGCGGGGGAGAGGCAGAGATGGGGGAGCGGCGGGAGTGGAGGCGCGGGGGAGAGACGGAGATGGGGGAGCGGCGGCGCGGTGGAGGATGGGAGGAGCGGAGGGGAGGCGCGGGGGAGAGTCGGAGATGGGGGGGCGGCGGCGCGGTGGAGGATGGGGGGAGCGGAGGGGAGGCGCGGTTGAGGAGACGGGTATCGCGGGGTGGAGGCAGCGTCGGGGGCGTGTGCGGCGCGGTGGAGGACGGGGGGAGCGGCGGGAGTGGAGGCGCGGGGGAGAGGCGGAGATGGGGGAGCGGTGGGAGTGGAGGCGCGGGAGAGAGACGGAGATGGGGGAGCGGCGGCGCGGTGGAGGATGGGGGGAGCGGAGGGGAGGCGCGGGGGAGAGTCGGAGATGGGGGAGTGGCGGCGCGGTGGAGGATGGGGGGAGCGGAGGGGAGGCGCGGTTGAGGAGACGGGTATCACGGGGTGGAGGCAGCGTCGGGGGCGTGTGCATGGGCGCAGGGTGGGGTTCTGGGTTCAATGATGTGCATGATCCAGATGATTTTGGCCTTAGGATCTTCAATGAGTAAGAGAAGAAGGCTTGAGGAGATATCAAGGCCATTCATTTGTATGAAGTTGGATTACTTTGGTACACAAATCTGGGTGGACTTAGATTAGGCATGACTGTGGGGGTGGTTGACGGGGGTGGATTTAGTAAAGAAAATTTTGGTGTATTATAGAGGGGTAGAGATCCTCCAGGACGCAAACCTCCGCTGCCGGCTGCTATGAGGAGGGAGGAGGCGGACACGCTTCCAGGGAGGGAGGAGCGGAAGGGGAGGAGATTGGATCTTGATCGATGGGGGAGAAAGAGAGGTGCGGAACGTGGTGTCGGCAACCACTTCTGTGTGGGGACAGGTTCGAGAGGCTCTGGGACACGCGGCGTTAAATGATGAACCCAGAGTTTGGCTCGGTTGTGGATGGGCCAGGAAAGCAACAACACGCATCAGGCGACAGCAAGCATGGGAATGGTATGTCATTGCTGAGAGCTCGCAAATTCCTTGAGCTTTAAAGAAGTTATGATGATAAGGAAAACCACTTTTTTCCTTCTGTGTCAAATGGACTAAATCACTACAAGCTCAAGCCCGGGCAACAAAAAAGCATCCTAACTGGTTGATGTAAATACAACAAACTATTTTTTTTACTCAATTGTGTTTCATAACACATAAGTTACGTAGGGATTGAGATCCTCTAACTTTGTGAAGTAAAGGTAGAAAAGAATAGTGACGATGACTTTGAGAGATTCTCACCTGTGGGATCCAAAAATAATGGCCCAAATCAGATTACAGCCAAGGTAATACAATATTCGAGCTACATTTTTTTGCTACAGTACCTGCTACACCATCTTTACTATAGTTTTTGGATCGATCTCAGCCTTTGTTTTTTTAATCTGATGGCTAGGAAGCAAAATCACAGTACTGTAGCACCGTGACTTTGCTTCACAAAGTGAGAGGATCTGATTCCGTTAGATAGGGGCTTTGTTTCCTTACCACCAAGAGCGATCGGGCGGTGGGGGAAGCCCACGATGTTGCCCGTGGTGGGGACAAAGAATGGGAAGCGGCTGAGGAATGCGTGGAAGCTTTCAGGGCATGGAGGCATGGGAGAGTCAGGTGGGCTCCGGCGTGAGATGGAGAAGGATCTCGGCAACGGCGGCGGGCGTGAGCTCATCCATGGGGAATTAGGGATTGAATTAGCGAGGCATTGGGGTGCTGTTTAGAACTGCATTTCGCAATCAGCGGCTGCTGCTCCGTAGAAAGAAAACAATAGCCCTAGTCAAGGAGTCAACAAAAGTCAGACCTTGCCCTTTTTCCTTGATGAGCCACTGCCACCGCATAAGCATCACACCTACTCCATCTACCACCATCTACGCAATCCACATCCAAATCGGAGGCTGTCCGATGCCCATAAATCTTCTTGGGCATGACCTCGCCGCCGCACTCCTTTTCCTCTTCCATTAGCTTCACCTCGCCTTGAATCGCTTCATTTTTTCCCTCCACCGCCTCTCTAGTCTCTCGACTTCCCTGCTTTGCTCCCGAGTTTGGCTCATGGCGGCAGTGGCGACCCGCAAGCGCCCAACGTTGGATGACGCATCCTCCTCTGCCCTCGCGGTGGCCAGCAAGAAGCAGCCATGATATCGGTTGGGAGTATCTACGACTACGAGAAGCTCGAGGTGCTCGGGGAGGGCACGTATGGCATCGTGTTCAAGGCACGCGATAGCTACACCGGCAAGAAGGTGTCCGTTAAAGCAACTCCAGCAGGGCCCCTACTTGAGCCCTCATCCTACTTTTGAGGGCCGAGGGGTAAAAAACTCACTCCAGCAGGGCCCCTACTTGAGCCCTCAAAAGTAGGGGCCCCTCAAATCTCCCCCTCGAGCCCTCATTCCTGGGGGGTCTGGAGGGAGCCTCTACTTTTGAGGGCTCAAGTAGGGGCCCTGCTGGAGTGAGTTTTTTTCCCCTCGGCCCTCAAAAGTAGGATGAGGATGAGGGTGGGTCCTATGTGCCATCCCCTCTAAGAATGAATTTGAGGGTCCTGTTTTGAGGGCTCCTACTGGAGTGTAGCCCAAAAAACAAAGCCCTCAAAAGTAGGAAGAGCCCTCAAATAAAAAGTAGGGGCCCTGTTTTGAGGGCTACTGCTGGAGTTGCTCTTAGGTGGGTCCATGGACAGGGACCGGGCGGCCACAATGTGCCTGACCACTGCGTGCTAACTCGCAAGGTTGCTGCTTCGCCTCGTGCTGTGGCCACCCGTCGATCGTGTAGATCCTAGACGTTGCCGCCGACGCCAAGACGGGGGACATGTTCTCGTCATGGAGCTTGTCGGGCACTGCCTATGTGCATATCTGGAGGCCATGCTCCGAGGAGCTGACCGGCCTGATGATGCGGCAGCTCATCAGTGCGGCCAAGAAGATGCACGATGCCGTCATCGTCCACTAGGACATCCAGCCAGAGAACATCCTCGTCAACCCAATCAATGAGCTCAAGATCTGCGACTTTGGGGCGGCGATGCCGGTGAAGTCAGCCAGGATGCCGTATGAGGGAGGGGCGTGTTGGCACGATGTAATATAGCTCGCCGGAGCAGCTTGCGGGCAACCAGCACTACGGCCCGCCATGGACATGTGGGCGCTCGGGTGCATGATGGCCGAGCTCCTGACCGGTGCGCCCCTTTTTCAAGGGAGAGACAGAGGAGGATGTGCTCGCCGAGGTGTCCGACCTACAAGACCTGATCAGCTCTATGTGGACGCCAGCCTTGGAGTGCCTGCCAGAGCTGTCTTAGGCCAGGCACGATGTCCGGGCCGGCCTGCTGGCATTTCACCCCAACGAGAGGCTCACGGCGGCAGCCGCGTTGGAGCACCAGTGGTTCACGGAGGAGGCAAAGTCCCCTGCCATCGCGAGAGCAGAGCAGCTTGGCTTTGTGCCTTTGTTTGCTTAGCTTGGTACTGGTTGATAGGATTTGTTGTTGTAATATTTTTGTTTATTTGTTGTAAGCTTATTTAGTCGGCAGGATGCAATCCCCTGCTTCCTCCTCATTACACATTTGTACAGACAATCTTGAAATAGTAGCATGCAAGTTAATGGAAAGAAATACTACCATTTGTTAAGTAGAACACAAATGTCCACTTGATTCTATAATTTTGACTTATACTTCTTTCATCCAAAATCTTTGTAAGGTAAGCTGTAATACAATTATATACAACTGCCCTATTCTTTTGGGCTTTCACTACGGCTGATGGTTTTTATTTGTGCTTTTCAAGACTATAATGAGCGATGGAGATATTGACATAACAACAAATATGATTTTAAATTTGAAAAGTTATTTAGAGAAGCGGTTTGCCATTTAGACAAATTATCCCATTTATTACGGTTTTCCGAGAAATTAAAGACAAAATTCACAAACAAAAAAACCAAAAAAAACATGGCGATAATTCTTCGGGACATGAACAGGCAAAGCCTAGTCCACAAGGAAACGGCCCAAGTCATGCCCAACAACGCCTAAGCCCTAAACCCTCCCTCGCCGAAAACTTCCCCTAACACAACACAAAACCCTCCCCTTCCTCGCAACCTTTCCTTGCTTTCCCTTCCCTTCCGTTCGCCACTCAAAAAGCTCCCGCAGATCTCGAACCTAGGGTTTCAGGGTATCCTCGCCGCTACCGGTCACCACCCATGGCGAGCGGCGCTGCCGCCGCGGGCGGCAGTGGTGGCACCAAGACCGTGACCGCCTCGCTGTGGTGGGATCCCTTCGTCGCCCTCTCCGACGATCTCGACCACGCCGCCACCATCCCGGACGCACTCGTAAGCTCGCTCCCACCCCCCGCCCCTCCCACAAAACCTAGTGGCTTCCTGTAACTAACCTGCGGTTGCCGGCTTCCGTGCTGCAGGCGGAGCGGATCAAGGGCCACCACGCGTGGCTCCGCGGGGCGGTCTCTATGTTTGGGAAGCCGAACGAGGCATCGAGGAGCGCGCTGGACGCCGCGGAGGTCGCAGTTGGGGAGCACCGCCTCGCCATCAAGCCCGAGCTCAAGGAGTCTGCGCTTCACCTGAGCAAGTGCCTGGTAATTTGTTGCCCTTGCTCCCATTTCGTGCCTCCGAGTTTGTGGCGCGTGCTCAGTGGAGATTGGGATGAGATGGCCATTAGCTCAAATTTGAAAAACACAGAGGCAGGGGTTGTTTAACTCAAAATTGTACAGAGTAGCGAAACCTTTTAGATGCCTAAGGACATCTGTGTTGATGTTTACAAATTGGGGAGAACGGTTGGTATCCACAAACATGTCATTACTTGGGAGTCCTTATTTTTGACCTAGACACCTAGTGTTTGTGAAATAAATATTCGTGGAGCGAATGTCATGCTTGGTGAAAATATCGATGACATTCTGCTATTTTATGTAAATTTTGGGTCACAGTCACAGTTATTGGATTCAGGTAACAAGTGTTATTTAACATCTTCACCGTCGTAATCCTTTACATGCACTTGTGGTGTAACATTTCCTCAGTGAGTTACATACAGCAATGCAAACAACATCATGTATAGGGAACACTATAGGTTTAATGTTTTATGATGTTCTTGTTTCTTCAGGCTAATATGCTGAGCAAGCCTATCCTGTCCATATTTTCTTGCAAGTTCTTGAAGTCTGGATATATGTATATGTATATGTATATATGTATGCATATTTATTTATTTATTTAAAAAAAGAATTGTGCAATTCTTCTGTAGTGCCACATTTAATTTATATATTTTCTCAGAACTTGGATGAGGTGCAGTCATACATTCTGGTTAAAAGATCTTCAGAAAGCACTCCAACAGTCCACGATGCTGATGCTGAAGAGTTTATTCGGATGGTATGTTCTTGTGATTATTCTCCAACACATGTTTTTCCTGTCTACCATCACTTCTGTTGATTGTAGAAAGCCAACGTTTTAATACAGCTTATTATGGCATGTGGTACAATTGCAAGTTGTTTGTGAATAGTGTTCAGCCTACTTTGCTTCTCTTTTACATAACCTGTTAGAAATTCTGGTTCCCATTCCTATAATAGGTGTTTTTTGAGTTACATTACAGCGATCAATTGTTAAATTGTGAGTGTACTGCTGAATGGACACTTTGCTGCACCCTGGAGGTTTCAAACATTTGATCATTCTCATTATTTCATAAAGTGAATAATGAAATTTAGTTCATCAAGTAATTGTAGTCTGGGATCTCAAAAGGTAGCGCCTCTGATGTCCACTAGAAAGATTGTTTGTATTATGGAGTAAAGTTAAGATTTAATCACAGATACTTGTTTGAAATGCTATCTCTAATCTTGTAAGTTATAACTTCCGTCTAACAGAGAAAGGGATGCCATGGGTGCACCTTTGGTATTTTCAACTGGATCGTACTCATGACAAAGATGAAATTTATGAAGTGCATGTAGAAAATACTAGAGTTATTGCACTTTGCTAATTCTGGCTAGTGTATGTATGCTGCTTAAATTTTCTTCAGTTTTCAAGATTCTGTAATTGTGATTGTTTATGCGACTTGGTCTAGTATCCACCCTGCTTTTTATAATAATGTTGCCTTTTTTTGAAGGTATCGGTACAATATTACCTTGAGCGTCAATGCTTGCTGAAGTGCATCCGAAGAATCTTTGTTCATGCAAGTAAGTTTGTATAGTTAGTTGAGGAAAATATTATGATAAAACGACTTAGTTTGCCATTTTTACCACTTGATTCCATACTGCTTTTATTCTCAGTTTACTTCAGTACAGTTAGCATCTGTTTCTTATCCATCATTGGTGATTCTTTCCCATATATGTTTTAATATAGCATTGTCAGTGGAATCGACCTTTTCTTTTCCATATAGTTGTTTTGGCAATGTTCTGAAATCAAGTAGTGTTAAATGGTGCATCTACATGTTTTGATCATTTCACTTGTGGTCCAGAAAATGATTTACCACACTTGTTTACGTAAGCCATGAGTTTGGGTTGGCCACCATGGCTGCGGTTTGGGTTTGGCAATGTCTACTTGATGGAAACTAAAAACTAATAAGTCAGAGAAGATTTCATGTTTAAACCCACAATTCAGGGGAAACATGAAAACTGTTTTGACTTAGGCACCAAATCGACATGCAAAATTCCAACAAAAAAGTTGTACTTCTCAATTCAATCTACCTATGTGTAAATTTTCAAGTTCAAATTCAATCTATGTTGAGAGTAATACAAATTAGAAAATCTGAAATGATAAATCAAAGGAAAAAGGCAAAAGCTACTATTCACAGCAAACTTCTCTTTTTTCTTTCTTTCAACACATGTTGAGTTTGAAGTTGAAATTTTAAAGGGTGCTACACCACTTTAAAATCATGGGAATTTTTTATGTTGATTTGGTGCCTAAACCAAAATGGTTTTTTTGCTTCCACCAAAAGGTGGGTTCTACCCAATAAGTCATGCATCGCCCTCAAAAAATGTCCTCAACTATTTCAATCTGTCCTTTATGTATCTAATGTTTCCTATGTCTAAATCTTATGTTTTATCCATATGTCAAATATAGGGTGGGCTCGCCCTGCTTTGGCTTATTACTTTTTCCTATAGTAACTAGCTTTCAAACGGTGCGTCTTTTCAAGGTGGGGTCTACAAGTCGATTGTAGTAGACACTGTACCGAGTTCAGCTATACGTGCCAAAATCACATGCGACTGTTTTCCTTTTTGTACTGTTTCTCGTGAACAACCAGAATTCAAAAACATAAGTTATAAGTTAAAAGCCACAGTCCAAAAGAATCCATCCTACAAATGTTTGAAAGATTAAGTTACTATTCTCTAACATAGGCATGCTTTTCTTAACATATCAAATTTGTTTATTGTCCTATTCGATTTCAAATTGGTATCTCATGTTCTATTTGTCACCATATACAGATGATGGTTCTGATTCAACTGATGCCATTAGAGAGGAGGCATCACTACTGATCTGTGAAGAGATGGAACACAGACTACTATCCATCATTGAAGAGTCCCTTGCAGCTGCATTTTCTGTAAAAGCAGTATGTTATATACAAACCTAATGTTAATTTAATGAAAAACAGGGCATTGCATGCCATTTTATCAACTTATCATCCTTACATTCTTCAGTTACAGCACCTACTTTCTCATGCTTGGCAGTCCATCTTCGGTGCCTGCTACCTAGTGAGGCTTTATTGCCTCCACATGTGCATACCCAATTTTATTTCAAAGCAGTATAGCATGATGTCATGATTGAATTTGACTTCAAAGCAGTATAGCACACACCTGAAGGGTACGTTTTGGTTAGGTTATTGGGAATAAAGCCAGCTATGTTCTTTCTAGTCATCTGATCATGCTTTGGAGTTTGACTTAATATTGGGCATGTTCTTTTCAGCTTCTAAAAGCAGCTTTTCTACAGTAACTAGCTTTTAAGCGGAGTATTTTTTCAAAATAGAGTCTACTAGTTAATTGTAGTACATACTTTACTGACTTCATTTATATCGGCAAAAACCGCACGTGAGTTTCTGTTACTTTGTAATCTCTCGTACAAACAGCTCAAAAGCCAAAAACCGCAGCAAAAAGCCACAAGCCGCAACCAAAAAGAACAGGCCCATTACCTCCAATTGCAATTATAAGTCACCATAGAATTCATGCAGTTCAAACATTTTTAGGATTGAACATTAATATATAAAGAATTATCTGGATTGACAATATGAAATTGGTATTACTAGATCCGTTGTGTAATGTACTCTAATAATATATAATTGTTATTATTTTAAATAACATATTTTCATAGAAATTGATGGTCCATGTGTCACTTTGGAGACCATGTCAAAATTTCAGTGTCCAAGGCAGGGATAAAAAAACCCGGTGGTTACCGATCGGTAACCGTCGGATACCAGAAATCCCGGTGGGTACCAGGAGGGAAAAACCAGCCAAAATTCCTTGGCATGAAGGAAGCCCAAGGCTGCTTCTCCTTGGCTTCTTCACCTTGTCTGGTATTTACACCTTGCACCCCTGTTGACACCTTCCATCAGCCAGCTGCTCGCCGCTCAACTTCTCTGTTATCTGACGGCTCCCGCTGGCCTGCTGCCTGACAGCTTCGTCTGGCTTCTCCACAGCAGGCCCATCGCCCGATGCCTCCCTCAGGCTTCTCTCGGGCTTCTTCATTGTTGGCCTAGCACTTAATACCATTGCTGCTGAACTCCTTGGCCAGTCTGTCACCCTCTTGCCGTAACTCAACACTGCTGCAGCTGTGGTCCTCCACTACCGGTTCACAGCTCGTGGATGCATTTGTTCCGGTGCGATTGATGTTAATTTGGTTGATTTCTTGGAATTTTTTTTTCTAGGGAACAAAATAATCTTCTGTTGTGTTACTATGCGTAAGAGAAATCTCATTTTTCTGCATGAGCATGTTCTCTGGCTTCATTGAGAAGTGCCAGTTTTGGGCTTCTCCACTGTGAGGTCACAATTTCTTCTTTAAGCATGTCCTGCTCCTGTATGAAATGTGTTTATGTGCAATAGACCCCTTGCAAGGCCATACTCCCCCCTCCCCGGTTGCATCTTCTGTAAACTTCTCTGCTGTTAGAGCTTTGTCATTGGTCTGATATAACTTCATTGTTTTGCAGGGAGCTGATTTTACGGTTTCCTGGCTGGAAGAATCTTTGATTGAAGTTAACTTGATTCTTGACATTTTGTTTCTTGCTTTCTATGATAACTTTTCAAGGTGTAACGGTGGACTGTGGACAAATTTGTGCTCAATTTTTAAGGTAACTTTTTTGTGTGCTTCCACTCCTTGTGGTTCTTGGTTCTTTTCACTTTTTATGTTAATTTCGATTTCTTGAATGCTTATGTTTTTAGGCTATGCTGTCTGGCCCTTATGATGTTGGAAGATTTGCTGTATCTGTTGAAGCAAAAAATTCATTTCATTATGCTAAAGCTCAGCTACTTCTTATTCTCATTGAAACATTGGACTTCGAAAATCTCCTCCGAATGGTTCACGACGAAGTTCCTTTCAGGTCTTGTCGACTTCCTTGATTTTATCCATTGGCATGTTCATTATCGGAACAAGTGATACAAGTAGCCTGTCATTGTAATTTATGTTTAGGACCTTACATGATATTTTGTTTTGTCTCAGTGGAGGGTATTCCACATTTTCTCTTGGTGATATTCTTGAGATGAATGCTGAAGTATCAAAATTGCCTGAATTGGCAGTAGTGGAATCAGGACCACTTATTCTCGCTTGGGCAGTTTTCATCTGCTTGGTCATGTCACTTCCAGGAAGTAATGCCAACTTGGTAAGGATGATATTCAATCTGATACTATTTCAATGCCATTACAGCAGACAAATACTTTATCTTATCAGTTAATGCTCTCAGGAAATTGATCATACATCTTATGCCCAACGGGCCTTTGAGTTTGCACCGTTCAATTATTTACTAGGAGTTCTTTGCTCAAACATCTTCAGGGAGTCAGATGTAAGCGTTCTATAAATAAATGTTATTTTTAAAGTTTCTTGTCTTATGCTAATGTTGCCCCTAAATCCTAATAGTTTGAAGTCGTGAATTTTCTTATGGAGTAATGTTTTCACTGATGCTAGTTATTTCCATTCATAAGATGTAGCAATCATTGTTGTGTATTACTGTATTGTTAGAGAAACTCCAGCAGGGTCCCTACTTGAGCCCTCATCCTACTTTTGAGGGCCGAGGGGCAAAAAAGTCACTCCAGCAGGGTCCCTATTTGAGCCCTCAAAAGTAGGGGGCTCTCAAATCTCCCCCTCGAGCCCTCATTCCTGGGGGGTCTGGAGGGAGCCCCTACTTTTGAGGGCTCACGTAGGGGCCTTGCTGGAGTGAGTTTTTTGCCCCTCAGCCCTCAAAAGTAGGATGAGGATGAGGGTAGGTCCTATGTGTCATCCCCTCTAAGAATGAATTTGAGGGTCCTGTTTTGAGGGCTCCTGCTGGAGTGTAGCCCAAAAAACAGAGCCCTCAAAAGTAGGGAGAGCCCTCAAATAAAAAGTAGGGGCCCTGTTTTGAGGGCTACTGCTGGAGTTGCTCTTAGGTCTTTGTGAGAAAATAGGGGCGGGGGGTGAAATTGTCACTGCTGCAATAGATAAGACCCATGTAGGAATTGGATTAATAGTTAGCTGATTGTGACACCTAATGGGGAGATGGTAAGTACATTATCTAGAAATGAATGGCTGCAGTACTCTTAAATCCCCTCCTTATGGTCCAAAAATTATTTCATGTCTAGAAAATCCCCAATTATACAGAAACTTAGTGTAATCAGACTCAATTTAACTTAAGACAATGTAACATATAAGATGAACCTAGATGTATGGTACACTGTACTACTCTTGAACTCAAGTGCAAGCTGTATACTATGAGGACCGATTTATCATTATCAGTCATGTTAGCGGTTTCATGACATCCTATATTGCTACAAGGCGTGATGTCTTCAAGAGCATTTGGAATTTATCACAGAGACCAATTCGTTGTTTACAGCTTGAATGCTATTTGACTCTCTCAAGCCACATAGATGCACATGGTGAAAATTATACTTATTTTGACAGGGAATGAGATGCTAGTAGTTACAGAGTCATCAGTCATACACTTATTAAAGCTTGCAATGCAACTGGAACAACATAATGCGAACAGAAGCTGAGCAAATGGGCAGTATCATAATGCAGCTTGTGTCTAGATTTTCTTGTGTATTTTGGCCCATGTGGCCTGTTCAGGCCCAGGTTTACTGTCAATGACAGAACCAAGAACTAGGAGAAGAGATAGACTGGTGTTTGTCGTCAATCAACTGATAAATTGGCAATTATTAGATGTGAAAACTGGCAAGAGGGCGATGTTCTGGTTTTCATTTTCACTCATAGGTCATACTAATGCAATACAAGAAAGTGTTAGGACAACTGTTTGTGCTATGCCATGCCTACACAAAATGAAAATGGAATGGCTGAAAAATGGAATGGGGACAACATAAAATAGTAGCTGTAGTATATGTTACACACCCTATATTCAGTCCACATTTAATGATGTATACTCTAGATCTGTTTATTAATTAAACTTACAGAGCATTCTATGAAGTGCGTGATGAAACTTACTTTTAGGGTCCTGTTTCTGGTTTTCGTGGTATATTGAGAACATTCAGTTCAGCATTCATTGCTTCATACGAGATATCTTATCAGGTATGTATGTGGATTATTTACTTGCATTTTAATTGAACTCTTGACCTAGGCAAAACCACATAAAGGTGCTTAACTGGTTCTTAGAAAGGTGCTTAACTGGTTCTTTGTATTTCTTATGTGCAGACAGAAGACAGTTCTCTTGACATGATTCTAAATATTCTACGCGAAGTTTATGATGGAGAGGTTTGACTACAAATCTTGTGGTTATTAATGTGGAACTATTCATGTCTTTGCACAATATAAATCAGTTTATGCGTTCCTTTTAATGGTTCAGGAATCACTCTGTATGCAATTCTGGGACAAAGACAGTTTTGTTGATGGTCCAATCAGATCTATTCTTCATATGGTGGAGAAGGAGTATCCTTTACAAATATCAGAGTTGATTCGCTTCTTATCAGCTGTTTGTCATGGGACCTGGCCTGCTCAATGTGTGTATGTATTCATTTTTCTGCATTTATTTTACCTTTGGACTTCTGTTTACATTCTGCCCAGTTCTGATGGTCCATTCCTGATATGGCCTTTTCTATTCGGCCTGCCTTTGTGCTTCTAATATTTGACCCTACTGAAACAGTAGAATGATAACCCTAATGAAATTCCTGTGCATATTCTTAGTGCCGGATGTGGTTTGTTTTCTGACATAACTAGAAAACTGGATGGTGCATTTGGTGTATTTGAGAAAAACCATTAGCATCATATCTCATATTCTGGTCTTATGCTTTGAGTGATTACTGTTATTCCAAATTATTGTTATCATTCTAATTTCCAATTGTTGCAAATAGTTCTGTTTTTCTGTGTTGTGTTGCATGCATGTTTTTCTAATACACTGTTTCCTGTGGATGTACACATATAATATATTCAAAACTATTGATACAATCGATTAGCCTAACATATACCTTTATCAATTCTATAATGCAGAATGATCTTTGAGCACCATACAATTGCATTCCCTTGCTAAACATGAGAGTTAAAATATATCTTAACTAGCTATGTCTCCATATCTTGGTACATGCATTGTAATTGGGGAAAACAAACTAAGGAGCGGTATCCTGTTCATTGCCCAAACAATGGAATGAACATTTGCTGTCAGATTATCTCGTGCAGGGCTGCAACCATCCAATCTCCACTGTCCTATACTATCCACATGCTGTCATCTCCACCAAATCCTTAGTTATGTTTGTCCAACTTTCCCCATTTGAGCTCTCTCCTTTTCTCTGTCTCTCTGAGCTGTAGACACCTCCCGTCCCCGTCCATTCCACCAATGAGGTCACAAAACGATGTTGCTGTGAGGCTGTCAAGGCAGCCACGAAGATGTCGCTGTGGGTTATGGTCTTGAGAAGCTGACGAAGCATCGGCGAGGACATCATAATCGGCAATGCAAAACGAGGAGGAAGCGGTCAGGTTGGACCGTTGGATATAGGCAATGCTGGCTGCGACTGATGCCTATGAATTGCTGTGTGAGGAGGCATGAACAGCGCCGCGCGACGAGGATTTCAGCTTAGCAGTGATGGTGATCTGTGCAGTTACTTGAGTAGTCAACTTTGAGCCAGATTTGGCGATAGTGCCATCTCTTATCCTGAAACTTAAATCAAACATTTTGGGTTTCTTTAAAGTTCAAACATGCTTGAAATATGCTATACCTTTGGTTTTTTTAAGCCTGTTGTAATCTTGTTGGGACATGCCTGAAATTTGGAATCTTTGTGTTGAAACCTGAAACCCGCCTGAAACTTTAAAACATGACACTTGATACCTGCTACCCCGTTAATTCTCATTCCAACAGTATGCTGTTGTGTAGCAGCGCCCTAGTTATCAATAATTGTATGATCAGTTAAGCGGTGTCTGTATGGTTATGTCTCGCTTTTGTGGTTACACAACAAAAATGCAATGTAATAGTATCATACTCGTTAGCCATCTTATAAGCACATGATACTTATTATAGTGTCTAGCTTCTTTGTTGCTTGCAATCTAATTCTGCCTTTCAATCTTTTCTGGGGCATACTTGGTTGCAGATATAATTACCTAGAGAGGATGAATGGGGTAACAACATTGTATGCAATCCCTAGTACTATTGCTGACAGTGTGAACTACTGTGATCAAATTGAAATTCGTCATCCAATCAGCATTCCTGGTATTGAAGGCAGTACAATTCCCTCTGGAACCCATGGTTACATTTTGAAAGTTCTTGAAGATGATGTTGCCTTAGTTCGCTGGGAGGTAAAATACCTTTTCTGTGCTAACATAATTAACTATATGAATGTTCTCTCTTATGTACAACTTTGTTTCCAAAGCATCCCTTGTCTGATGAAGTCAGTTTCATGTGGTGCTTCATTATGCCTTGATAATTTTATAATGATAGAACCTTCTCTGTGCTGCTTCCAAATCGGTTGTTCTTTTATGCATTATAGAGTTATCCTTGTTATCCATTAGCTTTCTTTTCTCGTTTATGTTCCTTTCATTTAAAGTTTGTGTAACATGTTAAGCGTACATGTATAGTTATAGGGATGTCCTGGCCCAGAGGCCCAGGGGCAAAACTAGGCTCAGCCCGAGCCCCGGGCTAGGCTAGCTGGTTTTGGGCCGACTTGGGCTTTTGTTCGTAGACTTTCACACCCATCACTAATTTTCCATGGGCTTTGTTTTTTAGGCCTCGGACTATAGCCCACCTAGCTCGAGGCCTGGTTCCGTCACCGGGCCCATGTAGCCCATTTGGCCCAACTCAAACGTCAAATTGCATAAATACTAGTTGTGAATAGCAAAAACATGTCTCATATAATTTAACATGTTATACTATGCAGATCCCATGAATTCATTATTTCATTTTGTTGGGTTTTACGGGGAAATTAGGGATTATTCATGTGAATAAGTAACTTCAAACTCAAGTTCCGCATCACTAACTGATCACATAGGCGTGTATAAGACAGATGAGACTACGGCCACTTCAGTTGGACTTGTAATTGTTGGACTAAAGCTGTACTTAGTGTTTATTTAAACTTGCAAGCAAGGTTGTCACGGCGCTCCGGCAAGTCGAGGCGAGGCCGAGGCGCCTGGACGCCTAGTCGACTAGGCGTCCACCATGGCGACAGTTAGACGATAGTAGTTAGACGACAAATAATACCTTATATGACTAAAAATTAAATAACCATGCAATATAATAACACAAATTATCCAAATAATCATGTCTCAGGAGGTCTAAATTAGAAGAAATCCATTAAAAGAGGGATCTGTTCGTAATTTTTAGGATTTCTGAGGACTTAATCACAAAAGACGATTCTTAACTGCCAGCTGCCCGACCGACTCCTCTCTCTCACTTTCGCCACTCCTCACTCTCGCGACTCCTCTCCTCTCCTCTCCCACTGCCTCCTCTCCCCGCCAGACGCCTCCCCGGCTCCCCCTGTCGCCTCCCCTCCCCGCCGCCGCCTCCCCCCGCTCGGCGCCTCCCCCCATCGCCTCCCCTCCCCGCCGCCTCCTCCCCCCGCCCGGCGGCTCCCCCCGTCTCCTCCCCTCCCCACCGCCTCCTCCCGCCCGGCGCCTCCCCCCGTCTCTTCCATGCCAAGAGCCACCAGATCGGCCAGATCCGGAGACGACCGATGCAGCTGGGGGTGAGGTACGGCTCGGGAAGAGGATGGAGGAGGCTGCGGCTCCAGATCCGACCGATGCGGCTTGGGAAGAGGCGGTGGGGCTTCAGATCCGGTCAACGGTGGCTTTGGATGGAGGAGCGACGGGACTCGGGGCCGCGAGCGCGGCGGCTGCTGCTGTGTGAGACCTCGGCGTCGAGCTCCTACCTCAGTAAGTTGGACGATAGACCTTGGTGTCGGGCTCTGGGCGACTGGACGCCTAGTCGTCGCCTTGGCGACGACTAGGCGACGCCGTAACAACCTTGCTTGCAAGTAAAATAAGGGAAAAGTATCATTTGTATCTTTCCAGGCTTGGGTTTTGCCGGATCCTGAGCAGCTAGCTCATGAAATAAAACGGTAAAAGAAAAATATTCACAATAGGTGCTGTACTTCTATCAACCATTGTTTTACCTTTAGGTTGTCGTGGATGGGAACCTGCAGAAACATAGTTCAGTTCATTTGCCATGACAAATTAGAACTGGCAACAGCAGACTTGTTTCATGTCTTCTTCTGTCCTCATTTGCATCTCTTTTTATGGCCTGCTTGCTTTTTAGAATCCTTACACAAACGGGTCCCTTTTATCTTTCTTGTATAAATCTTAGTCCTCTTGATTTACCACTTGACCATGTCAAGAACTTTATGATGTATCAAGAGAAGCTTAAATTTGACTTTTGTTATTTTATATTCTAATCCTGTTAGTTTATTATTATGTTTGTCTGTTTGATCCCCTATATTATGACTAAAATAATCAAACAATTCCTCTCCATTAGCTCTATAGTCCTAGTGTTGCATTAACACTATATACTATAGTATCTTTGTTATTCCTAAAGTATTTCTTACTAATTTGTGTGCTTGTTTTCTGTATGACTTTGGTATTGGTTTCACAATTTATATCTGCTGTAGTGCTGTTGAAATCAAACCCTATCCTTAGATGGGAAGAACAGTTGTACAGGTAATGTAGTAATAATGGGATTTATGCATTACAAAAATCGGGTGGTATATGTTATGAATAGCGCATGTATTCATTATGAGGCCAATAGGCCAATATATATACAAGTACAGGTGTGGCAAATATGCACAAAACCCCTTATACAATGGGGTAAATACACAGATATGAAATACACATCTAACACCCCCCCTCAAACTCATGGTGGATCAACAACATGAAGTTTGGAGAGATGAAAACTGTGCTGAGCCCTGGTTTGTGCCTTTGTGAAGAAATCTGCCAACTGAAGTTCGGAAGGCACATACTGAAGAGCAACAATCTGGTCCTGCACCTGTGTCCGCATGTAGGAAGCATCAACACCAATATGCTTTGTAAGCTCATGCTTCATCGGATCTTTAGCAATGCTAATAGCATCTGTACTGTCAGACAAAAAAGGAGTCGGTGCAGAAACAGAAACACCAAAGTCCTCAAGTAACCACCGTAGCCAAGTAACCTCCGCAGTCAACAAAGCCATAGCTCGCAACTCAGCCTCAGCACTCGAACGAGAAACTGCTGTCTGCTTCTTAGTCTTCCAAGCAATGAGAGAACCATCAAGAAAAACGCAATAAGCAGAGAGAGACCGGCGATCAGAGGGATCACTAGCCCAGGTGGCATCAGAATATGCCTGGAGCTGTAAAGAGCTGGAGCGAGGGAAAAAGAGACGACGAGAGATAGTTCCACGAAGATATCGTAGAACACGAAGAAGATGACTATAGTGGAGCTGAGTGGGAGCGGAAACAAACTGACTCAAGATATGCACAGGGTATGAAATGTCAGGGCGAGTGACACCAAGATAAATAAGACTCCCAACAAGATGACGATAGCGAGTAAGATCAGCTAGAGGCTCACCATCCGTGGGACGAAGATGAACATTAAGCTCCATGGGAGTCTCAGCTGTCCGCTGATCAGTAAGAGGCACGATCAAGAAGATCCTGTATATACTTTTCTTGGGACAGATAGAAACCCTCAGGAGTAGAAATAACCTCAATCCCAAGAAAATAGCGAAGAGGACCGAGATCAGACATAAGAAACTGCTCATAAAGCCGCTCCTTGACAAAAGTGATATACTGAGGATCATCGCCAGTAATGATCATATCATCAACATACAAAAGGAGAAGCGTCCGACCACGAGATGAAGTGTGGATAAAAAGAGCAGGATCATGAGCACTCGCCGAAAAACCAGCTGCAGTGACAACAGAGGAGAAACGATCAAACCAGGCACGAGGAGCTTGCTTGAGGCCATAGAGAGATCGCCGAAGACGACAAACCATACCCTCAGGAACAGAATACCCAGGGGGTGGCTGCATGTAGACCTCCTCACGCAACTCGCCATTGAGAAAGGCATTCTTGACGTCCAACTGAGAGATAGACCACTGTCGAACAGAGGCCACAGCAAGAAGAGTGCGAACAGTGGTCATGTGAGCGACAGGAGCAAAAGTCTCATCATAGTCACGGCCATGCTCCTGTTGGAAACCACGCGCAACAAGACGAGCCTTGTAACGCTCAAGAGAACCATCAGAGCGAGTCTTAACCTTATAGACCCACTTGCACGTGATAGAAGTAACACGCGCAGGAAGAGGAACAAGATCCCACGTGCCAGTACGCTCAAGGACAGCGATCTCCTCTGCCATCGCATGCAGCCACTCCTGATGGACAACAGCATCACGATAAGAAGTCGGTTCGGCAAGAGCTGTGGCAGCAAAACCAAAACGCTCAGGAGGCCAAATAGACTGGCGATTGCGAAGACTATAACGACTAGTCGAAGGAGATGACCCGTCAGAAGGAGAGGGCATATCAGAAGGAACCTCAACTCGCGGGCGACGAGTATAGTAGAGAGGATAAGAAGGAACAAGATCAGGAGCAGCCTCGGGAGAGGATGCCGGTGGTGAAGAAGGTACTGATTGAGAAGGAGGTACCGGAGAGACCAAAGGCTGTGGTAGAGTGGTGACTATAGGACTGGAAGGAAAAGTCAGAAATGAAAGCGGCTCAACTACAGATGCAGAAGTGGAGGAAGGAGACGAACGAGGATAGAAAGGACGAGACCCATCAAAAGTAACATCCCGAGAAATCCGCATCCGTCGACCAACTGGATCCCAACAACGATATCCCTTGTGCTCAGCACTGTAACCCAGAAAAACGCACTCAACTGACTGAGCGGTCAGTTTGGTGCGCTCACGAGGTGCAAGAAGAACATAGCATACACACCCAAAGAGGCGAAGTCTGGAATAATCAGGAGTCTAGCCACAGAGACGCTCAACTGGAATCCCACCCTGCAGAGCAGAGGAGGGCTGAATGTTGATCAAGAAAGTGGCAGTAGAAACAGCCTCAGCCCAAAAATGTGGTGGAACATCAGAAGCAATCATGAGAGCACGAGCTGTCTCAAGAAGATGACGATGCTTGCGCTCAGCCACTCCATTCTGAGCATGAGCACCTGGACAAGAAAACTGAGAGAGAGTGCCTTGCTCAGCAAGAAAGCCACGAAGGACTCCCGACAAGTACTCTCTAGCAGAATCAGCGCGAAACACACGAATAGGAGAGTCAAACTGAGTGCGAATCATGGTGGCAAAGGTCTTGTAGATAGATAAAACCTCACTACGAGATGACATAAAGTATATCCATGTATGGCGAGAAAAATCATCAATAAAAATGATATAATATCGATGACCTCCTTTCGAAACAAAAGGAGCTGGTCCCCATACATCAGAATGAACAAGATCAAAAGGACGCTGAGACACTGACTCACTAGAAGGATAAGGGAGTTGAAGCTGTTTGCCAAGCTTACAACCCTGACAATTTAGAGAGGCATCACCAGACACAGACCCTAAAAGACCTCGACGAAGTAAAGAAGACATGCGGGAACCACAAAGATGTCCTAAGCGATGATGCCACTGAGCAAACGAAGCGGTGGAGGCTGCAGCAGCTGCAGAGGTGGAGGCGAGAAGACTGACTGGGGCAGCGGAAGGAAGGTGAAGCCAGTCAAGCTCCCAAAGCTGTTGGGAGTCACGGCGGCGAGGGCCAGTACCAACCAGAGTCCCCGTGCGACGATCCTGAACACAACAAGAGTCAGAATCGAAAATAACACGACAACCATGATCAGTGAGCTGGCCAGCAGATATGAGCTGCATGGTTAGTTTGGGAACATGAGACACAACAGGAACATGAAAAGAGGAATTTGAAAGAGTGCCTCGTCCTGTGACGGAAAGAGAGGTACCATCTGCTGTGTGGACTGTGATAGGAGCAGCTAAAGGACTAATGGAAGTAAGACAGGTGGAATCAGATGTCATATGAAAAGAAGCACCAGAATCAAGAATCCAAGGTGATGTACCTGAGGAAGAAGAAGTAGAATGTGGTCTCTCACCGGAAGACTGAGCAGCAGAACCAGCAGAACCAGACGATGCAGAAGCAACCATGCGGCCTAGCAATGTGAGAAGCTGCTGAGTGTCAGGGGTACCAGAACTCGGCAGAGAGGAGGAACCTCTAGTGCCCCGCGGAGGACGAGCACCACGACGAAGATCCTTCTTCTTGTAGCAAAACTGTTCCACATGTCCATCCTTGTTGCAATAGGTGCAGTGAAGGCCATTACCAACAGCAGCTGTCACTGGTGAAGACACAGCTGGTGGAGGCAAAGGCACAACGGGTGTAGAAGCCGGAGAAGCCACCAAAACCGAAGAAAGTGATGATGATGATGATAGCAGACCCGCTCCACGAAGTCGAATCTCCTCAGTACGAACAGCTGCAAGGGCCTCCAACAAAGTCATACGAGGATGACGAGCCAGCAACTGAGCACGAGTCTGCTCAAACTCAGACCGGAGACATGTCAAAAAATCGTAGATGCGGCGAAGCTCCATGTGAGACTGCTGACGCTGACAACACTGACAGGTGCGGCAAACATCTGGCCCCAAAGAGTCGATCTGACGCCATATCGCAGACAACTGAGCATAGAACTCATCCACAGTGGCATCTCCCTGCTGCAGCGACTGCTCCTGTCGCACAACAACAAGGTATAAGGAATCACCAGATGGCTCCTAGCGGCTGCGTAGATGCGTCTACATCGCATGTGCGGAAGCCAGTCCAACAACATCACCAGTGAGATGCACCTCCATGCTAGCAACCAAAATAGCAGAGGCACGAGTATCTTCATCAATCCATGTCTTGTAAGCAGCATACTGAGTCTGAAAAGTCTCCATGGCATCCTCAAAAGTCTCAGAAGCCTTCGTACGAGCATCTTCGGAAGCATCCTTCGGGAGGACAGGCTCAACAGGAGGAGTAGGACGAGACGGGCAAGGCAACTCGCCCGTAAGAAACTCCCAAAGGCGCTGACCACGCATGTGGATGCGCATGTGCTGAAACCAGTCCCGATAATTGAGACCATTGAAGATCACCGGACAACGAGGAACAGAAACGGTGCCTGCAAAAGAAGACATTTTTTTTGGCTTTTTTTTTTCTTTTTGTTTTTTTTTGCTTTTCCTTTTTTTTTCTCGGTCGGTTTACAAACCAACCTAGTCGGTCACCACCGAATCAGACCGAGCCTCAGTCGGACTCGGGCAGCGGTGGCAGAATCGGCGGAGGCGGCGGCGACGGCGACGGGGGAGTCGGCGGCGCGCGGCAGCCTCGGTCACAGCGACTCCGGCGGCGGCGGCAGCCTCGGTCGCAGCGACTCCGGCGGCGGCAGCAGCCTCGGGCGGAAGCAGCGATCTTCACCGGCGGACCGACGGCGCGACGGCCCCGATCTTGGCGACGGCCTCGGGCGGATCGGAGAAGCCGTCCTCACCGCGGGGCGGCAGATCCAAGCAGCGAGCAGGCGGTGGGGAGGCGACCAAGAGACGACGGAGCGGCGTCCAGTCCGGCACCGGCGGTAGATCCGAGCGAAGTCGTCAACGATCGGGAGAAACCCAAATCAGATCGATCTGGACAAGGACGCCCGAACGGCGACAGCAGATGGCAGTCGCGACGAAAAGAGCGACGGTAGGGGCGGGCACCACCGACGGCGGTAGGGGCTGGAGGAAGAACCAGCGGCCCAAAAAGCGACGGTGACGAAAAATCCTAACCCTAAACTTGGCTCTGATACCATGTTATGAATAGCGCATGTATTCATTATGAGGCCAATAGGCCAATATATATACAAGTACAGGTGTGGCAAATATGCACAAAACCCCTTATACAATGGGGTAAATACACAGATATGAAATACACATATAACAGTATACATTATCTGAACTATTTTTAATGCATGAACCCCTTTTCTGTACAGGATTTTTTGGGTGTACTGTGAAAAGCTGAAAAATAGCAGTTGCCACTATCTAAATTCTATTGATTGATTTGCTTGATCATTTGTAATGTAGTAGTAATGGGATGTATGGATTACAAAAATGAGGCGGTATACATTATCAGAACTATTTTTAATGCATGGGCCCCTTTTCTGTACATGATTTTTTGGGTGTACTGTGAAAAGCTGAAAAATAGTAGTTGCCACTATGTAAATTCTATTGATTGATTTGCTTGATCATTTGGCTGACATGAGCTATATTTGTCTAGTTTCCACATTCAGGTGTTTTCATTTTGCTGGTAACTTTGGCGCAAGATCTCTATTCATGCAATTATGAGGAAGCCTGTGATATAATGGACTTACTGTATCGGATGGTATCATCAAACAAGGTACCTACCCTTTGTTCTGTGGCCTACACCTCGAGTTAGTAGCTGCTAAGTCTGTTTTTCGTTGACCTGATATTTGCCATCGTTGATTTATCGTTTTTAATCATTGAATCTTCGTTTGTAAGTATTAGTTTTCCATTCTGTTTAATTTCGTGTAGTTTTTTTTATGCTGTGCTTCACGGCCTTCGCACCATTTTGGGGACTTGAATATGCATTTATTATTTTATATAGGATCTATGCTTTGCTTTACTGCATGCTGACAAGTCGTTGACTGTTCAAACTTCAAAGAACTTGGGGCAAATTGAAAAGCATGTCAGGTTTGAAATATATACTCACTTTCAATATAGTGCTTTGGAATGAACATCATACTCTATTTTTTGCCCTTTCCAGGATTGATGTTGTTAAAATATTTTGCACATCCATTTTCAAATATGTGCAAGATGTTAATAACGCTGGCATAATGTCAAAAACCCTTTGTGTGTTAGCAGAAATGCTCAAGTGGTAAGCTGCATGATCATTTTTTTTTGTTCGAATAAGTGAAGTAGTGTTGAAGTGTTCTGTCCAGTGAAGCTGTCCTTTTTATTTCATTCTTGATTATTTCTTTCTTTTAAAACATGTTGGTTAATGAGTTGCTACTTTGATGTGTATTTAGTGTTCCATACCATGTGTTTGATGTGGCGTTGGAGTGCAGCATCTTCACTTCACAATCAAATGGTCCATCAAGGTAATTTAACTTCTGTCCTATTAAAACCAATTATTATTTGTTATTAGTCTCGACTTAATTATAGGGCCAGTATGTTGACATACCTTTGTTCTGTGCTGCACAGAACTGTTAATTGCAGTTTCTATTCTTTGAATGGAAAAGGATTTTCTTTATTTCCATTTGTATTGGCATTCATGTCTGCACCTTTGTTTATTTGAGTCAGTGCATCTTAATTATTGAATGATCGGAATAACCTAATTTGGTTACCTGGTAATGGGATGTCCATTCCTATATTTCCAGTTGTAGTCTAGTGTTTTAGTCCCCTTTTGGAGTACTCTAAGTGAATTTTGAAACATTTTCAATGAAAATATTGTTCTCATCTACATTTACAAGGTACATCAATCTTGAAAAAGTTCCAATTCTATAATCTTGGCTTATTTTCTGTTCTAAATTTTATTTTTTAATTATAAAAAATGAACTACCAAAATATAACAAGCGCAGTTACCTCTCTGCAGCGATTGGTTACTTTCTGGTGTGCTAGCTAGAATGCTTTTTGCTGCCTCTGAGGAAAATGGAGACTGCTCTTCACTTGCAACTTCAGGCATGTATTTCTGCAAAGAAACTTGTTTTCTCGTGAGCTCAGCATTTATTACTTTTGAATATCCCTTTTTTTCCTGTACTGTTACACTTTTCAGCATGGCTATGCTTGTTGATTATTATTTTTTTATTTTTTCTAGTTTTGGACTTCAGGTTGATACCTTTTTGCTGAATGAATGTCTGATGAACTCCAACCTCCATCTTCTGGAGAAGAGGGGGGGGGGGGGGGCTAAATCCTTCTTGAGCATTATATGTAGATACAAATGTTTATTTAGTATTACTGGAACTAATGGCAAAAAAGATTTCCAGGCATACCGCACAACGGACCTGGTCCTAGTAAAGCATCATACATATGTGAAAGTACTTGGTTTACATTGATGAAAGCAATTTTGAGAATTCAATTAATTTTTGCATTTAAGGACATGAATTAACTATGTAATTGAGAAATATGAAAGACGTTCAGAAAAATATCAAACTTATTTTCTTGAAAGTGATCTATCTGAAACTTGAATTGACTGCTCCTGGTAGTCAACATTTCAATTCCAGTTTCTGAACCCTAATTGTATATCTTCAGAAATTTCAAGGAGCTAGCTCATGAAATGTCTCAACTAGAGTCTATCAAATGGATGACTGCAATTTTTTAAATTAATTTATGCTAGTTAAACTCGATATCCAAAAAATTCAAAAATTTTTGCATGCGATAAATAGGGAAAATAACTATTTTAGATCATGGTGCCATGACACCATGGTGTCTGTTATATATGTACTTTCCAGTGCTTGATTTTGCCATTCAGGTGATGACCTGATGAACTGCTATACTTTCCAGTGCTTGATTTTGCCATTCAGGTTCTGCGGAAAGGTGGTGCTGTTGATGATAGGATATCATCATTCATTGTATTTGTAATTCAATACATCGTGGTTAATCATATGAACTGGAAATACAGGAAGTATAGTCGCTGGAAGACAACCCTGAAGGTGCAATTTAATTTTTATATAATTTGTTTGATATTGTTGAAGATAACCACTTTATTATTGTTTACTTAGTAAAATTTTACCCTCTTTTTCAATGATGCGACTTAAGAGTCATTACTGAAATTTGTTCTCTTACTATGTAGGACACTATTTTCTTTTCACTAAATTTGTTCAAGAAATATTTTAGGTTTTTTGAGCTTATTTCCATTTGTTATTGCTATTCATAATTGATGAAATTAAATATTAAATATTTTTCACTTAACTGTAAATGGCAAGGTGTTTGAATTGGTGAAGAGCTGCGTTCAAGTCAAACCATTCTCGTCAAAGCTTGGTGGCATCGTTTGGGAAATTCTACTATATGATTCTTCTATCCACAGTGTTCTTTGGCAGATGTTGTCCATGTCAATGCAATTATTGGAAGTAGGCATATTATTTCTTTTGAGAATGTTATACCTCTTTAGCTTCAATACCCTTTGTGTGACAATGTGTTAAAATATTTTCAGCACTCATATGGAAGCTACTATAATGGTCTTAAGGATATTGAAGATATACAACTTGTTCTTTGCTGTGGACTTGATATTATATTTTACATGTTGTCCAACATACCAGAGGTAAAACGTTGACATTGTTATGCCATTTTCACCATTCATTTAACAAGCTCCAATTGTCAGATCAATATTTTACTTTTATTTTTTAAATTCCCAATCCATCCTTGTCGAATCACTTTTCAGGTATTATCCAGTCATCACACATGACGGATTGGTTAGAATTGAACTAAGCTAACAACTGTGCTATTGTAGAACTACGTTCATCAATTGCTTTGCCTCAAGTTTGTGCCCTTAATAGTGCTGTACTAAACACTAATCATGACCGACACATGAGAAGTCAGCCCATTGTGAGCAGTATCAAACTATGGCTGGTATAATTTTTCAACGTTGTCAATGGCAGCTGTTATGAATAGGCGAAGTAATGACTAGTGACTTCTAGCTTATGAAATTCAACTTTTAATTGAAAAGCTGTCATAATTCCCTTTGGAAATTCTTTTTCAAGGCAGAGAGTAAAATTTGCTCTTACTATGTGCTATTTTATAGACATAAATGAAGTAAAGAACGTTTAAGTAGCTGCTACCTTGAGAATTCTTGAGACAATCGTTATCTATATCTTGCTATGTAATATTAGACTTATCACAACATACTGTGATAATAAACTATAATTTGAGAAAATTAAAATGGACCTTGTTGCATACCACATAAGATTTCAAGTAATTCTGTGATAAGAACATGATAAAAGGTATAACATTTAATAAATCAATTTGACTTGTTGAATTAAAACTTCCATTTTATACTTAGCTTGGCTTTTGATAGTCACTGCTGTATTTTTGGGCAGTAGATAGTCAATGTGTTTTTTTGGCCAGAGCTATCATTCCAATATAGTCCAGCTAAGAGTGGTCAAACTGTAATAGGTTTTGCAACCAAAATCCATGAACATACCATCGATGCTAGTGTGATTTGGCCATTCCAGCCTAACTTAGCAATGTAGGCAGAAAGCAAATACCTTGCTTGGTATAGATTGTGTGTCTATTGTGATTAGGTCAAAGCTGTGGTAGGAGCTGAGTTAAAGATTACTGATATTCATTTCTTTGCTTTGCATTTAGTTTCGATAAAATTTGTAATCCACTGGAAACTGGTTATATCACTTGCGCCTCAAGTCTTAAGTATTGTCAATTTATCATGTAGATATGGGATAGGATAAATGGACTTTTCAATGATTAATCGTGAGTACTGAACAAGAAGTATCTGCAAACCGGCAAAATAATCCTCTAAATTATAGTTTTTTAAAGATGAAGGAAATTCATGTTGTGGGAAATAATTCAAGATCTACTGTGAGAAGTTCTGGGCTGGTATCTTTGGTTTTATGTTTCAGCAAATTAGTGTCAGACCATCAGTGCCATTTCATTGCCCTTGTAAGGATGCCAAAGGGGCAACTGTGTACACTTTTAACACCATCCTGTTAGGCCACACATGTAGCATCAGAAGAAGTTTGATCAAACTTGTTCTAGACTAAAAATGTGTTACAGTATTCTTGTTGCTTGATCTCAAATATATTTGCCCCGTTTTGTGCGGTAGTATTTTTATGTTGTTTTAAATGCTTTCATGTTCATTTCTTTTTAAATGCTGTCATAGGTTTTTTCAGAATAAGCAATAGCATTGTTTCACAACACTGCTTTTTATGTTTCTCTTGACTCTTGTCATTCCTTCAGGAGTTGCTCCCAAATCCACCTTTTGTTACTATGGTTTTGTCGTCTTCATCAAAGCCATTTCCTTTCGTCACAGCTGCAATATCGTTGATGTCCTTTCGGAATTCAGTAAGTCTTGAGATATATGGTACTGAATTAAATATTGTGGCTTCATTAAGCGATATAGTTGTTACTTCTGACCCTATTAGAAGGGATGTCAGATTGTATTGGTAATATTTATCTATCAATCTAATGTGGTTAGCTTAATCTCATGATTGTAGGGTTTGAGGGGCATGTGTAGGTTCTAGGCGGCCCATCCATATAAATGTGCCCATTCATCAGCTCGCATATACCACTTGCTTTCATCAAGACATTTATCTATAGCCAGACATTTATTCATAGCCACATTCTGTTTGCTTGCACTACTGAAGACAATAAAGTAAAACAAAAACAAAAGAAGTAGAGTAGTAAGTGAAGGAATTTGTATGCTTTTTCTATTCATTTTCTCATGTTTCGCTGAACTTCACTGTGCACTGGAGATTTGTATTCATGTTTAAGACTATGGGGATTTGTTCATTACCCAGCTTTAAAAAGCTAAAAGGTTCAGCATAACATAATAGTTGTATACATGATTTGATGTAGATTTGTGCATGGGACATTTTTGCTTATGAGGACGTCATTCCGTCTGGAAATGCTCAGTAGCTTAGCTTGCATGTGTGTTTTCTTGTAGTAATGTATTAGTCAACGGGACCAAAACAAATTATGAAGGCCAAGTTGGTCAAAAGAACTCACAAGTTACAATCCTGAAAAAAGATTGTTCATGAAACTTGATATTCGTCCTTTTGTTCTATTTTCTTGCTGGCGCGCCGCATCCTATCAATGTCTTTAAGCCTCGAAACTAAGGATGCTCATTTGTTTTGCAAGGCTATACAAGTTGCTGCAGCTAGAACATTTTCAATAATGTGTTTCACTGCTTATAGAGCCCAACCTCAACTCATGGAAAATGCTAGCTTTATTGTTGATGGTTCAGAGGTTAGCAGCTCTGTCTTACCTAGCATTGGTTCAATGTTTGTGGTGATTTGTGTAACTATTTTCGATTGCTACCTCCTGTGCTGACATCGCTCTGTTTCTTCTGTTTCCTTTTTTCCTTTCCTAATTGCTCAGATTAGGAGACTGCAAGCAAGTATTTCCTGCATTCTTGATGAGGAAGAGAAAACTAATGATTGTTTGATTGTGGCTATATTCAACCTTCTGACTTCAGCTGTTCGTTATCAGGTATTGTTTCTTTCATAATGTTCATTTTTTTTGTGTACGCTATATATAATCTGTGACGGTTTTTGCACAGTAAAGGTCGATCTTGGTCATTATTTTATTCCAGCAGTGTAAAACGTGCATGCATTTTTTGTGATTCAGACGTGTATATTCTTTTACAATGGTCACAGCTGTTGCATTTCTCTATACTATCAACATATATGGCACCAGTGAGATTATGCCATCATCGTTTTTTCTTGCACAAATTATTGGGTTATTCATTCACTATTTTAACGTAATGGTAATTACAACATAGAAAACGACTAATTCCAACTTTTATTATAGTTGCATTCCTTAAATCCGTTGTATACAAACAATTTGATTCTCTCATTCAAGCCAACAGAAATCTTCTTTCCAACAATGAATAATTAACTTGTTTGCTCAAATGCACAATGCAATATATCCTACTGTATTAAGCAATTTCAGTGGGCAATGATTTCTAGCTTTTTTGGTACCTCCCTGTTTCAAAATATAAACTCGAGAGGCTTCTGTACATGACTAAGTGTGTGATAAAAGAAAGAGGAAACTAAGGCCCTGTTCTTTTCAGCTTCTAAAAGCGGCTTTTCTACAGTAACTAGTTTTTAGACGGAGTATTTTTTTAAGATAGGGTCTACTAGTTAATTGTAGTACATACTTTACTGACTACATTTATATCGGCAGAAACCGCACGTGAGTTTCCGTTACTCTGTAATCTCTCATACAAATAGCCCAAAAGTCACAAGTAGCAGCCAAAAGTCACAAGCAGCAGCTAAAAAGAACAGGCCCTAAGGCCTTATTGCTGCGGCTAATGGCCTTTGTCTGTGCTTTTCGAGACGACTGTGGACGGTAGAGACGTTGACGCGGACTATGCAAATGATTTTGGGCTTGGGAAGCTATCTGGAGAATCTACTTCAAGAAGCCGTCCTGTTTATTTTAACTTTCGGAGAAGCCAAAAACCTAAAAGAACGGGGTCTAATTGGACCAACCATGCTTCTCCTGTTAATAGAGATTATTAAAATCACTTGATTTTCTGTCTTCTAGCATTAATTGAAGGCATGTATGTCACGGTGTCACCTAGGCATCGACTAATCGCAAAGGCGGCCAGGGTGGATGCCGTGGAGGTTTGCCTTGCCTTGCCACATTAGGCAAGTGCCCAAGTTTTCTAGTCCACGGCGAAGAGCTGGGTGGCTGCCTTTGCCTGGGCTGGGAGGTGGATGGAGAATGGAGACTTGGGGCTTAAGTGGCTACAAACATGGGAGAGAGACATGCACACAGAGACCGAGTGAGAGAGCTCAGAGAGGCGGTCGAACCCTAGCCACCGCCGCTAGCCAAGATCACTCTGGCGAGCTGTTGGACCCTAGGTTTAGCAACACGGAACCCTCTACGACTCCACACTATTCTCTGGATCAATAGATGTTGCTCACAGATGCATTACTGTGTATCAAAAATATATCATGCGGAAGCGTAGATAATATAGTAACAACTTACTCATAGGCTGATCAGACCGAAATCAATAAAATACAGCAACGGAAACTTCACACAATGGGACCCTCAGGACTTGTCCACAGGTAGCCAACTGGGGTTCGCGACCTAGTTCTTGGTCTCTTCATCTTCCATTTGTATTGATCCCCTTGAGACACCCAGCGTTCTAAAAGGCGGGCTGGGCGGCCGCCTAGGCCCCGTCTAGGCGCTGGGCGGCCACCCAGCGCCTCGCCTAGGGGTGTTGTGCGGGGAGGAAGCGGCCAGGCGGCGAGGCGGCCGTCTAGGCGGCGAGGCGGCAGGAGACCACAAGAACAGCAAAACGGGAACGGGGACTGGGGAGAAGCGCCGGCATTCGGAGAGCCGGGGAGTAGCGCCGCTGCGCCAGCCTGCCGCCTGCGGGGAGCTGCGCCGGCCTGCGGGAAGGAACGTCGGCCTGCGGGGGGAGCGCCGGCGGCCGGCCTACGGGAAGCTGCGCGGCGCCGGCCTGTGGGGGGAGCCGCGGGGGGACGAGGGGAGGCGGGCGGCTAGGGCGGAGAGATGGGGGAGGCGGCGGCGATCTACAGGGGAGAGACAGGGGAGGCAGGCCGCGGGATCTGCGGAAGAGGCGGCCGCGATCTGCGGGGGAGGGGAGGCGGGCGGCGCGGGCGAAGGGAGGTGTGGGGAGAGCTGGCGGCGCAGGCGAAGGGCTGTGCGGGGAGCCCGAAGGGTTAGGGTTAGGGTTAGATATATATAAGGATTGATGAGTTGATCTGAGACGTTGGATTTTCATCGGACGGTTTAAAGTCTGACTAATTTTCTTAATATTGGTTATAGGATTTGATGACACGATCTGGGACGTTGGATCTCCATCGGACGGTCTAAAATATGACTAATTTTTATCTAAACATCAAATATATACTTATCTTCTACCTGTTGTCCTCATTTTTAATTCAGCCGCCTAGGCCCCGTCTAGGCTCCCTAGGCGCTAGGCCCCACCTCGCCGCCCGCCTAGCGCCTAGCGCCTTCTTGAACATTGGAGACACCGTAGGGCTTGATCTTCTTTTTCTTATTGACTGAATGATGATAATTGAGCAACAGTGAGTACAATGGTACTCAGCAAGCCATTACACAGAATGCAAATAATAATAGATGCAAGGCTGTCAAGTGAGGCTTGAGGTTCCTTTGGTTGTCAAAAGCATTGTTTGGAAAATACAATAAATAAAAAAACTCCTAAGACTTCACGGTTTTAACTGAAACAAATTTTCTAAAGTTGATATGAGAATGCAATATTAATTATAGCCCAGGTTATATCCACCTTTTACAATACATGGTTACCTCCACCAAATGCTAGTTTTCACCACTAGAGTACAATTCCCTCCAAGAAAAGCCAAAGTCAGATTTACCTCCATCTAACTAGTTTTTATCCCATCCGCAAAGATTTTTGAAATAGAACTAATTCGAGGAAGTTCCTATGTCCACCCTTGACCGTGGGCACGGCTATCCGAATAGTTTATACTCTGCAGGGACTGTACATTTTTACCCACAAGAGACAATCAACTTGACGGGCTTACGCGATTCCTTAGTCACGCAGATTGCAAGATTATCATGAGGCCTTTACAATACCTTGCCCCCTAGCATCTCACCTATATGGGCTTATCCATCACGAACAAAGTCCCATAAGTTGTGCGGGATGTTCCATCATAGATTAGTATAGTCGGACTTCACTCTTCACAAACGCTAGCCCTGGCAAACATCACCCTCCACTTAGTGTCCCATTCAGGCCGGATCTTCATTATCCTCCTGCACCTGTCCCCTGGGAGATGACTTCGAGTGTCTAGTAAATTATTCAGCCAGGCATACACTTTGTCAGCTGGTGGTAGTATTATTTTACACGAGGAGGTCGCCACAAGATTAAGTCCTTAATCTGTCTAGGTGGTTCATACAACAAACCACAATTTCTCGTGCAACATCAGCACCAGCCTCTCTTACCATCCGCCCAAACAGGTGATAAGGATCAGGTGATTCAAGTGTCAAAGATGGCATATTAAAATTATTCCAATATTAAGTTGGCATATAGTTATCTTAAGTTTTGACATACATTTGCATAAAAAATCAAGCATGCAATTTGGTAATTTAAAGAAACATAATTTTGCATAAAATGTAGGATCAATATGATCAAAGTGATGACTTGCCTTGCTTAATTTACTGTGGCCCTGATTTTACTCAAAGCCTTCTCAGTCAGTGGTTTTGAGTTCCTGGTCTTCGTCTCTTACCTGAATCTCGATCCCGCTCGAACTTGTCTCTTCGTGGCTTCAGCTTCTAATTATGCGACAATCGATTGACAGCCAAATAAAACCAAGAACACAAGAAACTCCAATTAGATTCAATTGAGTTTATTTATAATTTGCTATGATTAAGGATATGAGAGAAGATTTGGCAAGTTGCAGGATAGAGATGGAATCAAATGAATTTTTGAGTGGAAGCGAAGTGACGGAGTAACTTCGCCGAGAAGGATAAAAAGAGAGATTGACATCGAAGGAATACTCACAAGAATATTCCGCTTTAGATTGGAGTATGGCTAGACATAGCCGATCGAAAGACACCAAGGCTCGATTTTTAATTTAATAGCTCCTTTAATTAATCTATATTTATTAAGGAAATTCTATGGGTTAGGCAACACCTACGGATAGATGGGAGAGATTAACCGGGATATTGAGTAATACTTGCTGAGGGTTAAAAACTTAGTGTTTTTGGGATACGGGTTCCACAAATGATGTTGATAATGTGAATTGGTTGATTTAACTTGATTGCTCAAGATGCAATATTATCTGGGATTGCAACTGCCCACTTAATGAACCATTATTAACTAAATTAAAGTATGGAGTTGGTCATTTTAGCCGAATTGTTATTATGAATAAAGTTGATTGTTTTGGTGATTGACATATTTATTAGAAATGACCAATGGTTGCTATTTATTGGAAAGGTAGAGTTATGCATTAACAAGGTTCCTCTTGATAAAAGCCGCTTCTTGCATTATTAATTAGTCTCAACCATTAAATTGAAATCTTGAGATAATGATTGGGGATTTGGATGTGAGACAAAGATTAATGGTTACTCTTTCTTGTTTAAGAATTCTTAATCATAAACATTTGTTATTTGAAATCTTAGCATTTTAAGATAAATATTGAAGTCTTTACCACAATTATTTTAAGCACTTTTGAAAAGATAGTTTTCATGATTTTAGAGATGAGCAAATCACACTTAATATTATATGTGGCATGCAAATCGATAGTCTTATTAAGAAAGATAGATTAAACTCTCACTATTTGGAATGTGAAAATTAATGATACATTTATTCAAATTATTACATTAATTATCTTTATTGCCATTCGCTTGGTTGTCATGGACTTAGGCAAGATTAAATGGGCATAAAAATTTTATTAAGCTTCATAATTAATCTTTTAGTCATGATTTTTTTTAAAGTTATGATAATTACTAGTATTTTGCAAGAATTGCTTTCAAAGGGGAAATGATTCATGGGATAGCCTTGTTTACATAAGGATAACTTGTTAATCTTTGGGCCTGTTCTTTTTGGCTGCGGCTTATGGCTTTTGGCTGCGGCTTGTGACTTTTGGGTTGTTTGTATGAGAGATTACAGAGTAACAAAAACTAATGTGTGGTTTTTGCCGATATAAATGAAGTCAGTAAAATATGTACTACAATTAACTAGTAGACCTTATCTTGAAAAAAATACTCCGTTTAAAAGCTAATTACTGTAGAAAAGCCGAAAAGCAGCTTTTAGAAGCTGAAAAGAACAGGGCCAAATTTATTGGCATGAGAATACCCAAAGATTAGTTTTTAAATTTAATTGCATAGACCCTTTCATTATAATCTTACAATTAAATTCTTATTTCCATTTTTCTTCACAAATCATATTCTATAGCATTGCTCATTTAAATATTTCTTAGACATGAAATCCAAATTTTAATTATGAGTTAAAGGAGATACAGGGACATGCATTAGCCGGATGCTCTTATCTAGCTAGGCCCACTTGTCATAAGAGAGGAGAGAGACAGCAAGGAGAAACATAGTGGGCGGCGGTTCGACCAAAACAAAGGAGGGCTCACGGGGCGGCGCACGGCCGATGGCGTCGCTGGTAGGGGTGAAAACGGGTCGGATTCGGACGGATATTGCTGTTACCATATCCTAACCCATATTTTTTCTCCGGATTCGGTACCAATCGGATTCGGTGTCGGATCGGTCGGGATTAACCCATTTCGTTTGCACCCCTACTTGTTTGTAAGGAATGCATACAGTGCAGTAAATGGAGTAGGACGCACTGACTTGATGTTACTATTTAATAGCTGATGTGGAAGATTTTATTTTACCATTGCAAAAGAAAATGAAACGTCAAATAGTAGCACTAACCTGAAATCAAACTTGAAGATGTATCGGATTCAGACGGATATTCAGATTCGGACGGATATTGCTGTTACCATATCCTAACCCATATTTTTTTCTCCGGATTCGGTACTAGTCGGATTCGGTACCAATCGGATTCGGTGCCGGATCGGTCGGGATTAACCCGACCCGTTTTCACCCCTAGTCGCTGCGAGTGGTGGCCAAAGTGGCGCTGGTGACGTGCACGGGCGGCGGCGTGGTTGGGTCGCCGTGGAGGGGGAGCTCGGGCGGCAGAGGGCATCGACAGGTGGGTGCAAAAGCCTCAGGGCGCTGAGAGGATGCTCCCATAGGAGGGAACTGAACCGAGGGGCGCTGGGAAGGGAACGATGGCGGAAATGGCGGCGTCGGCCGGGTTGGAGAAGATGGCCGCTGCGGCGGATTCCGGTTGTGGAACTTCAATTAAATGGAGGGGGAGGTAGAAGATATCCGGGGACACACCGTGATGCGAAAAGATTGCCATGGGGCTCACAGGAGCGGTCGGGGCGGTGTGAGGCGGCGATGGCCCGTGCAGGCACAGAGGCGGAGATGGCCGCGCCCTGCTTGGGGAGAAAGGGGAGGAGGGAGAGAGGGAGTTGTGGGAGCAATGGGGGAGAACAGTGCTCCTTATAGCCTGTGGGAGCTCGGTGCAAAGCTGCAGCCGTAGACCGAGTCACAGGGGGCGGGATGGCGAGGCGACGTCGCCATGCGGCATGGCGTGCAGGCGCTGCAAGGGAGGTGATGGCCGGCGCGATAGGGTCAACTCCTCGGGCAGGCGTGAGGGCGTGGCACGACGTGGGGGTGGCAGCTTCGGACCGGGTTGGCAAGGTGTGGCTAGGGGACAGTGATGGCAAGATTCACGGGAAGTGACGGCTCGAGCTGTCGTAGGGCTATGGCACGGCAGCGAGGCTCTGGCAGGGGAGGTGCTGTTGGCGCAGGGGAGGGCGTGGCGCGGCTCGGCATTGATGTTGGGTGTGCAGGCGCGCGAGATGACATGGTCGTGCGGGAGCGTGGGCTGCGCACGGCCGGTGGGATTCGCGGGGGGAATGCGACGTGGCCAGGCGGGATTCGCGTGGTGTGCTAGAGGTGATGGCAACGTGACGGGTTCAACTCTCCGGGCGGGCGCGAGGGCATAGGCGGCACAGTCTGTTGTCCAGCGCAGCGTGGGCACAACGCATGGCTTGTCGGCCGGGCTGGCACCTGGAGTCGTGGGAGGTGGAAGGGGGGCGTCGGGGTGGGCCGTAGGCCGGGAAGGAATGTCGGTTAGGCCGGCGGCAGGCGTGCGGGAGCGTCGGAGCTGGGCCAGCTCGGCGGGCGGACACCAGGGGAAGGATGGTGCGATGAGGAACGAAAGGAAGAAGGGGAAGGAAGAGAAGAGCCGGCTGGCCCAGGGCGGTGCGAGGAAAAATTGGCCAGGGGCCCAAGAGGATTTTAAAAGATGTTGAGAATTTCAGAATTTGATAAAGTGGCTAAATTAATTTGGTAGGGAAAAATTTTAATATTAATTTTGATTCCAATCTCAAATCTTGGGTTTGAAATTCCACATTCCAGTTTTGAAATTTAATTTTGGACTTAGCAAAAGAGATTCTGATCTGATTTTCATAAACTTGGTTCTTGATTCAAGGTTTTGATTTCCTTAATTGAATTTTTAGCAAAGAATCAAAATAAGAATCTTGAACGAACGATGAAATTTTTAAATAACACCTGAAGTCAAGAAAAGATTTGAAATTCTTCTCATTTTTCAATACCCCCATATTTGGGATGTTACATGAGCCTCCTTCCTCTCCCTCCCTGTCACCCTCGATGAGTGGTCTCCAGATCTGCAGCTGCAGGTTCTTCTTCCTCCGCCTCTGCTTCTTTTTTTCTTTGTTTTTGTTCCTCTACTCCCCGATCTGCTCTGCTGTTCATGCTCTGTTGTACTGCTTTTCCCCTTTCTCCCTGGTCTTCTCTGCTCTGTTCCTCTTACCTTTTCTCCCCGATCTGCTCTGCTTTGCTGCTCTCTTCTCCGTTGCTCTCTGCTCTGCTGCCCTTTGCTGTGTGCTCTGCTGCTCTCTTCTCTAGTGTAAGTGTAACGTGTAGAAGTAGAAGTGTAGTGTGTAGAAGTGTAGTGCTGCTGATGCTCTCTGCTCTGTTGCCCTCTGTTGTGTGCTCTGCTGCTCTCTTCTCTAGAGCTGATCTCTACAATTTGCTGTTTAACGCATGACCTTATGTTCACATTTTGTTGCTCATGTGGCGATCAGGCGACAACCTAGTCGACTAGTGGACAAGGTGCCTGTTAGGTGCTGTTATTGCCTAATCCGCCGCGATAACCATGATTGAAGGAGCATAAGCGGAGAAAAACTCATCGAATACATCCTTGATTGTGATTGCAGCATATATTGCGAAACAAACCCATCGAGCGAGTAGTCTTTACATTTTGAAACATAGATATTATATTGTTTAGGTTTGCTAATTTTGCTAAGTTTTCATTCTAGGCGTTAAGCCTTGTGCATCTAAGTTTTGTGGTAGCGGAACGTTCTGGCTGAGCTCGGGAATAACTGGACCCGCTATCCCAGCTGTGTAGATTCATCGGGATTTGAGCACTCAGTTCTACGTTCTGCTTTCACCTGCGCTAAGAAAGGCAATACTTGGGGCAATTAACTGCAGGATAAACCTACTCCTCTGCTCCCTCTAGCCTTGCAAAAGCTGCAGAAAAGTAGCAGACATGGTGCGGATAGACTGCGAAGGTTTTAGAAGCTACTCTGCTAGTTTTCTCTTTTTCACATGCTGCCCAGGACAACAAACTCTGCATTGTTGGAATTCTAAACCGAGATGCAATGCACCTCCTCTCTATCAACTCAGCTCATCATCGTAATTTTTGAAAGCAATATTTTTTCATGGAACCATGTGCTCATTAATATTACTTATTCATAATATAATTCCATTATTCATGCACAGCGGTAATATAAATGCGACATACAAAGTCCCGCCCGGTTTTCCCAAAAAAGGGTATCTTACTCATATGAAGTACTTACACCCGAGCTTAGCAAAGCCGAACTCTTTGCGGTGAAGATGCATGTTCAACATTTGAGCTGAGCAAGAACAAATGCTACTCTTAGTCCATTGTTACTAAATTTATAAGCATGAACTGCAAGCAGGCACCCTAGTCAGGCCTGTCTTGTATAATAGAACACAAAAAAACAATCTTTCGTTACCTTTACCTAAGTTGAAATAAATATGCTAATTCCTTGTTAACACTTGAGACCTCCTGAGCCAATGGTGCTGTCGGTTGTACAGGGACTTCAACTTGCAAGTAGTATCATGAGTCTCACAACTAAAGATGCATATGAGAAGCCAGCCTTGAGCTTTGCAGCACTGATTGTGACAAATATGTTATGTCCCAACTGCTATAAAAATAACCTTATCTATTATCTCAATGCAGTTATTCTTAATGATTATTTCTAGTTGAAAATTTTGGATTTTATATGATGCAACCCTGCCCAAATGTTCACCACCTCTTCATGTGTTCCTTTGTCATCTTTGACGTTTATTATCTTGCTATATTGACTTGTCCATATATCTACATAGCCCTAAATCACTAAATATTTCTCATATTATGAGTTAACTTGGAATTTGTTTTATTGCAGCCTGCTCTTCTTATTTCGCTGACAGAGCAGAGTACAAGGATGTCAGCTGATCCTAATAGTTCCGTGGATAATAAGATCAATGGTTCTTCTGTTCTCGACACTTCAAGAAGTAATGCTAGGCTTGTTGAACAAATCTTGGGTTATATTGTAAGGTCCACTGAGCTGATGAATGGGTAAACGATTTTACAATGTTCCTCACTGTTTGTTACACCGTATTCTGTTCCTTTTCTTTGAGCTGAAAGTTGAGGGGTCTATTCTTATAATAGAAGCATAAATTTTTCTATCCCCCCAGACGCATAAAATTTCGCTGCTTCATTTGAACACAATTTCATTACATTAATTTTTTTAAAAGTTAATAGGTCCTTTCATGTGGACCGAGCAGCACTCGGGTGGTCAGGAGCGATGGTGCTCACTCTGGCAGCCCAGGTTTCATCCCAGGGATCGGACCTGTTGCGCTTCATTTAATAAGAGTACATCTGTGTGCTCATTGTCGGAAAGCATGTGCCTGCGCTCGGAGTCCTTGGTGCCTCCGCAAAATTACTAGCATGTGTAGGTGATGCGCAGTTGCGCACACGTGTGTTTGCATAGGTGGTGTCAGTAGGGTGTTCGTTGGGGGGTGTGCTTCTGCCTTGTACTCTCTCCCACAGAGAAAAGAAAAAAGAAAGCAGGTCCCTTAATGGTGGCTCCTTCTACTTTGTTCTTATACCTTTTTTTGTTTCATTTTATATATGCAGTTGAGCTGAATTATGATATTTAACATCAGCAATATTCTTTGCAGATCTCCTTCTTTGTTACTTAGTATTCTTGAACTACTGAAGGCATTATGGGAAAGTGGTGTTCAGTTCCTATGCATTTTAGATAAGCTGAGAAGTTCTAGAACATTCTGGGAGAACTTATCACGGTGTATTCGTACTACCTTTGATAGTTGCCCTATTGACAGCGTTGACACTGTTGATGAGAAATTTTCTCTGAGGTATGGATGCAATGCTTTAGTCCTTCAATGTATACTGGCTAGTTGAATTGTCAGTCCTAGATTTTTATTAAATGAAATTTTCTGTAGAAACTTCTAACATATTTGGGTTAATGCCACCGAAGATGCTGTTAGCAATAGCATGGGCAATCTTTACACTGTTATCTTTTGTGTCAGCCATTGGTTCCAATTTTAGAATTTTATATTAAAAATTGTCATTTAAGACAAGATTCTTAATAATATGGTTCATTCAGAATCACTACAAAGCATGGTTTTGCAATTGCAGGTATTATTGCCAGGGTAAATTTTTTGAGATTATGTCACATGAGTTGTTCTTGCAAGGAAGATTGCTTGCGGAATTAAAAACTTCTAATCCTGTCCCAGATGGTTCAAAGGAGCAAAAAGAACCTTCCAGTGCACCTTGCCCAAGCAACATAGTGCTCAAATGGTTTGATAGTGCTATTGTGGAAAATTTGATCAGTCATTTGTCAAGTAATGGATACCAAAAGGAGCTTCTTCATCGTGCCAAGGTAGCTTTCCTGTTCTTGATGTTATGAACAGCGCATGTATTCATTATGAGGCCAATAGGCCAATATATATACATGTACAGGTGTGGCAAATATGCAGAAAGCCCCTCATACAATAGGGTAAATACACAGCTATGTATACATATCTAACACCCCCCCTCAAACTTATGGTGGATCAACAACATGAAGTTTGGAGAGATGAAAACTGTGCTGGGCCCTGGTTTGTGCCTTTGTGAAAAAATCTGCCAACTGAAGCTCGGAAGGCACATACTGAAGAGCAACAACCTGATCCTCCACCTGTGTCCGCATGTAGGAAGCATCAACACCGATATGCTTTGTAAGCTCATGCTTCACTGGATCTTTCGCAATGCTAATAGCACCTGTACTATCAGACAAAAGAGGAGTCGGTGCAAAAACAGAAACACCAAAATACTCAAGTAACCACCGTAGCCAAGTAACCTCCGCAGTCAACAAAGCCATAGCTCGCAACTCAGCCTCAGCACTCGAACGAGAAACTGCTGTCTATTTCTTAGTCTTCCAAGCAATGAGAGAACCACCAAGAAAAACACAATAAGCAGACAGAGATCGGCGATCAGAGGGATCACTAGCCCAGGTGGCATCAGAATATGCCTGGAGCTGTAAAGAGCTGGAGCGAGGGAAAAAGAGACGACGAGAGATAGTTCCACGAAGATATCGTAGAACACGAAGATGACCATAGTGGAGCTGAGTGGGAGCGGAAACAAACTGACTCAAAATATGCACGGGGTACGAAATGTCAGGACGAGTGACACCAAGATAAACAAGACTCCCAACAAGGTGACGATAGCGAGTAGAATCAGCAAGAGCCTCGCCATCAGCGGGACGAAGATGAACATTAAGCTCCATGGGAGTCTCAGCTGTCCGCTGATCAGTAAGAGAGGCACGATCAATATCCTGGATATACTTTTCTTGGGACAGATAGAAACCCTCAGGAGTAGAAATAACCTCAATCCCAAGAAAGTAGCGAAGATGACCCAGATCAGACATAAGAAACTGCTCATGAATCCGCTCCTTGACAAAAGTGATATACTGAGGATCGTCTCCAGTAATGATCATATCATCAACATACAAAAGGAGAAGCGTCCGATCACGAGATGAAGTGTGGATAAAAAGAGCAGGATCGTGAGCACTCGCTGCAAAACCAGCTGCAGTGATAACAGACGAGCAGTGATCTAAAAGGCGGGCTGGGCGGCCGCCTAGGCCCCGCCTAGGCGCTCGGCGGCCACCCGGCGCCTCGCCTAGGGGAGTTGGGCGGGGAAGAAGGTGCCAGGCGGCGAGTCGGCCCAAGGCGGGAGCAAGGCGGGGCCAGGCGGCCTAGGCGCGGCGCAGAGGGAGCGGCGGGGATGGGGGGAAAGCGCTACCGCACACGACGAAGTCGCCGCCGCCGTTGACTCGCCGGATTCCGGGGCCGCCGCCGGATCCGGACTCCCCGCGCCAGATCCCACCGCTCCCGTGGACGCCGCCGCCGGATCCGGACTCCCCGCGCCGGATCCCGCCGCCGCCGCGCCCGTGGCCGCTGGAGGATGTCAGGTGGTGGGGGAGGCGCGCGGAGGGAGTGACGCGGAAGGGGCAGCGGGGAGGGAGCGGCCGGGATGGGGCGGCGCGGAGGGAGCGGCCGAGATGGGGCGGCGCGGAGCCGCGGAGGGAGCGGCCGGGAGGGAGGCAGGGAGCGGCGCAGTGGGAGCGGAGGGAGCGAGGCGTCGGGTTGGGGTTAGGGTTAGGGTTTGCGCCGGGCGAGGCGAGCCGGTCGGTTAGATAGGAACAGTCGGCGGGTCCGGTTTGGATTTTTTTTCATTTAGTCCTCCGATTTTAAAAAATTACAAATAGACTTTTTCTCAAAAGATTTCTTTCAATCTAGACCTCCTAACTATATATATTAGACAAATCCTAGTAACACTGATAATTGTTGATCAAGGTAACAATTTTCTTCATCTAAACAGCAAATATATATACACGATTGTTTATTTTTACCTAATATCTTTATTTTTAATTCGGCCGCCTAGGCCCCCTAGGCGCTAGGCCCCACCTCGCCGCCCGCCTAGCGCCTAGCGCCTTCTTGAACATTGCAGACGAGAAACGATCAAACCAGGCACGAGGAGCTTGCTTGAGGCCATAGAGAGATCGGCGAAGACGACAAACCATACCCTCAGGAACAGAATACCCAGGGGGTGGCTGCATGTAGAGCTCCTCACGCAACTCGCCATTAAGAAAGGCATTCTTGACGTCCTACTGAGAGATAGACCACTGTCGAACAGAGGCCACAGCAAGAAGAGTGCGAACGGTGGTCATGTGAGCGACAGGAGCAAAAGTCTCATCATAGTCACGGCCATGCTCCTGCTGAAAACCACGTGCGACAAGACGAGCCTTGTAACGCTCAAGAGAATCATCAGAGCGGGTCTTATCCTTATAGACCCACTTGCACGTGATATGAGTAACACGCGCAGGAAGAGGAACAAGATCCCACGTGCTAGTACGCTCAAGGGCAGCGATCCCCTCTGCCATCGCATGCTGCCACTCCTGATGAACAACAGCATCACGATAAGAAGTCGGTTCGGCAAGAGCAGCGGCAGCAAAACCAAAACGCTCAGGGGGCCGAATAGACTGGCGATCGCGAAGTGTATAACGAGGGACCGAAGAGGATGACCCGTCCGGAGAGTGCATATCAGAAGGAACCTCAACACGCGGGCGACGAGTATAGTAGAGAGGATAAGGAACAAGATCAGAAGCAACCTCGGGAGAGGATGCCGGTGGTGAGGAAGGTGCTGACTGAGAAGGAGGCACCGGAAAGACCAAAGGCTGTGGAGTGGTGACTATAGGACTGGAAGGAAAAGTCAGAAATGAAAGCGGCTCGACAACAGATGCTGAAGTGGAGGAAGAAGGACGGGGATAGAAAGGACGAGACTCATCAAAAGTAACATCCCGACAAATCCGCATCCGTCGGCCAACAGGATCCCAACAACGGTATCCCTTGTGCTCAGCACTGTAGCCTAGAAAAACGCACTCAACTGACTGAGCGGTCAGTTTGGTGTGCTCACGAGGTGCAAGAAGAACGTAGCACACACCCAAAGAGGCGAAGACTGGAATAATCAGGAGTCTGGCCACAGAGACGCTCAACTGGATCCCACCCTGAAGAGCAGAGGAGGGTTGAATGTTGATCAAGAAAGTGGCAGTAGAAACAGCCTCAGCCCAGAAATGTGGTGGAACAATAGAAGCAATCATGAGAGCACGAGCTGTCTCAAGAAGATGACGATGCTTGCGTTCAGCCACACCATTCTGAGCATGCGCACCTGGACAAGAAAACTGAGAGAGAGTGCCCTGCTCAGCAAGAAAACCACGAAAGGCTCTCGACAAGTACTCTCTAGCGGAATCAGCACGAAAAATACGAATAGGAGAGTCAAACTGAGTGCGAATCATGGTGGCAAAAGTCTTGTAGATAGATAAAACCTCACTACGAGATGACAAAGTAAATCCATGTATGTCGAGAAAAATCATGAATAAAAATGATATAATATCGATGACCTCCTTTCGAAACAAAAGGAGTTGGTCCCCATACATCAGAATGAACAAGATCAAAAGGGCGCTGAGACATTGACTCACTAGAAGGATAAAGGAGTTGAAGCTGTTTGCCAAGCTTACAACCCTGACAATTTACAGAAGCATCACCAGACACAGACCCTAAAAGACCTCGACGAAGGAAGGAAGACATACGGGAACCACAAAGATGTCCTAAGCGATGATGCCATTGAGCAAACGATGCGGTGGAGGCTGTAGCAGCTGCAGAAGCAGTGGTGGAGGCGAGAAGACCGACGGGCAGCAGAAGGAAAGCGAAGCCAGTCAAGCTCCCAGAGACGTTGTGAATCACGGCGGCGAGGGCCAGTATCAACCAGAGTTCCCGTGCGATGATCCAGAACACAACAAGAATCAGAATCGAAAATAACACAACATCCATGATCGGTGAGCTGGCCAGCAGAGATGAGCTGCATGGTTAGTTTTGGAACATGAGAAACAGCAGGAACATGAAAAGAGGAATTTGAAAGGGTGCCTCGTCCTGTGACAGAAAGAGGTACCATCGGCTGTGTGGACAGTGATAGGAGCAGCTAAAGGACTAATGGAAGTAAGACAGGTGGAATCAGATGTCATATGAAAAGAAGCACCAGAATCAAGAATCCAAGGTGATATACCTAAAGAGGGAGAAATAGACGATGCAGAAGCAACCATGCGGCTTAGCAAAGTGAGAAGCTGCTGAGTGTCATGGGTACCAGAACTCTGCTGAGAGGAAGAAACTCCAGTGCCCCTCGGAGGGCGAGCACCACGACGAAGATCCTTTTTCTTGTAGCAAAACTGTTCCACATGCCCATCCTTGTTGCAATAGGTGTAGTGAAGGCCTTTACCAACAGCAGCTGTCACTGGTGGAGGCACAGCTGGTGGAGGCAAAGGCGCAGCGGGTGTAGAAGCCGGAGAAGCCACCAAAACCGAAGGAAGTGATGATGATGATAGCAGACCCGCTCCACGAAGTCGAATCTCCTCAGTACGAACAGCTGCAAGGGCCTCCAACAAAGTCACACGAGGATGACGAGCCAGCAACTGAGCACGAGTCTGCTCAAACTCAGACCGGAGATGTGTCAAAAAGTCGTAGTTGCGGCGAAGCTCCATGTGAGACTGCTGACGCTGACAACACTGACAGGTGCGGCAAACATCTGGCCCCAAAGAGTCGATCTGACGCCATATCGCAGATAACTGAGCATAGAACTCATCCACAGTGGCATCTCCCTGCTGCAGCGACTGCTCCTGTCGCACAACAGCAAGGTATAAGGAATCACCGGATGGCTCGTAGCGATTGCGTAGATGCGTCCACATCGCATGTGCGGAGGCCAGTCCAACAACATCACCAGTGAGATGCACCTCCATGCTAGCAACCAAAATAGCAGAGGCACGAGCATCTTCATCAATCCATGTCTTGTAAGCAGCATACTGAGTCTGAAAAGTCTCCATGACATCCTCAGAAGCCTTTGTACGAGCGTCTTCGGAAGCATCCTTCGGGAGTACAGGCTCAACAGGTGGAGTAGGACGAGATGGGCAAGACAACTCGCCCGTAAGAAACTCCCAAAGGCGCTGACCACGCATGTGGATGCGCATGTGCTGAAACCAGTCTCGATAATTGAGACCATCGAAGATCACCGGTGCCTGCAAAAGAAGACATTTTTCTTTTTTTTCTTCTTTTTTTCTTTTTTTCTTTTCTTTTCTTTTTTGTTCGGTCAACTACAAAAGACCGACTCTAGCACAGACCACAAATCCCCCAAGAAGCCATCGGCGCAGACCACAAATCCCAAAAGCCGTCGGCGCAGAGAGAGAGGCAGGCGACGGCTGGGTCGGCGGCGGTGGGGTCGGCGACGGCGACTGCGGGGTCGGCGGCGGCGATGCGACGGCAGCAGTCGCGGCGGGTCTCGGCAACAGTCGCGGCGGGATCTCGGCGACAGCAGCCACGGGCAAGAAGTGGGACCGACCCGCCTAGCGCGCGCGAAGACGGCAGTCGATGGTGACGACGGGGTTGACGACGGCGACAGCGGGCTCGGGCGACCTGGCGACGGTCAGCCGACACGGCAGACCGGGCGTAGATCCGGATCTGTCAGCAGCAGACCGAGCACCTCCAGGCGTGAAGACGGCAGATCCGGCGACTGGAAAAACAAACCAGCGGCGGCTGAACAGCCGGATCCGTGAGAGACAGGCACGAATCCCTAGGTATCACGAAACCCTAGGTTTCGCTCTGATACCATGTTATGAACAGCGCATATATTCATTATGAGGCCAATAGGCCAATATATATACATGTACAGGTGTGGCAAATATGCAGAAAGCCCCTCATACAATAGGATAAATGCACAGCTATGTATACATATCTAACACTTGAGTTCTGAAATGAAAAGAAGATAATGTCATTTTTTATTATTTTATTTTTGCTCTCTATGAGATTCTTATTTGCTATTTTTCCATGCTTGTTGGTTTTCTGACTTCTATAGTACGGATTGTAACTCGTGGGCTTTTAAAATATTTGTTAGTGTGTGCATGTGCTAATCATACACTTGTGTTTGTAAATTTTTACTTCTGGTTCATACTCATGCTTGTAGACATGGTTAGCTACTTTGAAATGCTTATTGATGTCATTTTTCCTATGACAGGTAGCTTCCTGCCTTTGCATCATCCGTCTAATAACGAAGTTTTCCACTGGTGATACTGGCAGCTTGTCTTTCTCGGTGGTGAAGAAGGTTCAGTTCATATCTAGTAAAGTAAGGCATTCTCTTTGACATATCATTGTTGTCCCAGTATGTAGCACCCACACGGGACACGGTTACAGCAATACGATATGGAGATGCACATACATATATGTTAAAAAATACGAAAAACACGGAAGATAGTGGATAGATAATATTAAACATTCAAGCATAATCGATACAGGCATACAGCTAGCATGGGACTTAACTGTTTCATAAACGTTGAGTCCACAAGGCAACATAAAGTGCATAAACGTGTGGGAAGCATCAAATGACAAGTGAAATGAGTGAGATAGGGTTAGGGAAGGACATGGGCTGTTTTGGGGCATCTTCTTTTAATTGCGCTAGGTCGCATCGCTGTGTATCTTTATTTCTTTTTAAATAAAATATAATCTGATGTGCAGTGTTACTTCTGTCTTATTTCTATTCCTTTTGTAGCAATTACTTTATCCCTCATGACTCTACATTTTGTGATAACAGTTGTATGGCAAAAAAGAGACACTAGAGGAGATACATAATGTACAAATGAAATGTATGTGTTTTTTTCTTGTGTATGTGTGAGTGTTGTGGAGGGGGGGTTATTGTATGCTAGTTTTAAAGAAACTGAACAAAGGGAGTTAGGGAAAAAAAATGTTGTTGCTTGTTCACCAACTAGATTTTGCTTGATCTTTTACGTACGCCGTTTTCAGCTGCTGACGTACCTCCCTCTCCTTCTTCTTTCCTTTGGGTATGCAGTTGTTACAACACCGTGCATTCTTAGCTCTGCTGTCACAATATGCCCTGCATGGTTACAGGTACCCTTTTCAATTTCCTTTGATCTATATTACGAGTAATTTTTGTTTGCATCTAAGTGATGCACTTATTGACATCAGTTTACTTTGGTTACTCAGTGTAGAAATTGTAATTCTCCTTTTTTTTAACCAATGTTAACCTTCAATGGGAAGGGGAATAGAGTTGTCTGGACTCTGAAGATCCTTTCTGAAACAGTTAGTCTTGTTTTAGAGAAAGGTGATCATATGAAGAGATAAAACCGGAAACAGCAATTTACAAGAGCAAGTTGTATAACTAGGTGAAATTCAAAGGTATGAATTAGAGCTTCTTGCCAAACTCCCCACATCCTGGGAGTTCAAAAAATGTTCAACTTTGTTTGGGCCAGCATACCTCTTTCCCTGATGGTCAAAATGGAACTTGTTGGTGCTAGGCGTGGGCGCGGCCATCACCTCCATGCGTATGGCGTCGCCTTGAGCCTTTCCGACGTCATGCGCCGCCTAATCGTTGCCTCAGCGATGCCTTGGTGCTGAGGCGGACGCCATCATGCGCAGGGCAAGGCGGTGGCGACGCCTTGCCGGCCGAGAGCGCCTTAATAAGCTTGCCTTTCATATAGGTAAATCCAATCATGGGATCAACCCACTTGTCCACCAACAACCCTTCTCCTAAAACGGTTGGGAATTCATCACAGTAAAATTATCTCATCCCAACAAATTCTCTCAAGAGAGAACTAGACATGAAATCAATCCTTGTCCTAACTAATAACCTCAACACCACATGTAACACGCAGGAGAAAGTTTTTCATTCCCCTAAATCAGCCTTTCTTTTCGAAGAAAAGGAAGCATATTCTCTTAAGCGAAAAGATAATGCCTTAGCGAAAAATCACATAAACCACATATGAATCCCTGCAACTTCCCACTTACATCCACTTTCCCTCAAAGTGGACTTGAACGAATTCCCAAATCAAGGGAACCCAAAATAATCCATTAAAAATCGATCAATCCGCTCGGTTGATATCACAAAAGATATCTTCGTGTCCCTTAAGAATCCGTATCAATCACACATCCATGTGACTAAGCTTGTGAATATAGTTCTTACTAACTCTCTTAGCAAGAATAATAGAATCCCACAGTTCAATATGCCGAAACATCCGAAAACTTCTTAGATTGCCATTACGACAACACATCCTTCCATATGAGCTACAAAGCCAACTCAATCCTAGGGCAATGTCCACACGAATCTAGGGAGGCTTTAGTACATGACTCACAAAGTACCCAAGCAAACTCTCTTCACCAACGACATATTGTCGACAGGTAACCCCACATGCCCTATAAAATTCGTATTGGATTCCATCCATGGTTGTCACGGCGTACTTGGCGACCACGGCGACTGCCGGGCGCCTGGACGCCTAGGCGACGCCTAGGCGTGGGCCCGGCGACGCCTAGGCGAGCGGCACGGCGACTTCTGGGTGTATACTCTATACGGTTTTGCTCCCGTCTCCCTTTATCTCGCGACTCAGTCCGCGGTTCCGCCTCTCTCGTCTCCCGTCTCCCTCTCTCGCGACCCCCACTCCTGTACCCCGACGGCGGACTCCCCGGCGCCGATCACCCGCTCTCTCCTCGACGCCTCCCTCCCCTCCCCAGCAGCGCTTCCTCCCCCGCACGCCACCTACTCCCCCCGGCGCCTCCCCTCCCCGACGCTTCCTCCCGTCGCCTCCCCTCCCCTCGGCGGCGGGAGCACGCTGGAGAGGGAAGCCGGCGGCGGGAGCACGCTGGAGGAAGTTGGCCGGAGCACGGGAGGGAGGGAGGCGGCGCGGGTGGAGGGAGGCGGAGCGGCCGGAGCGCGGCCGGAGAGGAGAGAAGCGGACGGCGTACCGGCGGTGAAGCTAGGGTTCGGGCCAAGGCGAGGCGATCCTCCCCGGCGTCCCCTCTCCGGCGCCTGGACGCCAAGGCGCCGTGACAAGCATGATTCCATCACTTCAATCCCTCCAGTACCCTTATTCTCTAGGGCTTTAACTCACGCTCTATTTGCACCATGAAGAATTCCATCAATGGTCGACTTCAACTAATGAAATGGGTTATCCTCTGACTACTTTCTCAAATAATGATCACCGAACACGTGAATATAATAAATTATTCACCAACTTTTAATTCCTCACATCCATGAAATGTAAGTTCCACGGGGATTTCATTTAACATCGGATAACTAAATTCTCCAATAGCACTACTTCAACTTTACCCCCAATCTTTTAGCCTCCACTAACTATCAACAAATCTGAGGCCCATATTACAAAGTTCCCAATACTCCTTTAATAACTCCAATATTCTTGACATCCTCTATCCATGTTATAGGAATCAAGCAACCTAAAACATCATCAATACTCAGTGTTGGTACCCACCATGAGACTCATAATTTAGGGAAACTCTTTCACCAAAATCTCACTCTCGACGCTACCCATCATTTACTAGCTTAAACGTGATATCAGTCACTATCATTCCCCATAGACGCTGCTAGTTGCAACAACACAATTAGTTTTGCCCCTAAGGCTGATTTTATTCTTAATCAATTTCCTACAAAAGATTATAACATAAAATCATCTCGTATGCTATTAGCCATACAAATCTTTGCAACCACCTCACTACTAATCATTCCAACTATCCTTACTATACATTTGAGTCTAACAAAGCTTCACATTATGAATTTAACCTTCATTTTAAGAACAAGGGATTTCAACCCTTAAATAAACCTCATCAATCCAGAAAAATATAAAATTCAATAATCCAAGAACAGAACAAAGTTCCAACAGTTTTCTTTTTCCAACAGAACAAGACTTTGGAATGATTTCAGCACTCATTCCCACAAAACAAACTACGAAACTCCCATAACACGAAATTCTCTCTTTCAGTGACGCAACGCTTTAACAGGGAACCATTCCCTCTGGTCATAGCATCACGTCACAGCACATACATTAGGCAATTAATACCAAGAAACAAGGAGTTGCAACAAAATCCATCTTATACACTACCCTAAAACTCCGACGCAAGACAACCCAAATTACGTGTTTGGGAAATGCTTAGGACTCATTCCTGAGTACATCCAGGATTTTGTTCCAAGGTACACATCTAGGATTTTGTTCCAAGGTACACTCGAAACTTACGCGTTCGGGGGCGCCACGAATCATTCGCCCGGGAAATCTCATATGCAGAAGTGAGAGAAGTCATGTAACACTCATGGCACATGCACATAAATCAACTGTAAGTCATGCGGGTCTCCTATCACAACCCCAAACATTCATCGTCATTAGAAACTGAACATGACCTCCTCTGAAGTCATGAACTCAAAATGATAATGCACGCTAAAACACAAAACATTTCTTTCAAATGCCTTTGTAGAAATCAATTAAAATTCTTTATCCTATAACAATGATAAGCCAATACCTCTTGTACTGCTTACTTAAATTAGCAAACGTCAATTTGCTAATACGTAAGTCATTGACTTTGAGTATCCCATTTTGAACCTTCCCAAGACTCACTAGATACTTTATTCCTCCATATTTACTCTATAATTCATCGAACTCTGCTACCTTGCTATACAAAATGGCACAGTCATAACGGCTATCTAGTACGCATACCACAAGGTGCGGTCAAGGTTGTTTCATCAAAAGATCCACTATCAATCAATAAATAATCTCACAAGCACCTCATTCCAGGGCACTAACTAAATTCCATCAGCTCAACCCTTTACGGATGAATAATCACTCATGTTTTAGCACACATCATATGTATTCCCATGGATCACATTTATTATTATCTTAAGCATGAGATCCACTTGTTCTACCTCTGTAAGCATGAACATAATTTCTTACAAATGCAGTGGCAACTCCACCAACTCATGCTTAGAAATCGATACTAATTCCCATGGAAAGAATAACTTCATGCGGAATTTCCACCAAAACAATAGATTACCACACTCCCTAGCATGTCCAGATTGCATGACAAGGTTCATCGATTGAGACCATAATAAAACACATCATTCAATGAGGCTCAACAATTTAAACAACCTTGACGACCCACTGATTCGTCAATATTCTTGGTCCCATTATTAAGCAAAGATGGATATGCCTTACGCCGCTACTTCTCGTGTAAATACTAGACCCCCATTGAATTCAACTCAACTTCGACCCATGGGCATAACTAAAGTTAATTACTCTCATATGTCACAACCCGGGGCTCCATGCCCTACTGACCAATTACTTTAACCACAACCTCACTTGATCCTAACCTGACATTACCACAACTATTGGATATTGTCCTCTTAGGACAAAAGCATTAGGCCTCAATACACAAGTTACTCCAAGCATTCGTAGGATCAAAACTCTCACCGAATATTGGACTTGCAAAGGGCACTCTCGACTATCGGGTATTTATCAAACTCAAGAATTACTAAGCCAAAGGAAACTCATTTCCCGAAACTGAAGTAAAACATCTTGTAGTAGCACATCACTGCCCCTATGCCTCAAATGGCCACATGGCCTGGCCTCTCCAGCAGCCACGGACTTTATTTCTTTTGCATCGCCAAACGATGCAATCTAACAAAGTCCACTTGGGTAAATAAGCAACTAATTCAACCGCTTGCCAGCACTCACAAACATTTATCTCAAAACATTGCAAATCAACATGACTTGTGGAGACATAAATGCAATGCTTTGCTCCAATCCCATCCTATTGTGCACCAGAATGTGTTAAGTTTTAACAATTGATGAACCTAACCGTCTTTAGTACCCAATTCTGGGTCACATTTTTAATTTAATTAAGACAGCTTAGGTTACCAAATTATCCACCATGGACCTAACACCAGTTCTGATACCAACTGTAACACCCAGCCCATCCCCTGAGCCAAGAATGCTACCACCAATTTAAAACTGTACCATTTACCCACTATTAGGTAGAGATAGTTAATCCACACAATAAGAATAATTCTAATTAGATACAATCTTATTGCTAAATGTCAAAGCTTGACATTAAAGTCTGACCATGATATCTAGAGGTGATATGAGCATTACTGTTGCATGTGGGAAGATATGTGCTACTTCCACCCATGCATGCTACCTTCACCATACACCTAAAAACAAACAAAACAAGGGTGAGTTCGAAAACTCAGCAAGCACATAATAAAATAGTGGCGACAACATAACAATTCAACAAACCCCATACCTGGGAGCTGTAAAACACCATCTCTGTAACTGCCAGTAAAACACATCTGCAAACTGAAATCAAAATCTTTGCACCTGTATCACAATTCCCTGTTCCTTCATGCATTGCGATACCAAAAACAATGCAATGCAATGCGAAGAAAAGCGATGCATCTACAACTTTAATTTAGCAATTCAATCAATTCCATGACTGTGAGATCTGTAAATCAAGTCCATGACTGCAAACCGTAAATCAATTCCATAACTGTGTACTGTAAATCATAAACACTGTAACTGTACCCCTTTCTCTGTCACTTTCATGGAATGCAACGCAATGAATCTATAATTGTAGCTTATACCGATATAGCGGAGGGTACACCTGTCGATATCACTCTTTACCTCCATCCCATGGAGGAGCCTACCTCTGTAGGTCTTACTCATGAGCACTCCGGATTATTCTTATAGCTTTCTCACTGACCTGGTACGTGCACTCCGGACTAGCTATGTGACTTTCTCACCGCCCTAGCTCATATGCAAATCACATGATGCAACATCCTTTCAGCATTCACAATCAACTCTACATAAACACTCCTGTGGAGTGCCTACTGACGTAGGTCTTTATCTTCCCACTACTGTGGGATGCCTACGTGAAGTAGGTCTTTATACGAGTGCGCCACACGATGTAACTCTCTTTTAGCATAGCAATCAACCATAAAGATCTCGTCACAATCTACTCAATAGACAAGTAAGGATATCATTTCATAAAATGACATAAAACATGGTATAAAACAAATACCAAGCATTCATCACAATCCACTATTCTACCATGCACTTGTCTGTTTATCCTTGTGGACGATGCGTGGATGGCGCCAAACCCGAGACTTCACTTGAACAAGTATCAACCCATCTTAACACATCATAGTAATACATGCACATGTACAAATAGCGTCGCTCCAGTGTTTAGCTCTAGCAAGAGCCTATGTTAATTAGTCTACACTAATTAACCATACCACTTAATCCATACTAATCATCCGCTCACCTCATGGTCCTTACATACTCAACCAGAGTACCCACTACTATTCAGCGACTCACTAGTCATTCGCTGATTACTAGTAAGTCACGCATGCACCGACACCACACCACACGGCCAGCACGCTCCATTAGCTCTACACATAAACGGCCACAGCACCGCACTACACACGAATTCCAATTACTAGCCATGTTCTAATCATTGTATGCATTTGTCTCGCTACTCGACAAATTGATCTCTACATAATTCAATAACCAAGCAAGGAGAAGGAATCGAGGCGTTACCTTAGCTCCGATTAACTGAGTCGGGGTTCTTTCTCCCCTGTTCTGGCCAGATCTGACAGATCGGGAGATGAATCAGCCTTCCCCTTTCTTTTTCTCTCCCTTTCCTCACGGTAACACTTCTCTTTTTCTCCTTTCTTCTTTTTCTTCCTTTTTCCTCCACGGTTGGCTCCCTCCTCTTCTTTTCTTTTTCCTCCCTACCCACCGGCTCCTCCTTCCCCTTCCCTCGGCTGGCTGGCCCATCTCCACTCCCGGTCTGCTATCAGCTGTCCCCTAGTCTCCCTCTTGCGCAACGTGCGGCCGGAAGGGTGACAACAGCTTGCGGCCGACGGAGCAAGGGGGCGACGGCGAGCCGCTACATCTGGGGGCGGCGCTCGGCAACTGCAAGGGAGGCGCGGCAACAACGGCGGTGGCGCGCGGCCAAGGGAAGCAAGGGCGGCGGCGAGCGACAGCAAGGTGAGGGGGAATAGCGAGGCTCAGCCGGAGGAACGGCGGCGGCATGCACATGGGGATGGGTGGTGGCGCAGGGCAACATTCAGCACGGGGAGGAAGAGCACTCGGATTTTGCCTCCCCCACCTGGCTCGCTATTATAGGGGGTGGCTTGGGCTGGGCTGGGCTGGGCCGAAGCTGGCCCAAGTCACCCTCCTCATTTCAGGTATTTTAGTGGGGCCCAGCACCAGGAGTGTGTTTAAAACCATCAAAGACTTTTGAAGAGTTGTTCATGTGACTTACTTTAGGGATTTGAGAAGACAATGACTCCAATAGTGGAGATGCCAATATATAGATATCCACATGGGCCATATGGGCCTTAATATACTTAGTTCGCTCACGAGGGGCAAGCAAAACATAGCAAGTACATCCAAAAACTCGGAGATCATAGCTAGAAGAGGTACCAAAAAGAACTTCACCAGGACATTTTCCAGACAGTTTAGATGAGGGTTGTCTATTGATGAGATAGACAGCAGTAGAAACAGCTTCACCCCAAAAATGAGAAGGAACAAAAGATGAAATCAAAAGTGTGCGAGCAGTCTCTATAAGATGGCGATGTTTGCGTTCAGCAACACCATTTTGAGCATGAGCGCCAGGACAAGAGATCTGAGCAAGAGTACCCTCAGAGGACAAAAACTGGCGAAAAGCATCAGACAAATACTCACCACCAGAGTCAGAGCGAAAAACTCTAATAGGAGTAGAAAACTGTGTGTGAACCATGCGAACAAAAGATTGGTAAATGGAACACAACTGAGAGCGATGTTTCATGAAATAAATCCATGTATATCGAGAATGATCATCAATAAAAATGACATAATGTTTATGACCACCCTTTGTAGCAAAAGGTGCAGGACCCCATACATCTGAATGAATAAGATCAAAAGGTCTAGCTGAATGAGAAACACTAGAAGAATATGGTAGTTGTATTTGTTTTCCAAGTTTGCAACCCTTACAATGAAAACTAGACTCAATAGGTGTATAACCTAAACAACCTTTATTTATTAATGTGGACAACCGGGATCCACAAAGATGACCAAGACGATGATGCCACTGTGCGAAGGAAGAAGCGGAAGACGAAGCAGCAGATGACACACGAGCTGGAGACTCAATGGAAAAAGGAAGACGCAAGGTGTCGAGGATGTAGAGACTAGGAGCACCTTTACGGCGATGGCCAGTCCCAATCACTTTCCCGCTTCGACGGTCCTGAATAAAACAAGATGAGTCATCAAATCCAACAAAACAATGTTGGTCGGTAACTTGACCAACCGAAAGAAGATTCATGGACAACTGAGGTACAAAAGAAACATCATGTACAGAAAAATGAGGATTGCAAAGTGAACCCTGGTGAGTGATATGACAAGATGTACCATCAGCTGTCTGAATAGAAGCACCATCAGTAACCGGCTTGCAAGCAACCAACTGGGACTGATCAGATGTCACATGAAAAGAAGCCCCTGAATCAAGCACCCAAGACGACGAAGGAGCATTAACAGGCGAAGCAGCAGCAACAGACACTGAACCTCTAGGAGTGGAACCACGACCACGAGCAGCACGACGTGCACGATAGTCAGCCAACTTCTCTGGATAATGAGAAAAACAATTCTCTGGAAGATGACCAGACTTGCCACAATGCTTACAAAGCGCTGAAGAGGTACTTTTTGGTGCACTGATCCTCTGAGAAGCTGCCAACACACTATGAGGAACAGATGCAGAAGAAGACATAGACTTAAGACGTGTTTCTTCTGCAAGTAAATCAGACAATGCATGTGCCATGGTGAGAGCAGAAGAATTGTGAAGCAATCGTGTACGAATGGAATCATACTCAGCCCGGACTCCCATGACAAATTTGTAAGTAAAAAACTTTTCAATAAACTGATGTGCTGGACAGGGAACAGCTGTACACTCAGGTATCATGGAAGTCAATGATGCCATCAGACGATCAAAAGCAGAGTAGTACTCATCAATAGACATATCATTCTGCTCAATTTCATGAGTTTGCTGCATAAGAGTATGCAAAAGAGCACCACTATCCTGAACATAACGTTTCTTCAAGTTATCCCATATGCCTTTGGCTGTTTTGAACTTAGAAAGACTCATAATCATGGATTGCTTAGTACTATTCACCATGGCAGCCATCACTTTTCCATCATTAATATGCCATTCTTTTACTGCAGCAGCATTACTACCATCATCCTTAAGCACAGGTGAAGTTTCAGTTAAGTGAAAAAGTATACCATAGCCCCTTAATGCAGTCTCTACACAGAAAGCCCACTCTGGATAATTCTGACCATCTAGGGTGAGATTGATAACTATTGCATTTATCTGGGACATGTTGAGAGGTGCTAGGACTTGACCAAAACAGTAGAAGCAGCAGCAGTAGAAGCAGCAGCACAGAGCAGTAGAAACAGCAGCACAGAGAACAGATATCAGTTACCACAGTGGTCCAAGAAAAAACAGAGCAGCACTTCCAAGCACACGCAGCAACAGAGGTCAGCGGCCCCAGGCGGAAAGGGCAAGGCGCAGCCGAGCGGTGAAGGGGCCGGCGGCGTGGCTCCGAGCGACGCGGGAGCCCCAGACGGACGAGGCCGGTGGAAGCGGCGGCCCCGAGCGGTGGAGGCGACGACCCCGAGCGGCGGCGGCCCCGAGCGGTGGAGACGACGACCCCGAGCGGTGGAAGCGGAGGCGACGACCCCGAGCGGTGGAAGCGGAGGCGACGACCCCGAGCGGTGGAAGCGGCGGCCAGACCAGAGCTCCGTCCCCGGTGGTGGAGATTCGGACGGATCTGACGAGTCCCCGGGTGGTGGAGATCCAGACGGATCTGACGAGGCACCGGGCGGCGGAAGACCCCGGCAGCGGCGGCGGCCCGGACGATATGGGCGGCCGCGACGGGCAGCCGCGAACGAGCGACGGTCGACGGCGACAGGAACGTGCGACGGGCGGCGGAAGGGACGGGCGACGGACGGCGGCGACAACGAGGCCGACTGGCCAACTGGCCGGTTAAAATTTTGGATCGTGGGAGAGGACTAAAATAATCCTAACCTAACCCTAATCCATAGCTCTGATACCATGTGACTTACTTTAGGGATTTGAGAAGACAATGACTCCAATAGTGGAGATGCCAATATATAGATATCCACATGGGCCATATGGGCCTTAATATACTTAACAGTTCAATCTAAAAAAGTTGTTGGGCGTGTTTTTTAAACCCTATTGACTCGTGGGATTTTCAAATTAATGAAATAGTATCCTATAAGCATACTGAAACATAATGCTTTATACTGAAACATAATGCTTTCTCTAACGTAAAACTTTTCGTGCTGACTGGAGCATTTTTCGAGTTGCGTGTTAACCCAGTTTAGGCAGTGAAATTGGTTTGCACCATCTCGTGTATGTTCTGGCCTGACTAAACCATATTATACTCGTGGTTTCCCTGGAAGGGTTGCACGGTGTAGCTATTCTATTAAATAAAATAGTTACCTTTTTTGTTGAACTTTCAAATTATTCCTGCTAGTGTTTGATTTTTATCTCTTTCAAATGCGCAGTGGTGAAGAAGAACTTACAAATTTGGTCATTAATGATCTTTACTATCATACATGTGGAGAACTTGAAGGTCGTCAGATTACTCCTGGTCCCTTTCAGGAGCTCCTATATTTCCTTCTCGAGTTTAAAGTTTTTGAACACAATCCTTTGGAGCAACTGCAAAACACCTTCCCAGCAGCCAATGACAATGTTTTGTTCAATGTTTCACACATACGTGACGAGCTTGGAGTTGAACTTTGGAATCATTCAGACTGGAAGACCTATAAAGTAGTAGTGGAAAAAATGCTGAATATTATGCATAAAGCAAATCTGATGAAGTGTCATGCTGATGCAAAGCTTTGCGCATTTAAGTCCTTCATAACATTTCTATCTGTATACATTGGAACAGTAAGTTTGTACACTTCTTGAGATCCTTGCATTTGTTTTGAGATTAATCTTTCTCCATACTGTTTTCTACTTTGTTCTTTGATAATTGCACTATAGGTTCCTAAACTTCGGCCTTAGCTTTGTAGGTCCATAAACCTGTGTTAGTGTGTCACTTAGGTCCATCTGTCAGTTAAATGATGGACAAAATGACGTGGCAGGGACCTAAGTGACCTACTTATGCTAGTCTAGGGACCTGCCAAGGTAAGCTGAAGTTTATGGGCCTAAATTAGAAAGCCAGATGAGTTCTAGGACCTTGTGCAATTTACTCATGATTTCATTCATCAACTAATCTTAAAAATTCTGCAGAGTTCCAATAAGAAGTTTACCTTACCTGATGGAGGGATTTCTATAACAACTACACAACTAGTGGTTAGATGTGCATGCAGATCTTTCCAGTCAACTGTTGATTCGCTATTTCCTGAAGTTGATACAAATGAGATCTTGTTTCCCCTCCTGTCTGGGCAAGTGGAGTTATTGCTTACTCTAACGAGGTTCTTATTTCATCAAACTAAGCAAAACAAAAGCTCAAGTCATGTCTATCCAGTTATTGTACTTGTTATGAAAACCTTAGGTGCCAGCACTTCCTTTTTGGTTGATCTCGTGCCATCCAGTCCTGCTCTTGAGAAACCAGTGAAGTCTCTCCTTGTTCTGCTTTTGTCTTTATTTGAATTCATTTACAGCAAGGATGGCATAAAAGATGAATCGGATGATGTTAATCTGTTTGGCGAATCATCCCTCTTAAGTATGAGTTTGTTACCTGTACTCTGCAAATTGGTAGAGAATAGAGAATATTCTGATCTTGCTGTTGCGTCAATGGACTTGATATTGAAGGGCTTTGTACCACCTAATGTATGGGTGCCTATTCTACAAAAGCATTTCCATCTCCAGGCTATTCTGCATAAATGTCAGAATGGAGCCTTACTGTCTACTCAAGTAATGTTGAAATTCCTCTTGACCTTGGGGCGAACAAAGGATGGTGCTAAAATTCTTCAGTCTGCCAATATTTTTGCTTTCTTAAAGGTACATCTGAGTCAGTTGTCTTTGGATGACTCCTGTTTGAGAAATTCTTTGAGCACCCAAGCAAAGGATGTGAATCACTGGGGTTTGGGTCTTGCTATTGTCGCCTCTCTGAACCATTGTATGGATGATGATATTTCTCGTAGCAATATTGCGAACAGTACTATCAGCTTCCTTTCAGGACAAGTGCCTTTGATGTCGTCTTATCTATCTGCACAAAGCATCAACACTCATCAGAGCAAGAAAAGGGTGCCATTACAGAAGTCGCAGACATCACTTTCAGCTCTCGGTCTAACTGAGAACATCCTTACACTTCTATGTATTTTGGCAAAATATCATTTTCCACGGGACACAGGTATGAAGGAAGTGGATTCAGAATTAAGAGAGATTATTATCCACCTGCTTGCATTTATAAGTAGAGGAATTGCAAGGACTGGCGATTCCCTGAACTGGAACCCATCGTTTCTTTGCCCTCCTATTGTTAAAGAAGAAATGGTGCTTCATGAAGAGCCACCAATTATTAGAAGCAAATATGGATGGTTCGGATTTGCTGCAAGTAGTACTTTGTCAACTGCAGTTGCTTCTGGTCCTTCCAATGCAGCATTATCTCTAGTGATCAAAGACAAAAGTTCCGGAGATCCTGATTCTGTTAAACAGACCCGTTTTACGGAGATGCTAGCTGTACAGATTTATAGAATTGCTTTTCTTATTATGAAGTTCCTGTGCAGTCAAGCAAAAGAGGCAGTAAAAAGAGCAGAGGAACTGGAGTTTCTTGACCTTGCTCATTTTCCTGAACTTCCCATGCCAGATATTCTTCATGGTCTGCAGGTAACTATGAGTCCATGACTATTGTTTTGGGCCCTTACTGTTGGATGCTTTGCACAATGTTGTAATTAAGTGCTTATTTTATACCGTCTCGTTTTTTAGCAGAGGTGTAAAAAGTACATTGAAGTTTTGGTACTATAAAAATGGAAAATAACTCCACTATAGCTTAATCGGTTAAGTTCTCTAAGTAGCTATCTAGTTTGCACCGTTTCATCCCTGCATCTCGTTTCAAATTTCACTAAACGTTCCTAGGTGCTAATAACAAAGGGAAATAAACTTCCATTCTAAAGCTTAAACAGATGTCTAGCTTGACATTGTAGGGAATGTTTAATTACAGATAAATTATATAAACTGCAATAGAGTGAATGGAAGGCATAAAGCCCAGTGCAGTATTGACTTCAAACTTGTTGATCTGCATGCAACTGTATGGTTGGAAACTTGTCGCTGCTTAAAGTCCAGCTCTGAAGTGAGAAAAATGCTATGCTCCATTGTTCCAATTTCATAGGGGCCAAGATCAAATCTATATCAGAAATATGGAAAATGTCTTTTGATTGTGTACAATTAAATCACTCTTTTCAGGATCAAGTGGTTTCTATTGTGACTGAAGTATTGGAGACAAATGGATCAAGCACTCTCCATGCTGAGACAGAGAGGGTATGCCACCACCTGTTGGTGATACTTGAAACATCGCTTTACATGGAACTGTGTGTATCCCAGTCATGTGGCATCAGGCCAGTGCTGGGTCGGTTTGAAGATTTTTCCAAGGGAATTAAGGCTATGCTTCAAGGTATGCTTCATTTATGGATTAATTCTTGTACTATTTGAATTGAGAATTCTAGCAATTTTTATGGTTGAACAGTATGCTTCACAATTTATTAACTTTCTTCTTTTCTTTCTTTAATTTTGCAGCTTTAGAGAAGCATTCCAGTTTTAAACCATTGGTCAGGTCGCTTACTCAAATTACCACACTTCTATATCCCGGGCTTGTGCAAAGCAAATTTCTCATGTAATTATTGTAGATTCTCTCGTTGGTAGTGAAAATTGTTGGCTAACTTTCATAGATGGAATTTATAGTCAGTTAATGTGTCCTGTCAAAATCGGCCCCTAATTTTGTTGAGACTGGTAATGATGGCCTATCTCGGTCACTGACGTGGCATTGGTGCGTTACAACTGGAGAAGAATCCATACCTTACTACGGGCCTGTTTGGGAGAGCTCCACCACTGAAAACGTGGATCTGAAGCAGTAGCTCCACCATGGAGCAGCTCCACCGTGGATCTGGGATCCCACCATGGAGTGTTTGGCTTTACAGCAGCTTCAGATCCACGAAATTGAGGTTTTGGTGGGAATGGCCACTTTTGGTGGGATGGGATGTGTAACCAGTGGCATTGGTGGGTAATTACCACCTAACTCCACGGTGGAGCACCCTTTGAGGAGCTCTATGAAATCCATGGATCTGGCCCTCAGATCTAGGATTTTGGTGGATCTAAATTTCGCGGAGTTGGAGCGTTTGGGTAAAATTTTGTGGAGTGGATCTGGAGCTGGTGGAGCTCTCCCAAACAGGCCCTACGTTTACAACACACTGATGGGGACCTGTACTTTGTTACGCAAGCTAGATTGACGACATATATTCCCATTCGCTTGAGGTACAAAATTATTTCAAGTCGTTAATCTTTGAAAGATCATTAGGTAATGTGCAACATTCTTATATTTTAGTTTGCGGATGGCACATTCTCACGACGTCGCTAAGAACTTTTATTTTGCTAATTTTTTTTAAAAGAAAAGCACATACATTGCTAGGATTTAATAACTGTAGTGTTCCATCCTCAGATTAATTGTAAAGTGGGTACAAAAACTACTAAACAAAATACCAAGTGGAATTTACAACCAAACTAGAATAATTCTAACGTGTGATGCAACACTTTCACTACTACAGAAAATCCTATTACAGACGGTTTAAAAATGTCATCACAGACGGTTTTCTGAATCGTCTGAATTTATGGGTCAGTGATAATCGAAGATATCACAGACGGTTTTTGAACCATCTGTGGTGTAAATATCACAGACGGTTTGTAACTAAAAACCGTCTGTGATAGCTGATAATCACAGACGGTTTGTAAGCAAAAATTGTCTGTGATAGCTGATAATCACAAACGGGTTTTAGTGAAAAATTGTCTGTGATATTGATATATCATAGACGATTTTTAGTTAAAAACCGTCTGTGCTATTCTCTTCTATCCATAAATTTATTTCTGTTTATTGGTTAGCCTCAAGAAATGCTAGCCATGCTCTCCGAAACAAGCAGATCAACATGTATATATGTATACATCCAATTCACATCTCAATTCATTTCACAAACATAAAACATTCATTTCGCAAATCAATTAATTGAAATGAAAACAAGCAAATATAGTATGAAACACAGTACATATTTTATTTTTATTAAGATTAGAGCCTACCATTACAATATCCTAAAACAACAAACAGGTTGCCCATCTAGCTAACACAACAAGAACAGAGAAAAGCAAAGATCCTCTATGTTTAGGTCTTCTCGCCCCTGATGCAGCGCACGAGCTGAATGTCTTTGACGCTCACCATTGTCGGCGTTGATTGAGACTGTCTTGTGCATCGTCTGCTTCGTGGGGCTATTATAGTATGGGTCAAGGAGGAGGAGGACAGCAAGGAGGAGGAGAACAGTAAAGAGGAGGAGAACAGCAAGGAGGAGAAGAACAGCAAGGAGGAGAAGAACAGCAAAGAGGAGAACAGCAAGGAGGAGAACAGAAAAGAGGCTGGGTTCTGGTGATTATTCATAGGGGAGAGAGTGTGAATTTTTTAGCACGGGACGGAGAGGCGTAGCTATGATCCGTGGGGTGAGGATTGGTGTATTTCTATTGGCTAGGATTGGGTTGAGGAGGATCGACTGGCCCAGCGGTCAGTTTATCACAGACGGTTGGTAACTAGAACCGTCTATGATGAATGAATATCACAGACGGTTCTATATGCCAACCGTTTGTGAATTAGAGCACAAAATTTTATATACGAATGCAATATAAACAACTAGTCTGAAAAGATAAAATAACAAATTTTATATGGCTTATATATACTCATTTGAAAGGTTTCGATGAGATCAACTTTTCAGTTGAAGCAAAATTCAAATTCCGAAAGAAAGACCAAGAAAAAGGGAAAAACACATAAACCAAAAACTTACGACGCAGGTTTAGGTCCAAAGATGGCCGATTTTTGGGATCTTAGAGGGCGACTAGCAAAAGCTGGTCGTTGTTTTTGGATCGGGCTTGTCGTTAGCTTTTCAACGAGTACAAGAACGTCGAAAATGGACACCGTATGCAAAAGTTATGCCCGTTTTACTGAAGGTGTCTCAAAACTGAATCATACTCGGACTCAGGCGGGAAATTATGAAATTTTGGGGAATTGCAAGGCGGGAAATATATCACAGACGGTTTTTAATACGAACTGTCTGTGATAACTTCATTATCACAGACGGGTTTTAATAAAAACTGTCTATGATACTGGAATATCACAGACGGTTCATCGGTAAGAACCGTCTGTGATATTCGTTTTCTCCGATGCCATCAACACAGACGGTGTCTAAATTAAAATCGTCTGTGTTAGTGTCGGTCACAGTCGGTTTTGTCAAACCGTCTGTGACTTGACGTCTAGTATTAGGCTTTCTATAGTAGTGTTCATCTCTAAAAAATAATTCTTTGTTGCAAAAAAGAGAGAATTTTTTTATTAATCATCAACGATGGTTTTAAAAAAAAGGATAGCTATGATACGAACATTTTTTTTACTTCTACTTGTAGATGATTAATGGATGGTGGAAAAAATATGTATAATATACGTGCATTTAACATACAAACATAACATGTATCACAGTCACTATAAGGAGGTGTTGCAATCGGCTAGAGTTGATGACTTATAATTGGAACTTTTAGCTGAAATAGAATAGTAACTGTAGAAACAAGTAGATATAAAAATAAAATTTGGAAAACAACTTTTGGAATATATAGACGCCAGGAGGTGTCGGAAGCCCAAACCGATTTGAACAATCCCTAAAATATTTTTATCCTCACCTTAAGAGTAGCCTCCTACGTACGTACATATCCCAAAAATTATACCCTCCTTGCTTGATATCTACGCGTTGAATTTGAGAACACAAACGAAGCCCCATGTAAGCAAAAACCAATTACAAGCCCCATCTAAGCAAAACCAATTACGTTGTTTCACGTCGCATTAGCACTAGGTACTGGTAATCATCAATGCACATTCATATATGCAAATCTTATTTGTCGTAGTGCGATCAAGATATCTTACTAGTACAATTTGTATGTACTTTACTGTTTTTATCGTATAGGCTAGTAGAGTAGTGGTGCATCTAATGCATTAGCCCAATTAATCTAGTTTCCCTTATATTCCCACCAAAAAAAGAAGCATTTCCCAATATATGCACTACTCCTATATAACTCTATATTACGAGATAGCTTGGGGGCCATCGAATCAGAATCCTACTTTGCATTTGCATCACAACAAGGTGTGAACATGCATATCCCAATTTCGGCCACAGAGAACAAAACACTCAAAAGTAACTTGATGTGATTGTCTAGCAAGCAACTCAAATTATAACCGTTCCACCTTCATCGCCGGTCACCCCGCGCCGCCGCCCGCCCACCTCGTCGCCGCTTCGGCCAACGCTCCGCCGCCCAAAGATCCTCTACCCCCGATGTCTCCTCTGTTCTTCCTCTGCTTGGCCACAACAAACTTTCACTTCTTCTAAATTGATCCCACCCCAAAATCACTAAATGGCCGTAGCCCCCTTGGTCACTATCGCCTGTTGCCTACCATTCGCACTGTAAGGTCCTGGGATCGATCCCACCGACCAACCCATTCTCCATTTTGTTTTATTACAAGTTTTGAACCTCATTCTAGTTAGTAAAGACTATGGAAAAATTGGGAAATAACCTAGGGAATATAATAAATTTAGTTAGGATGTAAAATAAGGTTACTCAACATTTTGCATCTGATTATTTACAGCATGAGCAACTAGTGTGGTTTAAATCTTTAATTGGGATCTAATTAACAATTAAAGGCATTAATGAAATGTGGTTTAGTGTATAGTCCAAGTTAATAAAAATCCTAATTAAAAATGCATTCAAGATTAAGATTAAGAAAAAATGAATAATACGCTTACCTAATAAAAGCCAAGTTTTAAATTAAAGATCTCCCCTTAATTATAATTTATGGCCTAACATTAAAATGCCGCCACCAAAACATAGGAATAATTAAGGTAGATTAAATAATTATTTAAACATCTAAATATTAATTAAGGGCATTAATAAGAAAAAGTAGTTTTGGTTAAATATCCACATTTAGTAAAGATACCCTTAATTATAATTAAAAATATATGTCAAATAGTTAACACGTTGTCATTTAACAAATCTTAGAAAAAAAGATTTTGCTAAATAGCAAATATTAATAATATACCCCTATATGGCAAGCTTTGCCCATATGAATAAAATTCAATTTGAATCCAAAACTAGGCCTAATAATAATTGAGCTGTAGACAAAATAATAGTGGTGCCATTAATTAAGTCCTGACACTAGGTTTAATAAATATGTTAAGCGTGATTGCATATACCAAGTTGGTACCCGTATAAACGATTCCTAATTCGAAGTAAGTTATGTCTAGTGACAACTAAGTGTGCATAAAGTATCACACTATAAAATGCTAAGAACCCAGACTCTAGTGTTAAATTGGTAAGCTAAAATTTGTATATCCCTCATATGATATATGCCCTGAACCATAGCACTCGACAAAAATAATGCTCCGCAGCTACTTTAAATCATGGAACTTTAGTAAACGAGATTATTAATAAAATGTCAAGTCACCATATTCTACCATCAGCCATGCCTCACATCACTCAAAACACCCGCTAACTCATAATAAAAACTAAATTGAGTTTATTTGAATTTATTTGGATCTTCTGAGTTATTTGCTTTTATTTGAATTCAGTCGTGTGTCACGTAACTAGAAACTAGAGTCTTGAAGATTCCACAGATCAAGTGTGGTCAGGGCAAAGTGAAGATAAAGAGTAGAAACTCAAGAGAAAGCATCGTGTGAGCTCAAATCCGCGGTAAACCGCGCCAGGCGAGTCAATACTTTGATCATGTTGAACCTACATTTTCTACAAATTACTTTGGTTTAAATTATCAAATTGCATGCTGTTATTTTATATGCAAATACATGTTTAATTTTATATTCTAGTTATGTGCCCGTTGTTTACCTTGAATAATATTACATCTCCTTTGGAATATTTGGATGTGTGAACCTTGTCGCCCTAGCAAAAATTATAATAGTAACCTTTCGAAAATAAGTCCCTAAGTATACGCCATGCTTAGTACTGCATAGATATTCGGGGGCGCTGAAATGCCCCAAGCATCATTATCATTTTCAATCATGAGAAACTGGTTTGGGAAGTCATGGTGGTAATGGCTGGTATATGTTGGTATGATTATTTTATGTTCCCAAAAATCCCAACTTGCTTAAATATCTGGGTGGATGGTTCGAGGGTGTGAGCGTGGTGCAGTGGAAGCACAAAGTGGGAAGTGGTAGACCGCCCAGATACCACTAAGGATTGAATCTTGTCATGACCTCCTGTGTAAAACAGTACAACCACAAGTCTGTAAAGTACAACTTGGCTTAGTAGATTTACCGGACCCTGAAAGTCATCCTCACAGGAGGAGGTGGTGAGGTAGTGCAAGCGGATGTCTGTGTGACGGCTTGAATGGGACACTCGTAGAGGGTGAAGTTCTGCTGTGGCGGGCTAGCAGTGGGGGTAGCCAGCTGCTAGACATTCAGAAGGAGAACATCCCGCACAACGTATGGGACCCACCGCAAGTGGGAGCGACCCATAGGGTGAAATGATGGAAGGGGTGAGGTACTTTGAACGGTTATTGTGATGGTTTGCTCAACCGCATGACTAAGGAATCATGTGGGGCAACGAGTGAACTGTCTCTTGTGGGTAAAGTGTGCAAACTCTTCAGAGTCAAAACTATTCGAATAGCCGTGCCCACGGTCATGGGCGGACATGGGAACTTAACCAGATATAGTTCTATTTCAAAATACTTTATGGATAGGATTGGAAAAGTGGAGGGCAGTGGAAAGCCCTATTTTGAGTTGCCCTAGGTGTCGTCCTAGTGATAATGTAAGCGGCTATAACGCTGAAGGTCTAGCATATGGTGCAGAGACCATGTAATGGTGGATTCTCTTACACATTATGTCTTTGGTCAAAACTGCTAGGTCTCAGGAACTATTATGTATTATATTTCAAATGATGACACTTTTGTTCTTACAAAATAAAATATGGAGAATAAATAGAGTCGTGTGTAAAGAAGATGGATGTTTGTGGTAAACACATAAAGATATTGGTGGACTCATGTCGATCATAACAAGGAAATGATAGTGTGGATTCTGGGAGAAATAAATTAGTGGAGCCTAAATGAATATATAAGCTGGATAGATGATTTAAATGATTTTTGGAGAATTGGGAAGTGCAAAGGTAATGGTGGATTACAACACTGATATTTAATCTAATTTCTTGGAAGATGTTGGCGATAATGGGATTAATAGGATTTGATCAAATACTAGGGGGATGAATTGAATTTTTGGGAATACTGGTGGATTGATAATAATTATTGGGATATAATCTTGATGAATGATATTCCTGGTGGACGTATACTGGAGAATCGTAGACTTGATCACTGATATTCTTGGTGGATGTATAATAGTGAATCGTAGACTAGATCACTGATATTCTTGGTGAAGGTATACAAGTGAATTAGTTGGAACTAGATAATGGAAAATAAGATTGATTATTGGGAGAGTAAATTATGGTTTTGGATCAATAACAAAAAGGATTGAATTGTTAGAAAGTCTTGATAAAAATGATATCGGTGGATTTAAAAATAATTATGATGGATGCTTGTTAGAGTCTGAAGTGTAGAGTTGATGAATAACAACCACAAGATTGGATTGTTAGGAATTTAGAGTACAAAAGATATTGGTGGATCTAAATCAAATGATGTCACTCGCTAGTTGGAGTTTTAGACAGCCCTCAATATAGAAAGTGTGTGTTTGGTGGATTAAGTAAATGATGATACTCGCTGTTGGAGTCTAGACAACAATCAATAAAGAAAGTATATCTTCGGTGGATTAAGTCAATTATGGTAATCGCTGGAGGAGTTTTAGGCAGCAATAATAGCAAGTCTATGAATAAATAAAAATAATGCTACTAAAAGCAATTTCTAGCAAATAAAATAAACCCGAGCCTCTCCTTTGTTAAGCCATGCATGCTAATTGTTTGCATTCTGCGTATTGGCTCGCGGAGCACGGTGGTTAGTGTGCTCACACTCGCTCTCATAACAAATCCAGAAGCAGGAATCAGATCACTACACTTCAACAATACTTTTGGTTATGATGGAGGAGAAGATGAAGTCGTCAAGTGCTAGGTCGTGAACCTCCAGTTGGCTGCCTGTGGGCATGTCCTGAAGGTCCCACCTGTGTGCTTCGTTTTTCCGCTGCTGCAATTTAATGATTTTGGCCTAATCGGCCCATGAGTAAGTCTATTATTATATTTACATTTCCTCATGATATGTACTTGATATTCAGAACTGTAATATGTGAGCACTATCTACTGATCCAGGGAATAGTGCGGTGGAATCACAAAGGGATCCGGATTATAAAATCTGGGTGCCTGACATTTAGCATGCTAAATCAATCATGGATGGAAAGTCTCAATCATAGAGCTTCGGCACCATGGTGTCTCTGAGTGATACTAGGGCACGGTATACCGTTAGAATCTTTTCTAACGGTACAAGTAAGTTTCACAAGGTTTCATCTAAATTTCACAAGGTTTCAGAGAACGGTATAGAGAAAGTTTAATCGGGTTTCATTCTAAGTTTCATGAAACTTAGTCAACTTAAGCATAAAACCTCCTAAAACTTTTTGAAACCTTATAAAGCACTTAACTTAGACATAAAACCTTGTAAAACTTATTTAATATAGGTATAAAACTTTCTAAAACTTAATAAAACACCATGAAACTTAGTAATGAAACCTTATAAAATTTAGTCATAAACTCTCAAACTTTATGAAACCTTATAAAAAATGTATTTCAGCTTCACAAGGCAACACCTAATCCAACACTACACGCCTAGCGATTACTACATGGAGGAAACCTAACGGCGACCAATCCACTCAAAACCCCGCGCCCATTCTGCCTAGAGCACACCAAATCACAGTCATTCACAAAAGCTACTGAAACTTTTAGTGGATTTGATGCCGGGTCTTAATCCCCAACTAGAAAAGAAACTTAAACTCGATCTAGAGATATGCCGGCCGGACTAGAAAACCGAACTCAAAACCGGCGGGCCAATCGAGGCCGCAGAAACGCTCGAGGGTGCCTACGCGCGCTCACCTACTGGGTGTTAGAACTAATCTTGTTTTGTCGTTCGCCGTTTAGTCAAAGTCTTGTTTCAGTGGTTTTCTGGAATAAGCATACTGCACGGGTTTTAGTTTGTTTTTTGTTTCAAGCGTGGAGAAGTTTGAAGGTTCAGTCGAATAACAAGAAGTCTGCACTGGTTTCACTTCGGTGCTGTTTTCAACTTGTTCCCAACCTGTTTGCCTCAGGTCTACGTCATTTTATCAGCCGAATGGACTGCAGTTCGGCCAGCATGTAGATAAGTGTGTTTCTTTGGAATTTTGGGTTGTATGTCTGTGATCCGGGTTGTTAGGATCATGGACCAGCGTTGTGTTTGTATGTTGCAAGTTATTCGGAGTTCAGTTTTAGAGTCTGAGGTGTTGAGTTTTGGTAATTCCCTGTATTTGCGCCCTGGGCGTTGTAGCACGTCCAGAGAGTAGTTTCAGAAGTTCAGTAAAAAAATCTCTGAGTTTCAGAGGCCATTGGCGCGTGTGTTCCTTCTCCATTTTGTGTCCAGTTTTGTGTGATTGCAGATTGAGGCGTTCTGATCCAACATTTGGTATCAGAGCTTGGACCGGTGAAGGAGAAGAACCGGTGAATGCCCTAGTCTGCGCCGGCGACCACCATGGCAGGTTCCGGGAAAGAAGTTTCAGGCGGGCTGTCATATCCCATCCTGACCCGATCGAATTTCTTGGCGTGGTCCATCAAGATGCAAGCGGTGAAGGAAGCACATGATCTTTGGGACGCGGTAGATCCCGAAGACCCAGGAGAGCCGGTGGACGCCAAGAAGAACAAGATCGCACGAGCAGCAATCCTCAGTGCGATACCAGAAGATGTGCTCTTTCTTGTGGCGAAAAAGAAGAGTGCGCAGGAAGTGTGGAAAGCTCTGAAAGTGATGTTTCTAGGGGCTGAGCGTGTGCAGGAAGCTCGGGTCCAATCACTGAAGGAGGAGTTTGACAGCCTCAAGATGAAGTCAAATGAAACTATTGAAGATTATGCCTTTAAAGTTGGGACCATTGTCAACAAGATCAGGGAACTTGGTGACAAGGTGGAAGACTCTTACGTTGTCAAGAGAATGTTGCGGTCTCTCCGAAATAGGTTCTTGCAAATTGTCAGCTCAATTGAGCAATTTGCAGATCTAAAGAACATGACTGTGGAAGAGTTGATTGGGAGATTGAAGACTCACGAAGAGAGACTGCGCAGTGCCAAAGATGCTGATGATGAACATGTACTCCTCACAAGGGCTCAGTGGAAAGCCAAAGAAGAGAAGAAGGGGGGTGAGACATCAGGAAGTAGTTCCAGAAGAGGAAGCTTCGGACGTGGCCGAGGCCGTGGACGTTGGAGAGGACACGACCACTGGGACAACACACCCAAAACAGACAAAGAGCACAAGCCCGACATCAGAACCGATAAAGAATTCAAGTTTGATAAAAACAAGGTAAGATGTTACAATTGCCAAAATTATGGTCATTATTCTTTTGAATGCAAGTCGAAGAAGAAAAAAATGAAAGCACATTTTGTTGAGAAAAATGATGATGAGCCAGCTCTGTTGATGATGCAAATCAATGGGCCAATGCATCTCACAAACCTTCCTGCTGCAACTGTACTGCTGAATGAAGAAAATGTTCTTCCAAAGCTTGGAGATGAAGGTGGCCCGAAGAATCTGACTTGGTACCTTGACTCGGGTGCTAGCAACCACATGTCTGGAAACCGCGAAATGTTTACAGATTTGGACACAACGGTGGCTTGCAGAAATCTGTGGACGTGGGACAGCTTTGTTCCAATGTCAGTCTGAGGAGCATAAGGCACTGACTGAAGTCTACTACATACCACAATTGAAGAGCAACATACTGAGTTTGGGGCAACTCGATGAGAATGGCTGCAAGATAGTAATTGAAGATGGGACCCTGAATATTTATGACCAAGAGAGGCAGCTGCTGGTAAAAGTTAAAAGATCAACCAACAGACTGTATTTATTGAAGCTTCAGCCGGCAAAACCGGTATGCCTGTTGTCAGTACTCAAGGAGAAAGAATGGCTTTGGCATGCAAGGTTTGGTCATCTAAACTTCGGATCATTGAGGGATATGGCAAGGCAGCAGATGGTTGAAGGATTACCATTGATTGAACATGTAGAGCAGCTTTGTAGGGATGTTTGGTTGGCAAACAACACAGACTGCCATTTCCTCAAATAGCAAGTTTTCAGGCACAAATACCACTGGAATTACTTCATGCAGATTTGTGTGGACCTATATCTCCAGCCACACCATCTGGGAAGAAGTATTTCTTGCTAATTGTGGATGATTGCACTAGGTTCATGTGGATTGTCCTCATTAAAACCAAGGATGAAGCATTGGCTGCGTTCGAGTCAGTGAAAGCGAAAGTTGAACTGGAAACCGGTTTGAGGGTCAAAGCACTGAGGACAGATAGAGGAGGAGAGTTCACCTAAAAGGTATTTCATAACTTCTATGATAATTTGGGTTCGAAAAGGTACCTCACGGCTCCTTATACACCCCAGCAAAATGGAGTGGCCGAGCGGAGGAAGCAGACCATTGTGGCAATGACAAGAAGCCTTCTGAAGAGCAAGAATATGCCAGGAGTATTTTGGGGTGAAGCTGCAGCCACGGCAGTGTATTTGTTAAACCGAGCAATGACAAAGTCAGTTGTCGGAAGAACACCTTATGAAGCTTTGTACAAAAGGAAACCTCAAGTTCACCATTTGAGGACTTTTCGGTGTGTGGCTCATGTGATAACAGCAGCACCTCATCTCAGCAAACTGCAGGATAGAAGCACAAAGATGGTCTTTATAGGCTACGAAAGTGGCTCTAAAGCCTACCGGTTCTATGACCCAAAGAACCGGAAGGTGCATGTCAGTAGGGACGTAGCATTTGCTGAGGAAACTTCATGGCCCTAGGAGCAGTACACAGATGACGACACATGGCAGAGAAACCATGGTGACTCATTTACAATTCATGCTGAGCAAGATGGTAATGCAGAAGAAGTGCAGGATCCGGACCAACAAGTGTCGGTTTCAGATAACACTCACGAGATTTCAGACAATGAAAGTTCAGGCGCTGGTGATCCATCGGGTGTACAGAACAACATTGGAGACAATGTATCTGTACCGGCTAGCAGTCCACCATCTACACCTGCTAGTTTGTCACCAAACACACCAGCTGGATCAACAATATCGAGTGAATCTTCAAGTGAAGGTCCACGTCGATTCCGATCACTACAAGAGATATATGAAGCCACTGAACCAATTCAGCTGGAAGCTGAACATTTGGAGTTCTGTATGTTAGCAGCAGAAGAGCCAACTTGTCTGGAAGAAGCAATGAAAGAGAAGTGTTGGAAGCAAGCTATGCTAGAAGAATTGAAGTCCATAGAAGACAACGAAACCTGGAAACTTGTGGAGCATTCGGGGATTCAAAAGCCCATAGGGTTGAAATGGGTCTTTAAGGTGAAAAAGGATCCTTCGGGAGCAATTGTTAAGTACAAAGCTCGCTTGGTTGCAAAGGGGTACGTTCAGCGTCAAGGAGTGGATTTTGAGGAAGTCTTCGCAGTGGTTGCAAGAATGGAGACCGTGCAGTTGCTTATGAGCTTGGCAGCACTACAAGGATGGGAGGTCCATCATATGGACGTGAAGTCAGCCTTTTTGAATGGGGAGCTAGCTGAAGAGGTATTTGTGTCACAACCCCCTGGTTTTGAGATAAAAGGCCAAGAGCACAAAGTATTGAGATTGCAGAAGGCTTTGTATGGACTTCGTCAAGCACCAAGAGCTTAGAACATCAAATTGGATTCGAGTTTAACAAAACTTGGATTCAAACGCTGTCCAATGGAGCATGCTATGTATAAGAAGGTAGAAGACTCTTCAATGCTATTAGTTGGTGTTTATGTGGACGATTTGATTATTACGGGCTCAAGCAAAGCAGAAATTACTGCATTCAAGTCTCAAATGCAGCAATTGTTTAGTATGAGTGACCTTGGTTTACTCAGTTACTATTTGGGGATTCAAGTTAAGCAAACTAGTGAAGGGATAACACTAAATCAGTCCACATATGCTGAAAAGATGCTGCGGGCAGCAGGGATGGAGAAGTGTAATCCATGTGCTACTCCCATGGAAGAGAGACTCAAATTGAGCAAAGAGAGCAAGAGCCCTCCGGTGAATCCAACACTATACAGGAGCATCATTGGAAGTTTGAGGTACCTGATTAATACCCGACCTGACATTGCATTTTCAGTTGGGATAGTTAGTCGATTCATGGAGAATCCAACGGTTGAGCATATGACTGCTGTGAAGAGGATCCTCAGATACACAGTGGAACACTTAGTTTGGGGTGTTTCTATGGAAGATGGAATAGCAACAACTTGGAGTTGATTGGGTATAGTGACATCGACCTTGCCGGAGATGTCGACAACCGGAAAAGTACCACCGGGGCTGTTTTTTACTTGGGTTCATATCTGGTTGCTGGGATCTCACAGAAGCAAAAGGTGGTAGTTTTGTCTTCATGCGAAGCCGAGTATATTGCAGCAACAACATCAGCTTGTCAAGGGATTTGGATGGCACAGCTATTAAGTGAATTGTTGAATCAGGAGCAAAAGAAGTTCAAGTTGTTAGTTGACAATAAGTCGGCTATCTCATTGTCCAAGAATCCCGTGCACCATGATAGGAGCAAGCATATTGATACAAGGACCATTTCATTCGTGAATGTGTTGAGAATGAAACAATAGAAGTGGAGCATGTGAGGACAAAAGATCAGCTGGCCGACATTTTAACGAAGTCATTGGACCGTGTCAAATTTCTTGAAATGAGGGAGAAGATTGGTGTGGTGGATACAGCGAAAGGGAAACAAGATTAGGGGGGTGAATGTTAGAACTAATCTTGTTTTGTCGTTCGCCGTTTAGGCAAAGTCTTGTTTCAGTTGTTTTCTGGAATAAGCAGACTGCACAGGTTTCAGTCTGTTTTTTGCTTCAGGCGTGGAGAAGTCTGAAGGTTCAGTCGAATAACAAGAAGTCTGCACTGGTTTCACTTCGGTGCTGTTTTCAACTTGTTCCCAACCTGTTTGCCTCAGGTTTGCGTCGTTTTATCAGTCGAATGGACTGCAGTTCGGCCAGCATGCAAATAAGTGTGTTTCTTTGGAATTTTGGGTTGTAAGTATGTGATCCGGGTTATTAGGATCATGGACCAGCATTGTGTTTGTATGTTGCAAGTTATTCGGAGTTCAGTTTTAGAGTATGAGGTGTTGAGTTTTGGTAATTCCCTGTATTTTCGCCCTGGGCGCTGTAGCGCGTCCAAAGAGCAGTTTCAGAAGTTCAGTAAAAAAATCTCTGAGTTTCAGAGGCCATTGGCGCGTGTGTTCCTTCTCCATTTTGTGTCCAGTTTTTGTGTGATTGCAGATTCAGGCGTTCTGATCCAACACTGGGGTCGGTGCAATGGATCCGCACGATGGAGCCGGGGAGGAGCACCTTGTTGCGGAACGACAGTATTTGCGAGCCGACCTGGTAGCTCCACCGCCGAGTCCGCCATGACCCACAGCTACGGCTGCACGTGAGTTGTGTCGAAGGGGAGGTTCACGACGGCGCTTTGCCCCGTTGAGTCCGCGCGCTCGAGAGAGAGAGAGATAAGGGTGGCCTGGTTGGTTCGTAGAGAAGTGACACTGGGAATTTGGGACTAGGTGAGGGAGAACGAGGACCAGGGAAACCTGGATAAGGACGACTGTACGTGACTGCACGTGGAGGAGATCAAAAGACATGACACTTCAGATCCAACGGCAGAAAGGTATACCCACTACTACAGAAAAGGTCATCACAGACGGTTCGAAAACGTCATCACAGACGGTTTTGTGAACCATCTGTATTTATGGGTCAGTGATAATCGAAGGTCATCACAGACGGTTTTCGAACCGTCTGTGATTATCAGCTATCACAGACGGTTTTTGAGTAAAACCCGTCTGTGATAGCTGATAATCACAAACGGTTTTGAGTTAAAAACCGTCTGTGATACTGATCATCACATACGGTTTTTGAGTAAAAACCATCTGTGATTATCAGCTATCACAGACGGTTTTTAACTCAAAATCGTCTGTGATATTCCCTTCAACCCCTAAATATATTTCTGTTTATTGGCTAGCCTCAGGAAATGCTAGACATGCCCTCTGAAACAAGCAGATAATCAAAGACATAAAACATTCAATTGACAACGCACTTCATTTCACAAACATAAAGCATCCATTTCGCAAATCAATTCATTGAATTGAAATAAAATATCCATTAACAAATACACAATTGTAAAAGATCTACACTGCATTTGCACTTAGAATTACAATAAAAAATCATTCTAGGCTGTGGAACTCTCCATCTGATCTTACGACTTTACTCCACAAAAACCAAATGAACTCTCCTCGAATTTTTGCAAAATCCGGCTGTTTCAATGCAGATGTAGAGATGGGCGCAGCCTGTCGATAGGAATATCAACGCGCGCACATATAAAACTTGACATGTATGAAATAAACGTGGGAAGATTGACAAACCTTAGAATTGGTGAACTTGGTGGAATCGAGGAGTAGTCTCATATGGTGGCACACGTAGTATCCACACGTGTTGCCTGGCTTCTGCTGGTGGCACTGCAAAAAACAGAATGTGTTAAATCAAGTGGCATTACTACTAAGTGTTGTATATGATTAATTAATGTGTAGATAGCGAATACCCGAAAATTGCGATCATGTTTCAAGGGCTTGGCCCCTGTCGTCGAGCCACGTGTTTGTTGAACGTATGTGGCGAACGACTTTCGTTATTCGAAAAAGTTAGATTAGTCATTCGGAAGGAAAGAAAGAGTACAATGTACGTACGTATCGAGTATTTGGGCGATATCTGTGTACTTGGATTTGTTCTTACTTAGAGAATCAAGGTCTATAGCCTTGTTCCATTTTGGTATAATTACAATTAAAATCCAATGGAAGTGCTCATTGTATGGCATAAGAACAAATTCCTTATCTTGGTGAGCCAGCAGTGCTTTTGTAATATAGTCCACGACGAAGGATGCATTCTCGTTGATGGTATCAATGGCGACCAAGCGTGGGTCCAGGAAACCAATTGGTGATTTCGATGATCTAGCTTCGGTCAGCATAAATCTATATATATACACAGAAAAGCAACAAATTGTGAGATATATCGGTATTACGTGAACAGAGACTGTGATTGTACAGACTTACAGCGTCCAGCATCGAACGAGTGAGGCGTCGAGAGCGTTGAGCGTGAAAACACCAAATATATCGTCAAAGGTCACCGGGAAGACACATTCCTGAACTTCGAGCAAGAAATGTTCCGGCTTGAATTTGACAATGATACCTGAGCGCCATTCTACCTCTGGTCTATTGGACTGTTCCATATACCAAGTGTGGAATCTTTGGCAACCAAGTCCTAACTTTGTGAGGTGCTCTTGCGGGAATATCATCGGCTCGCCTAGCACGAATTTGCGGGCCAATGGCAGGTACGAGATATCGTCATCATCCTTCGTCTTTGATTTGCCATGGCCACTGCCTCGACTGCAGGTCGACTTCATGGTAGTCGACTGTAATGGTACAGATGGTGCAAGTTGCTTTGGCGAGAATAGCACCCGTGGAGATAGCACCGGTGCAGGTAGCTCTGCTTCGCACTGCTCGTGTGGAGATGGCACCAGTGCATGTTGCTGTGGTTCGCACTGCACTTCTGATCCTGCCACCGGTGAAGAAGCCTCCAGGGAGATGTCGCTTTTGGGCCACTGGATGAATGTTCCAATGGCCTGTCCTAGAGTCACGATCTCGTCGTTGGGGGGCTTCGGTAGCGGGACCACCTCAAAATTGACATACACACCATCCACATTAACTTTTGCGAAGCCTGGCGCTAAAGCTTGACCGTGCACCATGGCCCCGATACCAGACGAATATGCATGGCCCCAAGCAGCGTACAAGGGAATGGAGCCATATCTCACTTGGAGCCTGCACTTCGTAGGCTCCTACATAACGATACAAAATTAGCTACTCGAATAGGCCTATCAATGGAGCAAGCATTCGAGAGATAATAATTATTACCAGGATGTCGTCCACAGGAAATTTGGCCTGGGTTAGCGTCGGATTGGACGCGCAGCTACTCGGATGGTTGTGCGGGCTAGCTAGCATAGGAGCGGCAGTAGCGGCCTGCTGACTTTCTGTCTGTTTCCGCACCTCATCTCTGATTACATCAGCCATCTGAGCTAATAGCTCCTCTCTAAGAGATTCCTTGATCTCTTCTCGTAGCTGTGCGTCACGCTCGGCTTTGTTTCTCTTCCTACGCCGATACATTCCGGAGTCATCTTGGAAACCATGTTTCCAAGGAACGTAAAGCCCAAGGCCTCTCGTACGACCCAGGTGCTCCTTGTTTCCCAGGGCCACGGAGAGCATATCATTCTCCCTTGTTCCCTGGAATGATCCCAGGGTAGATTCAAAACTCAGCTCTTCCTGCACGAGCACAACATGTCATTTCAATTTGTACGAAGTTGTGGAGTAATTACATGCTACGTAGTTCGATCGATATCTTACCAGGCGCTGGGACACTTCATCTAACTGAATCATCGCTACTGGCGTACGTGATTCAGAGACCAGAGATGAAGAAAAGAAGTTGGAAGAAGCAGATGGATAGTCGCTCAGCGAAGAAGTCGGCTATGTCGGCTGCTCACCGAAGAATCTGGGAATGTCTTTTTTTTGAACTTTTGTAATAAAATTGCCTTGAATTTTTTGCCTGGAGTGTGTCACTTGCTTCATGCCCCTTGAAGGCCTATGTGGCATATACTATTACTACAAGGTCTCTAAACAAAGGTCTATGAAGCAAATGACACAAACTAGTGTATCCGGTTCATTGAACGGGAACACTAGAGTATGTCGCTTGCTTCATTTGCTGTTTTTTGGCTAGATACATGGAGCATTTGGGTGGAAAGATGAACTGTTTCGTCAGGCGCATGACTGCCGATTCGAAGCATAGCATAGCATCCGAGGCACATCCAAGGCCTACTGCTGTGTCTTGAAGAATGCCAAGAGCTGGTCTCCAGCTCTTGGCATTCCTCAAGACACAGCAGCAGGCCTCGGATGTGCCTCGGATGCTATGCTATGCTTCTCCAGCTCTTGGCATTCCTCAAGACACAGCAGCAGGCCTCGGATGTGCCTCGGATGCTATGCTTCGAATCGGCAGTCATGCGCCTGACGAAACAGTTCATCTTTCCACCCAAATGGTCAATGCATCTTTTGCAACAATCGCAAGATTTCTTTATGCACAGGTGACATGTTGCTCATTTTGTGGGTCTATTAAGATAAGATGAGAAAGTGATCATATTGAATTGGAAGAGAGGAGAGGAGTAGAGGGGAGGGGGAGAAGGGAGGGGGTGATATGGACATAGAGAGGGGGTGATGTGCCTATCTTAGCACCTACTAACTCACATTACAGATGGTCTTGATTACTAACCGTCTGTGATAGATGAGTATCACAGACGGTTGTTTATAAAAAACCGTCCGTGATAGTCTCGTAGCACAGACGGTTTTTGTAAAAACAAAGACATTGAAGGTCTAAGTGGCATATACTATTACTACAAGGTCTCTAAACAAAGTTCTATGAAGCAAATCACACAAACTAGTGTTTTAAGGTCATTGAACCGAATACACTAGAGTGTGTTACTTGCTTCATGCCCTTTGATCATATACTCTTCCTTGATTGGTTAATTTGTGCTCTCAAATTGTAGGGTTGCACAAGATTAATCTTGGTCGTCCCGCTACTAAATCATATACTCTTCCTTGATTGGTTATGCCAAATAATGAATTCAGTATTTTGAGCTCTAGATACAAACTCTACAATCTCAAGATCAAGATATATTCAGCATGCATATATTCAGACAGCAGTATTCATACAGATCAAGACCATACAAGTTAACTTTGCCCAATAATTCAGTCTTTTAACTTGTCAAGATTAAATCCTAACAGATCAATTTAATAACATGCTATAACCTGAAAACTGCATGAACCGACAGCTATTAGAGCTCAAAGACCGAATGAACCAATCTCAGTATATGAATTTATCATCATCGAGCAACTGTAAGTCCCACATGCAATCTCAGTATATGGAAGATTAACAAACTTGAATATACATGAATGCAACTAAGCAACTAACCATAACAGTAAGCATAACAAACTTGAATATATAGTAAGCATATACCATAACAGTAAGCATATACATGAATGCAACTAACCATATACATAACAGTAAGCAACTAACTGTAAGCCCTAAACCCTAACACTAAGTATGAAGCATCAAGCATCAACCCTAAACCCTAACAGTAAGCATGAAGCTCGGGGAGGGATTTGATGACCTTAGGGTTTTGGTGACGGAGGAGGAGGCGGCGACGACGGAGGAGGAGGAGGCGGGAACGCAAGAGAAGGAGGAGGCGGGAACGAAGGAGGAGGAGGAGGCGGCGACGCAGGAGGAGGCGGCGGCGGCGACGGAGGAGGAGGAGGAGGCGACGATGACGGAGGAGGAGGCGGCGACGGAGGAGGAGGAGGCGACGGGCTCGGGGAGGCGGCGACGGAGGAGGAGGAAGCGGCGGCGACGGAGGAGGAGGAGGCGACGGGCTCGGGGAGGCGGCGACAGAGGAGGAGGAGGCTACGGCGACGTCTTCGTCCGGCGAGGCGGCCGGCGAGGGCTCGGGGAGGCGGCGGTGACGACGGGCTTGGGATTTAGATCTAGATCGAATAACTGCAGCGCACACGGGAAACCGTAGCGAGAGGGTATATGTAGGGAGATTATCACAGACGGTTTTGAACTTAGAACCGTCTGTGATAAGCCTTTGCCGGCTGTTGTTATTAAGACAACACCAATAACTACACAGCTACAGTCATATCAACCACCAAACAGCTGCATTCATGTACAATACCAACCAGCTGCATTCACACAGTGTATTTCTTGATACATTTTGTCATTCTCAAATACATCACACATATACATAAATGCCAATACACATATACATTTTATCACACATTTTCACATATACATCTCAAAATTGACTACATCACACATTTTCACATATACATCTCAAAATTGACTACATCACACATTTTCACATATACATCTCAAAATTGACTACATCACACATTTTCACAAATACATCTCAAAATTGTCACATATTTTCACACATACATTCTTATTGTACTTGCTTAATTATTTCCTTTAAAAATTAGCCCTTCATCATGATCAATGCGTAAGTAACTAGTTTCGTCACGTTGTTCATCGTCGACCCTTATGCCATTTTCAAAAGGAGGTAACTCGTCAAATTGATTGTATTCCTCCTCGTCCACTACATTCTCCACTCCGACAATTCTCCTTTTTCCATGAAGAACTACATGGCGTTTCTTATTTGCCGGGTCGGTTACATAGAAAACTTGAACAACTTGATTGGCGAGTACGAATGGTTCGTCTTTGTACCCGACACGTTGGAGGTCCACGGTCGTGACACCGTACTTGTCAACCTTCACCTGTGGGAGATGCACCCAACGGCAGCGAAATAAGGGGATCTTGAAAACCACATAGTCGAGCTCCCAAATCTCTTCTATGAAGCCATAGTACGAGTTTCTCGACCCATCGGTACTGAATGCATCTATGCGGACACCGCTGTTCTGGTTAGTGCTCTTGACATTCTGAGACTACGTATAGAATGTGTACCCATTTATGTCATATCCTTGCCATGTCACAACTGTAAATGTCGGCCTTTTGCCAACCATGTCAGCGTCTCGCTCGGCGAGCTCCTAGCGATTTGCTCCTTCAACCATTGGTTGAACCAACGGTTGTGTTGCCTCATAATCCAAACATCCGGCCGCTCTGGATTCTGTTGCCGAAGCACATCCTTGTGCTGGTCCACATAAGGCGCCACTTCAGTCATGTGTTGCAACACCGTGAAATGGGCTTGAGTATATGTGTCCATATCCGGAGTGATTGCTTTCCTTCCGATAGTTCCAAGACCCTTCAGCCTCCCCTCATGACGAGATTGAGGGACACCTATCGGTTGAATCTGAGCCATATAATCGACACAAAACTCAATGACCTCTTCGCTTGCATAACCTTCGACGATGCTGCCCTCCGGCCGAGAACAATTCCGTACGTAGGACTTGAGAATTCCCATGAACCTCTCAAATGGGTACATGCTACGTAGGAATACGGCCCGCACATTTTTATCTCCCACACAACGTGAACAATGAGATGGACCATGATATCGAAAAACGAAGGAGGGAAATACATTTCAAGGTGACATAGAGTCATCACCACCTCGTCCTGCAGAGCATCTAGTCCTTCGGGATCGATGACCTTCTGAGCAATTGTGTTAAAGAAATAACATAGCCTCATGATTGTCTCTCGGACTCTGATCGGCAAAATATTTCTAATTGCAATAGGGAGCATCTGTGTCATCAGCACATGACAATCATGAGACTGCATGCCATTTAACTTCAAATCTTGCATCGAAACAAGTTTCTTCACGTTGCCGGAGTAACCAGACGAAACTTTGACACCATGCAAGCACTGGCACAGTTCTGTTTTCTCAGCCTTGGACAGAGTGTAACACGCAGGGGGAAGGTACGTTCGTCCATTATTAGTTCGTGTTGGTGCTAACTCAGGCCTGATGTCCATGTCAGCCAAGTCAAGCCGTGCGTTGACATCGTCCTTTGTTTTATCACGGATGTTCAGTAAGAGACCAATCAAGCTGTCGCATACATTCTTTTCTACGTGCATGACGTCGATGCAGTGTCGAACATCTAGGTACTTCCAATAAGGTAAGTCCCAAAATATTGATCTCTTCTTCCAGGTGTTCTTCTCATGAGCCCTCAATTTACGTCCCTTTCCAAGGACAACATCTAAATCCTTAACCATATCATAAACCTCGTGTCCCCTTAAATGCCTTAGAGCTGAACCGTCTTCCTTCTCTCCGTCAAATTGTTTCTTCATCTTGCGGTATGGGTGAGCCCTCCGAAGGAACCGGCGGTGACGCACGTAGACGGTTTTGCGTGAGTGTCTCAGCCACACACTCTCGGTACCATCTAAACAGTGAGTACAAGCTTTGGCACCTTTTGTACTATGTCCCGATAGGTTACCAAGGGCAGGATAATCATTTATGGTGCAGAACAATAAGGAGCGCAGAGTGAAGTTCTCTCGTTTGTATGCATCCCATACCTGTACCCCTTCGTTCCACAATACTTTTAGATCTTCCACCAACGGTGCTAGGAACACATCGATATCATTCCCAGGTTGTTTTGGCCCTTGGATAAGTATCGATAGCAAAATGTACTTTCGCTTCATACACAACCAAGGAGGAAGGTTATAGATGCAGAGAGTAACGGGCCAAGTGCTATGTCGGCTGCTCATGCTACTGAAAGGATTCATTCCATTTGTACTCAGTCCAAACCTTATATTCCTTGGTTCTGCACCGAACTCTGCAAAACTCCTATCGATGTTTCTCCACTGCGCGGAATCAGCAAGGTGTCTTATCATTCCATCCTTCTTGCGCTCCTCCGAGTGCCAACACAGCAGTTTTGCCTCCTTTGGATTTGCAAAAAACCTTTTCAAACGGGGAATTATAGGAAAATACCATGCCACCTTAGCAGGAGGTCATTTCTTCGCCTCTGTTCCCTTGCCATCATCTGATTGATTGTTACGTTTGTATCAGGATGCGTTGCACACCGGACATACATGCATGTTTGCATACTCTTTACGGTAGAGGATACAGTCGTTCGGGCATGCATGTATTCTTTCTACTTCCATTCCCAACGGACAAAGAACCTTCTTGGCTTTATACGTGGTTTTAGGCAACTCATTTCCCTCCGGAAGCATGTCCGCTAAAAGACCTAGCAGCGCCGTGAAACTCTTGTTGGACCAACCGTTGCTTGCCTTCAATTTCAACAGTTCAAGCACGGCCGACAACCTCGTGTACTTGCAGCCCGTGTACAAAGGTTTCTCTGAGTCCTCCATCAAGCCACAGAATTTAACATACTCTCTCTCATCACAGTTCTCTTCTACATCGCGAAGCATCTGATCCAGATTATCATCGTGCAACCTATCCGAATCCGAGGCACAATCGACATCAGCCGGCGGCATGTCATTCACTTCACCGGCGATGTCATCCGGGGGCATATCATTCACTTCACCGGCGATGTCATCCGGCGGCATATGATCATTCACTTCGCCATGACTGGTCCAACACGTATAATCCTTTTTGAAACCCCTCCGAATCAAGTGCGCTTCAATTTGCCCTCGGTTCTTAAACATCTTCAAATTCTCGCAGTCAGTGCATGGACAGCACATATATTCCACTCCCTTATTCAACATATCCTCCTCGGCGGCTCTTATAAAAGCAGAAACGCTATTAATGTACTCTTCACTCACATGGCTCGCGGCATACATCCAGCTTCGGTCCTACGTTACATACATATATAACAACTTAGTATTAAAATCTAGATTAACTAATTATAACTACATATATACCGGCCACATTTATTATATTGAGACTTAATTTGCTAGCTCATTTCATATTACAAACACAACAGCTATTATATAACCAACAATTTTGCAAATTAACCATCTTCAATAACCACTCATGGATTACTTAGACCTAAATTGTAATGCAATTAAAGAAAAAATAAATTTCATTACTAACCATATCTAGAGCAACCAGGAAAGTCTGAATCTTCAAAGCTCAATCTCTGCCTCTTCAACCAAATTAATTGGCCTGAAATCGCCTAGCTTCCTCCCGTGTGAAAAAGTGCGCAGCAGTGGCTAGATCTGGATCGAAATGAAGACAGATGCGGTCTGAGCAGCGCAATAAATGCCTTAGCCATTATCACAGACGGTTTTTAACTAAAAATCGTCTGTGATAACCAGCTTATCACAGACGGGTTTTTATTAAAATCGTCTGTGATAAATATTATCACAGACGGTTTTTTTTATAAAAAACCGTCTGTCATAAGCTTCATGTCAGAACGCTTCGTGTTTCGATCGTCTAATTAACGTCTCTCGATCGTTATACGAAGCGTCTATATCATTAATGTTTGGGTATACGAACCGTCTGTGCTAAAGGTTAAATATGCGCGCCTAACCCAGGTCTCTTCTACGTACGTACAATATGGCTTCTACTATTCTTGTGATTATCTCCTTCCTCTCATCTGTTCATCAAGAATTGTTCGGCCGGAACCTTACACAGGTGGCCAGCAATTTGCATCTAGAGCAGCTTCTCCGCACACGCCCTGCTCTCCTTCCCCGACTTTCTTGCATCCGTCAGCTCGACCTGATCATCCGCCGTCGACGGAGGCGCGCGTCTCGCTGCCGCTCAAGAAAGGGAAACAACCCTTACCCTGGTTCTTCTCCACAATGTGCGCAAAGCGAAAGAAGCTCTACACGCATTGGAGAGACTGATGGATAGCCTTGCCGATCAAGCAGAAACGGCAGATTTTGATGAATCTTTTCATGCTATCCTCTACGACATTATGGGCTATGGTACTGATTATTTGCCCAGGCTGGAGGAGGAAGTGCTGAGGACAAGGACAATCTTAACGGCGTTCGAGAAGTCAGTGGCTGATCCTCCAAGTCCCAAAGTCGAAGAAGAAGCGTACGAAGCCCAAAAGATTACAATCTGGGAAACTCTTTACCTGTGCGACTTTTGTAGTAAATTTGCCTCTAATTGAAACTAATAAATTTGCCTTTAATTTGTGATCTCTTGTCTCAGTAGTTCTGTAGTTAAGTTATTAGAAGCAATGTGAACTTATATATTAACCTCTGATCATGAACAGAATATGACAGACAAAGGGACATCACAGACAGTTCTTGTTAAAAACCGTCTGTGAACATTAACAGACGGTTCTTAACAACAACCGTCTGTGATAGTCTACACAACACAGACGGTTTTTAATAAAAAAACCGTCTGTGATAATCCCAGATTATCACAGATGGTTTTTAATAAAAAAACGTCTGTGATACTTTAGTATCACAGACGGCTCATCGGTAAGAACCGTCTGTGATACTCGTTTTATCCGACGCCATTAACACAGACGGTGTCCAAATTAAAACCATCTGTGTTAGTGTCAATCACAGACGGTTTGACAAAATCGTCTGTGATTAGCCGTCTAGTATTAGGCTTTCTGTAGTAGTGACCGTTGATTTGAGATGTGACGATCTGTATATATACACACATATACACGCCCTGCCGCCCACATGAAAAGGGGAAAGTAATTGAAAAGTTCTCTACACGTATTGCCCCCACACGAAACGACCTCTGTAGCCGTCCGATTGCTCCAAGGTTCGCAATCAGACGGTTGTTTTGCAGTCGTCCACTGGTGGGGATATATATAGTCCCCACGTAAGAATTTTTTTCCTTCACGCGGGGATCGAAGCATCTCCTTTACTTGGAAAAGCCGTGGTTCTCTTCTCCTATGCCCCCAGTTGCACCTATATATATATAGCCACGCCGCCTCCTTACAAGTCTCAAACCAAGAGACAAGAAGTCAAGTAGTAGACAAGTAGCTATCTAGACTCTAGGTACGTAGTCTCTCCAATGGCGTCGTCCAACCCCAAGGTATTCCTCGACATCGTCATCGGCGGCGAGCCCGTCGGCCGCACGGTGATCGAGCTGTACGCCGACAAGGTGCCCAAGACGGCGGAGAACTTCCGGCTGCTGTGCACCGGCGAGAGCAGCTTGGGGCGCTCCGGCAAGCCGCGGCACTACAAGGGCTCGACGTTCCACCGTGTGGTGCCCGGGTTCATGTGCCAGGGCGGCGACATCACGGCGGGCAACGGCACCGGCAGCGAGTCGGCGTACCACGAGCGGTACTTCGCCGACGAGGGGTTCGAGGTCCGGCACGACGGGCCCGGGGTGGTGTCCATGGCGAACGCCGGGCCCAACACCAACGGCTCCCAGTTCTTCATCACTGTCGACAAGGCGCCGTGGCTGGACGGCCGGCACGTCGCGTTCGGGCGGGTCGTCAATGGGATGGACACCGTACGCGCCGTCGACAAGGCCGGGTCGTGGAGCGGCAAGACAGTCAAGCCCGTCGTCATCGCCGACTGCGGCGAGCTCTAGAGCCGCCAACTCTACGCCTCTACGAGGAAACAGACGTGTACACTCTCCATGTATTCTTGGTGCTAGCTGTTTCACTTATACGTATACGTATGAAACTAGAGTATATATACGAGTCTCGTTGTTGACGTGCAGTGTGTGTGTCTCTGTATATGATATATATGAACAGTAATTTTGAGCTGTGAGAGGTTACGTTAGCTACATGGAGGAATTAATAAATTAATAGAGTGTCTAGATATCATCCGGATGTTTTCTTCCTAACTATTATCCAAATTTGTAACAATTGGATTAGAGATCAAAGGACTTCTTATTTTTGAAGAGGGAGATTTTTTTCAAGGAGAATGGGGTAAAATTCAAGGGGGAGGAGGGAGAATTCATGGCCATTAGATTTATAATCTAACAGTCCTAAATCTGGATGCTAGTTAGAAAGAAAATTACAGATGATATTTAACAAAACCCTTTGGATTATGGCCTAAATAATAGTGTGTTGCATCTGGTGTCAATTAGCAATTTGGTTTGGTATGTTATTCCCATTTTGTGTGTCGCTTTAGTTTCTTGATCGAGAAGGCTCGAGCTTCAATTGATGGACAATTGAGCTGTGCAGCACAAGTGTACAACGACGACATGGTTGATGTGGATGTGCACTAAAGTCCCGCGGATGGGACTAATAGTGCATGCACGTATCAATTTTGCAAGTGAATTTTTAACTGACAGAGCAGTACTGCAGTGTAATGCGTATAAACTAAGCTGAAATTTGTGTGAGTCGTCGTCAAGAAGCGGGAGACTTGTGCCAACGGAGCGCACGAAAGAAGAGAAGAGCCAAAGACCTGCGAAGAACTCCATTGAGTAGCTGGGATAGTCCAAGAGATCGCAAAATCAGATGGCTCGCGAGTAGTTGTTGATTTTAACTTATAAATAGTAATAACTTATAGAAAAATTTATAGAGCGAGGAAAACTCACGTACGATTTTGACCGATATAAATAAAGTTACAATAATATATACTACAATCGACTATTAAAAAGACATTCTGTTTGAAAGGTAAGTACTGTAAAAACGTTATTTACTATAGAAAAATAATTTTTAGAACGTAATACAAACAGAACCGAATCGCTGATCATCCGGGCAATGTGTCGTGAATCTAGCACGTCATCTGTACTTTATTTTGCCAATTTTATGTAATGACTGGGGCTCTAACGGGTAATCAGTAAAATATGTTCTTTACCCTTAACAGTCAAACGTCTCTGTTGCCAATGGTACAGTTAAGGTTAGTTGTGGTTGTGATGCTCGTGCTATTTTATGGAATCAACTTAATTGTGAAAATCTTTAGCAAGATTTTTCTATTATATCTTAAAAAAGGATGCTTTTTATATAACTGCTATATCAATAAATAGAAAAAAAATAAATGCTTTTCAGAAGCCACCACAATGCCAAACTTAGCTGCCGTAGTTGAGTGTGTACACTGTTTTTAATGAAAGGGACTATATAAGTGTGCTCTTATAAAATTAGTAAGTGGGTGCAATTATCACTTTTACTTTGTTCGTTTACTGTTCTCCTCCACACCATATATTATTATGCACATCTTCTCATATTTAGGGGTGAAAATTCTTATCATTGCAACAGGCAAAGTGAAGGACCATACAGAATTCTGTTGTAATGAAACACTGCAATTTGGGAAGGCTAAAAATTTGAAATTGTATTTTATCAAAATTTTGAAATCACCTGTAGCTCAATCGGTAGTTAGGCTGGTCTGACCTGCCAAGGGGTGGCGGTCAGACTGGAGGCACTCAGCAGTCAGACTGGCACTGATTTCCGATCAGACTGGCCCCTGTCAGCGGGTCAGCCGGCATTGAAGTCTGGTTTGATTGGCTGGCAGGTGAGGCTCTTGGGTAGGTTATGGATTATGGGGATTTAAGATTTGCGATGAGTTTTGGTGACCTAGCTCGGAGTTTATATGTTGTATGAGACATGTTACAGCTAACGTGGGTCAAATTATAAAAAAAACTTGTGTCCAAAAATGATTTATTTGTCTTTGGATGTGTAAAGTCGCTTGGAGTCAACTATGGTCAATGGCGAGCTAGGTTGGAGCTACGCTCATGGAGAAGCCAAGGCCCAGAACGATCAAGAATGCTACGTGAGATGGTTGAGCTCAAACATGGTATGAGAAAGGTGGGTAATGTTAAAGGAAAGTTTGAATGATGGGTTGCACCATGTGGCTTGATCGGTACAAGTGAAGCATGATCTGGTGGAACTGAAATGGGAGAGACCTGCCAACATGTGGCACGCCAGTGGTGTACCTACACATGGCAAGCATGGCGATTGCTTGCAACAAAAGGAGAAGACTGGGTCAAGAAAGGGTATTTTGGTAGTTTGACCAAAATACTAGAAACTACTTTGATCGAAATCGCGGCGCTGGGGAGAGCGGTTTAGGATAAGAAGCTAAGAAGATCAAGTTAGATCAAGATTAAGGACTTAGTGAATTTAGGATTATGCACTTTGAAAAGCGTGTATAAGTGTAGAGTGTGAGTTAAAACTCGTGTGGGGGGATCGGGTTTCCCCATTTGTGCTAAGTGATAGTATCTACTAAGGGTTAGATAGAGTTGACTATCCTATCGATTTAACGGGTTGGGATGCAGTTTTGTAGTTAACCATCCAACTATCCTCTCTTTGTGTGAAAAGAATTCTAGGGTTAGGGTTTAAGAGAAGTTGGGTGCTATGGTGTACTCTCTTATCCTCCAAGTAGAGTGGCTATAAAACTTTCATCCTTAAGTAGCAATACATCAATATTTGTTCATCTCTATGGATCCCTCTTATGTTGATTGATTTGCTCTTGACTTGCTTGGATTTTGCCCTCCTCTTTTTCCTTCTTGATCTTGTTATACCAAGGATGTGTAACGGATGAAGATAACTTTTAGAAATCAATTACAACCCATCCATGTACTTAGTTAGCAAGTTCGCGAAGAAACCCGGTTTTGCTTGGATTTGACTCTCATGAGAGATTTGCTGATCTGAGTGTTTTTGGCTTGATTTCTTTAGCATTCTTACTTATTGTGATATATGAGAATACATCTAGAGCTATCTTAGCCATTATCCACCTACGAGCAAGTCCTATTCACCGTTTTTGGTTTTTACCATTTTTGGTGTGACATTCCTTTAAACTAATAAAAGGTCACAACTTTGACAATAATTTCTCGATCGTTGGTTAGAATAGGTTCGTGACATGCTAGAGAAGGTGCATGACAAATTTTATGTCATTTGGATATACGGACTAAATATTTCATCGATGTTTTGTTTTGAAATAGTGTTAAAATTTCTTTTTCCATGATAAAAATACTATAGCAGTCTAACTGGCTACTGTTATAACATCCCAATTTCCATGTCTTTTTAAATTTTTTAAAATAAATAATAACCTTTTTAATATTGCTTGAATTAATTAAAACTTAATTTAAATTTTTAAAAATTAAAAAGATTTCATATGAATAAATAAAATCTCAATTAAATCAAAACTAGTTTTATTTGAGTTCATTGTGATGCAAGGAATTTTTTTTGTATTTTCTTGGATTTTTTAGGATTTATTTGCTATTTGTTAAAGCTCAATTTAATTTATTCCAATTCTTGAAATTCAGAATTCATTGAAATTTCGCAAAGCCTTGCGACCTGAATTCTCTTTCTTGGCCCATTTCTTTTTCTTCTACTCGGCCCGTTTCTCTTTGCACGGCCAGTCTCATGCCGGCTTGCCACTCCCGACCCAACTCACCATCTCTGTTTCTTTCCCTCTCGCCGATAGTGCGGCACGAGCGTGATCTTGAACCAGTGTGGAATGCACAGAGTATTCGGATTTGTATATTTGGGTTTCAACAGAGATGGTATCAAAGCCTTATCAACTATAGGACGAAGCCCTAGTTAAAATTGTCAATTTAGCAAAATTTTCAAAATCTATTTTCTAAAATCAAACCAACAAATGACTGTAGTAATTATCTATTCTTCCCCTATTCTTAGGATCTTATTTCTTACCTTTCTAAAACATTGTTCTCAATTTTTAAATTGATTTCTTCTCCTCATAATGTCCCTAGATGTCTCAAGTTTTCCATAACCAAAGTGGTGGTTGGTCTAGCTAGAATTCTTTGAGTTTTGTTGTGAGGGTTTGTGAGGTGTGTCGAAGGTTCTGCAATTGGTGGTGTCGGATTGTGACAAATTATGTAAGAGTGGTAAAATTTGGGTGCGTGTTTTTTCTTGTATTTATGTATGGATCATAAGAGGGGCCAAATTTGATGTTTTATCTAGGTAATTGGGGTAATTGGTGTTCATCGCAAACTGTAATGAATATTGGTACACCATTGTTTTCGTGAAGATAGTTTTTGTATTACCTGTTTCGTTATGTGTTGAAAGAGTTGGCTACTTATGGATGTGGTTGTGATGAGCCTACTCATGTCCGCGAGAAAAATTACATTATTCAGAACAGGGGAAATTCACTTCCAATTCTCATTTTCTTGTAGTCGGAAAAAAATCATTTTCAGCTCAATAAAACTTCAAACTTTCAACACGGGAAATCCAAACGTGCACTTGGGGGATTTGGATACATTCATTTACCTATCGAAACAATCGATTTGATAGTTTGCCATAGTACGCTGGCCTCTCACTACTGTATTGAATATTCACACACATACCGTTGTGCATTAGCTAGGTCGTTCTCGTGAGACCGATCGATCAATCAATCCGTATGTGACCATCCAGTATGTAATGTTGGTTGCATGCATGCAACATGTACATAATTAACAGTAAATTATGTAATTTATATTAATTGCGATGCAATGTTTAACTGACGAATCGATCTAAATTCATCCAGGACAGAAAGAAAATAGAGTAAATGAAATCAACAAAAAGCAATCGACTAGTACTATGTGTAATTAATATAGAAAAAATTGATCATATACCCTCCATTTAGATGGAAATTGAGGATTTACCCTCCTGACCCACGTGTCAATGACTTATGATGACCCCACGTGTCATTGAGATGTGGAGGGTAAATCCTCAATTTCCTAACTAAAGAGAGGGTATATGATCCAATCTCCCATTAATATATAGGTGACGCCATCAGCCGATTAATTCGCTAGCGCATATTTCTTGCACCGAACATGGACCGAAACAGCTGGAAGAGCTGTTGGTCGCCCATGTGGTGCGCGGCGCGGATGAGATCGACGCGCTCGTCGTGGCTTAGCCCGCCGGCGAACCTCTGATCGAACTCCGCCTCGGCGCCGTCGCGTCCGCGGGCTGCAGCGGCGGCGCGGCCCTCCCAGTACGCGACGACATGGGCCGCGACGCGGGCGGACACGTTGCCGGGCACATCCACGGTGACGTGCGCGCCCTCCGTGCCCGAATCGGCGACGAGCGCCGAGCGCGACGCCGCGAGCGGGCGGCGCACGGCGAGCACCGTGCCGTCGAAGCAGCGGAACTCCACGTACTCGAACCACGGCAGCATGCCCAACTCCTCCATCGCCGCCGCAGCCGCCGCCATCTCGCGTCGCACTCGTGAGGGTTTCTTCTTGGAGTTGGTGGTGGTATGGTGGGGATGTACATGCGGTGCGGCGCGTGTTTATATATGCGTTGGCTCGAGTCGGAGTCGGAGTTGGAGTCGGAGTCGGGCTTGATCAACCGGTCGGGGTCGTTCCGGTCACGGAACTGTGCCGTATACCGACTGGACCGTGACAACTACTAACATGTACGTATACGTAGCACAAAACAGAGACGTACATTGCGTCCATTTCTTTTACTTTGCATTGTCGTCAAACCGCTTCAATTAATCTGTCAAACACCAAAATTTCCACGAGTACGTGTATTGTTAGTTTATTCTACTATCTCGTACTAATGTCAGATGCTTCCTACGTACTACTGTTTCGTACTAACTAAAGATTGTTCAGGCGCCAAAGCTGTGATAGAAATCCTGGTATTAATAACTGTATATGTAGACGTTGTACACATATCTGCTGCACCACAGGCCTGCCTTGGTGCTTTGGGGGGCGCAAAAAGTACAACTATCACGCATATCTTCTTGCGAGGACCAAGGCAATCGTCCGGGCGCGTACCATGTACGCTCCTACAAACCATCAATCATTGTGTAACGTCCCAAATTCCTAAAAGCCATTTAAATAGTTTCAAAATTATCATTTTCGTATTTTCTTGCTTTTTCAAAAAATTTCTGCATTAAAGAAATTTCCATAATTTTTAGAGTTAGTTTACTAATTTTAAAAATTAAAACTTGTTTTCTAGATTAAAATCAATTGGTAAAAGAATTAGAATTTGACTCTTGTTCTCAGGCCACGTTTGCTATTGTTGGCACAGCCCATTACTGTTTTGGCCTAGTTCTGGCAAGCTCACCATCCTCCAGCCGAACCGCCTCCCTCCTCTCTAATTCCTGGTTCCTCCATGTCGTTGGCGTATTTCACTGCATGCACCTCCTCTCTTGTCACCCTCTCGAAGCCGCTGACCGGGCCCATGCGCAGGCATCATCATCCACCTCCCACCTGACCACGCGCACACCGTGGTGAGCACACACATGCACCCTCAGTGTTCAATTGCACCCTTGGTTTTTGACAGCATCCCCCACTATTTCCCCTCCACTAACAGCCTATGTCTCGTCCCGTTGCCTCAGCCACTTCGTCCCTCTGTTTTGTCACCACCACTTGTCTTGCTCAAGTGGAGAGAGAGAGAGAGAGCACCGCGGAGTTTTCACTGCGCTCTTATCTTCTTCTCACTTTCTCATGCTTTTCTCCTAGGTTCTTCAGCTACCTTTTCGCGTCCTTTTGCTCTAGCTTGCCACTCATGTTCATTCTTGCAAGAACCCGAGCCATTCATCCTTTGGTTCGTTGGGGACCCGAAGTGTCTTCCACGGTGCCGGTGATCAAGCCTTTGTGCCACCCCATCTCCAGTGAGCTTCGCGTTTTCCTTCACGTCATCTTGTGTCCCTTTTCGCTATGAGCATAACACCTCAAGTTATTGCTCCTTTCGTGCAGTGTAGCGCTGGATTGCCATCGTCTTCCTCAACTTCGCCCGCCACATCCTTTCCTATCGATTCTCATAGTCTAGTGAGCTTCTTTGTCGATGCCTTGCTTTTCAACCATTCTCAGCATGCATGTAAGCTAATGCATGGCTCTTTGTAGCTTCTCCTTCATCGTCTCTGCCGTCGTCTCTCTGCCACAGATAGCCCCCTCTTGCTATTGTGCTCGTTAGATTTGAAGCCTTTCGTGCGTAGTTAAGTTTCCCATTGCCATCCATGGTGCCACTGCGACTGCATGCCGCTGGGTTGGCTCCGATGACCATTGGTTCTCGTGCCAATTGTTGTAGCATCACCCAGACTCCCTTCAGCTCATGCTATAACCTGACTTGCTCGCTTTGCTCTTTTGCACCAATGCTGTACATGATCGAGGCTTCCTTGTTGCTTCCCACCACCACGCCACAGCCTCCGTCCACCTCTCCGGCCACTGTCACTACCTTTAGGTTCACCTCGACCCCTCCATTCCAATTTGCTAGTCTCTGAGGTCGCTCTGTTACTACATCGCCCACCAGCGAGCTCGAAAATGAGATCGGTCCCCATCTCCTCTGCTCTGTGTTGCCCTGGTTTGCTCCTTTCTCGCTGACATATGGGCTCCACATCTTTAAAATGATTTATAATCCAGAAAATAAGAAGTGCGCTTTCGGTGTTAGAAAACATATTATCCTCATAGTAAGCTTGTCCAATGTGCCTTCTGTTAACTAAAGTATTTTTTTGGAAGTGCGCCTTAGATGTCACCATGTAGCAGTACTCTCTCGTTTCTTTTTTCTAGATCTCCTCTCCCGACAAAACTTCGAATACTTTTAACTTTTGTGTCCAAATTCCAATTGAGTGAAACTTAATTCTAAGATTTTCTAAAATCATGAATTTTCATAATCAGCAAAATATTGAAGTTGCTCTCTGTTTGAATTTATTTGGCTCTTCATTGTGTTATTTGGCTTTTACCGATTAGATACTGACCTGACTGAAATCTCCAACGCCGCTCCAGAGCAGGACCCAGAGTTCAATGAGCAATGCAAGCACCCCATTTGACCATGTTGATCCTATATTTCACTGTCATGTATGTTGTGTTTCAAAATTGTTATGCACGTGCGTAATTTCTGTAAAAATCGCTATGTTAGTAAGGTTGGTAGTTATATCTAATTGTTGCATTGATCCTACCTTAGTAAATTGATACCCCCACTATTGCCACCATAGTATTGCTATCCACTACTTGTATATTTAGTTGTCAAAGTTGTAGATGAAGCGAATAGTTGATGCTTAGCCATACTCATGTCGATATTAGTTGTGCTAAGTTGGAAATTGGTCGAATTGTTCAAAAATAGAAAATAATTATAAATTGGGCCTGAGTACAGGTTGAGTTGAGCTGAGTTGGGTTGAGGTCGGCTCATGGCTTGGGAGATATGAGGGTTTGTGTTGCATTGTATCATGTGTGATTTTGACTAACGTGAGTCAAGTACATAGAACTTATGCTCAATATGGTTGTTTGGTCTTTGGATATGCAGATGGCTTGGAAGACATAGTGATCGATGGCAATGGATCGGGACTAGACGGGGGAGCTGAGGTTTGAATCGTCGTGTAAGTCTGGGTAAGACTACGTAGCTCATGTAGAAAGAACAAAGAAGGCAAGGATCATTAAGAGATAAGTTGGTGCATGTGGTGCACCAAGTGACGAAACCGATACATGTAGAGATAGTTGGAGGGAGTCCAAATATATGAAGACATGACAGTTAGTCATTAGACACTATAGGATATGTATCAAAAGCATGTGGAGATGCTTTGAGATAAAGATGAAAACGGAGTCAAGGGAAGATGCCCAGAAGTTTCATTGAGGGTATTTTGGTAGTTATCCAAATACTGGGTTGGTGCCTTGATCAAAACCGTAGCTCAGAGAGGCATAAATGAGAAGTGGTTTAGGTCAAGGAGAGTTGGAATTGACAAATAGATCAATCACTAAGTTAGCAGGTTGAGTCTTGTAATTGCTTTGAGATTCATGCATGTAACATCCTGAAAATTTCAAATTTGAAAAATATAAAGTTCTTAAGTTATTTTACAATATGTTCTATCGAAATTTGGATTTTATGGCCATTTTCTGAATTTTGGTGGAGGATTCAAAAATTTAAGAAAGCTTCAAAAAAAAATAAAAGCTAATAATAATAATGCCATAAAAGGGAATATGCAAGTGATGGAAACCCAAAAATTCTAAATTCAAATCTACACAGATGAACCATAAACAGGAGAGAGAAATCTGAATTAAAATATAAAGTTTTACTTGGGAAATAGTAGCACTAAAAGTGAATGAATAAAAACCACCCACAAACATACATAAAAAGAATTATATACATATATACATGTATGCAAAATCATATGCTAAAAAAAGGGACTAGCAATATAGGGAATAGAAATGTTAAAATTTAGTGAGCAAGCAAAATAAGCAAACAATAAAAATATATAAGCACAACCATACATACCAAATAAATAAATAATACATAAAGAAAAAGAAGGGAATTCAGACTAGGCCAGCCGGCCCAGCCAGCCCCCCCCCCCCCCCCGCCTCATTTCTCTGGCGCGTGGCCCCCGCCTTCACCCGCGCCTCTTTTCTCTGCGCAGCGGGCCCGAACGCCCCGCCCGCACTCCCCTTCTCTTCTCCCGTGCGCTCGCACCTTCCTTCCCCTTTCTCCTCCCTTCTGTGGCCAGGCCGTATCCGCGTCACCCTCTTCTTTTCTTCTCGTTCTTTTCCTGCGCTCTCTGCTCTGCGCTGCTCGCGTCACGTCACAGTTCATCATTACCACGCAGCCGCGCCAACGTCGCGTCCCTGCGCTCTGCGCCTCACATGCCACCGCGCGCCGAGCCTCGCGCCGGTTCTTGTCCGGGGGGACTTTCCCCGCCGCCCAGTCCGCAACTGCAACGCCGCCCCTCCGGCTATAAGACGCGATCCCGGCCTCCCTTCCTGCCCCGCCCCTCTTCCCTTCCTTCTTCTCCTACCGTGCCCGCACCGGCCGCCGCGCCTCCACGCCGTCCCGGCCACCCCGACGAACCCTCCCTAAATCGAGCACGTCACAGTGTGTCTCCACCATTCCTCAGCCCCCTCCCCGAGTTAATCGAACTCCCGTTCACCGAAGCTCACGCGCCGGCCATCTTCCCCAACAACTGCCACCGCCGCCATTGCCATCTCAGTGCACTCCGGTTCGATTCCCTCCGTCGGGAGCATCTACTAGTCACCACAGAGCTTTCCCGAACACCGTCCTGCCCTCCCCTTAGCTGTAGCGAGCCGGCCATGGCGACCACCCCGATCCGCCACCGCCTCACGTCGCCGGCACGCCTCGCCACCACCCTGCCAAGCCACCCCTACCGGTAAGTTTCCCATGGCCATCTGTCTCTCCCACCCCCTTGGGTTCACTTCTCGCCCCTCTGGTCGTCGCCGTGCCATTCGGCCTCGCCACCGGCCGCTAGACCTCGCCGTCGGCCCGCCTCAAGGATCCCCAGCTCACTCCAACGCCTCCACCAGCTTCCCAGGCCCCCGGGGAACCCATTTTGCCGATCATCGTCGCCTCCCCGGGCGCCGCCTGCCGCCAGCGTGCGCAGCATCATGCGCCGCCCGCCTCCCCTGTTTCGACTGGATGGGTTTAGTATTGGGGCTCCCACTGGGCGCTTGCTACATCTAAATAACACCCACTCCTTATCACAAATGGGCAGCTCGCTCAGTTGGTCAACCGAGCGCACCTAACGCTCACACGGCAAAGGTACTGGGTTCAAATCCATCGGCTGCATCTTTTCTTCAGTTTTGCTTCATTTTCTTTGTAGCCATTTCAGCTAGTAAAAATCAGAGGGAATTCAAGAATGATTTAGAGAAATTGATAAATATAACTAGAATGTAAAAGAGATTATGTAGGGTCTAAATGTGGGATTAGTTATCGAAATTAATGTACCTTTACTATTTAAGTCTGAAAACTTGTAAAGGGATATTAGTAGAAGAAGGTTTTTAGTATAAATGCCCAAACATCACAGGAACCTTAGTTAGACTAAAATAGCAATTAAGCTCATATCAAAGTAATCAGCCAACAAATCTTATTAGGCTGTAAATGAAATTGTTTAAGATTTAATATTGGTTAATTACCATATATGCATAATTAATGTGTCTTTATTATTTATCTTAATCTACGAATTAAGTGTAGCCCATAATAAAAGAGGGTTCTAAAATTGATAAACACCCAACCCAGAAGACATCCAAGTTAAAGGTAGGGAAAATAAATTAGACACCAAATGTAACTATAAATAGCAAGCGGGACATCACCTAATGTACATATATACGATCTTTTCTTTACAACTCACCTTGCACTAAATGACCACCGAAGAAACAGAAATTAATAACAACCTTCAATCTGAAGGGGGGTCTTTAAGCAGAAATGTCATGTTAAGAATTTAGAAACATATATATACATGGCAATTATAATAAAGTAATCCCTAGGTCATCGGATGATTACAAGTGATTTACCTAAGGTAGCTATGTAACTAGTAGCCATCACTAGCGCGTCATCAATAACTAAATCCCAACCGCAAACTTAATCAAATATTGATATTAAAGTATGAATTAGTAGGGCATGCCAGGTCTTAGTTAAATAAATTTAAATAACAAAAATAATAATGATAATAACACTATAATGGTAACTAAAATGTACCTAAAATATCTACGATACCTAAGTCGAAGGACATCTTTAGTTAAATTCAGGTTGGCATGTTTATTAAAAATCCCTAGGTCGCTTGTAAATAAAATAATCTCATAAATATACCTTTGTCATGACCTACCCCTTGACCTCTATCTTGACAGTTTCCTGCCGTTCTCCACTTCAATCACTATGACACCGGCAATACTCCGCGTCCGATCAACCATGTCTCAAATCACTTGTTTAACCATAATAATAATAATAAAATAAAAATAAATTAATCAAGCTCAATTGAGTCTCTCCAGAGTTATTTGGATCTTTTGAGTTAGTTGCCTTTATTTGGATTCAGTCATTATCGCGTAATTAGAAATTGGGAGTTGTGAAGATTCGGTGGATCAAGCGAGAACAAGCTCGAAGTGAAGGTGAAGGATAGAAACTCAAGAGAAAGCATCGTGTGAGCTCAAGTCCGCAGTAAACCGCGCCAGGCGAGTCAATACTTTGATCATGTTGAACCTACATTTTCTGCAAATTATTTTTGTTTAAAATTATCAAATTGCATGCTGTTATTTTATATGCAAATACATGTTTAATTTAAGATTTTAGTTATATGCCCATTGTTTGCTTGATTAATATTACACCTCCTTTGGAATACTTGAATGTGTGAACCTTGTCGCCCTAGCAAAATTGTAATGGTAACTTTTGAAAATAAGTCCCTAATTATATGCCATGCTTAGTATTGCATAAATACTCAGGGGCATTGAAATGCCCCAAACATCATTGTCATTTTAAATCATGAGAAACTGGTTTGGGCAGTCATGGTGGGAATGACTGGTATGTTTTGACATGATTATTTTATGCTCCCCAAAAATCCTAACTTGCTTAAATATCTGAGGAGATGGTTTGGGGGCTGGTATGTGGTGCGGTGGGAGCACAAATTATGGAGTGTGGTAGAACCGCTCAGATACCACTAAGGACTGAATCTTGTCATGACCTCCTGTGTAAAACAGTACAACTACAAGTCTGTAAAATACAACTTGGCTAAGTAAATTTATCGAAACCCCCGGACTCATCTCACCGGTAGTGGACATGAGTGGATATGCAAGGGCAAGGGGAGGCCTAAAGGGACACCAAGTGGAGTGTAAAGTTTCCCAGTCGTACTAGCGCAGAGGGGAGTGGAGCCCGTACGCTAGTAGCCGTGGGGAACATCCCGTGCAACGTATGGGACCCACCGCAAGTGGGAACGGCCCATAGGGTGAGATGACAAAAGGGACTAGATACTTTGAAAAGTCACTGTGATGGTCTGCTCAACCACACTTCTAAGGAATCGTGTGGGGCAATGAGTTGATTGTCTCTTGTGGTGAAAGTGTACAAACTCTGCAGAGTCAAAATTATTCGAATAGCCGTGCCCACGGTCAAGGGCGGACATGGGAACTTAACCAGATATAGTTCTATTTCAAAATGTTTTGTGGGTGGGATGGAAAAGTGGAGGGCAGTGGAAAGCCCTGATTTGAGTTGTCTTGGGTGTCGTCCCAGTGGTAAGTTAAGCGGCTATAACGCTGAAAGATGTTATACGGTGTGATGCCGTATGTATGGAAAAATTATGGTGATATTAGGCATATGGTGTGATGCCATATGTATGGAAAATCATGTTAATATTCCTTGAACATTATGTTTTGTTCCAAAGCTGCTAGGTCTCAGGAAATTTTATGTATTGTATTTCAAATAGTGGCATTTCTATTCTTACAAAATAAAATATGGGTGGAATATACAGTGTCGTGAGTAAAGGAGATGGATATTTGTAGAATGCATAAGATATTGGTGGACTCATGTCGATCATAAAATGGGTATGATAGTATGGATTCTGGTAGAAATAAATTGGTGAATGATTTAAATGATTTTTGGAGAATTAGAGAGTGCAAAGGTAATTGCTGCATTAAATCTTGGAAGTTGTTGGCGATAATGGGATTGATAGGCTTTGATCAAATACTGGATGAATGAATCGGATTTTTGGGAACTTGGAGGTATGAAAATATCTATGGAAGATTAATCTTGATCATTGATGTTCTTGGTGGATATATATTAGTGAATCTTAGACCTGATCAATGATATTCTTGGTGGATATATATTAGTGAATCATAGACCTGATCAATGATATTCTTGGTGGATATTTAATAGAGAATTCTAGATCTGATCAATGATACTCTTGGTGGATGTATACTGGCGATTCGTAGATTTGATCAATGATATTCCTGGTGGAGGTACAATAGTGAAGTAGTTAGAGATGGATAATGGATAATAAGGTTGATAATTGGAAGAACAAATTATGGTTGTGGATCAATAACAAAAAGGATTGGATTTCTAGGGATTAGGATACAAACGATATTGGTGGATTAATTAAGTGATATTAGATAAGTGATGACACTACATGTTTAGAGTTTTAGACAGCAAACCATATAGAGATTGTATGATCAGGGGATTAATGAAATGATGTCGCTCACTGTTTCGAGGGGTAGATAGAAATCAATATTGAAAGAAAGAGATCGGTGGATTAGTTAAATGATGTTACTCGCTGTTTGGAGTCTTAGACAACAATCAATAATTAAAGTGTATTTTGGTGGATTAAGTCAATTATGGCAATTATTGTGTGGAGTTTAGGTAGCAGCAATAATACTAAAATTAAATCATGATAATGCTACCAAAAGTGATTTTTGGCAAATAAAATAACCCGAGCCTCTCCTTTGTTAAGCCATGCATACTATTTATTTGCATTTTGTGTATTGGCTCGCGGAGCACGGGGTTGGAGTGCTCACACTCGCTTTTGCGATAAAATTCAGAATCAGGAATCAAATCACCTCCCCTCAGCAACAAGATTGGATAAGCTGGCTGAGAAGATGAAGATGTCAAGGGTTAGGTCGCGAACCTCCAGTTGGCTGCCTGTGGGCATGTCCTGAAGGTCCCACCTGCGTGCTTCGTTCTTCCGCTGCTGCAATTTGTTGATTTCGGCCTAATCGGCCCATGAGTAAGTCTATTACTATATTTACGCTTCCGCATGATATGTACTTGATATTCAGAACTGTAATCTGTGAGCACTATCTACTGATCCAGAGAATAGTGCGGTGGAATCACAGAGGAATCCGGATGTTAATATCTGGGCTCCTACAATGCACGAGTGTGTAAAACCCGTGTTATTGTGGTTTACAGGTTTTCACGGTAAACTTAATGGGTTAGACCAATTAAGGTTGTGCTAGTTATTTAGAGGGGAGGAGTGGAGGTGATAGATCCAAGGATTCTAGGTTTTAATTTTTGCTTTACCACCTTATCTCCTTCCATGGTTGTGTGAGAGAAAACTAGAGAGAGGAAAGAGTGGTGCTTTGGCTGCACCTTGTAATCATCCATGAGTATATAAACCTCATCCTCCACAGGAATAGATCAAAGCTTTATCACAATCATATCTTGAGTTAGGTTTTGAGCTAGGTTTCTGATTTCAAATTCATGTAAATTTTTACCCAATCTCTTGCTAGGACATTTGAGAATAGATTTAGAAGATCTCATATCTTAGATCCTCACGAGCAGAAGTAATTTGAGTTTTAATGTTTTTGATGTTTTTGTGAACTAGATTTGATTCTCTTCAATTTGGTGAACTCGAGGCTAAGAACCATATGATTCTTGATTGATTTAGGTTCCTATTGCCTTGAACAAGTCTTGTGCAAAATTTAAAAGTGTTTGGATGAGAATTGGGCAATTTGTTTAAGATTTGAGCTTTTATCCCTAGAGGTTTTAGGTCTGGGAATAGGGAATCGGTTGGACTAGCTCCAGACCTGCGGTTAGACTGGCCACTTAGTAGCGGTCTGACTGGCCCTGTCCAAGAGGCTATTAATTTTGTTGGCAAGTTTTGGAAATCATTTGTCCCCTTTGATTGCCCACATCGGTCCTACACAAAGTATAATTTTGAAGAAGCAAATTACTCTGGTGCAAATAAGTTCATTACATTCATCTAAGCAAAATGCTGCAATGCAAAAAGTTTAATACATTCAGCTAAGCCTGGCCCAAGGCAGGGCAAAGGGGTCATCTCGCGTGGGTAAGAAAAATGAAAAAAAGCAAGAAATGCAATGAAGGGGCTGAAATGGTATTTTGTGCATCTGCATGTTATTTGAGTGGTATATTATGAAGAGAAATATTTAGAGTGGTATTTAGAGTGGTATTCTGATGTCACCATTCATTGGAGTGGTTGTATAACTCATGAACCATGCATTCTTTTTTCCTACATATAAGTTAAGATACAAACTATATATATGAATGCCCTAATATAAGGTTAACAATTGGGGTCATGTTAGTCACCAGTGTTATTTTCTAGCTTGTAAATTGTTAATTTTACAAGGCATATTGCCTCTTCAAAAAAGAATTATCGAATATTCAGGATCTTGCATGTTTTTTTAATTTCAAAGTTACTATTACATGTACAAATCTTCCATGTTTAATTAATTGATTACGTAAAAAATGATTAATGAGATCCTTCTTTCAGATTTGTAGTGTAATGTATGCATGCGTCTCTTGTTGGTTAACAGATGTATCTTAATACAAAAAAGAATAGTTTTGCTATTGCACAGGCGACTGAATTTTTTTTATCTTTCAGTCACCTGAAATTGCACTCTCAATTACTGAAGTTGCAGTCCCCCTCAAAAAAACACATGCAACTTTAGGTGATTCAGAGAGCAACTAAAATTGCACTCTCAATCAACTTAAATTGCAATCCGCTTCCAAACAAATCACCTACAACTTCAGATGATTTAGAATGCAACTTCAGGTGACTTAAAAATAAAAAATTTTAGTCGCCTGTGAATAGTCACTCCCTAAAAAGAATCGTATAGCTAGGTTGCCTAACTGTGATGGAAATAACTGTTGTACAAAATTAATAATAAATAGTAATTTTTATGCTTTCAGACACAACGTCTACATGAAATATTCAAATTAAGAAACACTTTTTATGGATATAAACTAACCTAACATGTTGAAAATTAACATCACACTCCAAAGATTTGATACTGTTTAATTGAGAGAAAATTCCTTGTATGTCACTGAGAGTTGTCTTAATCCCAGATTTGCCACTAAAAAAGTTCAATCCTCTACATACTACTGAGTTTTAATTTTGTGCCCTTCCATGCCACTATCGTTGCCCTTCAGTCACATTGCTGTTAAGTGGCACACAAAAAGACAATTTTGCTCTTCTTCTTTCTCTCGTTCCACCTATTCCCTATTCCTCTTCGTCCATGCTCACTGGCCTGCCGCCATCACCGGCCTATCCATACACACACACAGAGAGTGTTAAATACATGCCCTACCATCGTCGGCCTTGCCATCAAGAGAGAGAGGACACTGAGGGCGATGGGGACGGTGAGGACGTGCAATGTCCAGAGGAAGAGGCCCAACAACAACGCTAGCCGCCGCCTTCGACGGGTCTCACCCACGCTAGAATCCTGCGTTGTCGAGCCGTCGTGGGTGCCCGAGCGGAGGGAGGCCACTCTACCATCAACGTTTGCTGAAGGCATCGCCGAGGGCAATAAGCCAGCGGTGGAATGGCGCGGTGTGCCCACATCAGGCCAGATCTGAGTTCGGCGATGCGGCGATGCTCGGCGATGATGGGAGGTGTGGCAGCTTAGCTGCCAGCGATCGGCAGTGACAGGAGGTGTGATGACTCGGCCTCCTCCCCACCTCCAACTGCCATGCCTCCCTCTTCCGTGTAGGTCCATGTAGGCATTGATGAAGCCGTACAAGAGCATCGCCATCTAATCTGCAGCCCTCGAGCAGCCATCGTTGTCTCGCGCTTCATCAGTGTCGATGGCAGCATGTGTAGGATTAGCTGGATGTTGTTGTTCGATCAGGGGGATGCCCCACCCTCAACGGCGGTAGGCTAGGCAGTGGCATGTCGGAGGTTGACGATGGTGGGGAGAGTGAGTTCAACAAGAAAAACAGGGGAGCAGATCGGTTTGGAGCAGAGGAGGTGTTTGATGTGAGAAATCGTTCAAGGATTTCTTACCTTGGTATATAAGGTGCGGGCGTGCTAGTGTACTGGGGAAAACATATATTTGTTTCATTCATTTGAGAATAACAAAATTACAAGTTCCCTTTACATGATTGCGCTCTGTAGCCTACTTTGCATAGCAGACCTGACTTAGACGATGTAGTGTCCTGGTTCTCGGGGCCTTGTAAGGCTCCCGGTTAATTACATCCATAGGATAATCCCAAGGAGTACCTCCAATTAAGCTATGCATTGGTTGTCATCTTCAATCTTCGCTTCACGTTCTCCATGCATGTGATGAATGATTAATGCAAATGAGGGTGTTGGCATTATCCATAGCCTCATCGGTCTACGGGACCGTTGATAGTGTGGCCTTTACATTGGCTGCGTCTGCCCGTGCCATTCGACCTCATCAGTATCGAACAAACATACAATGGAAGTGATTAAAAGTGTGCACGATTGAGTCAAGCATGACCAACCTGATGATAATGGCAGCAAAAATCAGTGTCGTGGGCATATTGGTAATCGAAAGCCATCATGGTTAAAATCTATCAAATGTTGTCCATAGCCAAAAGCCATCGTAATCGAAATCCATTGGACACCATTCGTGGTCATGGTCGAAACCTAACGGAAGTTGTCCATGGTCGAAATCCATCGGAAGCCGTCCATGTCGAAAGCCAACGTGGTCGAAATCCATCAGAAGTCACCCGTGGTCGAAAGGCAACATGGTCGAAACCCATCGGAAGTTGTTCGTGGTTTAAAGCCATCGTGGTTGAAATCCATCAGAAGCCGTGTGTGGTCGAAATCCATCGGGACTCATCCGTGGTCGAAAGCCAACATGGTCGAAATCCATCGAAAGTGCTCATGGTTGAAAGCCATCATATTCAAAACCCATCAAGAGTTGTCCATGGTCGAAAGCCATCGTGGTCAAAATCCATCGAAAGTCGTCTGTGATCGAAAACCAACATGGTCAAAATCTATCAGAAGCTGCTCATGGTCAAAAGCCAACGTGGTCGAAGCACATTGAAAGTTGTCCATGGTCGAAAGCCAACGTAGTTAAAATCCATCGAGAGTCATCCGTGGTCAAAAGCCAATGTGGTCAAAATCCATCGAAAGCCAGTAGTCAAAAACCATTCTCGTAGAGCGTTGTAGCTCTATGGTTGGAGGTCATAGTCGTAAAGAGTTGTAGACTCATGTTTGAAGTCATACTCGTAGAGCACTATCATCCTGTCTGCCAAGGAAGGGGTGGAGCAAGGCATGCCGACAAGGCTGACAGGGCTGGAGACAGCTTCTTGGTGGAGTGGAAAGAGCAGTTTGCTACTTGCGTCTCTTGAAGCCTCCAGGTATGCCTCAGTCTTATGGATCCATGCCTAACAATTGTGTTGTGCCTTCTCCTCTAACTAACGGGGCTTGTTGTCGAGGAGCTCATCTAGCTCTTGACAGAGGAGCACTGCATGTGAAGCAAACAATGCTTGCAAGGTGCTATTTGTGAAGGCAGCTTGTTGTGGGCTTGCCAATCTTCAACGGAGCCGAAGATGGTGTGACTCACTGGCATATCATTGTAGCGATGCCAGTCTCCTCCAGTGGTGTGGCACGGCCATAGGGATTGGACATAAAGGTGCTCTAGAGCATGCGACTTCCCATGCTAGTCATCCTCATGGGTGGAGGGTCACCATTGGCCTAGCTGGTCATTCTTGTATTGATGATGGTGGTCCTCATCATCACTATCATACCACTTGTCACAATGCTTATCATCACTGCAGCACGCTTCATGACTCGACCTACCAAGCCTATTGTAGCAGGAGGTGCCAGTGGCGCCCCTTTCCTACCAGGTGGTTTCATTGCTTTAGTTGTGGCTATGTCAGTCCTCCTCATGCTCCAGGGTGCCATCGACAACACCAAGGCACCAAGATAGGTCGTGCTTCATGGGCTTGAAAGGCACGAAGCTATCTTTGCTAAGGTCGGCCTCTGGAGGGGTAGCCGATTAGTCTTCGATGAAGTCTAGGTGCAAGAGGACCTTGAAGGTGAGGCCCTTCTTACAGTGGTCAGGCTCAGCCATGGTAGTCTAGAGACCTGCTGATGAACCATGAAGAGAGCCGTCAATGAAAGTGAGCTAGGTTACCTTCGGTATGGAGCTTAGGTTCACCGGTCATGCCCACAGGTCTAGCGTACGCGCATCCTCTTGGTGAAAAGATTTTTTTGTCGGTACGGTCCAGTGAGCACTTGTTGCCAATTACTCTACTAATAACATCCCCGTTCCATGCACGTAGGGGGATGCCCTTCAGGCACAGCTGCACATGGAACCTTAGAGCCACTCCAAAGGTATGGCGTAGCGGCTTCTAAGGACTCACATGGAACTCAAGGTCGTGGAAGGCAAACTTGTGAAGACTGCCCACCTCATCTCAGTGGTGCTTATGCTCGAAGTTGATATGGAAATTCTCATGATAGTGGTTGTGCACCAAGAAGTCAGAGGACCTCAGGTTAAACCTCCTCCTCCTTATGGCTTCAGCGATGGTGCAAAGTTTTATCTCAGGCCTTGTCATTTCCAGCCAGAGCATGGCCGAGTAGGCTTCACGCCTTTGGAGCTCCCTCTGTAGCTCCCTGGTGGATGGGATGATGTAGGCATCCTCAGCTGGACGGGTGCCCAGCTCACCAACATTGGGCTTGACCATGGCCCTAGTGTGCGGCCATCATGGGTGTCCTCCTGGTGGAGGGGCAAAAGCAAAGGGCATAGGGGCGGGCGGATGTGGACCTACTGGGGCTGCTTGAGTTGGAGGTGCAGGGGCGGCTACCCATGTACATGGAATAGCTGGAGTGGTGGAGGTAGGCAGGTGTGGCACAGCTAGAGTAGACACTCTCTAGCGGCGGCGGCACTCTCTGGCCTTGTGGCCAGAGTGCAAGCAATGTAAACACTTGGAAGGGTCGTGGCAGGAGCGGGCACTGTGGTTGCGGTTGAGGCAGTTGAAGCACCTCCATTTTGTGTGCTCGAGGAAGAGCTGGTGGTTGCGAGGTGATGCTTCGATGAATATACTCTTGAGAATGCCTCCTGGGTGCCTGTGAGCATTACGCTACCAGTACTTTGGTTTGACCAACATCCACTATGGTCGAGCGTGGGAGTTGTGGGGTATTGAATGCCTTGTCCTGTTGGCTGTAGAGGAGGATGACTTTGGAGGGGAAGGGCACCGTTGGGAGAGCAGGGGAGGTAGAAGGCTTTCATTGTCATCAATCCCTTCTACCTGGAGGATGTGGGGGGAAGCAATTACCACTGATTTGAGGTGACGTGCGGAGTGGATGTCCTCTGCAAAGGTCACCCTATGCGCCGAAGGCCTAACCCACAGTGGATTCTACAAGATTTGAGGTGACTCATCTTCAATCCAGCAGCTTGGCAGAGCCGTTGTTTGGGTTGCTGGCGGTTGGGCTTCGCAGCTGCCTGGAAGGGGTTGCGGCCGCTCTTCTTGCCAGATGCTGAGGAGCTGCTCCTTCGGAGAGTTGAGGTGTGGCAGGACGCTGGCTCCGGGGGAGCCTAGGGGACCAAAGGTGGTGACTGTGGGAGGCATTGAAACTTTGGGGGACGGAGGAACGGAGGTGGGAGCTGTGGATTCGGCTATGCTCGGCCAGGATGACCGGCATCAAGCTCGGAGGCCGCAGTGGAGGTGACGGTGGAGGTATGGCCCACGCTCGGCTTGCCCCGATGAGCGGGCGTGAGAAGGCCATGGAAAGGTGAGATATGAAGTTGGACAGTAAGGATCTAATGGAGGGCAGGGGATTGAGGTGGACGTCATGTCTAGAGCGCCCGACGGCGGGCCAGATTTGCAGGTCAGGTCACCCAGCAGCTGCCAGAGCTCCTTCCCCCTCTTTTACTTTTCCTAGTCTAGGCACAGTCAACTTAATTTGTATAGGGTATTAAGGCTCTGTTTGGCACAGCTTCACCAACAACTTCATGAGCTGTTGTGAGTTGTTTTTTGCCAAACACTCTTTTTGCAAATAGCTTCACCCATGAAGCTCCTTTTTTTGTGCTCTCACAAAGGAATAGGGAGAGGTGAAGCTGAAAAAAGTAGCTTTTCACAGCTCTCTCCTTCAGGCCCATATTCCAAGGAAGTAAATGTCCCTCTAGTTCACAAAAATTTACACGTATTTACCACTCTCTCCCTCAGGCGTACGCACCGCTCAGTTCACAAAAATCCCGTTCACTTTTTTTCTTTCGCGTACGCACCGCTCTCTCCCGTTCACGTATTTTAAATTTTTTATTATTTTAATTTTTTAATTCATACTCATTCAAATATATTATTTTTTAATTCATATGACCATATACAAATATACAACTCCAAATGTAGTCAGGTAGACATGGGCATCTTGGACAATTGACCTCTCTCAGCCATGCATGAAGCTGTTGGTGAAACTGTTTTGCCAAACAGTTTTCTAAAACAGCTTTAGCTTCACCGGTAAAGCTGCTCGTGAAGCTGAATCTAAAAAAACAGTTTCACTAGTGAAGCTGAGCTGTGCCAAACGGGGCCTAAGTGTTGACGTATCACTTCTCTTCTTTTGTAATAGTCGAGTGTTGCTCTATCATTACCAATCTCAACAGCCAGTAGCACCACGTACCATCTCTCTTTTATAACATCGCAATCAGTTACACGAACAATACATATCTGGAGAAAAAAATAATGTGTTTAATTTGGTGCTAGTCAAGAGTCTACGGGCCTGTTCTTTTGGGCTTTTGAAATCGGCTTTTGGCTTCTGCTACAGTACCTAACTTTTAAACGGAGTATTTTCTCAAAACGGGGTCTACAAGTTAAACGATCTACACGTTAAAAGCCCAACATCTGTATCAGCTAAAATCACAGGTGAGTATCTGTCTCTCCATAATCTGTACCGTAAACAGCCAAAATTTAAAAATTTCAGTCAAAAACCATAAACCACAGCCGAAAAGAACAGACCCTACATCGACTGACCCCCTCCGAAAAATCTCGAGCACAATATTAATTCCAAAATTCAAAGTTCTGGAATAGATTGATTGGACCAGCATGAGCAAACTGTAGTTACTTTTGTTCCTTCTATAAAAGACTAAAACGTCCACCGAGAGGCTTCTTAAGCATTGTCACAGCATTGCAATTTTACTTTTTAACGGTAGGTTATCTTATTAACATATGAACCCAGAACCCACGTGTCGGTGAGTCAGCGCTAGAAACAGAATGTGGACAGAGCTTAGTGGCAAAATCAATTGTCTGAGTTTGGGCTAGAAATCTTTTAGCTGCATTTTCATTTGTAGCTCTAGAAGCACATGCTCCAATTCAGGGTTGAAAACTTGTGGATTCTTATGCTCGTAGAATTTTTGGAAACTTTCGACAGAATAAAACTTGAACCAGGGAAGTTTCTCTGGTTATTTTTATGTTGCAATTCATGAAAAGAACTGCTTCCTTGAAATCAAAATGTTACTAACAACTGATATTCAGCCACCGAAGTTCCATGGTTGTGCTATTTCAGTGTACAAATTTCTGAAGGATTGGTGTAAATTGGTATCGCCATGGACCTGGATATATTATATATAGTAGATAGAATGACTTATGCTTGTGTTGGAGCTAGCAATAAGAAATATATTTATAATAGCTTTGCAATGGTTAAGTAAAATGCTATCTCAGCTTGTAAATATTAGCCTGGAAGCAAATGTGGACAATGTAGGACATGAACATTGATTAAATAATTACTACTGCATGCTTATGTGTTCTCTTTATGATTCTCTCTTTATATAATCTGTTTTTCTTATCTACTGCTGAGCATTGAATACTTCCCTTCCAAGTTGATACCGATGAGGTTCGCGGCCATTCATAGCCACCAAGAAATACATGGTGTGAAATCTTATCTAACACACATTTGTTGACTAGTTTGTCTCTATGTCGATTGTTCAACATGTATATAACGCATTCTTCTGTAGCTGCAGCAGTGATGCCATTTTTTTTTTCCAAATGCAGTTGTGAAGTTGCAAGCTCTGTTGTGGTGGACTGTTTGTTCTGACGTGCTCTTGAAGCTGATGCTAGTCAATACATGTGCTATGTATCTATCTATCAATCCATATGTGCTATGTAAGTCATGATGGTTTCTTACTTTCTTTATCTAAATTTGACATATTTTACTTACCTTGCAGCAAGAGACTGGACTGATTCCTGCTCTGTGAGCTAACAACTGGATGACAATGCTACGAACCATGAGACATGGGTGGTGGCAACAAACCATGCTGCCAATGACAACGCCGACAGATGATGCAACTAGTACTAAACCTTAGACGCCTTTTGGATGGATTGGCATTGTTTCTGGAAATGAACCATATAGATTGATATGCGTGTGGTAGTGAACCTGATAATGCTTATATAGTGCACTCATAGATGGTTGGATTGATGTCAATGTAAGCTTGAACCCTTTGTGGATTTATGCATTGATGATATGTACTATGAATGAGATATTAATGTGGTGCATATGTAGTCAACTAATTGATAATTTCTACAAGCATTTCTAAATTTTGGGTTGCTAGCATTCCTGATCCGTATAATTTTTCTAACGGGTAAAAACCGTCAGGTTTATTTTTACTGACGGGCAAAAAACCGTTAGGTTTAATTTTACTGACGGGCAAAAAATTGTCAGGTTTATTTTGCTGACGGTACTAACCCGTTAGTCAAATTCTTTTTATGGATGAGCAAAAAACAGTTAACAAAATAACAAAAACCGTGAGAAATAATTTTCTTCGTGGTTAACCATCAAACAAATTCAATTTCCCAACCAGCTAGACCTAAGGGGATTTGCCTGACGGATACCCGTCAGGAAAATTATTCCTGACAGCTTTTGCTATTTTGTTGATAGTTTTTAACTGAATGGAAATGTCCTTTTTCTAGTAGTGCTAATTCTTTTTTTTAATAGTGAGTACAACAAAGACGCAATTAAATACACATAACACCATACACACTCACACACTAGGTCTACTGTTTTATCGGTGCATATATGGGGCTTCTCTCGACGGGAAATTTAACTATTTGCCACCCTTAAGAATGCCACATATTCAAATGTCATCTTCTTCGTTGCAATCAACAATTTACCACTCTTAAGATGTGGTTGACTAATTTTTTGCCACTTTCGAGCCCACGAGACGCCAAATCATGCCATGTCAGCGCCTCCCCGCCCCGCTGGCCCGCGCCTGCGCCTCCGCTTCCATCCCCGTGCCGCCGCCCGCGCCTCCCCGCTCGCCGGCGCCCGCGCCTGCGCCGCCGCCTCCGTCCCTGCGCCGCCGCCCGCGCCTGCGCCTCCACCTCTGTCCCCGCGCCGCCGCCTGCGCCTCCCCGCTCGCCCGCGCCTGCGCCTCCGCCTCCGTCCCCGCGCCGCCGCCCGATCTTGGCCGCGAATCGGGACGGGAAGGCGCGCCGGTGAGCGCCTCCGGGTCGTCGGAGAGCACGAGGTCGAAGGCGTCGTGCGGGTCCGCTGGGCGGGGAGGCGCTGACATGGCATGATTTGGCGCCTCGTGGGCTCGAAAGTGGCAAAAAATTAGTCAACCACATATTAAGAGTGGCAAATTGTTGATTGCAACGAAGAATATGATATTTGAATAGGTGGCATTCTTAAGGGTGACAAATAGTTAAATTCCCCTCTCTCGACCGGTAAGGAATTGAAAACATGCCGAATCGTGAAGCTAGCTACCACGCATCAACCTAACATGCCTGCCAACTTCAGTCCAAGTCAGGGTGGTCTCCATCAGTCCACATCCAGCCGTCCGAGTCGCTTGATGGCGAGTCTGTCTGTGTGTCGGCCATGGCGTGACGAAACCATGCGCCGGCCCAACAATCCGTGCAATTCCGTTCACAGGCGTGTACACGCATGCGGTAGCTGCAGTCTGAACTCTGAATAATTGATACTACTGTGCTACCTTTCAGATATACTAGTTTTCATGGATGATGTTAATCTCAATGATATATATATCTTTTCCTTTTTTTGAGACTTGTTGGGACCATCCAGGATAGATATATCTAGTTGGGGATTGGGGATACGTAGTTTTGTAAGCTCACCCTTCTCCCGTGTGCATTGGTTTGAATGGGATCTTCTCTTTGGAAGTTCGGAGCTTTCTGGTCGCCATATCCAATTGAATTACCTTGCATATTTCTCGTGCAACTACTGTACCGAACTTGTTGTCACGATATGCAAGAACAGTTATCAAGTAGGTTTCCCAATGTACATTCACACACACACAAAAATAAAATTGATGAACCATGTGGAGGTGACCACATGTGAGTGATGAGTAATTGACAGTTGTTTAGGTCAGTCGAGTTTGGTTTGGGTGGTTCGGACCCTGACGTTGCGTGGTGCAACGGGCTCGGTCGGACTGTGGTCAAACTTGGTCATATGGGATTAGGACGCTGATTCTTTGATTTGACAGGTTTGGACTTCGTCATGGTAAGTATGATGTTGATTATGCTTTCATGTATCGAGCGGTGCTATTTGACGTGTTTTCTTGTCTGTGTGACTGCAGGACATCGGGTGGAGTCGTGGCGAGACACGTGGACCGGACTAGGCGCAGGTGGCGCTGAGGTCAGAACGGTCGGGATGTGTCGAAGACGACGTAGACTCGAGGTGGTTGCGAGGCGTGCGAGGCAAGTAGCGCGGAAGCTTCCCGGAAGGTGCAGGAGGGGCGAATCGGGAAATTCGCGAGGCTGCACAAGCGGGAGCGGGCGTCGTTGGATTTAGCAGGCGTAACGGGGCGGAGACCCGTTAGCCAAGGCTATAAATAGGATTGAGGGGCTGCATGCCCACTTGAGCATTTGAGGAGAATTAGGGTTTGCTAGAGTCAAAAGAGGCTTTGAGAGTTTGTTTTGGCTTTAGGCTTTAGTGGGTGGAGTAGGCAGAGTTGTGTTCCCTCTGTACCACCTACGATGGTTTCTAGGTAGTGAGTTCTTCCTCCCTCCAAGCAAGCATGGGTGTGTTCTTGAGTTGGGAGAGTGAGGAAATGGATTGAGTGGAGAGTTTGTAATCTTTCCTTTGTATCAAGTCGGGGTATCGGGACTCCTCTCTATTCCATGTGAATCAATGAATGAAATCTGAAGTTCTGTCTCGTGCTCCTCTCTGTTCTTCGTTTCTCTTTTGGTGAATTTATTGAGATTTTGATTTTCGAGTTCTTGCTTGTTGGAGAGTGCCAAAATGGGTTGCTATGACATGGGAGATGCTCAAAAACCATTTGGCTAGTTGATCCAAAGAGCAAACCAAGTTTAATCTCGAATTTCCTCATTTGAGTTCCTCTGTTCTTGCTTTTGAGTTTCTAGGATTTTGTCCAGATCTTGATTTTCTTGAGGAGATGGCTTGATTTTTGGTCTGTGGAGCTCTTTTGTTATTTCTATCATAACTGCAAAAGCTCATGATCAAAGAATCTCTAGTTGTGAAGTGATTTGGATTCTGTGCCTCTCTCTGTTCAAGTTCTAGTATTTCTAGGGTTTTGATGGTTCTCGGTTTTCCCTTCATAAGACGACCTGATTTTTGGTATGAGAAGTCCCCTGGGTATTGCTAACATAACTGCAAACTCTCATGACCAAAGACTCAAGGATTGAGTGGGAATTTGATTTTTGTTGGAAGCCTTTGGTAGTTTTCAGTTCTTGTGTTATTTCTAGGGTTTTGAGTTAATTCTTGATTCCCTTCTTGGTTTGGCTTGATTTCTGATCTGGGAAGACTTTGTCCTATTGCCAACATATGTACAAAGCCTCTTGCCAAATGGATGAAGGAATTGTTGGGAATTAGAGATTTCTGGATTGCTCTCTGTAATGTTCAGGCTTTTGTCAAGTCTCTGAAATTCTTGCTCAAAAGTTGGTATCCTCAGCTCCAGAAGTGCCTAATTCTATTTAGTTTATATTCATGCACTTCTGAGTTGAAGAGGAAAAGGAATCATCTCAAATCCCATTGCTTTTGGTCAAGTCTCTGAATGTTCATGCTGTTTTCGGCTAACAGAATGCTTCGTGCTTCCTTCATGCACTAAAGACGATTGGAATTTTTTGTCCTGTAGTGCTTGTGTGTTGGCTTCTTTTATTCCTTTTCTGTTCTTCAACATTTTTGCATGCAGATCAAACAGCGATATTTTCAGTTGAAATTTTTTCTAGATGATCTCTGATTTATGGTGAATTTTTTGGTGTCGCTTGCGTTCCAAATTTCAGAGAAATTTTTTTTAAGTTTTCTGTGAGTGGCGTTGTTTTGCATCTGGTGAGAAATCAGTGTTCGATTTCTCGGGGGCGTTTTTAAGCGAGCGACATTCACCCCCCTCTGTCGCCATTTCGGTCCTACAATTGTTATCAGAGCCGGTTAGCTCTAATTCATAGATCTTAACCGGTCTCAAGAGCCATGGCGACAGACAAGTACTCGACCAAGCCGCCCGTGTTCGATGGCATCGATTACCCCTTCTGGAAGAGCCGAATGGAGACATACATCCAGGCCCAGGGGTATGCCATCTGGCGGAAGGTCAAGGTACGATTCGTTGTTCCTGCCGATGAGAACATCAATGCCGGGAACATGGCTGATGTTGAGGCGAATGCAAAGGCAAGGAACATCATCATCCAGGGGTTGAGTCGTAGCGAGTTTGACCGTATATCTCACCTGTCGTCCGCCTACGACATCTGGGTGACCCTCGACGCATACCATGAGGGCACCACCCAGATCAAGACGGTTCGACAGGACCAGTTCAAGCGCGAATACAACAAATTCGAGATGCTTGCTGGTGAGTCCCTGGACGAGTGCTTTTCGCGATTTCACAAAATCTTGAGCAACCTCCGAGCGGTCGGTCTCACATACCCCGACTCGGACAACGCTCGTCAGATGCTCGCGGCACTCGATCTGCGCGTGTGGGAGATGAAAGTGACCACCATCAAAGACACGACAGACCTCTCGACCCTGACTCTTGACGCGCTGTACTCACGCCTCAAGACTCACGAGATTGACGTTGTCTCTCGTCGGTCGAAGTCACAGTCGATGGCTTTGGTCACCGATCCCAGTTCTGCTTCTGGTCTCTCTTCTGATTCTTCTTGCGGTTTTTCCCTCGCTGCTCTCTGTGACATAACTGATGATCAGTTAGAGCAGCTTGCGGATGATCAGCTGGCTCTCCTAGCCCGAAGGTTTTCACATGCCTACAAGGGTAGCAGAGACAGAAAGAGAGGAGGACCCGTGATTTGCTTCGAGTGTGGTGGCCCCAACCACATTCGGGCAAACTGCCCCAAGCTGGAGAAGGGCAAGAACGACTACGGCGGTTCGAGCAAGATCGAATACACCGACAAGAACCGCAACAAGAAGCCTCCAGCTCCGACGCCGGGAAAGAAGAAGTTCCGCAACTTCGGGAAGGCCAAGAAGCTCTTCCACCGCGTCCTCACCGCCTTCGACGACCTCGACCTCAGCGAGGTGGAGAGATGGAGCGACGACGACGGGACGGGTGACCAAGAGCCCAAGGATGGCGGCAACGACTTCTCCGGCATGTGCTTCATGGCCCTCGAGGGCGAACTCAGCGACAGCGAGCTGTACTCCGACTCGGATGAGGTACTCCCTTCTTATGACCAGCTAAATGATGCTTTTCTTAAGCTAGGTGAATTTCATGCTAGAGCTAGGTCTAGGTGTACCGAGTTAGAGAAGAAAGTAGATAGACTGTCACGGGAGATTACTTCACTTACATCTGCTCCCTCCCGTGACGACTGTGATACATGCTGTGCCTTGCTTGATGACATGGAGAAATTAAGGACCTCTCATGATAGTGTATCCTCCGAGCTTGATATTGTTAAGGTGGAGAATGTTAGTCTGCTTGCTGAGTTAGAGTTGAGTAGGATGGCTGTTACCCTACTTACTACTGATGAGACTACTTCTCCCACCTCATGTGAGGATAAGGACATTGCTGCTAGAGGACCTTATGCCATGCTCCTTGATCTGCCCGAGTCTTGTGAAAATTGCAATAACTTGAAGATGAACCTAAAACGGGCAGATCACAAGATTGCTGAATTGAGTGCTTCTTTACTTGAGCCTATTGATTCATGTTTGAATTGTCCAAAGTTAACTGCTGAACTTGAATCTGTCTCAAAACAGTTTCAAGAAATGATTAACAACAACAAGAAAATAGCTCAGTATGCGACTAAGGATCCTGTTAGCTCACCATGCATTAGTTGTGATAAACTAAAACTTGAACTCGTTGCTTTGAATGACAAATGTGTGAAGCTAACTAAGGACTTACTAGAGAAGCCACAATCTGGTTGTGATGTGATTGATGGTGTGGGGGAGAAGCCCCAGGGTAAGGATGAGACGCTTAGAGACGCGAACCAACCTGCTAGTAGTAGGACTGTCCCCTCAGAGTCGGCTGTGCGTGCACAAGCCATTCTTTCCTCTACTGTTGGTTCTTCTTCTGCTCCCTTACCTCCTGCTGTTCCCTCTTCCCCCTGCTCTTCTTGCACCTCTCTCTTTCGGGAGTGTCAGTACCTTATGAACACTCTCGAGAGATTTGTAGGCGGCAAGAAGAAGCTTAATCTTATTCTAGACCAGTCCAAGATTTGCAGATTTAATCAGGGTCTAGGATATGACTATTATGAGGATATGAGGAAGCATCCACCTGCTGTGCTCAGACCCATAGCACCAGGTGTGATCGAGACCGAGCCCAGGACCGAGAAAGTCCAATTTAAGTCAGCGGGCTATGTCCAGGGGATTTCTGACAGCAAGGTGATTGCACCTGCTGCTTCGGCCTCTCAGAAGGCGAAGCCTGACCGTGCTACTTCTACCTCTCAGAGGATGAAGTATCACTGCACCTTCTGTCAGAAGGATGGACACACGGTTGATCGATGCTTCAGGCGCGCCAAGATCGCGCGTAGAGACCGTGTTGAGTCTCCTAGGCGTATTCAGGGTCAGCCCCAGATCCTGAGTGCACCTAGGACCAGCATGAGGTCTAGGTTTACTGCTGTTGATGGGTTTGGGCAGCATCGAGGACTTGATTTTTCTGAGTCTTCTGTTTTTCGTCCTCATGCTGCTCCTGCTCATGACTTCCGCCATCCTGAGGGTACATCTCGTTTCCCCCATCGAGACAGTTACCCGCGGCGTGTTCAGCGTGTTGCCGGTGTTCCGACTCGCTCTCCCGTAGCAGTCGGACCCCGCAACAGCTTCAGGTCTGCTCACAGACCTTCTGCTGTGAGTGACAGAGAGCGTAGGGTAGATAGAGGTCAGTCGTGCTTGACTACTTCATCTGCTCGACGTGTTGTTCAGTATTGGGTGCCAAAATCACTCTTGATTTACCCCAGTACTGAGACTTTACTCTCTGTTTGACTCAGGTTCGCCGGGCAGGGAAGGGAAAGGTTTGGCTTGTAGACTCCGGGTGTTCACGACACATGACCGGAGACTCCCGTTGGTTTTCTTCCCTTGCCCGCGCTCCAGGTGATGAGACGATCACCTTCGGAGACGCTTCATCTGGACGTGTCATCGCCAAAGGTACTGTGCATGTTAATGCTTCTTTTATTCTTAAGGATGTTGCCTTGGTTAGTAAGCTGCAGTACAATTTGCTTTCCGTTTCTCAGCTTACCGATGACGGTTTCGAGGTGAGTTTCAAGAAAAATGCTTGTAAAATTCTTGATTCTTCGGGTAGTCTGGTCTGCGGGATTTCTCGTTATGGGAGGATCTTTCGTGCTGATTTTTCTGAGTCTTCTGGTGATCCTCTCAGGTGTTTAGTTGCTTCAGAGTCCCGCGACCTCTCTTTCTGGCATAGGAGACTTGGTCATATTGGATTTGACCATTTGACCCGAGTTAGCGGCCACGATCTCATTCGTGGTCTGCCTAAACTCAAGATGGTCAAAGATCTTGTTTGCTCTCCATGCCGGCACGGCAAGATGGTTGCCGCTTCTCATCCTCCGGTCACAGTTACTATGACCGATGCACCGGGACAGCTGCTCCACATGGACACAGTTGGACCAGCTCGAGTGCAGTCAGCAGGGGGGAAGTGGTATGTTCTTGTTGTGGTCGATGACTTCTCGAGGTATTCTTGGGTGTTTTTCTTAGCCTCGAAGGATGAGACGTTTTCGCATTTCCGAGGTCTTTTCAGTAGGCTTTCTGTTGAGCTCCCAGGTGCCTTACGAGCGATCCGCAGTGACAATGGCACGGAGTTCAAGAATTCCTACTTTGAGAGTTTCTGTGGTGAGACAGGTGTAGAGCATCAGTTCTCTTCTCCGCACGTCCCACAGCAGAATGGCGTCGTGGAGAGGAAGAACCGTACCTTGGTCGAGATGGCCAGGACGATGCTCGATGAGTACTCTACACCTAGGAAGTTTTGGGCTGAGGCTATTGCGACCGCGTGCCATGTTTCGAATCGAGTTTTTCTTCGGGCACACTTGCACCGCACTTCTTATGAGTTGAGATACGGGCGAAAGCCCAGCGTCTCTCATTTTCGTGTGTTTGGTTGCAAGTGCTTTATTCTGAAGTCCGGGAACCTAGATAAGTTCGAGTCACGTTCTTGTGATGGGATCTTTCTAGGTTACTCGCCTTCTTCGCGGGCTTATAGGGTCTGGAACTGCGAGTCTAGTAAAATGGTAGAGACCTGTGAGGTGACCTTTGACGAGGCCAGTCCGGGGACTAGGCCTGATATCTCAGGTTCTTTAGAGCAGTCGGAGACCATCTTCGTGGATGACGAGGACGATGGAGATGAGGGTTGTCTACCCGATCCAGTCCCTTATCCACCCCTTGAGGTGCCGTCTTCTACCGCACCTCCAGGTGATCAGCCCATGCCTTCTGCTTCCTCTGGAGCTAGTGGCTCTGTTCCTACCTCGTCAGCTCACGAGGTAGAGGCCACTTCTTCATCTCATCCTGGACCTCCCCGACATATCCAGAAAAGGCATCCTTCTGAGCAGATGATTGGAGACCTGTTCGAGCGTGTTACTCGCTCAAAATCTGGCTTATCTCAATTCTGTCTTCACTCTGCTTTCATTGCCTCCTTTGAGCCCAAGGATATTTCTCATGCTCTTTCCGATGAGTCTTGGGTCAATGCCATGCATGAGGAGTTAGAAAATTTCGAGAGGAACAAGGTCTGGTCGCTTGTCGAGCCCCCGCGAGGTCACAATATTATTGGGACTAAGTGGGTGTTCAAGAACAAGCAGAGCGAGGATGGAGTGGTTATTCGAAACAAGGCTAGACTGGTAGCTCAGGGGTTTTCCCAGGTTGAGGGCCTAGACTTCGAGGAGACCTTTGCCCCTGTAGCTCGACTTGAGGCCATTAGAATCCTGCTTGCCTTTGCAGCTTCTAAGGGTTTCAAGCTCTACCAGATGGATGTCAAGAGTGCCTTCCTTAATGGAGTCATTGAGGAAGAAGTTTACGTCAGACAGCCTCCAGGTTTCGAGAACCCCAAATACCCACACCATGTCTTCAAGCTTTCCAAAGCGTTGTATGGACTTAAGCAGGCCCCCAGAGCTTGGTATGAGAGGTTTAAGTCCTACTTGTTGAGTCATGGGTTTGACATGGGTAAAGTAGACAAGACCTTGTTCGTCCGCCGTCATGGTAATGACCTTCTGCTCGTCCAAATCTATGTCGATGACATCATCTTTGGCGGCTCTTCCCATGCTCTGGTTTCACAGTTCTCGGATGTCATGAGCACCGAGTTTGAGATGAGCATGATGAGTGAGTTGACATTCTTTCTTGGCTTCCAAATCAAGCAGACTCGGGAGGGTACTTTCTTGCATCAAGGCAAGTACACTCGTGACCTCCTGAAACGCTTCGACATGAGCGATGGTAAGCCTGTGTCGACTCCCATGGCTTCTACAGCCTATCTTGACCCAGATGAGGATGGCGAGCCAGTTGATCAGAAGGAGTATCGCAGCATGATTGGCTACCTCTTGTACCTCACTGCATCGAGACCAGACATACATTTTTCTGTGTGTCTGTGCGCTCGTTTTCAGGCTTCTCCTCGCGTTTCTCACCGCCAGGCGGTGAAGCGCATCTTTCGGTACCTGCGAGCTACCATTGACTATGGTATCTGGTACTCTTCATCATCCTGTCTTTCCTTGAGAGCTTTCTCGGATGCAGACTTCGCTGGCTGTAGGATAGATAGGAAGAGCACTTCTGGCACCTGCCAATTTATTGGCACTTCTCTTGTTTCCTGGTCTTCAAGGAAGCAATCCGGTGTTGCACAGTCCACCACAGAGGCCGAGTACGTAGCTGCCGCCAGTTGCTGCAGCCAGGTGCTTTGGATGGTCTCGACCCTGCGAGACTTTGGGTTAGTTATCGACAGTGTTCCACTCTTTTGTGATAACACTTCTGCGATTAACATTGCTAGGAACCCAGTACAGCACTCCCGGACCAAGCACATTGACATTCGCTTCCATTTCCTTAGAGACCATGTAGAGAAGGGCGATATAGTGCTCCAGTTTGTGGAGAGTGACCACCAGTTGGCTGACATCTTCACCAAGCCATTGGATAGTTCGAGGTTTTCAGCTCTGCGGGGAGAGCTTGGGGTGGTTTGTCCTTATGGACTGTAGTGAGGGGGAGCTTTGGGCTTTACTGCTTTACTATATTAATTATGCTCTTACTCCTTGTTGTTGCATTGCATTTTTGGTGCATTGGGATTAGTCCTCCTAGCATAGATTAGAGTGCTTCTCTTGTCTAGTTGCTTAGACTTCTGCTCTTATCTTGTGCTTCCAGGTTGCTTCTTATTAACTGTTTCTTATCTCACTAGATTGAGCTCACTCACTTCTTGTAGGTTCTAGCGAGGGTCGGGCCACCCTCGGGTAGACAGGGTACGTGTTTGCTCTCTAGCGTGTGTTTTACGGTCAGCTAATAGTCCTGGAGTCATATGGGGTAGATGAGAGTCAGTCTGAGCCATAGTTGTCTCAATATCTTATCTATGCTTTAAGGACTACCCGTTTGCTGTTTTCTTTGCCAGCTTCTCGATTCGTATTGCTTTGGTTCAGGGGAAGTTCATTAGGGAGCTTCTGGAGCTTAAACTTGACATAACTTAACTTGAACTTAAAGTTGTATCTCTTGTTGAGGGGGAGCTGGATTTTCTTGCATCTCGCATTGTAAAATAACTACATTGAGCCCTGAATATTATCCTATTTTGACACGTTTTCAATGCTGTACACCTTGCCATGATTTGTGCTTTATATGCTAGATTGATCATGACTTCATATGTGTAGACTAGCTTTTACCATGATAAGTTAATTAAAATTGCCCAACTTGAAGTAAAACTTGTCATGTTAGCATTTGAGTTTGGTCTTTCTGGAGCTATCTCTTTATGATTCATGCCATGTCAACTAGGCTTAGCTGAGTGTTGAATCTTTTATTGAGCCTTAGATTGAGCTATTTTAGTCTCTTGATGTAGCATGAGGTAGCACACAAAAAAAAAGATCTCTTTTGTGCGAAAAAACTGATTTCACCAATTCTTTCTCATGAGACGGCTTGCCATTGCACTAGGCATGAACTCAGGGGGAGTTTTGGATGACCTAGACTATCTTCTTAAGCTTCTCGCTTAGAGTAGTCGCATAAGGCTTGAAATCTAGCACACAAAAAAAAATCTCTTTTGTGCGAAAAAACTGATTTCACCAATTCTTTCTCATGAGACGGCTTGCCATTGCACTAGGCATGAACTCAGGGGAGTTTTGGATGACCTAGACTATCTTCTTAAGCTTATTGCTTGGAGTAGTCGCATAAGGCTTGAGATCTAGCACATCAACAAATTTTGGGTTAGAAACGACCATGAGCTTTAAAAAAAAAGAGAATGTCTTATGTGCTCAATTTGCTTAAGCTACAAAAAGAACCAAGTACTTGCGCCAATGTTTCATTCTTGAGCATAGCACTCTAGTTGGTCTCAATATTAGCTTCTTGGTTCCGCTTAGCTTACTTGACATGGCCGGCATCATCCTTGGATATCTCTAGTTAGACTTTACTTCTTGATGACTTGACATTCTCACTTAATGTACTATATTTCAGATTGTCATCTATGTGTTCTAGCTAGCTTATACATGTCATGTCATGATCTAGATAGCTTCTTATAGAGTTATGGCTTGGTGTATCTCATTATGGTCATTATGGATAATTCTCATGGCTCAAAATGCTTAGAAATAATCAAACTTCAGCCATATTTCATCCATCCTTGTGATCATATTTTCGCCTTTGCATTCTTGATGTGTTTATTGCCAAAAGGGGGAGAATAGAGTAGAAAAAGTCTTTTGGGAACACTTTAGAGCTTTGGAGATCAATTTGCTCTTTCAGCTGTTGCTCTAGTGGTTCCTTCTGTCGACATGGTCATTAGCTTCATTTTCCTGTCTTTGGACCATGTTGGATTCTTCAAACTCAAACTCAACTTTGCGCTTTTTCGAGTTTGTCAATATACTCATCAAGGGGGAGATTGATGAACCATGTGGAGGTGACCACATGTGAGTGATGAGTAATTGACAGTTGTTTAGGTCAGTCGAGTTTGGTTTGGGTGGTTCGGACCCTGACGTTGCGTGGTGCAACGGGCTCGGTCGGACTGTGGTCAAACTTGGTCATATGGGATTAGGACGCTGATTCTTTGATTTGACAGGTTTGGACTTCGTCATGGTAAGTATGATGTTGATTATGCTTTCATGTATCGAGCGGTGCTATTTGACGTGTTTTCTTGTCTGTGTGACTGCAGGACATCGGGTGGAGTCGTGGCGAGACATGTGGACCGGACTAGGCGCAGGTGGCGCTGAGGTCAGAACGGTCGGGATGTGTCGAAGACGACGTAGACTCGAGGTGGTTGCGAGGCGTGCGAGGCAAGTAGCGCGGAAGCTTCCCGGAAGGTGCAGGAGGGGCGAATCGGGAAATTCGCGAGCCTGCACAAGCGGGAGCGGGCGCCGTTGGATTTAGCAGGCGTAACGGGGCGGAGACCCGTTAGCCAAGGCTATAAATAGGATTGAGGGGCTGCATGCCCACTTGAGCATTTGAGGAGAATTAGGGTTTGCTAGAGTCAAAAGAGGCTTTGAGAGTTTGTTTTGGCTTTAGGCTTTAGTGGGTGGAGTAGGCAGAGTTGTGTTCCCTCTGTACCACCTACGATGGTTTCTAGGTAGTGAGTTCTTCCTCCCTCCAAGCAAGCATGGGTGTGTTCTTGAGTTGGGAGAGTGAGGAAATGGATTGAGTGGAGAGTTTGTAATCTTTCCTTTGTATCAAGTCGGGGTATCGGGACTCCTCTCTATTCCATGTGAATCAATGAATGAAATCTGAAGTTCTGTCTCGTGCTCCTCTCTGTTCTTCGTTTCTCTTTTGGTGAATTTATTGAGATTTTGATTTTCGAGTTCTTGCTTGTTGGAGAGTGCCAAAATGGGTTGCTATGACATGGGAGATGCTCAAAAACCATTTGGCTAGTTGATCCAAAGAGCAAACCAAGTTTAATCTCGAATTTCCTCATTTGAGTTCCTCTGTTCTTGCTTTTGAGTTTCTAGGATTTTGTCCAGATCTTGATTTTCTTGAGGAGATGGCTTGATTTTTGGTCTGTGGAGCTCTTTTGTTATTTCTATCATAACTGCAAAAGCTCATGATCAAAGAATCTCTAGTTGTGAAGTGATTTGGATTCTGTGCCTCTCTCTGTTCAAGTTCTAGTATTTCTAGGGTTTTGATGGTTCTCGGTTTTCCCTTCATAAGACGACCTGATTTTTGGTATGAGAAGTCCCCTGGGTATTGCTAACATAACTGCAAACTCTCATGACCAAAGACTCAAGGATTGAGTGGGAATTTGATTTTTGTTGGAAGCCTTTGGTAGTTTTCAGTTCTTGTGTTATTTCTAGGGTTTTGAGTTAATTCTTGATTCCCTTCTTGGTTTGGCTTGATTTCTGATCTGGGAAGACTTTGTCCTATTGCCAACATATGTACAAAGCCTCTTGCCAAATGGATGAAGGAATTGTTGGGAATTAGAGATTTCTGGATTGCTCTCTGTAATGTTCAGGCTTTTGTCAAGTCTCTGAAATTCTTGCTCAAAAGTTGGTATCCTCAGCTCCAGAAGTGCCTAATTCTATTTAGTTTATATTCATGCACTTCTGAGTTGAAGAGGAAAAGGAATCATCTCAAATCCCATTGCTTTTGGTCAAGTCTCTGAATGTTCATGCTGTTTTCGGCTAACAGAATGCTTCGTGCTTCCTTCATGCACTAAAGACGATTGGAATTTTTTGTCCTGTAGTGCTTGTGTGTTGGCTTCTTTTATTCCTTTTCTGTTCTTCAACATTTTTGCATGCAGATCAAACAGCGATATTTTCAGTTGAAATTTTTTCTGGATGATCTCTGATTTATGGTGAATTTTTTGGTGTCGCTTGCGTTCCAAATTTCAGAGAAATTTTTTTTAAGTTTTCTGTGAGTGGCGTTGTTTTGCATCTGGTGAGAAATCAGTGTTCGATTTCTCGGGGGCGTTTTTAAGCGAGCGACATTCACCCCCCTCTGTCGCCATTTCGGTCCTACAAAAATAAAATACGATAATTCATCATGGTAATTGGTATGCACATAGTATACAAGTCTGACGCTAACGTTCTGGTTTTGACTACTTTGCATTCTGAAATGCCTGTATTCACCTAAAGCTTTTGCTGGAGTCATAACAGTAGTACCGTACCGCATGAAGTAGTGTTTCTTGTTCTTCTTCTTTGTCGTCGTCTTCTTCTTCTGTTGTGTTGCTGTGTTTTGGATGTTGCTTGTTTTAAAGGTTAAGTTCTTTTCGACTTTTAGCTGGCTTATCCTTGTACTATAGAGTTTGGGTGTTTTTGCAGGACATATAAGTGACGATAACTATCCATTAGTTACAGTGTAACATCCCATTTTTTGGAGCTCAAAGTGCTTGAATAAAATTCAATTTGAAATTCAAACCAGAGTTCAAACTCTTTTCAAATTTCAAACTCAATGTAATTCAGGCCAAATTCAAATTTAATTTGAATTTTTCCAAAGAACCTGAGGCCCAAATCTTGGTTGGGCCGAGGCCCAGCACGTTCTTCTTTCTCCCCTGGCCTTGGCTTGGCCCACGTCGGCCCATGCCACCCTCCCCATGCCATGCACGCACAGGCCACACCCTGTGTGAGTTTCACCCGTGCCGTGCGCGCCCCCGCCACATGCCCGACAGTGCCACCTCTTGCTTCTGTGCCGCAATAGTGCGCCACCCCTCTTCCTTGTGCTCCATCAATGCATGCCAACCTCGCACCGACATCACCATGCCCGAACCCCCCTCTCTCCACCCTCCCCTCCGCACCACGCATGCTTGTAACTGTCGTGCAAGCGCCGCATTTGCCCCACGTGCCCAAGCCTTGCACACACCCGTTGCGCCATCATCTCCTCACCTTAACTCCTGTGGTACGTGCCAGCCTCGCCTTGCTTTGCGTTGTGCCGTGCGCTAAGCGCCACCACCGTCGGTTCTCTCTAGCCTTAACACTGCTCCCAACGGCCACTTCTTCCCCATGGGTATAAAGCCCCTGAGCCACCTCCCCTTGCCCCCAATTAGAGATGGCAACGGGTAAATACCCATCGGGTATTGCCATTCCATACCCGTACCCGCTAGGTGTAAATTTACCCGTCGGGTTACCCGTATCCACACGCGGGTAGGAAAATTTACCCATACCCGTACCCGCACGGGTATTACTACCCGACGGGTAACCCGTACCCGCAAGCATACCCGGTTCAACACATAAGAATATCATCAATTTAGACATTCATTAATCATACATGCCAAGCACAAAAGCGTCTAATGATCAAAATTAGTACATCACATAAACATACTTGACATGACCATATCAACATATGACAAACAAATAAACAATCAACAACAAGTAGATAATAAAATTAACATTTGAGTAGGATGTCTAGTTGTCTAATGCGGGTATTCATTACCCGCGGGTAGGCGGGTATGGATAGTATATTCCCACACTCGCACCCGCCTACCCGGCGGGTAGAGGATTTCGCCCAATAATGTACCCATGGGTACATAAAATTTTCCATACCCGTCTCTTTATCGGGTAAAACCCGTCGGGTATTCGGGTATCGGATACCCATTGCCATCTCTACCCCCAATTCCATCCTCGCCACTCCAATTGCCTCGGAACGCCTCCACCCTCCTTCAACTTCGATTGAATGCCTACCATCAAAGCTATGGTAGATTTGCCTTGCCTCCGTCCAATTTGATGCCATCCCAAGCAACGCGGACTTTGGTCACCCTCACTGCTGGCCACCCCGTTCACCAATTTGGGCCACGCCGCCGTGCCTCTAGGTGCGGTTTAGCGTGGGCAGCCTATTTTTGCCCTCCTCGCTGGCTGATGTGGCTCCTCTCACCGGTGACGATCTTGGCTCTTCTCAGAAGGATTGAAGATGGCAATGTAGCGTGTAGGTTAAGTTTAAACCATGTAAATAGTTTAATTAATGATCATAGTTAGCGTTAGTTAATCCTCGTTGACATGCGGGCCCCTCTCATTAAGTTAAGCTATTAACTCTATGACATGTGGACCTTCATCAATTTCAAAACCCTATTTAAACTGATCATTTGTGAAGAGCCACTAACAAGTGAGCTCCATTTCACTAGGTTGAACAATGGTTGGTCCCACATGTCAACACCCCAAGCCATTTCCTTTAAAAAAATATTTCAAAATTAAATCAAAACCAGTGGGCCCACCTATTAATCTTTGAAACCTTTTCTAATTAACAAACAATACAAAAATGAAATTAATTTGACCCCACCAGTCAGTGATAGAGTACTCTCTCTCCTCTGTTTATTTTTGAATTTAATCTGAATTTAAACTTTGAAGAGCCCATTCTCACTTATTTTAACTCTAAATTTAAAGAAAATTATTTCTAAATTTAATATCTATCTAATGGTAGTGGAATCTTCCAATTTGGAGTTCATTTGAATTTTCATTTGGATTTATTTGTTTTGCTTGCGTGTTTATTTACTTTCCAATGCGATCATTCAAATAGAGTACGAGGACATGCAAGAACCGCAATTCGATCCAAGTCAAGATTTTCAAAACCAACTTACTTGTGAGCCAGGCAAATCAATGCTTTGATCATGTTCAACCCACATTTTACGTAAATTTATATTCATTTAATTTATCAAATTGCATGCTATTAATATTTATTATGCAGATATATGTTCAATTTAAGGTTATAGATACATGCCTTTTCAACATTGTATTACTATTACCCCATCCTTTGGACACTTGAATCACAAAATTCTTCTCACCTTAGAAACTTAATGGTAACCCTACAAGCCATAAGTTGTGCTTAAGCATCATGCTTAATCTTGCTTAAGTACTAGGGCATTAAATTGCCCTCTGATCATTTTTTAACCATGAAACTAGTTTTGGGCAGTCATTGGAGGGAAATGACTGGTATGTTGAGATACTTAGTTTTATGCTTCTCAAAACCCTTAAAATTATTGCTACTCATCTAGGTGGATTGTAAGAAGGTTGGGGCCAATGTAGCATGAGAAATTATGGTTTGTGGTTGCACCACCCAGATTACTCTAAGGACTGAATCATATGATGACCTCTCAATATAAAATGGTACAACTTGGCTAAATAATTTATATCCACCAGCCATGAGTCATGTCGCTGGTTTTGAGCCACCGTGGATACGAGTCATATCGTTGGATTTAAGCTGTCATGTGGTGCAAGAAGGGGTCTTGGTCTGGCGGACATAACCTCACTAAGATAAAACCTTAGCGGGTGTAACTTACACTTGGTGATAAATTGTAAAGGTTTTGTGGTGATCTTCTTGATTCACATGTACAAAAAAATATGTGAAACATAACAAATCAATTATCTCTTGTGCGTAAAGTGTACAGTCTCTGCAGAATGTAAACTATTAAAATAGTCGTGCCCACAGTAAAGTGTGGGCATGGGAACTTAGTATCAGTGTCTAAAACTTAGTAGGTGGGATGGAAACTCGTCAGGTGTATGTGACCCTAATTTTGGTTTGCCCTGTGTGAATGTAACCCAGTGATGATAATGGGTTGATGTAACCCTAGTAACAAAAATAAGTATATGGTGGATGAAACCATGTAACGAGCGAATGGAATCTGCACCATTATAATATATTACACACTTTTATTTTCTTTAATAAAAACATGGTTTGGTTAAAATGCTAAGCCATATGAATTTCTAATTATTGTTGTTTTCAAATAATACCTTTAGTAAATAAAAGAACCCGAGCCTACGTTTGCTGAACCTTGTATGTATACTACTGCATTTTGTTCGTTGGCTCACGGAGCATGGTTAGTTGTGCTCATCCTAGCTCACTCAATCCCTCAGAACCTATGGACCAAGGACACTATGTGTACTACAATGCCCTAGAAGCTGATGGAGAAGAAAATAGAGGAGTTAGGACAATCTTTGTTTAGGTCTTACCCAAGTTATATTGACTAAGTTGGTGTTTGCATGCACCAATATTATCCAGGTTCTTGGTTAATATCGATCGCATATGTTCTACACCAGTTAGTTACCTGTGGTGAGATGTGTCTTCCCCTTTTGCTATTGCTTCCACTTTTGCTTTATGTAATGTATTTATTTGGCCTGATCAGCCCTATTGTTAACTTGACCTGATGCGGTCTATTTAAACTCTAATTTGTAATATTAATGAATGGTATGGTTTACATCATGTATGAAATGATTCAGTAATGTATATGTGCACACTATCTACTGATCCAAAGAATAGTGAAGTGGATAAATCTGGGTCTAATAGAGCTGGTATCAGTGCATACAACTGTAGGTTAAGAAGCCTTAGTTAGACTAGTCATACCTAAGGACGAGTCTTATTTCCAAAAGCTAAGAAAAACTTTGAAAAAATATAGTGTATTACTGCTTTTACACATCACTCTTAGTGTTAGACCCGAATTTTGTAATCCAGAATCTTCCGTGATTCCACTGCACTATTTTCTATATTAATAGATAGTGCTCACAGATACATTACTAAATATCAAACTACATATCATGCGGAAGGGTAATATAATAATAGACTTACTCAAGGGCTGATCAATCCAAAATCAATAAACAACAGCAGTGGAAATGGTACACAAAAGTGGGACCCTCAGGACATGCCCACAGGCAGCCAACTAGGGATCGCGGCCTAGTTCTTGGCCTCTTCATCTTCTTTAACATCATGACCAGGTGTGTTGCCAGAGCGTAGTAATCTGACTCCTGATTCTGGATTAATTGAGTGAGTAAGGGTGAGCACAAACCACTGTGCTCTATGAACCAACAGATAGTATGCAATTAGATAGATGCATTGCTTGTTAAAGGAAGGCTCGAGCTATTTTATTTGCTAAATGCCTTGAAAATTTGCCATAATTATAAATTCCTAAGACTTAACAGATTTAACTAAAATAGATTTTCTAAATGTTTGAAAGAATGCAATAATAATAGCGATTCAGATTCCATCCACCGTTACATATTTTCTGCATCTCATGCTAGTTTTTTCAGCGTATATCTGCTTAATACCTTCATTGGGGCAATACCTAGGACAACACAAATCTGGGCATCCCATGCCAACCATTTTCCAATCTCACCCAAAAAGTTTTTGAAATAAAACTATATCCATGTTAAGTTCCCATGTTCGCCCTTGATCGTAGGTATGGCTATTCGAATAGTTTTTACTCTATAGAGTTTGTACACTTTACCCATAAGAGATGATCAGCTCGTTGCTCCACATGATTCCTTAGTTATGCGGATCAGTAGACCATCACAGTAACTTTACAAAATACCTCACTCCTTCAGTCATCTCACCCATATGGGCTTCTCCCACTTGCGGTGGGTCCTATAAGTTGTGCGGATGTTCTACCCCCAGCGATTAGCCCAGCTAGACTACCCACATCGGCTAGCTCACCGCGGCAAACTTCACCCTCAACAAGTGTCTTATTCAAGCCGTCACGAAGTCAGCCACTTGCACTACCCCTCTCCCCTACCAATAAGATGACTTTCAGGGTCCAGTAAATCTACTAAGTCAAGTTGTAATTTACAAACTTGTGGTTGTAGTTGTTTTACATAGGAGGCCATGACAAGATTTAGTTCTTATGATTATCTAGGTGGTTCTAAGACTAACCACGCTCTCGTGCACCAGCTTTCCCATACCATCTGCCCAAATATTTAAGTAAGTTGAGGTTTTTAGAAGCATAAAATAACCATGTCAAAATATACCAGCCATTTTCCACCCATGACTTCCCAAATCAGTTTTATCATGATTGAAAGTGACATTTGGGGCATTTTGGTGCTTCGAGTATCTAAGCAGTACTAAACATGGCGTGTAATTATAGACTTATTTTTGAAAGTTTACCATTATAATTTTGCTAGGGTGACAAGGCTCGAAAGCTCAAATGTTCCAAGGGAATGTAGTCGGTATCATACCCACAAGATAAATAATAGACATCTAACTAGAATCTTAAAATAATCATAGATTTGCATATAAAATAATGGCATGCAATTTGATAATTTAAACAAAAATAGATTGCATAAAATGTAGGTTCAACATGATCAAAGTATTGACTCGCTTTGCACGGTTTATCGCGGTCCTAAACTCACTTAAAGCTTTCTCATTCGATGGTCTTGTGCTCCTGGTCTTCATCTTCATCTGGATCTTGGTCTCATTCGATCCATTGATTCTTCAGGACTCCAATTTTCAATTACGCGCTAAACAACTAAATCCAAATAAATGCAAATAACTCAAAAGTCTAAATAAATCCAATTGAACTTGATCAGGTTTTATTATGACAAAATTGGTGATCTGAGGCAGAGTTTATTGGGTGTGGAATATGGACAAAAGTCAAAGAGCTTTGAGCAGAGTGGGGGACGACAGAGGAATAGTCTACTAAGAAGGATGTCAATGATGACTCATGATAAAGGAATATTCACGGGAAGATTTCGCTTCAGACTTGAAGATAGCCAGACATAGCTGATGGTAGAATACCCTGACTTGATCTATCATTTAGTAACTCTTTTTATTATTTTTATATTTATTAAGGAAGTTCTATGAGTCAGGTTAGACCTACGGATAGTTGTATGAGTTTAGTTTATTAAATTAATCTTTAAAGATTGTATTCCAGGCAACTTAAGCTGTGGTGTTTTATGGGATTCTATTTACCAATTATTCGAATTATTCACCAAATGATTAGTTCAATAATTCGTTGAAGCACGGGAGTATTTAATTATCTAATTATTGTTTAATAGTTAATTTTAGTATATTCTTATTAACAACTAATCCACGACTATCGGTCATAATATTACATTGCTCTCAGATTATACATTGGCAAGATTATTCCGATGTCCGATGATCCAAGGCCATTATATTTTAATACCTAATTATGATCTTTTAATTGAAGACACTTTGGAATTAAATGCCATTGATATTTTATGTACTCTTAGTTATCACTTGGCAAAGTTTAATTTTGATTAGGATCTATTTGTGCGGGTCCTAGCTTTATGTACCTATATCATTATATTTCAAATATTATTATCGATTAAATCTACCTTTAAGATTTACTTAACAGCGGCATGGTAACAATAGGGTTTATATCTTTAGTAGGGCCTATAGCGAACATAAGCATTTCCAAAAATATTTCCTGGTGGGCTACTTATATATATCGTCTGCCTTTATCTACTATTTTTCAAGAGAGTCTCTAATTTAGGTGGACACTCTCTTGGTCGTTATTTACCCTCGGCACCATTGATTTTTATGTACATTCACACTTGGTTATATTTTATCATCACTTTTAGCTTTAAACATGTATTTGAGAGGTAAACACAAATTGTCCAAGTACCTAATATTCTTTGCAGATAAGGTTCAAATAATATATGGATACTCACGCAGAGTTGCATGCTAACATTATTCTTATTTAGATTTTGAGTTTGAATTGAGCATTACTGGCCTACGAATCATTTTTGAGATTTATATAATTATATGCCATGAAATATTTAATCTAAACTTTTAGTATTTTTCAGTTAAATACTAGTGAAATATTATTAAATTATTTCCCTTAACTATTTAGTTGCTAGTTGAAAAAGGGCCATATGATAACTAATATTTATTACCATTGCATGCTTAATCTTACCCTAAGTATTCTTATATAATACTTGATTAAAATTTGTTGACATGAAGTTAGTCAAGGCTAAACCTTCAAATATTTGCAATTTGTAGACACTTTCATTTCAATTCCATAGTTCAGTATTGCTCTTAACCTTATATTTATTTCACCCAGTATTATATTTTTAGCACACCTTAATTTAGATTTTCTCACATACAAATGACATAATATTACTAGTCAATTAATTAGCATTTATACTTGGGAATAATTCCCTATTATTAATTTGGATTGCACAAAGCTTAGAAAATCCCAAATAAACTTTCAAAAGAAATTCGAATGCCAACAACATACAATGAAAAGTTTTAAATCTTTCACAATTTTGGACTTCCAAAATTTGGGATGTTACACTTAGTTCCTGACTTACCTTTACTTTGCTTATGTTTTTACTCTATTACTGACTTTCTCTTGTTCAAAATTGTAGATGGCTGTATCATCTCACCAGAGCTCGTGGGACTTTTTCTCCCATGACAAGCATGATAGTGAGTTTGTGGACATCCTTCGCAAGCTTATGCAGTACCTGGGCTATCATCACCGACCCATCTTCAGGGGTCAAAAGACTCAGATCCTAGACTGCAAGTCTTGGATAATGGATGTTTTCCTCTTCGAGAGGAGAGGCGAGTTTGAGTCACACACCTTCGGGACCGAGCACCCCAGGAGCTCCTCTTCAGATGCTCTCTAGGACACAGCCCTTCTGGCCTCAGCTCACTTATACAAGATTTATGAGGTAGCTCTCCATACCTTTCTATTTCGCTTCTACCCATCTCTCTGAGAGGGTGAGCGCTACTGCAAGACGTACATCGCTACAAAGGACGACTCATTGCTGACACACCAGGTCCACCAAAGCTATAGGGGCCACTTACACCAATACCCTGGAGGAGATCACCTAGTTCTCCTCACCGCCAGTTATGCTCACTTTGACACCCTTCATGCTCAGCTTAATAGGTGCAAGAGGACCTTAGCTGCTGTGGAGGGCGATAGGATAGCTGCAGTCACTAAGCTTGCACGCATAGTGGTGGCAAGAGCTATCTATGCCCCAGCACCTCCTAGACCATCCATCGTCCCCAGCAACCCGGTGCCAACTCGACCTCTAGGACTCCGCATAAGGGTCACTACACGCAAGAGTGTGCGACGCCCCAATCCGCCAGTCATTATCGACATCAGAGATTCCAGTAGAGGATGCAGCCTCTCCTATTCTTGCTCTTGCTCCCAGTCGCCTACCTACAGCCGTAGTCGCTCCTGTTACTACTCTCCAGGCTACTGCACAACTTGTTGTGGCCATATCCTCATAGAGGAGTAGGCCAGTTTAGGTTTAGGTTAGCTAATAGTGCTTTCTAGGATAGTCTTTTAGATTAGAAGCATCTTTCCTTTTCCCCTTTGTATCAGTTGGGTAGATGTTGTGGTTTGTGTCTTAGTATAGTGTCATGGCTTAACATGGCCTATATGCTGTGTACTAGTAGTCATATAACACTTAACCCCTATTAATGCTACGCGGCTACCTTAGGTCGTATATTGTATTTCATCATTTCTCTTATTTGGTTGGTTTTTTGTTGTGCTCTTAGAGCGCTAGTGAACCCTTATATATTTAGTTATTAGTCCTAAATCAGGTTGTTATCTCAAATGGCCCCTAAGAGAGCCGTTACTCAAGAATGTGGTGTCATTACCCGTCAAGCCGCAAATACCATAGGCAAATGAAGAGGCTGTGACCGTGGACCAAATCTCCCTCCCCCTCCCCCCGCCAATTCACCAAACCATAGCTCTAGTAATGACTCAACAAACCTAGATTCTTTAAACTATGCTCATAGGTCAGCAGGCAGGAGTAGCTAGTTGTAACTCTAAGCTGGCAGATTTCTTGAGAACTAGACCTTTGACGTTCTCTTCTGCCAAAGAACCCTTAGAGGCAAAAGACTAGCACAATGTGTAGAGGAAGACAAAGTGGACTTCACCACCCATCAACTTAAGGGAACCGTTGTAGCTTGGTATGAGGACTACCTAGCCACTTGCAGAGGAGAAAATCTAATAGTTGACAAGGTATCCAAAGAAGAAGAAGCAGCTGAAGCTGAAGGGCAGCAAGAACAAACAAAAGGAGCTGAAGGGAAAGCAAATGTTGAAGAGCAAGCAGAAGAAGTAACTAAACCTGCAAGGCAAGCTATCCCTTGGACTAAGTTCAAGGCTACCTTTAGAACCAACTTTGTGCCTGCTGGCATCCAGAGCATTGAAGTAGGAAAACATGTCAATCAATGAATACCAAACTTGGTTTAACCAATTAACTTGCTATGCTCTAGGAAATGTAGCAGATGAGGAAGAAAAGATTGATCTATTCTTAAAGGGTATGCATGAAGAGCTGAGAGATTAGTTAATTATTCACGACTTTCCTAGTTTCTACCACTTGGTCAACAAAACTGTCGTTCTAGAAAATGAGAGAAGGATGATGGAGGCAAGCTGCAAGTGCAAGATGGTAGCCCAGAGGCCATAAGGAAGTCATCCTTAGAGGCCAGCGTACCATAGAAATCCTTCCTACAAGCAAGTTACAGCCCCACCACATAAGGCTCCAGCTCTACGTCATAGTGGCAACGTATTTTGCACCCCTCGTCTCACAAGTCAACCCATTGCAACCAACCCAGCAACCAATCTCCATTGTTTTAGCTATGGAGAAAAAGGACATTTTGCCAACCATTGCCCAAACTACCAAGTTTCACCAGTGAAGTTTAACATGAGAACCACTCCAGCTCGAGGTCAAGCATCAATGCCTAGCAAGGGCTATTAGACCCAACAAGCATCCAGAGCAGCATCAACAACGAACTAGGGCCATGTGAACCATGTCATGGCAGAAGAAGCATAGGAAGCTACCAGAGTTCTGATGGATACATTTTCTGTTAAGTCAGTACCTATGCATGTTCTCTTCGATTCTAAAGCTTCTCATTTATTCATATCAGGGAAGTTTGTTAAAAGGATTAAGTTGTCAATCTATAAGTTGAAGAAAAATGTGGTACTTAGCTCACCCTGGGACCCTTAACTACTACATTAGTAAGTCCTAGGGTAGAAATTGACATGAAAGACTTCGGGTTCTTAGCAGACCTCATGGTGATATAATCTCAAACATTGGACATCATTCTAGGAATAGATTGGTTGGCTAGGTACCAATGAAAGATACACTGTATCAATACAAAGGTAGTGCTTACCAAGCACCCTTGATTAAAAATAAAGGTTAATGTAGACTATCCCTTTCATTGGGGTGGTGCAATCCATTACCTTAAAGATGTGCCTATAGAAGGAATGCTAGTAGTTCAAGATTACCCAAAATGTATTTCTAGAGGAATTGTCTAGCATGCCACCAAACAGAGACATAGAGTTTGTCATCAACCTAAAATCAGGGACCGTCCCCAATTACAAAGACCTTATAGGATGGCCGTCGATAAGCTTGAAGAGCTAAAGTAACAAATTGAGGAATTACAAGAGAAAGAATTTATCAGACTTGGCTCATCACCCCGGGATTCGCCAATACTTTTTGTGAAGAAAAAGGACAACACTACAAGAAAGTGTGTGGATTATAGAGCCCTTAATGATGTGACCATTAAGAATAAGTATCCTTTACTGTAAGATCGAGGAGGCCGACTAGAGGGGGTGAATAGTGGTTTCTAAATATTTCAATCAAATTCTATTTAAACTATTTGGCTAAAACCAATTTATAATACAGAAGCTCAAATCAATTTAGTTTAGCACAAATAAAGTCTAAATCAACTAGATTCAACTAAGTGCACTAAAAAACATAAGTCTATGTCAAAAGTTTGCAATACTAGAAAGACAGGTAATCAATTTAATTCTTTGAATGCAAATTTTTTGAATGTAAATTGAGCACAAGAAAACAAACCACAATTGATACGATTTCTTTTTACCATGATATTTGAAGACTTGTCGGTCTCCCCTAGTCCACGTTGAGGTTAGCCTAAGCGAATTAGACCGGCTCTACGAATTAAGCTGAAACACTACAATCCACTAGTAGTAGCTCTTTTCCGCTCCGGGTAGGTGAGCTCCAACCTTCACAATTTCGCTGAGTCTTCTCACAACCTTCTTTGAGAAGATCACCATGCACGACATCTCCAACATTGTCTAGATGTCGGCAAACTCTAAGAGTAATAATTCAAGCCCCTCACTTGACTCTCACCACATACATGAATACACAAGTTTAAATAGACACTAAGTCCAATTGTAGATGTAACACATGCACTCTAGATCACTCTCCTTGCTCATAAGGTGCAATACATGCACAATTGAGAGGAGAACATCACACTAGCTCAAGGGAATAGAAATGAGTCAGGTAACCACATCTCCAACCGGCCACAAGGGGTATTTATACCCTACATAAGAAAACTAGCCATTGGAACCAAATTCCTAAAAAATCAGGATTATCAGAAGTACCGGCGGCAAAAAACTAGCTGTTAGAAGCAAAGGACTAGTCGAATCCGGTAGTTCCGTTGTACAATTTTCAGTAGTTTTCATCATTGGAAGTATCGCCCACATGCAGAACTACTGCTCTTGTGGAGAGGAGAAGACCACCACACATGTGCCTCTATGGAAAAACGTACTACTACACAAGCCAGACGTTTTGCAAATTGGAAGTACCGCTCACACAGTACCGGTCATTCTGCAAATTGGAAGTATCACTCACACAAATTCGGTAGTACCGCTCACTGATTGGACTGCTCACACAGAGTTGGTCGAAAGTACCGAACATCGACTACACTGGTCCCTGACAACATTGGATGGTTCAACCACTCAGGTCTCTGACCACGTTGTCCGGTTCAACCACACAAACCTCTGACCATGCTGGTCTATGACAATATTGGTTTCGACCACTCAGGTCTCGACCAAGTCGACCATATCGACATTAGACCACATTAGTCTCTGATCACACAGATCTCCGACCACTATGTCGATCTTCGACCACATTGTCTTAATCACGCTAGTTTCGATCTCATAGATCTCAACCACGTCGATTTCGACCACGTCAGTTCGACCATATTGGTTTCGATCACATAGATCTTTGATGGTTCGACCATGTTGGTTTTGATCACACAGATCTTCGACTACGCTGGTTTTGACCACACAGATCTCGATCACGTCGATTTTGACAACGCTGGTTTTGATCACACAGATCTTTGACCATACAGGTCTTCGACCACCAACACACGTGATAGTTCGGTGATTACAACACCGGTAGTTCTGGTCAGCGGTAGTACCACAGGCTACACTACGGTAGTTTCGATTTCCCTGAGAAGTGTAGATACTTCAACAGATTTTGCAAAATATATTTACAAACAACAGTATCTTGCACACAAGAATCAAACATGATTCCCAACTGGTTACAAAACACATTTGTACACTTTTAGAATCATGACACAAGGATTATATATAAGCTTTAACTATTTGTAAAAATACATTTGCAAATGTAAGCCTCATATTACAAAGAATGAAAATATGGACTTCAAACACTTGCAAAATACATTCGCAATGTATATTACCATGTTACAAAGGTTCAACACATGAGCCACAACTATTTGCAAAACACATTCGCAAATACAAGCCTCATGCTAAGGAGAGCTAGAGCAAGTGTGGTTGAGCTATTAACATAGGATGATACTCAAGCTACTAGACATGACCTTTCTTAATAGTACGGCAACCTATACTGGCAATTCGATCTTCCAACCAAACTCCAAGACCGGTAAAAGATTAGAAACACATTTTTAGCCCTAATTAGCTATACCTTTGCCTTGAGTCATAGTCTTGGTATGCATCAACTCATGCTGCATCTATTACTTCAACTCTATCAACACATGATGGGTCTTTACTTGACATGATAATCAACATATGATCATTTCCTCTTAGACATGCATCAACTCATGATGTATCCACCACTTGACATGATGATTTTCAACATATGAAGTTATCTCAAATCTTCCTCATTTGTGGAATCTAACCTATTCATCTAACTCATGAAAAATGTTAGTCCGTAAAACAATTGCTATCAATTACCAAACTTCACTATTAACACATAATGGAGGAACTTGATTTTTCAGACTTCTCTTTTTCGTAATTCATTACAATCTCATCAAATAATGAGATAAATATAGTATTTCGAGTATACAACATGTACACAATAATTGTATACTCTAAGATGAGCTTTCAAAGCAAAACTTACTTATTCAGTTGTCATTAATCATCCAACCATTAACACATAATGGAGAAGTTAGATGACAACCCGATTGCAAATGAATATATATGAACTACACAAACTATACTAGTAAAGATCCTAAATATGTGTATTAAAGGAAATATGGATCAATACTTATGAAACATCAAAATATAGAGTGAACTCTCCCTAAATATGTGTATATAAGTATGTGTAATGAAGAGATATGCACATATTCATTTTGGACTATTTATGGAGTTCAATATATATTTTGGATCCAAGTAGTGCACTAATATATAAGGGTGTGATTTCGAATGCATATCTGTTTGATTTCACATTTTCATCTAAATGAGACTTCATCTAAATGAGACCAAGTAATATCACAATCAATAAACAAGGTTAGTCTCCCAAATGCATTTGTCATTATCACCAAAATCTCATAATATCATTTATCATTATCACCAAAATCAACTTAAATGGAGCTTAATCTTTCACTTACCCCGCATTGATGACTTGTTCAACCAGCTATTAGGGGCTATAGTGTTCTCCAAGATAGATCTAATGTTAGGATACCATCAACTCAAGATTAGGGCTGAGAATATCCCCAAAACAACATTTACCACCTGGTATAGTCTGTATGGGTTCACGATCATGTTGTTTGGCTTGACCAATACGCCAACCTACTTCATGAGCCTCATGAACAAAGTATTCATAGAATAATTTGATAAATTTGTAGTAGTATTTATTGATAACATCTTGATTTACTCCTAAACCACTAAAAAACATGTCGAACACCTGCGGTTGGTACTATAGAAGACAAAGGAGCACCAATTGTATGCCAAGTAAAATAAGTGTGAGTTTTGGCTTCATGAAATCATCTTTTTTGGGCATATCGTGTCCGCTGGAGGAGTAGCAATCGACATGAAATCATCTTTTTTGGGCATATCGTGTCCGCTGGAGAAGTAGCAATCGACCCAGTTAAAGTAGAGACTATTTTAGAATGGAAGCAACCCACCTCTGTGATGGAAGTGCATAGTTTTCTTGGATTGGCCGGATACTACAGATAGTTCATCGAAGGGTTTTCAAAGCTTTCCAGACCATTAACTCACCTACTCAAGAAAGAAAGAAAAAGTATGAATAGACAGAAGCTTGTGAGGAGACACTACACCATAGCATAGTATTAAGGGCAATAATATGCCAGGGAGAAATTGGATTTGTGGCAAAACATATGTCGGCAATATCCAAGAGATTAAGGGTCCTGTTATCTGCTAGAAATAATTGTTATCTAAAACAATTTATCCACGGGCAGTGATTTAACGTTAACTACAGTACAATATATATGTCCTAGAAAATGTCAATCATGTCTATTTGCCGAGACTACTAGCCATCCCTTTGGGAACCCACTCCCTTGGCGCGGCACGAAATCTCAGCGGCCCAAATATTGTGGCGCTAAGGCAGGCACCAAGCGAAAAAAAAGAGTGGGATGAACAGACTACATTGGGCCTGTTCTTTTTGGCTGAAGCTTATGTCTTTTGATTGCGGCTTGTGACTTTTAGGCTGTTTGTGCGAGAGATTACATAGTAACAGAAACTTACGTGCGATTTTTGCCGATATAAATGAAGTCGATACAATATATACTATAATTAACTAGTTAAAAGTTAATTACTATAAAAAAATTGAAAAATAACTTTTAGTAGCTGAAAAGAAGTGCACTATCCCAATCTCCCCCCAATCTCACACTTCCACCCCACCCCAATTCCCCCAAACACCAAATCTCTCGCAAATCTGCAGCTCCGACGTCCGCCCTCCGGCTCCCCCACCGCGTCGCTGCCCCTCTCAAACCCTCCTGGCCACCATGCTTCACCTCCGCCCTGACCGCCATGCTCCGCCTCCCCTAGACCACGCCGCAGTCCCGTGCTGTCCACACCACCCTCTCCCACTAAAACCCTCCTAGACCCTAAGCCGGGGGACTTCGCCGTCGGGGTCATGGTCTCCGGCACCGAGGCTCGCCTCAACGTCGCCGTCGGTGCTCCGCTCCTTCTCCGGGAGCCCTCTCCCCAAGCGGCCCGAGGTGGCCTGCTGCGTCAGGAGCGCCCTCCGCCGCTGTGCGCTCCAGGAACGGTAATGTGTGGTGCTGCTCTCAAAACACTCGTTGGCCCTGTAGTAGCTTTGGTTTTGAGCTCTGGATAGGCGCGCTGCTGCTCTGGCTTGGGAGCTCAAGCACCGGGAGAACATTGCTCCTTTGCGTGCTTCGCGTTAAAAGCCCGTAGCTCATTGCTGTATTTTTGGCTTAGAATCGCTTCCTTTCTACGGATTTAAGCTCGCTAAGTTTTAAATGTGACCCAATAACCGGGCGCACTTGCTTTTTTGAATGCTTTGTTACACTGTTGGGTTCATTCGTCCGAGGCATTGTGCAGTTTTGGTGCTCCCATCTCTGCTTTGGTTGCTATTTTGTCACAATTTAAGGATTTGCAAGTCGTTTGCAACAGCTAGATGTAGAAGCGTTGTTGCTCTTGTTGATGTGGTGTCATTTTGGGATAACATTTCATTCAGCGGAGGTCTACAAGAAGGATTGTGAGGCCCGACTTGGGCTGAGAGGCCGAAGAAAGGAGGAATAAATCCGAAGCAATGGAGGCTTGGGACTTTTCAACGGATGCTGTGCCCGATGGTATGATTTGTGGCCTTTTTTTGATAATTATTACTGTTGCTGTTTTGATTAGCCTTTCTTTTCGTGAAGTGTTTAGCAGAGCTTGATAAGTAAGTTAAGGTTTTCTTGTTTAAGACATCGAAGGTGATAATAAACTGTATCGTGACCTCAAATGCATTATTTTTTGATCCAGTTCCATTAGCTTGTTCATGTTTCACATGTCTCAGTATTCTCTAAGAGCGAGGAAGCTGTAAAAGTCATCAATTTGGTGACCGGTTCATAAAATCCACTGGTTTCTAGATAACATGTTCACCTGCATATGATATAAATAGATAGATGATTTTTTGGTGATCCATTGTATTTTAGATCTTGAGCTATCAGACAACAACTGATGAAGTATTACTTTCCTTCGGTTCACTGCTGCAAAGGGGGATCAACTTAGGAGCTGAGCCTCAGTGTCTTCATCCGAATGGATGGGTGAGTTTTTTTACATATATTTCACATTTTGAACTTTCGGTTAGAGTTGTTTCTTCATATATAAATATTGTAGGGTCTACCTGTCATCTGATGTTCGTTCTATGTTCTTTATTCAGTAAAAATGCAACATGGAATTGTTTTAGAGCGAATTGTGGTTGGAAACAGGGGCGGACCTGCCCTTCGGGCGAGCCCGGGCGGTCGCCCGAGCTCCCCGCCGGCCGGAACCCCCACCCCCCCTGCCGGCGGAATCACACGCCCCCCACCCCCGGCCGGTGCACATCTTGGCATCCGGAAGCACACAAGGCATCATAGCCCAAGTCCATTAGTCCAAGCAAGTGAGCAACACCCAAATACCCAATAAACACACGGCCCAAGTGCCCAACAAAGTAAGAGATATACTAGTGATGCACGGGGCAACACCAAGTCGAACTGTCGAAGAGTACAAGAAAAAAGCCAGCGCTAACCCTAGATCCCGGGCGGCAGAGGCGGAGGAAGGCGCGGCGGCGGCGCCCAGGCGGCCAGGCGGCGCCGCGGCGGCTGGGCGGAGACGCAGAGTTGTAGGAGGACGGCGCGGCGGCGCCCAGGCCCCAGGCGGAGCCGCGGAGGAGTCGGCGCCTCGGCGGGAGCCCGGGAGGCGGGAGGCGGTCGCCGGGGAGCGCGGGAGGCACGAGGCGGGGAGCCCGGTGGGAGGCGCGAGGCGGGGAGCCGGGGAACGGGTCGGCCGGTCGGGCGTCGCCGCGTCGGTGCCTCGGTCGCTCGGTGGACTGGACCGTCCGACCGTGGATTTGAGCCGGGGGATTTGAGATTGAGGAGCAGTCAGCCTGAGGCAGTGAGACTTTGAGCTTTTCCGCTTTTGAGGAGCAGAGGAGCTGAGGATTGCAGTTTCTATAGTTTCTATTTTATAAAGGTATAATAAATTCTATGTATTCTAGATTTTAGATTTGTGTATTTAAGTATTAGTTTTGATAGCTTGTAAAAATTTTATGTAGATTGTAGAATATGTAAACTAGCTTGTCAAAATGAGGGTACTTATATTTTTACCTCTCCAGAAACAATGATCTAAGGCTTGTTCAAATTCAAAATGAATAGAAAGGATTTGAATAGCTATTTTAACAAAGAGATATTCAAAGGACTTGATGGTGTGCTATATCGAGCGAGAGATATTCAAAGGACTAGATTGTAAAAAAAAAATCAAGAAACGATTTTAAGACATGAAAACTCGAAGAATGAAAATGCCTCGTTCTCCTAGACGTACTTAGTTATTTACTGGTATATTTTTTGTCTTCTTTTTTATTGCATCTTTTATATTCTATTATCATATTGTGACACTACTGATTTATCTATCTTTCACAATTGACAGGTTGTTTCTTTTACAACTCATTTACAATTGTGGATTAAGCTTCATTAGTGAGGTATTTTTCATTGTCCTTCCGTTATCCACATATGCTAACATGCGAATTGTAATTGTTGTTTCCATTTCGTATCACATACTTTTATTAGTGTGTTTGCAACATAGTTTGAACATGGATTGCTTTACTTTTGGGTACTACTGTTTATTTCACGCTTCCGATTTTAGCCTACCTAGTTTTTTCCTGGGTCTGTCACTGTGACTTCACCCTACCTACAATTTTTTTCTGGGTCCGCCACTGGTTGAAAAGGTTATGTCCAGGTGCGTTTACCAAACAAATGAAAGAAAACTAAAGGTAATAAACCATCTTGATATTAATACTCACTGTTCTCTCTGCAGCCTGACGCAGTTTTATCATTGTATGTTTAACATATGCCATTGGATTTTTTATATTGACATTTCCCGTGAAAATTTGTGGCAATCCATTTGATTCCTGGTTCTCTGTCTTGACTAGCTTGTTGTCTTTTTTGACATGGCAGGTTGAGGGTGAAATTCATAAGCTCTCCATGGAAGAAGCTGGTTATTGTAGTTGTGTCAGTGTTCCAGATGGTGCACCACCAAAAGTGTCCAACAAACTCCCAGATAAAGAGCAGGTTAGAACTATTTGTTCGCATTGCTGGAAGTTTTTGTTCCTAGAGATAGTTTATGCTTGCTTACCATTATTAGTACGGTTCCTCATTTAGTTCTGATCTGTAATTGCAACCTTAGTTAATGTGTGACCTAACATTTGCTTAAATTATCTGTGAAGCTAGGATAAGAAGTATCGATATCTGTGGAACTGCAAAGACTATCTTGACTCGGTGGGCATTTTTTATTTCATAATTAAATTATCTACAAACTCTGTTGTGTGATACATAGGTGTCACTTTACTGATTTTTTTTTCACAAGATTTAAAGCTGACTATCCAGTTTTACAGAAGGTAAGGACACTCTGCCAGGCCTATTTACTCAGTTTTTTTGGGTTTACTGAGCTTTAGACTGTATCTGTTTGCTATAATGGTACTTTATCCTATTGATAAGTGCTAATGTAGAACTGTGGATCATTTCGGTTGGTGATTTATGGCCATGTAGCTATGTGGTTTCGTGGTTTCATCACTTCTTTTCCCCTTCTCTGCATATATGCGGTAGCGGTCAAGCTTAGTTGTATATATATGTGCCGCCGCATCCCGTCGCCAGTACGGCAAATCTGGTTTGCTGCCTGCTCCTTTGCCTTCCTGAGACCCTCTATTCTTCCCGTTCAGCTATCTGGGTTAGTTTTGTTCGCTCCTCCCACCTGGGCAGCCCGTTCGACACATGAAGCCGCATCCGGTAGCCACATAGCTAATTCACTCTGCACACAGCAGAGCCCAACGATTGCTTCCACACATATACGCGTGTGCACGTCTTGGCTGCGTGCTCATGCAAGGGGGAAAAAATCGTGGCTTATACATCAAGACAACTTCATCGCCATGAAGACAACTACCTGACTCATGTTTTGAAGTTAGCATCAGTAGTGTACGCTCTAAAAATTTGACGGAATTACTTGATTGGAAATCACTGTGATATATACGCTGACCATAAGAGCCTCAAGTGATATATATGCTGACCATAGAGCCTCAAGTACATCTTTATCCAGTCGGATCTTAACCTACGGCAGAGAAGATGATTAGAGCTAATCAAGGATAATGATTTAGATGTCCATTACTATCCTAGGAAGGCTAATATAGTGGCCGATGCATTGAGTCGTAGTCCTACTGTAGCAATATCACGGCCCAAGAATTTCAACCTGAGTTCTACAAGGAGTTGGAAACACTCAATCTAGATATAGTGAAGCAAGGCACCATTGCTGCTATGGAAGCACACCCAACCTTGGAAAAGCATATCAAGGCCGCTTAAGAAGGACATCTTGGTGTCAATCCCCTAAATTGACTGAAGATCAATAAGGAATCCTATGGTACAGGAAATGTCTCTTTATTCCCCACTAGAAGGAACTCAGGGGGCTAATATTCAAAGAGGCCCATAGCTCAGTATATTCCCTGCAACCAAGGAGTACTAAGATGTATAAGGATATGACAATCCTATATTGGTGGTCTCGTATGAAGAGAGATATCGCCGAATATGTAGCTTATTGTGATGTATGCCAACGGATCAAGGCCAAGTATTAGAGACCCGTAGGTCTACTGCAACCACTACAAATCCCTTAGTGGAAGTGGGAGGAAGTTGGAATGGATTTCATCACCGGTCTGCCACAAAATAAGTTCGGATATTATTCTATCTAGGTCATAGTAGACAGATTGACAAAGGTCATCTATTTTATCCTTGTGAAGACCACCTACAAGGAAGACAGATTGGTTGAGTTGTACATGGCACGTATTGTGTGTTTACATAGAATACCTAAGAGAACAGTCTTAGATCAAGGTTCTCAATTCACCTCACACCTCTAGGCTAGTCTTCACGATGCCCTTGGAACTCACTTAGCCTTTAGCATGGCTTATTACCCTCAAATTGATGGGAAAATAGAAAGAGTGAACCAAATTCCATAAGACATGCTTCGGACTTGTGCTTTGGAATTTAATGCAGATTTGGAGAAATACTTACCTTATGTAGAATTCTCTTACAACGACAGTTATTAGTCCAATCTAAAGATGTCCTCATTCGAAATCCTTTATAATAGAAAGTGCAGAACCCCTCTACATTGGTGAAAAGCAGAAAATGGTTATATCTTTGGGCCAGATACACTTAAGAAGGTAGAAGAGAAAGTTCACTTGATCAGACACCGACTACAAGCTGCCCAATTCAGCTAGAAGAGCTATATGGACAATCATCATAGGGAGTTGACTTTTGAAGTTGGAGACCATGTCTATCTTAAGGTGTCATCTCTTCAAGGAATTCAGAGGCTTAAAGTTAAAGGCAAGCTCGCACCGAGGTGTATAGGCACATTCCCAATCACTACCAAGCATGGAGGAGTTGAAATCACCCTCAAGTCTGGCAGACGTCAACAACGTGTTCCACATCTCGCAACTGTTGGGACCAGATTTCCGAATCCGAACACTCTGTGTGTTACTGCACTAGTCTCAGATAAAGCTAGTGCACATAGTCAAACAGTGATAATTACATAACCAACAACGCTTTATTATAATAAAAGAGAGTACATGCCCTTTGGCCGTTTTATTACAATTGAGGTTATAAGACCTCTCAAACTAACAAAGCACAACAGAAGCAAAAAAAACTTTGACAATAACCCATCAATACGCCATAGGCAATTGATTGGGGAAGCGCAACCTAGTACTTCGGGAAGCCTTTGTTGAGTCCACACGTGAAGTAGTCGTAAGCTCTTTCTTGATCTTCATAACTCTCTGAGAGTTGTTTTGAGTGTAGTATGTGAGTACATAAAGTACTTCGCAAGTCTTGGGAAAAATGCAGTAGATGTAAGGCTTAACAAAGAGGGATAATATGGTTCTTTTACGCAAAGTAGCATTATGTTTCAAATACCATAATTAGATTCTCAAAAGCATCAATTTAACAAAGTAATTGCAATTACTGAAACTAAATAAAGTTTCTAGTGAAGGTTCCAACCATCAACACTAGTAAACAGTCTCTAACCGTCAAGATTCAAGACTACGAGTTTCATCCACCCGCACTGGCTCCATACGCCAGGACACACTCCCGAGAGTTCCATCCACTCCCAAGTTCCCAAAACTTTTACTTTCAAACCAAAACCAAAAGATCTACCATATGAAAGCGCACATCGCCCGCCCTTAATTGCGGGAATAGCTATTCGAATAGTTTTATACTCTGTAGAGGTTGTACAATTTTACCCATAAGAGATAAGTCATCTTAATAGCCAACATGCTTCCTTAGGCATGAGACCTAGATAATTTATCACAAAGTCTTTACCTCACACTGGTCTAGCTAGACACCACTCGCTGACGTTTTATCGCTAAAGGGTTAAATCCACCACAGTCAGAAGCTGTCTCTTGCGCCGTATGAGTACAGTAAATCCCTGCGCCTCACTGTGAGTCTAGTAAATCCCTGGCACCCACTTACCACTGGTGATATCTAAACTAAACCTTTGTGAGTTAGTCGTCTAGGTCGTACCTATATAGATTTGTGATTGTACGGTAGTGCTCAGTTTGGACAATCACAAGCGTTGGCCCTTAATTGACTAGAGTGGCACATTCACAATACAAGTTCTCGTGCTAAATCCGCACCAGCTAGATCTTACCATCCGCCTAAGTCTAAAACCAACTTTCATCATTTTATTTTATTTTATTTTATAAGTCAATGGCAACACCTATTGCCAAGCACTTAATAAAAGCAATTGTCTAGAGATTTGATAACATTATTCCCACCCATAAGGTTATAGTGACCGATAAGTTTGTCTAAGCAATTACTACTGTTCTAAAATTAACAAATATCATGATAATCTAAATACTGAGACAAGGAAAGCTTAGGGTACAAAGGTACATGGTTGTCAACTTCAAATAAGGATATAACAAATTTGGATTAGCTAATAATCTTATGACATAAATTAACATTTTATGTAACATAGCAATGTAATTAAATTTGAAATAATGAAAATGATTTTTCAAAACATAGGCACAAGATGATCAAAGGAAGCTTGCCTTTCTGCACGTTGTTTGGACTTTCTTGCTGTGGATCGGAAAACTCTTCGGTGACATCGGGTTCTACGCGCAAAACAAGAAACCCAAATAAATAAATAAACACAAAGTCATAAAATACAAAATATATATACTAGTAGGAGCTTTATGATTTTAGATGAATGTAGAAATTTGAATAGGTTTAAAAAGAGTTAGGATGAAGAAGTACAGGCTTCTAGAAGTGTTTGCCGTGGTCGGAGGTGTTGGATCTTCAGAGAGTGGTTGAAACTACTAAACAGTTGAAAGACTATGATAGCGGTCGATAGTCGAAAGTTAAATGTGGTTGAACGGCTTTGCGTGGTCTCAGCCATCGAGTGGTTGAGAAAACTTACTAGCTGGTCGGAAGCGACTGTAGTCAAAAACGACTACGGTTGAAATGATCGGAGGGTCTGGAGAGGTTGGAGAGATTGAATAGTTCGGAGTAGTCGAAGGAATGGGATAGTGCGGAGTGGTCGAATGAATTGATCGGTTTGAAGCGATCGAAGGAATCGATCGGCTTGGGTGGTCGAATAGTTGTGATCGGATGGCTGAATGTGGTTGAAAATTTAGACGTGGTCGGTGGTCGAAGCGGTTGTGAGTGGTCGATGGTCGAAGGGAGCAGTCAAAAAGTTTGAAATGGTTGAAGCATGCAACATGGTCAAAAGGTATATGTGGTCGAAAGGTTCGGAGAGGTCGGAACTATTGCAAGTCGAACATTACAAGAACTGGTCCAAGACTGGAATTGGTTGAAGACTTCAAAGTGATCGAATTTTGGTGATCGAAATCTAGTGGTCGGAGGTTGAGAGTGGTCAAAGGCTTGATGCGGTTGAAACCTACGAGAATTGTTAGAATGCTAAGAGTGGTTGTAACTGATGAGGTTGTCGTGATCGACCATGGCGATCGCAACACCGAGAGTGGCCGGGAGGTCTAGAGTGGTCAAAAACTATAAGGTGGTCGAACACAAGGGTGGTCAAAAACGGCCTTAGTCGTGAGCGACCGTGGTCGAAAACAGCTATGGTCGCAAGCGACTGCGGTCTAAAGCGACCGTGGTCGAAAGTGGCTACCGGTCGAAAGCGACTGCGGCCGTAAGCGACCGTGGTCGAAAGCGATCGCGGTCAAAAGAGACCGTGGTCAAAAGGTCTGAGTGGTTGGGTGGTTTAGCGGTAGGAACTCAGGAGCGATCAGGAGTGGTCGGAGTGGCTGAGATCGATGAGGTTGCCGTGGTCGAACGCGGAGTGATTGCTTTCAACAGGCAAGGGAGTTTACTAGAGAAGGTTGGAGAGTGGTCGACGACGGCGGAAGTTGGCAGTGGCAGAGTGCTTCGGTGAGGGAAGGGCTTCGACGACGGATTTGCTCGATGACGAGGCAGAAGACGGCGACGACCCGTATCTGTTCTCTAAGTAGCTAGAATCTCAGGGCCGAGATTCTGTTTAAGGTTCACATCTCACAACTCAAGAAGTGTCTCAAAGTACATGAAAATCAAGCCCCGGTGGAGACCATTAAGCTCTAGAAAGACCTGACTTATCTAGAGCGTCCGGTCAAGATCCTCAATGGAAAAGCAAACAAGACACTAGATCATTCATCTCTGCAAAGTTCAATGGAGTAATCACATAGAGAGGGAAGCCACTTGGGAGCGTGAGGATCAATTGAGGATGGACTACCTGTATCTGTTCTCTGAGTAGCTAGAATCTTGGGGTCGAGATTCTGTTTAAGGTGGGTAGGATCTTACATCCCATTTTTGGGAGGTCAAAGTGCTTAAATAAAATTCAATTTGAAATTCAAATCGGAGTTCAAACTCTTCAAATTTCAAATTTCAATTCAGGCCAAATTCAAATTCAATTTGAATTTTCCAAAGAACCTGAGGCCCAAATCTTGGTTGGGCTGAAGCCCAGCCTATTATTTTTTCTCCCCTAGCTTTGGCTTGGCCCATGCCAGCCCATGCCACTCTCCCCGCCTTGTGCGCGCACTGGCCGACAACGTCGCCTCCTGTTCCTATGTTGCATTAGTGCGCTACCCCTCTTTCTTGTGCACCATTAGTGCACACGAGCCTCGTGTCGTCCTGGCCATGCTCAGACCCCCCCTTCTCCCTCTCCTCCATGCCTTGTCGCGCTTGCGTCGTGTTCGCCCTTCGTGCCTGAGTCTTGCACCCACTTGTTGCACCATCTTCTCACCTTAACTCCCATGTTGGACACTGGCCTAGCCTCCCTTGCTTTCCGTCGTGCCGTGCACTGAATGCCACTGTCGTCGGTTCTCCCCCGCCTTAACGCTGCCCCCAATGGCCACTTCTTTCCCATGGCTATAAAGCCCTTGAGCCACCTCCCCTTGCCCCGAATTCCATCCTCCCCACTCCAATCGCCTCAGAATGCCTCCCACCCTCGTTGTTCTTTGGCTTCAGTTGAATCCCTATTGCCAACGCCGTCGTCGATTCGCTACTCCTTTGTCCTATTTTGCACGCCAAAAGCACCGCACAGAAGCCACAACGCCATCCCAAGCAACGCCGACCTCCCTCACCCTCTCCTGCAAGTCGCCCGCATTGACCTCATTGGCGACCTGGTCCACGCCGCTAGCACGCTCCTCACCTCCCCGAGCCCGAGCTCTATCTCCACCTCCAGTGAGTTCCCCTCCATCCCGTGTAGCTCTCCAAGCGTTTAATTTGGTTTTGGCGCCATCGACCGCCGTGGTGCCATGCGCCCATGCCTTGCCCCCGCTTCACTCATTGTTGGCCACCCCTATGCGTTGATTTGGGCCACGCCCCCTCGCCTCTAGGTGCGGTTTAGCATGGGCGACCCATTTTTACCCTCCTCGTGCAGCCGTCACGGCTCCTCTCATCGACGATGAGCTTGGCTTTCCTTGGTGGGGAGGAAGACGGTACTGTAGCGTGCAGGTTAAGTTTAAACCGCATAATTAGTTTAGTTAATGATTGTAGTTATGGTTAGTTAATCCTCACTGACATATGAGCCCCTCTCATTAAGTTAAGTTCTTAACTCTATGACATGTGTGCCCCCCCTCCTTAAAACCTTGTTTAAATCGGTTATTTGTGTAAGTGCCACTAACAAGTGGGCCCTATTTCATTATGTTGAAGTGGCTGGTTCACTTGTTAGCCCATGAAGCCTTTTTCCTTAAGAAAGTATTTCGAAATTAAATTAAAACTTAGGGGTCGCACCTATTAGTCTCTGTAACCTTTTACAATTAAGAAATTAATTTTGGTGGACCCCACCTACAGTGAGAGAATACTCTCTCCTCTGTTTATTTTTGGATTTAATCCCAATTTAAACTTTGGGGAGCCTATTCTCACTCATTTCAACTCTAAATTTAATAAAATTTATTTCTAAATTCACCAAAATTCAAGATCTATCTAATGGCAGTGGAGTCTTCTAATTTAGAGTTCATTTGAATTTATTTGCTTACTCATGTGTTTTTTTGCTTTCCAATGCAAACATCTGAGTGGAATACGAGGACAAAGAAGAGCGACAGTTCGAGTCAAGTCAAGATTTTTAAGACCAACCTACTTGTGAGTCAGACGAGTCAATGTTTTGATCATATTGAACCGACATTTTATGTAAATTTATATTCATTTAAATTATCAAATTGCAAGCTATTATTTGTTATGCAAATATACGTTCAATTTAAAGTTATAGATACATGAATATTCAACATTGTATGATTATTACTCTATCCTTTGGACATTCGAATCATATAATTCTTGTCACCCTAAAAACTTAATGGTAACCCTACTAGCTATAACTTATGCTTAAGTGTCATGCTTAGTCTTGCTTAAGTAGTAGGGTATTAAATTACCATCTCATCATGTTTTAACTATAAAAGTAGTTTTGGGCACCCATTGGAGGAAAATGGCTGGTATGTTGAGATACTTAGTTTTATGCTTCTTAAAACCATTAAACATGTTACTCATATGAGCGGATCGTAAGAAGGTTAGTGCGGATGTAGCACCGTCACTTTATGATTTATGGTAGCACCGATAACGGTGGTACGGTCCGGAGGCTACAACATGTGAAAAAAGGTGAAAAACTCATGTTACCTAAACGTTTTAGGTCCTTGAAAAGTAGTGCGCCGGAAGCCAGAACGTGGTAAATGGGCCGGTTGATATGGGTGCAGCTGGACGTACGTGTGTTAGATGTGGGGCTTGATAGATAAACTCATCTTTGTATTCGACTAGGAGGGCTGGCCGTATGAGTTAGTATTCGTATTGTGGTGTGGCGGCTGGATATTTCGGTGTTTTAGCCGTGACCGAGGAGATGAGGGAAGATAGACTCATGCTATCGAGCTGTGCAGCGGCTAGATAGATGGGCGTTTAGGCCGAGACATTGCTGGCCGTGACTTTTGATTAGAGATGATGAGATTAGAGGCTGCATGCGTTGCTTGTTGAGGTATTGCTGGTTGCCAGTTGTGCCCAAAATTCTTCGCCACTTGTCGCGTTCTCTTCCATGTGTTTCGGCTTGGGAAATCGGCTGTACGCAAAGCATTGGTTTGCGGCTGAATTTTTGGGCACTAGGGTATATACAATAATGCAATTAGCTGTTTGTAAAGGTATATCACATAGAGTTTTGGGTGATGTAAAGAAGGGAAAAATGAGAGAGAAAGATGTTATCTACTATTTAATAGACAATCTTATATACGGCTTTTACTGTCTATGCCATTGTATAGACAACTATATAGATAACATCTTAATTGTATGAGGGTATTATAGACAACACATTGTATGCGTTGTCTTTAGTCCTGACTATAAATGATATAGAGATGTATTACATACTACCGTTGTTTATACCATTGTATATGATCTTAGGGTCAGCCGAGAAATTGAGTCGGTTTGAGACTGCAATCAGGATTTTCAGTTTATTTTTGTAATCAGTTGCTACAGTATATATTGCTGTTTTTTTGTTTCGTTTCTGTTTTTTTTGCTGTGTTCGTATGTTAGAAATTCAAAAGACAGTAGATTTTTTAAAAAAGAGGTTTTTAAAAACAGTATATATTGCTGTGTTTCATGTTTTACGCAAAGCGTGCTTGCGTTGCGTGGCTAACTTGCACTGTCACGTCTCAAGCCAGATACTGGGTGGGTACCGGACGTGTTAGAGATGCGCACAGCGTGTGATATCATGCTCCGATCGTACATTCGATCTTGCAGGAGCCCACAAGCAACAGCTAGCCTGTTCGTCTACAATGGGGTCGACCAGCTCACATCATCACCATTCTCAACCGATTGTTAGAAATATGTATATGGTTCGATCTCTCACGCCTAGTAGTTTCATGTCCTAATCAAAGCCATATCTACGTACGTGCCATCTTAATTTGCCCTAGCATGGAGCACGGGCATTTGTACGTCGCATATTTATGCACGGATGGATGCGTGGCAGATCCCCGCGTGCACATGCATCGCGTTTGAGTACCGGCCGTCCTTTCACACTTTCAAGGCCAGGAAAGAGACATTAGAAATCTCAAATTGTTGCTACACATCCTTTCTGAATGCATGCAAATAATTGCCTTACATGTGTATCATCCAACGCTCTCTCTACATTATGCGCATGTAAGTGAGTACATAGGATAGGTAGTAAGAATAATTGATTATGTACCATATATATTCAGTTGTCGACGCCAGAAAATTTGATCCACCGGGGTCATTTCATTAAATTTCTATAGATTTTTACATTAAAATCGATCGGTGCTTTCGAAAAAACCTGTTGGCTCAATTGACCCGATGGCTTGCGTACTTTCTCCGCCACTACTGGTCTTGAGCCACTCTGGATATATATATATATATATATATATATATATATATATATATATATATATATATATATATATATATATATATATATATATATATATATATATATATATATATATATATATGAAAAATACTTTCTACTCCCGGGTGTAATTACTCCCTATATCGTATCTCATAACATAAAGAGTATCTCGCGTAACGGAGGGTATGTACATGTAGTATACGAGTATTTAAGACCATCTAGGTGGTATGTACAATTTTTCAGAGGTGGTATGTATATTTTTTTTAGACATACTCCTTTTTATATGCGTATATGAAGGTATTTACAAAATACGCTAAAAACTATGGACTTCGTTGCAATTTTTTCATGTGGTTCACATTGGAGTATCTTATAATTAATATACGAGTATACCTAAAATGCTAAAGGAGTATTTCAAGTTTATTTAGGTGGTATATTAGAGGTGGGAGTAATTACACCCAGGAGTAAAAAGTATTTTTCCTATATATATATATATATATATATATATATATATATATATATATATATATATATATATATATATATATATATATATATATATATAGGACGCTGAAATGGGACACCTAGGTGCCCAGACACCTAGGCTCCCTGCCGTTAGATTGCTTTTAGATACGTGCTAGTGTGATTGAGACTTTCCATCCATGATTAAGACTTTCCTTCCATGATTGATTTAGCATGCCTAATATATTACATACCATTGCTGTGTATGTGTATGCATATGTATATGTGTATACGTATGTGTATGTATACATATCTACGTATGTGTACATACACGGATATATATGTATGTATGTATGTATGTATGTATATACATATATACATACATACACACACATACTAGACGACTCATTACAAATGGATTTTTGAAATCTTCTGTGTTATAATTATCATAGACGATTTTACAAGCGTGACCGTCTATATTACTAGCGATGGTTAGAACCATCTGTAATACATTAAGAACTGTTTGTGATACCTCTAATTATCACAGACGGTTCTTAACAAGAACAGTCCATGTGTTTACAATTATCATAGATGGTTTGGATTAAAAACCGTCTATGACGTTGCAATTAAAAACCATTTGAAAAATTCAAATCCTCTTATTTTATTTGAGTTGTTGGATCTCCTAAATTCCAAATCTGGTGTCGCAGTTTTTTCAATTTTGCTACGTAGAACTTCCTAAAAAGTGTCTACCTTCCCAAAAATTGAAAAGTGTGCCAAATTTATGCCAAATGCAGCGAACATTGGTGGAGTTCTTCTAAATATAGCCACAAACTTTCACAAAAAAAAAAAAGTAAGTTTGGCCTATGGGATTGAAAGTTATAGCAGTTTCAATTTGAACCCGAGACGAATTCGAGTCCGAGTAGAATTCCATTCCGAGACACTTTCAGTAAAATTGGTATAACTTCTGCACACAGTGTCTATTTTTGACGTTCTTGTACTCGTTTGAAAGCTAACGATGAAACCGATCAAAAACAAATGACCCGCTTGCATCGGTCACCATCCAGGTGCTCCAAAATCAGCTATCTTTAGTCTTGAATTCACGTCGCAAGTTTTTAGACACTATTTTTGCTCTTTCTTTGGGTCTTCCCTTGGAAATTTGGTATTTTCCTCAATTGCAAAGTTGTATATCTCATCGAAACCTTTCAATTAAGTATATATAAGCCATATAAAACTTTGCTATTTCATCTTTCGAGACTAACTATTTACGTTGCACTGATATATATATATATATATATATATATATATATATATATATATATATATATATATATATATATATATATATATATATATATATATATATATATATATATATATATATATATATATATATATATATATAGTTTTTGTGCTCTATATCATGAGAACCGTCTGTTTATCACAGACAACTTTTAATAAGAACCATCCATGATAATTCATAAATGGTTATTAATAAGAACTATGTATCACATATTCACATATGATTTGTGGTTCAAACCGTCTATGATAATTATGTCCCTGACCGTTGGGCCCGTCGATCTTTCCCTACCCAATCCCAACCAATAGAAACCTACCAAACCCCACCCCACGGATCATAGATTTACCTCTCCGTCCCCGTGCCCATTTCACCAAAAAAATTTCCCACTCCCGCCTCTCCCTTCCCTATAAATACTCACCCAAATCCATCCCCTACTTACTGCGCTTAAAATCTCTTTAGAGCTTGATCTAGAGGCGCTAGGCGGGCTATTGTGTAGTTCAACCAGGCATGGCGTAGGCTGAGCACGAGGGCGGAGGTGCGGGGTAGGCCAAACGCAGCAGCGAAGGTGTGATGCTGGACATGACGGCGAAGTCGGGTAGAGGCATGACATGGGTCGGTGTGGACCTCGGCTAAGTACAGTGTAGGTCGAGTATGGTGGGCCAATTCTATATGCAGTGAAATATATATTTTTTAATTCATAGTAACGTACAGACACTCATCTAGTGTACCATACATATCCATTTGGCAAGGCCTGAAAATTTAACCCATGGGGTCAACTACAACTTAACCATGTTTTTTTTTGGGTCATTTCGTTAAATTTCTATAGATTTTTCGTTAACCCATGGGGTCAACTACAACTTAACCAGTGTACGGACACTCTTTTGCTGGCTGAAAAAACACTGTAGTTGACATATGCTTATTTAGCATAATTAAATTTAAAAAAATTAAAAAAATATGTTAGCCCATTACATATAATACAAACAAATACGGGAAAAAAGAACCGGCAAAAAAGCTCAATAAAAAGCCAAAAGTTCAGAAAAAGACGAAATTTATGAATAGTAAAAAATAAGCCGGAAGCTAAAAGCTTAAGCTCAACCGATCACCGACCCGATGGCTTGTACTTTCTCCGGCACTACTAGTCTAGGGCGACTCTGTGGCTCAGATCGATCCAAATAGCACAGAGTAGCATGCGCTACTACAGAATAATATTATACTAGACTGACTCATTATAGGTGGGTCTTTTAAATCCTCAATGTTGTAATTATTATAGATGATTTTACAAACGTGACTGTTTATATTCCTAGCGATGGTTAAAACCATATGTGATACATTAAGAACTATCGGTGATGTCTGTGATTATCACAGACACATCTTAACAAGAACTGTATATGATGTTTACAATTATTACAGACGATTCGGATTAAAAATCGTCTGTGATATTCCAAACTGATTTTTTCTTGTTACAATTTGTTGCCACGTACTCTGCTTTTTGTTGGCAAGGTTTGTTGTTGTAATCATTACCTGTTCAACAATATCTTAACCGAAGTATTCTTCGTGCCATGCTATCGCATTGCTTCATGCTATATAAAGCAAGGGGAGCATTCAATTTTTGGTTGATGCTTATATACTGAGCTCATATTTCTAAGGTGGTGTATTGCCATCGTCGTAAAGTTTCGAAGGTAAATATTAGTCTCATAGGTGTTGTTTTCTCTGTCATCAAAGGCATATATGATTGAATGTGATGCACACTGAGCTTTATAGTAGATGTGCTACGCTGGCTGTGGTGTAGCTCAGCCAGGCATGGCTAGGCTGAGCACGAGGGCGGAGGTGCGGGGTAGGCCGATCGCAGCAGCGAAGGTGTGGCGCTGGACATGACAAGTCGGGTGGAGGCATGACTGGGTCGGTACGGACCTCGGCCGAGTATAATGTAGGTCGAGCATGATGAGCCAATTTTATATGCAGTGAAATATATATTTTTTAATTCTTAATAACGTACGGTTATTTAACTAGTGTATTATATATATATCTATTTGACAAGGTCTGAAAATTTAACCCATGGGTCAACTACAACTTAACCATGTTTTTTTTGGCCCGTTTCGTTAAATTTCTATAGAATTTTCGTTCAATAGGTCTAGAAGGCTTTTGAGAACCTATTTGACCCAATGACCCCACAGCTTGTACTTATCTTCGCCTTTGTCGAATCTACGCGCGACTGTGTGGCTCAGATTGATCCAAATGGCAGAGTAGCATATTTGCCATTCATAACGATCCCAATCATTAGTAGTTGGCACTGTACAGGAAAACACTAATAATTCTAGAATGCAAAACCTTGTGTACAGCACTGTTGAGTGTTGGGTGCAACACGGCCCGGTTAGCTAGCAGCTCACAGTAAATCAGCATTAAAGTTGTTCCCTGTAGATGACCCAGTACTTGCATAAGTAACACTAGCATCTACCAACAGTTGACCATTCAATGATCAGAAATCATGTGAGGGCCCGAGAAATGATGACCATTCCTACACTGTATTGGAAACGATGATGCGTTGGGTGCACTTGGTAAAGGGCCGGTTTAAGGTTAGGGCAGCTATGTTATAGCTATAGTTGATAGTTTTTTAATTTTAATATAAATATTTGTGCGAACGAATTGAATACGAATAAGTTGAGAAGCTATTTCAAAAAAACTGTTTCGATAAACCATTTCAAAAAGGCAGTAGAGAAGTCATGACATTTATTTGTTCGGAAGAAGGTATAAGTCGTAAACTGAAGACAAATGGATCAAAGATGATGCAGTGGAGGATGGTAACAAAAAAAAAAAAAAGAATCATCTCATCTATTCAAATCATGAACATTGCTCATTCCTTGATTAATTGGGAGACAAGAGAGCTCGAGCAAAAATCAAACTGGTCCAACGCATGCATATAATATGTGCCTTTCACAGTTATATACTGTGTGTTTACGTAGCATAGTACATGACGTAGCATAGTACATGTTCAAGAACTATTCTATTGAAAATCAACAATCGGGATTTAGGTGAAGTCAATTGTTAGAAGACGCGAAAAGTATTCGGATCGATAATTAGATGTTAACAACATATTATGCCTCTTTTACTTCCCTTACGACGGCGCTGACGAAGAAACACGTTCAGATATTGGAGATCAAGAACGAGCCTCATGACAAACGTGTAGGTTTAAACAAACTCAGAGGAGAGATTAATTAGACTGAAAGTGGAAACACTTTGCTCTGCGATTTGCTGCTTTCAATAACTTCTCAACCATTGGCGATAGAGAAACATACCCACTTCTTATGAAAACAAAATTATACAGAAGTAAGGATATGTAGGACATGAACTTTGAGTGACAATCAAATCAATTGATGAGCAGGTAGATGAAATTATCCAAGTTTTCAGAGTCAAGAAATCCCTTGTCAAAGAAGGCATCATATTATACCATAGGAAGAATAAACAAGAAGTCCCTGCGTTTACAGAGCCTACAAAGTATTCACAATTTGCCCCTTCAGATGCACCTACATAGACTGATGATGAAATCACTCTTTCTTTAAGTTGAAAAAATGATCCTCTGACGGTTAAACCTGCTGACTCAACTCAGAAGTAAGCTGGTTAGTCAAGCCTACCTCACCTACCGTATATGAACGTCACAATGAGTAATCCTGTGAATCAAATGATCAATTCAATTTCCGCTAGATGCCTAAAGTCTCCATCAGAATTGGTCTCCCCAAGTGACAAATTTTGCAGAAAAACATTCTTAGATACACTTGAGAAAAATAAAATTTACACATATTCATCTTCCAACACCAAAGCTTAATTATGTTACTACTTTCAATTGTCTCCAGTCTCCCTATAGTTTGTCTCTCAAATTCAGTACAGTTTCACACTAACACTAAAAAAAAAGAGCAAAGGAATAAAGAAGCATATAATCTTTTGTTCTTTATCATACAATTCTCGTGCATTCAACTGAACAACATTACTCGCATCAGAAAGATCATCAAATGTATGCTTTTGGCGGGTAGATCTCCACGCTGTCCACCCACGGGTTGCAGCTGCCGGCGCCGGCGGCGAGGGACATGGCCGGCACGTCGCGGAGCGCGCGCCAGACGGCGCTGTTGCACTTGAATCCGGAGCCGAAGCCGATCTGCCAGATGCGGTGGCCGCGGCGGACGCTCCCCTTGGCCTCGGCGTAGGCGAGCTCGTACCAGAGCGAGCTGCTGCTGGTGTTGCCGAACCGGTGCAGCGTGCACTTGCTCGGCTCCATGTCGGCGTCGTCCAGGCTGAGGCTGCGCTGCACCTCCTCGAGCACGGCACGGCCGCCGGCGTGCACGCAGAAGTGCTCGAACGCGCGGTGGAAGTCCGGGATGTAGGGTCGCACGCCCCGGGCGCGGAGGACGCGGCGGAGCACGAGGGACCGGAGGAACTTGAGCTGCTCTGAGAGCGGGAGGACGAGGGGACCCAGGGTGGTGATGTTCGTCTTGAGCGCGTCGCCGGCGACGGCCATGAGCTCGCGCGCCAGAGAGACGCCGACCTTGCCCCCGGGGTCCTCGCGCTGGTACACGCAGTTGAAGCACTCGTCGGTGGCGCCCTTGTGGGTGCGCACCGTGTGGAGGAGCCGGTACTTGGCGCGCCGGGCGTCGGCGCGGCGGTTGGACAGCAGCGCCGCCGCGCCGCCCATGCGGAAGATGCAGTTGGACAGCAGCATAGACCGGTCGTTGCCGAAGTACCAGTTGAGCGTGATGTTCTCCGTGCTGAGCACGACGGCGTAAGAGTCCGGGTTGGCCTGGAGGAGGTCGCGCGCGAGGTCGACGGCGATGAGCCCCGCGCTGCAGCCCATGCCGCCGAGGTTGAAGGACTTGACGTCCTCGCGCATCTTGTAGTGGTTGACGACCATGGACGCAAGCGACGGCGTCGGGTTGAAGAGGCTGCAGTTGACGATGAGCACCCGCACGTCGCGGCGCGGGTCGATGCCCGTCGCCGCGAACAGCGCGTCCAGGCAGCCGAACATGACGGCCTCGGCTTCGGCCCGCGCCTCAGCCATGGACAGCCGCGGCGGCCGCGCCTGGATCCCCGGCGGCAGGTACGTCCGGTCGCCGAGGCCGGAGCGCTTGGTGATCTTGGTCTGGAAGTCGAGCGCCTCGGCATTGAAGAACCCCGTGCTCCTGGTCATGTCCAGGAAGCCGTCCTTGGAGATCTCGTGCTCGCCGCTGGGCTTGTAGCAGGCGAACTCGACGAGGTACACCGGGCGGGGCCGCTTGAGGTAGCAGACGGCGAGGACGAGCATCGCGGCGCCGAGCCACGCGACGCAGGTGAGGAGGTCGAGGGAATGGAGCGCGCCGACGCCGATGCCTACGTCGAGGCGGGAGAACGAGTAGGCCGCCGCGGCGAGGAGCGGCAGCGCGAGCGGGAGCGGTGCCCAGGACGTGAGCGCCGGTAAGCCCCCGGAGCGGAGGCCGAGCTTAACATACTTGAGGTTGACCGACCGCGCGAAGTCCGGGAGCCGACGGCGGATCTTGATCACGATGCTCGGCGCCCGCGGCTCCTCTTCGGCCTCCTCGACGCCCTCGATGGCGGCGGGCGCGAAGGCCATCTCGGCAGTCAGGCGCTCGCGCTCCATGACCGCCGCCGTGGACGCCATCTTGGTTTTGCTTCGAGTTTCAGGAGCTCGAGTGCTTTGTGTGTTTGGTTGGAGTGGGGATAATGCGACACGGGAGCAAGTCAATTTATAGGCATTGAAATGAGGCAGAGGGGGACGGCCACCGCCCACCTGCCACAAAAGTAACTAGCTGTTGGGTTATAGATAACCTACATTAGCATAAATTAAAAAATTTTATTACGTAAACTAGAAAGCTACACAAGTAAAAGATCGTAGATAGTTACCACTAGACAAGCAGTGAAGCGGAAGACGAGTTAAAGTAGCCCGATTTAACGTAGCACATGTTGATATAGTTAAATTTATCGATTGACCAATGCCTCTGGAAAGTGATCCTCAGAAACTAATCATCTTCTAGAAGTAGTTGATCTCACCATCTCCTTGGATTGCCCCGATTAGCATCACAGTCATAGTAGTGCCTTCTCATCGTATTCCACTTGAAAATCTCTGATCAGATTCTTTATTGTTTCAACCCGTTAAGTGTGTGACCCTGTAGTCTTATATATACTTGGTTGTAACCGAGAAACACCTTTACTATCACTAGTCGGTAACAATCCCTAGTAGAATGTATCAACTATAAATATACACAAAAATCAATTTGGATGGACCTTATGCAATATGATCTTCAACCAGATCATAGTCACTCACGATCAGTCCATAGCTACTTACGATCAAATTGTATCTAATTTGTGATATATTTGATCAGCTCACGACCAGTTAGTATTTTTTGATATGTCCAACTAGCTCACGAAATATAACTTGAAAGGCAATATTGAAAGATACAAGGCTAGACTTGTCACCAAAGGTTACACTCAAAAGGAAGGTGTTGACTATACGGAGACCTTCTCTCCCGTTTTAAAGGACTCTCTGAGAATTATTTTGGCTTTGGTGGCGCATTATGATTTGGAGCTTCACCAGATGGATGTAAAGACTGCCTTTTTGAATAGTGATTTGGACGAAGAAGTGTATATGAACCAACCTGAAGGATTCTTGACTCCGGGGAAAGAAGATTTGGTGTGTAAATTAAAGAAATCAATTTATAGGCTGAAACAAGCTTCTCGGCAATAGTACATTAAGTTCAATGATACCATTATAGTGTATGGTTTTGTGGAGAATGACGTTGATTGGTGTATCTACATGAAGGTCTGTGGGAGTAAGTTCATTATTTTAGTCCTATACGTTGACAATATTATGCTTGCTACTAATGATATATCTTAGTTGCATGATGTAAAGAAATTTCTCTCCAATAATTTTGAAATGAAAGATATGGGTGAAGCATCCTATGTGATTGGAATAGAAATATTCCGTGATAGAAAACAAGAATTGTTGGGATTGTCTCAAAAAGGTTATATTAACAAAGTATTGAAAAGATTTAGAATGAAAAATTGCTCTACGAGAATTGTCCCAATTTAGAAAGGGGACAAATTCAGTGAAATGCAATGTCTAAAGAATGATTTCGAGCAGAAAGAGATGGAATATATTTCGTATGCATTAGTTGTTGGGAGCCTAATGTATGCTTCAACATGTACCCGGCTAGACATCAGCTTTGCTGTTGGAATGCTTGGTCGATATCAAAGTAATCCTGGAATGGATCATTGGAAAGCTGCAAAAAAAGGTTCTTCGGTATTTGCAAGGCACCAAGGACCACATGCTCACATACAAGAGTCAATCCATTTGGAGGTGATAGGCTACTCAAATTCAGATTATGCCAGATGTGTAGACTCAAGAAAATCTACATTCAGCTATATATTCCTACTATCTGGAGGGGCAATTTCATGGAAGAGTGGAAAGCAATATGTCGTTGCTACTTCCACAATGAAGGCTGAATTTATGGCATGATTTGAGGCCACTATTCAATCACCGTGGTTGCGGAATTTTGTGTTTGATCTTCATATTGTTGACAACATTGAGAGGCCATTAAAGATTTATTGTGACAATGCTACTGTAGTCTTCTTATCTAAAAATGATAGGTACTTAAAGGGAGCAAAACATATGGATTTGAAGTACTTATCAGTCAAAGAGGAAGTTCAAAAGTGAAAGTAATCGATTGAGCATATTGGTACATAACTGATGATAGCAGATCCGCTAACTAAGCGATTGCCACCCAAAACTTTTAATGGCCATGTCGAAAGGATGGGCATAAGAGAGAAAACCTTATTAGCATGGTGTATATACACTTGAATATCTTGCTCATACTGTTTGAAACGTATGAACTCAATAAAAGTTTTGTTTTATATGTTATCTACATTATAGCATATATGGTTATGGTTGTGGTGAGATAACAATATTGGTTTCCCTATTAGAGTTGGTTTCAGTTGGGTCAATTGTAATACATGGAAGGAATTAAGTCACTAAACGACTTGTGACCACCATGATTATGTCTTCTCAGTTCAACTTAATGTTGAATTGATAAATTCAATGTACGGTGTACACCTAAAAGTTTATTATTGAATTATCAAAGTTTTTACAATGGCTAAGTAGGAGATTATTAAATTAGTTTAACTGAAAGTGGCCCATGTAAATTATAGAAATGGTTCTTATAATAAAAAGGTCTTAGTGTGATGGTTGCTAGACTAAAGGATTAAAAATCATGGGTTTAAATTTCCCTCTCTTCTTCCTTTAAAATAGATGTGTGTAAATAGTAGCTGTACACTTAAAATTCTACAGCAATTAATGACAAATGGTGGAGTCTACAGGTAGATTGTAGTACACACTGTACAAAGTTTAGCTGTATCAAACAAAATTGCATGCGAATTTTTTTTTCTTCTGTTTGTACTGTCTCTCGTGAACACTTAGAATTCAAAAACCATAAGCCAAAGCCACATCCCAAAAGAACCCACCCATTAATGAGCTTCTTGAGATGAATCATTTGAAACTATTATAGATAAAACCCTAGTTGAAATAATAGGCATAGTAACATGATACATCCGTGTTCATTCATGGAGTTTTCTAGGGTTTGTTCTTCGAGACGTCATCTTCTTAATTATACTAGTATCTTTAGTATTATAAAAATGTGAGTTGGTGGTCGTCGGTCCGTTCTCCCTCCTCTCTTCTCAGTCGTTCGATCAAAGATCAGCCTTCCAGATCCGTATGTAGGTAGTTCTTCCGCTCCTCGTAGAAAAGGTTGGGCCGACGTGTGGGCCACACTCCTTCTATTCTCTTCCCCCACATCCTCCGCCTCCCGCAACCACTCCACCTCCCGCGACCGCCGCCTCCTTCTCTCCCCCGAACCCTCGTGCCGCGCCTCCTCCTCCTCCTCCTCAACGTCGCCACCAATTCCTTCCCCGTACGACAGCATTTGGTCGTAGTCCCCCAACTTCCCCAGCAGCATCGCATCCCCTCGTCGCCACCTCCCCAACGCATTTGCCTGCCGTCTCCTCTCCCCATTTGCCTACCATCGCCTCCCCACCACCACTGCCTGCAACCACCACCTCCTTCTCCTCCGATCCCTCGTGCCGCGCCTCCTCCTCCTTGTCGACGCCATGGTCGAAGGGGGCCGTGGTTGAAGGGGGAAGTGGTCAACGTCAAAGGGTCATGGTTGAAAGGGATAGTGGTTAAAGGGGGCAGTGGTCGAAGTTGAAGGGGGCAGTGGTCGAAATCTGGGTCGTGGTCGAAGTCGGAGCCAAATAGGCTGGCGCTGACAATCGGGCGACAGGGCACAAGCACACCGGAGGCCTGCCAACGTACGACCATCAGCGATGGTTGATAGCTCCCGACCTATGATCACACACGATGGTTGACGGCTTCTAACTTACGACCATGAGGTGTGATCGACAGCTTCTAATTTATGACCATGAGCACTGGTTGATGTGTTTCAACTTATGACCACGAGGTGTGGTCGATGTCTTCCGACTTACGACCGCGAGGTATCCTCGATGGCTTTTGACTTATGACCACGAATGATGGTCATCGGCTTCCGATGTATGACTATGAGCCATTATCAAAGGCTCCTAATTTAGGACCACGATCGATCGTCGACCGCTGCCAACTTATGACCACCAGCGGTGGTTGACCGCTCCCAACCTACGATCATGCGTGATGGTCGACGGCTTCCGACTTACGACAACGAGGTGTGCTCGAGGGCTCCCGGCCTACGACCACGAGGTGTGGTCGATATCTTCTGACTTATGACCACGAGGTGTGATCGACGGTTTCTGACTTACTTGACGGATTTAAAAACTTTTAGAACATGTTTGTATGCATATTCTAAAAAATTTTACCACCCGTGAGTTTTAAAATATATAGTATGATAAATTTTAAAAATCCATAGCAACACACGGGCATTCAACTAGTTACTATATACTAACTCAAGTTTACTATGCCAGCCAAAAAAATTCTCCCAAGGTATATATTCCAGGCAGATTCATATATAGTCAAACTAGTAACACCGGCCCACACGAGCTACTTAGTTAGGGTATGGGTATCATTTATATTGGTCATTTGCTCTCAAAGGTATCGGTTGCTCAGCCTAAAATAGCATTTTTTTGTTTAACTAGCCAAAATTTATGGACATTTCTACCAAGTTAACGCGCCTCGCCCAAATAATATCATCCTTTGCTTCCACCACTTGCAACAGCTTCAGCTGCTCCTTCAACGACCGGACCAGCCTCCTCGCTGCGACCGTGCAGTCCTCAATCTCCTCTCCATCACAAGCACACGACCACAATGCAACAGCTGCAACGACCAATGATGCATTCGACGTCGAGGCGGCGAGACCGGCAGCAGCACCAAACGACGCAGAGGCGGAGTCTAACCGCATCTCCAAGAGTGTCGAGACCATCGCCGTCTTCGCCGTGTTAGCCTCACTGGCGATGTTCGTGAGCTTCACCAAGTCCGACGACGACTACGGCCGCCAGATGCGATTTGATCATGGACGTCCGTTGAATGCATGGCTCGATCGACGGCTAAAAAAATGATGCACCGTAACACTAAGGGCCTGTTTGGGACTGCTCTGCTTCAGTTTTTCCAGCTCTGCTCTACCAACTCCACCATGGAGCAGCTCCACTGTGGAGTTCCTGGAGCAGGTGATCCTGTTTGGCACGCAGCTAGCTCCAGCTCCAGGAATGTGAGGTTTCCCTGAGAAAGGTCCAATGTGCCCCTGAATGATGTTTGGTGTATGTTTTGATGTCTGCGGAGCATATGTAACTGAATTTTTTTTGTTGCCAATTGAAATATGATGTAAAATATTATAATCGCAATTAATTTATTCGAGAAAAACAAAATCAAGCACAGAGAATGCTTGTCATATTGCCCAATGAGATGACCAAAAATAACGATCATCACTGATCCAAGTTTCTAACACCACCACCACCACCATCATCATCAGGACATCACCACCTCACACAACATCAAGAGACAATGTTACTCATCACTATACAGCATAGACACAAGCACATGCAACAACTAAACAAAAACTTACACCTATAAATCCCGATTATTAAAGCACTTAGTTGTCTGTGACTATTCCTCCCCAATCAAAATGAACAATAATCCACAGTGGGACACTAGTAAACTAAACAAATTAATCAAAGAATCAGAGACTACCCTTTGCAATCTCCTCCATTCTTTTCCCTCTCCCCGATTCCGACCGATCCGGCAATGGCGTTGGCGTTGTCCTGGCCGAGTTGATCGGCTTAGCCCTTCCACTCCGAAGCCGTCGGGTATCCGGCCGGAGATGAGGTTCTTGTTGACGCGAGGGACTCCGGGAGCTCACCCTTGACGCGCCCTGGCACGAGTGAGCGGTGAGCGCGGTCAGCCGGCCCAGCGTCGGGTCGAGCTGCCCGGACAGCCCCGGCGACCCCACCCTCGGGCCGCCGAGCGCGAGCAAGAAGAGGGGCAGCGCGGTTGGGGGCGGAGAAGAGGGGCGGCGCGGGTGGGGGGCGGAGGCGCGGGTGGAGGCGAAGAAGGGGCGGCGCGGGTGGGGGCGGAGGTGCGGGTGGGGGTGGAGAAGGGGCGGCGCGGGTGGGGGTGGAGAAGAGGCGGCGCGCGGGTGTGGGTGGGGGGGGGGGGAAGGCGGAGAGGAGGCACGCGGGTGCGGGTGGGGGGAAGGCGGAGAGGAGGCGCGCAGGTGGGTGGGCGGAGAAGAGAAGTCGGAGAAGGAAAAAAGAAATCCAATCGGTACGTAGGAGAGGAACTGTGTAATGGCAGTGGTGGGTAATTTTTCACCAACTCTACGAGGAGTTTGGAAACCTTTGTTTGTGGAGTACCCCTTGAGGAGCTCCATAAAAAACGTGGAGTTGACCTCTAACTCCACCTTTTTCTTAGAGCGGTGTTTTTGGAGTTAGACCTGTTTAGTTAGCGAAGTTGGGAGCGGAGCTGGAAAACTTGGAGCGGAGCAGTCCCAAACAGGCCCTAAGGCTCTGTAGTCGCACGGTAGAATTAGCCAATATTTTGTTACTCAGCAAGATTAAACCCGAAGATTGATAGACAGTTGTACAAGAAATCTGATGCCGGTTAAGTCGCTCCTTAGAGCAACTCCAAGAGATGGGCTAAAACATCCCCTAAAACAAATTTTGGTGATTAGTGAAAAAAACCCCCTCCAAAAGATCCCCAAAACCACTACTAAAAATTTTAACACCCCCAATATCTCACCCCACCGGAGCCAAATTTGGCCTCACCCCACGCGTCCCCAATCACCGTTGCCGCGCGCGAGTAGGCGATTCCGCGCCCAATTTTTTTCCTTCACGTTGCGTGAGACCTACCTGAGGGCGTCGGCAGCTTCCTCCCCGCCGGCGCGGCTCCCCACCGGCGCCCCCAGGGGCGGACCTGCCCTTCAGGCGAGCCCAGGCGGCCGCCCGAGCTCCCCTCCGACTGGAACCCCCCCCCCCGGCGGCGCCGCCCCCGGACGGCGGCCTCCGCCCTCGCAAGGATACTAATGACAAGATTATTTTCCAACAACTGTTTCAATTAAAAAAATCCTTTTTAGTATGCACAACCATACTGTACAAAATTTAAAACTAGCAGAAAATCTATTGTACAAAACACTAGCAGATAAAATAAATTTTAGGCTCTAACTAGCTAGCTAGTTCACATGCACGTGGAGATTATAGTAAGAGCAGTGGCGTTCGTTGAGATTACCGTGATAAAATAAATGGAGGAGCAGGTTGGTTGAAATGGGCGGCGCTACGAAGAACGAACAGGGGCGGCGCTAGAAGGAATGAGCAGGGCGGCGCTGCAAGGGCATGAACAGGGGCGGCGCTTGGTGGTGAACAGGCTCGGCAGCTGGGTCGATTTATAACTAAGGCCCCATTTGGCACAGCTCCACCACCAGCTCCTAGAGCTGTTTGGAGCTATTTTGTGCCAAACGGGGTACAACAAAATAGCTCCACCCAAGGAGTCCTTTAAAACCTGCTGAGACAAAAGTAGCTCCTTGGGTGGAGCTGAAAAAAGTAGCTTCACCCAGCTCCACTTGTGAAGTAAAAAAAAACAGCTCCACTTGTGAAGTGGAGTCGTGCCAAACGGGGCGTAATATGGCCCATAAGCCCATGTAGCAGATTTAAAATATTTAGGGGACAATTTTGGGGATGACTATTAGAGCAAAGGAGATATATTGATCCCTAACTTTTTGATATGTCTCCTAAAATGAGATTATAGGGGATCAAATTTAACCCATCTTTTGGAGCTGCTCTTAGATAGAGAAGCTTGCTTTGCATAAAAATAAGCAGAATTTATCTGCTAACATCGGCACGATTATTTCACTACATCAATTGTCTTATTGCAAAAAAGTTAAGATAGAAAAGTAGGCAGTCCCTAAATGGCATTAAGATAGAAAAGTAGGCAGTCCCTAAATGGCATTAAGAAGGCCGTTTTGACCATGTGAAAGGTCACCAGTTTACTTTTTTCTCGTAGAATTCTATATTTTTTTCCCAATACGCCCTTGAAATATTTTTTTCCCGTTCTTGTTATAAGTTATAGTTTATTGGAAATTTCTCTTTTTCGTTATTCAAAACAAAAAATCAGTTCTAAACAGGGAACTTTAAATGGACGTCTTCTAAGCTATGAACCTTCAAAATATTCTGGGAATTTCTTCATATTGATTTGGTGCACAAGCTAAAATTAATGATTTTTGAAGTGTTTTTGAATGGTTTTTCACACTACAACCTAGTTCTTTTCAGCTTATAAGTTATGGCTTTTCATTAATAAACAAACAGGACGACTTCTCCGTCGCCGTTTCAAAATGACTTATCGATTTATCGGCATTCGATTCGTTTGCATAAGAACTCATGCTAGCACCAAAAGCCACCAGCCACAGTAAAAAAACCCACCCTATATGTTCAATGTGTACCACACCAAATGCTTTCAAACAAGTAATGTTTTTACCATAGAAAAAGTCATGTTTTACAAACATCTTCAAATGCTTAGCTTAGGTAGGCCAGCTGTTACATGCTCGGTAAGTTTTAGGTGCCACGTGGACGTGCATCTGGAAGGGAGCATGCAATTGCACACTAGTACACTGGGCCCATCCCCATTCATACACTGCTGAACAGAGTACGCACGAGGAAAGGGGCGAGGGGCGAGAAACAGGAGAGCTGGTGGTGACGGGTGGGGGGAAGGTGGGCGAGCACCGAATAAAACGGGCTGAGATTTGTGCGATGCTGACGTGTTCTCCCCGTCTCGCTGTGTTTTGATTATGGTTTCGGGCTATCTATTTTAATATATTTTTTATTAACAAAAGTTAGAGTAGTTGTTTGTAATTTTTCTCTCTTTAGTCTTAATTAAATGCTTTAGAAGAGGTTAAATGGTTGTACTATGTCATTTAATATGAGTATATATTATAATTCTTTATTAAGTATTTGTTAGATTTAATGTTTTTTGGTTTATGTGCATGATAAGATACGTATTAAATGTAGCGGAATAAGAGCAAGTCCAATAATAGAGCCAAGTATTTGACTATAAGTCAAGTTATAAGAGCCAAGTTATACAATAATTTGTCTACAAATTTTTTTATTATTATGTGGTACCATATCTCACATTCTCTTTCCTATTCCTCCTCACATACATTTATTATCTAGGCCCACCACTGCATAGGCTCTCGTACCCAGCTTGTTTCTTGCATAAGAGCCAAGCTCTCTATCCTCTCTTTTCTCCTCCACATCAGCAAAAATACTGACTAGCTTGGCTATAATCTACAGGAAGTGTAGCATTATTCTTCCTTATCCCATTCTACAGGAAGACCATTATTGTACTTGCTCTAAGGGAGTGTAGCAGCTCAACAACTTGGAATTTAAGACCTCATCCCAGCAAACGGAAATCCCGTTTGCGCATGTACTACGAGCTTAAATCTACAGGAAGGCAACTTTCCGGCCTTGATTGCTAATTTGTGTAATTAAATCATATGTCACGAAGGCTTTATATATTCATTATTAATGGTACTAGTTGCTACTCAACTCGTTAATACATACATCTATATACATACATACACACACACACACACACACACACATATATATATATATATATATATATATATATAGATATATATATAGCTCGTTTTGGATGTTGGCATGTCCTGTAAAGTAGTACTTTGGCCGCTAATTTCTACGATAATATGTTACATATGAAAGTATATTTTAAAATAAATCTTAAAAATTGTTTTTATAAAATTCATGACATACGTATATACAATCTAGACATTTTTTCATATAATGGTAGCCAAAACTAAAAATGTTTTGGTGCACACTCGAGGACGTGTGTATTTAGTAATAGAGAAATATGATTGTAGAATTAAGTATGGCAATTAGAAAAGTGTCAATAGGAGCCCAAATTAATTTGTCTCTAGTTGCAAGGGCAAAGGTAAAACATACGAAAAAGGTGTCTAGATTGATTGCATTAATTTTTTAAAAACATTTTTTTAAGATTAATTATAAAAGCCCCTAAATGATATGTAAAATATATATCAAGGGCAAAGCTAAATCTAACACAAAACCTGCGTCGAACCGCTTAGCAGTGAGATATAGTTGGAGTAGAAGCTAAACCAAGTTGTATTCCAAGATTAATAGCCTTCACTGGATACTGGAATGAGGAAGAAGACTCAAAAGCTCCAGAACTAGGGGTCTGAACCGCTCCCTTGCTACCTAGCTGTAATATTGCACACTTAGTCTCCCTTTTCTCATGTGAAGTCTATATCACCAGGAAAGAGGTCGTTTGTGCCTTGGAACTAGGGTTAGTGAAAAATAACACATAAATCCACTTCTAAGACACATGACAAGCAAGAATGCTATTGAGAGGAAGGCAATAAAAGTTCAATACTCACATAAGTATAATCAAACAATTTTGAGCATGAACAAGAATATACATAGCATGGCAACGAGCAAAATATGAACACTACATGCTAGAGAGATGAGTGAAGCTCTATATATATCTACGGTAAATATTGAAGCAAATGAGCAATAAGACACATAGCATAGCAAACACATAATCAAGGACAAATTATGCAAGAAATACTATGGCAAAACTCATCTATCAATAATTAGCAATACCACTTGTATTATCAACACCATATAAGCATAAAATATGTCAAGGAATAAAACATGCCTAAATTATGTGAACAAGGATCAAGAGAAAGATATGCTAACATAGATGTCTAACAGATACATGAATATCTAGAGTATGATATCACAAAAGTATGATAATGAATATATCAAGATAACATATGCTCACAATGACAAAATCAAACTCATGCATATATGATAATCATGATCAAAATTTTAGCATATGTATATATGAGCAAGCAAAAAAACATGATAAATGATGATACTAGAATAGCTATCATGTATCCACAATTGATATATCACAATACCAAATATACAGAAAATATGACATGGAACAAATCATGTAAATACATGGTACAATGATATCAAGTAAGAACATGAATACAAGAATAATGATATAGGATTGAAGTATCACAATACCATGTATCGAAACACAAGCAATAGCATAATATAGAATATTGCAAGAATAATGTATGCTCATGAGAATAAAACTCATAAATCCACAAAACATGAACAATTAGCTAACTCATGAATATACAAGCAAAATATACATAAAGGTATGACAAGAATATAACATGAGTAATATATACAAATATGGTGCAAGAGAGCACATGGAAAAGCACATCATGCCAATTATGATCAAATATAAATATAAGGGTATGAAGATATAAGATAGCTTATAAAGTAGGTGAAAATATCAAATGTGAAAGAACATGCCTCTTGAAGGCCATCGAAGGGAGTGGAGAACTATCAAATGTTTCAATCACACAATGAAGCAAAGATCGGAACCCAATTAAGCTCACATTCTTCATCCCGTGTCCTAATACCTACACATGAGAATAACAAGGTACTCGAGTCTTGGATCCTGAAAGATTAGTAAGCAAGTATGTGGGAACCTAAAACTTGGACACACCAACAAAGAAGTATTAGAATTAGCATGATACAATGAATGAATCATGAAAGAAAATCCGTTCTCGAAGGTACACAACGAGTGGATAACTCGATGAGGAGAATGAGTGTCATCTCTGGGAAAGCGGCGAATGTGTTATATGAAAACACTAAGATGAGAACCAATAAGAGCACCAAAAGAACTCACAACTCCTCATCACTGTGGGTGCACCCCTCGATGGGGGAAACGAGGTTCACTACTTGAAAAACAGCAAAAATCTTTCCTCAGGACAGCACGTGGACTAAAACTAAAATCGTGATAATCAAGTCCACAACGTCGTCCAACACCACTATAAAAGGTGTTAAAGAAGCCACCAACAAAGCAAATCTTCATGTAAGCCTCACGAGTGTTCATGCCATGAGAAATGCTATGCACATTTGGAAACTTCGAAGCATAGGCTCGACGCATGTGTTTGGTATGTAGAAAGTAATATGCTAAATGATACCCATCCTTCTCACAAAATAAGCAATGGTGCAAATGTCTACTAGAAGACACAGTCTAAGAGGACAAGGCACCATTTCTGCTCAAAGGAGAAGTCCCTTGAGACAAGCATAAAGATCCTGTGTCAGTGCTAGGTCCACACATGCTATAAGATGGGCGATGTGTGTTTCTAAATGTTCTACAACAGACTTGACGCTCGTGCTTAACACGGTGAAAGCAAAACTTAACAATATGTTCATCTTTGTTACAAAGGTGCAATGACACCTCTCTTTAAGAGTTGTAGTATCATGTGAGGAGGAAGTACTCTGGTCTTTAGAAGTCCCTTGGACAACACCGGAAGAGCCACAAGAAGCATCAAAAGTCAAGCAAGAGCTATCCAAAGGAATAGCATAAATGCCAACATCAAGTAACTCAAGAGAAACATGAGAAAAATCTAAATCCGATTGCAAAGAAGTGAGATCAACTTTTAAAACATCAATATCAGATTGGAAAGTAATACAAGCATCACAAGACTTGGCGCTCATATCATCACGCACTTTCTTTAAAAAATCAAGCTCATTCTTTAAGGCAATGCAAGATATGCAAAGAGATTGAAGATGCTTTGATAATGTGTATGGAATACAAAGCATCAATATCATTTAATAAGCTAGAACAATTCTTGCAAAAGTGTAAATTGTCACCAAGCAATTTCTTAGTTTCTAAGCACATGATAGGAGGACTAGACTTAAGCCCATCAATTTCAGTCCTAACATTATCTAATTGCTCAAGACAATTAAAAAAACTTAAATTCCATTTTTTTGTTTTCAAATCTAGCAAATTCAAGTTATTCTATACATATGGAATGAGTTAATTTTAAATTCTCAATTTTAGCAAGCATGCTAGCACAAGAATCATGTTTAGATTTCAGATTTCTAGCCATAGACTTAAGATTCCCTATCTCCAATTTATCACAATCAAGATCATGATGTAAGGCAACACAAGAATCACATGGCATAGAACAAGAATAACATGGCATAGAAGCATTTGATCTAAATAATTCATTTTTAGATTTCAATCATGCAAGAGAAGTTCTTAATTTATCATTTTTAACATGTAAGGAATCATATGACTCACAAGGCAAAGGAGATTTCAACCTAAACATTTTATCAAGCAATTCACTCTTCTTCATCTCTAGACTATTCACAAGATTATCAGGAGTATCAATTCTTGAATTTAGTGAGACACTATCCTCAATGAGTTTGTCCTTGCTCAACTTGCTTAGCTTGAATCGAAGATCATCCTCGGTAAGGATCTAATTGATGAACTTGCGGTAGTTGGGCTTCTTGTACTTCATGTCATGGGCTTGAGGACGCCTTCAATGGTCCATCTCCTCCTTGGATTCCAAAAGCGTCTTACCCTTGAAACTAGGACAACTCAAAGAAGAGTAGCCAATGATACCACAAAGGCCACCAACCTCATAAAGATCATCAGCCAAAAAGTCACAAGAAGATGAAACAAAAGACCTGCAAAACCACACACTAGCCACCATACTCATGATCGATCAAGATCACTCAACGAGTAAACCTTGCTTTGATACCATTTGTAGGATCAAGTATGACGACTAGAGAATGGTGAATAGAAGCTCAAATTAGTTTTGAGGCTTTCCAAGATCTTTTCCTTTGAACAGAAGCAAAATTCTTCACTCTAATAGCAATAGAAGCTATGAAGATTAGAGATAAATAATCACAAGGAGAGATCCGATCTAAATCGAGCAAAACGCGTTTTGACAACCCCTAGCGATCTGACCTCCAGGCTAGTCAGACCTCTATTTCAATGGTGGTCAGACCGCTATGAACAGTAAAATCAGGAGATGAAGAGTATTTTCAGCTCTATTTCAAATCCGAAAATACATTCAACTTTTGATCAGTTGATCTAAATGACTTGAAACTTTGTATACACCTTCTCTAGGATATTAGGAACCTATTTCAATAAATGATCAAGAAAATTGTTGCCAAAGTTTTGATCTTTTTTGTTCGAAGGAATAGTGCATCAAAACCGGGCAAGAGAGGCAAATCTCGATCTGCTCTTGCTCGTGAGTTCTTGATGTCTAGATAACCTTGGATGGGTTCTCATATATCATTGCATACTAGATCACAGCACATACTCAAGCCAAGATGTGCACAACACCAAAACTACAAAATCTCCCCTTCTTGAGCCAAAACCGGTCAAATACAAAAGCTTGCAAATACAAGTACCTACATGGATGAGATCTAGCCTCTAAGACACATCTTCATCACTTACACATTATTGACACACAACAAGATCAAGGGGAGAGGAGAAAGCACAAAAAACCAAGCCAAATTAAGATTTCATCATTTGAGCACAAGAGGGAAATACTTGGATGAATTTTGATATCTATTGATACATGGAGAGAAATATTCACAGTCACTCTTTAGCTATACACAAAGCCTGAGGATAATAGAAATGTTAGTCACAAGAGTATCTCACATCTCCTATAAAGTTCTCTTCAAGAATCCTAACTCCTCTCAAGGCTAGGCATAAACTCCCCCAAAAGATTAACCTAGCCACCTTTCTCCCTCCTTATATATGGAAGCTCACAAGAGAAATCCTAACCAATACCTTTAGTTGGGTTTCATCCACTTACATAGGTTAACCCGTTAATCCAACACTATATCGGGTTTTACACGTATACATGCACGCTTCTCAAAGCACTCACACCCATTAACCAATTAGTGAATCAACACTTGATCCACTAAACATTTTTAGTATATACAAGATTTAAATCACTTAGACCAACGCCACGGTTTCACATACCATTACTTTTTCAGTGTTGGTCAATTTGCCAAAATGCCCCCCACCGTCTTCTACAAAGTTTCCTACTTTGCCACAAAGCATCACCTATGATTCACCATCTTCCATGTGGTCCCAATGACTTATCCGCCAAGCCTCTCAAATGTTTGGATCCCACTGAATCATCCTCGCTAACAAATGATCCAAGTCACTTGGCACACTATATGCTTCTCCTCACACATGATGACACCCAACTTCCATGATCGTACAGGACCTCGACTTCTCCCTCAGCCTAGTCCCGTTCCACCACTGGTAGCTTCCGCTCATTCCTTGTTCTTCATGCTTGTAACTACCCTGCAAGTTTCGATCATATTAGGTGGTTCTTTGATCGTTTGGATCTCAGCTCTTCCTAAGCGTAATCCCAATTTCTTGACCGCTTTAAATCTAAGCTCTCCTAGCTTAGTCATAGTCCCATCCGCCTCACCATGACGTACCTCCGGAGTCCTATAACCAACACAAACAAGCAAAATATTATGTAGCACCACACAATACACAAAGTCATTAATCGATACAATTATTCCATACAATACACCATGCAAAATATATGCAACTAAACTACCGATTCTAAACCTAGGACCAAACAATAAACCCCTGTACACACATGCACAACCTAGGACAAACAAACTCATCGCAAAACACAAAATACCAAATACAATTCTTAGCTAAAACTGCCCAACACCTTGCCTATCTAACCAGACCCCCATACTAGTCTGACCACTAACAGGGCCTAGTCAGACTGGTATGGGCCACCGGTCAGACCGCTGAGGACATCCGGTCTGACTGCCACCCCTTTGGCTAGTTAGACCGGCTTGACTGCCGATCGCTCCAAAAAACGACAATTTGCAAACTTAAATTTGCAAACTTCCAAAAGCTAAACTTAAACTCTACAAAATCTCTAAACCAAAAGTCAATTACTCATTACAACTACAGTGTGACCTTCGTATGGTCTCACAGTAATACATAATGTCCACGCAACTATAGTGCCCTGCTCGGCTGCTCCTTAGGTGGGTTATGCAGAAAGGCAGCATATGCAATAGTCCAGTTCTAGTATATATGAAGATTAAATAATGACATTTAAATGATCCACTAAACTATACACACTTTCATACTATTGAAACTTATGATGGACTCTTCGTTCGTACGAGATCAAATACCAGAAAAGTGCTACCAAAATGTTCAGTTGACAATAAAAGGTCCGTTCATAAGAAAAAATAATAACAGGTAGTTGAAAACTACGATTAAAACTATATAAGCCTATATGAAGACCAGTAAAGAAGGTCATTGCCTAGTCGAACAAGTGTGACACCCACACAACATGCATACATGAATTTATACAGAGCCTTATATAACTATGTTATGCAATTGCACACATTCATCAAAGGGAAATATGCACTTTTAGAAAAATAAATAAATATTTTAGAAATTAAAACTATCAGAACTAAAATTCCAAATTAAATTTTCGTACCCAAAATTAGCAACATAACATTATATTATTGAGACACATGTGAGAAATATACATCATCCATCTCTCCCGTGAAAATTTCACCATATATAAATTTATAGGGGACCGCAATATGGGCCTATTCTTTACGGCTTTTAAAAGCGGCTTTTGACTTTTGGTACAGTATCTAATTTTCAAACGGAGTGTTTTCTCAAGACAAAATCTACAAGTTAACTGTAGTACACGTTAAAAGCCCAATATCTGTATCAACCAAAATCTCAAGTGAGTATCTCTCTTTGTAATCTTTGTCGCAAACAGGCAAAATTCAAAAATTTTAACTAAAAGTCATAAGCTGTAGCCATATCAAACAGGCCTATATCACCCTGGTCCTAAATATGATCAATTGCAGTACTGCTATCCCTTTTATCCTTCACAATTTGACCAAAAACTGATCAGCTGGAGACGCATTCAACTAAGGATGGCAGCGCGCATGAAAATCACTTGCGGAGTCAAAATGTGATCGATGCTGGTGCCGGCCAATCATCTTCTCCACCATTAATTCCCATGCAATGATCTGATGTTGTTGCAGAGGCTTGCAGTGCATGTACTTGAAGTGTGTTCACATACATGAATTCACAGCTTTCAAACGAGGACGGCGACGACGCGGACGTGCTTGCAAGGTGACAATGCCGATCAGGTAGCAGCGATCGACAATGCAGACCTGTTCATGAATGAACATCGCGCTTACAGTAGTAATTAGTCTATCCATTGGACTCTTCACAATAATTAACAACGAGTTGACCTGTTTGTTAATCACTTGTCGACGATCGACCAATCATTAAATTCCAGCACTTCACATGCGACTGCGTACGTAACGTATCTAGCATGGCCACCGAGCGTGTGGAGTGTGGAAAATTCTACGTAGTGAAGGTTTCCAGTTGACTTCAGTATACTATACGTGCGTGATCTCAAAGGTCATGAGTAGGAAGACTTGTATATGAACCACGTATATATAAAACGAAAGCAAATCACATTGACAAACTTTGGTTTCGATTTGCACGAAACGGTCAACCGAGCTGTGCCAACGCCAAACCATATGTATATATCTTTTAGATAAATAAGGTACACATGAAATGGGGCACCATGGTGCCCAGGCACCAAGCCTCGCTGTCGTTAGATTGCTTTTAGATGCGTGCAGGTGCAATATATTAGGTAAGCCTATTAAAATTCATTAATTCGAAAAGGCATCAATTTGGAAAGGAATCAATCATGAATGGAAAGTATTAATCATGGATGGAAAGTTTTAATTATGGAGCTTGGGCACCATGGTGCATCTGTTATTTTGCCTATATATATATATATATATATATATATATATATATATATATATATATATATATATATATATATATATATATATATATATATATATATATATATATATATATATATATATATATATATATATACAGGGCCGGTCGTGAGGCAGGGCTGCAGGGGCACCCGCCCAGGGCCCCACGACAATAAGGACCCCTATTTTTTTTTGCAATATTTTGTTTATTGTTGTAAATCATGCTATTCATTTTAGTCGTTATTAAACAAGAATATTTATTATCATACAAGGCCATACACAAAGATATCTAGTCATAATCCCTTCAATTTCTATATATAATTTGAAACATTGCAATGGTTTTTAAAGGGTGCAATTGAGTTACTCTACGCCGCCTTTTAATCAACCATTTCTTGGACAGTTTTTATAGACACATAATTTCCATAACTTATGCGGCCGGAGTACACCATTGGTTTACAATTCAACGACCTTTTATTTTTAACTCTATATATTCACATATCTTTTTAGTAATGAAAATTTGACGGTGTGTCATTATAATCCACAAATTAGCATACAATCACTATTGCATTGTTCTTCCTTGAAAAGATTAAATTTTCTTTCAGCTACGTACAAATTGTGATTTTTATAATATTATAAATTTTATAGCATGTATAAACATTTCTTGAGCTAAAACATTTTATAGTTTGTGTGAAATAAACTAATAAAGGGTTGTTACTTTGCCCCAGGGCCCCTAAAATTTCAGGACCGGCCCTATATATATATATATATATATATATATATATATATATATATATATATATATATATATATATATATATATAGAGAGAGAGAGAGAGAGAGAGAGAGAGAGAGGACGCTGAAATGGGACACCATGATATCTGGACACCAAGCCTTCCTACCTTTGGATTGCTTTTAGATGTGTGCAAGTGTAATGATATATAATATATCAAACAAATCCGTTAACATTCATTAATTCAAAAAGACATTAATTTGAAAAGAAAGTTATTGATTTTGCATGCTGAATTAATTATAGATGGAAAGTCTTAATCATGAATGAAACGTCTCAATTATGAAATCTAAATACCATGGTACCCCTATTATTTATACTATATATATAGTATAAATAACAGGGGCACCATGGTGCCCAGACTCCAGTACTGAGACTTTTCATCCATGATTAAGACTTTCCATCCTGATATATTATTTATCATTGCACTTGCACGCATCTAAAAGCAATCCGAAGACAAAGTGGCTTGGTGCTCAGACACCATGGTATTCTATTTTAGCGCATATATATATATATATATATATATATATATATATATATATATATATATATATATATATATATATATATATATATATATATATATATATATATATATATATATATATATAGGACGCTGAAATGGGACACCTAGGTGCCCAGACACCTAGGCTCCCTGCCGTTAGATTGCTTTTAGATATGTGCTAGAGCAATGGTATGTAATATATTAGGCATGCTAAATCAATCATGGAAGGAAAGTCTTAATCATGGATGGAAAGTCTCAATCACACTAGCACGCATCTAAAAGCAATCCAAAGGTAGGGAGACTAGGTGTCCAGACACCTAGGTGCCCCTGTTATTTATACTATATATATATATGAAAATACTTTTTACTCCCGATTGTAATTACACCCACCTCTAATATACCACCTAAACAAACTTGAAATACACCCAGGTGTAGAAAAGAGGCTTCATATATATATATATATATATATATATATATATATATATATATATATATATATATATATATATATATATATATATATATATATATATATATATATATATATATATATATATATATATATATATATACTCCTTAAAAATTTGAGTTGGTGGTAGTAGGTTCATTCTCCCTTACCCTTAATAGCCGTTCATTTTTCCTCATCTATCTATAGCCGTTGGATCTCACGATCTCCTTTTTCACAACTCCCCAACTGCTGTCATGATCTCCCTTTCCACATCCTCCGTCAACTCCCCGCTTCTATCCCATCCTCATGCATCCCCGTACTCTCTAACTCCCCTCAACCCTATCCCGCTTTCCCCACCTCGCTCCACCTCCTCTCCCATCCGCCTACCGCCTCCCCACCTCATCTGCCGCCACCACCCCACCGAATCCGCCCGCCGCCTCCCACCACATCTGCCTGTCTCCTCCTCTCCCATCTGCCCCCAAACTTTCCATCCCCTCGTTACCGCTTCCCCTGACCATGCCGCCCCCGTCCTCATGCCGCCCGCGCCCCCTCCATCGTCTTGGCGACAATGCCACCGCTCCCGTCCTATCGCCAACACCGCCAACACTGCCGTCGTAGACTCTGATGCAGTGGTGTCCTGGCCTCCTCTTCTCGCCATCCAGCCGCCGCCATTGGGGGTTGAAGCGGAAGCCGGAGTCGCCGGCACCGACGCCCTCGAAGCTCCCGTTCCAGACTCCCAAGAAGGCGGCGGCGTGGAGCCGGTTCAGGTGGGTCCCTCCTGTCGACGAGGAGCTACATCCACGGGTGGGTGCGACCCTGTGCAGCGTGATGACTACTCCACTTGCGCATCACGCGAAGGCCATGACAGCAGCCTCCGATGGTGGTTCCACATAGAGCACGCCGACGAAGAGCATGTTGAAGCCAGCGTACAATGTCAGAATGAGCCGGGCTAGGGTTGGGGTTCTTGATGGCGCCGAGGGGGACGCCGGTGTTGTTTATGCCTGTGACGATGGTGAATTCTGCAAAGTGTTGTTTATGCCGGCGACGGTGGTGAATTCTGCAGAGTTGCCATATTTTGAGCTCCAAGAGGACCCCTCGTTCTGGATGGAGAACAATGTGCAGGTGCGAATTGGATCTACTACCAATTTTGCTGCTGTCTTGTGAAATTTTTATTGTTTGGGAAATAGAAATATCATCGTATGAAAATGGGAAAAATGTAAAGCATGAGTATATAGTTTACGTATTGGTCTCAGATTACATATTTATGGGCAATGACTGACCATTCCAGAATTTCATCTTGTACACTAAATAGTAAATATATCATCGTATCAAATGGGAAATGGGCTCTTGTGCTAATTTTATTCTGATTAGGTAGAGTATCACAAGAAATGTTCCTCGGTTAATGGTTATAAATGTTCCAGACATGAGTTGGTTGAGTTTAGCATGGAAAGGAAGGTCTTCCCCAATAAGTCATGAATTTGAGTTTTGGTAAACAATGGATATGCTTTTGAAAAAGGAAAAGGATAGTAACTCCCTCAAGGAATATTTTAGTTGAACTAGCTGGCGGAGCATAGAGTGGGGTAATTTGGTGGATTGTTAGGTGGTGAGATAAGAGGAGGGTGCAGCAAGAAAAAGGCTTGAGGGAACTAGGGAATGGGAAAATGGGAATGGAGTTAAGATGACTGATCAGATTTATGGGTAGATAGATGAAAATTTCCTAGCTATAAAAGAACATCTTTTTTGGGGAAAAGAGACAAGTATTTACTGACATCTGATGAAATTAGCCAGTAATTTTTGGATATGATATTTTCCACTGAGAATCTACTTATAGTTTTATGCAGCAATAAGATGTAAATCAACTATGTAATATTTTCCACTGAGAATCTACTTATAGTTTTATGCAGCAATAAGATGTAAATCAACTTTGTGTTGTGTTGTAAGTTGTCTTCTTACTCAATTACTTAATACGACATTTCAGGGATAGCATGGTAGATCCTTCTGTTGTCTTCGGGAATGCTTTTTGGAAGTGACTATTTTGAAGATTATGTTGGCCAACTTGTGCTAGCATCCACAGCTTCGACTGAGATTGAAGAAGATACAAATTGTCAAGAGGCAAGAGCAAAGGTTCAAGAGAAGATAAAAGTATGTTACTCCCAAGGTTACATACTGTTTTGCATAATCACCTGCAGTGAAATTACCATTTAATTTAGGCTCTAGCACTGATACATCAACCAAAACTAAAATAACTTACCTGTGGCATAGGATTTGCAAAAAGAAAGAGAGCAAAAGCTTATTCAGAGCCTAAAGGGTCGACTTCAACCATATGTGGATGGGAGAAAGGATGAATTTGTAGATTGGGCAAATGGGGAAGCTTGGTGGTTGTCCCAAGCAGGTATATCATGTGATGACTTTTCAAGTGGGAATTTGCTAGAAGCAAATGTTTCATTTAACTTCGTTTCAATAAATTAGTGCCACTTTCATCATCATAAAAAACTAGATTTTGTTTCATTCACATAGATGAAGACTTTTGTGGATCTCAAAAACCTGTATAGGACTCCTTGTTGCACCGGAGTTATAATGGTTTTCTCTTGATAATTTTATTTTTATTCTTTAACTTTCAGTATTTTATTATTGGCCTTTTCAAGTTGTTGAATTGCTTCAAACAATATTTTCACCTTTTGGTGAGGCTATGCTTCACACTATAGGATATATTTATGTACGACAAGCAGCAAGAGAACTTGGAAAGAGTACATTGTATATGGGTGTCCCGTTCATAGTTGAGTGGGTAAGAGACAAGGGTCACCATATTAAATCACATGTTAATGCTGCTTTAGGTAATATATAAGACATTGTTTAGTTCTTTGTTTAATGTATGAGTGAAGTCCTCTTTGATAATGAGTTCCTGCTATAGGTGCTATCTCTCTGATATAGCTACAAGAAGTAATGAAAAAGATGGTGGAGAGTGACAATAAGGAAGAGTAGCTTATGAAGAGTTTTGAGGAGAAAAAATGCCATGCTTAATTCTCTATCGAAAATTAATGTGGTTGATATTGAGCAACACTTACCCATGTCTGCCAAACAGTAAGTCTTTTTTCTCTCCCAATTCTTGGCTCAAAATCTTCCATGCTACCATGCAATTATGTTGGTGTTTCATTTTATGCATATCCAAGTAGAAAGAAATATGCCTTAAAAAAGTAGATAGGAATATATGGATTACTTTAGTGCAAGCATCATTCTGTCTTTATCTGTTTGGTTCTTCAGGTCCTGAAAGATAACACAGTCTCAAAAGATATTTTGAAGTTGCGAGCAAAAGCATTGAAAAAGCTTGGGTCGATATTACAAGTAAGTTTTATTTTAGCCTTCTGCTTGCTCCAACTAGCATGTTGAAGAGATAACAAAACAACATGATAAGTTATAGATGTACGGACAAGTGATTTTATCGCCGGCATTGCTATCAAATCTTAATACTCATTGAACAACATGGAGTTCATTAATCTTACGTTGTTTTGGTTTATCTGCTAAGTGCTTAGACCACACTGCTTGTTTATTTTAAACTTGTTAAATTTGCAGTTTAGAAAACTTCATTTATTTTTGTGCTAATTACAGTCACTTCTTGAAAACAATATTTATTCACATACTGTTCGAACAACGAATTAGTTACACACAATAGTAACTAATCCTCTAAGACCCTCTTTCAAACCAATTTAAGTCTTATCTGTTTAGCCATGATACATCTATTGTGTCAAATGAGTCAACTACTCCCTCTGTTACTGTTACTGAATAGATATTGTTTTGGACATTGACATGATCCCAATGTACAAATTTCACTTCAATTTTTACATTAGTACGTTAGTAAACATGATAGAAAGTATTTATAATGATAAATCTACTAATATCATTTTGTGGTCAATGTCCAAAAAAAATTGGCATCATCCTTTCTAAAACGACATCAATTTTGTAAGAGAGGGTGTATATATCATACAAACAATGATGATTAAAAGTTAGTGACAAATGTATAGAACATACATCCTATGCATATGAATGCACTGTGGATTGAATGCCATTTTTTGTCTGTTGATCCATCTTCCGGACTAATCTCCTTGACATCATTCCTCTCTCATGTTCCTTCTTTCTTTCCTTGATTTTTTGATGTCCTATTTCATGGTATAATTGTTCCTTTTGCTGCTATTGATGTTAGGAGGATGATGCAAATTCTAATGATTCCTCCACACGGGAAGATCATTGCTCACCAAATTTTGAAGCTTGGATGAGGTGTACACCACTAGAGGTCAGGAAGAACCGTGAAGCCGATAGGGTCAGGGAGGGCAGATCAAAGATCAACGATCTCAGCAACGGTGGACCGGCCACGCCAACCTCACTCTTGATGATAAGATGCCTCCTTTTTAATGTTCATTGTATGATTTGTGTTATATTTGATGATATGTATTACTTTCTTTTAGAACTCCGTTGCAACGCATGGGCATTTTACTAGTATATATATAAACACGTGTGCGGTGTGTGGGTGGGGAGGGGGCATATCTATTGATTTTCTTCTAGCTTATCGATCTTCACTTTCGCTAGCTTCTAGCTTTGTCCTACCAACTAACAACGTGTTTCATTGTCAATCATATATTCTTTTTTTTTGATAGGACACTCCACATAGTCATGTGGCAACCAAAATTTTAAGGTGGGGTTTTTTAGCCTGTATCTTATGGTTGAAATTTTTGAATTTTGAACTTTTCGCGAGAGATAATATGTAGAGAAAAATAGTTACATGTGATTTTAATTGGTATAATTGAACTCGGTATAGTTTGTACTACAATCCATTTATAGTTTGTACTATAATCTATCTAGAGACTCGTCTTAAAAAAATATACCGTTTAAAAGTTATTAGTATAGTATAAACCAAAAACATATGCCATAAATGCTAAAAAAACCCACCCATGCAGCCCCGTGTACGCATCTTAGTTTGCAATGGTTCTGAGCTAATTTTTCCAACCTAATATCAGTACCAATTTTCAGATATCGTTTTTTATTAACAATAAATTTTGTTAAGAAACGACCAGAACCATTGAAGGGGATTTTTTGCAAAACTAGAGGTACTAACCCATAATTTTTAAACGACGCAAGGGCTCATATATTACGAAACATCCAGATTATCTGAAACTAGTTGATTTTGTATGCAATTGTGAAATTTAGTAGGCGGCAAATCACTATAGAACACACTTATGATCATGCAAAAGACTTGTATGTTAGTTTTCAAAATTTTGGAGGCTTTGCAAGTGTCTCTCTTGCCCTACATTAATTAGATCCATCAGAGAGTGAAATTGCTGACAAAAACATAGGTATGATGCATACGCCGTGTGAGACTGGGTTCGGACTGTTATTGGGGGTACTTGTCAAGCTACATACAAATTGTCCAACTTTAGGATTGTTAGTAAATTGCACCATAAACATTTATTCAGTATAATAATTTAATTGTTTTTAAAAAACTATAATAAATTACAATGTACTACGTTTTATAAAATATATGTTGGAAATGTGGGCAATATTTTAATTCCAAATTTTACTAGGAGACAAATACAATAAACCAGTGATGCAAAACTTACTACTAACAATAGGCTACTCAACATACTTCAGAATATACGCAAGAAAAATATAGTAACAAAGTCGAACGAACGTGCGAACGACTTACTTTTTCGCTTGATGAAGAACAGAAAGTAACGCAGGCTTGACGCAATGCAAAACGTAGATGACGCAGTGCAGTGAGCGGTCGCGCAGATGTGCGCTGCCCAGAAACCTTATTGCCGCCCCGTGCAGGTACTCTTTGAGGTGCACGCTCTCCCTTCTTCCAGGTGCACGCCGAGAAGAAAGGTTGGCGAAGTTCAAACAGCACAGTACAAGAGCACAAATTCGTAGAGAAGGAAATGGAGGTAGTGAGGTTTTTTCAGCAATATACTTTGGACGTCTCTAGGTGTGTATATATATAGACAGATTGTGAACTTAAAATTTAAACAGTCATTTACCCACTGGTAACTGCCTCATCAAATCACAAATTAAGCAGTGTAAATTCACTTGTAACTGCCTTATTCAAATGTTTGAATCTCATTCAAACACACACAGAGAGAGTAGTGCAGGGTTCAGCAAAAATAAAGGTGGGTTTGATCTGCCAAGTCACAAGTCACGTGATTTTCACGCAAATATACATGAATGCGCGCGCGTGTATGACTAGCTAGAACCATTCTCATACTACCTCTATCCATATTCAAGGAGTGGTGAGGACTCTATCTTATAAATCGATCTTCCTTACTTTGGCTTAGTAATATGGTATTAAACTATTCATATTTCGGAATTAAGGAAATGGACCATGTCCAAATGGACCAATTTCTAACAATATATAACACAAATTGATGGCAGCAGCTATATTCGAAATCATACAATGTCTTAATTCGTGTGACTGGATGGTATTCTCCCGTCCGTCCTTAGAGCAACTCCAGCAGTAGCCCTCAAAACAGGGCCCCTACTTTTTATTTGAGGGCTCCCCCCTACTTTTGAGGGCTCTGTTTTTTGGACTGCACTCCAACAGGAGTCCTCAAAACAGGACCCTCAAATTCATTCTTAGAGGGGATGACACATAGGACCCACTCCTGGGGGTCTGGAGGGAGCCCCTACTTTTGAGGGCCGAGGGGCAAAAAACTCACTCCAGCAGGGCCCCTACTTGAGCCCTCAAAAGTAGGGGCTCCCTCCAGACCCCCCAGAAATGAGGGCTCGAGGGGGAGATTTGAGGGCCCCCTACTTTTGAGGGCTCAAGTAGGGGCCCTGCTGGAGTGAGTTTTTTGCCCCTCGGCCCTCAAAAGTAGGATGAGAGCTCAAGTAGGGGTCCTGATGAAGTTGCTCTTACATGCAAATTCATTTCATCCGGCCGCACGTCACGCTTCACCTGGTCAAGTATACTCTTAAATTTGGTGTCCCGCTGTGGCTAATGGTTTTGGGGTATGGTGAATAATTTTAGATAAAAATAAATAGTAGTATTTAAAAGAAGTGATTTTTAGAAGAAGAGAATAAGCGGTAGAAAAATATATGAGAGATGTGTGTGCGAGACAGAAGCGAGAGGAGTGGATACATAGTGCACCCATAACCCGTGTCTTATTCTTAAAGTGGAGAACCTACTTTGAGAAGTCATGTATATATTGACTTCCGGTTCTATTCGCAGAAACACAAACTATGTATACAATTAATTCAAACAAATCAGATCGACAAACTTTGGTTCGATTTGCACGGAACGGGTCTGTCATCCAAATCGCTTCGACTGCAACCTGTATTTCAGACGCATAAAATCCTTATAATAACTCAAGTCAACTGAAGAAGCATGCTAGCCAGCTATATATAGCGTCTACACATTTCTTTACCAACGTGTCTCCAGTATTAACGGTTCCTCTTCCTTTTTCAAGTACACTCCAGATAATCAATCATGTGGATGCTATCGTTTGAAAAACCAAATATGCCTGATATAGGTCTCGTTTCAAATAACATCGATGGCTTTATTTAGAATATATTAGTTTCTTAACACAATTTTTTACTTTGTATTATCCATAGAGATATAATTATGTTTTTATCTTACCTATTTTTTAATTTTTAATTGAATGTTTCAGATAACGTTTTTTATTAACAATAAATTTTGTTAAGAAACGACCAGAACCATTGAAGGGGATTCTTTGCAAAACTAGATGTACTAACCTATGGTTTTTAAACGACGCAAGGGCTCATATATTACGAAACATCCAGATTATCTGAAACTTGTTGATTTTGTATGCAATTTTGAAATTTAGTAGGGGCAAATCACTATAGACCACACTTATGATCATGCAAGGACTTGTATGTTAGTTTTCAAAATTCAGGGGGCTTTGCACGTGTCTCTCTTGCCCTACATTAATTAGATCCATCAGAAAGTTAAATTGCTGACAAAAACATAGATATCATGCATATGCTGTGTAAGGCTGGGTTCGGACTGGTATTGGGGGTACTTGTCAAGCTACTTACAAATTGACCAACTTTAGGATTGTTAGTAAATTGCACTATAATCATTTATTCAGTATAATCATTTGATTGTTTTTTAAAAAACTATAATAAATCACGATGTACTACGTTTTATAAAATATATATCACAAATTGATGGCAGCAGCTATATTCGAAATCGTGGGCCTGTTCTTTTTGGCTGAGGTTTATGGTTTTTGGCTGCAGCTTGTGGCTTTTTGGCTATTCGTGCGAGAGACTACAGAGTAACAGAAACTCACGTGTAGTTTTTGCCGATATAAATGAAATCGATACAATATATACTATAATCAACTAGTAGACCCTATCTTAAAAAGATATTCCGTTTAAAAGTTAGTTACTATAGAAAAAAATAAAAATCAAAATCAAAAGCTGAAAAAGAATCAGACGTATCGATGTCTTAATTCGTGTGACTGGATGGTATTCTCACGTCCGTCCTTACATGCAAATTCATTTCATCCGGTCGCACGTCACGCTTCACCGGGTCAAGTAAGCTCTTAAATTGGTGTCCGGCTATGGTTGATGGTTTTTAAGTATGGTTGGTAATTTTTAATTGAAATTAAATAGTAGTGGCTGAAAGAAGTAATTTTTAGAAGAAGAGAACAAGTGGTAGAAAAGTGAGTGAGAGATGTGTGTGTGAAACGGGAGCGAGAGAAGTGGGTGTGTGGTTCACCCATAACCCCTATCTTATACTTAAAGTGGAGAAGCTGCTTTAAAAAGTTAAGTATCTATATTGACCTCCAGCTCTATTTGCAGACACACAAAATATGTATGCAATTAATTCAAACAAATCAGATCGACAAACTTTGGTTCGATTTGCACGGAACGGGTCTGTCATCCAAATCGCTTCGACTGCAACCTGTATTTCAGACGCATAAAATCCTTATAATAACTCAAGTCAACTGAAGAAGCATGCTAGCCAGCTATATATAGCGTCTACACATTTCTTTACCAACGTGTTTCCATTATTAACGGTTCCTCTTCCTTTTTCAAGTACACTCCAGATAATCAATCATGTGGATGCTATCGTTTGAAAAACCATCGATGACTTTATTTAGAATATATTAGTTTCTTAACATAATTTTTTTCTTTGTATTATCTATAAAGGTATAACTATGTTTTTATTTTACCTATTTTTTTATCTTTTAATTGAATGCATCAGAAAATTTTAATAGTAGCTACAGTATCTTTTCAGTTAAAAATCAAAGATTAAAAGTTAGAACACTTTGAAACATGGCCATAAATGGACATCATGTGTAGACTCTCTTTTAGATTAGAATATTGCTTTAGAGCAACTAGTCGCTCCGTAACAAAAACGAGCTACCATACCGCCCTTCTTCTTCCTCAGGCACGACTCTCTTGCGTGTTTTCATTCTTAATCCAAAGGACGCTCCCATCTTGCTAGGTGGTTCGTTCCCCACCACTTAATCGACGGTATTTTATTGTTTTGGAAAACCGCTTGATATTCCAGCACTAGGAACACATTGGTATTTGCTTAACTTTTTGGGAACGGACTGAACTCATTTCATTTCAATTGTCAGAAACAGAATTACAATCTGAGCCACGCACTATCAGAAACATACATGGAGTCAAAAAGTCCGGCGTACTATTGAGCCACGCACACCTACATGTACACAACATAATTTAAAGCCTTTGAGCTCGTCCAGGGAGTTTAAGGCAGCAGTTTCAGCCGAGATAGTCCGGATGCTATGGAACATTCCAAATATGGGAAATAGTGTAATAGTGAAAAATTTAAAGCCTTCTATCGCTTTTCAGTGTTATTCAAAATTTTCGACATTCTTTGGAAAATTTTGATTTGGATTTTGCCAAGCAATTCATCAAATGACGATGATCCAAAATAAGTGGAAATCGATGGAGCAAGAATTTGAAATTGAATTTTGAAACCGAAATTTGAAATCAAATCAATGAAAACCAAAAGTAAAGGAATTTCGAAACCATCCAAATCAAGCCAAGAATTAAAATTCGAATTCAAATGCAAATTCAAAAATTTTCACTCCAGAGCTAAACTCAAAATTTACAACATTTGCTAGCATCCCTTCTCTTTCTTCCTCCCTCCCTCCCTCCTTTGTTTTGCTTCCCGGCCACGGCGCCCACGCTGCGAGCAAATCCCGCCGGTCGTGTGCCGCGTTTCCTGCAGCGCCACCCAGCCAACCTATGCGCGACACACGCTCACGCCATGCCTAAGCCGCCATGGCGCCAGCCCTGCCCCACTGCCCCCGTGCGCCAACCCACGTGCCACTGCGCTGCGCCTACGCCACGGCCAACCGCGCCCATAGTGAGCCGCGCTCACTATCACGCCGAGCTGCACCGCTAATCCCGCTGTGCTAGCCCTATCCCACTGCTTCCATGCGCGAATCCCGCCCCCTGCGGTCCTGCTGTGCCACACGCCGACCGTGCACCAGCATTCCGCGAATCCCACTCCACCGTTGTTGCATCCCGCGATGCCCGCCGCGTGACCCGGCCAAACCACCTCTCCTTCACCCCTTGGGCTACTTAAAGCCCGAGCTCACCTCCTTGTCGCCTCCGTGCTCCATTGTTCCCCCCCATTGCCCTCCTTCTTCCCCGAGCTTGCCCCACACGCTCGAGCGTTGGCTGCCATATTCCTCCACTGCTCCTGCCACTCTGGTGACACCTAGTGAAGTCCGTGAAGTCCACTCGCATCATAACACGTTCTCGAGACTCTTCAATGTTTCCCCAAGTCAATTTTAGGTCACTACTACAACAAAGACTATACTGGATACCTTATCATAGACGGTTTCCTTGAACCGTCTGTGGAATAATTATCATAGACGGTCTTACAAGCATGATTCATGTACCGTCTATGATACCCTACTATCATAGACAGTTTTTGTTAATAACTGTCTGTGATATTTCACAGACAGTTATTAATACGAACTATCGGTGATAATTGCAAATATTACAGACGGTTTTTAACTAGAAATATATGTGATAGTTCATAGATGGTCATTAATATAAAATATCTGTGGTAGTTGTATATCATAGACGGCTTATAGTTGGAATCATCTATGATATACTTCCTCTCCCCGATGCGTGCCTTCGATCGTTTCGGCTTCATTCGATCATTTCGGCTCCCAGATGCTCTCTTGTCACACGAGCTGGATGTATTCTTTATTGTATAAAAATGATCATCTACCACTGGAGATTAATCCTATACGAGCACCTCACCAAACGGCTATCTTCCTTGTCTTCTTTGTCTCTCATGCACAAATAAATGACTCCCTATTCTTTCTTGTTGCCGGCATTGATGGCCAACCTAGCTATCCTGGACGAGCACCTTGCCGGCCGTACGCTGGCAGATGCTATAGAAGGATACTGTGCCAACAGTGTCATCCCTCCTATATCCATGGATTTGCCAAAGCAGTTGAAGGCCATCTTCCACGGTCTTGACATTCTCCTCCGTCGTGTCTTCCGGTTGGTCTCCCGCTTCCGACAAGCTAACCTCGCCATTGACGTGGTCCTCCACAACGATGTTGCATATCGTCAAGAGGCTTGTCATCGCTTGGAGTGCTTAATCGAGGCGGCGGGCGACCAATTCAACCTTGCCGAGACCCCTCAAGAAAGGAAAGAGAGTCTACGGGCTCAATGCGACTTGATTATTCAGTCGGAGGGTGTTCGGGAGACACTCAAATGAGCACGTCAATCGATGGACGCATTTCAGACTTCGTTCACTAATGATCCTAAACCGTCTAATGCCGACCACTTCACCTACGAAGTTTTGAAGATGGAGATTGCATGCTACCTTCGACACTAGAAAAACATCGAAGTAGTTAGGTTTCTATTTTTTATTATCTTTTGTAAGAAACAACTAGCCATACTATTTGGGCACCGTATATATGTAAAATCAACCAGTTGAATTTGTATTTACTCTCTTTTATATATGTAAGCGGTCTCGGTATAACGATATGATGATATTACTGACCAGTAAAAAGCAACTAAGTAATACATATTTACTCTTGAGTCATTACTGAATTTACATTTATGTATATGAGAATCAATTTAGATTTAGAACTATATTTATTACAAACGGTTCTACTTTAGAACCATCTGTGATAGTTATTTGTAGACGGTTATTAATATGAACCATCTGTGATATGTAATTATCACAGACGGTTTGTAATAATAACTGTCTGTGAAATGCATTATCATAGATGGTTCTTGTTAAGAACTGTTTATGAATTATCATAGACATTTATTAATGAGAATTGTCTATGATAGTGCAAGACCATAGATGACTCATGGTTGGACGTGTCTGGAATGCGCTGTGTTATTAAATGGCTAGCCAGCGGGGTCTTGACAGATCTGTCATCATTGTGCAGCATTAAAGAAGGCGGCCGCTTTGGGGAGTTTGGTGAAAGCATACCGCTTGCAAATCTAGCTCTTGTAGATCTATTTGTTCTTAGTGATTAGAGGTTAGTACGTATTTGTTTCTAATTATATGCCTTGTAATAAAGAGAGGTGATAGCTAGGTTTATATCTAGCTTAATTGATAGTTTGTTATAATTTTTGCTATAATTTAAGAATGGGTCACTACTTCTAGTTTACTTTAATATATTGTCGCCTAATATATACATTGCTTCATGAATAGTACATAGCTAGCTACTTAATTTAGATATGGAGTGAATGTCAATTATGTGCAAGTATTTGGCTGGTTAGCTATAGTAACATTAATAATCTAATTTGACACTAATTTGTTACATGCGTAGCGTAGATGGACCAAAGTTGGATGTCCGTTGAGAACTATGTGAGTGAACAGTACATTAATGGCGTGTCTACTTGTAGAAGAGCAGCCGAGCAGGATATGTTGAAGAAGCGAATGGAATATATGTACTGTCCATGAATTAATTATGATATCTAAAAATATTTACCAACTCATCGTAGATCGAAACTCACTTGATTCTAAGGGATTTCAAAATGGGCTATACATTTTGGACTAGTCACAGTGAAGAAAATAATATTATACAGGAAGATAATTAGAGGATTGGTGCCTTCCTGTAACATCCTGATTTTCAGAGCCTTTTTGAAGCTTTTAAAATAAAATTTACCAGTTGGATTTTTCTGAAATTAATAAAATCTTAAATTGAATTTTTATTAATTAAAAGGATTAACATGATTAAATTAAACATTAACATTTAGTGAAAGTATTTTATTTGAGTTCCTTGAGTCTCAAGGATTTTTTTTGGAGTTTTCTTGGTTTTTTCTGGGTTTATTTGCTATTTTCTAGAGCTCAAAAGGATTTATTTGAATTTCTAGAAATAGAAAAGCCCTCAAAAAACCTTAAACAATGATGGGCCAAGCCCGCTACTGTTCCCTCGGCCTGGCCTGCCCGCGCTTGCTATGCATCGGCCATCCGCCGCCTGTCGACCGCATCCGAGCCACCCGCTTCACTTGCCCCATTGGCCGTTAGATCTCACGTGTGACGCGTGTCTCGCATCCGGGGCCCCGTGCACTGTGCTTCATCTTCCTCCCGGTTTCACACCGCCGCCATCTTCGACTAGGACTTCCTCGGTGTTTGTGCCTGACCAGGCCTCTCGGCCATCTCCGACTACACCTCTGTGTCGTGCTTGCCCCCGCCTCCTCGAGGTCTGGGTATTTAAGCCATGCCCTCCCCTCGTGTTCCGCATACCGAGCTGAGCTCGCGCGTGCAACCCTGTGCGCCGTCAAGTTCATCATCGTTCTCGCCACCACCATCCCCTTCTTCTTTGGCGCCGACTGGCGTTGCCGTTGACCTCCGTCATCGTCCGCTGTCCCGCCTTGCCGTCTTTGCTATCGAGCGCTTTGCCATCATCCCTGGTTTCCCCGTCATCATCCTCGATCCACGTGCCCGCCTCGTGCCACATGCCCGCCAGCTCAGCTGCACCCGCACCCGACCATCTCTTCGTCTTCTGCATAGACCCCGTCCTCCGTGCCTGGGTTCCACCTATCGGAAGCACTGTGTCATAGACCTGTGGACCGAGCCTCCTTAGCGCCGCCACCTTAGCATGCCACATCAGCCCTAGGCACACATGTCTGTCCATGTGGTAGCCACATCAGCAAGCCGTGCGCTGGGCACTATTTCGTGAGCTAGGTTCACCGTAGACTGCCTATCCTGTGAGCCCAGTCTACAGTATAGTAGAATTTTTTTATTTTCAGCCTTTTTCTTTAGATTAGATTTTCCAAGAGCCTGTTCTCCTTCATCTTAGCTCCGATTGACCCGAATCTTTTTTCTAAATTCATCTGAAATTAAGCTCTATCTTTTGGTTCTAGTTTTGAAGTTTTTGGAGTCCATTTGAATTTTATTTGAATTTTTTTCATGTTTTGTTTCATTTTCTATCTCGTTAGATCACGCTTTCGACGAAGCTGAAGCAAGATTTGAAGATCAAGAGCCATTAACTGAACAAGGCTAAGGCAAGTCATGTCCTTTGATCATGTTGAATCTAGTTTTCAAATCTATTATGTATTATTTTGTTTTAAATTATCATGCATCGCTATTTTATTATTAAACTTTTGTATTGGTAGTTATTATCCAAATTGATTAATCCCTCCTTGATAATTTGATTGCCATGATTCTATTATCACCTTAGGATGGGTAACTATCTAGTGATACAATACTAATTGTCACATGGGTTTGAGTTTAATTTGCTTAGCCATGCTTATAATCACGTTGGGTTTATCATCACATGTGATCAATTAATTAATTTTGACTTAATGATATATTAGAACATGGTGGTTAGCCACAGTTATATAATTTGAGTACCGTAACATGGGAGATGTCATTGGTGTTAGCTATACAAAATTGGTTTTCACCTAGGCGAATGATCGTGCAGTAAAGGGGGTGCGGTTTGCACATTGGCATGTGGATGTTTCATCTGGGTAATGTTTAAGGACTAAACTTTGTGCGCCATTGATCTGAGCCTTACCGTACAACCACATGTCCAGTATGGGATGGACCTGGCTGATTAATTTGTGATGTTTCAATTTTGGTTCCACCGTTGAGATGTCAGTGGGTGTCGTTATACATTCCACGGGGCGCAAGAGGGGGTGTGAGGCGAAACCTTAGCGAGGCAGTACTGGGTTGAGATTGAGCATTGTAAAGGCCTTGTTGTGATTTTTTTGGTTGGTATACCAAAGGAAGCATGTTATACCAGTGACATTACAAGGTGATCACATCGTGTGGATAAAGTTGTACAACCTCTGCAGAGTGTAAAACAATTCGAATAGCCATGTCCTTGGTTATGCACAATGCTCGGTGATTTCACAGGAGGGGTAGAGTTTTCATAAAAATCTGGATGGGTTATGTTGGGAAATGAATGGTTATTTCACTGGTGGTTTATTACGTAAATGTTAGTTCACGGGTGATTCATTAGAGTGAATGGTCAATTCACTTGTGGTTTGTCTCAATTCTTTTGATTATTTATTTATTAATCATTTTCAAAGTTTCGCTTTTAATCTATTTATTGTATTTACTTTAAATTGTTGCTTTTTGCAAAATTAACCTTTCAGCCATCACTTGGTACGCCTTGCATACTATATTGCATTTTTTTTGTTACAAACGACTTGCTGAGTACTCTATGTACTCACGGCTTCATCTATATTTGCTCAGTTGAGGAAGAAGGGCTAAACCAGCAGGAATTACTTGAGGGAGGATTCTTCGACGACTTCACAGATTAGGACTTCGCTCCCCAGTCGATTGTCTGTGGGCATGTCGAATGGCGACTACGCTTATTTCTGTTTTTTCGCCGCAAGTTTCTTAAGCTTTTTGGGCTATTAATTGTTAGTTTAGCCATAAGGTCACAACTCTAATAATTATTAATAATCTTTGAGTCTTTTCTTAATGAATTATGATATGGTCGATATTTCATCTTTGTTTATACTGTGTGTACTAGCGTGATCCTAGACTGGTACAGAATACATAGGAAAGTCCAGATTTGCATATTTGGGTCTTGACACTTCCCTTGAAACAACCCAAGTTCCTTCAATAAGGATTATGTCCAAATTACTTCAGCTATGACATTGGCAATGGCTTTGTATTCAACTTGTATACTAGATGTTGAGACAGTTGGCTGCTTGTGAGAGCTCCAAGAGACGAGATTCGAACCAAGGAAGATAGCAAATCTGCTGGCTAATCTTCGGTCGTCAGGACACCTTGCCCAATCTACATCGAAGAAAGCATTTAGCATTGTTGATGAAGACTTGTGTAGCTTGAGTCCCTGATATAGAGTTCCTTTGATGTACCAGAGAACCCATTTCACTACAGCCCAATGAAGATCAGTAGGGCACTAGAGAAATTGGCAAAATTTATTCACAATAAAGGATATGTCTAGCCGTGTTGTAGTTAAGTACTGGAGGACTCCTACAATGCTCCTATAATGGAAAGCTTCCTTGTCAGTTAGAGATATACCTTGCTCCTTTAACAATTTTTCCCCAGTTGCCATTGGTGTTGAAATGGCCTTACACTTGTCCATGCTTGCCCTTTTTAGTAGATTACCTGGATAACGTTTTTGTGAGAATATCAAGCCTTCTACGTCCTTCTTCACTTCAATTCCTAAGAAGTACTCCAGAGAACCAAAATCTTCCACGACAAAATCCTCAGCTAGCTGTTGAATTAGCTTGTTGGTGGCACTGGAAGATGAGGTCACAATGATTATATCATCCACATAGATGAGCATGAACATGGTGGTGTTATCTCTATTCAACACATAAAAAGAAGCATATGCCTTTGAAGATTTTAAACCAAGTTCTTGAAGTTTGCTGATCAGCCGAGAATGCCACTCTCACGGAGTCTGCTTCAATCCATAAAGTGCCTTTTCCAAGCAACAAACAAAACTAGAGGAAAATCAAGGATCTTCATACCCTGGGGGATGCTTCATGTAAGCCACCATGCAAAAATGCATTTTGGATGTCAACTTGACGCATTGTCCACCCTCAAGTGATAATATAATTCGGACTATTGCGGGCTTGGCAACTAAAGAATAGGTGTCAAGATAATCAACACCATATATTTGTTTGAATCCTTTTGCAACTAAGCACGCCTTGTACCTATCAATTGTCTCATCTGCTTTTCTTTTTAGCTTAAACACCCATCTACTATCAATCAGATTCATACCAATTTTTGGTGGTACAAGCTTCCATGTTTTGTTTCTAAGCAATGCTGAAAATTCTATGTCCATCGCTTGCTTCCATTTAGCATGCTCTAAGGCCTCCTGGAGTGTTGTCGGTTCAGCAATAGTGACTACAACAAATGTCCTGGCATTTTCCAGGTAGTGAGTGGTGCCATCACGAAACTCCTTCAGTTGACGGATGTTATTGCATAGTCATGTCCGCATAGGATGGTACGGCTGAATTGGAGATTCAGTTTGATTCAGAACCTTACTTTGAATGTGAACTTTGCTGTTAGCTATAGTAGGTGGTGTATTGGCAGCAATCGGCAACGGCATATTGGCAGTGGACGGTGCACTTGAAGAACCTAAACCTGCAGAACCAAAACCTGTAGGAGAAGCGACACCACTAGAACGACTAGTTACAGGATTAGTTTGACCATTGCCCCTGAAAGATCATCTATTGCTGAACTAAGAGGAGGTTGTTCTGTTGCTAGGAAATCGTCAAGAAGATATTGTTCAGTGTTAGATGAAAAATGAGATCGAGCAACAGAGGGTAGTATAGTTGGATGATCGGAGTTTGAGGACTGATGCAAAGTGTATTGGACTGAAGTAGCAAAAGGGAAAATATTATCATGGAACACTACATCGCGAGAAATGTACACACAGCTAGTTGATTTGTCTAAGCACTTGTACCCTTTGTGAGAGGCACTATAGCCCAAAAATACACAATGCTTTGTTCGAAAATCAAGCTTGCGGGAATTGTAGACTCGGAGGTTGGGCCAATAGGCACAAATCGAACACCCTGAGTATGAAATAATCTGGATCAATGCCAAGAAGTCTATAGACAGGAGTTCCATGTGATATTACTCGACTGGGCATCCTATTGATTGGAAAATAGGCTGTATGGAAGGCTTCATCCTAGAACCGAATTAGCATATGGGCTTGTGCGAGGAGATCTAGACCGGTTTCTACTATATGTCTGTGCTTGCGCTCTGCGGATCCATTTTGCCGGTGTGTGTGGAGACAGGAGATGCGATGAGCGATGCCTACACGGTTAAAATAGTGATGAAGATGATGGTATTCACCACCCCAATCAGATTGAATTGCACGGATCTTAGAACCTAGAAGACGTTCAACATGTTCCTAAAATTGCAAGAAAATTTTCTCAACATCGGATTTTTGTTTTAGAAAATAGATCCAAGAGAATTTGCTATAGTCATTGATGAAATTAACATAAAATTTGAATCAACTGGCAGATGGGAGAGCAGGCCCCAAACGTCAGTGTGAATAAGCTCTAAAGGTGCTAAAGATACATGCAAGGAGGATGTAAAAGGAAGTTGTCACACCTTGGCCTACTGGCAGGCATCACAAACAGAGGAATCATTGTTATTTGGGACTACAACAAGATTTTTATTCTGCAAAATCTGGTGAACAACTGAAGGTGCTAGATGTCCCAATCGCCGATGCCACTAATCTTGCGTGGTCTTGACTGAAGACATGCTGAATGAAGCTGGCGACCGGGAAGGGAATAGAGTCCATTTTTACACCTGTTGTTGAGAAGAGTGGTCTTCGGGACCTAATCCTTAACAAAGAAATAGTTGGGATGGAACTCAACATAGGCATCATTATCGATAGCTAACTTATGGACAGAGAGAAGGTGTCTATTGATTTTAGGAACATGTAGAACATTTTTTTAGTGACAATGAACGGGAAATAGCATCAATAGATAAATTCCCAATAAAAGCAATAGACAAACCTATCCCGTTAGCGACTTGAACCTGGTCATTTCTAGTGTAGTGCCCCCGCGTCGTCAAGTGCTCCAGGTCATGTGTGATGTGATCTGTCGCACCTAAGCCGACGTACCTGCTTGAGTCAGCTGAGTAGAAGGAGTTTGCAGCAGCATCCACCTTGTCTTCAAGCTGGTAGCCGTCATCAAAGCACTTGTAATAGTGCAGTGCATCGTGCCCTATCTTGTTACAAATTTGGCTAGTAGATCTGAGGCTACCTTGACTTGAGTTGTCGTGACCACCAGAAGACCTGTTGTAGTTGCGGCCGCGCCCACAGCCAATCTTCCCATTTCCACGGGACTGAGGTTGACCCCTGTTGATATTGTTAGCACAAGACATTTGAAAAGCAATATTATTATGCTCAAGCCTCACCTCAAAGCTCATCATGTGAGCTTATAAGTCACCCATAGTGATGGGATCATTACGAGTAGTGATACTCATGATGAGAGGATCATATTCTGATCCCAACCCTACCAGGATGTAAGAGATTGTTTCCTCATCGGGGAGAGGGCTCTCAATGGTAGAGAGAGTGAGAATCTTTGCATTGCGGAAGTAAACTACAATGCTCATGTCCTTCTTTTGCATCGTGGAGAGTTGCATGTGAATATGCATGCTACGGGCTTGCGAGCCCAATGAGAACATCTTCTCTAGTGCCATCCACACCTACCGCGACGTCGACAAGAGGATGACATGGGACAGCACATCCTCGATGAGAGAGGACAGCAAAGTGCTCAAAACAAGTAGACGTCGTAGGCTTGGTTGGCGATGATGGACGCGCACTCGCATTCTTTAGCTGGTGGCTGGGTCACCGTTGACGCAGGGCGCACAATGGTGTCGTCACGTACCTTAGCAAATGTTGGCTCCGGAGGTATGGCAGCAGCTGTGCTTTCCCCAAGTAATTCTCACGCGAAAGCTTCACGTTAATCACATGGCTGAAGGCTGGTGTGGACAAGAGAGCAGCATTAGTGGTTGATGAGGAAGAGTTGGTGGCCATGGCAACGATTTAGAGTAGATTGGATCTAGGTTTGCTTTGGTATCATAAAAGGTTTAAACGCTAGTTGTGATTGCCAAAGCACACTGATCCACTTGGGACCGTATCCATTATATAGTACTATTACATGAGTTTAGAGCAACTCCAGCAGTAGCCCTTAAAACAGGGCCCCTACTTTTTATTTGAGGGCTCTCCCTACTTTTGATGGCTCTATTTTTTAGGCTACACTCCAGCAGGAGCCCTCCAAAACAGGACCCTCAAATTCATTCTTAGATGGGATGACACATAGGACCCACCCTCATCCTCATCCTACTTTTGAGGGCCGAGGGGCAAAAAAACTCACTCCAGCAGGGCCCCTATTTGAGCCCTCAAAAGTAGGGGCTCCCTCCATGTAACATCCTAAAAATTTAAATTTGAAAAGTGTGAATTTTTGAAATATTTTTGCAATACATTTTATTTGAATTTGGAGTTCATGGTATTTTTCTGAGAATTTGGGTGAAAGTTCCAGGGAACAAAAGGATCAAGAAGAAAACAAACATGTTTATATAATAGAGAAGAAAATTTTAAAATAAGAATCTCAAAAGATGATCCATAAAATATAAGGAGAGTGTTTCTATTAAGCATAAAATCTTACCCAGGAAAATAATGGAATGAATAGCAAAAGAAATTGATAATCACAAGCAAAAACAAAAGACAAGGAAAAAGAAAATAAAAAAAATATACAAAGGAGCCGGGCCGGCCATCACCCCGGCCCAGCACCCGTGCGCGCCCGACAGCCCAGCCTCTCCCCGCACTCGCTCTCTCTGCCGCTGGCCCCGCACCCGCGCCCGTTTCCCCCTCTCTCCTTCTTCCTCCCACGGCTCGCTCCCCTCTCTGCGGCGCTCAGCTTCTCTCCGCCCCGTGGCACGCATGCGCTGGCGTAGCCCTGCCCGAGCCATCCCGTCACCCGGCTGGGGCGCCTGCGAGACCACCGCGCCCCCGGTTTCATTGCCCCGCCCCCGGTACGGCTCCACCGCCCACGGTTTCTCCTCCGCCTGGTCGCGTCGACTCAGCCGTGTGGCGCGAGCATTCTGCCGCCTATAAAAGCCGGCGCAGCTCCCCGAACGCACCGCCCACTCCCCCTCTGCCTCCCCTCAAAGTTAATTGAAGGAATTCGTGCCAAGCTCGCCGGAATTTCCTTCTTCTTCGTCGCCGGCCGAAAGCGATTCCACCGCCGTCGTCCCCTCCACGGCCGAGCTCCCTCCGATTCCTCTCGGTGGGAGCGACTCCTCACCACCCCGGACCTATTTCCGCTGCCGCCGGAGCTTTCCCTCCACCCTAGATAGCCGGCGTCGTGCGCCTCTGCCACCCGACCCCGACCTCCGTCGTCAGCCTTCCCCGGCGCATCTCCCACCTCACAAAAACGTTGGTGAGCTTCCTCTTTACTCCCTTGTGCTCCCGCGCCCGCCTAATTCGTTTCCCTTCTTCCCAGTCGCCGGCGCCCCGATCGGCTCCCCTCACCCGGCCGCCTTCCATCGTCGCCGGCCCGCCACCGTATCTCTCGGTCGGAACTGCTACCGCCTTGAGGTCCATCGTCACCGGAGCAACCCATTTCACCGACCTCCGTCGCCTCCTCGGTCGCTCCTCGCCGGCATCGCCGCCGCTGCCATACCTCGGCCTCCCTCCTCTGTCTTCATTTTTGCCTCAGCCAGGAGTACCCCTTCGCTGCCGAACCGATTTCTTTCTCTCTGTATGACATGTGGGCCCCACTAAGAGGTAGCACCTGGTAAGTGTATATCACTGGTATCCTCTCTCAATTCATTTCTTGAAGCAATCTTTTAATATAAAGTAAAAAAAATGTGTGGAATGGTTGATATATGTGAATAAGCAATACTATTTGAATAATTAAGGTGATTTGCTTAAATGAATTCAAAGGTTAAAATACTCATTAAGATCACTACTAATTAAGGGCAATGATAAAGGAAATCCCCTTTGGTTAAATGTTTAAAATTTAATAAAGATTACCCCTAACTAAAATATAAACATCTATGCCCTAATATTTATCATGCCGTCATGAAATAAATCCTAATGTTAGTTTTGCTAATTAGCAAATATTGAAAATATAACCTTGTAAAACAAGCCTTGCTAGATAAATAGATTCTAATTAAAGCTAATAGCAACTAAAAGGTAGATATCTTCTAAGTAAAATATATATATATATATATATATATATATATATATATATATATATATATATATATATATATATATATATATATATATATATATATATATAAATATATAAACACCTATATGAATATATAAATAAGAAGTTAGAGAAATGCAGATAGCACGTATGCAGCCCACAAGTAAATATAGCAGTACAATTCTTGCGTTCACCGTAGGCCCTACTAAAAATATATATACATGTAAACACTGTCATAAAAGTACTGCCAATCAGGAAATCTTACATGGTAGCTTTAGTTAATAATGATAACAAAATACCATCATGCATGGCAGGTTCGAGTTATAAAGGGATAAAATATCAGTAGCAATAACACTTTAGAGAGCACTCAAATTAAAAGGACATAGTAATATACATATGCTAGAATATAATAGCCCTAAGTTATCAAGTATCAAAAATAATCTCACAAGCATGTAAATACTCTAAAATAAACATTTAAACAATAATACGGGTAATTAGAGTCGCATAAAATACCGCATCCCAAGCTCTGCCCCGATAGCCAAGTTTAAACTCGAATTAGAATTGAAGCTAAGCCTAATAATAGCTAAAGTATGAGCAAGCTAATAGTCGTGCCATTAATTAAATCTTAACACTAGCTTTAGTACATAATAGTATTGAGCATAATTGCATATATAACAAGTTAGGACCCATATGAATGGATCCTAATTCAACTTAAATTTAGCCTAGCTATTAATGAAGATACATAAAATATAATAATGGGGTTATTAGAAATTTAAATTCTAATTAATTACCATATAAGAATAAATATTGAGCCCTTGCTATTTATCTTAATCTAATTAATGGTAAAAGCCTATATCAGAGATTATTTTAAAAACTTAATAAAGATATCCAAATGTTATAATACCTTCGACTAAAAGATTTATAGAATAAGTACAGATCTCATCCATCAGTCCAGTTTACCTTTACCATAACCTGAGTTGTAAGGAATGCATACCCTAAATATAAAATTTGTACACTAAACTCCTGCACCAGTCTATAGGTCTAACCCGACTCATGGAACTTCCTTGATAAATACAAAATAATAAAAAGAGGTTATAATAGTAAAAAGATCAAGTCATCGTATTCTACCGGCCTTGCCTCAAATCAGTTGAATCACCCATTAACTCATAATAAAAGTAAATTGAGTTTATTCGGATTTATTTGGATCTTTTGAGTTATTCGCCTTTATTTGAATTCAGTTGCTTAGCACGTAATTAGAAACTGGAGTTCCGAAGTATCAACGGATCAAGCGTAATCAGTATCAAAGTGAAGACAAAGGACCAAAAAGCTCAAGCCTATCAAATGAGAAAGCATTATGTGAGCTCAAGATTGCGGTAAAACCGCGCCAGGCGAGTCAATACTTTGATCATGTTGAACCTACGTTTTCTGCAAATTATTTTTGTTTAAATTATCAAATTGCATGCTGTTATGATATATGCAAATACATGTTAATTTAAGATTCTAGTTATATCCCATTGTGTACTTGGTTAATATTACCCCTCCTTGGAAATATTTGAACATGTGAACATTGTCGCCCTAGCACAAATTATAATAGTAACCTTTCGAAAATAAGTCCGTAATTATATGCTATGCGTAGTATTGTTTAGATACTCATGGGCGCGAGAGCGCCCAAGCATCACTTTTAATCATGGGAAAAATTTGGTTGGGACAGTCATGGTGGTAATGACTGATAAATGTTGGATATGATTATTTTATGTTTCCAAAAACCCCAACATGCTTAAATATCTGGGCGGATGGTTCGGGGGTATGGTGCAGTGGTGCACGAGAGTGTGGTATGTGGTAGAACCGCCCAGATACCACTAAGGACTGAATCTTGTCATGTCAACCCGTGTAAAACAGTACAACCACAAGTCTGTAAAATACAACTTGGATAAGTAAACTTATCGAAATCCCGGACTCATCTCACTGGTAGTGGATTGATGGGGTTATGCTATGGCAAGGGGGCCTGAAAGGACACCAGTGATGGGTGAAGTTTCTCAGTTGTGCTAGGCAGAGGGGAGGGAAGCCCGTACGCTAGTAGTAGTGAGAAACATCCCGTGCAAACAGATGGGGCCCATCGCAAATGGGAGGTTACCCATAATGTGAGTTGGGAGAAAGGACTAGATACTTTGAAAAGTCACTGTGATGGTCTGCTCAACCACACGTCTAAGGAATCGTGTGGGGCAACGAGTTGATTGTCTCTTGTGGTGAAAGTGTACAAACTCTGCAGAGTCAAAACTATTCGAATAGCCGTGCCCACGGTCAAGGGCGGACATGGGAACTTAACTGGATATAGTTCTGTTTTAAAAACATTGGAAACTGGGAATGGAAACTTGAAGGGCGAAGGACTGCCCTGGTTTGGAATTGTCCTGGGTGTCGTCCCAGTGGTAAGTTAAGCGGCTATAACGCTGAAGAAATTGCTATATGGTGCAGATGCCATGTAACGGTGGATGGAATCTGAATCGATATTAATAATGCATTTCCTTGTACATTATGATTTGGTTCAAATTGCTAGGTCTTAGGGATTTTTAAGTAATTGTATTCAAAAGCACTCTACGCAAAAATAAAATAACCCGAGCCTTCCTTTGATAAGCCATGCATACTATTTAATTGCATTCTGTGTATTGGCTCGCGGAGCACGGGGTCGGAGTGCTCATGCTCGCTTTTGTGACAAAATTCAGAATCAGGAATCAAATTACCTCACCTCACCAACAAGATTGGACAAGCTGGCCGAGAAGATGACGATGTCAAGGGCTAGGTCGCGAACCTCCAGTTGGCTGCCTGTGGGCATGTCCTGAAGGTCCCACATGTGTGCTTCATTCCGCTGCTGCAATTTGTTGATTTCGGCCTAATCGGCCCATGAGTAAGTCTATTACTATATTTACGCTTCCGCATGATATGTACTTTGATATTTATAACTGTAATCTGTGAGCACTATCTACTGATCCAGGGAATAGTGCGGTGGAATCACAGAGGAATCTGGATGTTAATATCTGGGCTCCGACACTCCAGACCCCCCAGGAATGAGGGCTCGAGGGGGAGATTTGAGGGCCTCCTACTTTTGAGGGCTCAAGTAGGAGCCCTGTTGGAGTGAGTTTTTTACCCCTCGGCCCTCAAAAGTAGGATAAGAGCTCAAGTAGGGGCCCTGCTGGAGTTGCTCTTATAGGAGAGAAGAGGATCTATGATCTGATTTACATGGGCATCGTGGCTACATACAAGGCATGCACGACTGTCTAACAAACTCTACAGACTATGTCAAACATACTAACGAACTCTAACACTAAGCACACATGGTAGATATACCATTAGCTGCATTTGCATTAATACTCTATAAAAGGACTTTATGGTCGTACATATTTTCCAGAGGAAAGATTTTCTTCCAAAAGTAATATGTATATGTGTCATGAGGAAATATGCTATTTACTGCGCTAAATTTAATTAGTGAATCGGATTATGGGTTTTTTAGTTCCAACTATTAGAACAGGTTTTTCTTGAAGAGTTATAGGTCTTAAAAGAAAATAATTTCATAAAAAATTGGTCTGTAAAGTTAATCTGTACGAGAAGGGGCCGGCAAGCTTGACCTTGCAGAAACCATGAAAGTATACCTGAAACGTGTTCAAATTTGGCAACACACAAAGTTTATTGCCATTTAATTATGGAGGGTACACTGTACGAACGACCTGCATATGAAATCATTCCAAGAAATGGATCAAAGTGGAGAGATTAAAAACTAAAGACATGCTGCGTAGAAGACACTGCAATATTGAGGATAATCAACAGTGCGCTCTATGTCAGGACAGAGAAGAGGAAAGCCTAAGCCATTTATTCTTTGACTGTAATTTTGGTCAATCTTGTTGGAACATCGTTGGTTTAAATTGGGACGGCACAAATGGCATTCAGCTCAAAGTGGATAGAACTAAAATGTGTTGTGTTGCAAATAATGCATAGAAAAAATAGAGACAAAAGACACGAATTTTTTATGTAGAAAACTCTTCCGAGAAAAAACTATGGGCGCTCAAAGGCAAATCATTATAATAAGGAGAGTTTACAATGAAGCGCTTACTCTTCCTATAGGCTACTAGGGTACATATATAGTGTGAGGGAAAAGAGTCTCACACAGAGAGGAAACCGAATTAGAGTCGGTTACTACAGATTGACACTATGTCTGATACAATCTGTGCATGCACCTGTCATGCCACATTTGGCATGAGGCTGTAACATCCTGAAAAGTCTGGATTTGAAAAATATGAATTTCTTGAATTATTTTTGTAATATATTTTATTGAATTTGGAGTTTATGATATTTTTCTAAAAATTTGGTTGAGGTTCCAAGAAAATTTGAGGTTCCGGAAAGAAATTAACACTAGTGAAGTCATAACAAGGAATATGTCAATAGTAGAGAATTGAAATTTAAAAGTCGAATATGAAAAGATGATCCAGAAATGGAAGGGAGAAATTTGACTTAAGGTATAAAATCCCATTTTGGAAATAATGACATAAATAGCAATAAAAGTAAATGAATAAAATACACGCACATATACATACATAAACATATGTGTATACACAGATCGTGCAAAGAAGACTTGAGCAATACACACACACATATGCAAAATTAAATAAGCCAGCAAAAATAACAATATGTAATATATGTATATACCCATATAACCTAAATAATAATAATAATAATAATAATAATAATAATAATAATAATAATAATAATAATAATAATAATAATAATAATAATACCACTTGTTACAAATAAGGCACAGAAAAAATAGAGACAAGAAACACAAATTTTTTACATAGAAAACCTTTGCAGGAAAAAACACAGACGCTTAAAGGTAAATCACTATAATGAGGAGAGTTTACAATTGAGCGCTTGCTCTTTCTATAGGCTACTGGGGTACATATATAGTGTGAGGGAAAAGAGGAAACCGAATCAGGGTCGGTTACTACAGATTGACACCACGTCTGGTACAACCTGTGCATGCACCTGCCATGCAACGTCTAGCATGAGATGATGAAGTGTCCTACACGGATACAGTACGAATTTGGGTCAACTTTAACATTTTTGTAATTCAGTTCTGTACATCGAAATCTTCACTATTGCATCATGGCAAATTTGAAGCAAAGGAATGGCAAATTCTTTGATAACAGCAGGCCAAATTTCTCAAGCTAGAACATTCTTTTCAAGAACACGCTCGCTCTGCATTTGCACCGAGTTAAAGAAGAATACAAGCATCTTGATTGGCTAGACTCAATTTCTTGACATGTTGGTTCCTAAGGGGTTGTAACTTTATTTTTCTTTTTCTTTTCTGCGCATAAACCTTTTTATTATATATATATATACACGCGCCTCCCCTACCTACTGTTTTTCAGTAAAAAGAAAGAAATGGCTCGAAAGCAGCTCACAAGAAGGTAAATTTTATAAGAAGATGTATCGAGTTCCGTTAGCTTAAATCTTATTCCTTTCTATTTAAAAAAATAGAAATATTGAACACAAAATATTAAGAATGTAAGTAAGGCCACCGCGGAATCCAAACGCACCCATATTTTCTTATTGTAAAATACAAAAACGACATCAGGGCATGCAGCAGCAGAGATGTAGTATATTCTAGCTGTTTCAATCCCAGGCTTGATCTTCTCTCCATGGATCATGCCTAGAGTAAACATGGTCCATGAGAAAATGTTTCGACCTTATTTCAAACAAAGGAATTAAACCAGCAGGAAAACGCCTTGAATGCCCTCAGCGAGAACCGTCCTCCTCATTGGCGGGATTGGTGTGGCCCGGCCAATCCCGTTTTCTGTACTGCTCACCAGCGCCATCTTGTGCTGCTTTCGGGCTTGTCCTCTGCGCGGCATCACGTTGGGTTTGATTTGGGCCAGTGTTGGGTTGGACTGGGCCCGGGCCTGATACTCTTCCAGGCGTGTCTCTTGCCCGTGGCTCCTTAGCGCCTTGGGCTGGGGCCGAGACTGGGCTCTGGATCTTTGGGCCTTGAGCCGGGCTTTGTGGCCCGAGCCTGACCTTGTTGAAGTTGCGCTGCTTGGACTTGCCAACGGTCACCTCCAGCATCCCGGCCCTGAGCTCGGCCGTCACGTTGTTGCTGTCGTACTCCTTGGTCATGAGGAGCCGGACGTGGAAGGAGCCCACCCCGTGCACGTCCGTCGGCGCCTCGTCGTCACCACCGCTGATCTTGGCCCCCTTTCTCTTGATCTCAAGCATGTCCTCGCCGGCGTTGATCTCGAGGTCTTCCTCTGACAGCCCGGGCACCTGGAACCATAGCTTGACGCAGTCCTCCTCCTCCTTGATGTCCCACCGCTCCTTACCATCCGACGGTGGGACGGGGTAGAGTAGAGCTGCACAAACACAAGTGAGATTTGTACCATGTTGGATAGTCAAGTGAAGTCATAATGTCATATAGATGATCATATCATACAAAATATGATCTGTTTTTATGATGGATTTTCACACCGATCGGACGGCTTACCACGGAAGTGTGTCGTAAGAATAAGGAAAAGAGCAAGCTAAGAACGAAATTGGAACATTAGCGTTGAGGGTACTCACCGGTGGGGGGAATGCTGAACGAAGGCCGCTGCTTCTCCGGGAGGGCACATGTCACAGGCAATGGCCGCCGGCACTTGACGGGGACAGAAGCAGGGAACGCCGCCGCCGGCCTCCAGGAACGGCTAGCCGGCCGCGTGCCGGATGAAGCCGGCAGCACCGGCGAACGGCGCACAGGACTGTACGAGGCAACAACCGTCGACATTACACCAGCAGTACCCTAACTTGCACCACTGATTTCTTAAGCCTCTGGATCGTAATTAAGAACTACCTGACAGAAGAAAAAATTGATTTTAATGCATGTTAATTATGGTCTAGTTTGAGGCTGTGTTCTAGTTTATTCTATACGCATGGAAGCGTTTATATAGAGGGGGAAAGGAGTGAGCAGATCGTTTGATCACCTTTGCTTGGTCGGGTTTTTTTTTTTTTTTTGAAAAGTGGTCGGGTTGGGAGAGAATAGAGAGAGAGAGATCGGGCTGGCTGGGCGAGAGAGAGAGAGAGAGAGAGAGAGAGAGAGAGAGAGAGAGCGATCAGGCTGGCTGGGAAACTGCTTTGGCACGTAAAGTGACGATTCTTCACTTGGATGGATGCCATTCTTGCAGAAGTTGCAGTTGTGGTACAATGAACTGTGGAGGAGGTGCTCATTAGTTGGACACGTTTCCTTTCTCCTTTTTTGCCGTTTTCTTGAGGAGGAGGAGATGCTGAACAATGTGTTTGGTTCTACTTTAGTTTATGTTTGGGCTAGAATTGCATGTCTGCGTATGTATGGTATTGCCCCAATATTTATAGTTTAAACTCTTTTTCAAATTTTAAATCTAAATATCATGTTAGTTAATCGTGTTAAGTACCACCTCATTTCCTAAATCGATACTGTAATACATATTCATATGTGTTGAAATGTCATATATTTTGTATTTGTATTTATATATATGTATGAGAATATGTGATATATGTATGAATTTGCATTTATGTATATGAAAATGTATGATATATATGTGAATTTGCATTTATGTATATGAGAATGCATCATATATATATGAATTTGCATTTATGTATATGAGAATGTGTGATATATGTGTGGATGTGAGTAGGAATCATCATAGATGGTTTTAAAGTAAAACTGTTTATAATATTTATAATCACAGATGGTTCTAAATTAAAATCATCTGTGATGTTTAATTTTCACAAACTATTCTAAAGTAAAATTGTCTATGATTATTCCCCTATATATATTGCGCTCTAGGGTTTATCCCCACTGTACTAACGCTATACCCCAGCCCCCACTTAACGTCGCTGCCTCCCCGAGCCCGCTGCTGACTCTCCTGACTCCGGTGGCCCTCCTCCCCTATGCCTGGTTCCCTTCTCCTCCCCCGAGCACGTCGCCTCCCCCGAGGCGCACAGTGAGCTTTACTTTATATTCTTGATTTTTCTATGAGATCTTATTGCACATTAGTTAGCCGTGCTAGTTTCACTATTCATTATCTCTGAAATCTGATTGTCGGCTGGCACTAGGAGAACTATTGCATGATAGATTGTGTGTTTTGATTGCTTAATGAGGAAATTTGTCAAGATTGAAATCTCAGTGATAATATAGGATTATTATGCTAGTTTGAATTCATGTTTGCTAGTTGTATACTTCTCTGCAGTGTTGTCGGTAGCTTTGTCAATAGCTAGCCCTTAGTCTCCTGCGCAATATTGCTTACTGCTGTCCTTTGGCTTTGCCGAATATATGTTGGTTCTGTAGTAGCTCATATCTGTTGCTTGTTTCTGATTTCTACCAAAATCTATTGATTCTGCATGCTCTTGACATTGATACTACATTGAGGTAATATTCAATTAGACAATGTAATAGAATTTTAGAGGAATTGTCACTGTAATCATTGAAATATTAACTAGAGTGGAAGAATGCCAGGTTTAGAACTTGTGCAACTCCTCACTTGAGAGCAAAAACACACTTCTTAATCTGTGCATTATGTAGATTTTCAGTGCCTATTTTTATGAAAATATTTTTAAAACCGTTTTTCATATTGCTCGAGGGGTTCTTTTATTTTTGTTTTTCCCTTAAAGGACAGGCTTTGAAATAGGAGTCATGGAATAATAACGTTCAACAAATTATGATTCAATTAGAAATTGAATCTAAACTATGGTAAGACTTGTTACCTATATAGCTTTTAACAAAAGTAAGACTTGCTGTTAGCCTATTTTTCCTAACAATTCTGGTTTACTTGGCACATTGATTTTTGAAACATATTCTAAATTCACCAAGAATTAGCTCAAGAAGACCACTGGAATTGCTCACTGCTATTATCTTTTGAAGATTTCGCCCGCTTATTCTTTGACATTATCACGGGATGCGTGTGATGCACCGTCCTCTGCAAAATATAGAAAAGGAAGAGGACTATCGAAAAGGTCTGAGGGCCAATTTACCATCACAAATGTCGATGCGTTTGGGACCCCTCTCAATCCTCATTGAGCAGTGTCCGCAATCTGGAGAATGGTTGGAATAGTTGCATGGGAACGGATTGAGATCACGTTCGATTCATCGAAGACCGTGACCCAAGTTCGAAAAAATGAGCTAGTGACGGATGTTTGTCAATCATTCAAGATCCTAGAAGAATACAAGGCCTCCATGGAATGACATGCATTGTTAGCGGTGTGCAAAGCGTGGAAGAATTTGAAGAGTCTATTTGTCAAGCAATACGTGGCGAAGGATATGATGCCCTTCCACAAGTATCCATTCCTGAAACCGCAATAGCAAGAGTTTGTAGCGATGAAGATGACAGAAAATTTTAGGAGTGAAAGTGCGGTGCATAGGGCCCTCTAGGCAAAAACACGCGCCCCCACAAAATTGGCAACACTGGGTATGCAGGTAAAATCCCGCAATGGAGGAAGAAGGACAAACAAGCAATCTTGCAAGAGAACTCCGCGCCATTTGTCGGGATCCCTAATGAGTGTGCCTGAAGCTAGATAAGAGCGAGGTCATCTACTGTGTCATCGGGGGCCATCTCCTTTCAAAACCACACAGATGAGGAAGTGTTCCACCGCCTGGAAAGATATCGGACTACCTAGTTTGTAATTACTCCACAACTTCGTAGGAAATGAAATGACATGTCAGGCTCTTGTAGGAGGCGCTGAGCATAGAATCTTCTGAAGGCTCATTCTAGGTAGTGAGGGAGAGAGAAATACTCTCCACAGCCCTAGGAAATAAGAAGCACCCGGGTCGCATGAGAGACCATGGTCTTTATGTTCCCTGGAAACATAGTTCCTTAAAGGACTCCAAAGCGTACCAGAGTAGAAAGAGAGCCAAAACCGAGCGTGAGGCACGGCTACGAGAGGACATTACGACATCCCTTAGAGATGAGATGCAAAGGTATGTTAGAGATTAGATAGAAAGGTATAGGGAAAATCAATAGGAAGCTCTCGCCACTTCTGTGCTAGGCAGTCCCCAACCGTCGGAGTAGCTGCGCGTCCAACCTTACTTCGGAAAGCGACCACTGATTTCCTATTGATGATATCCTAGTAATAATTATTATATTTAGAATGCTCGATCCACTAGTAGACCCGTTGGAGTAGCTAATTTTGTATCGTTATATAGGTGGCTATGAAGTGCAAGCTCCAAGTGAGTGACATGCGTCATATTTGCATATATTTAGCCGTCATTTTATCCTTATATTCTTCGCATTTTGGGACCATTTATCATCATTTACACGTATTTCCATAATTAATTGCTCAAATTGGACTATTTTACATTTTTTGTGCTTTTTCCACAGGCCGGCGCGATCTAGGCGCATAAACGATAAATTCGGCATTCTGGGACTGCCCTATACAGATGTACGTGTCGTCTCGGACATGTAGGATCTATCTGCGAAGAAAACGGAGCTCCGGAGGCCTAAATCAGAAGAAATTACAATGGGGAAGGACTTGATTGCAAATTCCGAAAACTGGAAGGGCTAAATCGCAAATAACCGAAAACCCCAATCCCGTCATAACCCTAGCGCCGCCGCCTGGAATCTTTGAGCCCGGTTCATCTCAGTCCCCCCGTCGCCTTCTTCTCCTTCTCCCCCCCATTCTCCTCCAAATCCAGTGCCGGCGAGGACCGGGCCTTACCTCGCCGGCCGTTTCTCCCTTTCTCCGCCCTGCTGCCTCTCCTCTCCTCCCTCCTTCTCCACCTCCGGTCGGCGCCGCCGCCCCATCTACTTCCGCCTCCTCTCGCCTCCCTTCTCCACCAGTGCGCCCCCGCACCTCACAGCACCGCCGCCATCTACTTCCTCCCGGCCGCCTCTTATTCTCCACATCCGGCGCACCACCACATCTCCCTCCTCAGCACCATCGCCTCACCGGGTACTTCAACCGACCACACCGACCTCCTCTGCAGCGGCGACATCTCCACGGCTTTTTCCTCTACAACGAGCGCATCGACGGCCACTGCTTCCTCTACGGCGCTGCCTCCAATCTCTCCTCTGCTACTTCTACCCCATTAGGTTGAATCCTTCCCAAATCTTCTATTCTGATTACTGTTGATGTTGATTATCCTGTTCATTACAGACTTTGTGAATTGTGAATGTCAATCTGGTATTGTGAATTTGGTTGATATCTCTGTGTGATGGTGAATTATGCACTGATGAATGCTTGTGCTCACTGAGATGTTATTTGAGATCAGTGAATATTCTGTTATTGGATATTGGTTCAGCTCATGTTATTTTGTTTAGCTTTGTTAATATGATGTCAGGTTAGTGTCTGCTTGTGTGTGATCAGTTCCTGTGTAGGGTTTGCCCTGTGTTAGTGTAGTTGTTATTGTTAATTTGTATTAGTGTTAGTTGTGTTGCGCGATTTAGCGATTCGGCGACCGTCTTCCTACCCTTGCCGTCTCGACCTCCCCTTGCTTCTAGACTCTCTTTTCTTCTCTCTACGGTCTGTCGATAGTTAAGACGTGCGTTCGTTTGTCATAGTCATGTGTTTGTCGTGTGCCGTCGTCGTCTAGTTAGCTGTCGATCGTTTTCTCCCTCGTTCTCTCTCGACTCTCTCCGTGCTTCTAAACTCCCCCAGTGCTTCTCGACTTCCTCTTTCTGTCTAGCGATCGGTGGTTATTTAGGTCGTCGGTTGGTAGTTGCTTTCGTCGTGTAGTCGTCGTTGTAGTTCGTGTGTGTGTTCGTTCGTTTAGTCTCTTGTCGTGTAGTTCGTTCGGTCGTACGACGTCCATTCGTACGGTCGTTCGTTTCGTCGTTATTGGATAGATCGTCTGGTCGTTTTAGTCGTTTAGTTTAGTTTTCTCCCCCGTTTTGTTTGACCTAGCTTTAGCTGAGCATCGGTAGCCTCAGTCTAGTCCCTGTGGAGAACACGACACTCGCCGCTATTTCAGTGGCAACCCGTGCACTTGCGGGTGTGCTATTTTGCACGATAAAGCAGTGAGATATGCCTCCATTGCCCTATGCACTACTTGGGGCTAGGTATATCCATCCTGACCCGGGGACTTGGTGCATGGTGTATCTCTAGCACTAGATTTCGCAAAAGTGAATGTGGATGGTTTTCATACCAATTTTGAGGTTGTCCCACTGCAGATGCCCCCAAACGACGAAGTCGTGACTTTAGGGTAAGCCATTGGAACATTCAACTAGTGCCCCAAGAGAAACATCTGCTTGGAGGCTCCTACACCGGTGCCAAGTCCATGAGAGCTATCTGCACCAGTACCAAGTCCACTCGAACTATCTATATCAGTGCTAAGTCAACAAAAGCTATCTGCACCGGCACTAATTGCAAAGGGACGATTTGCACCCAAGGTACCTACATCAGTGCCAAGTCCACGGGGGCTATCCGTAATGGAGCTACCTGAATAGACACAACAAGGGCACAATGCATTTACATCTCATGCTTAGTCGACTACCGTCAAGTTGACCTACAGCCGACGTGGCAAGGACAAACCGAAGAAGACCTATGATGATATCCTCTACTTGCTGTTGGCCTAGAAATTCGTGCTATGTGAGCTGTTGGTCATCCCGAAAGAGTGCCTTCAAACCTTAGTACTGGCTTGTTAGGGATTGCATACATGGTACATGGAATAGGCCAACAAGTCGGAGGAACAACGACACCCAGGTGTCACCGTTAAGCTTAGGCCACATCATTTTTAGCACGATATTAATGATTGTGTCTTCACAGTAACCTTCGAGGACTTATTCTTTCTCTTCACACTCGACACCCTCGATGCCTCACTCATTTGATGTTGGACACTGTAAGTATGTACAATCACAGTGTACATTTATGTAATGCCGATAAATGTCATAGATAACTCATTGCTTTTGTGTGTGTGTGTATATACCGATACGTGGTAACTGAAGCCAGATTAACAAAATCACCGGTTGGTTTCTTCCACGTATACTTGGTCTCCATGGATACCATCAAGGAGGATGCATCCTTCGTCCAGGATTACATGACAACGACATTGGTGGCTTACCACAATAAGAAATTTATACTTATGCCCTACAACCAGGAGTAAGTGCTGCAATTGTGGTTATACTCGTTGATTTATACTTTATAAGCAACATGAACTTAGGTTTAATGACCATGACGACATACTTGTGTAGGTTCCACTAGATTCTAATTGTAATTATACCAAAATTGAACAGGGTAATATATCTTGATTCTCTAAAGAAGAACAAAACCGACTACATAGTTGTGTAACAATTAATCGATAGGTAAACACTTTTTCTCCATAGATAACTCTATTGTAGTCTTTTCTTCCTTCCCAATGACTAAGGCTAACCTTTTGGAATCACGTAGGTTGTTCGCCACATACGTTGCAAAGGTAGGAACATCCAATGAAGGAATCGATGCCCTGCGACACGATCTAGATTTTTTAATATTCGCTAGTACACATTAGTCCTATATAACACTTCGTAGTAATGCCTCTCGAACTAAGAACTTCTATTTTTGCAGTGCCACTAGTAGTTGCCGGGTAACACCTGTGGATTCTATGTTTGCTACAACATGCAAGTACTTCTCGATTCTGTGAAGAACAATATTAATTCTCAAGTTTGTTAATCTTGCGATAATTATTTCAAACTTACCAATTTATATGTACGCACAACATTGATCTTCCTACCGACAAGTTGCGTCCATCGTTACAACTACGTTGGAACAGACTGAGCTCCAACAAATTCAAGGACAGCGTGCGTACTTCTTGATATCTAAAGTCATAAAAGAAGATGGAGAGTTCCATAATGTAGAATGAATTTGATTGGGATAAGATTTAGCTTAATTGTACATGTTTGTATTTATTCATAGATGGATAATTTATTTTATTTCAGTTAATTGATTCGTGAAATGGATATTCTTATTTCTAAAATGAATGAATGTGAATTGGATGTATACTGTATTGATCTGCTTATTTCAGAGGGTATGTCTAACATTTCCTAAGGCTAGCCAATAAACAGAAATAGATTTAGAAATAAAAAAGAATATCACAGATAGTTATTAACTCGTAACCATCTGTGATAGTTGATTATCACAGTCAGTTTTTAGTAGAAACTAATCCGGAGAACAAAGCAGCGTTCTAACACCTGCATGCTGTCCAAAATTTGCTAAAAACCCAATCCCCACCCAGGGGCGGGCACACATGCGTATCACCTGTTAGAAATTGGCCTATTTAAGCATGGCTTATTTTCTTAATTCTAAAGTATGCATGATTTAGTACCATATTGCTAAGGCAAGGTGAGGAAGACCGATTTATAAGATGGAGTCCTCACCACTCCTTGAATATAGGTAGAGATGGTATGAGGAGGGTTCTGGCTAGTCACACATGCGTGCACGCACGCGCGCGCATATTTTTGCGTGAAAATTGCATGACTTGTGATTTGCCGTCACGTGGCGCGCCACTTGGTAGACCAAATCTATCTTTGTGTTTTGCTGAACCCTGCACCACACTCTCTCTCTATTTGAATGAGATTCAAACATTTGAATGAGCCAGTTACAAATGAATTTACACTCGTAATTTGTGATCTGATGAGGCAGTTTCCAGTGTTTAATTCTGTTTAAAACACAACAGTTACTAGTGAATAACTGCAACGCCCTTAAAAGGGCCTGGAGACATTCAGGAAGAAAGAGAGAATTTTGCACCTCTATTCTTCCTCTACTTTCTGCTCTGCGAGCTTGTGGTGTTGTGCTGTGTCGTTTGAACCTCGTTGACCTTTCTTCCCGGCGTGCACTTGGAAGGAGGGGGAGCGGCTATCTCCGAACCGTTGCCGCAGAGAGTACCTGCACGGGGCGACAATAAGGTTTCTGGGCAGCGCATCTGCTCGACCGCTCACTGCAATGCGTCATCTACGTTCTGCACTGCGTCAAGCCTATGCTACTTCCTGTTCTTCATCAGGAGAAAAAGTATGTTGTTCGTGCGTTCGTTCGACTTTGTTACTATATTTTTCTTGCGTATATTCTGAAATATGATGAGTAGCCTACTGTTAGTAGTAGGTTTTGCATCACTGATTTATTGTATTTGTCTCTTAATAAAATTTGAAATTAAAATATTGCCCATTTTTCGACATCACCTTGTTTCGGAGAAAGAAGAGTAAGAAAGTTGGTATCTCCGACTCTCCGTGTTAATGTTTTCATCCAGAATAGTTGTTACTTCCTCTGTTTCATATTATGATCAGGTAGTATGGTATGCAGGTGGTCAAAATTTTCAAAGTTGATTCACAAATATATAGAGATGTATTTTGATCATGACATGTGAAAATAGTACCTATAAATTAAAGTATTATCAAAAGTATATATAATTTTATAATATTTTGATAGATGCCTTTTTTCTACTCCTAGGTGTTGTTACTCCCTATGTTATATCTCACAATATAGAGAGTATCTCGTATAACAAAGTGCATATACATAGAGGATACGAGTATATACGACTATCTAAGTGATATGTTTACTTTTTTAGAGGGATATGTACTCTTTTTTTTAACATACTCTTTGTTATGTATGAATATAAAGGTATTAACAGAATGTGCTAAAATTTATGGCTCCCTTGCAATTTTCATGACATCAGTATCTTTAAATTAGTAGATGAGTATAACTAAGGTGATCAAAGAGAATATCAAGTTTGTTTAGGTGATATATTATACCTGGAGTAGAACGAGTATTTTTTTTCCTATTTTGATAACAAAATTGTTGTCGAACAAATGGTCAAAGATGCATCAGAAGCCTATTAAGTCAATGACACACCATATAAAGTTAAATGGAGGGAACAATAGCTTCACACCTGTATGAGCACAGCAAACGCTCATTTTATTGATATGGTAGGAATCACAAAGCATGCATACATACTTAGGAAAACTATATATACACATATATAGAGAGAGAGAGGAGAGAGGAGAGAGGAGAGAGAGAAGTTTATTCTTGTGACTCTTGATCAACAAGTGCTGCTTGATGCCACGGACGTCAAAGGCAGTGCAGTCATGCACGTCGTACGTAGAGATCGACAGGCAAGCATATCAGCATATGCATGCACTCCTACTTGACTTGGATGTCGACATTGATCTTCCTGCGCGCGTGCTCCTTGACCTTGGGGATGATGACCGTCAGCTCGCCGGAGGAGAGCTCGGCCTTGACGCTCTCCTTGTTGTACCCCGCTGGGACCAGCAGCCGCGCGTAGACGCCGCTGTCGTACGCCGCGTCGGCCTTGCCCTTGGCCGCGGCAGCCGCAGGCGTGTCCCTGCTGCCCTTGTAGCTCGCGGCGGCGCCACCGCCTGTCGCAGTCCTGCCGCCGCCGCCGCCCGCTCCTTGGTCTTGGACGTCAATGGCCTTCCTCTTGATGACGAGCACGTCCTCGTCGATCTCGACGACGAGGTCCTGCTTGGAGAGCCCTGGCACCTGGAACCACAGGCTGACGGCTTCGGCATCCTCCTTCAGCTGCCACCGCTCCCCCAGTGGCGAGTCTGGCGACACCGGGTGTACCAGAGCTGCATATATATCACGACGCCAAATGAATAAACTCGTTAATTAGCTGACAACATGATCAGTTCGATGTACCAAAAAATATAATATTATGTTATGTATGGTAATGGTAGGTATGCAATGAAATATTCAATCATGTCCGACTTTAATTCACAACTGATTTATATGCAAGTAGCTAGATATTTGCTACTAAATAAAATTGTTTGTACAGTATTGCTAACTAGATATTTTGTATGCTGTAGAAGTTATAGGTCAGAATTGTACATTGAAGACCGCAAAAATAAAAATAATACTACTCGGAGGCACCGAACTATATAAGGGTACATTAGAGAGCTTACCGACGGGTGAGATGCTAAAAGGCTGCAGATCCATGTGCTCCCCCTTTCGGTTTGCAAAGCACACGGAAAGAGGCAGGGACTTCCTTTGGGAGAATGGGAGAGCAACTGCTGCTGCCTTCCCGGACTGAAGCCGGCCGCCGGATGAGTTCACCGGCGTCGCCGCCGGCCGGCCGCTCAGGAGGGTGCAAGAGGTGACCGTCGACATTGCAATTATTTAATTGCTTAGTTGTAGACAGTAAGATCAAGAAAAGAGACTAGCTAATCGGTAGAAGAGTGTGGACCAGCTGCACTTGTGTGGAGTTATTGCATGGAAGAGATTGTGTGAGGGACCTTTTATAGATACTACAGAGAGCAAACTGAAGATCGGGGTCACCGTTGCTTGGCCCATCCACTGGTGGGAATAAAGAGGTTGTGAGCTGCTTTGGTAAAGGAATTTGCAATTGGTGCAAATGATTCCAATCTTGTTGTTGCAAGCTAGAGAAAAGAATAAGACTATACTACTACAAAATAAGATATACTAGACGCTTCATCACAGACGATTCATTAGAAACCATCAGTACTGTTATTATCACAGACGGTTTTATAGGAGTGATCATTTATCGTCTGTGATACGCAACTATCACAGACGGTTCATGTTAATAACCATCTGTGAACTGTCACAAATAGTTATTAACACGAACCGTCTGTGATAGTTGCAGACATCACAGACGGTTATTAATACAAACCGTTATTTTATAAATGGTTCTTAATACCAACCGTTTGTGATATTTGCACACATCACATACGTTTATTAATACGAACCGTCTGTGATAGTTTACTGATGGTTATTAATACAAATAGTCTATGATAATTATGTATTATAGATGGTTTGTGATTGGACATATCTAGGATACGCTACGTTATTAATTAATATCTAGCCAGATATACCTCCATTGCCCTGTGCGCTACTTGGGGCTAGGTGTATCCATCCTGACCCGGGGACTTGGTGCATGGTGTATCTCTAGCACCAGATTTCGCAAAAGTGAATGTGATGGTGTTGATACCAATTTTGAGGTTGTCCCACTACAGATGCCCCCAAACAATGAAGTCGTGACTCTAGGGCAAGCCATTAAAACATTCATCCAGTGGCTCAAGAAGGACATCTGCCTGGAGGCTCCTACACCAGTGCCAAGTTCATGAGAGCTATCTGCACCGGTGCTAAGTCAACAAGAGCTATCTGCACCGGCACCAATTCCAAAGGGGCGATTCGCACCCAATCTACCTGCACCAGTGCCAAGTCCACGGGGGTTATCCATAATGGAGCTACCTAAATAGACGCAGCAAGGGCGTAGTGCATTTACATCTCATGCTTGGTCGACTACCGTGAAGTTGACCTATAGCCGAGGTGGCAAGGACAAACCGAAGAAGACCAATGATGATATCCTCTATTTGCTGTTGGCCTAGAAATTTGTGCTATGCAAGCTGTTGGTCGTCCCGAAAGAGCCTTCGAACATTAGGACTGGCTTGTTAGGGATTGCATACATGGTACATGGAATAGGCCAACAAGCCGGAGGAATAACGACACTCGGGTGTCACACTCAAGTTTAGGCCGCATCATCTTCAGCACGATATTCATGACTGTGTCTTCACAGTAACCTTCGAGGACTTATTCTTTCTCTTTACACTCGACGCCCTCGATGCCTCACTCATTTGATGCTGGACATTGTAAGTACGTACAATCACAGTGTACATTTATGTAATACCGATAAATGTCATAGATAACTCATTGCTTTTTATGTGTGTGTGTGTATATACTGATACGTGGTAACTGAAGCCAAATTAACAAAATCACCGGTTGGTTTCTTCGACCCTTGCTTGGTCTTCATGGATACCATCAAGGAGGATGCATCCTTCATCCAGAATTACATGACAGTGACATTGGTGGCTTACCACAATAAGAAATTTATACTTATGCCCTACAACCAGGAGTAAGTGCTGCACTAGTGGTTATACTCGTTGATTTGTACTTTATAAGCAATACGAACTTAGGTTTAATGACCATTACGACATACCTGTGTAGGTTCCACTGGATTCTAATTGTAACTATACCAAAATAGAACAGGATATTATATCTTGATTCCCTAAAGAACAACAAAACCGACTACACAGTTGTCTAACAATTAATCGATAGGTAAACAATTTTTCTTCATAGATAACTCTATTGTAGTCTTTCCTTCCTTCCCAATGACTAAGGCTAACCTTTTGGAATCACATAGGTCGTTCGTCACATACGTTGCAAAGGTAGGGACATCCAATGAAGGAATCGATGCCCTGCGACACGATCTAAATTTTTTGATATTCGCTAGTACACATTAATCCTATATAACACTTCGTTGTAATGCCTCTCGAAATAACAACTTCTATTTTTGTAGTGCCACCAGCAGTCGCCGGGTAACACTTGTGGATTATATGTTTGCCACAACATGCAACTACTTCTCGATTCTGCGAAGAACAATATTAATTCTCAGGTTTGTTAATCTTGCGATAATTATTTCATATTTACCAATTTATATGTACGCACAACATTGATCTTTCTACCGACAAGTTGCGTCCATCGCTACAACTGCATTGGAACAGGCCGAGCTCCAACAAATCTGAGGATAGTGTGCGTACTTCTTGATATCTAAAGTCATAAAAGAAGATGGAGAGTTCCATAATGTAGAATGAATTTGATTGGGATAAGATTTAGCTTAATTGTACGTGTCTGTATTTGTTCATAGATGGATAATTTATTTCATTTCAGTTAATTGATTTATGAAATGGTTGTTCTTGTTTCTAAAATGAATGAATGTGAATTGGATGTATACTGTATTGATCTGCTTGTTTCAGAGGGTATGGCTAACATTTCCTAAGGCTAGCCAATAAACAGAATAGATTTAGAAATAGAAAAGAATATCAGAGACAGTTATTAACTCGTAACCGTCTGTGATAGCTGATTATCACAGTCGGTTTTTAGTAGAAACTATCTATGATATCTGATGTATCATAGACAGTTTTAACTACAAACTGTCTATGATGCATCAGATATCGTAGATAGTTTTTTCTAAAAATCGTCTATGATAGTCAACTATCACAGACGGTTTGTTGTTGAAACCATCTGTGATAGTTTGCATCACAGACGGTTTGTTGTTGAAACCATCTGTGATAGTTTGCATCTCGTGTCATTACTAGCCAATAAACTCAGATGGCTTACAAAATCGTCTGTGATAACGTTTTTGAACCATTTGTGATATTATTTTCTGTAGTAGTGTGTCTTTTAAGGAGGGTGGCTTATTTTGAGTAATTGCAATATTGTTAAGTCATGTGAGACTTTACTTGACGTGACACTGAACTATGTGTTTTTTCCTATTCTCGTTGTTGTAGGGGTGGCCCCCACCTAAGCCCAGCCGGCCTGTTAGAAGGTTGTCAAACCCAAATTGGGACATGTGTAATGACATAAATACCCTTGAGAGGGATACTTGGGTGTAAGGACATAAATGTAAAGTACTCCCCCATGTGAATATATATAAGCCATCCAGGCCATGGGGAAGTCGCCAAGCATTGCTCACCTAACATCTCCAGTACCATACTACCATCTCTCTGTTTGGTCTATAACCACTACAGTTGGCGCTGTCCGTGGGGAAGACAAGAGCAAGCTCCAAGATCTGAAGAAGGATGGCATCGAAGAAGGCTTCATCATCGGCAGCGGCAAAGAAGAAGAGGAGTACGAAAGAGGCGCTCGGCAACGTGTCGGCTATGGGTGTGGGCGACAACGCCGCAGCTACGGGTGCAGGCGACAGCGCGGTGGTCGGCGTGGGTATTGACCGGACCGTCTGGAGTGGTGACGCCGATGCCTGGGCTACCGCGGCCGCTGCCACGGCGCCCGACGCGGGAGCAGCAGGTGGCCTCGGCGGCGGCGACGCCGGCACCGTCACCGACTCCGAAGCCCACCATACCGACGCACCGAGCAGTTCTGCAGCGCAAGCCGTGGTTGCTGCTAGCCCAATGGTGCAACCCACTGCTCCAACTGCCACAACCACGTTGACGGTGGAGAACGCTCTACTAACAGCCCACGACATGCTGCAACGGGAGCTGGCGGACCTCCGTGGAGCCGTGCGGGATATATACAAGAGGCTCGAAGCCAACAAATCTCGCCGGTGGCCACGCCGGAGCCCACGCCAGAGCGGGCGGACAGCCGCGATGCCCCCACCTCCAGTCATGTCCCATTGCGGCATGTGGATCCGGAGTCCCCCCTCTCCGCAGGCCTGCAGCAATCGGCATGGCTGGAGGAATTCAAGTTCCCTAATGCCATCGAGCCGTACAAGGGTAACACGGACCCTCGGGAGTTCATGCATGTGTACGAGACCGCTATTGAAGCTACAGGCAGAGACGACACCACCAAAGCGAAGGGGCTCCCCCTCGCACTGCAGGAAGTGGCCCTCTCTTGGTTTTTTACCATAGAGCCAAACTCCATCTACGCGTGGGAGCAAATCCACGACCGCCTCTACAACAACTGAAGTGCTACGGGTAGGCTACACTAGCGCAAATTAAAATTTCTACCCGTAAACCAAGATCACTGCAGTTATAGATCACGGTCTTACCACTAGACGCGCAGGTGCGGAGTGATGCAGCACGTCGGGGCAGAGTAGTCGTACTAAGTTGATGCAGCACGTCGGAGCAGAGTAGTCGTACTACTTCCTCGTCCACGTCGCGGCGTCCCACGTACAACTTCTCTATTGCGGTTCGTCCAAACGCTACAGATGCAGCGCCGCCAAAAGTATCCACACGTACGGGAGGAAGCGACGCACGCCGGATTACTAGATCCGCGCGAGCGACCAGGGCATGGGAGGGGTGGCGGCCAGGGTTTGAGGATGTCACAAAAACTTCTCTACCCCAACCCTGTGCGCCCTTGCCCTCCTTTTATAGATGTCCTTACAATGGGCTTCTACGAATAGAGGCCCATTAGGACTCAATACCCAGTCTAACTCGGATCCAATCCGAATTAGGCTTCAGCCCTTAAGTGTGTGACCCTATAGGTTCACGTATGTTTAGACATGACGCGAGTATACCTACTTGGTCAATAGTTGGTAGCGGCCTCTAGCAAGACGTGCCAACTCCTAAACGCGCATAAAGATCATATCGGACGAACCATCACAACGTTATGTACATGCCAATCCTTTTGTCTCACGATATTCGGTCGAGCTCCAAGCTGACCAGTCTTTCTCAATCCTGTGATTCGAAATCCCTTACTAGGTTAACTCTTAACCTTAAGTAGCGTGGCCATGCATTTCTGGATCCGATCACTCGAGGGGCCCAGAGATATCTCTCTCAGGTAGAGAGGGGGGCAAATCCCATCTCGACTGACCATGCCTCGCAGCATGCTTCATGACAAACCCGAAAGCTATCTTTATAACTACCCAGTTACGGAGTAGCGTTTGATAGCCCCTAAGTAGGTCGATTCACATCTCAAGTACATGCGACAATCTCAGGTCTAAGGACAAGGCGTACACATTGTGTAGAGAGAATCATAAGTATAATAGCTATGTATCATGTTGGGTCGGTCCAACCCCATGTTCTAAACATGTGTCCACATTATTGGTTTGACATCTCCATGTCTATGACCTGTGAAACATGGTCATCAACCGATACATGTGCTAATCCATCATTCACGTGTGTCCTCACATGAACTCCGACTAGGGACAACTTTAGAATAACCATATAAGTAAAGAGTTTCACAAACAAGTCACATACTTGTTAATCAACACAAAAGCAATATTCAAGGAACATTTATTAAATCATGGATACAACGAAATATCATCATCTCTATGATTGCCTCTAGGGCATATTTCCAACAATCTCCCACTTGCACTAGAGTCAATCTAGAAGATATCTAATACCCATAGCTCTTGTGTGCGCCTCATGCTTAGGCTGTGGGAGAGGCTTCGTCAAAGGATCTGAAATATTCAAATCCGTATGTATTTTGCATATCTTTAAATCTCCTCGATTGAGGATCTCTCGAATGAGATGAAACCGCCGCAGTACGTGTTTGTTCTTTTGGTGATTCCTTGGCTCCTTGGCTTGCGCAATGGCCCCACTGTTATCACAGTAAAGATCCAGAGGACTGCACGCACTAGGAACCACACTTAGTTCAGTTATGAACTTCCTTATCCAAACACCTTCCTTTGCTGCTTCAGAAGCTGCAATGTACTCGGCCTCCGTTGTAGAGTCAGCAACAGTCTCCTGCTTGGAACTCTTCCAACTGACCGCACCACCGTTCAAAATGAACACAAAACCCGATTGCGATTTGTAATCGTCTTTGTCGGTTTGGAAGCTTGCATCGGTGTAACCATTTACAACGAGCTCTTCCTCACCTCCATAGACTAGGAACACATCCTTAGTTCTTTTCAAATACTTGAGGATGTTTTTAACCGCTGTCCAGTGACTCTCACCGGGATCAGCCTGGTATCTGCTCGTAACACTTAGAGCATAGGAAATATCTGGGCGAGTACATATCATAGCATACATGATAGATCCAATTGCCGAAGCATATGGAATCTTACTCATGCGATCTCGCTCATCAGTTGTCGAAGGACACTGAGTCTTGCCAAGATTTATGCCATGAGACATGGGCAAGAACCCTTTCTTTGCCTCCTCCATGCTGAACCGTTTCAACACTTTGTCAATGTAAGTACTCTGGCTTAATCCTATTAGCCTTTTTGATCTATCTCTATAGATCTTAATACCCAAAATATATGCCGCTTCCCCTAAGTCCTTCATTGAAAAACTATTTTTCAGTGAGGTCTTAACGGACTCGAGCATAGGAATATCATTTCCAATCAGTAATATGTCATCTACATATAAGATTAGAAATACGAGCGAGCTCCCACTTGCCTTTTTGTAAACGCAAGATTCTTCTTCGTTTTTGATGAAGCCAAAACCTTTTACCACTTCATCAAAACGAATGTTCCAACTCCGAGATGCTTGCTTCAATCCATAAATGGATTTTTGAAGTTTGCATACTTTTCTAGCATTGTTTGGATCGACAAAACCCTCGGGCTGTATCATATACACGTCCTCGGTTAAATTTCCATTAAGGAAAGCCGTTTTGACATCCATCTGCCATATCTCATAGTCGAAATATGCAGCAATAGCTAGAATGATCCGTATAGATTTAAGCATCGCTACAGGCGAGAAGGTCTCATCGTAGTCAACTCCTTGAATTTGCCGAAAACCTTTTGCAACAAGTCGAGCTTTATGGATATGAACATTTCCATCCATATCAATCTTCCTTTTATAGATTCATTTGCACTCTATGGTTTTAACACCATCAGGCGGGTCAACCAAGTTCCAAACTTGATTGTCCCCCATGGATGCTATCTCGGATCTCATGGCACTATGCCATTTCTCAGAGTCTGGGTCCATCATTGCTTCCGCATAGGTCGAAGGCTCATCATTGTCTAACAATAACATATCCCGCGTATTGCGGAGCCTTTCCGACCTTCGTGGTGGTGGTGCTTCTTTTGCCATGGGTTCCTCAACTTGTTCTGCCATGTGGGCATCATTCGTCGAGTCTTCCCCGATTGGTTCATCTTGAACCTCTTCAAGCTGCACCGTTCTTCCACTTGTCTCCCTGTTGAGAAACTCTTTCTCTAGGAAAACACCACTTCGAGCGACAAACACTTTGCCCTCTAGTCGGTTGTAGAAGTAATATCCAAAGGTTTCCTTCGGATATCCCACGAAAATGCATTTATCCGACTTGGGTGTGAGCTTGTCCGACTTAAGTCTTTTGACAAACGCCTCACATCCCCAAATCTTTAGAAAAGACAAACTGTGACTCTTCCCAGTCCATATCTCATATGGTGTCTTAACTACGGATTTAGACGGTACCCTATTAAGTGTGAAAGCTGCCGTTTCTAGAGCGTAACCCCAAAATGATAATGGTAGATCTGACTGGCTCATCATCGATCGAACCATGTCCAACAAGGTCCGATTACGCCGCTCGGATACCCCGTTTCTTTGAGGCGTTCCGGGCGGTGTTAGCTGTGGAACAATTCCGCAACTCTTCAGATGATTGCTAAATTCATGACTCAAATACTCGCCACCACGATCAGATTGCAGAGTCTTAATTTTCTTGGCACGTTGATTTTCAACTTCATTCTGGAACTCTTTGAACTTTTCAAAAGTTTCAGATTTATGCTTCATTAAGTAGACATAACCATATCTACTAAAATCATCAGTGAAAGTTATGAAGTAATGAAATCCACCTCTAGCAGTCGTGCTCATTGGCCCACATACATCAGTATGTATGATTTCCAACAAGTCTGACGCCCTCTCAAAAGTACCATTGAAAGGTGACTTGGTCATCTTACCAAGCAAACAAGCTTCACATGTCTTGTATGATTCAAAATCAAACGAAGTTAGAAGACCATCAGCATGGAGCTTCTTCATGCGCTTTTCACTTATGTGACCCAAACGACAATGCCAAACATAGGTGGGATTCAAATCATTAGGTCGAAGTCTTTTAGCATTTATGTTAAAGATAGGCGCATCATCAAGATTTAAAATAAATAACCCATTCACAATGGGAGCAAAATCCATAAACATTTCATTTTTAGTAATCAAACAACCATTGTCTTTACTTCCAAATGAATAACGATCTCTCATCAAACATGAGGGGGATAGAATGTTTCGACTCATACTAGGAACATAATAACAATTATTCAATTCCATAATAAATCTTGAAGGAAGCTGAAGTTGCATGGTGCCGACGGTTAACGCAGCAACCCTTGCTTTATTTCCGACGCGAAAATCAACTTCACCTCTTGCAACTCCTCTACTTCTTATTAGCCCCTGCATCGAGTTGCAAATGTGAGCAACTGATCCGGTATCAAATACCCAAGAGTTAATAGGAGAATCAGCGAGAAAAATGTCTAAAACATTTATGACAAGTGTACCATGGGTGGAACTCTTACTTCCAGCATTCTTCTTGCATTCCTCGGAATCCATGTACTTCTTGCAGTTTCTCTTCCAGTGGCCAGTCTCTTTACAATAGAAGCATACTGTCTCAGCTCCAGGTCCAGCATTAGGCTTAGGCGTTGGCTTCGAGATCATATCTTTAACCTTGCCCTTATTCTTTGCCCATGACTTCTTACCCTTTTTCTTGAAGCTAGACTTGTTCTGCACAGCCATCACATGGCTAGGCCCTGCACACTTCTTAATGTCACTCTCTGCTGTTTTGAGCATCCCACAAAGCTCATTAAGGCCCTTTTCCACCCCATGCATATGGTAGTTCAAAATGAAATGTCCATAGCTAGGTGGTAGAGACGCCAAAATGAAATCAGTTGCCAACTCTTGGCTAATTGGAAAACCAAGTTTATCCAAAGTCTGACTGTAACCAACCATTTTGATCACATGTGGGCCTACGGGTGCACCTTCTGTTAACTTGCATTCCAGAAAAGCCTTAGAGACATTGAACCTTTCAGTCCTGGCCTGTGTCTGGAACATGTCCTTAAGCGCCATGATCATATCATACGCTTCCTGATCCTCAAACTGCTTTTGAAGGTCAGGTTCCATGCATGCAAGCATAAGACAGCTAATCTCAAGAGAGTCATCACATGCTTTCTTGTAGGCAGTTTTAACAGCAGCAGCCGCATTGATAGCAGGTTCTTCTGGGATTTGGGTGTCTAGAACGTTTTTCTTTTTATCTGCCCTGAGAACAATTCTCAGGTTACGGACCCAGTCCGAATAGTTTGTTCCATTTAATTTTTCTTTCTCAAGAATCGATCGCAAAGCAAAAGGGTGTGCGCGGTTGCTAGATGCCATTGATCTACAATAGAAAATGCAAAATACTAAGACAAATAAAACCATGATAGAGTAAACTGTATTAAACAAATTTAATAGAATGTACTCCCACTAAAATCAATATCCCTCTATTGATTCTTAGCGATTCAAGATCCGCAATTAACTAGTCTACTAGTGAGCTTTTGCATCACCGCTAGGAGACAAGGTAATTCGGTAAGTAACACCTTTACTAATCATATCTCTATATGACTCTTGTTGTTGGGTGACATCTCTATGCCTCGGCGCCCAACCTTTATGCCCCAAGGTCCATAACCTTTATGATAACCTTGTTAAGTTCACCAACCCTTATGAATGTAGGTATCCGATACAAACCCATCTAGTCAAGGAAGGTTGATAGTGCCCTAATTTTATAGACCCACCATCAATTTACAAGACATGGGATGGTGCAGAGTTTAGTTGGGAGGGCATATGTTTAACTTAACATTATGTGAGGGATCGCTATACTTCTACCATTCAAACATGCATAGGAGTAAAACAATAGGAATAGCATTCACACAGTTGTGACTCAGTATGGCCCATTTTCTCATGGTGATCTCCATCTCCATGGTTCATGTGTGCCATCCCTCCAAGTGATGTGTCCTCCAAGTACTAATATAAGCTATTACTCATAACAGCTAGTAATAAAATACATGGATACAAGGAATCATCACAAGTCGGCACACAGGCCGTTAATACAATACTTTGACAACACAATGGCTCCAGCCGTGTTGCCGAACCCACGACACGCAGGTCATGAAAATATTATAAACATGCATCACATACACATTAGGCCATACTGGTCACATACATCCTGCAAAAACAAGTTATGCATAGATTCGCAATCTACCGGATAAGGGGTCGAGGGGGTTTCCCCCGCGGGGTTCGAAGGGGCAGCGCCCCTCGCGGTATCTTAAAAAAAAGGAGATCCAATCTATGCAATTTTTACTTAGGATTTTGATCGGCAAATCATATTTACCCCAAATCGACTATTGTTCCGATTCGACCAATTTGCATTGATCTTCGCGTGCCGCAACCGGTTTTACGTGTCACTGTCTACCCCGATGGTGATTCCGACCGGTAGGGGTATGTTGTGGCACGACCTTAGCAGCATAATCACGGAATATCGATTATTAATCTAGGTTCCGATTCGACCAATCATATTGATCTTCGCATTCCGCAATCGGTTTTACGTGTCACTGTCTACCCCGATGGTGATTCCGACCGGTAGGGGTATGTTGTGGCACGACCTTAGCAGCATGATCACGGAAACCAGATCTATCCATTACCAGAACTATACAATCGATCACATCGATCATACCGACTTACATATCGCCATATGCAAATCACCCGAACCTATAACATGATAGCAATGGCTCTGATACCACTGAAGTGCTACGGGTAGGCTACACTAGCGCAAATTAAAATTTCTACCCATAAACCAAGATCACTGCATAGATCACGGTCTTACCACTAGACGCGCAGGTGCGGAATGATGCAGCACGTCGGGGCAGAGTAGTCGTACTAAGTTGATGCAGCATGTCGGAGCAGAGTAGTCGTACTACTTCCTCGTCCACGTCGCGGCGTCCCACGTACAACTCCTCTATTGCGGTTCGTCCAAACGCTACAGATGCAGCGCCGCCAAAAGTATCCACACGTACGGGAGGAAGCGACGCACGCCGGATTACTAGATCCGCGCGAGCGACCAGGGCATGGGAGGGGTGGCAGCCAGGGTTTGAGGATGTCACGAAAACTTCTCTACCCCAACCCTGTGCGCCCTTGCCCTCCTTTTATAGACGTCCTTACAATGGGCTTCTACGAATAGAGGCCCATTAGGACTCAATACCCAGTCTAACTCGGATCCAATCCGAATTAGGCTTCAGCCCTTAAGTGTGTGACCCTATAGGTTCACGTATGTTTAGACATGACGCGAGTATACCTACTCGGTCAATAGTTGGTAGCGGCCTCTAGCAAGACGTGCCAACTCCTAAACGCACATAAAGATCATATCGGACGAACCATCGTAACGTTATGTACATGCCAATCCTTTTGTCTCACGATATTCGGTCGAGCTCCAAGCTGACCAGTCTTTCTCGATCCTGTGATTCGAAATCCCTTACTAGGTTAACTCTTAACCTTAAGTAGCATGGCCATGCATTTCTGGATCCGATCACTCGAGGGGCCCAGAGATATCTCTCTCAGGTAGAGAGGGGCAAATCCCATCTCGACTGACCATGCCTCGCAGCATGCTTCATGACAAACCCGAAAGCTATCTTTATAACTACCCAGTTACGGAGTAGCGTTTGATAGCCCCTAAGTAGGTCGATTCACATCTCAAGTACATGCGACAATCTCAGGTCTAAGGACAAGGCGTACACATTGTGTAGAGAGAATCATAAGTATAATAGCTATGTCTCATGTTGGGTCGGTCCAACCCCATGTTCTAAACATGTGTCCACATTATTGGTTTGACATCTCCATGTCTATGACCTGTGAAACATGGTCATCAACCGATACATGTGCTAATCCATCATTCACGTGTGTCCTCACATGAACTCCGACTAGGGACAACTTTAGAATAACCATATAAGTAAAGAGTTTCACAAACAAGTCACATACTTGTTAATCAACACAAAAGCAATATTTAAGGAACATTTATTAAATCATGGATACAACGAAATATCATCATCTCTATGATTGCCTCTAGGGCATATTTCCAACAACAACTTCCAGGGGAACTATGTCGAGCGTGTCGACGCGGATCAACTCTTTGCCGTCTAGCAAAAACCCTCGGAAAAGCTCCGAGAGTACTTCAAGCGCTTTGTGAAGGTCCGCTGCCAGGTCAAGGATGTCAATGTGACAACCATTATCGTAGTGATACAAGGCCTTCGCCCGGGGCCGTTGGCCAAGTACAACGCGCGTAAGCCAATCAAGACGGTCGCGAAGCTCTTTGATAAGATAGAAGAGTATGCGAGGGAGGAGGAGGACACGCAACGGTGCAAGGGCGATGATTCTGACACTAATCAAGCAGAGGGCTCGACGAAGAACGAAGACTCACTGAAGGAGGGCTCTTCGAAGAGCAAGCACAAGCAAGAGTCTTCGAAGGATGCCCCTAAGCGCAAGGACGCCAAGCATAAGGACTCGTCGGGTGACAAGTCCAAGCGCAACCAATGTAGATCGTAGAGGGCCCGCTACGTCTTCGACGTCGAGGGTAGCTCTGAAGATAGTGCCCCCGCCGGTCGCGGGCGAGGTCGCTGAGGCCGGGGGCGGGGCACTGTTGGGGCCGTGACGATAGGCCTCGTGCAGAACAAGAAGACCAGCTCTACGGCCTGTGGTGTGAGGTGCATGACCGAGGTGGCCACAACACGCGGGCATGCACCGCCATTGCGACGCTCCGTCAGAGCGTCGCCAGGGATAGAACCTTGGAAGCGGGTCGCTCGTCATGGCCCATGTGCAGCAACCCCAAAAGGGCCCTATGCGGATTCAAGCCCACGGGCAGCAGCCCCAAGAGGGCCCCTTATGGATTCAAGCCCACGTGCAGCAACCCCAGGAAGGCCCCTTGCGAATTCAGGCCCCGGAGGGAGCCCAGCGCCAGATTATAAACATCATCTCTGGGGGCTCTTCGCTGGAGTTCACCTCGGCGCGGCAACAGAAGGCCTACGCGCGAAGGCTACACCATGTGGCAGCATACCCGACGCAAGCACCACCGGAGTGGGCCCAGCATGAAATTACCTTCACGCCCATTGACGCCAAGGGTGTGGAGTTCCCTCACCAAGATCCCCTAGTCATCCAGGCCGCCATCGCACGATGCGACGTCTAATGCGTCCTGGTCGATGGAGGCAGCTCTGCGAACATCCTGTTCGCGGTGGCCTTCGACCAGATGGGGATCCCTCGGAGTCGCTTGGGCCCCTCGAGAATCCTATTGCAGGGTTTCGGGGGTCAGCCGCTGAAGGCGTTGGGCCAGATATGCCTGTAAGTCTCCTTTGGCCAGGGTGACAACGCGAGGAGTGAAGATGTCACCTTCGACGTCGTCGACATCCCATACCCATACAATGCCATACTGGGGCGCCCAGCCCTCAACTCCTTTGGGGCAGTCCCACACCATGGTTTCTTATGCACGAAGCTCCCCGGCCCGCAAGGTATCATCACTACCTTTGGTGACCAAGACCTCGTCCGACGCATAGAGCTTGGTGCTCGGGGCCCGCACCACAAGGTCCACCGAGAATCCTAAGGCAGACATGACCGCGCGAAGGCTCCCGACGGCCTCAAGAAGCACCTCGCCGGCCTTCCCACATTGGTCGTTCCAGCACTAGAGGCTCTCCTCTTGCTCTACCTCGCCGCCACAGCAACAGCGGTCAGCGCCGTCCTTGTCCTCGAGCGGTCTGCGGTTAGTATCCTGCCTTTTGTAATCGCTCACCCGCGCAAACAGAGATCAATAAAGTCCACCGTTTGCAAAACTTGTCTCATTCTGTGTAAAGACACGCGGAGGCCCGCCTCCACGCGCACTCTACAGAGTATAAATAAGAAGCACGGAGGCTCGCCTCCGCGCACACTCTACGGAGTATAAATAAAACGCACGGAGGCTTGCCTCCGCGCGCACTCTACGGAGTATAAATAAGACACACGGGGGCTCGCCACCACGCGCACTCTACAGAGTATAAATAAGACGTACGGGGGCATGCCTCTGCGCGCACTCTGCGGAGTATAAATAAGACACGTGGTCTCCGCGCGCGCTCTACAGAGTATAAATAAGACGCACGGAGGCTCACCTCTGCGTGCTCTACGGAGTATAAATAAGACACACTAAGACGCACGGAGTCTCGCCTCTGCGCGTACTCTACGGAGTATAAATAAGATACGCGGTGTCCGCGCGCACTCTTCGTGAGTATAAAATAAGACATGCGGTCTCCGCAAGCACTTTTCATGAGTATAAAATAAGACACGCTGTCTCTACGCGCACTCTTCATGAGTATAAAATAAGACACGTGGTCTCCGTGCGCACTCTTCATGAGTATAAATAAGACGCGTGGTCTCGCGCGCACTCTACGGAGTATAAATAAGACACGCGGTCTTCGCGCGCACTCTACGGAGTATATATAAGACGCACCGCCTTCGCATGCACTCTTTGGAGTATAAAGTGTCAGGAACTTGTCCCAAGCAGCTCTGCAAAGTATAAAAAATTCACACGAAATGCTAGCAGCATCGAACATGTCAGTCACAGCAAGTAGCAGGTAAGAGAGGTGCACTCTTCACAAGCATTTGATGCTGCTAGGTGTGCTCCCATTCAAACGATGGCCTCACGCCTCGGCGTACTCTACGAAGTACAACTAGTTGGCTAGTCGCCAGCTTCGCTGCCACCACTTCGAAGAGAAGGGGACGGAACGCTTGAGCGTCTACTTCGGTTAGTCGCCAGATCCGCTGCCGCCACTTCGAATGGTAGGGGACGGAGTGCTCCGAGCGCCTATTTCAGCTAGTCGCCAGCTCCACTGCCGCCACTTCGAAGAGTAGGGGACGGAGCACTCGAGCATCTACTTTGGCTAGTCGCTAGCTCCGCTGCCGCCACTTCAAAGGGTAGGGGACGGAGCGCTTCGAGCACCTACTTTGTCCAGTCGCCAGCTCCCGCCACTTCGAAGGGTTGGGGACGGAGCGATCTGAGCATTTACTTCGGCTAGGCACCAGCTCCGTTGCTGCCACTTCGAAGGGTCGGGGACGGAGGGCAATAGCGTCTACTTCAGCTAGGCGCCAGCTCCGCTACCGCCACTTTGAAGGGCAGGGGACGGAGAGCTCGAGCGTCTACCTCGGTTAGTCGCCAGCTCCGCTGCCACCACTTCGAAGGGTACGGGATGGAGCGCTCCGAGCGCCTACTTCGGCTAGTCACCAGCTCCGCTGTCGCCACTTCGAAGGGTAGGGGATTGAGCTCTCCGAGCGTCTACTTCGGCTAGGCGCCAGCTCCGCTACGGCCACTTCGAAGAGTAGGGGACGGAGCGCTCGAGCGTCTACTTTGGCTAGGCGCCAGCTTCGCTGCGGCCACTTCGAAGAGTAGGGGACGGAGCGCTCGAGCATCTACTTCGGCTATGCGCCAGCTCCGGCCCCTCCACTTCGAAGGGTAGGGGACGGAGCGCTCCGAGCTCCTACTTCGGCTAGTTGCCAGCTCCGCTGCCGCCACTTCGAAGGGTAGGGGAGGGAGTGCTCTGAGCGTCTACTTCGGCTAGGTGCCAGCTCCGCTGCCGCCGCTTCGAAGGGTAAGGGACGGAGTGCTAGAGCATCTACTTCAGCTAGGCGCCAACTCCGCTGTCGTCACTTCGAACGGTAGGGGATGGAGCGCTCGAGCATCTACTTCGTCTAGTCACCAGCTCCGCTGCTGCCACTTCAAAGGGTAGGGGACGGAGCGCTCGGAGCGCCTACTTCAGCTAATCGCCAGCTCTACTGCTGCCACTTTGAAGGGTACGGGACAAAGCGCTCGAGCGTTTACTTCGGTTAGTCGCCAGCTCCACTGCAACCACTTTGAAGGGTAGGGGATGGAGCGCTCGAGCGTCTACTTTGGTTAGTCACCAGCTCCGCTGCCGCCACTTCGAATGGTAGGGGACGGAGCGCTCGAGTGTCTACTTCGGCTAGCTGCCGCCACTTCGAAGGGTAGGGGACGGGGCGCTCTGAACGCCTACTTCGGCTAGTCGCCAGCTCTACAGTCGCCACTTCGAAGGGTAGGAGACGGGGCGCTCTGAGCGCCTTGTAGGACCGAAATGGCGACAGAGGGGGGGGGGGGTGAATGTCGTCGCTTAAAAACGCCCCCGAGAATTCGTACACAGATTTTTCAACAAGAAGCAAAACAAAGCACCTCACAGAAAATTAAAAATAATTTTGCTGAAATTTGGAACGCATGCGACACTAAAAAATTCACCATAAATCAGAGATCATCCAGTAAAAATTTCAACTGAAAATATCGCTGTTTGATCTGCATGCAAAATGGTTGAAAATCAGAAAGAGAATAAAAAGAAAAGCACTAAAACTGCATCCAGCAAGCTGCTGTTCGGATTGCACTAGAAACCAAAAAAAACTGAAATGAAGTGCTCTTCTGTACCGAATGACTTAGCAAAATGCTGCAGCAAACGTTCTTCCTTGGAGACTAAAAGAGAAGCATTAGAAGGCTGTTTTTGCTGGAACGAAATTGCTGCCAACAGCTGTGCCTTTGATGGACAAAATGAGACCAAACCGAAACAAGAAATGGGCATTAACGGTCAGTTTTTGGCAGACATTCAGAGGAAACTGCAGGCTGGAATTAAGACAGCTGACAAGCAGATTTTCAGGTTTGTAACAAGGAGATTTTGTCGAAATCAAGTGAGGAAGACAATTGAATTAAATCACTTCAAGGGAAAACTTCAAGGATCTATTCCAAACACATTTGAGAGACCAAATAGCATGAGAAATCAACTGAAGACTTAGAATTTCAGATTTACCCCAAATATTTGACAAGAGGCTGAAACTTACAGGGTCAACCTTAAAATTCAAATTGCTCCACCATTGATGACTATTTTGACATGAGGCTTTGCAGACATGGGAGCAATAACCAAAGGACCTCTTAGCCCAAAACTCAAGTCACTTCCTCAAGGGAAACAAGAACTGGACCAAAACCCTAGAAATGGACTTGAACTGAACAGGGACACCTTAAAAATCAAATTCCTCCATGGTGTCTCGTCCTTGGCTCATGAGATTTTGCAGTTATGTGAGCAATAGCCAGAGGAGTTCATAGACCAGAAATTAGCCCATCTCTCAAAGGGAATCAAGTTTTCACCCAAAACCCTAGAGACCCAAAATGAAGAACAGAGGAGGCTCAACCACTAAAACTGAGATTGATTGACGTTTGCTCTAGGGAAACTTGATCAAATGATCTTGTGGCACTAACCCATCATAGAGCAACCCATTTTGGGCCTTCCCAACAAGAAACAACTCGAAAATCAAAAAATCAAGAAATCAACCAAATGAAACCAACGAAGAACAGAGAGCAGTGATGAACTGGAAAACTTCAGATTTCATTCATTGGATCAAAAGGAATACAAAGACGTCCCGATACGCCTGGACATTAGGACATAAGAAGTGATTACATGATCCTCAACTCATCCTCTCCCTCACTCTCTCAATCTCTCAACCATACATGCTTCAAGAGGGGATGGGAGAAGAACACTCTGTTCTATCTAGAAACCATCGAAGGGGACAGAGGGAGCACAACTCTGCCTCTCCAACAAACCTCACCCACTAAAGCCTAAAGCACAACCACTTGCTAAAGACTCTTTTGACTCAAATGAAACTCTAATTCTCCTCAAGTGCTCAAGTGGGCATGCAGCCCCTCAATCCTATTTATAGCCTTGGCTAACGGGTCTCCGCCCCGTTACGCCTGCTAAATCCAACGGCACCCGCTCCCGCTTGTGCAGCCTCGCGAATTTCCCGATTCGCCCCTCCTGCACCTTCCGGGAAGCTTCCGCGCTCCTTGCCTCGCACGCCTCGCAACCACCTCGAGTCTACGTCGTCTTCGACACATCCCGACCGTTCTGACCTCAGCGCCACCTGCGCCTAGTCCGGTCCACGTGTCTCGCCACGACTCCACCCGATGTCCTGCAGTCACACAGACAAGAAAACACGTCAAATAGCACCGCTCGACACATGAAAGCGTAAATACCATCACACTTACCACAGACGAAGTCCAAACCTGTCGAAACATTAGAATATACATCCTAAGCCCAAATGACCAAGTTTGACCAAAGTCCGACCGAGCCCGATTGCGCCACGCAACGGCTCGACTCCGAACCACTCAAACCAAACTCGACTATCCTAAACATTTGTCAATTACTCATCATTCACATGGAGTCACGACCACCTGGTCTCTCAATCTCCCCCTTGATGAGTATATTGACAAACTCAGAAAAAGCATGAAGTTGAGTTTGATTTTGAAGAATCCAACATGGTCCAACGAAGAGAGTGAAGCTAATGACCATGTCGACAGAAGGAACACTAGAGCAACAACTGAAAGAGCAAATTGATCTCCAAAGCTCTAAACTGTTCCCAACAAACTTTTTCTTCTCTATTCTCCCCCTTTTGGCAATAAACACATCAAGATGCAATAGAGAGAATATGACATGTCAATGGATGAATATGGCTGAAGTTTGTTTATTTAAGCATTTAGAGCCATGAGAATTATCCATATTGACCATAATGTAATACACCAAGCCATAACTAAAAAAATGCTATCTAGATCATGACAACATATATATAAACCAGCTAGAGCACAAAGATGATAATCTGAAATGTAATGCATTTAGTGAGCAAGTCAAGTCATCAATGAGCAAAGTCTAACTAGAGATATCTAAGGATGACTCAGGCCATGTCAATAAGCTAAGCGGAAACAAGAAGCTAGTGTTGAGTCAATTAGAGTGCTACAAGCTCAAGAGTTTATCATTTGGTTAAGCACTTTTCATCTTTAGGTGATTAAGCAAATCTTGCACATTTGACATATTTTCTTTTAAAGCTTATAGTTGTTTCCAACCAAAAATTCTATCATGTGCTAGATCTCAAGCCTTATGCGACTACTCCAAGCGAGAAGCTTAAGAAGATAGTCTAGGTCATCCAAAACTCCCCCTGAGTTCATGCCTAGTGCAATGGCAAGCCGTCTCATGAGAAAGAATTGGTGAAATAAGTTTTTTCGCACATAAAAAGAGATCCTTTTGCTTTTTAACAGATTGTGCTAACTCATGATGTATCAAGATGCTAAAATAGCTCAATCTAAGATTCAACCTAGATTCAAGACTCAACTCAGCCTATTTGACATGGCATGAATCATAAAGGGATAGCTCAAGCAAGACTAATCTCGAGTGCTAACATGACAAGTTTTAATTTAAGTTGAGCAATTTTAATTAACTTATCATGGCAGAAAGCTAGTCTACACATATGAAGTCATGATAAATCTAGCAAGCTAAGCACAAGTCATGGCAAGGTGCAAAGCATTGAAGCATGTCATAACAGGATAATAATCAAGGCTCAATGCAGATTGATTATAATGCTAGAATGCTGAAAATGCAAGAAAAGTCCAGCTCCCCCTCAACATTAGATGCAACTTTTAGTTCAAGTTGAGTTATGTCAAAATTAAGCTTCAGAAGCTCCCAAATGAACTCCCCCTGAACCAAAGCAATAAAATCGAGAAGCTGGCAAAGAAAACCAAACAGACAGTCCTTAAAGCATAGAAAAGATATAGAAGCAACTATGGCTTAAACTGACTCTCATCTACCCCAAATGACTCCAGGACTAACAGCTGATCGTCGAACACACACTAGAGAGCAAACACGTACCCTGTCTACCCGAGGGTGGCCCAACCCTCGCTAGAACCTACAAGAAGTGAGTGAACTCAACCTAGTGAGATAAGAAATAGCTACTCCTGGAAGCACAAGACAAGAGTAAGAAGTCTAAGCAACTCAACACAAGAAACACTCTAACCTATGCTAGAAGGACTTAACCCAATGCACCCGCAAATGCAATGCAACAGAAATGAGACAGAAGCATAATTAATATAATAAAGCAGTACAGCCCAAGCTCCCCCTCACTACAGTCCGTAAGGACAAACCACCCCAAGCTCTCCCCGCAGAGCTGAAAACCTCGAACTGTCCAAAGGCTTGGTGAAGATATCAGCCAACTGGTGGTCACTCTCCACAAACTGGAGCACAATGTCACCCTTCTCTACATGGTCTCTAAGGAAGTGGAAGCGAATATCAATATGCTTGGTCCGAGAGTGCTGCACTGGATTCTTAGCAATGTTGATAGCAGACGTGTTATCACAAAAGAGTGGAACACTGTCTAAGGCTAACCCAAAGTCCCGCAGGGTCGAAACCATCCAAAGTACCTGGCTGCAGCAACTGGCAGCAGCAACGTACTCGGCCTCTGCAGTGGACTGTGCAACACCGGACTGCTTCCTCGAAGACCAGGAAACGAGAGAAGTGCCAATGAACTGGCAGGTGCCGGAAGTGCTCTTCCTATCTATCCTACAGCCAGCAAAATCTGCATCCGAAAAGGCTCTCAAGGAAAGACAGGATGAGGAAGAGTACCAGATACCATAGTCAATGGTAGCTCGAAGGTACTGAAAGATGCGCTTCACCGCCTGGCGGTGAGATACGCGAGGCGAAGCCTGAAAACGAGCACACAGACACACAGAGAAGTGTATGTCTAGTCTCGAGGCAGTGAGGTAAAGAAGGGAGCCGATCATACTTCTGAACTCTTTCTGATCAACTGGCTCGCCATCCTCATCTGGGTCAAGATAGGCTGTAGAAGTCATGGGAGTCGACACAGGCTTACCATCGCTCATGTCGAAGCGTTTCAGGAGGTCACGAGTGTACTTTCCTTGATGAAGAAATGTACCCTCCCGAGACTGCTTGATTTGGAAGCCAAGGAAGAAGGTCAACTCCCCCATCATACTCATCTCAAACTCGGCGCTCATGACATCCGAGAATTGTGAAACCAGAGTATGGGAAGAGCCACCAAAGATAATGTCATCGACATAGATTTGGACGAGCAAAAAGTCAGTGCCATGCCGGCGGATGAACAAGGTCTTGTCAACTTTACCCATCTCAAAATCATGACTTAACAAGTAGGACTTAAGCCTCTCATACCAAGCTCTAGGGGCTTGCTTAAGTCCATACAAAGCTTTGGAAAGCTTGAAGACATGGTTTGGGTATTTGGGGTTTTCGAAACCAGGAGGCTGTCGGACGTAGACCTCTTCCTCAATAAAGCCATTGAGAAAGGCACTCTTGACGTCCATCTGGTAAAGCTTGAAACCTTTAGAAGCTGCAAAAGCAAGCAGGATTCTAATGGCTTCAAGTCTAGCTACAGGGGCAAAGGTCTCCTCGAAATCTAGACCCTCAATCTGGGAGAACCCCTGAGCTACCAGTCTAGCCTTGTTTCGAATAACCACTCCATCCTCGCTCTGCTTGTTCTTGAACACCCACTTAGTCCCAATAATATTGTGACCTCGCGGGGGCTCGACAAGCGACCAGACCTTGTTCCTCTCGAAGTTTTCTAGCTCCTCATGCATGGCATTGACCCAAGACTCATCAGATAAAGCATGAGAAACATCTTTGGGCTCAAAGGAGGCATTGAAAGCAGAATGGAGACAGAATTGAGATAAGCCAGATTTTGAGCGGGTCACACGCTCGAAAAGGTCTCCAATAATCTGCTCGGAGGGATGAGCTTTCTGAATGTGTCTAGGAGGTCCTAGATGAGATGAAGAAGTGACCTCTACCTCATGAGCAGAAGAGGTAGGAGCAGAGCCACTAGCTCCAGAAGAAGCGGAAGGTAGAGGCTGATCACCTCGAGGTGCTGTGGAAGACGGCACCTCAAGGGGTGGATGAAGGACTGGATCGGGTAGACAACCCTCATCTCCATCATCCTCATCATCCACGAAGATGGGCTCAGACTACTCTAAAGAACCTGAGATATCGGGCCTAGTCCTTGGACTGGCCTCATCGAAAGTAACCTCACAGATCTCTACCATCTTACTAGACTCGCAGTTCCAAACCCGATAAGCCCGCGAAGAAGGCGAGTAACCTAGAAAGATCCCATCACAAGAGCGTGACTTGAACTTGTCTAGGTTCCCGGACTTCAAAATAAAACACTTGCAACCAAATACGCGAAAATGAGAAACACTGGGCTTTCGCCCGTATCTCAACTCATAAGAAGTGCGGTGCACGTGTGCCCTAAGAAATACTCGATTTGAGACATGGCACGCGGTGGCTATAGCCTCAGCCCAAAACTTTCGCGGTGTAGAGTACTCATCAAGCATCGTCCTGGCCATCTCGACCAAGGTACGGTTCTTCCTCTCCACAACGCCATTTTGTTGTGGGACGTGTGGAAAAGAGAACTGGTGCTCTACACCTTTCTCACCACAGAAACTCTCAAAGTAGGAATTTTTAAACTCCGTGCCATTGTCACTGCGGATCGCTCGTAAGGCACCCGGGAGCTCAACAGAAAGCCTACCGAAAAGACCTCGGAAATGTGAAAATGTCTCATCCTTCGAGGCTAAGAAAAACACCCAAGAATACCTCGAGAAGTCACCGACCACGACAAGAACATACCACTTCCCTCCTGCTGACTGCACTCGAGCTGGTCCAACAGTGTCCGTATGGAGCAGCTGTCCCGGTGCATCGGTCGTAGTAACTGTGACCTGAGGGTGAGAAGCGGCAACCATCTTGCCGTGCCGACATGGAGCACAGACTAGATCTTTGACCATCTTGAGCTTCGGCAGACCACGAATGAGGTCGTGGCCGCTAACTCGGGTCAAATGGTCAAATCCGATATGACCAAGTCTCCTATGCCAGAAAGAGAGGTCGCGGGACTCAGAAGCAACTAAACACCTGAGAGGATCACCAGAAGACTCAGAAAAATTAGCACGAAAGATCCTCCCAAAACGAGAAATCCCGCAAACCAGACTACCCGAAGAATCAAGAATTTTGCAATTGTTTTTCTTGAAGCTCACCTCGAAACCGTCATCGGTAAGCTGAGAAACGGAAAGCAAATTGTACTGCAGCTTACTAACCAAGGCAACATCCTTAAGAATAAAGGAGGCATTAATACGCACAGTACCTTTGGCGATGACGCGCCCAGTCGAAGCGTCTCCGAAGGTGATCGTCTCATCACCTGGAGCGCGGGCTAGGGAGGAGAACCAACGGGAGTCTCCGGTCATATGACGAGAACAACCGGAGTCTACAAGCCAAAACTTCTCCTTCCCTACCCGGCGAACCTGAGTCAAATAGAGAGTAAAGTCTCAGTACTGGGGTAAATCAAGAGTGATTTTGGCACCCAATACTGAGTAACACGTGGAGCAGATGAAGTAGTCAAGCACGACTGACCTCTATCTACCCTACGCTCTCCGTGACTCAAAGAAGCAGAAGGTCTGTGAGCAGACCTGAAGCTGTTGCGGGGTCCGACTGCTACGGGAGAGCGAGTCGGAACACCGGCAACACGCAGATCACGCCGTGGGTAACTGTCTCGACGGGGGAAGCGAGATGTACCCTCAGGATGGCGGAAGTCACGACCCGGAGCAGCACGAGGACGAAAACCAGAAGACTCAGAAAAACCAAGTCCTCGATGCTGCCCAAACCTGTCAGAAGCAAACCTGGACCTTGTGCTAGTCTTAGGTGCACTCAGGATCTGGGGCTGACCCTCAATACGCCTAAGTGCCTCTGCACGATCTCTACGCGCAATCCTGGCGCGCATGAAGCATCTCTCGATCGAGTGCCCATCCTTCTGACAGAAGGTGCAGTGGTACTTCACCTTCTGAGAGGGGGAAGTAGCACGAAGATGCTTCGCCTTCTGAGAGGCCGAAGCAACAGGTGGAATCACCTTACTGTCAGAGATCCCTTGGACAAAGCCCGCTGATTTGAATTTGACCTCATCAGATCTGGGCTCGACCTCGATCACACCTCCCACTATGGGTCTGAGAATAGCAGGAGGATGCTTCCTCATATCCTCATAGAAGTCATATCCTAGACATTGATTGAACTTACAAATCTTGGATTGGTCTAGAATAAGATTAAGCTTCTTCTTGCCTCCTACAAATCTCTCGAGAGTGTTCATAAGATACTGACACTCCCGAAAGAGAGAGGTGCAAGAAGAGCAGGGGGAAGAGGGAACAGCAGGAGGTAAGGAAGTAGATGAAGAACCAATAGCAGAGGAATGAATGGCTTGTGCACGCACAGCCGACTCAGAATGGACAGCCCTACTGCTAGCAGGTTGGTTCACGTCGCTAAGCGTCTCAACCTTACCCTGGGGCTTCTCCCCCTCCTCAACAATCACATCACAATGAGTTGATGGCTTCTCTAGTAAATCCTTAGTTAGCTTCACACATTTTTCTTCTAATGTAATCAAGTCAGATTTTAGTTTGTTACAATTAAAGCATGGTGAGCTAACAGGGTCCTTAGAAGCAAATTGAGCCAATCTATTGTTGTCATCAACTAGTTTTGAAACTGTTTTGAGACAGATTCAAGTTCAGCAGTTAATTTAGGACAGTTTGAACATGAAGCAACTGGCTCACACAACCAAGCATACAACTCAGAAATTTTATGATCTGCCTTCTTTAGATTCAACTTCAAATTATTGCAATTTTCACATGATTCAGGCAGATCAAGAAGCATGGTATAATGACATCTAAAAGCATTGTCCTTATCCTCACATGAGGTGCAAGAAGTAGTCTCAACAACGGTAGATGAAATAGGCGCTACTCTACTCATCTCAAGCTCAGCAAGCAGACTAACATTTTCCACCTTAACAATATCGAGTTCAGAGGACAAACTATCATGCGAGGTCCTTAATTTCTCCATATCAACCAGCAAAGCAGAGCATGTATCACAATCATCACTAGAGGGAGCAGATGTAAGAGCAATAATCTCTAGTGACAGTCTATCTATTTCCTTCTCTAACTCAGCACACCTAGCCTTAGCTCTAGCATGAAAACCTCCTAGCTTAAGAAAAGCATGATTGAGCTGGTCGTAGGTGGGACATACCTCGTCCGAGTCGGAGTACAGCTCGCTGTCGCTGAGTTCGCCCTCGAGGGCCATGAAGCACATGCCGGAGAAGTCGTCGCCGCTCTTGGGGTCCTGGTCACCCGTCCCGTCGTCGTCGCTCCATCCCTCCACCTCGCTGAGGTCGAGGTCGTCGAACGCGGTGAGGACACAGTGAAACAACTTCTTGGCCTTCCCGAAGTCGCGGAACTTCTTCTTGCCTTGGGCAGGGACTGGAGGCTTCTTGTTGCGGTTCTTGTCGATGTAGTCGTTCTTGCCCGAACCGCCGTAGTCAGCTTTGTCCTTCCCCAGTTTGGGGAAGTTTGCCCGAATGTGGTTGGGGCCACCACACTCGAAGCAAATGACTGGACCGCCTCTCTTTCTGTCCCTCCTCCTCTTGTAAGCATGGGAGAACTTCCGAGCTAGGAGGGCCAGCTGTTCATTCTCTAGCTGCTCTAACTGATCATCAGTTACGTCACAGAGAGCAGCTAGGGAGAACCCACAAAGCGAATCGGCGGAAAAACCAGAAGCCGAACTGGGATCGGTGACTAGAGCCATCGACTTACGAGAGACAATATCGATCTCGTGTGTCTTGAGGCGCGAGTACAGTGCGTCAAGCGTCAAAGTCGAGAGGTCGGTGGTGTCCTTGATGGTAGTCACCTTCATTTCCCAAACGCGAAGGTCGAGTGCAGCAAGTATTTGACGAGCGTTGTCCGAGTCGGAGTATGTGAGACCGACGGCTCGGAGATTGCTCAAAATCTTGTGAAAACGCGCAAAGCACTCATCAAGGGACTCGCCAGCGAGCATTTCAAACTTGTTGTAATCTCGCTTGAACTGGTCCTGTCTCACCGTCTTAATCTGGGTGGTGCCCTCATGGTATGCATCGAGGGTCTCCCAGATATCGAAGGCGGACGGAAGATGAGAGATGCGGTCAAACTCGCTACGACTCAACCCCTGGATGATGATGTTCCTTGCCTTTGCATTCGCCTCAACATCAGCCATGTTCCCGGCATTGATGTTCTCATCGGCAGGAACAGCAAATCGTACTTTGACCTTCCGCCAGATGGCATACCCCTGGGCCTGGATGTATGTCTCCATTCGGCTCTTCCAGAAGGGGTAATCGATGCCATCGAACACGGGCGGCTTGGTCGAGTACTTGTCCATCGCCATGGCTCTTGAGACCGGTTAAGATCTATGAATTAGAGCTAACCGGCTCTGATACCAATTGTAGGACCGAAATAGCGACAGAGGGGGGGGGGGGGGTGAATGTTGCTCGCTTCAAAACGCCCCCGAGAATTCGTACACAGATTTTTCAACAAGAAGCAAAACAAAGCACCTCACAGAAAATTAAAAATAATTTTGCTGAAATTTGGAACGCATGCGACACTAAAACATTCACCATAAATCAGAGATCATCCAGTAAAAATTTCAACTGAAAATATCGCTGTTTGATCTGCATGCAAAATGGTTGAAAATCAGAAAGAGAATAAAAAGAAAAGCACTAAAACTGCATCCAGCAAGCTGCTGTTCGGATTGCACTAGAAACCAAAAAAAACTGAAATGAAGTGCTCTTCTGTACCGAATGACTTAGCAAAATGCTGCAGCAAACGTTCTTCCCTGGAGACTAAAAGAGAAGCATTAGAAGGCTGTTTTTGCTGGAAGGAAATTGCTGCCAACAGCTGTGCCTTTGATGGACAAAATGAGACCAAACCGAAACAAGAAATGGGCATTAACGGTCAGTTTTTGGCAGACATTCAGAGGAAACTGCAGGCTGGAATTAAGACAGCAGACAAGCAGATTTTTAGGTTTGTAACAAGGAGATTTTGTCGAAATCAAGTGAGGAAGACAATTGAATTAAATCACTTCAAGGGAAAACTTCAAGGATCTATTCCAAACACATTTGAGAGACCAAATAGCATGAGAAATCAACTGAAGACTTAGAATTTCAGATTTACCCCAAATATTTGACAAGAGGCTGAAACTTACAGGGTCAACCTTAAAATTCAAATTGCTCCACCATTGATGACTATTTTGACATGAGGCTTTGCAGACATGGGAGCAATAACCAAAGGACCTCTTAGCCCAAAACTCAAGTCACTTCCTCAAGGGAAACAAGAACTGGACCAAAACCCTAGAAATGGACTTGAACTGAACAGGGACACCTTAAAAATCAAATTCCTCCATGGTGTCTCGTCCTTGGCTCATGAGATTTTGCAGTTATGTGAGCAATAGCCAGAGGAGTTCATAGACCAGAAATTAGCCCATCTCTCAAAGGGAATCAAGTTTTCACCCAAAACCCTAGAGACCCAAAATGAAGAACAGAGGAGGCTCAACCACAAAAACTGAGATTGATTGACGTTTGCTCTAGGGAAACTTGATCAAATGATCTTGTGGCACTAACCCATCATAGAGCAACCCATTTTGGGCCTTCCCAACAAGAAACAACTCGAAAATCAAAAAATCAAGAAATCAACCAAATGAAACCAACGAAGAACAGAGAGCAGTGATGAACTGGAAAACTTCAGATTTCATTCATTGGATCAAAAGGAATACAAAGACGTCCCGATACGCCTGGACATTAGGACATAAGAAGTGATTACATGATCCTCAACTCATCCTCTCCCTCACTCTATCAATCCCTCAACCATACATGCTTCAAGAGGGGATGGGAGAAGAACACTCTGTTCTATCTAGAAACCATCGAAGGGGACAGAGGGAGCACAACTCTGCCTCTCCAACAAACCTCACCCACTAAAGCCTAAAGCACAACCACTTGCTAAAGACTCTTTTGACTCAAATGAAACTCTAATTCTCCTCAAGTGCTCAAGTGGGCATGCAGCCCCTCAATCCTATTTATAGCCTTGGCTAACGGGTCTCCGCCCCGTTACGCCTGCTAAATCCAACGGCGCCTGCTCCCGCTTGTGCAGCCTCGCGAATTTCCCGATTCGCCCCTCCTGCACCTTCCGGGAAGCTTCCGCGCTCCTTGCCTCGCACGCCTCGCAACCACCTCGAGTCTACGTCGTCTTCGACACATCCCGACCGTTCTGACCTCAGCGCCACCTGCGCCTAGTCCGGTCCACGTGTCTCACCACGACTCCACCCGATGTCCTGCAGTCACACAGACAAGAAAACACGTCAAATAGCACCGCTCGACACATGAAAACGTAAATACCATCACACTTACCACAGACGAAGTCCAAACCTGTCGAAACATTAGAATATACATCCTAAGCCCAAATGACCAAGCTTGACTAAAGTCCGACCGAGCCCGATTGCGCCACGCAACGGCTCGACTCCGAACCACTCAAACCAAACTCGACTATCCTAAACATTTGTCAATTACTCATCATTCACATGGAGTCACGACCACCTGGTCTCTCACGCCTACTTCAGCTAGTTGCCAGCTCCGCTGCCACCACTTCGAAGGGTTGGGGACAGAGCGCGTCTACTTCGTCTAGGCACCAGCTCCGCTGCCTCCACTTCAAAGGGTAGGGGATGGAGCGCTCGAGCGTCTACTTCGGCTAGGCGCCAGCTCCGCTGCCGCCACTTCGAAGGGTAGCGGACGGAGCACTCGAGCGTTTACTTCGGTTAGTCGCCAGCTCCGCTGCTGCCACTATGTCCTACGAGTTCCTACGAATTGGTCAGAGACAAGCGTGATGATGAAAAGCGACAAGGACACGTACTCCAACCAAAGTCTTTATTGCTTTCGTAAAAGAATGTTTACAGGGATAGTCAGCAATGACATTTGCGAAGCGCTAATATTTACAAGCACCCTCGAGTATTTAGGGTGGCTACTCATTCAACTCCACCTTAATATACTCCCGTGTCGAAGTCTCACCCACTGAAGTCCGAGCTGCCCAAAAGTTCAACGAGTCCTCAGCCCACCCCCAATGCTGAAGACGCCATCGAGTCACGAGGTCAGAGACTAGCAACCGGTCCCTATCAAGCAGCTTCCAGGGGTAGAACAGTACAAGCGATCAGAACATGGGGGCAATTTTCACTTTATTCATAAAAAGGGGGGCCGTAGGGTGCCAGCTTACAAAAAGAGCGCGTACATTGCAATGCACGCCTACACACTAGGACCCCGGCATCACACCTGTGGGTTCGCACCGACGGCACCGCCCTCGTTGCACTGTGGAACTTCGTCAAGCCATTGGCCGAAGTTTCCCTCGCCATGCAGGGTCTATCATAGCTTTACCTTTGCCGCTTTCTCCCCGATGTAGTCCCAGATTCGGTCGTGGAATGCCCGGACGGCGTGGCGAACGGCGCGCATGGTGGCCGACATCACCTCGGCTCCGGCTGGCATCTCCAGCTGGGGGTCGGCCAACTCGTCGACGTGTCGGCAGCCTCGGTGCTGAAGCAGCGCAAAGGCTAAGCACGAGGTCACGAAGAAGCAGTTGTTACCGAAGGCCTTGGCGGCGTTGAGAGTTAGGCTGGAAGCCTCCCCGATTTGACGATAGTTCTTCGGGGCCAAAGGCGCGAGGCAGCACATCGACGGAGAGGTCTTCAAGGGTGCCTTCTAGAGCCAGCATGGCGTCCCACGCCACCACCGAGGCATCGCCTAGAGCCCGATCTTTCTCCCCGAGAGACGCAGTGAGGTAGCCCTTCTCCCCCTCCAGCGTGGCGATTTGCTGGAGCAAGCCATCATGCTCCTCGGCGGCTGCGTGTTGTGCCTCCGCCATGAGCTCCCGGGCATCCAAAATTGCCTTCGTGCCCTCCGTCTCTAGGAGCTGGATGCGATCATCCTTGATGGAGTGGGCCTCTTCGGCTGCGCATAGGGCATCTTCGGCTGCGCATAGGGCCTCTTCGGTAGCCGGTCCTCTAGCGTCCCTCGCTCACGGGCGTGGGCCGCTTGCAGGGCCTAAGCAAGGGCGAGGGTCTGCACAACACAGTCGTTAGCAAATTCCTAAATGACGGCACACATCATCAAAGTCGAGCACTCACCCTCATCTCTGAGGCCTCTAGCGCACCTTCCAGGAGCTCCGACCTGCACGTCAGCAGCGCCTGGCGATCCAAGTTGGCAACCGCACTGTCCGCGGCCCCTTGCCATGCCCGCAGCATCTCTGGCCGAGGGATGAAGTCCGTCAAGCTCGGTCATGTGGCCTCCGCGGTGACAATTGCGAGGACGCCGGCTGTCGATGCCACCCCTGAGACATCTCCACCCCTTGAAGATTGTCCATGGCCGGGGGACCGTGCCTCCGCTGATAGTAGAAGGTAGTGGTCAGAGAGCTTTAGGGAAGCCTCACAGGATTGTACGAAGGGAATCAAGCTTACCTTCGGCGTCAACCGGTGGGCTCCGTCGGGGTGTCCACTCGGCCTCAGAAGAAACCGCGAGAACACCAGCGCCGCCTAAGGCAGTCGGCTCCTCGGGCCGGGTGTCCTCTGTGTCGGAATCAGATTCCAACATCCCCTTGATCCCAGTTGCCACAGCGAACCCCCTCTTCAGACGCGAGGGCAACCGTGTCCGCGGTCGCTTCACTTTCGGAGACCGGGGCGAGGATTCCTCAGCCTCGGCAGTAGGCACAGGCGAGGACGCTTCGCCCTCCTAGTTGTCCGCGCCGCACCCTTGGTCCTTGGTGCCGCCCAAGGACTCCTCGCCTGGAGCCGCCTCCTCCGCACCTGCCTCAAGGTCCGAGTCGACATACTTCACCGAGTCGGAGTCGGCGGCCGTCGCACCCTCAGCTCCGATAGAGTTGACAGGAGCGGCGGCCGCCGAGCTGGATACGACCGCGGGGGACCAGGCCCTCTACCCGGGGGCGACCCCTCCCCTTTGTCGTCGCCGTCACGTCGGCAAGCCTGGCCCAAAGTTGGAATGGCACGCTCTGACACGGGAACGCCCAGAGCTTCGCACACCTAGTTTATCTGCCCCAGCTTCGCCTCCTCGGTCGCGGCTCCGCGCAGGCTGTGCTCCTTGGCCTCATACGGTCCGAAGAACACGACCATCGCGTGCTCCGCGTCTTCCAGGAGAAATCCTACAAGCAAGGCAAAGCGAAGTAAAAAAAACAGGAAGACCTCTAGTGCAAAACTTACAAGGGTTGGAGGGCCTCGGCAACGAGGACACGGATGGCCGGACACCGTCGCACCGGAGGCCTCCAGGCTCGACGCGCCACTGCTCAGCAAGTGGTGCCACACCATACATGATGAACTCCTCGGTGAGGTCGCGCATGTTGAATCGGAGGGTGATCCCCACAAGCCTCCGCACTCTCCGCCTGTCCTCGTTGTCGATCGTCAAACTTGGCGAGGTGTTGAACGATATTGGCTGGCCTGTGCACTCGAGGCCGCTACCACTCGCCACACGGTGGTAGAACCACCGCCTTATCCAGTTGGACTCGCCATTCCCAACGATGCACGACGCGCCAATCCCGCGTAGCCATGCGTCCTGCCCCATTGGGAAGAAGCGTGTGTTGCGATCGTGCAGTAGCCTGACAATGCACGATGCGCCAATCATGTCCTGCCACACGTCCGCCCCCTGGGAACGAATGCATGACCGCAGTCGTGTGGCCACCTGACATGGTCCACCTTCCATCGCGCACCAGCGGTCGACGCGATTCTCGGGGCCATTAATGCAGTGTCGGCAGGCCACTAGCCAGTCCCTCCGACTTCGACTTCAGCTTTGACTCGGCGGGGCGGCTTCGTCACGTGCAGCCATGCACCCTACCCCATCGGGAGAAAGTGCGCGGCTACAGCCGGGCGGCCTCCGACACCGCAAGACGCACCGGTCGCGTACTGCAATGTCCTGCAATTACCGTTGCACGCTGGGTGTAATAAAGCACTGTCGTTGAGCCACGAGCCACCTGGCTGCGCATGGACGTTGAGTCTATACGAAGAATCCGGAGCCCACCTCGACTTCGAGCCCGCACGACGACTCTAGAGCCTACTTAGACTCCATGCCTGTAGAGTTGAGTTGGCCCTCCGACTCGGCCTAATATATGAGGGGCAACTCCACATCCTGCTTCACCCACATGTCCGTGAAGCGAGGTCTGATGCAGACCCGGCTTCATCTTGATGGACCGGCTCCGACAGAGGGCGAGTGAAGAGAACGCCGGTGCGATGCCAAAGGGGTACATAAAGCCCCCTCGCCTCCCGCGATCGGGAAGCGCCAACCGGCGAAAATCCAACCGTCCGCTTTCCCCACGATCAGGAAACGCGACCGCGGATTGGCGATAAGTTTTGACCGAACCTAAAAATAGACCTCCTTCAGTTCATCAGCATTCTATGACCACATCGATTGGCGCTAACCTTGCTATAAAACAATGCTTTCAGAGAATGCAGATGAACCGAGGTAGGCCTATTTTTGAGAACAAGATCATCAAGCAACGAAGTGGACAGCCAAGAATGTGGAAGGACAACACTGCTGTGATAGCGGCGTATATATATACCCATCAACCTCCCCGCTGGGAAGCGCAACCGGCGGTGGCGCCAACCGGCGGAAGTTCAACTGGCGGGAGGTGAAGCGTCGCGGTGGAGTGCGCGCACGACACCTCACGCCTCATGATGCGCCAATCATGCCCTGCCACGTGTCTGCTCCCTGGGGAACGAATGCAGGACCGCAGTCACGCGGCCGCATGACGTGGTTCACCTTCCGTCGCGCACCAGTGGTCAGCGCGATTCTCGGGCCGTTAATGCATTGTCGATAGGCCACAGGTTGCGTGCGCGTGCACACCGCCTGACAGCCCACGACTCGCCAATCGTGTCCTGCCACGCGCCCTCCCTCTCGGGAAGTAAAGCACGACCACAGCCGAGTGACCGCCTGACACCTCAGAATCGGTGCGACCCTCGGCGCCACTACGACATTGTCTTCAGGTTGCGAGCCGTCGGGCCATACGTCGACTTTGCATCTACAGGACAACCTCGGAAATCACTTCGGCGACATGTCCACTTCGGACTCGTCTCCGCGGGATGTGCCCGCCCTCGGCTCCGACATCAGGCAAGTGAGGCGGACCGGCCCCGCGCTTCGACAACATGTCCGCAGAATGAGCCCGACCTCATCTCGACTTCGACTCGGTGAGGCGGCTCCGCCAGCAACTTTGACTCCACGGCTGAAGGACACCGTGGCCGAAGACAGCTTCAGCAACCAGTTCGACTCCGTATCCTCGGTGCGAAGCTGGGCTGCGCCAGCAAATGCATTTCTACCCAAGATCACAGAAGGTCACAGGCCGAGGGATGGAGGGGGCCAAATGGCTCGGCAACATGGTTTTGGCCCATGAAGCCCTTCATCATGAGAGGCTCCTGTTGTAGGGGTGGCCCCCACCTAAGCCCAGCCGGCCTGTTAGAAGGTTGTAAAACCCAAAATGGGACATGTATAATGACATAAATGCCGTTGAGAGTGATACTTGGGTGTAAGAACATAATTGTAAAGTACTCTCCATGTGAATATATATATAAGCCATCCAGGCCATGGGGAAGTCCCCAAGCATTGCTCACCTAACATTCTCCACTACCATACTACCATCTCTTGTTTGGTCTGTAACCACTACACTCGTGTTTTTTGTTTAATGTCTTACGAATGGACCCTTATGTTTTCAGGTTAAATTACCGTGCTACTTCCAAAAAATTCCATAATTTCAATGATGTTGTCGTTTCCCCTCAACCCATTACTTGGTGCCTCTTGATCACCTCAAGACTCATCCGGAGAACAATGCAGCGTTCTAACACCTGCATGCTGTCCGAAATTTGCTAAAAACCCAATCCCCACCCAGGGGTGGGCACACATGCGTATCACCTTGTTTCGGAGAAAGAAGAGTAACAAAGTTGGTATCTCCGACTCTCCGTGTTAATGTTTTCATCCAGAATAGTTGTTACTTCCTCTGTTTCATATTATGATCTGGTAGTATGGTATGCACGTGGTCAAAATTTTCAAAGTTGATTCACAAATATATAGAGATGTATTTTGATCATGACATGTGAAAATAGTACCTATAAATTAATGTATTATCAAAAGTATATATAATTTTATAATATTTTGATAGAAGCCTGTCATGAGAAAATAGTACCTATAAATGTATTATCAAAAGTATATATAATTCTATAATATTTTGATAGAAGCCTTTTTTTTCTACTCCTAGGTGTTGTTACTCCCTATGTTATATCTCACAACGTAGAGAGTATCTTGTATAACAGATGATATATACATAGAGGATACGAGTATATAAGACTATCTAAGTGGTATGTTTACTTTTTAGAGGGGATAGGTGCTCTTTTTTAACATACTCTTTGTTATGTATGAATATAAAGGTATTAACAAAATATGCTAAAATTTATGGGCTCCCTTGCAATTTTCATGACATCAGTATCTTTAAATTAGTAGATGAGTATAACTAAGGTGATCAAAGAGAATATCAAGTTTTTTTAGGTGATATATCATGTATGAGAGTAACTATACCTGGAGTAGAACGTATTTTTCCTATTTTGATAACAAAATTGTAGTCGAACAAATGGTCAAAGTTGCATCAGAAGGCTATTAAGTCAATGACACACCATATAAAGTTAAATGGAGGGAACAATAGCTTCGCACCTGTATGAGCACAGCAAACGCTCATTTTATTGATTTGGTAGGAATCACAAAGCATGCATACATACTTAGGAAAACTATATATACACATATATAGAGAGAGAGAGGAGAGAGGAGAGAGAGAAGTTTATTCTTGTGACTCTTGATCAACAAGTGCTGCTTGATGCCACGGAGGCACGGACGTCAAAGGCAGTGCAGTCATGCACGTCGTGCGTAGAGATCGACAGGCAAGCATATCAGCATATGCATGCTGCATGCACTCCTACTTGACTTGGATGTCGACATTGATCTTCCTGCGCGCGTGCTCCTTGACCTTGGGGATGATGACCGTCAGCTCGCCGGAGGAGAGCTCGGCATTGACGCTCTCCTTGTTGTACCCCGCTGGGACCAGCAGCCGCGCGTAGACGCCGGCGTCGTACGCCGAGTCGGCCTTGCCCTTGGCCGCGGCGGCCGCAGGCGTGTCCCTGCTGCCCTTGTAGCTCGCGGCGCCGCCACCGCCTGTCGCAGTCCTGCCGCCGCCGCCGCCCGCTCCTTGGTCTTGGACGTCAATGGCCTTCCTCTTGATGACGAGCACGTCCTCGTCGATCTCGACGACGAGGTCCTGCTTGGAGAGCCCTGGCACCTGGAACCACAGGCTGACGGCTTCGGCATCCTCCTTCAGCTGCCACCGCTCCCCGAGTGGCGAGTCTGGCGACACCGGGTGCACCAGAGCTGCATATATATCACGACGCCAAATGAATAAACTCGTTAATTAGCTGACAACATGATCAATTCGATGTACCAAAAAATATAATATTATGTTACGCATGGTAATGGTAGGTATGCAATCAAATATTCAATCATGTCCGACTTTAATTGACAACTGATTGATATGCAAGTAGCTAGATATTTGCTACTAAATAAAATTGTTTATACAGTATTGCTAACTAGATATTTTGTATGCTGTAGAAGCTATAGGTCAGAATTGTACATTGAAGACCGCAAAAATAAAAATAATACTACTCGGAGGCACCGAACAATATAAGGGTACATTAGAGAGCTTACCGACGGGTGAGATGTTAAAAGGCTGCAGATCCATGTGCTCCCCCTTTCGGTTTGCAAAGCACACGGAAAGAGGCAGGGACTTCCTTTGGGAGAATGGGAGAGCAACTGCTGCTGCCTTCCCGGACTGAAGCCGGCCGCCGGATGAGTTCACCGGCGTCGCCGCCGGCCGGCCGCTCAGGAGGGTGCAAGAGGTGACCGTCGACATTGCAATTATTTAATTGCTTAGTTGTAGACAGTAAGATCAAGAAAAGAGACTAGCTAATCGGTAGAAGAGTGTGGAGCAGCTGCACTTGTGTGGAGATGCATGGAAGAGATTGTGTGAGGGACCTTTTATAGATACTACAGAGAGCAAACTGAAGATCGGGGTCACCGTTGCTTGGGCCATGCACTCGTGGGAATAAAGAGGTTGTGAGCTGCTTTGGTAAAGGAATTTGCAATTGGTGCAAATGATTTCAATCTTGTTGTTGCAAGCTAGAGAAAAGAATAAGACTATACTACTACAAAATAAGATATACTAGACGCTTCATCACAGACGGTTCATTAGAAACCATCAGTACTGTTATTATCACAGACAGTTTTACAGGAGTGACCATTTATCGTCTGTGATACGCAACTATCACAGACGGTTCATGTTAATAACCATATGTGAACTGTCACAAATGGTTATTAACACGAACCGTCTGTGATAGTTGCAGACATCATATATAGACGGTTATTAATACAAACCGTTTTTTTATAAATGGTTCTTAATACCAACCGTTTGTGATATTTGCACACATCACATACGTTTATGAACACGAACCGTCTGTGATAGTTTACAGATGGTTATTAATACAAACCGTCTGTAATAATTATGTATTATAGATGGTTTGTGATTGGACATATCTAGGATACGCTGCGTTATTAATTAATACCTAGCCAGATATGCCTCCATTGCCCTGTGCGCTACTTGGGGCTAGGTGTATCCATCCTGGCCCGGGGACTTGGTGCATGGTGTATCTCTAGCACCAGATTTTGCCAAAGTGAATGTGGATGGTGTTGATACCAATTTTGAGGTTGTCCCACTACAGATGCCCCCAAACAAGGAAGTCGTGACTCTAGGGCAAGCCATTGGAACATTCATCTAGTGGCTCAAGAGGGACATCTGCCTGGAGGCTCCTACACCAGTGCCAAGTCCATGAGAGCTATCTGCACCGGTGCCAAGTCCACTCGAGCTATCTGCACCGGTGCTAAGTGTAGGATCGGATATGGCAACAGAGGGGGGGGGGGTGAATGGTGCCTCTTTAAAAATGCCCCCAAGTATCCACTCCAAAGACACTCTTCTCCGATAGCTACAGAGCTATGAAGAAGGGTGACTCATATTCTCTGGAAAACCTTACTGGACAAACAAGAGAGCAAAAACAAAATGAACAGAGAAAATCAGAGAACTCCCCTCAAAAAGCCTGAAGGCCAGTCTGACCGCCATGTCTGGGCCGGTCAGACCGCCTGGCCAGTCTAACCGCCTTTATTGGACCGGTCTGACCGCCCGGGGTAGGCCGGTCTGACCGCTCGGCCAAAGCCGGTCTGACCGCCGGCTATCAGCCGGTCCGACCGCCTTATAAGAACCGGTCTGATCGGGTTCACTTCCAACAAAGCGCAAAGAGCAGAACACAGAGCAGCTTGAACCTGAAAATATTCAGATCTTCAGAAAACAGGTAAAATGAAGAAATTCTTCTTTTCTTTTCAGACCATTAGGTCAAGGCCTTAGACTAAATAGCATAGAGACTAGAGAAATCAAAGGAATTCATAACAAGAGTGAGAATCAAGGATTTTCACTAAAATTTGAAAATAGAATTGAGAATAAGGAAAATTCCCAAATTACTCATCATTCTCAAATCCTTTGCTCATGAGCTTTTGCAATCAACTTAGCAATGATCTTAGGACTTGAGGACTCAAATCTCAAGCCATCTTTTGAAGGGAATTAGAAGATTCAACCATCCCCTGACATGAAACCCTAGAATCTTCAGAACAGAGGAATTGGGACGAAGCACAGAGAAATGAGATAAATCATTAAATCCTCCATTTGCTCTTGGGAATGGAATGGCCAAGTCGTCTAGAGTATTTTCCCATCACAGAGCAAACAGGAATCATCCATTCTAGCAAGGATTCAACTCAAATTTGTTTCCAACAAAAAAATGACAGAAAGTGAACTGAAAACTGAAATTCATCACAAAGTGAGCAAGAAATGGAAACAACCCAACACAATCATTCTCTTAATGATATTGAGGAGAGATGAATGATTACACAAGGTTTAGCTCACATCCCTCTCACTACATGATTCTCTCTAGAGCACAACCACTCAAGAACTCACGCAGGAGAGCAACACACACCACTTGCTTTCTTGCTTACACACCCATGAGCTACATACTGCTGCCTCCCTCTCCTCTTTTGAAGGCAAAGGCTCACACCAAACAAGCAAATCAAGAAGTGGCATACAATGCCCACTCCAACCTCACATCCACATATGAGGTAAGGGTCAACAACCAGATTTTGGAGGGAAATCCACCCACTCCACTCATTTGCTTGAGTCAATTTACCTCAAAAGCATGGTCAAACATGGTCCAAGAGAAAGAATGAAGCTAATGACCATGTTGACTAAAGGAGCACAAGAAAGAGCAAGTTTTCCTTAAAAGCTCCCAAGGCTCCCAAAATGTGGCTTTTTCTCCAACTATTCTCCCCCTTTTGGCAATAAAATCATCAAGGTTTTTTGGAGGAAATTAAAGCATGAATATGGATTAAATGGCTGAATTTTATTCAATGTTAAGCAAGTAGAGCCATGAAGATTATCCAAAATGACCATTAAGTATTACACTAAGCCATAATACAATAGGATGCTATCAAGATCATAAAATATGCATAATCAAGCCAAGCCACATAAGTAATGATCTGAATATTAGATGAATTTATTTGCATGCATGCCATTCAAGATCAAAGTCTAGCTAAAGGTATCCAAGGATGATGCAAGCCATGTCAATAATCTAAGTGGAACCGAGAAGCTAGTATTGAGTCAATTTAGAGTGCCACAAGTTCAAGAATGAATCATTTGTTCAAGTAATTGGTTCTTTTGTAGTTAAGCAAATTGAGCACAATAGACATATTTTTCTTTGAAACCAATGGTCGTTTCGAACCAAAAGTTTAGTCATTTGCTAGATCTCAAGCCTTATGCGACCACTCCAAGCAAGAAGCTTAAGGAGATGATCTTGGTCATCCAAAACTCCCCCTGAGTTCATGCCTAGTGCAATGGCAAGCAGTTTCATGAGAAATAATTGGTGAGATCAGTTTTTTCGCACATAAAGAGATCTTATTGCTTTTTAAACAGTTGTACTAACTCATGATTTATCAAGAAACAAGCATAGCTCAATCGAAAGCTCAATAAAGATTCAAAGCTCAACTTAGCCTATTTGACATGGCATGAATCATAAGAGGATAACTAAAGATAGACTAGTCTCAAGAGCTAACATGACATGTCTTAATTCAAGTTATGCAATTTTAATTAACTTATCAATGGCAAAGACTTGATGACACATATAACGTTATGATAGCAAGTAAGCACTGATCATGGCAAGATGTAAAGCATTGTAAACATGTCAACTAAGGATAATAATCAAGGCTCCATGAAGTTATATTACAATGCAGAATGCTGAAATGCAAGAAAATCCAGCTCCCCCTCAACATGAGATGCACTTTTAGTTCAAGTTGAGTTATGTTAATTTTAAGCACCAGAAGCTCCCAAATGAACTTCCCCTAAACCAAAGCTAAAAGCTGAGAAGCTGGCAAAGAAATCAGAAAAGACAGTCCTTAAAGCATAGACAAGATATAGAGGATACTATAGCTCAGACTGACTCTCATCTACCCCATATGATACTAGGACTATCAACTGCTCATCTAACACACTAAGGAGCAAACATGTTCCCTGTCTACCCAAGGGTGGCCCAACCCTTGCTAGAACCTATAAGAAGTGAGTGAGCTCAACCTAGTGAGAAGAGAGCAGCTAATAAGCAGCATCCTAGAATCACAAGATGAGAGGAAGAAATCTAAGCAACTAGACAAGAGAATCCTCTAATCTATGCTAGAAGGACTAACCCAAATGCACCTAAATGCAATACAACAAAATGAGAACAGGAGCATAATATACAGAATAAAACAATAAAGCACAAAGCTCCCCCTCACTACAGTCCATAAGGACAAACCACCCCAAGCTCTCCCAGCAAGGCTGAAAACCTAGAGCTATCCAAAGGCTTGGTAAAGATATCAGCCAACTGGTGGTCACTCTCCACAAATTGGAGCACTATATCACCCTTCTCCACATGGTCTCTAAGAAAGTTGTAACACCCTAGGACCCACATTACCCTAGGATGCCACTAAAACCACTCCACAACTAGCCAATTTACAAGATAAATTAAACTGGCAACAATTATTAAACAAGATAGTATAAGCGGAAGCATAAACAACTAAGGAATAACAGGATATTGATAACAATTCAATGTTTAAAACATCCTCCAACATTTTAATCTAACACATAGATCACAAATTTAACATTATTAAGTTAACGTAAACAAAGCTATGCAAAGATCTAGAATCCTTTCAACTTTATTACAGCATAAAAATATGATTCATGTGCATCAGTGTGGTGCCGCTCTACCCTTCCCATGCGTGTTCAAAGTCCACCTGTAGGGAGGGGAAACAAGGGTGAGATAAAATCTCAGCAAGCAAACTGTTTAACAGGCTAATTAAACTACAATAGTTTAATCATCAACATTTAATCTTCCACAAATAACAATGTTTATATCCTCAACCTCAAATCACATCAACGACGGTAAAGCATTAGCAAATAAATCTTATTTGACTACTTTAAAACCTCAACCACTACTACTACCAAAAACAATAAAGCATATGTATGTTTTACTTCAATACTTTATTATTTCTCACATCCACAACTGCTACCAATAATTACTACAAGAGAAAAGAATCTCATGCCACAATCACAACCCTTACCATACACAAGGGACAAACTCCATTCCACGACCACAACCACATTCCTCATACCACAAATAGCTCACATGAGCCAATTCCACATTACAACTACGAAGTTGTATATTCCACCAAAATAACTTCACCACAATACATTGCATAAGTATGCAAATGATCTTTCCACAATGCAATGCATATGAATGCTTTCATGCTATGCTCCACATCACTCTTTCCCAGCGGGAGAAGAGGTGCATCGTATTACGGCAATATACAATGCTGTACCGGTACGGTCGCGGCTAGGTGCGGCGACATCCACATATGCAAATGTCATGATATGATATGAATGATATGATAATCATAAACCACATGAATTCCATCCACAAAGGAGCATTAACATACTCACCACATATCCACAACCACATATCCACCACATATTTGTTTTCATATTCCGCAATAGAACACTAAACAAATTTCCACATGATTACGAGCAAATTATCCAAACATATCAATTGATCAATAATTGCTACCATCACAACCACAAGTATTCACTAAGAATACTACCACTCAGACCACAATATATTCGTAAAGATTTCTACCCCACAACTATACAGATTCACCAAAAACAATCCCGCATATCCACAATTAATCCATCAAGATCATAAGCAATTGAATTCATAAAAATACTACCATCTGGACCACGTTAAGGAAACATGTAACAAAGACGTAGCATCACCAATTAATAGAATTAATTAATGTGAAGGTAGAATAATTAACGAGTTAAACAGTAGCACATCCGCTACGTTTACTTGCCTCAACCGTTGAAGCGAAGCAGTCACGTGCGCTCAAGAGCAAAACCACCTAAATGATCCCTGAAATTTTTGTACGGATAACCCATTTTTTATTAGAAAATACAGAAATATACCCGCGACAAAATGTTTTACACAAATAGGCTCGAGTCGCCAAAGCATTGGGCGATTTACGCTTGTCGCCCCACCAAAAAGCGACTTATAAAGAATCTGGTAACCGTTGGGCGATTAAATGCAATCGCCTCCCCGTTAAGCGATTCAATTGAATCGCCCGCCCGTTCGGCGACATAAAGAAGAGTCGCCCAACGTGGGGGGGGGGGGGTGACTGCATGTGAATACAGCCCGACGGCCAAGCCCCTTTTCTTCCCCACGCCTGCTCGCCATTCAGTCTCCGCCGCGCGAGGAAGACAGAGCAGAAGAGAGGAAGGAAGAGGAGGAGGAGAGGGGAAGAAGAGAAGGAGAGGGGGAGGAGAGGGAAGAAGAGAAGGAGAGGGGGAGGAGAGGGAAGAAGAGAAGGAGAGGGGGAGGAGGAGAAGCCGCGGGATTTGCAGGTATTTTCCTAATTTTAGAAAATTTATTTTAGAAAATTTGTTTAGATAAATTTAGTTTAGAAAATCTAGTGTAGATATTTAGTTTACAAATTTAGTTTAGATATTTAGTTTAGAAAATTAGCTTAGATATTTAGTTTAGATATTTAGTTTAGAAAATCTAGTTTAGAACATTAAATTTAGAAATGTAGATGCAGTTTACAAATTTAGATGTACAAATTTAAATGTAGAAAAATATAGTTTTTTGTATAATATTTGTAATGCATTATTGTGGAAAATTTACTTTACAAAATTTGTTTAGATAAATTTAGTTTAGAAAATGTAGTGTAGATATAATGTTGACAAATTTAGTTTAGATATTTAGTTGAGATATTTAGTTTAGAAAATTAGCTTAGATATTTAGTTTAGAAAATCTAGTTTAGAACATTAAATTTAGAAATGTAGATGCAGTTTACAAATTTAGATGTACAAATTTAAATGTAGAAAAATATATTTTTTGTATAATATTTGTAATGTATTATTGTGGAAAATTTACTTTAGAAATTTATTGTAGATCATTCAATGTACAAATGTAGATGCAGTTTACAAAATTGAAATGAAGAAAATTGAAATGTAGAAAATTGTTGTGTCGAAAATTTGTATACTATTTTTCATGTATTATTGTAGAAAATGTAGTGTACAAATTTACATTTAGATAATTTTACAGTTATGGCGAGTGACTGGCGGTACACGCTGTTGGATGAGCACTTGGACCGCGTGCACCGCGCTTCCCGTCGTGCGCCGCCACCGGGGAGCACGGACGAGTCGACTGAGATGGGAGTGGTCCGGACACGCACACCTCGTGTGGCCTGGGGACTCGACCCCTGTTGGACTGCCAGGTTTGCACTACGCCAACGTTTTAGTATTACCATAAAAATATTTAATGCTGACCTTCACTTTGTTTGCAGGCTGCGGGATGCCGGACTTCTCCCTCTTGCCCGGATGGTGCAGGCCACGGATGAGGACGGAGGTGCCTTGGCCGGGGAGGGGGACGAGGCGGGTGTGGAGCGATCACGACTCTTCCCGTTCGACCGTTCCCTGCTGACGGCTTTGGTGGATCGTTGGCGGCCCGAGACGCACACTTTCCATCTACCAGTCGGGGAGATGGCGCCGACCCTGCAGGACGTGTCCGTACTCCTTGGCCTTCCGGTCGCGGGAGACGCTGCCTTCCTACCGGAGGCTCCCGCCGAGTGGCGCGATGACCTGCTCGGCAGATTCCAGGGGGTCCTTCCACCGGCCGATCAGCACCACATCTTCGACGAGAGGCAGAAGCATGGACCGACGCTGAGGTGGCTGGCACAGTACCGGGTACGTGGTGTTTCAAGTCGATCGCGTCTTCGAAACTCTTATTTGTGCAATTACATACTAATAAAAACTTGTTCGCATTCAGGTTGAGCGCATGGTTGCAGATGCTGACGATTACCAGGTCGCGCGCCACCTGGAGGCTTACTTGCTGTGGCTGTTTGGTTGGGTGCTCTTCACCACCAGCCACGGCAACACCGTTGACGCGCGCCTTATCGCTTATGCGAGGGCGATTGCGGACGGCGAGGCCGTCCAAATCAGCTGGGGATCGGCCGCACTTGCCACGACGTACCGCAGCATGTGCGATGCGTGCACGAGGATTAAGGCGAACTCGATCCTCACGGGATGTCCCCTGCTGCTGCAGTTGTGGTCGTTCGAGCGCTTCAGTCTCGGACGACCTGTACTAGACGACATGGGTCCCTACGGGGCCGAGATGTACCCGGGGGGAGACATCGACCGGCCGACGATGGGTTCTATTTGGTGTCGTCGACGAGTGAGTTTTATTTTATCATAGTCAACTTATTAACGATCGTCGTACTAAAATAATTTGCCTTTCTTGCAAGTATAGTTCGTGCACGTGCAGGTCACGCGGGCGTACCACCCCTTCGTGGGGCAGTTGGACCGCCTCGCAGACCGACGTGCGCTGGGAGCCTTACGCAGCGGAGGCAGTGCAGGCCCGTGCTCCTGACGAGCTGTCTGCACTGTGCTGGCGTGACCAGGCTTTCTGGCTGACCCGCCGGAAGCTCGTGTACGGCATCTACATGGAGGACTATGCACCGCAGCGAGTCATGCGGCAGTTTGGGCTGCGGCAGGCACTTCCTATTGTGATCGCAAGTACTTACATTACGTAATGGTTCCATAAACAGGCACAACACGAAGGGCGTCAAGAAAGGCACGGACTGGTCCAGGAGGATGCAGCCCTGGATTGCGCAGTGGGAGGGTGCACTGGATGACCGCGTGGAGGAGGACCGGCCATACGACATAGCCGACTACGCGGAGTACCTCATCTGGTACCAGGGGCGGACTCGTACCAGGCTGGTACAGGTCGTTGACCCACCTGCCCCACACGTCGCCGCACCGACAGACGCGTACCCTGCGCACTTCGCACACGACGCTCACATTGCGGTACGTAACTTGTAATTTCAAAAATTCTCAAATGGCAATATCGTTTCGATGATGGACCATTCTATGTCTTTTTGTCCAGGCTGACGTCGGTGCCGCGATGTGGTCGGAGTCCTCCGCACTAGTGCAGAGGTGGGGCACAGGTGGGGAGTTGACCCGCGAGGAGGCCGTCAGCTTTGCGCGATGGATGGAGGCAGGGTGTAGACGTATCGTCAGCCTACTGTCCTGCACGAGGCTACCGGTGGTCTCCACACCTACGGCCAGTGCACCCCGACCACCAGTGCCACCCCGACCAGCGTGGCACTACTCCGGAGGTAGTACGTGGACACGGCCACCTCCCCCGGAGCAGCCAGGGAGTTCTACGTGGACACGTCCACCTCCCCCGGACCAGCTAGGGAGTTCTGCTTGGTCACGGCCTCATACACCTACCTACATCCCCGGCTTCCACACGGATGTTTTCATGGCGCCATGTACGGGTACGCATCTTCCGAGCTTGTTTTTATCCTAAGACGACATGCAACGAACTAACGATATTACTATTGCAGGTCCTTACCAGCAGCAGGGACGCTTCTCCCCGGGCCACATCGAGGTGGACCAGTTTTTTGCGGACTGGCCTGGGCCGTCCTCCGACGCAGCACCGGAGGTTATCTCCGGCAGTGGCCTCCCCGGTGCACCGGAGGCCACACAGCCGGAGGTGTAGGTGACTCCACCGGCGCAGCCGCGGGTGCGAAACCCACCTGATCGTTTTACTTTTTCGGACCCTCGTCACCCGCCGCCTCGTAATCCGTTGCACCGGAGGATGGCCAAGCGGGGCCGTATGGCAGGACGCGGGCGTGGTGATGGAGCACCTTAGGGTGGGGAGTGAGGGGTGTATGTCATGCATGTAATGGATAAATACGCGGCATGTTACTGCGTTATATTATAAAGTTCATTTAAATTCAAACAATGCTATTATCTCTTCTTTTCGTATAGAAAATTATTTCTATATCAAGTAATGTGACAAATATTAAATACCAGTTCTTGTGTGACTTAACAGTATATGTGACTATACCACATTTTTTATGAGTTTCAATTTACAAAATTCACAAAACCCTTAACAGGATCCATGCAGTCGCCTAGAGGTAGATTGGCGAGCAGGCGTGGGGAAGAAAAGAGGGCTTGGCCGTCGGGCTGTATTCACATGCAGTCGCCCCCCCCCCCCCCGTTGGGCGACTCTTCTTTATGTCGCCGAACGGGGGGGGGGGGGGGGGCGATTTAATTGAATCGCTTAACGGGGAGGCGATTACATTTAATCGCCCAACGGTTACCAGATTCTTTATAAGTCGCTTTTTGGTGGGGCGACAAGCGTAAATCGCCCAATGCTTTGGCGACTCGAGCCTATTTGTGTAAAAAATTTTGTCACGGGTATATTTCTGTATTTTCGAATAAAAAATGGGTTATCCGTACAAAAATTTCAATGATCCCTTGGGATCATCCCTCCTCTTCTTCTCCTCCTTCCCTTCTTCTTCCTTCTCTTCCTCTTCCTTCTCTTCCCTTTCTTCTCTTCCCTTTCTTTTTCTCCTTGGCATCAATGGACAGCAGCTTGTGGGGTGATGGAGGGGGGAAAGGGTGCGGCCAGGGGTGGGAAAAAGGGGTGAGGGGCAAGGGAGGTGGGTTTATAAAGGGGGTGCTAGGGTTTGGGAGGGGGTACGGGCCCCCATTTGGGCTGGCTGGCCCAAAGCGGCTGGCCCACCCCTCCGGACAGCCCAAAATATCCAAGTTAGTTATTTTAATTTATTTTTTTAAGTTTGAACAATTATGCAATTTAATTTTCACCTCCCGCGATTTACCGAAAAATCGGGAAACTCCGCGATTATTTTAGAAACCTACGCCGAATCGATGATCAGGATATTACAAAAGTGAAATCTGATATCAATGTGGTTGGTCTGAGAGTGCTGCACTGGGTTCTTAGCAATGTTAATAGCAGACGTGTTATCACAAAAGAGTGGAACACTGTCTATAACTAACCCAAAGTCCCATAGGGTCGAAGCCATCCAAAGTATCTTGCTGCAGCAACTGGCGGCAGCAACATACTCGGCCTCTGCGGTGGACTGTGCAACACCGGACCGCTTCCTAGAAGACCAAGAGACAAGAAAAGTGCCAATGAATTGGCAAGTGTCAGAAGTGCTCTTCCTATCTATCTTACAGGCAGCAAAGTTTGCGTCCGAGTAGGCTCTAAGGGAAAGACAGGAAGAGAAAGAGTACCAGATACCATAGTCAATGGTAGCTCGAAGGTACCGAAGGATGCGTTTCACCGCCTGGCGGTGAGATACGTGAGGAGAAGCCTGAAACCGGGCACATAGACACACTGAGAAGCGTATATCTAGTCTCGAGGCGGTGAGGTAGAGAAGAGAGCTAATCATGCTTCTGTACTCTTTTTGATCAAGTAGCTCGCCATCCTCATCTGGGTTAAGTGAAGCTGTGGATGCCATGGGAGTCGACACTGGCTTCCCATCACTCATGTCAAAGCGTCTCAGGAGGTCACGAGTGTACTTGCCTTGATGCAAGAAAGTACCCTCTCGAGTCTGCTTGATCTGGAAGCCAAGCAAGAAGGTCAACTCGCCCATCATGCTCATCTCAAACTCGGTGCTCATGACATCCGAGAACTGTGAAACAAGAGCATGAGAGGAGCCACCAAAGATGATGTCATCCACATAAATCTGGACGAGTAGAAGGTCATTTCCATGCCTACGAATGAACAAGGTCTTGTCTACTTTACCCATCTCAAACCCATGACTCAACAAATAGGACTTAAGCCTCTCATACCAAGCTCTAGGGGCCTGCTTAAGTCCATACAAGGCTTTGGAAAGCTTATAGACATGGTTTGGGTAATTGTGGTTCTCGAAACCTGGAGGCTGTCTCACATAGACTTCTTCCTCAATAAACCCATTGAGGAAGGCATTCTTGACATCCATCTGGTAAAGCTTGAAACCTTTAGAAGCTACGAAAGCAAGCAGGATTCTAATGGACTCAAGTCTAGCTGCAGGGGCAAAGGTCTCCTCAAAATCTAGACCCTCAACCTGGGAGAAGCCCTGAGCTACCAGTCTAGCCTTGTTTGGATTGACTATCCCCTCCTCACTTTGCTTGTTTTTGAACACCCACTTGGTACCAATAACATTATGACCTCTAGGGGGCTCAACAAGCGAGCAGACCTTGTTTCTCTCGAAGTTTTCTAACTCCTCATGCATGGCATTAACCCAAGACTCATCAGATAGAGCATGACAAACATCCTTGGGCTCAAAGGTGGCAACAAAGGCAAAGTGGAGATAGAAATATGACATGCCAGACTTTGAGCGAGTGACTCGCTCAAAGAGGTCTCCAATCATCTGCTCGGAAGGATGGTCTTTTTGGATGTTTCGGGGAGGTCCTGGATGAGATGAAGAAGTGGCCTCTACCTCATGAGCTGATGAGGTAGGAACAGAGCCACTAGCTCCAGAAGAAGTAAAAGGCATGGGCTGATCTCCTCGAGGTGCAGTGAAGGAAGCAAACACCTCAAGGGGAGGATGAGGAACTGGATCAGGTAGACAACCCTCATCTCCATCGTCCTCATCATCCACAAAGATAGTCTCGGACTACTCTAAAGAACCTGAGATATCGGGCCTAGTCCCCGGACTGGCCTCATCGAAGGTCACCTCCCAGGTCTCTACCATTTTACTAGTCTCGCAGTTCCAGACCCTATAAGCCCACGAAGAAGTCGAGTAACCCAGAAAGATACCATCACAAGAACGTGACTCGAACTTATCTAGGTTCCTAGACTTCAGAATAAAGCACTTGCAACCAAACACACAAAAATGCGAGACGCTGGGCTTTCACCCATATCTCAACTCATAAGAGGTGCGATGCAAGTGTGCCCTGAGAAAAACTCTGTTGGAAACATGACACGCGGTGGCTATAGCCTCAGCCCAAAACTTCCTCAGTGTAGAGTACTCATCAAGCATCATCCTGGCCATCTCGACCAAGGTACGGTTCTTCCTCTCCACAACGCCATTCTGCTGGGGGACGTATGGAGAAGAGAACTGGTGCTCTACACCTGTCTCACCGCAAAACCTCTCAAAATTGGAATTCTTAAACTCGGTGCCATTGTCACTGCGGATCACTCGTAAAGCACCCGGAAGCTCAACAGAAAGCCTAATAAATAAATTCTGAAAGTGGGTAAATGTCTCATCCTTCGAGGCTAAGAAAAACACCCAAGAATACCTCGAGAAGTCATCGACCACGACAAGGACATATCACTTCCCTCCAGCTGATTGCACTCGAGCTGGTCCAACTGTGTCCATATGGAGCAGCTGTCGTGGTGCATCGGTCATAGTCACTGTGACTGGAGGGTGAGAAGCGGCAACCATCTTGCCGTGCCGGCATGGAGCACAAACTAGATCTTTGACCATCTTGAGTTTTGGCAGACCACGAATGAGATCGTGGCCGCTAACTCGGGTCAAATGGTCAAATCCAATATGACCAAGTCTTCTATGCCAGAAAGTAAGGTCACGGGACTCAGAAGCAACTAAACACCTGAGAGGATCACCAGAAGACTCAACAAAATCAGTACAAAAGATCCTCCAATAACGAGAAATCCTGCAAACCAGACTACCCGAAGAATCAAGAATTTTGCAAGCGTTTTTCTTAAAGCTCACCTCGAAACCGTCATTGGTAAGCTGAGAAACAGAAAGCATATTGTACTGCAGCTTACTCACTAAGGCAACATCTTTTAAAATAAATGAATCATTAACGCGCACAGTACCTTTAGCGATGACGCGCCCAGACAAAGCGTCTCCAAAGGTGATAGTCTCATCACCTGGAGCACGGGCTAGGGAAGAGAACCAACGGAAGTCTCCGGTCATATGTTGAGAACAACCGGCGTCTACAAGCCAAAACTCTCCCTTCTCAGCCCGGTGAACCTGAGTTAAGCAGAGAGTAAAGGCTCAGTACTGGGATAAATCAAAAGAGATTTTGGAACCCAATACTGAGTCACACGTCGAGCAGAAGAAGTAGCCACACATGGCTGACCTCTAACTTCTAACTACCCTATGCTCTCTGTCACTCAAAGAGCCAGAAGGTCCACGAACAGACCTGAAGCTGTTGCTGGGCCTGACTGCTATAGGAAAGCGAGTCGGAGCACCGGCAACATGCTGATCTCGCCGCGGGTAGCTATCTCGACGGGGGAACGAGATCTACCCTCAGGACGGCAGAAGTCACGACCAGAGGCATATCGAGGACGAAAACCAAAAAACTCAGAGAAACCGAGTCCTCGATGCTACCCAAACCCATCAAGCTGAACAGTCCTAGACCTCATGTTGGTCTTAGGTGCACTCAAGATCTGGGGCTGACCCTGAATACGCCTAGGAGTCTCAACACGGTCTCTACGCGCGATCTTGGCACGCCTGAAGCATCTCTCGACCAAGTATCCGTCCTTCTAACAGAAAGTACAATGATACTTCACCTTCTGAGAGGTAGAAGTAGCATGATGGGCTTCGTCTTCTGAGAGGTCGAAGCAATAGGTGAAACCACCTTACTGTCAGAGATCCCTTGGACAAAGCCCGCTGATTTGAATTTAACTTTCTTAGTTCTGGGCTCGACCTCGATCACACCTGCTGCTATGGGTCTAAGAACAACAGGTGGATGCTTCCTAACATCCTCAAAAAATCATATCCTAGACCTTGATTGAATTTGCAAATCTTGGATTGGTCTAGAATAAGATTTAGCTTCTTCTTGCCTCCTACAAACCTCTCGAGAGTGTTCATAAGATACTGACACTCTCGAAAGAGAGAGGTGCAAGAAGAGCAGGGGGAAGAAGAGACAGTAGAAGGTAAGGGAGTAGAAGAAGAACCAACAGCAGAAGAACGGAAGGCATGTGCACGCACAGCCGCCTCAGAAGGGACAGTCCTACTGCTAGCCATTTGTTTCACGTCGCTAGGCGTCTCTACCAAACCCTCATGCTCATTCCCAACACCAGCACACACATTACAAGCAGATGGTGGCTTCTCTAGAAGGTTCTTAGTTAGCTTCACACATTTTTCATCCAATGCAATCAAGTCAGATTTTAGTTTTTTACAATTATTGCATGGTGAGCTAACAGGGTCCTTAGAAGCATAATGAGCCATTTTATTATTGTAATCAATCATTTCTTGAAACTGTTTTGAGACAGATTCAAGTTCAGAAGTTAATTTAGGACAGTTCATACATGAAGCAATAGGCTCAAGTAAAGAAGCTTGTAATTCAGCAATTTTATGATCTGCCCTTTTTAGATTCATTTTCAAATTATTTCAACTTTCACAAGTCTCGGGCAGATCGAGAAGCATGGTATAAAGACCTCTAAATGCATTGTCCTTATCCTCACATGAGGTGCAAGAAATAGTCTCAACAGTAGTAGATGAAAGAGCAGCTACCCTACTCATCTCTAGTTCAGCAAGAAGACTAATATTCTCCACCTTAATCATGTCAAACTCAGAAGACAGACTATCATGAGAGGTCCTTAACTTCTCCATGTCACCAAGCAAAGCAGAGCATGTATCACAGTCGTCATGGGAGGGAGTAGATATAAGTGAAGTAAGCTCCCATGACAGTCTATCTACTTCCTTCTCCAACTCGCTACACCTAGCTCTAGATCTAGCATGAAATTTACCTAGCTTAAGGAAAGCATCATTAAGCTGGTCATAGGAGGGGTATACCTCGTCGGAGTCAGAGTAGAGCTCGCTGTCGCTGACTTCGCCCTCAAGGGCCATGAAGCACATGCCGCTGAAGTCCTCACCATCCTTGGGATCTTGATTGTCCTTCCCATCGTCATCGCTCCACCCCTCCACCTCGCTGAGGTCAAGGTCGTCAAAGGCGGTGAGGGCGCGATGAAAAAGCTTCTTGGCTTTGCCAAGGTTGCGGAACTTCTTCTCTTTGCTTGGAGGCTTCTTGTTGTGGTTCTTGTCGGTGTAGATGTTCTTGCTCGAACCATCGTAGTCGTTCTTGCCCTCCAGCTTGGGGCAGTTTGCTCGAATGTGGTTGGGGCCACCACACTCAAAGCAAATCACTCGACCACCTCTCTTTCTCTCCCTAACCCTCTTATATGCATGGGAGAATTTTTTGGCTAAGAGGGCTAGTTGGTTTTCTAGAAGCTGTTCTAGTAGGTCATCACTCATCTCACAAACAGCAGCAAGAGAAAAACCAGAAACACCATCAGAGGGAAACTCAGAAGTCAAACTGGGATCGATGACCAAAGCCATTGACTGTGACTTCAACTTACAAGAGACAATGTCAATCTCATGAGTCTTGAGGCGTGAGTACAATGCATTAAGAGTCAAAGTCGAGAGGTTCGGCGTGTCCTTGATGGTGGTCACTTTCATCTCCCAAACACGCAAGTCCAAGGCCGCAAGCATCTGACGAGCATTGTCCGAGTCGGGGTATGTGAGACCGACCGGTCGGAGGTTGCTCAAGATCTTGTGAAATCTCGCAAAGCATTCATCCAGGGACTCTTCAGCGAGCATTTCAAACTTGTTGTAATCTCGCTTGAACTGGTCCTGTCGAACCGTCTTTATTTGGGTGGTGCCCTCATGGTAAGCATCGAGGGTCACCCAAATATCGAAGGCCAACGTAAGATGAGAAATGCGATCAAACTCATTTCGGCTCAAACCTTGGATGATGATGTTCCTTGCCTTAGCATTCGCCTCAACATCGGGCATCTTCGCCACATTGATGTTCTCATCGGCAGGAACAATAAAGCAAACTTTGACCTTGTGCCAAATCGCATAGCCCTGAGCCTGTATGTAGGTCTCCATCCGACTCTTCCAAAAGGGATAGTCGATCCCATCGTAGATCGGGGGCTTGGTGGAATACTTGTCTGTTGCCATGGCTCACAGACTGGTTAAAGATCTATCAGGAAGAGCTAACCGGCTCTGATATCAATTGTAGGATCGGATATGGCAACAGAGGGGGGGGGGGTGAATGGTGCCTCTTTAAAAATGCCCCCACGTATCCACTCCAAAGACACTCTTCTCCGATAGCTACAGAGCTATGAAGAAGGGTGACTCATATTCTCTGGAAAACCTTACTGGACAGACACGAGAGCAAAAACAAAATGAACAGAGAAAATCAGAGAACTCCCCTCAAAAATCCTGAAGGCCGGTCTGACCGCCATGTCTGGGCCGGTCAGACCACCTGGCCGGTCTGACCGCCTTTATTGGATTGGTCTGACCGCTTGGCCGGTCTGACCGCCCGGGGTAGGCCGGTCTGACCGCTCGGCCAAGGCCGGTCTGACCGCTGGGGAGCGGTCTGACCACCGGCTATTAGCCGGTCCGACCGCCTTATAAGAACCGGTCTGACCGGGTTCACTTCCAGCAAAGCGTAGAGAGCAGCCTGAACTCAAAAATATTCGAATCTTCATAAAACAGGTAAAATGAAGAAATTCTTCTTTTCTTTTTAGACCATCAGGTCAAGGCCTTAGACTAAATAGCATAGAGACTATCAGGTCAGCGCCCCTGAATATCTATGCAGTACTAAGCAAGGCGTATACTTAGGGACTTATTTTCAAAAGGTTACTATTATAACTTTTGCTAGGGCAACAAGGTTCACACATCCAAATATTCCAAACGAGATGTAATGTTATTCAAGGTAAACAACGGGCACATAACTAGAATATTAAATTAAACATGTGTTTACATATAAAATAACAACATGCAATTTGATAATTTAAACCAAAGTAATTTGCAGAAAATGTAGGTTTAACATGATCAAAGTATTGACTCGCCTGGCGGTTTACCGTGGTCTTGAGTTCACACAAAGTTGTCTCATGCGATGATCTTTAATTCCTGGTCTTCATCGATCTCGGCCTCGCTTGATCCATAGAATCTTCAGGACTCCAGTTTTCTAATTACGCGACAAACGACTGAATCCAAATAAAAGCAAGTAACTCAAAAGATCCAAATAAATCCGAATAAACTCAATTTAGTTTTATTTTGAGTTAATGGGTGATTCGAGTGATTTGAGGCAAGGCCGGTGGTAGAATACGATAACTTGATCTTTTTATTAATAATCTCTTTATATTGTTTTGGTATTTATCAAGGAAGTTCCATGAGCTAGGTTAAACCTATGAATTGGTGTATTTTGTCGAGTGCTAATGTTCAGGGCATATGATATTTATATATAAGTGATGTTTGCAAATTTTGGCTTACCGAGTTACTCTTATAGCCCATGTTTTTTAGCATTTTGTGGTATGATATTTTATGCACCTCCATTTATCACTAGGCTAAGTTTAATTTGAATTAGGGTCTATTTATACGGGTCCTAGTTGTTATATAAGTTTATGTTCAGTACCATTATTCTTTTAAAACTAACATTAAGATTTAATTAGTGTCACTTTTAATTATCTTGCAGTTACTTTAGCTACTATCGGGCTTAGCTTCATCTCAAATTTTAGTTTAAACTTAGTTATCTGGGCAAAGCTTGGTATGTAAGGTCGTATTTCAATATTTGCTATTAGCAAAATCTACGGCTACAATTTATTTAATGAAGGCATGTTGAATGTTGAGCTTAGATTTTAATTATAACTAATGGTTGTCGTTATTAAATTTGAGCATTTAACCAAAAGAAATTTTCTTTATTATTGCCCTCAACTATTATTTAGTCTTTTAACTCATTTATGCAAACCACATTAACTATTCATATGTGATAACTAGTCCAAATACTAGTGGCTTTTTACCCAAAGCATTTAGTAGTCGAAAATGGCTCTCCTGATTGCTTTGGGCATAGAAATAATGGTTAAGGTCTATACCATGCTATGGTCAATCCTTTAATATTTACTTAATATACAATGGCTTAGGATTTATTTCTTTAGACCACCCTCGTTTGCTAAGCCATCATTTCATGAGGGCATATCCTAAACAATGTTCCTTCTAACCCTTAACTAATAATTTAGAGTTAAAATAAATAGTCACATCATTTTATTTACTAGCACATGATGATTACTCATGGTTAAAATAGTTAAAAAGCTCATTTATATCTTAATTATCTCTTGTACCCTTTTATTTATTTATTGCATCATTTATTAATCATTTTTGGATTTTTCCTTAATTTTCTCCCTCACTGCAGCTGTCGGCAAAAATTTTAAAACCTACATCTAACTCTTGCAGCCAAGGGGAATCGAACTCGGGCCAGCGGGGTGAAAGCGAGCGCTGCTAGCCAATGGGGACATCGAATGTTTCTTGACTAGTAAGGGGAAGTAAACCAAATAACGTTACCCATGGGGATTGGCTGGAAACAGAGCAGGGCGGCGGCACTCGGAACCAACTTTGCCGGTGGCAGGCGGTGGCCGGGGAGGTCGCGGGACCAAGCAAAATGCATTGCACTGTGGATGGTGAAGCCTTGGGTGGTGGCACATCGGTCAGAGCGGTGGCGAGGTGAGCGGGCGGCGGCGCAAATCGGCCGGTGGCGAGGTGTGCTTGGGGCGGCAACGCTGTGGGAGAAGGGAGGTGAAATTGAAGCATGCACGGGCATCGGAGGGTGCAGTGCAAGCTTACCCCGGAGCTAGCCGAGCGGGAGTGGGGCTGAGGCGATCCGGCGGCGGAGGCCATGGGCGGCACAAGCTTGCGCACGGCGCCGGCGAGCCGGGGTGAGGGAGAAGCCTCGCGAGGTGGGGAGTAGCTCCGCAGTGAACGGGCGGTGCTCTAGGCGTGGGCAATCGGCTTGAGGGGTGGCGGTGCACTGTGGAGCCTGGAGACGGCCGGAGGAGCTTGCAGCAGAGGGGGCGGCAAGCTCGGGTAAGTGGGGAAAGGTGGAGAGGAGTGAAGCGCGCAGTGGATTAGGGAGGCCGAGCGACTACTTAAGCTGGCGAGGGAGTCACGGGATGCGGTGGCGGAGGAACGGGCGACGGGGTGGAGGTCTGCTGGGCAAAACCCAGTGCGGGGCTCGGTGTGCGGGGCGCAAAGCTAGGTGATGGCGGCAGGTCGGCACAACGCGTATGGTGGAGGCGAGTGGCGCTGCGTAGAGGGTAGAGGAGATGGCGAAGGGACAAGTCAGGGCTTGAGTGCTGCAAAGTCAGAGGGAGCAGAGCATGCATGGAGAAGAAGAAAAGAAGGAAAGAGGAAGAAGCTGGCACTCGGGCCACGCGGCAGTGGAATGGGGAGGGGAAATGGGGAAGTTGGGCCAGGCCTTCGGTCGGCCTGACTTCCTCTTTTTTTTCAATTCATTGCTATTTATTGTTTATTTATACATATATATATATATTACAGGTGTATATATATATATATATTATTCTTTATGTCTATTTTTGTGTGTGTGTATATATATATATATATATTCATTTTTATGTTTTTGCTCTTCATGCTAGGCCTGTTGCATACATATTTGTATATGTTTTATTTATTTATTTATTTATTTTTGTTGCCCTTTTATAATACTATTCCAAAATGAAATTCTTACATTTTTATTTTAGTTTCTCCCTCCTTATGGTGGATCATCTTTTCAGATTCGAATTTAAAATTTCGAGTTTCCATTATTTGCATATTTCCTTGGATGACATTTCTATTTTTAATTTTGTTTTTCGATCTTTTTTCAATTTTTGGAAACCTCAACCAAAATTTAAGAAGCACCATAAAAATCCAAACTCAAATAAAATAAAATATATTGCAAAAATAATTCAAAATCTTCATATTTTCAAATTTAAATTTTTGGGATGTTACAAACCTACCATCCTTAAAAAGAATCTCGACCCCGAGATTCCAGTGGAGCAGAAAGAATGGAGGTGGGTTATATTGGCTAGCAATGTGTTTCGGGGTGTTGCTCGACGTATAGTTCTTTAGCTCCACAGAGGGATGAAAATCTGCACAACAGGGGTTAGCACTTGGAGAAGTCAAAAGGGAAGAGAGATACCGTGTTCTCCTGGATAGGTCGTAGACTTCCAATTACTTGCTCTTTGACATTGTTGTCTTCACGTCATCGTAGAATGGAGTAGTTGCATTGCCTATTGGACATATGGTTGTAGAATTCCTAGCGAGGGGTGGATAGTACTGGTCTGTGCCCTAGGGGTAGAGGGCCTTGAGAAGGTAGAGGTACTGCTAGGTGGGGGTCTTTTACTTTTACTGGGATCCCGTTCTTAGTCTTTAGCTTTGCCAAGCACGACAATTTTTAACTAAAGGTACATCTCGTAGTCCTCATCACCAGAAGATTTTTGGCCTTGCGAATCTCCTTGTACTGGTCTGATTAGCTCTAAGCCCAGGTTGTTGCAGTTCCAAGGATATACATCGTAATAGTTCTTTGGCAGTTCTGTCGCTTAGTACTACCCCCCTTAAATAAATGATGATTGTCATTATGGTTGGCGGCAATTTGATCTATGGACTTTCTAGGTAGGTATGGAAAGAATGTTAGTAGGGCCGAGTCTCGAATCTTGGTCCTCGTGCTGGTTGGGCTTTTAGTTAGAAAATTGCGAAGGCTTCACTTATCCTTGGTTGCCTTGGCTTTAGCCATCTACCACTTTGCTTCGGTAGATCTGACTGGGTATGTAGAAAATGGGGCGAGAGGGAATAGTAGGAGGTAAGGATAGAATCGCGGGGATATGGTAATCTAAACCCATTATAACTGTAAAAGAGCACACCCCGGGAAACTGAGGTGGCACATGAATCACATAAGTTTTTAAAACACTCTTTTCCTGTGACCGCGAAATGTAACGCCCGAGGGCAAGAAGGCAGTGCACAGGGCCAAATAGAATCTTGCAACAATACATCGTCTACTCAGGGAGCACACATATGGGAGCGCAGGGTCCATGCACACAGTCCATTTAAAACGAGACCACTTTATCTTCCTGACCATCTTCAACGTTCCTAACCTTAATTTCTTGGAGTAAAGGTACAAGAAGAGGATCCTTTTGAATTAATAGACAGAGGAGGGAAGTATTTGGGGTAATTTGGTTGATATTAGCACTCACTCTTGGGTTATTGTTTTGAATTCGGGGTAAGAGAGCTCTAGAAGTAAAAATAGCTAAGGCAGCATTTGGATGAGAGAGAATCATCTAAGAGAGATAAGAATGAGCGGTATAACTTATATTTTTGGAAATAGTATTTTAAAGAAAAATTTCTAGTCATGAAACTAGCAGCCAGGCTAACTAGGTCACGACCTGCAGTCGATATGCTCTGATACCATCCCTGTAAGGGACCAGATTTTACAATCCGGATTCCTCTATGATTCCACCGCACTATTCCCTAGATTAGTAGATAGTGCTCACAGTTTACAGTTCTGAATATCAAAGTACATATCATGCGGAAGCGAAAATATAATAGTAGACTTACTCATGGGCCGATTAGGCTGAAATCATTAAATTGCAGCAGCGGAAGAATGAAGCACGAAAGTAGGACCTTCAGGACATGCCCATAGGCAGCCAACTGGAGGTTCGTGACCTAGCCCTTGAGATATTTATCTTCTCTCCCATCATGTCCAATCGTGTTGCTGAGGCGTAGTGTTCTGGTTCCTGATTCTGGATTTGTTGTGAAAGCGAGTGTGAGCACAAACCACCGTGCTCCGCGAGCCAATACACAGGATGCAAATAAATAGTATGCATGGCTTATCAAAGGAGAGGCTCGGGTTATTTTATTTGTCAAAAATAGCTTTTAGTAGCATTATTATTTAATCATTGCGTTATTGTTGCTACCTATACTCCACATAACGATTGCCATAATTGACTTATCCACCGAAAATACACTTTCTTTATTTATTGCTATCTAAGACTCCAAGCAGCGAGCGACATCATTTAATTTAATCCACCGATCATGCATTCTTTGCTGCCTATGATTCCAAGCAGTGAGTGTCATCCTTTATTTTAGATTCACCAATATATTTTGTATTCTAAATTCCTAACAATCCAATCCTTTTGTTATTGATCCACAACCATAATTTTCTCTTCCAATAATCAACCTTATTTTCCATTATCTATCTCCAACTAATTCATTAGTATACCTCCACCAAGAATATCATGGATCAAGTTTACGATTCGCTAGTATACATCCACCAAGAATATCATTGACCAAGTTTATACTCCAATAATTGTTATCATTCCTCCAATATTCCCAAAATTCAATTCATCCATTTAGTATTTGATCAAAACCTATTAATCCCATTATCACCAACATCTTCCAAAAATCTATATTAGTTATCAGTGTTGTAATCCAGTAATTACTTTTGCACTTCCTAATTCTCCAAAAATCATTTAGATCATCTATCTAACCTATATATTCAATTAGGCTCCACCAATTTATTTCTTCCAGAATCCACACTATTGTTTCCTTTTTATGATCGACATGAATCCACCAGTATCTTTATGTGTTTACCGCAAACATTCATCTCCTTTACTCACGAGTCTATTTATTCCTCTCTATATTTTATTTTGTGGGAAAGAAGCATTTTATTTTTGAAATATGATACATAAAATGTTTTCTGAGACCTAGCAGTCTTGAACAAAAACATAATGTGTAGAAAATGCAATAATAATAGCGATCTAGATTCCATCCACCGTTACATGGTCTCTGCACCATATGCTAGACCTTTAGCGTTATAGCCGCTTACATTATCACTGGGACGACACCCATGGCAACACAAATCAGGGCTTTCCGCTGCCCTCCACTTTTCCATTCCCACCCACAAAGTTTTTGAAATAGAACTATATCTGGTTAAGTCCCATGTCCGCCCTTGACCGTGGGCACGTCTGTCGGACCCAGATTTTTCAATCCAGAATCTACTGTGTTCATTGCACTATTCCCTGGATCAGTAGATAGGGCACACAGGTACATTGCTGAATCACATCATACATCGCATGACCATTAATAATATTACAGAATTTAAAATACACCACATCGGGTGAGAGTTTACAATAGGGGCCGCTTAGGCCAAATGTCTTCATTACATCAACAGCGGAAACGGAAGCAAAAGTAAGACCACACCACAAGCAAGCGATTGGGGGTAATGTGTGCATTATATATTACCCAGACTTAGACAATATAAGTGCACACACCGCCGTAGGTCAAACTTGTCTATCATCCGAAAGCGTAAACTACGCCCTAATTTCCTTCGTTGCTTCCTCCTTCAGTAACAGGGACGTCCTCATGAGCATAGTGATCTTGAACACCTGTTTCTGTTTGGGTAGGCGAGTGTGAGCACAAATCCACTGTTGTCAGCGAGCCAACACACAGAATGCAATAATTAACATGCTCAGCTTATCAAAGGAAGGCTTGGGCTTATTTTATTTTGCGTAGAGTGCTTTTGAATACAATTACTTAAAAACCCTAAAACGCAGCAGTTTTGAACTCATGACTTAAATTTGTGTAGTAAGACTATCTTATATTTGACATAGATTCCATCCACCGTTACATGGCATCTGCACCATATAGCATTTTTCAGCGTATAGCCGCTTAACTTACCATTGGGACGACACCCAGGACAATTCAAACCAGGGCAGTCCGCTGCCCTTCATATTACCATTCCCAACTTTCAACTATTTTCAAATAGAACTATATCCAGTTAAGTCCCCATGTCTGCCCTTGACCGTGGGCACGGCTATTCGAATAGTTTTGACTCTGCAGAGTTTGTACACTTTCACCACAAGTGACAACCAACTCGCTGCCCCACATGATTCCTTAGTCATGTGGTTAAGTAGACCGTCATAGTGACTATTCAAGGTACCTCACCCCGTCCATCATTTCACCCTATGGGTCGCTCCCACTTGCGGTGGGTCCCATACGTTGTGCGGGATGTTCTCCTTCTGAACGTCTAGCAGCTGTCTACCCCCACTACTAGCCCGTCACAGCAGAACGTCACCCTCTACGAGTATCCCATTCAAGCCGTCACACAGATAGCCGCTTGCACTACCTCACCACCTCCTCCTGTGAGGATGACTTTCAGGGTTCGGTAAATCTACTAAGCCAAGTTGTATTTTACAGACTTGTGGTTGTACTATTTTATACTGGCTAACATGACCAGATTCAGTTCTTAGGGTTACCTGGATGGTTCTACCACATTTCATATTTTGTGCGTCCACTGCATCTCATACCAGCCCCCAAACCATCCACCCTGGTATTAAAGCAATATTGAGGTTTTTCAAGAAGGTAAAATAACATATCCACATACTCTAGTCTTTCCCACCAAGACTGCCCAAATCATTTCATGGTTGCAAGTGATAATTTTGGAGTATTTATGTACCCCCCGATTATCTAGCCATACTAAGCAACGCAATATTTATATGGACTTATTTGCAAAAGCTACACCATTATAATTTTTGCTACGGCGACAAGGTCCACATGTCCAAAATTTCAATGGAATATTATTAACAAGCATAATATTAGGTGCATAACTAACATCTTTAAAAAGTCGAAGTAATTTACCACATAAAATAACAGCATGCATGTTAATAATTTAAAAGAAATTAAATTTGCATAATCATAGGTTCAACATGGTCAAAGTGTTAACTCGCCTTGGTCGCAGTGGTCTGATTCTTGGTTGTCTTGAGCTTCTAGGGTTGCTGCCTCGGCCTCTTCCTCTTGAGCCTCGTACGCTATTTTATCGTGCGCGAAATTCATATAAAAAGAAAAAGTAGCAAATCAAACAAAATGTCACCAGAAATTCAAATGAACTCTAAAAATAATGGTTTCAGTTCCATTGGATAGATCTTAAATTTAGATAAATTTAGAAATTTATTTCACTCAATTTGGAGTTAAAATGAATAAGTTATGCTCATTTAAAGTTCTCAGTCCAGTTTAAATCCAGGAAATATGAAATCTCTGACAGGTGGGACCCTCATGTCAGTGAGACCCATTACACATGGTCTCTGACAAGTGGGACCCCTCTGTCAGTGGCCATATGTGCTGTCGGCCACTGACAGGTGGGACCCTTCGGGTTCTGGACCCACACGTCAGTGGTCAGCACTGACAAGTGGGACCCGGCTGTCAGCGGGTCTCTCAGACTGGCAGCCGCTGACAGGTGGGGCCCACTGCTCAGTTCGAAAAATAAAAGCAAGACTCAACGTCAGCGCTGCAGAGCCGTGGGCTCGAACGCGCACGGCCGAGGGAGTCGGGGGGGGGGGGAAGAGATAAGAGTTTGCTCTGCTAGCCAGGGGAACGCTCGGGTGTTGCTTACCCATATAGGGTAAATATACCTCTTAAGCTAGACGGTGGAGAGGGCCGAGCAGAGGAGTTCCAAGGCCGGGGAAGGGCGGTGGTGTCGCCGGCGAGGAGTGGCCGGATGGTCGGAGGTGATGGCCAAAATGCGATGCTGGGGTCTCGTAGAAGCTGGTGGTGGTGGTGGCGAAGGCCGAGGTGCGCCGGAGCTATGTCGGCAGCATGCGGTGGCGGCGGATCGGGAGGTAGTTTTACGCCGGCGCGGTATGGGCGGCGAGGAGCTCGGGTGAGGCCCAGAGTGGCTTCACGGTGTACCGGTGATGGCGTGGGCGTGGGGAATTGGGCTCTGGAGGTGTGGTTCGGCGAAAAGCTCGGTCACCGGAGTTGGGGACAAAAGAGCTCACCGGCGGGGTTTTGTGCGCAAAAACCCGATTGCTTTCGGTGGAAGGGAGAGGGAGGTGTGGCGAAGCGGATGGAGGAGTGCCCGACTTTTATAGGCGGCGGAGCATGGATATGCACAGAAAGGTCATGGGCGCACGTCGGGGTGGTCGGGCGGCGTTGTCAGGCGGCGGCGTCAGCGGCGACAGCGGGAGCGGGATTTGGGGCGGTACTTCCGGGCTTTCCCACGTCGCTGCTCGGCTTGGCCGTCGCGTCGTGTCGCCCAGCTTTTGCCTAGAGTTGAACGGTGGAGGAGCGCCGGATGTGTGGGAGAAAAAGGAAGAGGGAGAAGAAGCCACGCGCGGGTCGGCCCGCTGGCCAGAGAGAGGGGGTGGTGAGGGAGCGGGGCCTGCGTGTCTGTGGCGGGGCGAGGAAACGGCTGGCTGTGGCCAGCCGAAGCGGGAGATGTGCTGGGCCGTTCGGCCGCAGCGAGAGGAAAAGCGGGAGAGGGGAGCTGGGCCGGGTTGGCGGCCGGCCTGGATCTTCTTTCCCCTTTTTTATTTTATTTTTCTTTTCCCTTTGTTTTTGGCTTATGCATTTGGGTGTATGTAATATTTATATTTTAGAAATGGGTCTTAAGATTTTAAATCAATTTTTTTTATCCTTTATGGATCATCTTTTCAGATTCTCATTTTGAATTTTTAATTCTCTATTATTTAAACATATTTGCTTCTTCTTGATCCTTTTTTACTTTTGGAACCTTCACCAAATTTCTCAGGAAAACATCATAAACTCCAAATTCAAATAAAAATATTGCAAAATGATTCAAAAACTCCACATTTTCATATTCACATTTTTCAGGGTGTTACAAACCTACCCCCCTTAAAAAGAATCTCGACCCTGAGATTTAGCCTAACTAGTGAACAAGTCAGGGTAGTCTTTTCGCAGTTGATCTTTGCGTTCCCAAGTGGCTTCTTTCTTTGAATGATGACTCCATTGCACTCTGCATATGCGGATGGTTTGATTTCTTGTCTTCTTCTCGATGGTGTCCAAAATCTTGATCAGACGCTCCTTGTAGGTTAGATCACTTTCAAGCTCGATTGCTTCCAACGGTGCTTGGTCTTCTAGTATGCGCAAACACTTCTTGAGTTGTGATACATGGAAGACATTGTGCACATCAGATAGGTTTGAGGGCAACTCCAACTGATATGCAACTTCCCCTTTCTTGGCCACGATTGGAAATGGTCCAACATATCGTGGGGTAAGCTTGCCTTTGACGTTAAATCGCTTAACTCCTCGCAAGGGTGATACTTTCAGGTAGACATAATCTCCTATCTCAAAACTTAGCGGTCTTCTCCTCTTGTCTGCATAACTCTTCTACCTAAACTGGGCAGCTAACAATCGATCTCTGATCAAGCGAACCTTTTCTTCAGCATGTTTAAAGTGTCTGGCCCAAAGATATAGTTTCCCCCTACTTCTGACCAGTGTAGAGGGGTTCGACATTTTCTTCCATACAAGGCTTCAAAAGGTGACATCTGGAGGCTAGCTTGATAGCTATTGTTGTAGGCGAACTCGGCGTATGGTAGGCATCGATCCCAATCTTTTGAAAAATCTAGCGCACAAGCCCTAAGCATGTCTTCTAATATCTGATTCACCCTTTCTGTTTGACCATCTGTCTGAGGGTGGTAGGCGGTGCTGAAATCCAAGTGAGTACCGAGGGCTTCATGTAGGCTAGCCCAGAAATGCGAGGTAAACTGGGAACCTCGATCTGAGACTATCCGCTTCGGTACACCGTGCAAGCACACGATGCGTGACATGTATAATTCCACCAATCTATCTCCCTTGTAGGTTGTCTTGACTGGAATAAAGTGTGCAACCTTAGTCAACCTGTCAATTACGACCCACACAGAGTCATATCATGATTTGGTTCGTGGAGGTCCTGTGATAATGTCCATCCCGACTTCTTCCCACTTCCACCAAGGTACTTGCAATGGCTGTAGCAAACCTGCTGGCCTCTGGTGTTCAGACTTCACTCTCTGACATACATCACAACATGCCACATGTTCTACTATGTCCCTATTCATTCGTGGCCACCAATAACACTGCTTCAAATCCTGATACATCTTGGTACTCCCAGGGTGGAGGGAATACGCAGAGCTATGAGCCTCCTTGACTATCAGGTCTTTAAGGTCCTTCTGATGAGGCACAAAAAATACGAGTCCCATATCTCAACACTCCTTGTTGATCCATCCTCATCTTAGGAGCTTTTCCTTGTTCCATCAGCCTCTTCATCCTCTTAGCGGTTGAATCTTCCTTTTGTGCTGTTATGATCCGCTCTTCTATACTTGGCTGTATTTCCATTGCGGCTAAGGTGCCTTCCTTTACTATTTCCAAATTCAAGGCTTCCAACTCCTTGTAGAGCTCGGGTTGATGTTCTTGAACCATGAGGTTATTTGTAACATCCTGAAAAATGTAAATCTGAAAATGTGAAGCTTTTGAGTTATTTTTGCAATGTATTTTGTTTGAATTTGGAGTTATGATGTTTTCCTGAGAAATTTGGTGAAGGTTCCAAAAGTTAAAGAAGGAACAAACATATTTAAATAGTAGAAAATTAAAGTTTAAAGTAAGATTCTGAAAAGATGATCCATAAAAGACAGGGAGAGAATTGGGTTTAAACATAAAACCTCATTTTTGAAAATAATGGCATGAATAGCAAGGAAGCAAACAAATTAAGAATGTCAACATTTATGGATATATATATATACACACACACACACACACATATAATAAGAAATTGGCACCTATGAAATCAGTGTTAAAAATAATAAATGCAGAAATCTGGGAGAGCAAGAAAAAGCACAAGTAAAACATGAATTATATATATACATAGTCAAACGCTTAAACCAAAAACAAAAAAAAGGAAAAAGGGAATAAAAAGAAAAGGAAAAAGGAAGAGCCAGGTGAGAGACCATGTGGTTATGACCCCATGGGTGTGATGAGTAATTGACATCAGTTTAGGAAAGTCGAGTTTGGTTTGTGTGGTTCGGGCCATGTCGTTGCGTGGTGCAGTTGGGCTCGGTCGGACCTGGTCAAACCTGGTCAAAGTGATTAGTATTCATATTCTGGTAATTTGATAGGTTTAGGCTCTTTCGTGCGTAAGTATGATTCACTGATGCTATTCATGCTTTTATGTGTCGAGCGGTGCTATTTGATGTGTTTCTTGTCTGTGATGGCTGCAGGACGTCGAGGCGGAGTCGTGGCGAGACACGAGGTGACCGGACTAGACACAGGCTGTGTCGAGGTCAGAACGGTCAGAGGTGTCGAAGACGGCGCATACTCGAGGTGGTTGCGAGGCTTGGACGACAAGGAACGCGGAAGCTTCCCGGAAGGTGCAGGAGGGGCGTTTCAGTAAAAACGCAAAGCCGCACAGGTGGTGGCGGTTCCGTTCGAGATTTAGCGGGCGTAACGGGTTGGAGACCCGTTAGCCAAGGGCTATAAATAGGAGTGAGTGGCTACATGTATTCCCATGGCTTTGGGAGAGAGTTTGGGTTTTGCTTGAGTCAAAAGAACCTTTTGAGAGGTTGTTTTGCTTTGAGCTTTAGTTGTTGAAGAGTAGTTGAGGGCAGCAGTGTGTGTCTCCCTCGTTTGTCTCCTCCCTTCGTGTGTTCTTGAGAGATAGGAAGATGGGTTCTTGATCATACAAGCATGTATGGGGAAGTAGAGAGGGTGTGAGTTGTTTCTCCTATGTAATCATGTATCTCTCTTCCTCAATATCAATCTGAGATGGTCTTGGTTGAATTTGATTAAGTCTCTGGCTCTCTGTTGCTTATTTTCCTTCGATGCCTTCTATGTGAGATTTTTGACTTTTTGTGTTTTAAGTTGTTTCTTGCTGAGGAGGTGTAAAATGGGTTGCTCTATGATGGAAATAGGTCCCAAGATCATTTGATCGATTTTTTCCCGAGAGCAAATTGAATGAATCAAAGATTCTCCATTTTCTGCTCCTCTGTTCTTCTTTTTCAATTTCTAGGGTTTGAGGTAGTTCTTGATTCCCTCCATGAGATGGCATGAAACTTGGCATGGTAGGTCCAGAGGCTATTAAGTAGCCATCCTCAAAGTTTCATGAGCAAAGGTTCAAGGATTAGATGGGAATTTGAGTTTTTGTGCTGCACCCTGAATATTTTCAGTTTTTGGCTCAATTCTTGATTTCTTGTTTTTGAGTTGTTTCTTTTGGTCTCCTAGGCTCCTGTGGCTATTTGGGGGTGTTGTCTCTTTGTTCTGGGCAAAGAAATCTAGAGACAAACCTAAATTTGCTTTGCAGTTGGAAGTTTGCATTTTCTCTGAATTTTACCCTCTGCTGTCAGCCCTGAAATCCCGAGGAGCGGTCTGTAAACGAAAGCAGAAAACAAAACTTTTCTACCGCGCACACAAGGACATCATGCTTAAGGAGGGATCATGGATCATTACCACTAGACGCGCAGCGCAGCGGAAAAAGAGTTGGAGAAGCCAATCCAACCACGCGCGTCGAGGTAGTAGTGGAATTAGCCGATCGTCTCGAACAAATCGTCTCCTCCACGCGATCAACCACACCACGAGCAGATCCAATCTGTAGGTTGTTGATGCCGATCAGCACCGCAACGAGCAGTGCCTCCACCGGTATCCACACGTCCGGGGCTGGAACGCCGATCGTGAGTGTACTAGCACTCGTGAGCGGCTAGGGTTTGGCTCGGGAGGTGGCGGCTAGGGTTTTGCTAGAGGTTAACAGAAGCGTGTGTTCCTCAGCCCCTCGCCTCCATATATATAGACCTCCTCACTTGGGCCTTGTGGACCGAGGCCCAATAGGAGTCTATTCGGATCTCTATCCGAATTGAGCCCACATCCGAATCATATTCGAATTAGTGTTCCAACCCGTTAAGCGTGCGACCCTGTAGGTTCACGTATACTTGGTCGCGACCCGAAAACGCCTTTCCGGTTACCCTGTTAATAGCGGCCTCTAGTAAGACATATTAACCCCAAAGTATACGTAAAGATCATATCGGCTGAACCTGTAATGTTCTCATGTACGAATCCCTGTGCCTCACGATATAGATTGAGCTCAAGGCGAGACCTGTGTCATCCTCTTAATAGCTCAATCACTCTCTTGATTCCGTGATGGATTATAAACTTGTGATTGACTCCTCAATCACCTTGGCATGGCCATGCACTTTCATAATCCATTACATCGAGGGGCCTAGAGATATCTCTCCCATAAGGAGGGGCAAATTCTATCTTGATCATTCACATCCCACTACGTGTTTCATGGCAAACCCGAAGACTACTTCTATGACTACCCAGTTACGGAGTAGTGTTTAGTAGTCCCAAAATAAGCTACTACGCATGTTGGGAACCATGATGATCTCAAGTCTAAGGATTCCACATAAACACTACTTGAGACCAACTGATGACACATGGAATCTCTGCAGTGTCTCATGGCGGGTCTATCCAACATATGTTCACTAACACATGTCCATATTATTGATTTGGTATCACCATACCATGATCCATGAGACATGATCATCAATCAATACATATGCTGATCTTTGAATCATATTTGTTCCTCATATGATATATGATCAGGGATCATTTAGAAATAGCAACATTTTAGCATTAAGAGTCTCATGAATAAGTCACATACTCATTGATCAATAATGATAATGTCTATTTCAAGGAACAAAGTAATGTATCATAAACATTGTATGTGATATACACAACATCTCCATGTTGCCTCTAGGGCATATCACTAACAGTCTGACCGGTGGCCATATGGCGGTTAGACCGGGCACTCAAGACCTGTCAGACCGGTGGCTAATGGGCGGTCTGACCAGCGATTTGGGAGCGATCAGACCGGCCCAATAGCTGTGGTCTGACCGGCCCTTTGTTGCATGCGTCGTGTCTTCCGTTGGTTTTTTCCCTTGCGTTGTTCTCTGCTAGGTTGAGGTTCCAGTATGCACATGACCTTTTCTTCATAGTTCCAGTAACTATTGAAGGAGATTTTCAAGTGGATATTTTGAGGGTTTAATTTTTTAAAAGTCGACATTCACCCCCCTCTGTCGCCATTTCGGTCCAACAATTGGTATCAGAGCCGGTTAGCTCTTCTCAATAGATCTTAATCGGTCTCTAGAGCCATGGCGACGGACAAGTACTCGACCAAGCCCCCGGTCTTCGATGGGATCGACTATCCCTTCTGAAAGAGCCGGATGGAGACCTACATCCAGGCTCAGGGCTACGCCATCTGGCGTAAGGTCAAAGTACGGTATGCTGTTCCTGCCGATGAGAACATCAATGCCAGGAACATGGCTGATGTTGAGGCGAATGCTAAGGCAAGGAACATCATCATTCAGGGGTTGAGCCGTAGCAAGTTCGATCGCATCTCCATCTCACGTCGGCTTTCGACATCTGTGTGACCCTCAATGCATACCATGAGGGCACAACCCAGATCAAGACAGTCCGACAGGACCAATTCAAACGAGATTACAACAAGTTTGAAATGCTCGCTGGTGAGTCCCTCGATGAGTGTTTTGCGCATTTTCACAAGATCTTGAGCAACCTCCGAGCGGTCGGTCTCACATACCCCGACTCGGACAACGCTCGTCAGATGCTCGCGGCGCTTGATTTGCGTGTTTGGGATATGAAGGTGACTACCATCAAGGACACCACCGATCTCTCGACCTTGACTCTTGATGCGTTGTATTCACGCCTCAAGACTCACGAGATTGACATAGTCTCTCGTAGGTCGAAGTCGCAGTCGATGACCTTAGTCACCGATCCCACTTCTGGACCTTCTTTTGAGTCGACTTGCGGATTATCCCTTGCTGCTCTCTATGACATAACTGATGATCAGTTAGAGCAGCTTGCGGATGAGCAGTTAGCCCTCCTAGCTTGGAGATTTTCCCATGCTTACAAGAGGAGGAGGGACGGAAAGAGAGGAGGACCCGTGATCTGCTTTGAGTGTGGTGGCCCCAACCACATTCGAGCAAACTGCCCAAGCTGGGGAAGGGCAAAGGCGACTACGGCGGTGTGAGCAAGAACGACTACATCGATAAGAACCGCAACAAGAAGCCTCCTGCTCACACCCAAGGCAAGAAGAAGTTCCGCGACCTTGGCAAAGCCAAGAAGCTCTTTCACCGCGTCCTCACCGCCTTCGACGACCTCGACCTCAGCGAGGTGGAGGGGGGAGCGACGACGATGGAACGGACGTGCAAGATCCTAAGGGCGGCGATGACTTCTCCGGCATGTGCTTCATGGCCCTTGAGGGCGAACTGAGCGACAGCGAGCTGTACTCCGATTCTGACGAGGTATCCCCCACCTACGACCAGCTTAATGATGCTTTTCTTAAGCTAGGTAGATTCCATGCTAGATCTAGAGCTAGGTGTAGCGAGTTGGAGAAGGAAGTAGATAGACTGTCACGGGAGCTTACTTCACTTACATCTGCTTCCTCCCGTGATGAATGTGATACATGCTGTGCTCTGTTGGGTGACATGGAGAAATTAAGGACCTCGCATGATAGTCTGTCCTCTGAACTTGACATTGTTAAGGTGGAGAATTTTAGTCTCTTGGCTGAACTAGAAATGAGTAGGGTTGCTTCTATTTCATCTACTACTGTCGAGACTAGTGCATGCACCTCATGTGAGGATAAGGACAACGCATTTAGAGGTCTTTATACCATGCTTCTGGATCTGCCCGAGTCTTGTGAAAATTGCAACAAGTTGAAGATGAATCTAAAATGGGCAGACCATAATTGCTGAACTCCAAGCCTCACTACTTGAGCCCATTGCTTCATGTTTGAACTGTCCTAAGTTAACTGCTGAACTTGAATCTGTCTCAAAACAGTTTCAAGAAAATGGCTCAATTCGCGATTAAGGACCCTGTTAGCTCACCATGCATTAGTTGTGATAAACTAAAACTTGAACTCGTTGCTTTGAATGAAAAATGTGTGAAGCTAACTAAGGATCAACTAGTGAAGCCATCAACTGACTGTGATGTGATTGCTGGTGTGGGGGGAGAAGCCCAAGGGTAAGGTTGAGACGCTTAGTGACGTGAACCAAACTGCTAGTAGTAGGACTGTCCCTTCCGAGTCGGCTGTGCGTGCACAAGCCATTCACTCTTTTACTATTGGTTCTTCATCTGCTCCCTTACCTCCTACTATCTCTTCTTCTGCCTGCTCTTCTTGCACCTCTCTCTTTCGGGAGTGTCAGTACCTTATGAACACTCTCGAGAGATTTATAGGAGGCAAGAAGAAGCTTAATCTTATTCTAGACCAATTTAAGATTTGAAGATTTAATCAGGGTCTAGGATATGATTTCTATGAGGATATGATGAAGCATCCACCTGCCGTGCTTAGACCCATAGCCGCAGGTGTGATCGAGATTGAGCCCAGGAACGAGAAAGTCCAATTTAAGTCAGCGGGCTTTGTCCAAGGGATTTCTGACAGCAAGGCGAGTCCACCTACTGCTTCGGCCTCTCAGAAGGCGAAGCCTCACCGTGTTACTTTACCTCTCAGAAGGTGAAGTACCACTGCACCTTCTGTCAGAAGGATGGACACTCGATTGAGCGATGTTTCAGGCGCGCCAAGATCGCGCGTAGAGACCGTGTTGTAGCTCTTAGGCGTATTCAGGGTCAGCCCCAGACCATGGGTGCACCTAGGACCAACACGAGGTCTAGGGTTGCTTCAGTTGTTTCTGAAGTGTTTGGGTAGCATCGATGACTTGGTTTTTTCGAGTTTTCTGGTTTTCGTCCTCTTGCTCCCTTTGGTTGTGACTTCCGCCGTCCTGAGGGTAGATCTCGTTTCCCCCGTCGAGATAGCTACCTGCGACGTGATCAGCATGTTGCTGGTGTCTTGACTCGCTCCTCTGTAGCAGTCAAGCCCAACAACAGCTTCAGGTCTACACATAGACCGTCTGCTTCTTTGAGTGACAGAGAGCGTAGGGTAGATAGAGGTCAGTCGTGTTTAACTACTTCATCTGCTAGACGTATTACTCAGTATTGGGTGCCAAAATCACTCTTGATTTACCTCAGTACTGAGACTTTACTCTCTTGTTGACTCAGGTTCGCCGGGCAGGGAAGGGAAAGGTTTGGCTCGTAGACTCTGGTTGTTCTCGTCATATGATCGGAGACTCATGTTGGTTCTCTTCCCTAGCCCGCGCTCCAGGTGATGAGACGATCACCTTCGGAGACGCTTCATCTGGGCGCGTTATCACTAAAGGTACAGTGCGTGTTAATGATTCTTTCATTTTGAAAGATGTTGCCTTGGTTAGTAAGCTGCAGTATAATTTGCTTTCAGTTTCTCAGCTTACCGATGACGGTTTCGAGGTGAGCTTTAAGAAAAACAATTGCAAAATTCTTGATTCTTCGGGTAGTCTGGTTTGCGGGATTTCTCGTTTTGGGAGGATCTTTCGTGCTGATTTTTCTGAGTCTTCTGGTGATCCTCTCCGGTGTTTGGTTGCTTCTGAGTCCCGTGACCTTTCTTTCTGGCATAGGAGACTTGGTCATATTGGATTTGACCATTTGACCCGAGTTAGCGGCCACGACCTCATTCCTGGTTTGCCGAAACTCAAGATGGTCAAAGATTTAGTTTGTGCTCCTTGCCAGCACGGCAAGATGGTCACCGCTTCCCATTCTCCGGTCACAGTCACTATGACCGATGCACCAGGACAGTTGCTCCATATGGATACAGTTGGACCAGCTCGAGTGCAGTCAGCAGGAGGGAAGTGGTATGTTCTTGTCGTGGTCGATGACTTCTCGAGGTATTCTTGAATGTTTTTCTTGGCCTCGAAGGATGAGACGTTTACACATTTCCAAGGTCTTTTCAGTAGACTTTCTTTTGAGCTTCCGGGTGCCTTACGAGCGACCCGCAGTTACAATGGCACGGAGTTCAAGAATTCCTACTTCGAGAGATTCTGTGATGAGACAGGTGTATAGCACCAGTTCTCTTCTCCGCACGTCCCACAGCAGAATGGCGTCGTGGAGAGGAAGAACCGTACCTTGGTCGAGATGGCCAGGACGATGCTCGATGAATACTCTACACCGAGGAAGTTTTGGGTTGAGGCTATTGCAGCCGCGTGTCATGTTTCGAATAGAGTTTTTCTTCGGGCACACTTGCACCGCACTTCTTATGAGTTGAGATATGGGCGAAAGCCAGTGTATCTCATTTTCGTGTGTCTGGTTGCAAGTGCTTTATTTTGAAGTCCGGGAACCTAGATAAGTTCGAGTCACGTTCGTGTGATGGGATCTTTCTAGGCTACTCAACTTCTTCACGGGCTTATAGGGTCTGGAACTGCGAGTCTAGTAAAATGGTAGAGACCTGTGAGGTGACCTTCGACGAGGCCAGTCTTGGGACTAGGCCTGATATCTCAGGTTCTTTAGAGCAGTCCGAGCCCATCTTTGTGGATGATGAGGAGGATGGAGATGAGGGTTGTCTACCCGATCCAGTCCCTCATCCACCCCTTGAGGTGCCTTCTTCCACCGCACCTCCAGGTGATCAGCCCATGCCTTCTGCTTCCTCTGGAGCTAGTGGCTCTGTTCCTACCTCGTCAGCTCATGAGGTAGAGACCACTTCTTCATCTCATCCTGGACCTCCTTGACATATCCAAAAAGACCATCCTTCTGAGCAGATTATTGAAGACCTCTTTGAGCGAGTCACATGCTCAAAGTCTGGCATGCCACATTTCTGTCTCCATTCTGCCTTTGTTGCCTCATTCGAGCCCAAGGACGTTTGTCATGCTCTATCTGATGAGTCTTGGGTCAATGCCATGCATGAGGAGTTAGAAAATTTCGAGAGGAACAAGGTCTGGTCGCTTGTTGAGCCCCCTCGAGGTCACAATGTCATTGGGACTAAGTGGGTGTTCAAGAATAAGCAGAGTGAGGATGGGGTTATCATTTGGAAAAAGGCTAGACTGGTAGCTCAGGGGTTCTCCCAGGTTGAGGGTCTAGATTTCGAGGAGACCTTTGCCCCTGTAGCTGGACTTAAGGCCATTAGAATCCTGCTTGCCTTTGCAGCTTCTAAGGGTTTCAAGCTTTACTAGATGGATGTCAAGAGTGCCTTCCTCAATGGCTTTATTGAGGAAGAAGTCTATGTGAGACAACCTCCAGGTTTCGAGAACCCCAAATACCCAAATCATGTCCTCAAGCTTTCCAAAGCGCTGTATGGACTTAAGCAGGCCCGTAGAGCTTGGTATGAGATGCTTAAGTCCTACTTGTTGAGTCATGGGTTTGAGATGGGTAAAGTAGACAAGACCTTGTTTATTCGCCGGCATGGCACTGATCTTCTGCTCGTCCAGATTTATGTGGATGACATCATCTTTGGCGGCTCCTCACATGCTCTCGTTTTCTAGTTTTCCGATGTCATGAGCTCGGAGTTTGAGATGAGCATGATGGGCAAGTTGAGCTTCTTCCTTGGCTTCCAAATCAAGCAGACTCGGGAGGGTACTTTCTTGCATCAGGGCAAGTACACTCGAGACCTCCTGAAGCGCTTTGATATGAGTGATGGAAAGCCGGTGTCCACTCCTATGGCTACTTCATCCTCACTCGACCCAGATGAGGACGGCGAGCCAGTTGATCAGAAGGAGTACCGCAACATGATTGGCTCCCTCTTGTACCTCACTGCCTCGAGATCGGACATACACTTTGCTGTGTGTCTGTGTGCTCGATTTCAGGCTTCTCCTCGCGTATCTCACCGCTAGGCGGTAAAGCGCATCCTTCGGTATCTTCGAGCTACCATAGACTATGGTATCTGGTACTCTTCCTCGTCTTGTCTTTCCTTGAGAGCCTACTCAGATGCAGACTTTGATGGCTGTAGATAGATAGGAAGAGCATTTCGGGCACCTGCCAGTTCATTGGCACTTCTCTCGTTTCCTGGTCTTCGAGGAAGCAGTCCGGTGTTGCACAGTCCACCGCAGAGGCCGAGTACGTTGCTGCAGCCAGTTGCTGTAGCCAGGTGCTCTGGATGGTCTCGACCCTGCGGGACTTTGGGTTAGTTATCGACAGTGTTCCACTTTTTTGTGACAACACTTCTGCGATCAACATTGCTAAGAACCCAGTGCAGCATTCTCGGACCAAGCATATTGATATCAGATATCACTTCCTTCAAGACCATGTGGAGAAGGGTGACATAGTGCTCCAGTTTGTGGAGAGTGACCACCAGTTGGCTGATATCTTTACCAAGCCTTTGGATAGCTCTAGGTTTTCATCCTTGCGGGGAGATCTTGGGGTGGTTTGTCCTTATGGACTGTTGTGAAGGGGAGTTTTGTGCTTCATTTGATATATCTTGTTTATTATGCTCTTACTCCTTTCTGTTGCATTGCATACGGGTGCATTGGGTTTAGTCCTCCTAGCACAGATTAGAGTGCTTCTCTTGTCTAGTTGTTTAGACTTTTTACTCTTATCTTGTGATTCTAGGATGCTGCTTATTAGCTGTTTCTCTTCTCACTAGGCTGAGCTCACTCACTTCTTGTAGGTTCTAGCGAGGGTTGGGCCACCCTCGGGTAGACAGGGAACGTGTTTGCTCCTTAGTTTGATAGTTGATCAGCCGATAGACCTGGAGTCATATGGGGTAGATGAGAGTTAGTCTGAGCCATAGTATCCTCTACATCTTGTCTATGCTTTAAGGACTGCCCTTTCGGATTTTCTTTGCCAGCTTCTCGGTTTTATTGCTTTGGTTCAGGGGGAGTCCACTTGGGAGCTTTTGGAGCTTAATATTGACATAACTCAACTTGAACTAAAAGTTGCATCACATGTTGAGGGGGAGCTGGATTTTCTTGCATGTCATTCTGCATTGTAAAAAACTACATGGAGTCTTGATTATTATCCTGTTATGACATGTTTATCATGCATTACATCTAGCCATGACTTGAGCTTACTTGCTAGATATATCATGACTTTATATGTGTAGTCAAGTCTTTGCCATGATATGTTGATTAAAATGCTCAACTTGAACTAATTCATGACATGTTAGCTTTTGCGACTAGTCTCTCTTTAGTTATCTCTTTATGATTCATGCCATGTCAAATAGGCTGAGTTGAGTCTTGAATCTTTGTTAAGCTTTAGATTGAACTATGCTAGTTTCTTGATGAAGCATGAGTTAGTACAATCTTTTAACAAAGCAAAAAGATCTCTTTTGTGCGAAAAAATTGATCTCACCAATTCTTTCTCATGAGACGGCTTGCCATTGCATAAGGCATGAACTCAGGGGGAGTTTTGGATGACCAAGATCATCTTCTTAAGCTTCTTTCTTGGAGTGGTCGCATAAGGCTTGAGATCTAGCACATGACTAATCAAAAATCTGGTTGGAAACAATCATGAGATTTTGAAAGAAAAACAAGTCAATTGTGCTCAATTTGCTTAAACTCAAAAGGACTAAAGTACTTGAACAAATGAGTCATGTTGAACTTGTAGCACTCTAATTTGACTCAATACTAGCTTCATGGTTCCACTTAGACTATTGACATGGCCTGCATCATTTTTGGATACCTTTAGCTAGACTAGAATCGTGGTTGACTTGACATGCTAAGAAATTCGATCAAATTTCAGATTATGACTTATTTGGCTTAACTTGTCTCTACATACATTGCCATGATCTTGATAGCATACTTATGTGTTATGGCTTGATGTAATTCTTATTTGGTCATTTTGGATAATCTTCATGGCTCTAATTGCTAAGATCGAATAAATTTCAGCCATTTCATCTTGATTCTGTCCTTTGCATCCTTGATGTGTTTATTGCCAAAAGGGGGAGAATAGCGGAGAAAAAGCCATTTGGGGACTTTCTAGAGCTTTGGAGAATAATTTGTTCTTTCTTTTGTTGCTCTAGTGTTCCTTCTGTCAACATGGTCATAAGCTTCTTGATTTCTCTTGGACCATGTTTGACTCTTTTTCTGTTTCAAACAAACTCAACTTTGTGCTTTTTCTGGGTTTGTCAATATACTCATCAAGGAGGAGATTGAGAGACCATGTGGTTATGACCCCATGGGTGTGATGAGTAATTGACATCGGTTTAGGAAAGTCGAGTTTGGTTTGTGTGGTTCGGACCATGTCGTTGCGTGGTGCAATTGGGCTCGGTCGGACCTGGTCAAACCTGGTCAAAGTGATTAGGATGCATATTCTGGTAATTTGACAGGTTTGGGCTCTTTCGTGCGTAAGTATGATTCATTGATGCTATTCATGCTTTCATGTGTCGAGCGGTGCTATTTGATGTGTTTCTTGTCTGTGATGGCTGCAGGACATCGATGTAGAGTCGTGGTGAGACACAAGGTGACCGGACTAGACACAGGCGGTGTCGAGGTCAGAACGGTCGAAGGTGTCGAAGACGGCGGAGACTCGAGGTGGTTGTGAGGCTTGGACGACAAGGAACGCGGAAGCTTTCTGGAAGGTTCAGGAGGGGCGTTTCGGTAAAAATGTAAAGCTACACAGGTGGAGGCGGTTCCATTCGAGATTTAGCGGGCGTAACTGGTTGGAGACCCGTTAGCCAAGGGCTATAAATAGGAGTGTGTGGCTGCATGTATTCCCATGGCTTTGGGAGAGAGTTAGGGTTTGCTTGAGTCAAAAGAACCTTTGGGGAGGTTGTTTTGCTTTGAGTTTTAGTTGTTGAAGAGTAGTTGAGGGCAGCAGTGTGTGTCTCCCTCGTTTGTCTCCTCCCGCCGTGTGTTCTTGAGAGATAGGAAGATGGGTTTTTGATCATACAAGCATGTATGGGGAAGTAGAGAGGGTGTGAGTTGTTTCTCCTATGTAATCATGTATCTCTCTTCCTCAATATCAATCTGAGATGGTCTTGGTTGAATTTGATTAAGTCTCTGGCTCTCTGTTGCTTATTTTCCTTTGATGCCTTCTATGTGAGATTTTTGACTTTTTGTGTTTTAAGTTGTTTCTTGCTGCGGAGGTGTAAAATGGGTTGCTCTATGATGGAAATAGGTCCCAAGTGTTGGTGATATGCCCTAGAGGCAACATGGAGATGTTGAATATATCACATACTATGTTTATGATACATTGCTTTGTTCCTTAAAATAGGCATTATCATTATTGATCAATGAGTATGTGACTTATTCATGAGACTCTTAATGCCAAAATGTTGCTATTTCTAAATGATCCCTGATTATATATCATATGAGGAACAAATATGATTCAAAGATCAGCATATGTATTGATTGATGATCATGTCTCATGGATTATGGTATGGAGATACCAAATCAATAATATGGACATGTATTAGTGAACATATGTTGGATAGACCCGCCATGAGACACTGCAGAGATTCCATGTGTCATCAGTTGGTCTCATGTAGTGTTTATGTAGAATCCTTAGACTTGAGATCATCATGGTTCCCAACATGCATAGTAGCCTATTTTGGGACTACTAACCACTACTCTGTAACTGGGTAGTCATAAAAGTAGTCTTCGGGTTTGCTATAAAACATGTAGTGGGATGTGAATGATCAAGATAGAATTTGCCCCTCCTTATGCGAGAGATATCTCTGGGCCCCTCGATATAATGGATTAAGAAAGTGCATGGCCATGCCAAGGTGATTGAGGAGTCAATCACGAGTTTATAATCCATCACGGAATCGAGAGAGTGATTGAGCTATTAAGAGGATGACACAAGTCTCGCCTTAAGCTCAATCTATATCGTGAGGCAAAGGGGTTCGTACATGAGAACATTATAGATCCAGCCGATATGATCTTTACGCATACTTTGGGGTTAATATGTCTTACTAGAGGCCGCTATTAACAGGGTGACCGGAAAGGCGTTTCCAGGTCGCGACCAAGTATACGTGAACCTACAGGGTCGCACACTTAACGGGTTGGAACACTAATTCGAATGTGATTCGGATGTGGGCTCAATTCGGATAGAGATCCGGATAGACTCCTATTGGGCCTCGGTCCACGAGGCCCAAGTGAGGAGGTCTATATATATGGAGGCAAGGGGCTGAGGGGTGCATGCTTCTGTTAATCCCGAGCCAAACCCTAGCCGCCACCTCCCGAGCCAAACCCTAGCCGCTCGCGAGTGCTGGTACACTCGCGATCGGCGTTCCAGCCCCGGACGTGTGGATACCGGTGGAGGCGCTGCTCGTTGCGGCGTTGATCGGCATCAACAATCTACAGATTGGATCTTGCACGTGGTATGGTTGATCGCGTGGAGGAGACGATCTATTCGGGATGATCGACTAATTCCACTACTACCTCGACGCGCGTGGTTGGATCGGCTTCTCCAACTCTTCTTCCGCTGCGCTGCACGTCTAGTGGTAACGATCCATGATCCCTCCTTAGCATGATGTCCTGGTGTGCGCGGTAGAAAAGTTTTGTTTTCTGCTATCGTAGCCTACGCGCATTCCTTTAGTGGTATCAGAGCCATCTTGCATAGTTTGCGATCTGGATCAGCGCATATGTTGATATGCGGTAGTAGTAGATTGGATCTATTACATTCTAGATCAGTTGATTCATGTGATGAATCAGTGGTAGCACGGGTTGATGAGATCAATCGGTGAATAGGGGTTAGATGAAGCGCAGATTGTATCACTACTAGTGCCCTAGAGATTGTCTCGGATCGGCATAAGGTGGTTATGTCGAATACTAATAGGATATGAATCTGATAGCCTCGGGCCAGTGGGAATACTAGTGCCCTAGAGATTGTCTCGGATCGGCATAAGGTGGTTATGTCGAATACTAGTAGGTTATGGATCTGATAGCCTCGGCCCAGTGGAAAAACTAGCGTCCTAGAGAACGTCTCGGATCGGCATAAGGTGCCGTGCGTACCCCCCTTGTATAGCGTCATGGGTTCACAGCGTTAGGTAGAATGTGATTCTACGTCTAACTTGTTTTTGCAGGGAATGGTGTGAATAGTATGGCCCTATAGCTTATTGGAATGTATGAGATGTATGTGATGCATGTAACATTCGTTCATGGCCTGCGTGACATGATTATTTCAGCTATTGTTAGCTGTCTATATTGTATTTAACGACTTGCGTGTCGACCTTAATGCTTGAATCTATCTTTGTAATCTTTAATTTCTAGCTATTATAGGTAGTAGCCTAGTTTTGAGGTTACAGGCTTTCAAGCATGGTGGCCTAAAGGAGTGATGTGGAGGATGGAGATCGTCTACACCTACATGGAGATGGATATCACCATTTTTGGGCCATACTACTTCACAGTTAAAAGTGTTTATCTGTGATGTTATCTATCTTATTCTTTTGCAATGATATATGTGATATGTTGCTTTGGTAGGATAGAATCCCTCATAAAAATTAGGTGTTAATGCCCTTCCATATGTTGCACCAAAAGATAATGATCACCGCATGGTAGGTCTACCAAAGTAGAGTGCCGTCGATTATCATCATTATTTGGGGTAGATGTCGGACATCTACACGCGGAAGCATTTGGTTTACTTAACAAGGTTATCAAAACAGTTTTGGACCTTGGCGCATAGGTTGGGGCCGGGGCATACTGATGTCACCCAACAAGCAAGAGTCACATAGGGATGTGATTAGCAAGGTGTTGCTTACCCATGTCACTAGTTTTCTAGCCGTGATGCCAAAGCTCACTAGGAATTAGTGAAATGAGGATCTTGACCCACTATGTAACTTAGAGGGAGTTTTGTTGCAAAACACATAGTGGGAGTCTTTTGTTAAATAGTTTAATAAAAGACGAACATAAACATAGTGCTAAACTTTGCATATTCTTGTGTTGTAGATCATGTCAGCTAACGCCGCATCCAGTACTTTTAATTTGCGATCTATTCTTGAGAAAGAAAAACTCAATGGAACAAACTTTATGGATTGGTATCGCAACTTGAGAATTGTTCTCAAGCAAGAGCGCAAGGAGTATGTCCTTGAGTCTCCTTACCCCCGAAGACTTGCCTGATAATGCTATTGCGGCTGCATGGAGAGCTTATGAGAAGCAAACGAATGATTGCCTTGATGTGAGCTGTCTCATGCTTGCCACAATGTCCTCTGAGCTTCAGAAGCAATATGAGAACACAGATGCCTACAATATCATTGTGGGGTTGCGTGGTATGTTTGAGAACCAAGCAAGGGCTGAGAGGTTCAACACTTCAAAGTCCTTGTTTGCGTGCAGGCTTGCAGAAGGGAATCCCGTCAGCCCTCATGTGATTAAGATGATTGGCTACATTGAGAGTCTGGAAAAGCTTGGTTTTCCCCTTAGCCAAGAGTTGGCTACTGATGTGATTCTCCAGTCGCTTCCCTCGAGCTTTGAGCCATTCATACTGAACTATCACATGAACAACATGGACAAGACCTTGGCTGCGTTGCATGGGATGCTAAAAGCTGCCGAGGAAAGCATTAAGAAAAGCAGCAATCATGTGATGATGATGCAGAAAGGCAAGGGCAAGCCCAATGTCAAGAAAGGCGCGGTCAAAAGAAAGTTAGCTCCTGATGAGATCGCGAGCAGTTCTAAGGCCAAGCAAGTCAAGAAGGGCGCTACTCCTAATGCAGATTGTTACTACTGTAAGCAATCAGGACATTGGAAAAGGAACTGCCCAAAGTACTTGGAGGATCTTGAGAAGAAGAAGGGAAGTACGACTTCCACTCCAGGTATAAATGTTATAGATATCAATCTTGCTACTTCATCCACTGATTCTTGGGTATTTGATACCGGATCGGTTGCTCACATTTGCAAATCGTTGCAGGGGCTAAGAAGAAGTAGAAGTTTGAGGAGGAGCAAAGTGGATCTTCGCGTTGGCAATGGAGCAAAAGTTGTTGCGGTGGCTGTTGGCACCATGCCACTGTCTTTACCTTCAGGATTAGTTTTGGAATTGAATAATTGTTATTGTGTTCCATCTCTTTCCAAGAACATTATTTCTGCTTCATATTTGCAAGCAGAAGGTTATGACTTTAGATCTGTGAACAATGGTTGTTCTCTTTATTTCAAAGATATGTTCTATTGTCATACTCCATTGGTGAATGGGTTATATGTTCTTACTCTTGAAGAGTCACCGGTCTATAACATTAATGCAAAGAGGCAATGTTCGAATGATTTGAATCCCATGTTTATTTGGCACTGTCGCTTAGGTCACATAAATGAGAAACACATGGAGAAGCTCCATAGAGATGGTATTCTGCACTCATTTGATTTTGAATCATTTGAGACATGCGAATCTTGTTTACTTGGCAAGATGACAAAGGCACCTTTCACCGGTCAAGGTGAACGGGCAAGTGACTTATTGGCACTCGTACATTCTGATGTATGTGGACCAATGAGCTCAACAGCCAGAGGTGGTTTTCAGTACTTCATAACTTTTACTGATGACTTTAGTAGATATGTGTATATCTACCTGATGAAGCATAAGTCTGAATCCTTTGAAAAGTTCAAAGAATTCCAAAATGAAGTGCAAAATCATTTAGGCAAGACAATCAAGTTTCTACAAGCTGATCGTGGAGGCGAGTATTTGAGCCATGAGTTTGGTGATCATTTGAAGGATTGTGGAATTGTTCCACAATTGACTCCGCCAGGAACACCTCAATGGAATGGGGTATCTGAATGGAGAAATCGCACCTTATTAGATATGGTGCGCTCCATGATGAGCCAAAGTGATCTTCCGTTGTCTTTTTGGGGGTACGCTCTTGAAACAGCCACTTTCACACTAAACAGGGTTCCATCAAAATCAGTAGAAAAGACACCATATGAGATGTGGACAGGACAACGTCCTAGCTTGTCTTTTCTTAAGATTTGGGGATGTGAGGCTTATGTAAAACGTTTACAATCTGATAAGCTCAGTCCTAAATCTGATAAATGCTTCTTTATCGGGTATCCTAAGGAAACGAAAGGATATTGCTTCTATAATCAAGAAGAAGGCAAAGTGTTTGTCGCCCGGCATGGTGTCTTCTTAGAGAAAGAGTTTCTCTCAAGAAGGGATAGTGGGAGCATGGTGCAACTTGAAGAAATTCGAGAAACACCTGAAAATATTTCAGCTCCTACAGAACCACAACAGGATAAACAAACTGTTGAAGAACCTGTTGTGGACACACCGGCACCACGTAGGTCAGAGAGGTCACGTCGTGCACCTGAGAGGTACATGTTCTTGACTACTCAACAACGGGACATATTGTTGTTAGACAACGATGAGCCTAAGACCTATGAAGAAGCGATGGTGGGACCAGACTCTGAGAAATGGCTTGAAGCCATGAGATCCGAAATTGAATCCATGCACAGTAATCAAGTTTGGAACTTGGTTGATCCACTTGATGGTGTTAAAACCATTGAGTGCAAATGGGTTTTCAAGAAAAAGATAGACGGATGGAAATGTTCACATCTATAAAGCGCGATTAGTGGCCAAAGGTTTCAAACAAATTCAAGGTGTTGATTATGATGAAACTTTTTCACCCGTCGCAATGCTAAAGTCTATTCGGATCATTCTAGCGATTGCTGCATATTTCGACTATGAAATATGGCAAATGGATGTCAAAATAGCTTTCCTTAATGGAAATCTGAGTGAGGATGTGTACATGACACAACCCACGGGTTTTGTCGATCCGCAATCAGTTGGAAAGATATGCAAGCTGCAAAGATCCATTTATGGATTAAAGCAGGCATCTCGGAGTTGGAACATTCGTTTTGATGAAGTAATCAAAGGGTTTGGTTTCATCAAGAACGAAGAAGAGCCTTGTGTTTACAAAAAGGCTAGTGGGAGCGCACTCGTATTTCTGGTCTTATATGTGGATGACATATTACTGATCGGAAATGACATTCCTATGCTCGAATTTGTTAAGTCTTCATTGAAAAATAGTTTCTCTATGAAAGACTTAGGAGAGGCGGCATATATTCTGGGCATCAAGATCTATAGGGATAGATCAAGAAGGCTAAGTGGATTAAGCCAAGATACATACATTGATAAGGTGTTGAAAAGGTTCAACATGCAGGATTCCAAGAAAGGCTTCCTACCTATGTCACATGGTATAAATCTTAGCAAGAGTCAGTGTCCTAGTACCTGATGAGCGGGATAAGATGAATGCGATTCCATATGCTTCGGCTATTGGGTCCATTATGTATGCCATGCTTTGTACACGTCCAGATGTCTCGTATGCTTTAAGTGCTACGAGTAGATACCAGTCAGATCCAGGTGTAGGTCACAGAAGCCGAGTACATAGCAGCTTCTGAAGCTGCTAAAGAGGCTGTTTGGATCAAGAAATTTATTTCTGACCTAGGTGTGATGACTAGTGCCTCCAGTCCAATGGACCTCTACTGTGACAACAGTGGAGCCATTGCGCAAGCCAAGGAGCCTAGATCGCACCAGAAGTCCAAGCACATTCTACGGCGATTTCATCTCATCCGCGAGATTGTGGAGAGAGGCGATGTGAAGATATGCAAAGTACAAACGGATTTGAACATTGTAGATCCGTTGACAAAGCCGCTTCCCCAGCCAAAGCATGAGGCTCACACTAGGGCAATGGGTATTAGATACCTACATGGTTGACTCTAGTGCAAGTGGGAGACTGTTGGTGATATGTCCTAGAGGCAACATGGAGATGTTGAATATATCACATACTATGTTTATGATACATTGCTTTGTTCCTTGAAATAGACATTATCATTATTGATCAATGAGTATGTGACTTATTCATGAGACTCTTAATGCCAAAATGTTGCTATTTCTAAATGATCCCTGATTATATATCATATGAGGAACAAATATGATTCAAAGATCATCATATGTATTGATTGATGATCATGTGTCATGGATCATGGTATGGAGATACCAAATCAATAATATGGACATGTGTTAGTGAACATATGTTGGATAGACCCGCCATGAGACACTGCAGAGATTCCATGTGTCATCAGTTGGTCTCAAGTAGTGTTTATGTAGAATCCTTAGACTTGAGATCATCATGGTTTCCAACATGCGTAGTAGCCTATTTTGGGACTACTAACCATTACTCCGTAACTGGGTAGTCATAAAAGTAGTCTTCGAGTTTGCTATGAAACATGTAGTGGGATGTGAATGATCAAGATAGAATTTGCCCCTCCTTATGGGAGAGATATCTCTGGGCCCCTCGATGTAATAGATTATGAAAGTGCATGGCCATGCTAAGGTGATTGAGGAGTCAATCACGAGTTTATAATCCATCACGGAATCGAGAGAGTGATTGAGCTATTAAGAGGATGACACAGGTCTCGCCTTAAGCTCAATCTATATCGTGAGGCAAAGGGATTTGTACATGAGAACATTATAGGTTCAGCCGATATGATCTTTACGTATACTTTGGGGTTAATATGTCTTACTAGAGGCCGTTATTAACAGGGTGACCGGAAAGGCATTTCCGGGTCGCGACCAAGTATACGTGAACCTACAGGGTCGCACACTTAACGGGTTGGAACACTAATTCGAATGTGATTCGGATGTGGGCTCAATTCGGATATATCCGGATAGACTCCTATTGGGCCTCGGTCCACGAGGCCCAAGTGAGGAGGTCTATATATATGGAGGCAAGGGGCTGAGGGGTGCACGCTTCTGTTAATCCCGAGCCAAACCCTAGCCGCCACCTCCCGAGCCAAACCCTAGCCGCTCGCGAGTGCTGGTACACTCGCGATCGGCGTTCCAGCCCCGGACGTGTGGATACCGGTGGAGGCGCTGCTCGTTGCGGCGTTGATTGACATCAACAATCTACAGATTTGATCTTGCACGTGGTGTGGTTGATCGCGTGGAGGAGACGATCTGTTCGGGACGATCGACTAATTCCACTACTACCTTGACGCGCGTGGTTGGATCGACTTCTCCAACTCTTCTTTCGCTGCGCTGCGCGTCTAGTGGTAACGATCCATGATCCCTTCTTAGCATGATGTCCTGGTGTGCGCGGTAGAAAAGTTTTGTTTTCTGCTATCATAGCCTACGCGCATTCCTTTACCAAGATCATTTGATCGATTTTTTCCCGAGAGCAAATTGAATGAATCAAAGATTCTCCATTTTCTACTCCTCTGTTCTTCTTTTTCAATTTCTAGGGTTTGAGGTGGTTCTTGATTCCCTCCATGAGATGGCATGAAACTTGGCTTGGTAGGCCCAGAGGCTATTAAGTAGCCATCCTCAAAGTTTCATGAGCAAAGGTTCAAGGATTAGATGGGAATTTGAGTTTTTGTGCTGCACCCTGAATATTTTCAGTTTTTGGCTCAATTCTTGATTTCTTGTTTTTGAGTTTATTTCTTTTGGTCTCCTAGGCTCCTGTGGCTATTTGGGGTGTTGTCTCTCTGTTCTGGGCAAAGAAATCTAAAGACAAACCTAAATTTGCTTTGCAGTTGGAAGTTTGCATTTTCTCTGAATTTTACCCTCTGCTGTCAGCCCTGAAATCCCGAGGAGCGGTCTGACCGGTGGTCATATGGCGGTCAGACCGGGCACTCAAGGCCGGTCAGACCGGTGGCTAATGGGCGGTCTGACTAGCGGTTTTGGAGCGGTCAGACCGGCCCAATAGCTGCAGTCTGACCGGCCCTTTGTTGCATGCGTCGTGTCTTCCGTTGGTTTTTTCCATGCGTTGTTCTCTGCTAGGTTGAGGTTCCAGTATGCACATGACCTTTTCTTCATAGTTCCAGTAACTATTGAAGGAGATTTTCAAGTGGATATTTTGAGGGTTTAATTTTTTAGAAGTCGACATTCACCCTCCCTCTGTCGCCATTTCGGTCCAACAATTGGTATCAGAGCCGGTTAGCTCTTCTCAATAGATCTTAACCGGTCTCTAGAGCCATGGCGATGGACAAGTACTCGACCAAGCCCTCGGTCTTCGATGGGATCGACTATCCCTTCTGGAAGAGCCGGATGGAGACCTACATCCAGGCTCAGGCCTACGCCATCTGGCGTAAGGGCAAAGTACGGTACACTGTTCCTGCCGATGAGAACATCAAAGCCGAGCGGCACGGCCGACGTGCGCGCCCCGAATCCCGCTCCCGCACGCCCCACTGCCCACTGTCGCCGTTGACGTCGTCGCCTGCCAATGCCACCCGACCGCGCCGCCTGTCCCCAACATGCGCGCACGTCGTCGCCTTGGCAGCAGCGCTCCGCTTGCCTATAAAGGCCGGGGTAACCCCCATTCGTTCCGCCACACTCCCCTCAACCTTCCACCAATCGCGATTGAGCCCAAACCCCCTCAATCGCCGGCGAGCCCATCCCCTTCCCCAACTTCGGCAGACCCCGATCCGTCGATCCAAGCCGTTAGGGTCCAATTCCCCACACCTACACCATCTCCGGCTCGCCGCGATGTCATCCCCGGCCTCGCCCGAGCTCCCCGTCGCCTGTAGTTTGTCGGCGCCGAGAACCATCCCCGGGCCGCCACCGTTGCACGCCGCCGACCCTCCCCCGTGCATCCCGGATTCCGCCGACACCTTCACCCGACTCACCAGCACGCGGGCAATGCATTTTCGCGTTCACCTAAGCCCCTCCAGTCACCGCTCGCCGTCGGCACCGCAGACTCACCGCCGCCTCCGACCTTCTCTGCCCGACTCCCTCCGCGATATAGTATAGAGGAATAAATTCCCCTATAAGGGTAAGCAACACCCGAGCGTTCCCCTAGCTAGCACCGTTAACTCTCTTTCCCCCAACTCCCCGGCCGCACGCGTTCGAGCCCCTGGCTCCACAGCGCGCCAGGTTGAGTTTTCTTGTATTTGATCTGACAGCCAGGCCCCACCTGTCAGCGGCTGCTATCCCGAGCGACCCACTGACAGCAGGGTCGCACTTGTCAGCGACACATACGACTAATGACTAGTGATTAGCAACTAATTACCCTCATAAATGCAAAATATTGTGTGGATATCAGATAACCCCCACTGACATGTGGGCCATAACTCAAATAAATAACCTCCGGGCCCACCTATCATAGATACAACACATGGAATTAAAAATAAAGAAGAATGAGCTAAAAATACCCAGTGGGACCCACCTATCAGGATTTTGATAATTTTTGGGATTAAATTAAACTGAGGACTTTAAATGAGCATAACGTATTCAATTTAACTCCAAATTGAGTGAAACAAATTTCTAAATTCATCTAAATTCAAGATCTATCCAATGAAACTAAAACCATGATTTTTAGAGTTCATTTGAAATTCTGGTAATATTTTGTTTGATTTGCTGCTTTTCTTTTTATATGAATTTTTGCGCATGACAAATAGTGTACGAGGCTCAGGAGGAAGAAGCTGAGGCAGCAACCCTAGAAGCTCAAGATAACCAAGAACCAGACCACTGTGACCAAGGTGAGTTAACACTTTGACCATGTTGAACCCATGTTTATGCAAATTTAATTTCTCTTAAATTATTAACATGCATGCTGCTATTTTGATGTGGTAAATTATATTCACTTTTAAAGATGTTAGTTATACACCTAATATTGTGTTTGTTAGTAATACTCCGTTGAAATTTTGGACATATGAACCTTGTCGCCTTAGCAAAATTAAAATGGTGTATCTATTGCAAATAAGTCCATGTAAATATTGCGTTACTTAGTATGGCTAGATAATCGGGGGTACATAAATACTCCAAAATTATCACTTGCAATTATGAAATGATTTGGGCAGTCTTGGTGGAAAAGACTGGAGTATGTGGATATGTCATTTTACCTTTTTGAAAAAAAATCCCAATATTGCTTTAATACCTGGGTGGATGGTTTGGGGGCTGGTTTGAGGTGCAGTGGATGCACAAAATGTGAAATGTGGTAGAACCATCCAGATAGTCCTAAGGACCGAATCTTGTCATGTTATCCCGTGTAAAACAGTACAACCGCAAGTCTGTAAAATGCAACCTAGCTAAGTAGTATTATCGAAACTTTCGGAACCATCTCACTGGTAGTGGATAGGTGTGGATAGTGCAAGGGCAGGGGAGGCCTAAAGGGACACCGAGTGGAGGGTGAAGTTTCCCAGTCATGCTAGCGTTGAGGGGAGTGGAGCCCGAATAGCGCTTGTAGCCGTGGGAAACATCCCGTGCAACATATGGGACCCACCGCAAGTGGGAACGGCCCAGAGAGTGAGATGGTGAAAGAAGCTAGATATTCTGAACAGTCACTGTGACAGTCTTCTCGACCACATGGCTAAGGAATCATGTGGGGCAATGGGTTGAATGTGGTGAAAGTGTACAAACTCTGCAGAGACAAAACTATTCGAATAGCCGTGGCCACGGTTAAGGGCAGACATGGGGACTTAACTAGATATAGTTATGTTTCAAAAATAACTTGTGGGTGGTATTGGAAAAGTGTAAGGACTGCAGATGGTCCTGGTTTGAATTGTCCTGGGTGTCGTCCCAGTGGTAAGTTAAGCGGCTATAACGCTGAAAAATGCTATATGGTGCAGATGCCATGTAACGGTGGATGGAATCTGTGTCAATTATAAGATAGACTTACTTCACAAATTTAAGTCCTGAGTTTAAAATTGCTAGGTCTTAAGGATTTTTAAGTAATTGTATTCAAAAGCACTCTACACAAAATAAAATAAGCCCAAGCCTTCCTTTGATAAGCTGAGCATGTTAATTATTGCATTCTGTGTGTTGGCTCGCTGAGCACGATGGATTTGTGCTCACACTCGCCTACCCAAACAGAAACAGGTATTCAAGATCACTATGCTCATGAGGACGCCCCTGTTACTGAAGGAAGAAGCAACGAAGGAAATTAGGGCGTCGTTTACACTTTCCGATCATAGACAAGTTTGACCTACGGCGGTGTGTGCACGTATATTGTCTAAGTCTGGGTAATATATAATGCACACATTACCCCCAGTCGCTTGCCTGTGGTATGGTCTTACTTTTGCTTTTGTTTCTGCTGTTTGGTGTAATGAAGACATTTGGCCTAAGCGGCCCTGTTGTAGGGGTGGCCCAACCCCCCCCCCCCCCCCCGTGACTGGGTCGTGCAACTAGTTTAACATGTAATAGGCCCAATAGTGTAGAGGAATATACCAGTGTAAATATACCAATGTACCCTCATCCTTTGTAAATACTAAGGGGTAGAATGGGGACTTCCCATTCTACCCCACCCATGTATATAAACCCCCAGGAGGGGCAAAGTGGAGGGGACATCCTCTCATTATCACTACCTCTCCAGATCTAGCTCTCTTCCTCTTCTATCGATCCCCCTCTCTTCCTGTTTAGCCCGTAGCTACAACAGCTGGCGCCGTCCGTGGGGACCGAGAAAAAAGTCGCTTCAGGAGCTGAGAGCTGTTCTTGGGAGCATACCCTATAATCCGTAATATTGGTACCATTCGGCGCACCATTGACAGATAAGTGCTTCGCTCTGTTTCACGCATGCTGTAGTGAATAGATTTGGGATCTAGTCAAATCGTTCAGATGCTGAATCGAGTAGATCTAATCGAATCGCTTATTTTTGTGTTGCTGTCGTCTCCGTGCTGGGGCATTCATGCAGGAAGATGATTCCTGGGATGACTTGGTGGTCTGCTCACATCTCTGAGCACTCATCACAGATCCGCTGGAGGTGTTTATGCAGGAAAGTAGCGTCTTGGACGACCTGGTGGCGTGCCCCTCCCGGCTAGTCTCGATCGTACCACCGGCGCGGAGTCCGTGACGCTGCCCCGGGCAGCTCCGTCCGAGTCCCCACAGTGATGCATTGATCTCTCGTAGTGACCAAGGTGTATGCATGCACACACTGCGCCGGCTCCGCATTATGGTCTTCGCGCCTTCGAAGCCTCCGCGTCGTCGAAGTGTCCACCTCGCGCCGTCGAGCGCCCCGCCTCCGAAGCCTCCGCGTCGTCGAGGCGCCTCGCCTCCGAAGGCTCCGCGCCGACGTCCGTCCTCGAGCCCGTACAGTCGAGCCGGCCTCCGTGTGACCTCGGGACCTCGTGCAGACACCAGATTCCGCGTACACAGAGTCTAGTATCCCTTCACGCGTTTACTCATGCATGTTATCCAATCGCGTACTAATGCATGCATCCAAGTTTTACGTCCAAGTATCTATGCATGGATATTACGTAACTATTGCTCCACTGAAGATTCCCATGGCGTCCGCGATGGCAAGGTCGTCCTCGCGCCACAGCCTCCGAGACGGCGAGGCCCTCTCCGAGCCATGTGCGCGGTGGCTTCGGCGAGGACAGCCTCCGCGGCCCCGGCTCTGCGCGGCTATACACGGACTTCGCGTCGGCGACATCGACGTCGCCTCCGCCTGCGCCAACGGGAAAACCTCCCGTATGCATGCATGAGTCTCCATCCAGGCATGATACGAGCACTCGCTTGCCACTCCGTGTTACCAAGGATAGCCTCTGCGTCGAGCCTCCGCGCCGAGTCTCCGCGCCTCCACGAGTATGGATGGGCATCGGCATCCACCGGCCCTCCGCACTACGCCGGCCCCTGTGTCTCCGCGCACGCCGAAGGGGGACTCCGGGCTGATGGTCTCCGCTTCATATTCGTCCTCGCGCCGGCCCTCCGCGCCGTCGCCAAAGGCCACCAGGGAGTGGGACCCCTCCGCGCGAAGCCAATGTCGATCCTCCGCCCTGCAGCGGCGGAGGCTTGCGCTAGCTACAAGCGAGGCTGCGCGGCAACGACCCCTCCGCAAGAGACCTGCACCAAGACCACGCAGAAGTACACAGGAAGTGGCCACCAATGACAGAAGCAAAGCACTTTGTGTGCCACGCACATCGCAAGCCATCAGTGACTTCGTGCCGGCCACTCGGCAAGTGTATCTGCACTCTCTTTGGGTGGGCATGAGCCAGCGCGGAGGTCGTCTGCGTCCTGGTCGCGGTGGCGTACTCCGGCGCAGAAGTCCCTGCCCCCGCCTGGCGGACCCGCGGGGTCCAAGAAGCAGTGACGACGACGGCCGCCCCAAGCGCGCCGAACTTGTACACCGCCGGCATGGAGCGGACTTCTGCGGCCTTCGCGTTCGAGACTCTGCTCCTTAGTCTCCTCGCCGAGTCAACATCAAGCCTTCGTTTCGCGGACTCCGTGTGCCTTCGAGCCTCCGCTCCGTAGTCTCCGCGCCAAGCATCGCCCCTGTGCGGCCCTAGTGGTCTACTCCACGCGCCCCCGTTTGGCCTTCGCGCGTGACATCACTGGGCTTCACGCGGGCCAGCCGAAGACCGGCGGGATGAATTCACAAATACTGTATGAGCTTGCAAGAAGCCGAGGTCTGAGCTGGGACAGCGCCACCACCCTTCAGGAGCCCGGACGATGCCCCTCGTCGGGGCTCACATGCACCCGCCCCCGGAGATCGTCAGGGGCGAAGGCCACGGCAGCGCCATCGACGGGTGGGCCTTCGGCATATTCCGGCACGTGCTCCTCTAACTATCCAACAGCTTCCACACCACTTCGAGCCTCCGGCGTCGAGCTTCGCGGCCCACGTGACCAGCCTAGCCTATCGCCTCCGCCCCAGAGTGACGCACTCCCGAAGAGGCCTCCCAAGTAGGCCGCGCACGTCTCCACGACAGCGACGCCTCGGTGAGGTCTTCCCCGGAGCAGGCCGCACACCTTGGCGACGTCCCGGCGAGGCTCCCGAAGTCTCTGCCTAGTCCGTGGGGCTTCCGCTGATGTTGCGCGGGCAGTTCCGGAGTCTCCGTCGAGCTCTTTGAAGTCTTCACCGAGTCCCCTGGAGTCTCCGCCGACGTCATATAGGCAGCCACGAAATCTCCTGCCCGAAGCCTGCGGCTCGAAGTCCTTGTCCACTCCGGGATGAGACGGCTCTCACGACGGAGTCTGACGAAGCTCGCGGCAACCCGTCGTTGAGGTAATAGCTGCAATCCCGTCTAGGAGCATTTGATTTGGCTATGTTCACTCCTCCAGTTTTGGCCTATTTTGGGCCACCGTAGCATCTAATGCTTTCCGGGTATGCCATTCTGGAGTGCTTTGCTGTCGCAAGCCTTCGGCCATTTCTTCGCTGCCTCTGTTTTGGTTCCCGCTTTTTGGTTTAAATCGTCCGGCTGCCTCGAGCGTCGGCATACTCTACGGAGTATAAACAAAGACGTGTGGGGGGACGCCTCCGCACGCGACAGTCTACGGACTTAAAAAAGACGTAGCGTCGAGCCTAGCTCCGCACGCACTAGTCCACGGACTTTAAATAAGACGTAGCGTTGAGCTCAGCTTCCGCACGCGAGAGTCTACGGACTATAAATAAGACGTAGTGTGGAGCCTAGCTCCGCACGCACCAGTCCACGGACTTTAAATAAGACGTAGCGTTGAGCTCAGTTTCCGCACGCGACAGTCTACGAACTATAAATAAGACGTAGCGTCGAGCCTAGCTCCACACGCACCAGTCCACGGACTTTAAATAAGACGTAGCGTTGAGCTCAGCTTCGGCACGCGAGAGTCTACGGACTATAAATAAGACGTAGCGTTGAGCCTAGCTCCGCACGCACCAGTCCACGGACTTTAAATAAGACGTAGCGTTGAGCCTAGCTCCGCACGCACCAGTCCACGGACTATAAATAAGACGTAGCGTTGAGCCTAGCTCCGCACGCGCCAGTCTACGGACTTTAAAAAAGACGCAGCGGGGGGACGCCTCCGCGTGCACTCTACGGAGTATAAATAAGACGTAGCGTCGAGGTACGCCGCCGCACGCACCAGTCTGCGGACTTTAAATAAGACGTAGCGTCGAGGTCCACCTCCGCACGCGCGAGTCTACGGACTATAAATTAAGACGTAGCGTCGAGGTACGCCTCCGCACGCACCAGTCTACGGACTTTAAATAAGACGTAGCGTCGAGGTACGCCTCCGCACGCACCAGTCTACGGACTCTAAAAAAGACGTGACCGTCGAGGCATTCCTCCGCACGCGCGAGTCTCCGGACTATAAAGAAGACGTTTCTACGGACTCTTAAATCAGACGACGCGGGGGGGCGCCTCCGCGCGCACTCTACGGAGTATAAAATTTACTACATGGCCAAGACACTAGGGAGTGCCTCGATTCAAGCGCCGTAAACGCCCGCTCTCCGTGGGCACTGTTTTTGAAGGTAGGGGAACGGCGGCTCCGCCTCCCTGCCTCCGCGTGCGTAGTGCCGTCGGCCTACGCCGTAAGCGCCCGCTCTCCGCGGGCACTGTTTTTGAAGGTAGCGGAACGGCGGCTCCGCCTCCCTGCCTCCGCGCGCGTAGTGCCTTCGGCCAACGCCGTAAGCGCCCGCTCTCCGCGGGCACTGTTTTTCAAGGTAGGGGAACGGCGGCTCCACCTCCCTGCCTCCGCGTGCGTAGTGCCGTCGGCCTACGCCGTAAGCGCCCGCTCTCCGCGGGCACTGTTTTTCAAGGTAGGGGAACGGCGGCTCCGCCTCCCTGCCTCCGCGCGCGTAGTGTCTTCGGCCTACGCCGTAAGCGCCCGCTCTCCGCGGGCACTGTTTTTGAAGGTAGGGGAACGGCGGCTCCGCCTCCCTGCCTCCGCGCGCGTAGTGCCTTCGGCCTACGCGGTAAGCGCCCGCTCTCCGCGGGCACTGTTTTTCAAGGTAGGGGAACGACGCCTCCGCCTCCTTACCTCCGCGCGCGTAGCGCCCTCGGCCTACGCCGCACACCCCCGCTCTCCGCGGGCATTCTTTTTGCAGGTAGGGGACAGCACGTCTTCGGCGCCCGACGGCACGCCTTCGGCGCTCGACTCCGCTGTCCGCCTCGTAGGCATCGCCTCGGTGGGACGGCACGCCTCCGGCGCTCGACTCCGCTGTCCGCCTCGTAGGCATCGCCTCGGTGGGACGGCACGCCTCCGGCGCTCGACTCCGCTGTCCGCCTCGTACGCATCGCCTCGGCGGGACGGCACGCCTCCGGCGCTCGACTCCACAGTCCGCCTCGAAGGCATCGCCTCGGTGGGACGGCACGTCTTCGGCGCCCGACGGCGCGCCTCCGGCGCTCGACTTCGCTGTCCGCCTCGTAGGCATCACCTCGGTGGGACGGCACGTCTTCGGCGCCCGACGGCACGCCTCCGGCGCTCGACTCCGCTGTCCGCCTCGTAGGCATCGCCTCGGTGGGACGGCACGTCTTCGGCGCTCGACGGCGCGCGGCCGGTGCTCGACTCCGCTGTCCGCCTCGTAGGCATCGCCTCGACGGGACGGCACGTCTTCGACGCTCGACTCCGCCGTCCGCCTCGTGGGCATCGCCTCGGCGGGACGGCACGTCTTCGGCGCTCGACTCCGCCGTCCGCCTCGTAGGCATCGCCTTGGCGGGACGGCACGTCTTCGGCGCTCGACGACGTTTTCGGCGCTCGACTCCGCTGTCCACGTTGGGGGGTCACTGATTTCTTCATAGGCATTACCTCTGGGGTCTACGAACTACCAGTTGCATCGGCACCCTCGTGCTTGCTGTCGGGGAACGGGGGGCTGGGGTGGTTGATCACGTTAGCTCGCCCATCGGAGCCTCAGCGCTTGCTGTCGAGGGAGTACTGTTGTAGGGGTGGCCCAACACCCCCGTGACTGGGCCGTGCAACTAGTTTAATATGTAATAGGCCCAATAGTGTAGAGGAATATACCAGTGTAAATATAGCAATGTACCCTCATCCTTTGTAAATACTAAGGGGTAGAATGGAGACTTCCCATTCTACCCCACCCATGTATATAAACCCCCAGGAGGGGCAAAGTGGAGGGGACATCCTCTCATTATCACTACCTCTCCAGATCTTGCTCTCTTACTCTTCTATCGATCCCCCTCTCTTCCTGTTTAGCCCGTAGCTACAACAGGCCCCTTTTGTAAACTCTCACCCGATGTAGTGTATTTTAATTCTGTTATATTATTAATGGTCATGTGATGTATGATGTGAATCAGCAATGTACCTGTGTGCACTATCTACTGATCCAGGGAATAGTGAAGTGATCACAGTAGATTCTGGATTGAAAAATTCGGGTCTGACATTATTGCAATAAGCCTTACGGCTTAAAGCATCTGCTACCACATTAGCTTTCCCAGGGTGGTAGTGTACACTCAGATCGTAATCCTTAATCAATTCTAGCCATCTTCTCTGCCTCAGATTAAGGTGTGATTGGGTAAAGAAATACTTGAGGCTCTTGTGATCCGTGTATATATCACAATGGTTACCAATCAGATAATGCCGTCAAATCTTCAATGCATGCACCACTGATGCTAATTCCAGGTCGTGGGTGGGGTAGTTAGCTTCATGAGGGCGAAGCTGTCTAGATGCATATGCCACAACCTTGCCTTCCTGCATTAGTACGCATCCAAGCCCTTGATGTGAGGCATCACAGTACACCTCAAAATCTTTGCGTACATCTGGTAGGACTAGCACAGGAGTGGTAGTCAATCTCTTCTTCAACTCTTGAAAGCTTTCTTCACAGGCCTTGGTCCATTCGAATTTTTGTTCCTTCTTGAGTAGTTGAGTCATTGGCCTGGCAATACGGGAGAATCCTTCTATAAAACTTCTGTAGTACCCAGCTAATCCAAGAAAACTCCTCACTTCTGTGGCAGAGGTGGGCTGCTTCCATTCAGTTACCGCTGCTATCTTGGCGGGGTCAACGGATACTCCTCCTGCTGACACTATATGCCCCAAGAAACTGATGTCACTCAGCCAGAATTCACACTTGCTATAGTTTGCATATAGCTGATGCTCCTTTAGCTTCTCCAACACTAGGCGCAGATGTTTCGCATGCTCCTTTGCATTCTTGGAGTATATAAGGATGTCGTCGATAAAGACCACGACAAATTTGTCCAAATACTCCATGAATTCCTTGTTCATGAGGTTCATAAAGTAGGCTGGGGCATTTGTTAGGCCAAAAGACATTACTGTAAATTCATACAGCCCATATCTAGTGGTAAAAGCTGTCTTGGGTATATCCACAGCTCTAATTTTTAGCTGGTGATAGCCCAACCTCAGATCTTTCTTGGAGAATACTGTGGCTCCACCAAGTTGATCAAACAAATCATTAATTCTGGGAAGGGGTGAGAGACCATGTGGTCGTCACTCCATGTGAATGATGAGTAATTGACAAAGGTTTAGGATAGTCGAGTTTGGGTTGTGTGGTCGGACCATGTTGTTGTGCGATGCAACGGGCTCGGTCGGACTTGGTCAAACTTGGTCGTATGGGATTAGGTTGCATATTCCGATGATTCGATAGGTTTGGACTTCGTCATGAGTAAGTATGATGTGCTTATGCTATTTACGCTTTCATGTATCGAGCGGTGCTATGTGACGTGTTTCTTGTCTGTGTGACTGCAGGACGTCGAGGCGGAGTCGTGGTGAGACACAAGGTGACCGGACTAGACACAGGGAGGTGTCGAGGTCAGAACGGTCAGATGTGTCGAAGACGGCGGAGATTCGATGTGGTTGCAAGTCGTGGACGACAAGGAGCGAGGAAGCTTCCCGGAAGGTGCTCGAGGGGCGAATCGGTAAATTCGCAATGCTACATAAGCGGGAGCGGGCTCCGTTGGATTTAGCGGGCGTAACGGGGTGGAGACCCGTTAGCCAAGCGCTATAAATAGGTGGAGGGGGCTGCATGCCTCCCCATGGCTTTGGGAGAGAGTTAGGGTTTGCTTTGGTCAAAAGAGTCTTTAGGAGGTAGTTTTGCTTTGGGCTTTAGTTGGTAGAAGAGGCAGGGTTCTGTTGAGAGCTTGTCCTCTTCGAAGCTTCTCTGTGTGTTCCTCCCAAGAAGCATGTGAAGCTCTTGGTGATCTTGAGGATGGAGAGGGAGAGTGAGGAGATGGATTGAGAGTCTTGTAATCATTCCTCTTGTTCTAATGTCCATGCGTATCGGGACTCCTTTGTAATCCTTTTGCTTCAATGAATGGAAATCTGAAGTTTTCTCCCGTGCTCTCTGTTCTTCCTTCGTTCTCCTTTTTGGCTTGATTTTGAGTTTCGTGATTTCTTGTTGTTTGTTGTTGGGGAGTGCCAAAATGGGTTGCTATGACATGGGGGATGCTCAAAAGTCATTTGGCTATTTAATCCCAAGAGCAAATCGAGTTTGATTCCAGATTTAGTTCTTGAGCCCTCTCTGTTCTTCATTTCCTCCTTCTAGGGTTTAATGCAAATCTTGATTCCCTTCGTGAGATGGCTTGAAATTTGGCATGGAGAGTCCAGAGGCTATTGAGTAGCTATCCTCAAAGTTTCATAGCCAAAGGATCAAAGGTTGAGGAGTAATTTGGTTTTTGGCTCAGCTCTTGCAAGTTTTCAGATTTTTGCTATAATCCAAAATTCTTGTTTCTAGGGTTGATTTCTTTGTTATCTAGAGCCTCCTTGATATTGAGTATGTATTGGTGATGTTTTGGGTCAAAAAGAATGGAAGAATTCCATCATTTTCCTGGTTTTTCAAAGTGCTGTCTTTGCTGTCTGAAAATCCTGTTTGCTGATTTTTTTCGTGCGGTACTACCGCTCCTCGAAAGGTACTACCGCTCAGCTTAGCGGTACTACCGCTCAGAGGTACTACCGCTCGTCTCAGCGGTACTACCGCTTGCAGTCAGACCTGCTCTGAAATTATTTTTTCTTGACTGTTTCTTTCTGGATCTGGTTTAGCCTTGTTGCTGTGACTTCCAGTAGTGCCTATCTTCTTTCTTCATAGCTTCCATAGCTATTGGAGAAGAAGCATAAGTGTGGATTCTTGAGGGGCGAATTTAATTTTTGAGAGCGCCATTCACCCCCCCTCTGTCGCCATTTCGGTCCAACAAGGGGGTACTTATTTTTTATGGTCATCTCATTCAAGGCTCGGTAATCCACACACATCCTAGTAGTGCCATCCTTCTTCTTTACGAACAATATCGGAGATCCCCAAGGTGAGGAACTAGGTCTGATGAATCCTTTTTCCTGCAATTCCTGAAGTTGTTTCTTCAATTCCTCCAACTCCTCTACTGTCATCCTATAGGGCCTCTTGGAAACTAGAGCAGCTCTCGGCTTCAAGTTGATAACAAATTCCAGGTCTCTATCTGGGGGCATGCCTGGCAGTTCTTCAGGAAATACTTCAGGGTATTCTTGCACTACTGTCATTCCTTCTAGAGGTATGTTTTCACAATAGTAGATTGCACGTCCCTACCGATATGGTTGGTCCACTTTTACATTTATGATCATTCCGGGGCACTTGGTTAGTTTCACTGTCCTGCTGGCACACTCCATGATTCCCTGGTATCTAGCTAACCAATCCATTCCTAATATAATATCCAGGGTCTGGGAGCTTAGTACTATCAGGTCTGCTAGAAAATCACATCTTTCCATGGTAATTGTCACCCCTGGGCATACTAGGGTACCAGTGATTATACCCGCTGGTGAGTTAAGCACCAATGGTTTCTTTAGAGTATAGACAGGTAACCCCAATTTATCAGCATACCCCTTAGATATAAATGAATGTGAAGCTCCTGAATCAAATAATACTTGTGCTGGTATGGACTTGACAGAGAACGTACCCATAAGAACTCCAACGGCCTCCTGGGCTTCCTCAGCTGTGATATGATTAACTCGGCCGCGGTTTGGTGCTGAAGTATTCTTGCTGGCTTGCGAACTCTGATGCCCCTTGCTAGGTGCTGAGGATTGGCTACGGGCAGAGGTGGTCCCTAGATTGAATCGCACTGGATTTGTCTGCCGCTGCAGGCACTGGCTGATAAAGTGTCCCTTCTCTCGACACCCGAAACAGCTCCTGTTGGTGGCGGGGTTCGCCCCAGTGGACTGGCCTGCTGAGCGTGGCGTTTGAAAAGAACCACCACTTGAACGGGATGCTGGAGACAGAGTCCTGGATTGATTGGGACTTGAGAATGAGGGGTTGTTGAAGAGTTTTTGAACAAATCTCCCTTGTGGCCGCTGCACTGTCATTTTACGCTTGCGGCTGGCTTCTAAATTCCTCTTCTCATTCTCCAAAATTAAGGCTTTGTTCACCAGCTGATGGAAAGTGGTGAAGTCTTGAATTATCAATTGTACCCTTAATTCTTCGCTCATCCCTTCGAAGAATCTATCAATCTTCTCCTCTTCATCCGCTACATCCTTTAGAGCATAGCGGGCCAGTTGGGTAAACTTGGTAAGGTATTCATTTATTGACATATTCCCTTGCTTGAGGGTGCAAAATTCATTCTTCTTCATTCTCATTACTCCTGTTGGGACAAAATTAGCTTTGAAAGCTGTCTTGAACTCCGACCAGGGAATGGCTTCCGTGTCATTTCCTGTAGTGGCATCTTCTTGGCCTCTGGCGGCCAGATAATTCTCCCACCATGCCGCCGCAGCTCCCTCAAACTGGTGCGCGGCAAGTACCACTTTATCTTCATCTGCGCATTTAGCCAAGCGCAGTTTCCTTTCCGTGTCCCGAAGCCAATCTTCGGCTTCGAGTGGCTCGTCTGCTGATGAAAAGGTAAGTGGCCGCGTTCTTTGAAAGTCAGCCAAATCTACTCTATGCCCACTAGAGCTTCCTTGTTGTCCAGCACATATGGCCTGCAACAGCTGAGTCTACTGCGCCATGACTTGAGCCATAGTGGGGTTAACTAGAGGGGACGGAAGGTTATCGTCTTGATTCTGGTTCCTGCCTCGCCTTTCAGGAAAGGCTCCTTGGGTTGAGTCTACCTCGGTTTGATTGAGGTTAGCATTGGCCTGAGCCCTTGTGATCCTTTGACTGGCCATCTGTAGTTAGAGCTTCGCAATTTAGTACTAATGCTAGGCAAATAAAAAGAAGGGTACCAACCCACATCTCAAAAGAAAACAGTAAAACAAACTACAAAGCAACTTTCAACATAAGGCCTTCGCCTGGCCATACATTAAACACACGAACATCCACATAGCCAGCTTTTAGGCTGGACTTTACGGTTACACAATATATTAAGGTTCGTCAGGATAACGACTACAGTACTAAAGGCCTAGTACATCACACTACAATACAGGAACCAGTACTTGCACCACACATGGCAAGTACGGCACTACTCTACCTACTCCTCCATAAAGCTCGCACCGGGGCAGGAAGGGCTGTAGTTCGGTGACTGTTAGCGAGACCGGCTACCGCTAAACTCCGAAGGATCGGAGTCAGAGTGGGAACGTGATCTGCTGTGGCTGCGGCGAGGCCCTCCCCAGCGAAGAGCAGACTGTGGTCCTGGGGGCCGCACGCTCATGCGCACGGTGCGCCTCGTACGGGATCCTCCTGATTCTGATTGGGGTGGTGCTGGTGCTGCAACTGGCGTGGTGGCCTGCTGGTGCTGGGCATGGGCGGCTGCTGCCTCTGCCTTGGCCTCTGCCAAAGCCTTCTCGCACTGGGTGAGCTGCTCTCGGAGTGTCGCCACCTCAGTGTGTCTGGATACTAGGTGCTGCTGGAGGGTGGTGATCTCCTCCAGGGCGTCAGTGCGAGCCACCCCCGCCGCTTCGAAGGGTAGGGGACGGAGTGCTCGAACGTCTACTTCGAAGGGTAGGGGACGGAGTGCTCGAGCGTCTACTTCGAAGGGTAGGGGACGGAGCGCTCGAGCGTCTACTTTGTCTAGTCGCCAGCTCCTCTACTTCCACTTCAAAGGGTAGGGGACGGAGCGCTTACTTCAGCTAATCGCCAGCTGCCACTTCGAAGGGTAGGGTATGGAGCGCTCCGTGCGTCTACTTCGTCTTGCGCCAGCTCCGCTGCCGCCACTTCGAAGGGTAGTGGACAGAGTGCTCGAGTGTCTACTTCGGTTTGTTGCCAGCTGCACTACAGCCACTTCGAAGGGTAGGGGATGGAGCGCTCGAGCGTCTACTTCGGTTAGTCGCTAGCTCCGCTGCCGCCACTTCGATGGGTAGGGGACGGAGCGCTCGAGCGTCTAGTTCGGCTAGCTGCCGCCACTTCGAAGGGTATGGGACGGGGCGCTCTGAGCGCCTACTTCGGCTAGTCGCCAGCTCTGCTGCCGCCACTTCGAAGGGTTGGGGACAGAGCACATCTACTTCGTCTAGGCACCAGCTCCGCTGCCTCCACTTCGAAGGGTAAGGGATGGAGCGCTCGAGCGTCTACTTCGGCTAGGCGCCAGCTCCACTGCCGCCACTTCAAAGGGTAGGGGACGGAGCGCTCGAGCGTTTACTTCGATTAGTCGATAGCTTCGCTGCCGCCACTATGTCCTACGAGTTCCTACGAATTGGTTAGAGACAAGCGCGATGATGAAAAGCGACAGGGACACGTACTCCAACCAAAGTCTTTATTGCTTTCGTAAAAAAATGTTTACAGGGATAGTCAGCAATGACATTTGTGAAGCGCTAATATTTACAAGCACCCTCGAGTATTTAGGATGGCTACTCATCCAACTCTACCTTAATATACTCCCGTGTCGAAGTCTCTCCCGCTGAAGTCCGAGCTGCCCAAAAGTTCAGCGAGTGCTCAGCCCACCCACAGTGTCGAAGACGCCATCGAGTCACGAGGTCAGAGACTAGCAATCGGTCCCTATCAAGCAGCTTCCCGGGGCAGAACAGTACAAGCGATCAGAACACGGGGGCAATTTTCACTTTATTCATAAAAAGGGGGGCCGTAGGGCACCAGCTTACAAAAAGAGCGCATACATTGCAATGCACACCTACACACTAGGACCCCAGCATCACACCTGTGGATTCGCGCCCTCGTTGCGCTGTGGAACTTTGTCAAGCCATTGGCCGAAGTTCCCCTCGCCACGCAGGGTCCGTCATAGCTCTACCTTCACCGTGGCCTCCCCAATGTAGTCCCAGATTCGATCGTGGAATGCCTGGACGGCGTTGCGAATGGCGCATGGCACTCAACATCACCCTGGCTCTGGCTGGCATCTCCAGCTGGGGGTCGGCCAACTCTTCGACGTACCGGCAGCCTCAGTGCTGAAGCAGCGCAAAGGCTAAGCGCGAGGTCACGAAGAAGTCATTACCAAAGGCCTTGGCGGCATTGAGAGTGAGGCTGGAAGCCTCCCCGATTCGACGAAGCGTCCGCGACAGGTCTTCGGGGCCAAAGGCGCGAGGCAGCACATCGACGAAGAGGTCTTCGAGGGCGCCTTCTAGAGCCAGCATGGTGTCCAATGCCACCACCGAGGCATCGCCTAGAGCCCGATCCTTCTCCCCGAGAGACGCAGTGAGGTAGCCCTTCTCCCCCTCCAGCGTGGCGATTTGCTGGAGCAAGCCATCATGCTCCTCGGCAGCCGCGCGCTGTGCCTCCGCTATGAGCGCCCGGGCATCCAAAATCGCCTTCGTGCCCTCCATCTCTAGGAGCTGGATGCGATCGTCCTTGATGGAGTGGGCCTCTTCGGCTATGTGTAGGGCCTCTTCGGGAGCCCGCAGCCGGTCCTCTAGCATCTCCCACTCACGGGCGTGGGCCGCTTGCAGGGCCCGAGCAAGGGTGAGGGTCTACACAACACAGTCATTAGCAAATTCCTAAATGACTGCACACATCATCAAAGTCGAGCACTCACCCTCATCTTCGAGGCCTCTAACGCGAATTCCAGGAGCTCCAACCCGCACGTCAGCAGCGCCTGGCGATCCAAGTTGGCAACCGCACTGTCCGTGGCCCCTTGCCATGCCCATAGCATCTCTGGCCGAGGGACGAAGTCCATCAAGCTCTGTCGTGTGGCCTCCGCGGCGACAATTGCGAGGGCGCCGGCTGTCGATGCCACCCCTGAGATGTCTCCGCCCCTTGAAGATTGTCCACGGCCGGGGGACCGTGCCTTTGCTGATAGTACAAGGTAGTGGTCAGAGAGCTTTAGGGAAGCCTCACAGGATTGTATGAAGGGAGTCAAGCTTACCTTCGTCGTCAACCGGTGGGCTCCGTTGGGGTGTCCCCTCGGCCTTGGAAGAAACCGCGAGAACACCAGCGCCGCCTAAGGCAGTGGGCTCCTCAGGCCGGGTGGCCTCTGTGTCGGAATCGGATTCCAACATGCCCCACGTGAGGGCGACCGTGTCTGTGGCCGCTTCGCTTTCGGAGACCGGGGCGAGGATTCCTTTGCCTCGGCAGCAGGCGCAGGCGAGGACGCTTCGCCCTCCTAGTTGTCCGCGCCGCACCCTTGGTCCTTGGTGCCACCCAAGGACTCCTCGCCTGGAGCAGCCTCCTCCGCACCTGCCTCAAGGTCCGAGTCGGCATACTTCACTGAGTCGGAGTTGGCGGCCGTCGCACCCTCAGCTCTGATAGAGTTGACAGGAGCGGCGGCCGCTGGCCTGGATACGGCCGCGGGGGACCAGGCCCTCTACCGGGGACAACCCCTCCATTTTGTCATCGCCGTCGTGTCGGCGTGCCCGGCACAAAGTTGGAATGGCGCGCTCCGACACGGGAATGCCTAGACCTTCGCACACCTAGTTTATCTGCCCCAACTTTGCCTCCTCGATTGTAGCTCCGCGCAGGCTGTGCTCCTTGGCCTCATACGGTCCGAATAACATGACCACCGCGTGCTCCGCATCTTCCAGGAGAAATCCTACAAGCAAGGCCTCCAGTGCAAAACTTACGAGAGTTGGAGGGCCTCGGCAACGAGGACACGGACGGTCGGACACCGTCACGCCGGAGGCCTCCAGGCTGGACGCGCCACCGCTCAGCAAGTGGTGCCACACCATACATGATGAAGTCCTCAGCGAGGTCGCGCATGTTGAATCGGAGGGTGATCCCCACAAGCCTCCGTGCTCTCCGCCTGTCCTCGTCGTCGATCGTCACACTTGGCGAGGTGTTGAACGATATTGGCCAGCCTGTGCACTCGAGGCCGCTGCCACTCGCCACACGGTGGTAGAACCACCACCTTATCCAGTTGGACTCGCCATTCCCGACGATGCACGACGCGCCAATCCCGCGTAGCCATGCATCCTGCCCCATTGGGAAGAAGATGTGTTGCGGTCGTGCGGCAGCCTGACAATGCACGATGCGCCAATCATGTCCTGCCACGCGTCCGCCCCCCCCCCCCCCCCCCCCGGGAACGAATGCACGACCGTAGTCGTGTGGCCACCTGACATGGTCCACTTTCCATCGCGCACCAGCAGTCGACGCGATTCCTGGGGCCATTAATGCAGTGTCAGCAGGCCACTAGCCAGTCCCTCCGACTTTGACTTCAGCTTTGACTCGACGGGGCGGCTCCGTCACATGCAGCCATGCACCCTACCCCATCGGGAGAAAGTGCGCGGCTGCAGCCGGGCGGCCTCCGACACTGCAAGACGCGCCGGTCATGTACTGCAATGTCCTGCAATTACTGTTGCATGCTGGGTGTAATAAAGCACCGTCGTTGAGCCACGAGCCACCTGGCTGCACCTCGACGTTGAGTCTATACGAAAAATCCGGAGCCCACCTCGACTTCGAGCCCGCACGATGACTCCGGAGACTCGGCCTCATATACGAGGGGCAGCTCCACATCCTTCTTCACCCACTTGTCCGCGGAGCGAGGCCGGATGCAGACCCGGCTTCATCTTGATGGACCGGCTCTGACAGAGGGCGAGTGAAGAGAACGCCGGTGCGATACCAACGGGGTACATAAAGCCCCCTCGCCTCCCGCGACCGGGAAGCGCCAACCGGCGGAAATCCAACCGTCCGCTTTACCCACGATCAGGAAACGCGACCGCGGATTGGCGATAAGTTTTGTCCGAACCTAAAAATAGACCTCCTTCAGTTCATCAGCGTTCTATGACAACGTCGATTGGCGCTAACCTTGCTATAAAACAATGCTTTCAGAGAATGCAGATGAACCGAGGTAGGCCTATTTTTGAGAACAAGACCATCAAGCAATGTAGTGGACAGCCAAGATTGCGGAAGGACGACGCTACGGTGATAGCGGCGTATATATATACCAATCACCCTCCCCGCTGGGAAGCGCAACCGGCGGTGGCGCCAACCGGTAGAAGTTCAACCGGCGGGAGGTGAAGCGTCGCGGTGGAGTGCGCGCACGACGCCTCACGATGTGCCAATCATGCCCTGCCACGCGTCTGCTCCCTGGGGAACGAATGCAGGACCGCAGTCACGCAGCCGCATGACGTGGTTCACCTTCTATCGCGCACCAGTGGTCGGCGCGATTCTCGGGGCCATTAATGCATTGTCGATAGGCCACAGGTTGCGTGCGCGTGCACACCGCCTGACATCCCACGACTCGCCAATCGTGTCCTACCATGCGCCCTCCCTCTCGGGAAGGAAACCACGACCACAGCCGAGCGACCGCCTGACACCTCAGAATCGGTGCGACCCTCGGCGCCACTACGACATTGTCTTCAGGATGTGAGCCGTCGGGCCATACGTCGACTTTGCGTCTACAGGACAACCTCGGAAATCACTTCGGCGACGTGTTCGCTTCGGACTCGTCTCCGCGGGACGTGCCCGCCCTCGGCTCCGACATCAGGCACGTGGGGCGGACTGGCCCCGCGCTTCGACAACGTGTCCGCAGAATGAGCCCGACCTCGTCTCGGCTTCGACCCGGTGAGGCAGCTCCGCCAACAACTTCGATTCCACGGCTGAAGGACACCGTGGCAGAAGACGACTTCGGCAACCAGTTCGACTCCGTATCCTCGATGCGAAGCTGGGCTGCGCCAGTAAATACATTTCTACCCAAGATCACAGAAGGTCACAGGCCGAGGGATGGAGGGGGCCAAATGGCTCGGCAACATGGCTTCGGCACGTGAAGCCCTTCACCCTAAGAGGCTCCTGTTGTGGCACCCACCTAAGCCCAGCTGGCCTGTTAGAAGGTTGTAAAACCCAAAATGGGACATGTATAATGACATAAATACCCTTGAGAGAGATACTTGGGTGTAAGGACATAATTGTAAAGTACTCTCCATGTGAATATATATAGGCCATCCAGGCCATGGAGAAGTCCCCAAGCATTGCTCACCTAACATCTCCACTACCATACTACCATCTCTCTGTTTGGTCTGTAACCACTACACTCGTGTTTTTTGTTTCATGTCTTACAAATGGACCCTTATGTTTTCAGGTTAGATTACCGTGCTACTTCCAAAAAATTCCATAATTTCAATGATGTTGTCGTTTCCCCTCAACCCATTACTTGGTGCCTCTTGATCACCTCAAGACTCATCCGGAGAACAAGCTAGGCAGCGTTCTAACACCTGCATGCTGTCCAAAATTTGCTAAAAACCCAATCCCCACCCAGGGGTGGGCACACATGCGTATCACCTTGTTTCGCAGAAAGAAGAGTAATAAAGTTGGTATCTCCGACTCTCCGTGTTAATGTTTTCATCCAGAATAGTTGTTACTTCCTCTGTTTCATATTATGATCAGGTAGTATGGTATGCACGTGGTCAAAATTTTCAAAGTTGATTCGCAAATATATAGAGATGTATTTTGATCATGACATGTGAAAATAGTACCTATAAATTAATGTATTATCAAAAGTATATATAATTTTATAATATTTTGATAGAAGCCTGTCATGAGAAAATAGTACCTATAAATGTATTATCAAAAGTATATATAATTTTATAATATTTTGATAGAAGCCTTTTTTTCTACTCCTAGGTGTTGTTACTCCCTATGTTATATCTCACAACGTAGAGAGTATCTTGTATAACAGAGGATATATACATAGAGGATACGAGTATATAAGACTATCTAAGTGGTATGTTTACTTTTTAGAGGGGATAGATGCTCTTTTTTAACATACTCTTTGTTATGTATGAATATAAAGGTATTAACAAAATATGCTAAAATTTATGGGCTCCCTTGCAATTTTCATGACATCAGTATCTTTAAATTAGTAGATGAGTATAACTAAGGTGATCAAAGAGAATATCAAGTTTGTTTAGGTGATATATCATGTATGAGAGTAACTATACCTGGAGTAGAACGTATTTTTCCTATTTTGATAACAAAATTGTAGTCGAACAAATGGTCAAAGTTGCATCAGAAGGCTATTAAGTCAATGACACACCATATAAAGTTAAATGGAGGGAACAATAGCTTCGCACCTGTATGAGCACAGCAAACGCTCATTTTATTGATTTGGTAGGAATCACAAAGCATGCATACATACTTAGGAAAACTATATATACACATATATAGAGAGAGAGAGGAGAGAGGAGAGAGAGAAGTTTATTCTTGTGACTCTTGATCAACAAGTGCTGCTTGATGCCACGGAGGCACGGACGTCAAAGGCAGTGCAGTCATGCACGTCGTACGTAGAGATCGACAGGCAAGCATATCAGCATATGCATGCACTCCTACTTGACTTGGATGTCGACATTGATCTTCCTGCGCGCGTGCTCCTTGACCTTGGGGATGATGACCGTCAGCTCGCCGGAGGAGAGCTCGGCCTTGACGCTCTCCTTGTTGTACCCCGCTGGGACCAGCAGCCGCGCGTAGACGCCGCTGTCGTACGCCGCGTCGGCCTTGCCCTTGGCCGCGGCAGCCGCAGGCGTGTCCCTGCTGCCCTTGTAGCTCGCGGCGGCGCCACCGCCTGTCGCAGTCCTGCCGCCGCCGCCGCCCGCTCCTTGGTCTTGGACGTCAATGGCCTTCCTCTTGATGACGAGCACGTCCTCGTTGATCTCGACGACGAGGTCCTGCTTGGAGAGCCCTGGCACCTGGAACCACAGGCTGACGGCTTCGGCATCCTCCTTCAGCTGCCACCGCTCCCCCAGTGGCGAGTCTGGCGACACCGGGTGTACCAGAGCTGCATATATATCACGACGCCAAATGAATAAACTCGTTAATTAGCTGACAACATGATCAATTCGATGTACCAAAAAATATAATATTATGTTATGTATGGTAATGGTAGGTATGCAATGAAATATTCAATCATGTCCGACTTTAATTCACAACTGATTTATATGCAAGTAGCTAGATATTTGCTACTAAATAAAATTGTTTGTACAGTATTGCTAACTAGATATTTTGTATGCTGTAGAAGTTATAGGTCAGAATTGTACATTGAAGACCGCAAAAATAAAAATAATACTACTCGGAGGCACCGAACTATATAAGGGTACATTAGAGAGCTTACCGACGGGTGAGATGCTAAAAGGCTGCAGATCCATGTGCTCCCCCTTTCGGTTTGCAAAGCACACGGAAAGAGGCAGGGACTTCCTTTGGGAGAATGGGAGAGCAACTGCTGCTGCCTTCCCGGACTGAAGCCGGCCGCCGGATGAGTTCACCGGCGTCGCCGCCGGCCGGCCGCTCAGGAGGGTGCAAGAGGTGACCGTCGACATTGCAATTATTTAATTGCTTAGTTGTAGATAGTAAGATCAAGAAAAGAGACTAGCTATTCGGTAGAAGAGTGTGGACCAGCTGCACTTGTGTGGAGATGCATGGAAGAGATTGTGTGAGGGGCCTTTTATAGATACTGCAGAGAGCAAACTGAAGATCGGGGTCACCGTTGCTTGGCCCATCCACTGGTGGGAATAAAGAGGTTGTGAGCTGCTTTGGTAAAGGAATTTGCAATTGGTGCAAATGATTCCAATCTTGTTGTTGCAAGCTAGAGAAAAGAATAAGACTATACTACTACAAAATAAGATATACTAGACGCTTCATCACAGACGATTCATTAGAAACCATCAGTACTGTTATTATCACAGACGGTTTTATAGGAGTGATCATTTATCGTCTGTGATACGCAACTATCACAGACGGTTCATGTTAATAACCATCTGTGAACTGTCACAAATAGTTATTAACACGAACCGTCTGTGATAGTCGCAGACATCACAGATGGTTATTAATACAATCACAGTGTACATTTATGTAATACCGATAAATGTCATAGATAACTCATTGCTTTTTATGTGTGTGTGTGTATATACTGATACGTGGTAACTGAAGCCAAATTAACAAAATCACCGGTTGGTTTCTTCGACCCTTGCTTGGTCTTCATGGATACCATCAAGGAGGATGCATCCTTCATCCAGAATTACATGACAGTGACATTGGTGGCTTACCACAATAAGAAATTTATACTTATGCCCTACAACCAGGAGTAAGTGCTGCACTAGTGGTTATACTCGTTGATTTGTACTTTATAAGCAATACGAACTTATGTTTAATGACCATTACGACATACCTGTTTAGGTTCCACTGGATTCTAATTGTAATTATACCAAAATAGAACAGGATATTATATCTTGATTCCCTAAAGAACAACAAAACCGACTACACAGTTGTCTAACAATTAATCGATAGGTAAACAATTTTTCTTCATAGATAACTCTATTGTAGTCTTTCCTTCCTTCCCAATGACTAAGGCTAACCTTTTGGAATCACATAGGTCGTTCGTCACATACGTTGCAAAGTTAGGGACATCCAATGAAGGAATCGATGCCCTGCGACACGATCTAAATTTTTCGATATTCGCTAGTACACATTAATCCTATATAACACTTCGTAGTAATGCCTCTCGAAATAACAACTTCTATTTTTGTAGTGCCACCAGCAGTCGCCGGGTAACACTTGTGGATTCTATGTTTGCCACAACATGCAACTACTTCTCGATTCTGCGAAGAACAATATTAATTCTCAGGTTTGTTAATCTTGCGATAATTATTTCATATTTACCAATTTATATGTACGCACAACATTGATCTTCCTACCGACAAGTTGCGTCCATCGCTACAACTGCATTGGAACAGGCCGAGCTCCAACAAATTTGAGGATAGTGTGCGTACTTCTTGATATCTAAAGTCATAAAAGAAGATGGAGAGTTCCATAATGTAGAATAAATTTGATTGGGATAAGATTTAGCTTAATTTTACGTGTCTGTATTTGTTCATAGATGGATAATTTATTTCATTTCAGTTAATTCATTTATGAAATGGATGTTCTTGTTTCTAAAATGAATGAATGCGAATTGGATGTATACTGTATTGATCTGCTTGTTTCAGAGGGTATGGCTAACATTTCCTAAGGCTAGCCAATAAACAGAAATAGATTTAGAAATTGAAAAGAATATCAGAGACAGTTATTAACTCGTAACCGTCTGTGATAGCTGATTATCACAGTCGGTTTTTAGTAGAAACTATCTGTAATATCTGATGTATCATAGACAGTTTTAACTACAAACTGTCTATGATGCATCAGATATCGTAGATAGTTTCTTCTAAAAATCGTCTATGATAGTCAACTATCACAGACGGCTTGTTGTTGAAACCATCTGTGATAGTTTGCATCACAGATGGTTTGAAAGCCGTCAGTGAGGATCTCGTGTCATTACTGGCCAATAAACTCAGATGGCTTACGAAATCGTCTGTGATAACGTTTTTGAACCATTTGTGATATTATTTTCTGTAGTAGTGTGTCTTTTAAGGAGGGTGGCTTATTTTGAGTAATTGCAATATTGGTAAGTCATGTGAGACTTTACTTGACGTGACACTGAACTATGTGTTTTTTCCTATTCTCGTTGTTGTAGGGGTGGCCCCCACCTAAGCCAGCCGGCCTGTTAGAAGGTTGTCAAACCCAAATTGGGACATGTGTAATGACATAAATACCCTTGAGAGGGATACTTGGGTGTAAGGACATAAATGTAAAGTACTCCCCATGTGAATATATATAAGCCATCCAGGCCATGGGGAAGTCGCCAAGCATTGCTCACCTAACATCTCCAGTTCCATACTACCATCTCTCTGTTTGGTCTACAACCACTACAGTTGGCGCTGTCCGTGGGGAAGACAAGAGCAAGCTCCAAGATCTGAAGAAGGATGGCATCGAAGAAGGCTTCATCATCGGCAGCGGCAAAGAAGAAGAGGAGTACGAAAGAGGCGCTCGGCAACGTGTCGGCTATGGGTGTGGGCGACAGCGCCGCAGCTACGGGTGCGGGCGACAGCGCGGTGGTCGGCGTGGGTATTGACCGGACCGTCTGGAGTGGTGACGCCGATGCCTGGGCTACCGCGGCCGCTGCCACGGCGCCTGGCGCAGGAGCAGCAGGTGGCCTCGGCGGCGGCGACGCCGGCACCGTCACCGACTCCAAAGCCCACCATACCGACGCACCGAGCAGTTCTGCAGCGCAAGCCGTGGTTGCTGCCAGCCCAATGGTGCAACCCACTGCTCCAACTGCCACAACCACGTTGACGGTGGAGAACGCTCTACTAACAGCCCACGACACACTGCAACGGGAGCTGGCGGACCTCTGTGGAGCCGTGCGGGATATATACAAGAGGCTCGGAGCCAACAAATCCCGCCGGTGGCCACGCCAGAGCCCACGCCAGAGCGGGCGGACAGCCGCGACGCCCCCACCTCCAGTCGTGTCCCGTTGCGGCATGTGGATCCGGAGTCCCCCCTCTCCGCAGGCCTGCAGCAATCGGCATGGCTGGAGGAATTCAAGTTCCCCAATGCCATCGAGCCGTACAAGGGTAACACGGACCCTCGGGAGTTCATGCATGTGTACGAGACCGCTATTGAAGCTACAGGCAGAGACGACACCACCAAAGCGAAGGGGCTCCCCCTCGCACTGCAGGAAGTGGCGCTCTCTTGGTTTTTTACCGTAGAGCCAAACTCCATCTACGCGTGGGAGCAAATCCATGACCGCCGCTACAACAACTTCCAGGGGAACTATGTCGAGCGTGTCGACGCGGATCAACTCTTCGCCGTCTAGCAAAAACCCTCGGAAAAGCTCTGAGAGTACTTCAAGCGCTTTGTGAAGGTCTGCTGCCAGGTCAAGGATGTCAATGTGACAACCATTATCGTAGTGATACAAGGCCTCCGCCCGGGGCCGTTGGCCAAGTACAACGCGCGTAAGCCAATCAAGATGGTCGCGAAGCTCTTTGATAAGATAGAAGAGTATGCGTGGGAGGAGGAGGACACGCAACGGTGCAAGGGTGATGACTCTGACACTAATCAAGCGGAGGGCTCGACGAAGAACGAAGACTCACTGAAGGAGGGCTCTTCGAAGAGCAAGCACAAGCAAGAGTCTTCGAAGGATGCCCCTAAGCGCAAGGACGCCAAGCATAAGGACTCGTCGGGTGACAAGTCCAAGCGCAACCAATGTAGATTGCAGAGGGCCTGCTACATCTTCGACATCGAGGGTAGCTCTGAAGATAGTGCCCCCGCCGGTCGCGGGCGAGGTCGCCGAGGCCGGGGGCGGGGGCACTGTCGGGGCCGTGACGATAGGCCCCGTGCAGAACAAGAAGACCAGCTCTACGGCCTGTGGTGCGAGGTGCATGACCGAGGTGGCCACAACACGCGGGCATGCACCGCCATTGCGACGCTCCGTCAGAGCGTCGCCAGGGATAGAACCTTGGAAGCGGGGTCGCTCGTCATGGCCCATGTGCAGCAACCCCAAAAGGGCCCTATGCAGATTCAAGCCCACGGGCAGCAGCCCCAGGAGGGCCCCTTATGGATTCAAGCCCACGTACAGCAACCCCAGGAAGGCCCCTTGCGAATTCAGACCCCGGAGGGAGCCCAGCGCCAGATTATAAACGTCATCTCTGGGGGCTCTTCGCTGGAGTTCACCTCGGCGTGGCAACAGAAGGCCTACGCGCGAAGGCTACACCATGTGGCAGCATACCCGACGCAAGCACCACCGGAGTGGGCCCAGCATGAAATTACCTTCACGCCCATTGACGCCAATGGCGTGGAGTTCCCTCACCAAGATCCCCTAGTCATCCAGGCCGCCATCGCACGATGCGACGTCTAATGCGTCCTGGTCGATGGAGGCAGCTCCGCGAACATCCTGTTCGCGGTGGCCTTCGACCAGATGGGGATCCCTCGGAGTCGCTTGGGCCCCTCGAGAATCCCATTGCAGGGTTTCGGGGGTCAGCCGCTGAAGGCGTTGGTCCAGATATGCCTGTAAGTCTCCTTTGGCCAGGGTGACAACGCGAGGAGTGAAGATGTCACCTTCGACGTCGTCGACATCCCATACCCATACAATGCCATACTGGGGCGCCCAGCCCTCAACTCCTTTGGGGCAGTCCCACACCATGGTTTCTTATGCACGAAGCTCCCGGGCCCGCAAGGTATCATCACTACCTTTGGTGACCAAGACCTCGTCCGACCCATAGAGCTTGGTGCTCGGGGCCCGCACCACAAGGTCCACCGAGAATCCTAAGGCGGACATGACCGCGCGAAGGCTCCCGACGGCCTCAAGAAGCACCTCGCCGGCCTTCCCACATTGGTCGCTCCAGCACTAGAGGCTCTCCTCTTGCTCTACCTCGCCGCCACAACAACAGCGGTCAGCGCTGTCCTTGTCCTCGAGCGGTCTGCGGTTAGTATCCTGCCTTTTGTAATCGCTCACCCGCGCAAACAGAGATCAATAAAGTCCACCGTTTGCAAAACTTGTCTCATTCTGTGTAAAGACACGCGGAGGCCCGCCTCCACGCGCACTCTACAGAGTATAAATAAGAAGCACGGAGGCTCGCCTCCGCGCACACTATACGGAGTATAAATAAGACGCACGGAGGCTTGCCTCCGCGCGCACTCTACGGAGTATAAATAAGACACACGGGGGCTCGCCACCACGCGCACTCTACAGAGTATAAATAAGATGTACGGGGGCACGCCTCTGCGCGCACTCTGCGGAGTATAAATAAGACACGTGGTCTCCGCGCGCGCTCTACAGAGTATAAATAAGACGCACGGAGGCTCGCCTCTGCGTGCTCTACGGAGTATAAATAAGACACACTAAGACACACGGAGGCTCGCCTCCACGCGTACTCTACGGAGTATAAATAAGACACGCGTTGTCCGCGCGCACTCTTCGTGAGTATAAAATAAGACATGCGGTCTCCGCGAGCACTTTTCATGAGTATAAAATAAGACATGCTGTCTCCGCGCGCACTCTTCGTGAGTATAAAATAAGACACGTGGTCTCCGTGCGCACTCTTCGTGAGTATAAATAAGACGCGCGGTCTCGCGCGCACTCTACGGAGTATAAATAAGACACGCAGTCTTCGCGCGCACTCTACGGAGTATAAATAAGACGCACAGCCTTCGCATGCACTCTTTGGAGTATAAAGTGTCAGGAACTTGTCCCAAGCAGCTCTGTAAAGTATAAAAAATTCACACGAAATACTAGCAGCATCGAACATGTCAGTCACAGCAAGTAGTAGGTAAGAGAGGTGCACTCTTCACAAGCATTTGATGCTGCTAGGTGTGCTCCCATTCAAACGATGGCCGCATGCCTCGGCGTACTCTACGAAGTACAACTAGTTGGCTAGTCGCCAGCTTCGCTGCCACCACTTCGAAGAGAAGGGGACGGAACGCTCGAGTGTCTACTTCGGTTAGTCGCCAGATCCGCTGCCGCCACTTCGAAAGGTAGGGGACGGAGCGCTCCGAGCGCCTATTTCAGCTAGTTGCCAGCTCCACTGCCGCCACTTTGAAGAGTAGGGGACGGAGCGCTCGAGCATCTACTTTGGCTAGTCGCTAGCTCTGCTGCCGCCACTTCAAAGGGTAGGGGACGGAGCGCTTCGAGCACCTACTTTGTCCAGTCGCCAGCTCCCGCCACTTCGAAGGGTTGGGGACGGAGCGATCTGAGCATTTACTTCGGCTAGGCACCAGCTCCGTTGCCGCCACTTCGAAGGGTCGGGGACGGAGGGCAATAGCGTCTACTTCAGCTAGGCGCCAGCTCCGCTACCGCCACTTTGAAGGGTAGGGGACTAAGAGCTCGAGCGTCTACCTCGGTTAGTCGCCAGCTCCGCTGCCACCACTTCGAAGGGTACGGGATGGAGCGCTCCGAGCGCCTACTTCGGCTAGTCACCAGCTCCGCTATCGCCACTTCGAAGGGTAGGGGATGGAGCGCTTCAAGCGTCTACTTCGGCTAGGCGCCAGCTCCGCTACGGCCACTTCGAAGAGTAGGGGATGGAGCGCTCGAGCGTCTACTTTGGCTAGGCGCCAGCTTCGCTGCGGCCACTTCGAAGAGTAGGGGACGGAGTGCTCGAGCGTCTACTTCGGCTATGCGCCAGCTACGGTCTCTCCACTTTGAATGGTAGGGGACGGAGCGCTTCGAGCTCCTACTTCGGCTAGTTGCCAGCTCCGCTTCCGCCACTTCGAAGGGTAGGGGAGGGAGTGCTCTGAGCGTCTACTTCAGCTAGGTGCCAGCTCCGCTGCCGCCGCTTCGAAGGGTAAGGGACGGAGTGCTAGATCGTCTACTTCAGCTAGGCGCCAACTCCGCTGTCGTCACCTCGAACGGTAGGGGATGGAGCGCTCGAGCGTCTACTACGTCTAGTCACCAGCTCCGCTGCTGCCACTTCAAAGGGTAGGGGACGGAGCGCTCGGAGCGCCTACTTCAGCTAATCGCCAGCTCTGCTGCTGCCACTTTGAAGGGTACGGGACAAAGCGCTCGAGCGTCTACTTCGGTTAGTCGCCAGCTCCACTGCAACCACTTTGAAGGGTAGGGGATGGAGCGCTCGAGCGTCTACTTTGGTTAGTCACCAGCTCCGCTGCCGCCACTTCGAATGGTAGGGGACGGAGCGCTCGAGTGTCTACTTCGGCTAGCTGCCGCCACTTCGAAGGGTAGGGGACGGGGCGCTCTGAACGCCTACTTCGGCTAGTCGCCAGCTCTGCTGCCGCCACTTCGAAGGGTAGGGGACGGGGCGCTCTGAGCGCCTACTTCAGCTAGTCACCAGCTCTGCTGCCACCACTTCGAAGGGTTGGGGACAGAGCGCGTCTACTTCGTCTAGGCACCAGCTTCGCTGCCTCCACTTCGAAGGGTAGGGGATGGAGCGCTCGAGCGTCTACTTCGACTAGGCGCCAGCTCCGCTGCCGCCACTTCGAAGGGTAGGGGACGGAGCGCTCGAGCGTTTACTTCGGTTAGTCGCCAGCTCCGCTGCTGCCACTATGTCCTACGAGTTCCTACAAATTGGTCAGAGACAAGCGTGATGATGAAAAGCGACAGGGACACGTAGTCCAACCAAAGTCTTTTTTGCTTTCGTAAAAGAATGTTTACAGGGATAGTCAGCAATGACATTTGCGAAGCGCTAATATTTACAAGCACCCTCGAGTATTTAGGGTGGCTACTCATTCAACTCCACCTTAATATACTCCCGTGTCGAAGTCGCACCCACTGAAGTCCGAGCTGCCCAAAAGTTCAACGAGCCCTCAGCCCACCCCCAATGCTGAAGACGCCATCGAGTCACGAGGTCAGAGACTAGCAACCGGTCCCTATCAAGCAGCTTCCAGGGGTAGAACAGTACAAGCGATCAGAACATGGGGGCAATTTTCACTTTATTCATAAAAAAGGGGGGCCGTAGGGTGCCAGCTTACAAAAAGAGCGCGTACATTGCAATGCACGCCTACACACTAGGACCCCGGCATCACACCTGTGGGTTCGCACCGACGGCACCGCCCTCGTTGCGCTGTGGAACTTCGTCAAGCCATTGGCCGAAGTTTCCCTCGCCATGCAGGGTCTATCATAGCTTTACCTTTGCCGCTGTCTCCCCGATGTAGTCCCAGATTCGGTCGTGGAATGCCCAGACGGCGTGGCGAACGGCGCGCATGGCGGCCGACATCACCTCGGCTCCGGCTGGCATCTCCAGCTGGGGGTCGGCCAACTCGTCGACGTGCCGGCAGCCTCAGTGCTGAAGCAGCGCAAAGGCTAAGCACGAGGTCACGAAGAAGCAGTTGTTACCGAAGGCCTTGGCGGCGTTGAGAGTGAGGCTAGAAGCCTCCCCAATTTGACGAAGCATCCGCGATAGGTCTTAGGGGCCAAAGGCGCGAGGCAGCACATCGACGGAGAGGTCTTCGAGGGTGCCTTCTAGAGCCAGCATGGCGTCCCACGCCACCACCGAGGCATCGCCTAGAGCCCGATCCTTCTCCCCGAGAGACGCAGTGAGGTAGCCCTTCTCCCCCTCCAGCGTGGCGATTTGCTGGAGCAAGCCATCATGCTCCTCGGCAGCTGCGTGTTGTGCCTCCGCCATGAGCGCCTGGGCATCCAAAATCGCCTTCGTGCCCTCCGTCTCTAGGAGCTGGATGCGATCATCCTTGATGGAGTGGGCCTCTTCGGCTGCGCATAGGGCCTCTTCGGCAGCCCGCAGCCAGTCCTCTAGCGTCCCTCGCTCACGGGCGTGGGCCGCTTGCAGGCCTGAGCAAGGGAGAGGGTCTGCACAACACAGTCGTTAGCAAATTCCTAAATGACGGCACACATCATCAAAGTCGAGCACTCACCCTCATCTCTGAGGCCTCTAGCGCGCCTTCCAGGAGCTCCGACCCGCACGTCAGCAGCGCCTGGCGATCGAAGTTGGCAACCGCACTGTCCGCGGCCCCTTGCCATGCCCGCAGCATCTCTGGCCGAGGGATGAAGTCCGTCAAGCTCGGTCATGTGGCCTCCGCGGCGACAATTGCGAGGGCGCCGGCTGTCGATGCCACCCCTGAGACATCTCCGCCCCTTGAAGATTGTCCATGGCCGGGGGACCGTGCCTCCGCTGATAGTAGAAGGTAGTGGTCAGAGAGCTTTAGGGAAGCCTCACAGGATTGTACGAAGGGAGTCAAGCTTACCTTCGGCGTCAACCGGCGGGCTCCGTTGGGGTGTCCACTCGGCCTCAGAAGAAACCGCGAGAACACCAGCGCCGCCTAAGGCAGTCGGCTCCTCGGGGCGGGTGGCCTCTGTGTCGGAATCGGATTCCAACATCCCCTTGATCCCAGTTGCCACAGCGAACCCCCTCTTCAGACGCGAGGGCAACCGTGTCCGCGGTCGCTTTACTTTCGGAGACCGGGGCGAGGATTCCTAAGGCTCGGCAGTAGGCACAGGCGAGGACGCTTCGCCCTCCTAGTTGTCCGCGCCGCACCCTTGGTCCTTGGTGCCGCCCAAGAACTCCTCGCCTGGAGCCGCCTCCTCCACACCTGCCTCAAGGTCCGAGTCGACATACTTCACCGAGTCGGAGTCGGCGGCCGTCGCACCCTCAGCTCCGATAGAGTTGACAGAAGCGGCGGCCACCGAGCTGGATACGACCGTGGGGGACCAGGCCCTCTACCCGGGGGCGACCCCTCCCCTTTGTCGTCGCTGCCACGTCGGCAAGCCTGGCCCGAAGTTGGAATGGCACGCTCTGACACTGGAACGCCCAGAGCTTCGCACACCTAGTTTATCTGCCCCAGCTTCGCCTCCTCGGTCGCGGCTCCGCGCAGGCTGTGCTCCTTGGCCTCATACGGTCCGAAGAACACGACCATCGCGTGCTCCGCATCTTCCAGGAGAAATCCTACAAGCAAGGCAAAAGCGAAGTAAAAAAACAGGAAGACCTCCACTGCAAAACTTATGAGGGTTGGAGGGCCTCGGCAACGAGGACACGGACGGCTGGACACTGTTGCACCGGAGGCCTCCAGGCTCGACGCGCCACCGCTCAGCACGTGGTGCCACACCATACATGATGAACTCCTCGGCGAGGTCGCGCATGTTGAATCGGAGGGTGATCCCCACAAGCCTCCGCACTCTCCGCCTGTCCTCGTCGTCGATCGTCACACTTGGCGAGGTGTTGAACGATATTGGCTGGCCTGTGCACTCGAGGCCGTTGCCACTCGCCACACGGTGGTAGAACCACCGCCTTATCCAGTTGGACTCGCCATTCCCGATGATGCACGACGTGCCAGTCTCGCGTAGCCATGCGTCCTGCCCCATTGGGAAGAAGCGTGTGTTGCGATCGTGCGACAGCCTGACAATGCATGATGCGCCAATCATGTCCTGCCACGCGTCCGCCCCCTGGGAATGAATGCATGACCGCAGTCGTGTGGCCACCTGACATGGTCCACCTTCCATCGCGCACCAGCGGTCGACGCGATTCTCGGGGCCATTAATGCAGTGTCGGCAGGCCACTAGCCAGTCCCTCCGACTTCGACTTCGGCTTTGACTCGGCGGGGCGGCTTCGTCACGTGCAGCCATGCACCCTACCCCATCGGGAGAAAGTGCGCGGCTACAGCCGGGCGGCCTCCGACACCGCAAGATGCGCCGGTCGCGTACTGCAATGTCCTGCAATTACCGTTGCACGCTGGGTGTAATAAAGCACTGTCGTTGAGCCACGAGCCACCTGGCTGCGCCTGGACGTTGAGTCTATACGAAGAATTCGGAGCCCACCTCGACTTCGAGCCCGCACGACGACTCTGGAGCCTACTCCGACTCCATGCCTGCAGAGTTGAGTTGGCCCTCCGACTCGGCCTCATATATGAGGGGCAACTCCACATCCTGCTTCACCCACATGTCCGCGAAGCGAGGCCTGATGCAGACCCGGCTTCATCTTGATGGACAGGCTCCGACAGAGGGCGAGTGAAGAGAACGCCGGTGCGATGCCCAAGGGGTACATAAAGCCCCCTCGCCTCCCGCGTTCGGGCGAAAATCCAACCGTCCGCTTTCCCCATGATCAGGAAACGCGACCGCGGATTGGCGATAACTTTTGACCGAACCTAAAAATAGACCTCCTTCAGTTCATCAGCGTTCTATGACCACATCGATTGGCGCTAACCTTGCTATAAAACAATGCTTTCAGAGAATGCAGATGAACCGAGGTAGTCCTATTTTTGAGAACAAGATCATCAAGCAACGAAGTGGACAGCCAAGAATGCGGAAGGACAACACTGCTGTGATAGCGGCGTATATATATACCCATCAACCTCCCCGCCGGGAAGCGCAACCAGCGGTGGCGCCAACCGGCGGAAGTTCAACTGGCGGGAGGTGAAGCGTCGGGGTGGAGTGCGCGTACGACGCCTCACGCCTCATGACGCGCCAATCATGCCCTGCCACGTGTCTGCTCCCTGGGGAACGAATGCAGGACCGCAGTCACGCGGCCGCATGACGTGGTTCACCTTCCATCGCGCACCAGTGGTCAGCGCGATTCTCGGGCCGTTAATGCATTGTCGATAGGCCACAGGTTGCGTGCGCGTGCACACCGCCTGACAGCCCACGACTCGCCAATCGTGTCCTGCCACGCGCCCTCCCTCTCGGGAAGTAAAGCACGACCACAGCCGAGTGACCGCCTGACACCTCAGAATCAGTGCGACCCTCGGCGCCGCAACGACATTGTCTTCAGGTTGCGAGCCATCGGGCCATACGTCGACTTTGCATCTACAGGACAACCTCGGAAATCACTTCGGCGACATGTCCACTTCGGACTCGTCTCCGCGGGACGTGCCCACCCTCGGCTCCGACATCAGGCAAGTGGGGCGGACCGGCCCCGCGCTTCGACAACATGTCCGCAGAATGAGCCCGACCTCATCTCGACTTCGACTCGGTGAGGCGGCTCCGCCAGCAACTTTGACTCCACGGCTGAAGGACACCGTGGCCGAAGACAGCTTCAGCAACCAGTTCGATTCCGTATCCTCGGTGCGAAGCTGGGCTGCGCCAGCAAATGCATTTCTACACAAGATCACAGAAGGTCACAGGCCGAGGGATGGAGGGGGCCAAATGGCTCGGCAACATGGTTTTGGCCCGTGAAGCCCTTCATCATGAGAGGCTCCTGTTGTAGGGGTGGCCCCCACCTAAGCCAGACCGGCCTGTTAGAAGGTTGTAAAACCCAAAATGGGACATGTATAATGACATAAATGCCGTTGAGAGGGATACTTGGGTGTAAGGATATAATTGTAAAGTACTCTCCATGTGAATATATATATATATATATATATATATATATATATATATATATATATATATATATATATATATATATATATAAGCCATCCAGGCCATGGGGAAGTCCCCAAGCATTGCTCACCTAACATCTCCACTACTATACTACCATCTCTCTGTTTGGTCTGTAACCACTACACTCGTGTTTTTTGTTTAATGTCTTACAAATGGACCCTTATGTTTTCAGGTTAAATTACCGTGCTACTTCCAAAAAAATCCATAATTTCAATGATGTTGTCGTTTCCCCTCAACCCATTACTTGGTGCCTCTTGATCACCTCAAGACTCATCCGGAGAACAATGCAGCATTCTAACACCTGCATGCTGTCCAAAATTTGCTAAAAACCCAATCCCCACCCAGGGGTGGGCACACATGCGTATCACCTTGTTTCGGAGAAAGAAGAGTAACAAAGTTGGTATCTCCGACTCTCCGTGTTAATGTTTTCATCCAGAATAGTTGTTACTTCCTCTGTTTCATATTATGATCAGGTAGTATGGTATGCACGTGGTCAAAATTTTCAAAGTTGATTCACAAATATATAGAGATGTATTTTGATCATGACATGTGAAAATAGTACCTATAAATTAATGTATTATCAAAAGTATATATAATTTTATAATATTTTGATAGAAGCCTGTCATGAGAAAATAGTACCTATAAATGTATTATCAAAAGTATATATAATTTTATAATATTTTGATAGAAGCCTTTTTTTCTACTCCTAGGTGTTGTTACTCCCTATGTTATATCTCACAACGTAGAGAGTATCTTGTATAACAGAGGATATATACATAGAGGATACGAGTATATAAGACTATCTAAGTGGTATGTTTACTTTTTAGAGGGGATAGGTGCTCTTTTTTAACATACTCTTTGTTATGTATGAATATAAAGGTATTAACAAAATATGCTAAAATTTATGGGCTCCCTTGCAATTTTCATGACATCAGTATCTTTAAATTAGTAGATGAGTATAACTAAGGTGATCAAAGAGAATATCAAGTTTGTTTAGGTGATATATCATGTATGAGAGTAACTATACCTGGAGTAGAACGTATTTTTCCTATTTTGATAACAAAATTGTAGTCGAACAAATGGTCAAAGTTGCATCAGAAGGCTATTAAGTCAATGACACACCATATAAAGTTAAATGGAGGGAACAATAGCTTCGCACCTGTATGAGCACAGCAAACGCTCATTTTATTGATTTGGTAGGAATCACAAAGCATGCATACATACTTAGGAAAACTATATATACACATATATAGAGAGAGAGAGGAGAGAGGAGAGAGAGAAGTTTATTCTTGTGACTCTTGATCAACAAGTGCTGCTTGATGCCACGGAGGCACGGACGTCAAAGGCAGTGCAGTCATGCACGTCGTGCGTAGAGATCGACAGGCAAGCATATCAGCATATGCATGCACTCCTACTTGACTTGGATGTCGACATTGATCTTCCTGCGCGCGTGCTCCTTGACCTTGGGGATGATGACCGTCAGCTCGCCGGAGGAGAGCTCGGCATTGACGCTCTCCTTGTTGTACCCCGCTGGGACCAGCAGCCGCGCGTAGACGCCGGCGTCGTACGCCGAGTCGGCCTTGCCCTTGGCCGCGGCGGCCGCAGGCGTGTCCCTGCTGCCCTTGTAGCTCGCGGCGGCGCCACCGCCTGTCGCAGTCCTGCCGCCGCCGCCGCCCGCTCCTTGGTCTTGGACGTCAATGGCCTTCCTCTTGATGACGAGCACGTCCTCGTCGATCTCGACGACGAGGTCCTGCTTGGAGAGCCCTGGCACCTGGAACCACAGGCTGACGGCTTCGGCATCCTCCTTCAGCTGCCACCGCTCCCCGAGTGGCGAGTCTGGCGACACCGGGTGCACCAGAGCTGCATATATATCACGACGCCAAATGAATAAGCTCGTTAATTAGCTGACAACATGATCAATTCGATGTACCAAAAAATATAATATTATGTTACGCATGGTAATGGTAGGTATGCAATCAAATATTCAATCATGTCCGACTTTAATTGACAACTGATTTATATGCAAGTAGCTAGATATTTGCTACTAAATAAAATTGTTTATACAGTATTGCTAACTAGATATTTTGTATGCTGTAGAAGCTATAGGTCAGAATTGTACATTGAAGACCGCAAAAATAAAAATAATACTACTCGGAGGCACCGAACAATATAAGGGTACATTAGAGAGCTTACCGACGGGTGAGATGTTAAAAGGCTGCAGATCCATGTGCTCCCCCTTTCGGTTTGCAAAGCACACGGAAAGAGGCAGGGACTTCCTTTGGGAGAATGGGAGAGCAACTGCTGCTGCCTTCCCGGACTGAAGCCGGCCGCCGGATGAGTTCACCGGCGTCGCCGCCGGCCGGCCGCTCAGGAGGGTGCAAGAGGTGACCGTCGATATTAATACAAACCGTCTGTAATAATTATGTATTATAGATGGTTTGTGATTGGGCATATCTAGGATACGCTGCGTTATTAATTAATACCTAGCCAGATATGCCTCCATTGCCCTGTGCGCTACTTGGGGCTAGGTGTATCCATTCTGGCCCGGGGACTTGGTGCATGGTGTATCTCTAGCACCAGATTTTGCCAAAGTGAATGTGGATGGTGTTGATACCAATTTTGAGGTTGTCCCACTACAGATGCCCCCGAACAAGGAAGTCGTGACTCTAGGGCAAGCCATTGGAACATTCATCTAGTGGCTCAAGAGGGACATCTGCCTGGAGGCTCCTACACCAGTGCCAAGTCCATGAGAGCTATCTGCACCGGTGCCAAGTCCACTCGAGCTATCTGCACCGGTGCTAAGTGTAGGATCGGATATGGCAACAGAGAGGGGGGGTGAATGGTGCCTCTTTAAAAATGCCCCCAAGTATCCACTCCAAAGACACTCTTCTCCGATAGCTACAGAGCTATGAAGAAGGGTGACTCATATTCTCTGGAAAACCTTACTGGACAAACAAGAGAGCAAAAACAAAATGAACAGAGAAAATCAGAGAACTCCCCTCAAAAAGCCTGAAGGCCGGTCTGACCGCCATGTCTGGGCCGGTCAGACCGCCTGGCCAGTCTAACCGCCTTTATTGGACCGGTCTGACCGCCCGGGGTAGGCCGGTCTGACCGCTAGGGAGCGGTCTGACCGCCGGCTATTAGCCGGTCCGACCGCCTTATAAGAACCGGTCTGATCGGGTTCACTTCCAACAAAGCGCAAAGAGCAGAACACAGAGCAGCTTGAACCTGAAAATATTCAGATATTCAGAAAACAGGTAAAATGAAGAAATTCTTCTTTTCTTTTCAGACCATTAGGTCAAGGCCTTAGACTAAATAGCATAGAGACTAGAGAAATCAAAGGAATTCATAACAAGAGTGAGAATCAAGGATTTTCACTAAAATTTGAAAATAGAATTGAGAATAAGAAAAATTCCCAAATTACTCATCATTCTCAAATCCTTTGCTCATGAGCTTTTGCAATCAACTTAGCAATGATCTTAGGACTTGAGGACTCAAATCTCAAGCCATCTTTTGAAGGGAATTAGAAGATTCAACCATCCCCTGACATGAAACCCTAGAATCTTCAGAACAGAGGAATTCGGACGAAGCACAGAGAAATGAGATAAATCATTAAATCCTCCATTTGCTCTTGGGAATGGAATGGCCAAGTCGTCTAGAGTATTTTCCCATCACAGAGCAAACAGGAATCATCCATTCTAGCAAGGATTCAACTCAAATTTGTTTCCAACAGAAAAATGACAGAAAGTGAACTGAAAACTGAAATTCATCACAAAGTGAGCAAGAAATGGAAACAACCCAACACAATCATTCTCTTAATGATATTGAGGAGAGATGAATGATTACACAAGGTTTAGCTCACATCCCTCTCACTACATGATTCTCTCTAGAGCACAACCACTCAAGAACTCACGCAGGAGAGCAACACACACCACTTGCTTTCTTGCTTACACACCCATGAGCTACATACTACTGCCTCCCTCTCCTCTTTTGAAGGCAAAGGCTCACACCAAACAAGCAAATCAAGAAGTGGCATACAATGCCCACTCCAACCTCACATCCACATATGAGATAAGGGTCAACAACCAGATTTTGGAGGGAAATCCACCCACTCCACTCATTTGCTTGAGTCAATTTACCTCAAAAGCATGGTCAAACATGGTCCAAGAGAAAGAATGAAGCTAATGACCATGTTGACAAAAGGAGCACAAGAAAGAGCAAGTTTTCCTCAAAAGCTCCCAAGGCTCCCAAAATGTGGCTTTTTCTCCAACTATTCTCCCCCTTTTGGCAATAAAATCATCAAGGTTCTTTGGAGGAAATTAAAGCATGAATATGGATTAAATGGCTGAATTTTATTCAATGTTAAGCAAGTAGAGCCATGAAGATTATCCAAAATGACCATTAAGTATTACACTAAGCCATAATACAATAGGATGCTATCAAGATCATAAAATATGCATAATCAAGCCAAGCCACATAAGTAATGATCTGAATATTAGATGAATTTATTTGCATGCATGCCATTCAAGATCAAAGTCTAGCTAAAGGTATCCAAGGATGATGCAAGCCATGTCAATAATCTAAGTGGAACCGAGAAGCTAGTATTGAGTCAATTTAGAGTGCCACAAGTTCAAGAATGAATCATTTGTTCAAGTAATTGGTTCTTTTGTAGTTAAGCAAATTGAGCACAATAGACATATTTTTCTTTGAAACCAATGGTCGTTTCCAACCAAAATTTTAGTCATTTGCTAGATCTCAAGCCTTATGCGACCACTCCAAGCAAGAAGCTTAAGAAGATGATCTTGGTCATCCAAAACTCCCCCTGAGTTCATGCCTAGTGCAATGGCAAGCAGTTTCATGAGAAATAATTGGTGAGATCAGTTTTTTCGCACATAAAGAGATCTTATTGCTTTTTAAACAGTTGTACTAACTCATGATTTATCAAGAAACAAGCATAGCTCAATCGAAAGCTCAATAAAGATTCAAAGCTCAACTTAGCCTATTTGACATGGCATGAATCATAAGAGGATAACTAAAGATGGACTAGTCTCAAGAGCTAACATGACATGTCTTAATTCAAGTTATGCAATTTTAATTAACTTATCAATGGCAAAGACTTGATGACACATATAACGTTATGATAGCAAGTAAGCACTGATCATGGCAAGATGTAAAGCATTGTAAACAGTCAACTAAGGATAATAATCAAGGCTCCATGAAGTTATATTACAATGCAGAATGCTGAAATGCAAGAAAATCCAGCTCCCCCTCAACATGAGATGCACTTTTAGTTCAAGTTGAGTTATGTTAATTTTAAGCACCAGAAGCTCCCAAATGAACTTCCCCTAAACCAAAGCTAAAAGCTGAGAAGCTGGCAAAGAAATCAGAAAAGACAGTCCTTAAAGCATAGACAAGATATAGAGGATACTATAGCTCAGATTGACTCTCATCTACCCCATATGATACTAGGACTATCAACTGCTCATCTAACACACTAAGGAGCAAACATGTTCCCTGTCTACCCAAGGGTGGCCCAACCCTTGCTAGAACCTATAAGAAGTGAGTGAGCTCAACCTAGTGAGAAGAGAGCAGCTAATAAGCAGCATCCTAGAATCACAAGATGAGAGGAAGAAATCTAAGCAACTAGACAAGAGAATCCTCTAATCTATGCTAGAAGGACTAACCCAAATGCACCTAAATGCAATACAACAAAATGAGAACAGGAGCATAATATACAGAATAAAACAATAAAGCACAAAGCTCCCCCTCACTACAGTCCATAAGGACAAACCACCCCAAGCTCTCCCAGCAAGGCTGAAAACCTAGAGCTATCCAAAGGCTTGGTAAAGATATCAGCCAACTGGTGGTCACTCTCCACAAATTGGAGCACTATATCACCCTTCTCCACATGGTCTCTAAAAAAGTTGTAACACCCTAGGACCCACATTACCCTAGGATGCCACTAAAACCACTCCACAACTAGCCAATTTACAAGATAAATTAAACTGGCAACAATTACTAAATAAGATAGTATAAGCGGAAGCATAAACAACTAAGGAATAACAGGATATTGATAACAATTCAATGTTTAAAACATCCTCCAACATTTTAATCTAACACATAGATCACAAATTTAACATTATTAAGTTAACGTAAACAAAGCTATGCAAAGATCTAGAATCCTTTCAACTTTATTACAGCATAAAAATATGATTCATGTGCATCAGTGTGGTGCCGCTCTACCCTTCCCATGCGTGTTCAAAGTCCACCTGTAGGGAGGGGAAACAAGGGTGAGATAAAATCTCAGCAAGCAAACTGTTTAACAGGCTAATTAAACTACAATAGTTTAATCATCAACATTTAATCTTCCACAAATAACAATGTTTATATCCTCAACCTCAAATCACATCAACGACGGTAAAGCATTAGCAAATAAATCTTATTTGACTACTTTAAAACCTCAACCACTACTACTACCAAAAACAATAAAGCATATGTATGTTTTACTTCAATAATTTATTATTTCTCACATCCACAACTGCTACCAATAATTACTACAAGAGAAAAGAATCTCATGCCACAATCACAACCCTTACCATACACAAGGGACAAACTCCATTCCACGACCACAACCACATTCCTCATACCACAAATAGCTCACATGAGCCAATTCCACATTACAACTATGAAGTTGTATATTCCACCAAAATAACTTCACCACAATACATTGCATAAGTATGCAAATGATCTTTCCACAATGCAATGCATATGAATGCTTTCATGCTATGCTCCACATCACTCTTTCCCAGCGGGAGAAGAGGTGCATCGTATTACGGCAATATACAATGCTGTACCGGTACGGTCGCGGCTAGGTGCGGCGACATCCACATATGCAAATGTCATGATATGATATGAATGATATGATAATCATAAACCACATGAATTCCATCCACAAAGGAGCATTAACATACTCACCACATATCCACAACCACATATCCACCACATATTTGTTTTCATATTCCGCAATAGAACACTAAACAAATTTCCACATGATTACGAGCAAATTATCCAAACATATCAATTGATCAATAATTGCTACCATCACAACCACAAGTATTCACTAAGAATACTACCACTCAGACCACAATATATTCGTAAAGATTTCTGCCCCACAACTATACAGATTCACCAAAAACAATCTCGCATATCCACAATTAATCCATCAAGATCATAAGCAATTGAATTCATAAAAATACTACCATCTGGACCACGTTAAGGAAACATGTAACAAAGATGTAGCATCACCAATTAATAGAATTAATTAATGTGAAGGTAGAATAATTAACGAGTTAAACAGTAGCACATCCGCTACGTTTACTTGCCTCAACCGTTGAAGCGAAGCAGTCACGTGCGCTCAAGAGCAAAACCACCTAAATGATCCCTGAAATTTTTGTACGGATAACCCATTTTTTATTAGAAAATACAGAAATATACCCGCGACAAATTTTTTTACACAAATAGGCTCAAGTCGCCAAAGCATTGGGCGATTTACGCTTGTCGCCCCACCAAAAAGCGACTTATAAAGAATCTGGTAACCGTTGGGCGATTAAATGCAATCGCCTCCCCGTTAAGCGATTCAATTGAATCGCCCGCCCGTTCGGCGACATAAAGAAGAGTCGCCCAACGGGGGGGGGGTGACTGCATGTGAATACAGCCCGACGGCCAAGCCCCTTTTCTTCCCCACGCCTGCTCGCCATTCAGTCTCCGCCGCGCGAGGAAGATAGAGCAGAAGAGAGGAACGAAGAGGAGGAGGAGAGGGGAAGAAGAGAAGGAGAGGGAGAGGAGAGGGAAGAAGTGAAGGAGAGGGGGAGGAGAGGGAAGAAGAGAAGGAGAGGGGGAGGAGAGGGAAGAAGAGAAGGAGAGGGGGAGGAGAGGGAAGAAGAGAAGGAGAGGGAGAGGAGGAGAAGCCGCGGGATTTGCAGGTATTTTCCTAATTTTAGAAAATTTATTTTAGAAAATTTGTTTAGATAAATTTAGTTTAGAAAATCTAGTGTAGATATTTAGTTTACAAATTTAGTTTAGATATTTAGTTTAGAAAATTAGCTTAGATATTTAGTTTAGATATTTAGTTTAGAAAATCTAGTTTAGAACGTTAAATTTAGAAATGTAGATGCAGTTTACAAATTTAGATATACAAATTTAAATGTAGAAAAATATAGTTTTTTGTATAATATTTGTAATGCATTATTGTGGAAAATTTACTTTACAAAATTTGTTTAGATAAATTTAGTTTAGAAAATGTAGTGTAGATATAATGTTGACAAATTTAGTTTAGATATTTAGTTGAGATATTTAGTTTAGAAAATTTATTTTAGAAAATTAGCTTAGATATTTAGTTTAGAAAATCTAGTTTAGAACATTAAATTTAGAAATGTAGATGCAGTTTACAAATTTAGATGTACAAATTTAAATGTAGAAAAATATATTTTTTGTATAATATTTGTAATGTATTATTGTGGAAAATTTACTTTAGAAATTTATTGTAGATCATTCAATGTACAAATGTAGATGCAGTTTACAAAATTGAAATGAAGAAAATTTAAATGTAGAAAATTGTTGTGTCAAAAATTTGTATACTATTTTTCATGTATTATTGTAGAAAATGTAGTGTACAAATTTACATTTAGATAATTTTACAGTTATGGCGAGTGATTGGCGGTACACGCTGTTGGATGAGCACTTGGACCGCGTGCACCGCGCTTCCCGTCGTGCGCCGCCACCGGGGAGCACGGACGAGTCGACTGAGCTGGGAGTGGTCCGGACACGCACACCTCGTGTGGCCGGGGGACTCGACCCCTGTTGGACTGCCAGGTTTGCACTACGCCAACGTTTTAGTATTACCATAAAAATATTTAATGCTGACCTTCACTTTGTTTGCAGGCTGCGGGATGCCGGACTTCTCCCTCTTGCCCGGATGGTGCAGGCCACGGATGAGGACGGAGGTGCCTTGGCCGGGGAGGGGGACGAGGCGGGCGTGGAGCGATCACGACGCTTCCCATTCGACCGTTCCCTGCTGACGGCTTTGGTGGACCGTTGGCGACCCGAGACGCACACTTTCCATCTACCAGTCGGGGAGATGGTGCCGACCCTGCAGGACGTGTCCGTACTCCTTGGCCTTCTGGTCGCGGGAGACGTTGCCTTCCTACCGGAGGCTCCCGCCGAGTGGCGCGATGACCTGCTCGGCAGATTCCAGGGGGTCCTTCCACCGGCCGATCAGCACCACATCTTCGACGAGAGGCAGAAGCATGGAACGACGCTGAGGTGGCTGGCACAGTATCGGGTACGTGGTGTTTCAAGTCGATCGCGTCTTCGAAACTCTTATTTGTGCAATTACATACTAATAAAAACTTGTTCGCATTCAGGTTGAGCGCATGGTTGCAGATGCTGACGATTACCAGGTCGCGCGCCACCTGGAGGCTTACTTGCTGTGGCTGTTTGGTTGGGTGCTCTTCACCACCAGCCACGGCAACACCGTTGACGCGCGCCTTATCGCTTATGCGAGGGCGATTGCGGACGGCGAGGCCGTCCAAATCAGCTGGGGATCGGCCGCACTTGCCACGACGTACCGCGGCCTGTGCGATGCGTGCACGAGGATTAAGGCGAACTCGATCCTCACGGGATGTCCCCTGCTGCTGCAGTTGTGGTCGTTCGAGCGCTTCAGTCTCGGACGACCTGTACTAGACGACATGGGTCCCTACGGGGCCGAGATGTACCCGGGGGGAGACATCGACCGGCCGACGATGGGTTCTATTTGGTGTCGTCGACAAGTGAGTTTTATTTTATCATAGTCAACTTATTAACGATCGTCGTACTAAAATAATTTGCCTTTCTTGCAAGTACAGTTCGTGCACGTGCAGGTCACGCGGGCGTACCACCCCTTCGTGGAGCAGTTGGACCGCCTCACAGACTCCGACGTGCGCTGGGAGCCTTACGCAGCGGAGGCAGTGCAGGCCCGTGCTCCTGATGGGCTGTCTGCACTGTGCTGGCATGACCAGGCTTTCTGGCTGACCCGCCGGAAGCTCGTGTACGTCATCTACGTGGAGGACTACGCACCGCAGCGAGTCATGCGGCAGTTTGGGCTGCGGTAGGCACTTCCTGTACCAGTCGGGCCGCCGATTCCGCCGCGCGTGCACGCGTGAGTGATCGCTTCTGATATTTTTGTACGTACTTACTATTGTGATCGCAAGTACTTACATTACGTAATGGTTCCATAAACAGGCACAACACGAAGGGCGTCAAGAAAGGCACAGACTGGTCCAGGAGGATGCAGCCCTGGATTGCGCAGTGGGAGGGTGCGCTGGATGACCGCGTGGAGGAGGACCGGCCATACGACATAGCCGACTACGCGGAGTACCTCATCTGGTACCAGGGGCGGACTCGTACCAGGCTGGTACATGTCGTTGACCCACCTGCCCCACACGTCGCCGCACCAACAGACGCGTACCCTGCGCACTTCGCACGCGACGCTCACATCGCGGTACGTAACTTGTAATTTCAAAAATTCTCAAATGGCAATATCGTTTCGATGATGGACCATTCTATGTCTTTTTGTCCAGGCTGACGTCGGTGCCGCGATGTGGTTGGAGTCCTCCGCACTAGTGCAGAGGTGGGGCACAGGTGGGGAGTTGACCCGCGAGGAGGCCGTCAGCTTTGCGCGATGGATGGAGGCAGGGTGTAGACGTATCGTCAGCCTACTGTCCTGCACGAGGCTACCGGTGGTCTCCACACCTACGGCCAGTGCACCCCGACCACCAGTGCCACCCCGACCAGCGTGGCACTACTCCGGAGGTAGTACGTGGACACGGCCACCTCCCCCGGAGCAGCCAGGGAGTTCTACGTGGACACGTCCACCTCCCCCAGACCAGCCAGGGAGTTCTGCTTGGTCACGGCCTCATACACCTACCTACATCCCCGGCTTCCACACGGATGATTTCATGGCGCCATGTACGGGTACGCATCGTCCGAGCTTGTTTTTATCCTAAGATGACATGCAACGAACTAACGATATTACTATTGCAGGTCCTTACCAGCAGCAGGGACGCTTCTCCCCGGGCCACATCGAGGTGGACCAGTTTTTTGCGGACTGGCCTGGGCCGTCCTCCGACGCAGCACCGGAGGTTATCTCCAGCAGTGGCCTCCCCGGTGCACCGGAGGCCACACAGCCGGAGGTGCAGGTGACTCCACCGGCGCAGCCGCGGGTGCGAAACCCACCTGATCGTTTTACTTTTTCGGACCCTCGTCACCCGCCGCCTCGTAATCCGTTGCACCGGAGGACGGCCAAGCGGGGCCGTATGGCAGGACGCGGGCGTGGTGATGGAGCACCTTAGGGTGGGGAGTGAGGGGTGTATGTCATGCATGTAATGGATAAATACGCGGCATGTTACTGCATTATATTATAAAGTTCATTTAAATTCAAATAATGCTATTATCTCTTCTTTTCGTATAGAAAATTATTTCTATATCAAGTAATGTGACAAATATTAAATACCAGTTCTTGTGTGACTTAACAGTATATGTGACTATACCACATTTTATACGAGTTTCAATTTACAAAATTCACAAAACCCTTAGCAGGATCCATGCAGTCGCCTAGAGGTAGATTGGCGAGCAGGCGTGGGGAAGAAAAGAGGGCTTGGCCGTCGGGCTGTATTCACATGCAGTCGCCCCCCCGTTGGGCGACTCTTCTTTATGTCGCCGAACGGGGGGGCGATTTAATTGAATCGCTTAACGGGGAGGCGATTACATTTAATCGCCCAACGGTTACCAGATTCTTTATAAGTCGCTTTTTGGTGGGGCGACAAGCGTAAATCGCCCAATGCTTTGGCGACTCGAGCCTATTTGTGTAAAAAATTTTGTCGCGGGTATATTTCTGTATTTTCGAATAAAAAATGGGTTATCCGTACAAAAATTTCAATGATCCCTTGGGATCATCCCTCCTCTTCTTCTCCTCCTTCCCTTCTTCTTCCTTCTCTTCCCTTTCTTCTCTTCCCTTTCTTTTTCTCCTTGGCATCAATGGACAGCAGCTTGTGGGGTGATGGAGGGGGGAAAGGGTGCGGCCAGGGGTGGGAAAAAGGGGTGAGGGGCAAGGGAGGTGGGTTTATAAAGGGGGTGCTAGGGTTTGGGAGGGGGTACGGGCCCCCATTTGGGCTGGCTGGCCCACCCCTCCGGACAGCACAAAATATCCAAGTTAGTTATTTTAATTTATTTTTTTAAGTTTGGACAATTATGCAATTTAATTTTCACCTCCCGTGATTTACCGAAAAATCGGGAAACTCCGCGATTATTTTAGAAACCTACGCCGAATCGACGATCAGGATATTACAAAAGTGATATCTGATATCAATGTGCTTGGTCTGAGAGTGCTGCACTGGGTTCTTAGCAATGTTAATAGCAGACGTGTTATCACAAAAGAGTGGAACACTGTCTATAACTAACCCAAAGTCCCATAGGGTCGAAGCTATCCAAAGTATCTTGCTGCATCAACTGGCGGCAGCAACATACTCGGCCTCTGCGGTGGACTGTGCAACACCGGACCGCTTCCTAGAAGACCAAGAGACAAGAGAAGTGCCAATGAATTGGCAAGTGTCAGAAGTGCTCTTCCTATGTATCTTACAGCCAGCAAAGTTTGCGTCCGAGTAGGCTCTAAGGGAAAGACAGGAAGAGAAAGAGTACCAGATACCATAGTCAATGGTAGCTCGAAGGTACCGAAGGATGCGTTTCACCGCCTGGCGGTGAGATACGTGAGGAGAAGCCTGAAACCGGGCACATAGACACACTGAGAAGCATATATCCGGTCTCGAGGCGGTGAGGTAGAGAAGAGAGCTAATCATGCTTCTGTACTCTTTTTGATCAAGTAGCTCGCCATCCTCATCTGGGTCAAGTGAAGCTGTGGATGCCATGGGAGTCGACACTGGCTTCCCATCACTCATGTCAAAGCGTCTCAGGAGGTCACGAGTGTACTTGCCTTGATGCAAGAAAGTACCCTCTCGAGTCTGCTTGATCTGGAAGCCAAGGAAGAAGGTCAACTCGCCCATCATGCTCATCTCAAACTCGGTGCTCATGACATCCGAGAACTGTGAAACAAGAGCATGAGAGGAGCCACCAAAGATGATGTCATCCACATAAATCTGGACGAGTAGAAGGTCATTTTCATGCCTACGAATGAACAAGGTCTTGTCTACTTTACCCATCTCAAACCCATGACTCAACAAATAGGACTTAAGCCTCTCATACCAAGCTCTAGGGGCCTGCTTAAGTCCATACAAGGCTTTGGAAAGCTTATAGACATGGTTTGGGTAATTGGGGTTCTCGAAACCTGGAGGCTGTCTCACGTAGACTTCTTCCTCAATAAACCCATTGAGGAAGGCATTCTTGACATCCATCTGGTAAAGCTTGAAACCTTTAGAAGCTACGAAAGCAAGCAGGATTCTAATGGACTCAAGTCTAGCTACAGGGGCAAAGGTCTCCTCAAAATCTAGACCCTCAACCTGGGAGAAGCCCTGAGCTACCAGTCTAGCCTTGTTTGGATTGACTATCCCCTCCTCACTTTGCTTGTTTTTGAACACCCACTTGGTACCAATAACATTATGACCTCTAGGGGGCTCAACAAGCGAGCAGACCTTGTTTCTCTCGAAGTTTTCTAACTCCTCATGCATGGCATTAACCCAAGACTCATCAGATAGAGCATGACAAACATCCTTGGGCTCAAAGGTGGCAACAAAGGCAGAGTGGAGATAGAAATATGACATGTCAGACTTTGAGCGAGTGACTCGCTCAAAGAGGTCTCCAATCATCTGCTCGGAAGGATGGTATTTTTGGATGTTTCGGGGAGGTCCTGGATGAGATGAATAAGTGGCCTCTACCTCATGAGCTGATGAGGTAGGAACAGAGCCACTAGCTCCAGAAGAAGTAAAAGGCATGGGCTAATCTCCTCGAGGTGCAGTGAAGGAAGCAAACACCTCAAGGGGAGGATGAGGAACTGGATCAGGTAGACAACCCTCATCTCCATCGTCCTCATCATCCACAAAGATAGTCTCGGACTGCTCTAAAGAACCTGAGATATCGGGCCTAGTCCCCGGACTGGCCTCATCGAAGGTCACCTCCCAGGTCTCTACCATTTTACTAGTCTCGCAGTTCCAGACCCTATAAGCCGACGAAGAAGTCGAGTAACCCAGAAAGATACCATCACAAGAACGTGACTCGAACTTATCTAGGTTCCTAGACTTCAGAATAAAGCACTTGCAACCAAACACACAAAAATGCGAGACGCTGGGCTTTCACCCATATCTCAACTCATAAGAGGTGCGATGCAAGTGTGCCCTGAGAAAAACTCTGTTGGAAACATGACACGCGGTGGCTATAGCCTCAGCCCAAAACTTCCTCAGTGTAGGGTACTCATCAAGCATCGTCCTGGTCATCTCGACCAAGGTACGGTTCTTCCTCTCCACAACGCCATTCTGCTGGGGGACGTATGGAGAAGAGAACTGGTGCTCTACACCTGTCTTACCGCAAAACCTCTCAAAATAGGAATTCTTAAACCCGGTGTCATTGTCACTGCGGATCACTCGTAAAGCACCCGGAAGCTCAACAGAAAGCCTAATAAATAAATTCTGAAAGTGGGTAAATGTATCATCCTTCGAGGCTAAGAAAAACACCCAAGAATACCTCGAGAAGTCATCGACCACGACAAGGACATATCACTTCCCTCCAGCTGATTGCACTCGAGCTGGTCCAACTGTGTCCATATGGAGCAGCTGTCGTGGTACATCGGTCATAGTCACTGTGACTGGAGGGTGAGAAGCGGCAACCATCTTGTCGTGCCGGCATGGAGCACAAACTAGATCTTTGACCATCTTGAGTTTTGGCAGACCACGAATGAGATCGTGGCCGCTAACTCGGGTCAAATGGTCAAATCCAATATGACCAAGTCTTATATGCCAGAAAGTAAGGTCACGGGACTCAGAAGCAACTAAACACCTGAGAGGATCACCAGAAGACTCAACAAAATCAGTACAAAAGATCCTCCAATAATGAGAAATCCTGCAAACCAGACTACCCGAAGAATCAAGAATTTTGCAAGCGTTTTTCTTAAAGCTCACCTCGAAACCGTCATTGGTAAGCTGAGAAACAGAAAGCATATTGTACTGCAGCTTACTCACTAAGGCAACATCTTTTAAAATAAATGAATCATTAACGTGCACAGTACCTTTAGCGATGACGCGCCCAGACAAAGCGTCTCCAAAGGTGGTAGTCTCATCACCTGGAGCACGGGCTAGGGAAGAGAACCAACGGAAGTCTCCGGTCATATGTTGAGAACAACCGGCGTCTACAAGCCAAAACTCTCCCTTCTCAGCCCGGCGAACCTGAGTTAAGCAGAGAGTAAAGGCTCAGTACTGGGATAAATCAAAAGAGATTTTGGAACCCAATACTGAGTCACACGTCGAGCAGAAGAAGTAGCCACACATGGCTGACCTCTAACTTCTAACTACCCTATGCTCTCTGTCACTCAAAGAGCCAGAAGGTCCACGAACAGACCTGAAGCTGTTGCTGGGCCTGACTGCTATAGGAAAGCGAGTCGGAGCACCGGCAACATGCTGATCTCGCCACGGGTAGCTATCCCGACGGGGGAACGAGATATACCCTCAGGACGGCAGAAGTCACGACCAGAGGCATATCGAGGACGAAAACCAAAAAACTCAGAGAAACCGAGTCCTCGATGCTACCCAAACCCATCAAGCTGAACAGTCCTAGACCTCATGTTGGTCTTAGGTGCACTCAAGATCTGGGGCTGACCCTGAATACGCCTAGGAGTCTCAACACGGTCTCTACGCGCGATCTTGGCACGCCTGAAGCATCTCTCGACCAAGTATCCATCCTTCTAACAGAAAGTACAATGATACTTCACCTTCTGAGAGGTAGAAGTAGCATGATGGGCTTCGCCTTCTGAGAGGTCGAAGCAATAGGTGAAACCACCTTACTGTCAGAGATCCCTTGGACAAAGCCCGCTGATTTGAATTTAACTTTCTTAGTTCTGGGCTCGACCTCGATCACACCTGCTGCTATGGGTCTAAGAACAACAGGTGGATGCTTCCTAACATCCTCAAAAAATCATATCCTAGACCTTGATTGAATTTGCAAATCTTGGATTGGTCTAGAATAAGATTTAGCTTCTTCTTGCCTCCTACAAACCTCTCGAGAGTGTTCATAAGATACTGACACTCTCGAAAGAGAGAGGTGCAAGAAGAGCAGGGGGAAGAAGAGACAGTAGAAGGTAAGGGAATAGAAGAAGAACCAACAGCAGAAGAACGGAAGGCATGTGCACGCACAGCCACCTCAGAAGGGACAGTCCTACTGCTAGCCATTTGTTTCACGTCGCTAGGCGTCTCTACCAAACCCTCATGCTTATTCCCAACACCAGCACACACATTACAAGCAGATGGTGGCTTCTCTAGAAGGTTCTTAGTTAGCTTCACACATTTTTCATCCAATGCAATCAAGTCAGATTTTAGTTTTTCACAATTATTGCATGGTGAGCTAACAGGGTCCTTCGAAGCATAATGAGCCATTTTATTATTGTAATCAATCATTTCTTGAAACTGTTTTGAGACAGATTCAAGTTCAGAAGTTAATTTAGGACAGTTCATACATGAAGCAACAGGCTCAAGTAAAGAAGCTTGTAATTCAGCAATTTTATGATCTGCCCTTTTTAGATTCATTTTCAAATTATTGCAACTTTCACAAGTCTCGGGCAGATCGAGAAGCATGGTATAAAGACCTCTAAACTCATTGTCCTTATCCTCACATGAGGTGCAAGAAATAGTCTCAACAGTAGTAGATGAAAGAGCAGCTACCCTACTCATCTCTAGTTCAGCAAGAAGACTAATATTCTCCACCTTAATCATGTCAAACTCAGAAGACAGACTATCATGAGAGGTCCTTAACTTCTCCATGTCACCAAGCAAAGCAGAGCATGTATCACAGTCGTCATGGGAGGGAGTAGATATAAGTGAAGTAAGCTCCCATGACAGTCTATCTACTTCCTTCTCCAACTCGCTACACCTAGCTCTAGATCTAGCATGAAATTTACCTAGCTTAAGGAAAGCATCATTAAGCTGGTCATAGGAGGGGTATACCTCGTCGGAGTCAGAGTAGAGCTCGCTGTCGCTGACTTCGCCCTCAAGGGCCATGAAGCACATGCCGCTGAAGTCCTCACCATCCTTGGGATCTTGATCGTCCTTCCCATCGTCATCGCTCCACCCCTCCACCTCGCTGAGGTCAAGGTCGTCAAAGGCGGTGAGGACGCGATGAAAAAGCTTCTTGGCTTTGTCAAGGTTGCGGAACTTCTTCTCTTTGCTTGGAGGCTTCTTGTTGTGGTTCTTGTCGGTGTAGATGTTCTTGCTCGAACCATCGTAGTCGTTCTTGCCCTCCAGCTTGGGGCAGTTTGCTCGAATGTGGTTGGGGCCACCACACTCAAAGCAAATCACTCGACCACCTCTCTTTCTCTCCCTAACCCTCTTATATGCATGGGAGAATTTTTTGGCTAAGAGGGCTAGTTGGTTTTCTAGAAGTTGTTCTAGTAGGTCATCACTCATCTCACAAACAGCAGCAAGAGAAAAACCAGAAACACCATCAGAGGGAAACTCAGAAGTCGAACTGGGATCGATGACCAAAGCCATTGACTGTGACTTCGACTTACAAGAGACAATGTCAATCTCATGAGTCTTGAGGCGTGAGTACAATGCATTAAGAGTCAAAGTCGAGAGGTTCGGCGTGTCCTTGATGGTGGTCACTTTCATCTCCCAAACACGCAAGTCCAAGGCCGCAAGCATCTGACGAGCATTGTCCGAGTCGGGGTATGTGAGACCGACCGGTCGGAGGTTGCTCAAGATCTTGTGAAATCTCGCAAAGCATTCATCCAGGGACTCTTCAGCGAGCATTTCAAACTTGTTGTAATCTCGCTTGAACTGGTCCTGTCGAACCGTCTTTATTTGGGTGGTGCCCTCATGGTAAGCATCGAGGGTCACCCAAATATCGAAGGCCAACGTAAGATGAGAAATGCGATCAAAGTCATTTCGGCTCAAACCTTGGATGATGATGTTCCTTGCCTTAGCATTCGCCTCAACATCGGGCATCTTCGCCACATTGATGTTCTCATCGGCAGGAACAATAAAGCGAACTTTGACCTTGTGCCAAATCGCATAGCCCTGAGCCTGTATGTAGGTCTCCATCCGACTCTTCCAAAAGGGATAGTCGATCCCATCGTAGATCGGGGGCTTGGTGGAATACTTGTCTGTTGCCATGGCTCACAGACTGGTTAAAGATCTATCAAGAAGAGCTAACTGGCTCTGATACCAATTGTAGGATCGGATATGGCAACAGAGGGGGGGGGGTGAATGGTGCCTCTTTAAAAATGCCCCCAAGTATCCACTCCAAAGACACTCTTCTCCGATAGCTACAGAGCTATGAAGAAGGGTGACTCATATTCTCTGGAAAACCTTACTGGACAGACACGAGAGCAAAAACAAAATGAACAGAGAAAATCAGAGAACTCCCCTCAAAAAGCCTGAAGGCCGGTCTGACCGCCATGTCTGGGCCGGTCAGACCACCTGGCCGGTCTGACCGCCTTTATTGGACTGGTCTGACCGCCTTTATTGGACTGGTCTGACCGCTTGGCCGGTCTGACTGCCCGGGGTAGGCCGGTCTGACCGCTCGGCCAAGGCCGGTCTGACCGCTGGGGAGCGGTCTGACCACCGGCTATCAGCCGGTCCGACCGCCTTATAAGAACCGGTCTGACCGGGTTCACTTCCAGCAAAGCGTAGAGAGCAAAACACAGAGCAGCCTGAACCCGAAAATATTCGAATCTTCATAAAACAGGTAAAATGAAGAAATTCTTCTTTTCTTTTTAGACCATCAGGTCAAGGCCTTAGACTAAATAGCATAGAGACTATCAGGTCAGCGCCCCTGAATATGTATGCAGTACTAAGCAAGGCGTATACTTAGGGACTTATTTTCAAAAGGTTACTATTATAATTTTTGCTAGGGCAACAAGGTTCACACATCCAAATATTCCAAATGAGATGTAACGTTATTCAAGGTAAACAACGGGCACATAACTAGAATATTAAATTAAACATGTGTTTGCATATAAAATAACAACATGCAATTTGATAATTTAAACCAAAGTAATTTGCAGAAAATGTAGGTTCAACATGATCAAAGTATTGACTCGCCTGGCGGTTTACCGCGGTCTTGAGTTCACACAAAGTTGTCTCATGCGATGATCTTTAATTCCTGGTCTTCATCGATCTCGGCCTCGCTTGATCCATAGAATCTTCAGGACTCCAGTTTTCTAATTACGCGACAAACGACTGAATCCAAATAAAAGCAAGTAACTCAAAAGATCCAAATAAATCCGAATAAACTCAATTTAGTTTTATTTTGAGTTAATGGGTGATTCGAGTGATTTGAGGCAAGGCCGGTGGTAGAATACGATAACTTGATCTTTTTATTAATAATCTCTTTATATTGTTTTGGTATTTATCAAGGAAGTTCCATGAGCTAGGTTAAACCTATGAATTGGTGTATTTTGTCGAGTGCTAATGTTCAGGGCATATGATATTTATATATAAGTGATGTTTGCAAATTTTGGCTTACCGAGTTACTCTTATAGCCCATGTGTTTTAGCATTTTGTGGTATGATATTTTATGCACCTCCATTTATCACTAGGCTAAGTTTAATTTGAATTAGGGTCTATTTATACGGGTCCTAGTTGTTATATAAGTTTATGTTCAGTACCATTATTCTTTTAAAACTAACATTAAGATTTAATTAGTGTCACTTTTAATTATCTTGCAGTTACTTTAGCTACTATCGGGCTTAGCTTCATCTCAAATTTTAGTTTAAACTTAGTTATCTGGGCAAAGCTTGGTATGTAAGGTCGTATTTCAATATTTGCTATTAGCAAAATCTACGGCTACAATTTATTTAATGAAGGCATGTTGAATGTTGAGCTTAGATTTTAATTATAACTAATGGTTGTCGTTATTAAATTTGAGCATTTAACTAAAAGAAATTTTCTTTATTATTGCCCTCAACTATTATTTAGTCTTTTAACTCATTTATGCAAACCACATTAACTATTCATATGTGATAACTAGTCCAAATACTAGTGGCTTTTTACCCAAAGCATTTAGTAGTCGAAAATGGCTCTCCCGATTGCTTTGGGCATAGAAATAATGGTTAAGGTCTATACCATGCTATGGTCAATCCGTTAATATTTACTTAATATACAATGGCTTAGGATTTATTTCTTTAGACCACCCTCGTTTGCTAAGCCATCATTTCATGAGGGCATATCCTAAACAATGTTCCTTCTAACCCTTAACTAATAATTTAGAGTTAAAATAAATAGTCACGTCATTTTATTTACTAGCACATGATGATTACTCATGGTTAAAATAGTTAAAAAGCTCATTTATATCCTAATTATGTCTTGTACCCTTTTATTTATTTATTACATCATTTATTAATCATTTTTGGATTTTTCCTTAATTTTCTCCCTCATTGCAGCTGTCGGCAAAAATTTTAAAACCTACATCTAACTCTTGCAGCCAAGGGGAATCGAACTCGGGCCAGCGGGGTGAAAGCGAGCGCTGCTAGCCAATGGGGACATCGAATGTTGCTTGACTAGTAAGGGGAAGTAAACCAAATAACGTTACCCATGGGGATTGGCTGGAAACAGAGCAGGGCGGCGGCACTCGGAACTGATTTTGCCGGTGGCAGGCGGTGGCCGGGGAGGTCGCGGGACCAAGCAAAATGCATTGCACTGTGGATGGTGAAGCCTTGGGTGGTGGCACATCGGTCAGAGCGGTGGCGAGGTGAGCGGGCGGCGGCGCAAATCGGCCGGTGGCGAGGTGTGCTTGGGGCGGCAACGCTGTGGGAGAAGGGAGGTGAAATTGAAGCATGCACGGGCATCGGAGGGTGCAGTGCAAGCTTACCCCGGAGCTAGCCGAGCGGGAGTGGGGCTGAGGCGATCCGGCGGCGGAGGCCATGGGCGGCACAAGCTTGCGCACGGCGCCGGCGAGCCGGGGTGAGGGAGAAGCCTCGCGAGGTGGGGAGTAGCTCCGCAGTGAACGTGTAACACTCCGTATTTTCTTTTTGATTAGAGAGAATTTATTCGGGAAAGGATCCGGGTAAAAATTATTCTTTTCGGGTTGCGGGGAAAACGGGTTTTGGTTGACGGGCCAGGATGGAGAAGCTTTGGGGGCCCGGCTTGGAAGTGAGGGAGGCACCTTGGGCCTTAGGCCCATGCGCCCCCTAACCCTAACCCCCTTTTGGCCGCACCCCTCCCCCTCCTCCCCCTTTTGGCCGCCACCCCTCCCTCTTCCTCCCCCTTGGCCGAAATTTCCTCCCCCCCTCCTTCCTCTTCCTTGGCCGCCCCCTCTCCTCCCTAGTGCGCCCCTCCCTCCACCCCTTTGGCAGCCGCCTCTCCTCCCCATTGCGCAGCCCCTCCTCTCCCTTGCGCAGCCTTTCCCTCCCTTCCTCCCCGACGAGGCGAGAAGCCTTGGAGAAAGAGGGAAGAAAGAAGAAGAAAGGGAGAAAGGGGAGAAGAGGAGGAGTTCGTAGGGTGTTCTTCGTGTTCTTCGTCGGTTCTTCAAGGGTAATCCCCGCTGTTCGTTTGATTGGGTAATTAGTTTTGTTGTTTATCACTTTGTGGTTAGTGCTGTTTTTAGAGGCAGATTTGCTGTCGTCTGTTGGACCTTAGTTTTCGTGTAGGTAAAGGCAGAATCAGGATTTCTGTTTTCCTAGAGTTTTGTAGATTATTTCGTCATGATTCTGTAGCCTTTGAGTTCACCCAAATTCGAGTTGTGAGTCAAAAGTTATGATAGTTTTAATCCTGCTGTCCAGAACTCTGTTTTGATTCTTAGCAGTAACTTTGCGAAGCAGATTAAAAATGGTTAAAGTCTGAATCAGGAAACCTCCATATTATGAAAATTGTAGCTTATGATCTTATCTTTCACTGGCCGCCAAGAACGCTTAATTCCGTTATGTGAATCAAAAGTTATGCAAGTTTTAATCCTGCTGTCCAGAATTATCTTTCTGTTTAGTGCAATCTGTTTTCGGTGTAGACTTATCTAGTTGGGCGGGCGTTCGGGATGGCGATGTAGAAGGCTTTGGGAAGCGTCCTGTTATGTTGTTCTTATTTAGATTATATATATTGTAGGCGAAAAGGTTTCAGGCTTAGAGGCCCCCGCCATTTCATCCTAACACGTCGTCCTTCGGAAGGCAAGTACCATGTTGATTTGATTCAAAGAAAACATTGTATGCTTGCTGTTTTATTTACCTATGTTCATCTAAGACCCTTGATAACACTTATGTTCATGATGTATTCCTTAGGTGAGTTGTCTATATGTGTAGAGAATGTATCGTTTTATTATGCAAGTTTCATTCCATGCATACCACTCATTGTTTCATCCACGGGAGTGGATCAAAAGACCCATTAATTCCAACATGGGCAAGTAAGACCCACCATTCCAAAGTGGGCCCCACCATTCCAAAGTGGGTAGTTCGGGACACCCGTATGAAACGTTCTTCATACGGGATTGAATCCCCACATTTTGTTAAATGTGGGTTTAAGTGAACACTGACGGGTGTGTCACTGGCTATACCGGTATATGCATTGTGTAGTCCCTCCATTCCATTCACTTCATTCATTCAAATTCATTCAATTGTGTTCGTTCTGTGTTCGCTTCATGTTGATTAACAATGTTGGCTTGTTATTCTTTGTCATATGTACTTGCTGAGTCGTTGGACTCACTCTTGTTGTTATTGTTGTTGTTTTTTTATTTAGGTACCACCTTGAGGTCGGCATGCTTGGGAAAAGGGAAGGAATAAATTAGTAGCACTTGCACACTCATGAAAATAAAGGAAGATAATTAGTTATAGGATGCAAGAACCTTTTAAGAACCATTTGATTATCATTGGATTATAATTGTATTAAGAGTTAGATTATCCTTAATGCCTTTACTCTTTCATATTCTTACATGTTTTAGAATCCTTTTAGTATAACTGTTGAATTTGAACTAGTTACTCGAGCTTTGTCTTCTATAATTATTTCTGTTCATGAAATCACTGAATTGGAAAGATAAACAAGGTAGACTCTGCCAAAATTTTGTATAACTTAAATAGTTAACATTGCTTTACTTCTAGTTTAGTAGCATTCTGGGTCCTTGTTTGGCCGGGGTGTTACAGTTGGTATCAGAGCGGGCTGTAGGTCCGTGGTTAACGAAATATTAATTTTGACACACTAAGCACTGTAGGTGGGAATGGGGTTTGCATTGCATCTACGTTTCCGTCGGATTACATAGTTGAATGTGTGCTTAATGTTTGACTTTGTACATGTTGTGAGATGATCATTTGTGCCTATGATTTGATTATATGATGGTTATGTGTGGGGATAGTTGATGTTGAGAGATAGAGATCGCGGTGTGGCCATTGATATGGCCAGGTTATATCATTATTCGTGGTATTGAAATAGTGAAGGATTATTCCGTGAGCAACTTAGTTTCAAAGGTTAGGAATGAATTCTTTGGAAAAGTTTCTCCCTTCTTGAATTGAATTTGGTCAATTCTTATCCTGTGGTGGTGGACGAATTTATCTTGGGCTCGTGGATTCATTGTAGTTGAGGGTTTTCAATTGGTTTCTACCTGTTCTTTGAATCAATTATTGTTCTTCGAATTATTGAGACACTTTTGCTGCTTGAGAGCATTGTGGATTTGCAAGGTTGGTCCCTCCGTGGAAGTTTTGTCTTGTTGTGAAACTTGTCTCATTTGTTCGCTTGGTATTCTCGTTAATGAAAGTTTTATGTTGCAAATTCTTTATCTTGTGAAAGCTTTGGCTTTATGTGATTCTTTTGGATTATTCTAAGTGTTGAAGTTTAATACCTCTCTTTTCTGAAGGGAGGTGTTAAAATCCTTTTGTGATGCCTTGTTATGGTTAAGTCAGAGTTTGTAATCAAATAGATTGGTATGGTATGAGTATCCTTGAAGTGAAACCGATTAAGTTGATGTCGTCTTCTTGTGGTTGTTCATGAACTGTGTTTATGAATAGGGCTATTCCTAATGGAATCAATAGAGTTACTAAGAGGCGTGGAACTTCGATGAACTTGTTGATCAATAGGAGAGACAAAATTAGTAAACTTTTTGGGATAAATTGGATCAACGGGTCTCAATGGATTAATTTAACAGTTTAGGATTGTTAAATTCAGAAGGTGTTGGATTACTGTATTAGTGGATATTAATCTTGGAGTTATCTTTGTGGATACTTAGTGTTCGTATGTAATTGCTAAGTGCAACTGTTGTGTAATGCAGTTTGGTGTTGCGCATCAATAAGAGAGCAATAGATGGGGTTTAAGAGGAAAAAAAAGTGTGATCTATATTTACATGATGGTGGGATTGTCAGATGATGTTATGTCTTTGATGAAAGAGTTTTGGTAGAATCATTAAAAGTGTGTATTAGATCTCCTCTAATTTAAAGCGGTTGTCGTAGTGAGGTTGTAATGCTTTGAAATACTCTCAATTTGAGGATGGGATGATATAGTAGCATGGATCTATTTGACGAGATTTTGGAGGACCTTATAATGGAAGGGTAGACGATGACGATTCTTGTTAAGAGTGTATTATTCTTGAGGTTAGTAAGATTATTGCAATCTTATTGGAAAAAAAAATTAAATAAGTTATTGTGTTCTTTTGGAAAGGTTTTTTATGCGTTGGTAGGCTATGATGATTCAGGCTAAGAATATATATAATGATGAGGTTAGTAAAACTGAGTATGAGATGATGCCGGTAGTGTTGATTCTTTTAGAAGTAAAAAGAGTTTGTTCGTCTTTCGTGATGTCAATTAAATGAAATATTTGGAGATTTGCCTTCATGATTCTTTGGGAGTTTGTGAATTATTGTGGTATCTGAAATTAGTTACGCAGAGTGACATTTTGGAAGGTTCTATGTGTTCTTAAGTGATTCTTGTGATTTGAGCGAGCTTAAAGGATCGTTTGCTTGAAGGTGGTAAAGTGATATTTCCATTAAAGAAAATTATGTCCTTTATTAAATTGAAGGGTGCAGTAGAGGTATTTGCAGTTGGATTCAAGTTTTGTACCTTGCAGTTTATTGGAGCGTTCTTAACCTCATTGGTTTGCCTCAAAGGAATTCCTCAAGTTTCCCAAAAGCAGTGCTTTATTTATTTATTTATTTTCGGCTGAAGTTTGATATTCTCTTCTTGTGGGACTGGTGCACTCAACTGTGGTCTCATCTTCTATTTCCCAAGATCTTGACTATTTGACTTTTCTTTCCTTGGTCTTGTATCTCCGGTGAGTGGTAAATGTTTTACTATGTGCTAAAAAAATATCTATATCTTCTTCTGAGGAAGGATTAACCAATCTGTGTTGCAAAGCCTTTTAGGTTGATAATGGCAACTCGATAGTGGTAGTCAAGTAGATGATTTCGGTGAGATTGTAGGTGTCAACTGTTTGAGATTCATTGAGTGATAAACTGATTTCTTGGAATAATTCTCGATGAGGATTTAAGGTACATAGACCGTTTGTCCTTGGAGCTAACTGACCTTATGGATTGCAGTTAGTAGAACTTATAGTAGATTGTGGTTCAAGAATGTTTCAATTATTTTGATGGAGCATTAGAATTATCAAAAGTATGAGAATCTTGATCGATCTTATTAGAGTATTGTGATTGGGCACTTTGCAAGGTTTAGTAGGATGATTTTGGTGGTGTAGTTAATGAGATAGTAATTGTGAAGAGGTCTAACCATTTATGGGAGTCATTGGGATAGTAGGGATTGTTGAATTATTGCTATGCATGATTTGGCTATAGTAAGTAACCCTCCAAGAGTTAGAATCTTTCTAAAGATAATTGAGTTGAGATTATGTTTTCATGTGATTGTTAATGATTGAGCATGCTTGGTCGTGGTAATTTTAGTCACCAAATTCGAGAGTCTTCATATCAATTGTATCGAAATACATATATAGGAGCCCGGGAGATGGAAAAATTTTTGGTTTGGTGTGTTATGCTAGAACTTTGGAGGCTAATGATGTTATGTGGGAATATTGGAACAAGGGGATTCTAAATAGTGTGTTGCTCCTCGATAGTGTCCTTTAGGTGAAGGAACTGAGTGTGTGTGCTGCGAATTTCAAGTTTATTATCCTTAAAGGGTTGTGGTGAAGTGATTGTGGGTGAAAACAATGATGAGGAGCATTGGAAATTATTTATCAAAGTAACCCTGTTGGTAGAGGAGTTGGCTAGAATATGTTATTGTGAGGACAGTAGAGTCCCTCCACAAAGGTGTGGCTCATGCGCTCGGTTTGATCATATTGTTGATGTTGCCAGTTTAAGAGAAATGAGTTAGTGTGGTGTGTGATGATTTGGAATCTTGTGATTCAAGAGAAAGTTTATTCCAAATATATATATATATTTCAGGTAGTGAAATACTCTCTTGATTCTTATTTGAGCTGTGTGATGATAGCAAAAGTCTTTTGTGGTTTGAGTTGACTTTATGTTGGCTTGTGTGGTTTTTCCAGTTCAAAAAAAAAGTTTGGCATTGGAGTGATTCTCCTCTGACTTTTGTGTTGTTATTTGCAAATTACCTACTTGGAACGTGGAGAGGTTCTCCTGTTGAATCCTTGATTCTTAGATTTGATTATTTTTGTGGGAAGCGGGTGAAGTGTGGTTGTGATGAGAATCCTTTATTTTCAGTTGGATTCTGAATGTAAAAGAGATTGTTTACATTGAGCACTTTTGTTCGTCAATGGTTAAAGGAGATGCTCCTTGTTAGGGTAAAGAGATAGTTTGAGAGTTGGAACAAGGGTTTCGGTTGATGTGCAGGTTGTATGGGTTGGTACCAAAGAGAATGATAACTCGAGGTATATTTAATCGCATCTGTAGTTGTGAGGATTTGGAGGGTGGTGTATCGCTAGGACCGCCTTGGGTCCTAGGGTGGGATACACAACGTTATATATGACCCGGTGTCGAGGAGGTACCTGTGAGGTCCGGAGCTATATAATTTACTAAAACCGTTATTACTTGAACAAGATCAGTCCTTTGAGTCCGAGCCAGTGCGAATTCTGGAAAGATCAGGAGAAGCATTGATGAATAAGTTTAAAGTATGTCAAGGTGCTTTGGACGCATTAGACAGAGAGAGAGGCCACTTGGAAGCTATAGTCTCGCATGCGCGAGCAACATCCAGACCTGTTTGTTTCCGGTATGTGTTATTCTATTGTTTCCAATTCTGCGGTATTATGTTTTAGTAATGTTTTCGACGGTGAGAATTCGAGGTCGAATTCTGTTAAGGGGGGTAGAATGTAACACTCCGTATTTTCTTTTTGATTAGAGAGAATTTATTCGGGAAAGGATCCGGGTAAAAATTATTCTTTTCGGGTTGCGGGGAAAACGGGTTTTGGTTGACGGGCCAGGATGGAGAAGCTTTGGGGGCCCGGCTTGGAAGTGAGGGAGGCACCTTGGGCCTTAGGCCCATGCGCCCCCTAACCCTAACCCCCTTTTGGCCGCACCCCTCCCCCTCCTCCCCCTATTGGCCGCCACCCCTCCCTCTTCCTCCCCCTTGGCCGAAATTTCCTCCCCCCTCCTTCCTCTTCCTTGGCCGCCCCCTCTCCTCCCTAGTGCGCCCCTCCCTCCACCCCTTTGGCAGCCGCCTCTCCTCCCCATTGCGCAGCCCCTCCTCTCCCTTGCGCAGCCTTTCCCTCCCTTCCTCCCCGACGAGGCGAGAAGCCTTGGAGAAAGAGGGAAGAAAGAAGAAGAAAGGGAGAAAGGGGAGAAGAGGAGGAGTTCGTAGGGTGTTCTTCGTGTTCTTCGTCGGTTCTTCAAGGGTAATCCCCGCTGTTCGTTTGATTGGGTAATTAGTTTTGTTGTTTATCACTTTGTGGTTAGTGCTGTTTTTAGAGGCAGATTTGCTGTCGTCTGTTGGACCTTAGTTTTCGTGTAGGTAAAGGCAGAATCAGGATTTCTGGTCTCCTAGAGTTTTGTAGATTATTTCGTCATGATTCTGTAGCCTTTGAGTTCACCCAAATTCGAGTTGTGAGTCAAAAGTTATGATAGTTTTAATCCTGCTGTCCAGAACTCTGTTTTGATTCTTAGCAGTAACTTTGCGAAGCAGATTAAAAATGGTTAAAGTCTGAATCAGGAAACCTCCATATTATGAAAATTGTAGCTTATGATCTTATCTTTCACTGGCCGCCAAGAACGCTTAATTCCGTTATGTGAATCAAAAGTTATGCAAGTTTTAATCCTGCTGTCCAGAATTATCTTTCTGTTTAGTGCAATCTGTTTTCGGTGTAGACTTATCTAGTTGGGCGGGCGTTCGGGATGGCGATGTAGAAGGCTTTGGGAAGCGTCCTGTTATGTTGTTCTTATTTAGATTATATATATTGTAGGCGAAAAGGTTTCAGGCTTAGAGGCCCCCGCCATTTCATCCTAACACGTCGTCCTTCGGAAGGCAAGTACCATGTTGATTTGATTCAAAGAAAACATTGTATGCTTGCTGTTTTATTTACCTATGTTCATCTAAGACCCTTGATAACACTTATGTTCATGATGTATTCCTTAGGTGAGTTGTCTATATGTGTAGAGAATGTATCGTTTTATTATGCAAGTTTCATTCCATGCATACCACTCATTGTTTCATCCACGGGAGTGGATCAAAAGACCCATTAATTCCAACATGGGCAAGTAAGACCCACCATTCCAAAGTGGGCCCCACCATTCCAAAGTGGGTAGTTCGGGACACCTGTATGAAACGTTCTTCATACGGGATTGAATCCCCACATTTTGTTAAATGTGGGTTTAAGTGAACACTGACGGGTGTGTCACTGGCTATACCGGTATATGCATTGTGTAGTCCCTCCATTCCATTCACTTCATTCATTCAAATTCATTCAATTGTGTTTGTTCTGTGTTCGCTTCATGTTGATTAACAATGTTGGCTTGTTATTCTTTGTCATATGTACTTGCTGAGTCGTTGGACTCACTCTTGTTGTTATTGTTGTTGTTTTTTTATTTAGGTACCACCTTGAGGTCGGCATGCTTGGGAAAAGGGAAGGAATAAATTAGTAGCACTTGCACACTCATGAAAATAAAGGAAGATAATTAGTTATAGGATGCAAGAACCTTTTAAGAACCATTTGATTATCATTGGATTATAATTGTATTAAGAGTTAGATTATCCTTAATGCCTTTACTCTTTCATATTCTTACATGTTTTAGAATCCTTTTAGTATAACTGTTGAATTTGAACTAGTTACTCGAGCTTTGTCTTCTACAATTATTTCTGTTCATGAAATCACTGAATTGGAAAGATAAACAAGGTAGACTCTGCCAAAATTTTGTATAACTTAAATAGTTAACATTGCTTTACTTCTAGTTTAGTAGCATTCTGGGTCCTTGTTTGGCCGGGGTGTTACAGAACGGGCGGTGCTCTAGGCGTGGGCAATCGGCTTGAGGGGTGGCGGTGCACTGTGGAGCCTGGAGACGGCCGGAGGAGCTTGCAGCAGAGGGGGCGGCGAGCTCGGGTAAGTGGGGAAAGGTGGAGAGGAGTGAAGCGCGCAGTGGATTAGGGAGGCCGAGCGACTACTTAAGCTGGCGAGGGAGTCACGGGATGCGGTGGCGGAGGAACGGGCGGCGGGGTGGAGGTCTGCTGGGCAAAACCCAGTGCGGGGCTCGGTGTGCGGGGCGCAAAGCTAGGTGATGGCGAAGGGACAAGTCAGGGCTTGAGTGCTGCAAAGTCAGAGGGAGCAGAGCATGCATGGAGAAGAAGAAAAGAAGGAAAGAGGAAGAAGCTGGCACTCGGGCCACGCGGCAGTGGAATGGTGAGGGGAAATGGGGAAGTTGGGCCAGGCCTTCGGTCGGCCTGACTTCCTCTTTTTTTCAATTCATTGCTATTTATTGTTTATTTATACATATATATATTACAGGTGTGTATATATATATATATATATATATTATTCTTTATGTCTATTTTTGTGTGTGTGTATATATATATATATATATATATATATATATATATATATTCATTTTTATGTTTTTGCTCTTCATGCTAGGCCTGTTGCATACATATTTGTATATGTTTTATTTATTTATTTATTTATTTTTGTTGCCCTTTTATAATACTATTCCAAAATGAAATTCTTACATTTTAATTTTAGTTTCTCCCTCCTTATGATGGATCATCTTTTCAGATTCGAATTTAAAATTTCGAGTTTCCATTATTTGCATATTTCCTTGGATGACATTTCTATTTTTAATTTTGTTTTTCGATCTTTTTTCAATTTTTGGAAACCTCAACCAAAATTTAAGAAGCACCATAAAAATCCAAACTCAAATAAAATAAAATATATTGCAAAAATAATTCAAAATCTTCATATTTTCAAATTTAAATTTTTGGGATGTTACAAACCTACCCTCCTTAAAAAGAATCTCGACCCCGAGATTCCAGTGGAGCAGAAAGAATGGAGGTGGGTTATATTGGCTAGTAATGTGTTTCGGGGTGTTGCTCGACGTATAGTTCTTTAGCTCCACAGAGGGATGAAAATCTGCACAACAGGGGTTAGCACTTGGAGAAGTCAAAAGGGAAGAGAGATACCTTGTTCTCCTGGATAGGTCGTAGACTTCCAATTACTTGCTCTTTGACATTGTTGTCTTCACGTCATCGTAGAATGGAGTAGTTGCATTGTCTATTGGACATATGGTTGTAGAATTCCTAGCGAGGGGTGGATAGTACTGGTCTGTGCCCTAGGGGTAGAGGGCCTTGAGAAGGTAGAGGTACTGCTAGGTGGGGGTCTTTTACTTTTACCGGGATCCCGTTCTTAGTCTTTAGCTTTTCCAAGCACGACAATTTTTAACTAAAGGTACATCTCGTAGTCCTCATCACCAGAAGATTTTTGGCCTTGCGAATCTTCTTGTACTGGTCTGATTAGCTCTAAGCCCAGGTTGTTGCAGTTCCAAGGATATACATCGTAATAGTTCTTTGGCAGTTCTGTCGCTTAGTACTACCCCCCTTAAATAAATGATGATTGTCATTATGGTTGGCGGCAATTTGATCTATGGACTTTCTAGGTAGGTATGGAAAGAATGTTAGTAGGGCCGAGTCTCGAATCTTGGTCCTCGTGCTGGTTGGGCTTTTAGTTAGAAAATTGCGAAGGCTTCACTTATCCTTGGTTGCCTTGGCTTTAGCCATCTACCACTTTGCTTCGGTAGATCTGACTGGGTATGTAGAAAATGGTGCGAGAGGGAATAGTAGGAGGTAAGGATAGAATCGCGGGGATATGGTAATCTAAACCCATTATAACTGTAAAAGAGCACACCCTGGGAAACTGAGGTGGCACATGAATCACATAAGTTTTTAAAACACTCTTTTCCTGTGACCGCGAAATGTAACGCCCGAGGGCAAGAAGGCAGTGCACAGGGCCAAATAGAATCTTGCAACAATACATCGTCTACTCAGGGAGCACACATATGGGAGCGCTGGGTCCATGCACACAGTCCATTTAAAACGAGACCACTTTATCTTCCTGACCATCTTCAACGTTCCTAACCTTAATTTCTTGGAGTAAAGGTACAAGAAGAGGATCCTTTTGAATTAATAGACAGAGGAGGGAAGTATTTGGGGTAATTTGGTTGATATTAGCACTCACTCTTGGGTTATTGTTTTGAATTCGGGGTAAGAGAGCTCTAGAAGTAAAAATAGCTAAGGCAGCATTTGGATGAGAGAGAATCATCTAAGAGAGATAAGAATGAGCGGTATAACTTATATTTTTGGAAATAGTATTTTAAAGAAATATTTCTAGTCATGAAACTAGCAGCCAGGCTAACTAGGTCACGACCTGCAGTCGATATGCTCTGATACCATCCCTGTAAGGGACCAGATTTTACAATCCGGATTCCTCTGTGATTCCACCGCACTATTCCCTAGATTAGTAGATAGTGCTCACAGTTTACAGTTCTGAATATCAAAGTACATATCATGCGGAAGCGAAAATATAATAGTAAACTTACTCATGGGCCGATTAGGCTGAAATCATTAAATTGCAGCAGCGGAAGAATGAAGCACGAAAGTAGGACCTTCAGGACATGCCCACAGGCAGCCAACTGGAGGTTCGTGACCTAGCCCTTGACATCTTTATCTTCTCTCCCATCATGTCCAATCGTGTTGCTGAGGCGTAGTGTTCTGGTTCCTGATTCTGGATTTGTTGTGAAAGCGAGTGTGAGCACAAACCACCATGCTCCGCGAGCCAATACACAGGATGCAAATAAATAGTATGCATGGCTTATCAAAGGAGAGGCTCGGGTTATTTTATTTGTCAAAAATCGCTTTTAGTAGCATTATTATTTAATCATTGCGTTATTGTTGCTACCTATACTCCACATAACGATTGCCATAATTGACTTATCCACCGAAAATACACTTTCTTTATTTATTGCTATCTAAGACTCCAAGCAGCGAGCAACATCATTTAATTTAATCCACCGATCATGCATTCTTTGCTGCCTATGCTTCCAAGCAGTGAGTGTCATCCTTTATTTTAGATTCACCAATATATTTTGTATTCTAAATTCCTAACAATCCAATCCTTTTGTTATTGATCCACAACCATAATTTTCTCTTCCAATAATCAACCTTATTTTCCATTATCTATCTCCAACTAATTCATTAGTATACCTCCACCAAGAATATCATGGATCAAGTTTACGATTCGCTAGTATACATCCACCAAGAATATCATTGACCAAGTTTATACTCCAATAATTGTTATCATTCCTCCAATATTCCCAAAATTCAATTCATCCATTTAGTATTTGATCAAAACCTATTAATCCCATTATCACCAACATCTTCCAAAAATCTATATTAGTTATCAGTGTTGTAATCCAGTAATTACTTTTGCACTTCCTAATTCTCCAAAAATCATTTAGATCATCTATCTAACCTATATATTCAATTAGGCTCCACCAATTTATTTATTCCAGAATCCACACTATTGTTTCCTTTTTATGATCGACATGAATCCACCAGTATCTTTATGTGTTTACCACAAACATTCATCTCCTTTACTCACGACTCTATTTATTCCTCTCTATATTTTATTTTGTGGGAAAGAAGCATTTTATTTTTGAAATATGATACATAAAATGTTTTCTGAGACCTAGCAGTCTTGAACAAAAACATAATGTGTAGAAAATGCAATAATAATAGCGATCTAGATTCCATCCACCGTTACATGGTCTCTGCACCATATGCTAGACCTTTAGCGTTATAGCCGCTTACATTATCACTGGGACGACACCCATGGCAACACAAATCAGGGCTTTCCGCTGCCCTCCACTTTTCCATTCCCACCCACAAAGTTTTTGAAATAGAACTATATCTGGTTAAGTCCCATGTCCGCCCTTGACCGTGGGCACGTCTGTCAGACCCAGATTTTTCAATCCAGAATCTATTGTGTTCACTGCACTATTCCCTGGATCAGTAGATAGGGCACACAGGTACATTGCTGAATCACATCATACATCGCATGACCATTAATAATATTACAGAATTTAAAATACACCACATCGGGTGAGAGTTTACAATAGGGGCCGCTTAGGCCAAATGTCTTCATTACATCAACAGCGGAAACGGAAGCAAAAGTAAGACCACACCACAAGCAAGCGATTGGGGGTAATGTGTGCATTATATATTACCCAGACTTAGACAATATAAGTGCACACACCGCCGTAGGTCAAACTTGTCTATCATCCGAAAGCGTAAACTACGCCCTAATTTCCTTCGTTGCTTCCTCCTTCAGTAACAGGGACGTCCTCATGAGCATAGTGATCTTGAACACTTGTTTCTGTTTGGGTAGGCGAGTGTGAGCACAAATCCATTGTGCTCAGCGAGCCAACACACAGAATGCAATAATTAACATGCTCAGCTTATCAAAGGAAGGCTTGGGCTTATTTTATTTTGCGTAGAGTGCTTTTGAATACAATTACTTAAAAACCCTAAAACGCAGCAGTTTTGAACTCATGACTTAAATTTGTGTAGTAAGACTATCTTATATTTGACATAGATTCCATCCACCGTTACATGGCATCTGCACCATATAGCATTTTTCAGCGTATAGCCGCTTAACTTACCATTGGGACGACACCCAGGACAATTCAAACCAGGGCAGTCCGCTGCCCTTCATATTACCATTCCCAACTTTCAACTATTTTCAAATAGAACTATATCCAGTTAAGTCCCCATGTCTGCCCTTGACCGTGGGCACGGCTATTCGAATAGTTTTGACTCTGCAGAGTTTGTACACTTTCACCACAAGTGACAACCAACTCGCTGCCCCACATGATTCCTTAGTCATGTGGTTAAGTAGACCGTCATAGTGAATATTCAAGGTACCTCACCCCGTCCATCATTTCACCCTATGGGTCGCTCCCACTTGCGGTGGGTCCCATACGTTGTGCGGATGTTCTCCTTCTGAACGTCTAGCAGCTGTCTACCCCCACTACTAGCCCGTCACAGCAGAACTTCACCCTCTACGAGTATCCCATTCAAGCCGTCACACAGATAGCCGCTTGCACTACCTCACCACCTCCTCCTGTGAGGATGACTTTCAGGGTTCGGTAAATCTACTAAGCCAAGTTGTATTTTACAGACTTGTGGTTGTACTGTTTTACACTGGCTAACATGACCAGATTCAGTTCTTAGGGTTACCTGGATGGTTCTACCACATTTCATATTTTGTGCGTCCACTGCATCTCATACCAGCCCCCAAACCATCCACCCTGGTATTAAAGCAATATTGAGGTTTTTCAAGAAGGTAAAATAACATATCCACATACTCTAGTCTTTCCCACCAAGACTGCCCAAATCATTTCATGGTTGCAAGTGATAATTTTGGAGTATTTATGTACCCCCCGATTATCTAGCCATACTAAGCAACGCAATATTTATATGGACTTATTTGCAAAAGCTACACCATTATAATTTTTGCTACGGCGACAAGGTCCACATGTCCAAAATTTCAATGGAATATTATTAACAAGCATAATATTAGGTGCATAACTAACATCTTTAAAAAGTCGAAGTAATTTACCACATAAAATAACAGCATGCATGTTAATAATTTAAAAGAAATTAAATTTGCATAATCATAGGTTCAACATGGTCAAAGTGTTAACTCGCCTTGGTCGCAGTGGTCTGATTCTTGGTTGTCTTGAGCTTCTAGGGTTGTTGCCTCGGCCTCTTCCTCTTGAGCCTCGTACGCTATTTTATCGTGCGCGAAATTCATATAAAAAGAAAAGTAGCAAATCAAACAAAATGTCACCAGAAATTCAAATGAACTCTAAAAATAATGGTTTCAGTTCCATTGGATAGATCTTAAATTTATATAAATTTAGAAATTTGTTTCACTCAATTTGGAGTTAAAATGAATAAGTTATGCTCATTTAAAGTTCTCAGTCCAGTTTAAATCCAGGAAATATGAAATCTCTGACAGGTGGGACCCTCATGTCAGTGAGACCCATTACACACGGTCTCTGACAAGTGGGACCCCTCTGTCAGTGGCCATATGTGCTGTCGGCCACTGACAGGTGGGACCCTTCGGGTTCTGGACCCACACGTCAGTGGTCAGCACTGACAGGTGGGACCCGGCTGTCAGCGGGTCTCTCAGACTGGCAGCCGCTGACAGGTGGGGCCCACTGCTCAGTTCGAAAAATAAAAGCAAGACTCAACGTCAGCGCTGCAGAGCCGTGGGCTCGAACGCGCACGGCCGAGGGAGTCGGGGGGGGGGGGAGAGATAAGACTTTGCTCTGCTAGCCAGGGGAACGCTCGGGTGTTGCTTACCCATATAGGGTAAATATACCTCTTAAGCTAGACGGTGGAGAGGGCCGAGCAGAGGAGTTCCAAGGCCGGGGAAGGGCGGTGGTGTCGCCGGCGAGGAGTGGCCGGATGGTCGGAGGTGATGGCCAAAATGCGATGCTAGGGTCTCGTAGAAGCTAGTGATGGTGGTGGCGAAAGCCGAGGTGCGCCGGAGCTATGTCGGCAGCATGCGGTGGCGGCGGATCGGGAGGTAGTTTTACGCCGGCGCGGTATGGGCGGCGAGGAGCTCGGGTGAGGCCCAGAGTGGCTTCACGGTGTACCGGTGATGGCGTGGGCGTGGGGAATTGGGCTCTGGAGGTGTGGTTCGGCGAAAAGCTCGGTCACCGGAGTTGGGGACAAAGGAGCTCACCGGCGGGGTTTTGTGCGCAAAAACCCGATTGCTTTCGGTGGAAGGGAGAGGGAGGTGTGGCGAAGCGGATGGAGGAGTGCTCGACTTTTATAGGCGGCGGAGCATGGATAGGCACAGAAAGGTCATGGGCGCATGTCGGGGTGGTCGGGCGGCGTTGTCAGGCGGCGGCGTCAGCGGCGACAGCGGGCGGCGGGGCGTGCGGGAGCGGGATTCGGGGCGGTACTTCCGGGCTTTCCCACGTCGCTGCTCGGCTTGGCCGTCGCGTCGTGTCGCCCAGCTTTTGCCTAGAGTTGAACGGTGGAGGAGCGCCGGACGTGTGGGAGAAAAAGGAAGAGGGAGAAGAAGCCACGCGCGGGTCGGCCCGCTGGCCAGAGAGAGGGGGTGGTGAGGGAGCGGGGCCTGCATGTCTGTGGCGGGGCGAGGAAACAGCTGGCTGTGGCCAGCCGAAGCGGGAGATGGGCTGGGCCGTTCGGCCGCAGCGAGAGGAAAAGCGGGAGAGGGGAGCTGGGCCGGGTTGGCGGCCGGCCTGGATCTTCTTTCCCCTTTTTTTATTTTATTTTTCTTTTCCTTTTGTTTTTGGCTTATGCATTTGGGTGTATGTAATATTTATATTTTAGAAATGGGTCTTAAGATTTTAAATCAATTTTTTTTATCCTTTATGGATCATCTTTTCAGATTCTCATTTTGAATTTTTAATTCTCTATTATTTAAACATATTTGCTTCTTCTTGATCCTTTTTTACTTTTGGAACCTTCACCAAATTTCTCAGGAAAACATCATAAACTCCAAATTCAAATAAAAAATATTGCAAAATGATTCAAAAACTCCACATTTTCATATTCACATTTTTCAGGGTGTTACAAACCTACCCCCCTTAAAAAGAATCTCGACCCTGAGATTTAGCCTAGCTAGTGAACAAGTCGGGGTAGTCTTTTCGCAGTTGATCTTTGCGTTCCCAAGTGGCTTCTTTCTTTGAATGATGACTCCATTGCACTCTGCATATGCGGATGGTTTGATTTCTTGTCTTCTTCTCGATGGTGTCCAAAATCTTGATCAGACACTCCTTGTAGGTTAGATCACTTTCAAGCTCGATTGCTTCCAACTGTGCTTGGTCTTCTGGTATGCGCAAACACTTCTTGAGTTGTGATACATGGAAGACATTGTGCACATCAGATAGGTTTGAGGGCAACTCCAACTGATATGCAACTTCCCCTTTCTTGGCCACGATTGGAAATGGTCCAACATATCGTGGGGTAAGCTTGCCTTTGACGTTAAATCGCTTAACTCCTCACAAGGGTGATACTTTCAGGTAGACATAATCTCCTATCTCAAAACTTAGCGGTCTTCTCCTCTTGTCTGCATAACTCTTCTACCTAGACTGGGCAGCTAACAATCGATCTCTGATCAAGCGAACCTTTTCTTCAGCATGTTTAAAGTGTCTGGCCCAAAGATATAGTTTCCCCCTACTTCTGACCAGTGTAGAGGGGTTCAACATTTTCTTCCATACAAGGCTTCAAAAGGTGACATCTGGAGGCTAGCTTGATAGCTATTGTTGTAGGCGAACTCGGCGTATGGTAGGCATCGATCCCAATCTTTTGAAAAATCTAGCGCACAAGCCCTAAGCATGTCTTCTAATATCTGATTCACCCTTTCTGTTTGACCATCTGTCTGAGGGTGGTAGGCGGTGGTGAAATCCAAGTGAGTACCGAGGGCTTCATGCAGGCTAGCCCAGAAATGCGAGGTAAACTGGGAACCTCGATCTGAGACTATCCGCTTCGGTACACCGTGCAAGCACACGATGCGTGACATGTATAATTCCACCAATCTATCTCCCTTGTAGGTTGTCTTGACTGGAATAAAGTGTGCAACCTTAGTCAACCTGTCAATTACGACCCACACAGAGTCATATCCTGATTTGGTTCGTGGAAGTCCTGTGATAATGTCCATCCCGACTTCTTCCCACTTCCACCAAGGTACTTGCAATGGCTGTAGCAAACATGCTGGCCTCTGGTGTTCAGCCTTCACTCTCTGACATACATCACAACATGCCACATGTTCTACTATGTCCCTATTCATTCGTGGCCACCAATAACACTGCTTCAAATCCTGATACATCTTGGTACTCCCAGGGTGGAGGGAATACGCAGAGCTATGAGCCTCCTTGACTATCAGGTCTTTAAGGTCCTTCTGATGAGGCACAAAAATACGAGTCCCATATCTCAACACTCCTTGTTGATCCATCCTCATCTTAGGAGCTTTTCCTTCTTCCATCAGCCTCTTCATCCTCTTAGCGGTTGAATCTTCCTTTTGTGCTGTTATGATCCGCTCTTCTATACTTTGCTGTATTTTCATTGCGGCTAAGGTGCCTTCCTTTACTATTTCCAAATTCAAGGCTTCCAACTCCTTGTAGAGCTCGGGTTGATGGTCTTGAACCATGAGGTTATTTGTAACATCCTGAAAAATGTAAATCTGAAAATGTGAAGCTTTTGAGTTATTTTTGCAATGTATTTTATTTGAATTTGGAGTTATGATGTTTTCCTGAGAAATTTGGTGAAGGTTCCAAAAGTTAAAGAAGGAACAAACATATTTAAATAGTAGAAAATTAAAGTTTAAAGTAAGAATCTGAAAAGATGATCCATAAAAGACAGGGAGAGAATTGGGTTTAAACATAAAACCTCATTTTTGAAAATAATGGCATGAATAGCAAGGAAGCAAACAAATTAAGAATGTCAACATTTATGGATATATACACACACACACACACATAATAAGAAATTGGCACCTATGAAATCAGTGTTAAAAATAATAAATGCAGAAATCTGGGAGAGCAAGAAAAAGCACAAGTAAAACATGAATTATATATATACATAGTCAAACGCTTAAACCAAAAACAAAAACAAAAAGGAAAAAGGGAATAAAAAGAAAAGGAAAAAGGAAGAGCCAGGTGAAAGACCATGTGGTTATGACCCCATGGGTGTGATGAGTAATTGACATCAGTTTAGGAAAGTCGAGTTTGGTTTGTGTGGTTCAGGCCATGTCGTTGCGTGGTGCAGTTGGGCTCGGTCGGACCTGATCAAACCTGGTCAAAGTGATTAGGATTCATATTCTGGTAATTTGACAGGTTTGGGCTCTTTCGTGCGTAAGTATGATTCATTGATGCTATTCATGCTTTTATGTGTCGAGCGGTGCTATTTGATGTGTTTCTTGTCTGTGATGGCTGTAGGACGTCGAGGCGAAGTCGTGGCGAGACACAAGGTGACCGGACTAGACACAGGCTGTGTCGAGGTCAGAACGGTCGGAGGTGTCGAAGACGGCGCATACTCGAGGTGGTTGCGAGGCTTGGACGACAAGGAACGCGGAAGCTTCCCGGAAGGTGCAGGAGGGGCGTTTCAGTAAAAACGCAAAGCCGCACAGGTGGTGGCGGTTCCGTTCGAGATTTAGCGGGCGTAACGGGTTGGAGACCCGTTAGCCAAGGGCTATAAATAGGAGTGAGTGGCTACATGTATTCCCATGGCTTTGGGAGAGGGTTTGGGTTTTGCTTGAGTCAAAAGAACCTTTGGAGATGTTGTTTTGCTTTGAGCTTTAGTTGTTGAAGAGTAGTTGAGGGCAGCAGTGTGTGTCTCCCTCGTTTGTCTCCTCCCTCCGTGTGTTCTTGAGAGATAGGAAGATGGGTTCTTGATCATACAAGCATGTATGGGGAAGTAGAGAGGGTGTGAGTTGTTTCTCCTATGTAATCATGTATCTCTCTTCCTCAATATCAATCTGAGATGGTCTTGGTTGAATTTGATTAAGTCTCTGGCTCTCTGTTGCTTATTTTCCTTCGATGCCTTCTATGTGAGATTTTTGACTTTTTGTGTTTTAAGTTGTTTCTTGCTGAGGAGGTGTAAAATGGGTTGCTCTATGATGGAAATAGGTCCCAAGATCATTTGATCGATTTTTCCCCGAGAGCAAATTGAATGAATCAAAGATTCTCCATTTTCTGCTCCTCTGTTCTTCTTTTTCAATTTCTAGGGTTTGAGGTAGTTCTTGATTCCCTCCATGAGATGGCATGAAACTTGGCATGTGTCGGAACCCGGAGCAACGACTCCTGGATCCTCTGTGTAAATCCACTAGTCCAGGATCAGCTAGTGCACACAGCGTACAACAAAGATAAATATCAACCATAATGACATTTATTAACTGAATATGGGCATGAATGCCAAAGTTTACATCAACGGCACATAAGCCAAAATTAAGTAATAAGCAGCGGAAGAAAAACCGAAGCGGAAGAAGCCCACTGAGCCTGCCCACAGGCAAACGACAGTAAGACGCGGCCTATTCGTCCAGATCTTCACCGTAGTTGACGTCTTCCTTCTCTGTGTGGAAAAAGCAACGTGAGTACAAACTTGTACTCCGCAAATCACCCGGGAAAATGCAACATAATGATAAAGGCTTCAAAGGAAGGCTTATAGGGTTAGTTTGCATAAAACAGCATTTAAGAAATACAATAAGTAGATTGAAATTGCTGAATTTAATACGATAAGTAAAAACAATACTTGTAGTTGAAAATAATACCGTCAGTGCAGGCTCCGACCATACACCAACCTATCCACGGGCATCCCACCCGGACCATCTTCTCCAAAAGCTCACGTATGGATTCCATCCATCCACACGCTTTCAAACACTCGCGGATTCCATCCATCCACAAGTTACCAATCTCTCTCATGGGTTCCATCTACCCACAAGGTTTTCGAAAACATTTTGAAAAACAAAATCTAATCCATGAAAAACTTTTACTCAGCATGCCCATGACCGTGGGCACGGCTATCCAGGATAGATTATACACTCTGCAGAGGTTGTACAGCTTTACCCACAAGACACGATCATCCCATATTGCCACGCGATTACACACTTCCTTAGGTGTGCGGCGAGGAGTCGTGACAAGGCCTTTACAATGCAAAGCCTTCAACCTGGCCGAGCCAACTCTAAGGTTTCACCCCAGTAAGGAATCCACCAGACCGGGACCCCCTCTTGAGCCTAGACGAGACTTCTCATGGCTTAACCACGCTCGCCCAAGTGAGACTTCACATGGCACCAACCACGCTCACTTTCAACCTACGAATCGACTCAGATTGGGACTTCACAAATTATTCAGCCAGGGCTGTCCCATACCAGCCATGTGGTAGTACGATTAGGGCTTTGCAACAGTAGCTCACAGACCGGTCCTTAATTGACTCAGGCCCAACCACATACCCCCGTGCACGACAATCAACCACTGCAGCTCCAACCAACAGGGCATGCCTGCACCCACCATTCTAACCAATTGCCTAAGTCCAAACCAGTTTTATATTTGTTTTCAACATATTTCATAATCCTCCTTGACTCACCAAAGTCAAGAGTTCATATCATTTTATGTAAACAGGGTTATCATTTTATGTGAAAGATATCCCAAAACAAATATTATATCTAAGCAGTCTAAGCATTTGATATAAATTCCTCTAGCCAACACTAATGTATTAACTAGAGTTTGAATCTAAGGTGACAAGGTACTGAGGATTCAAATTCAATGGAGGGATTAACAAGTAGGCATTAACTAAATTTAAAACTGAATTGAAATACATTGAATAAAATTATGCATGCAATATAATTTAAATCAATATAATTTTATTTGCAATTCTGGGATCAACATGATCAAGGAGGGTGACTTGCCTTGCTCTTCAAATTGGTTTGAACCTTCGTCGAAGAAATCTCCCGAATCGTCGAAGTCTACACGTCAAAATAACCCACCAAATTCAAATAAATTCAAATTAAATTCAAATTGACTTAAAATATTTGCATTGAGGCTAGAAATGGATAGAGGAGAATTTTTGATGAATTTAGAAATTTGAATGGGCCAAATCGGAGTTAGAACGAAGGAGAACAGGCTCCGGGAAGTTTGAAAAGAGGGAAAATGGAAAAAGGGATTTTCTGAAATTATTTGTGTAAAGGAAATTGAGAATTATGACGTCAGCGAGGAATTTATTTCCGGATGAATTATTTTTCAGTGGAAAAAGAGCTTTATTGCGCCAGCATGACGCCAGCAATGAGGTGCTCCTGCTGACAAGCGGGCCCCCGGTCCATGGACCAGACCCACGGACCCGAGGAATGCCGAGGTGGCATGCCTGCCCGCGTGGCGTGACGGGGCATAGGAGGCGCTGAGGTGGCGCCGACGTGGCAGGGGCGTGGCACCCACGTCAGCTCCGGCTGCTGACGTGGCCAGGCCGGCAGGGGGAAGCGCGGGCACCGGGGTCTCGCCGGCGAACGGCGGGGCGGCGGCGGCCGGTGAGTGGCGGACGAGAGAGAGGCGAGGACGGGGAGTTCGGTGGCGGGGTCGGTCTTACCGGAGGCCAACGGCGGTGAGCTGGCGGCGGCCAGAGGCGGCGGCGCGCTCGGGTCTCACGCGGCGGCGGCGCTCTGGCGGTGGAAAGGCGCGGTCACAGGGCGGAGGAGGTCGGAGGCGACACGGGGAAGCTCGGGGTCGAGCCGGCCGGGCGCGAGGGGGAGCGAAGCGACCGGAATTCCTCGTCGGAGGAAGAGGGCGGCGGCGGCGGCAAGAGCGCACGGGCACGGGGCTCTCGGGTGGCGGAGAAGGGGAATGGAGGGTGGAAAGAGGCGGTGCGGGGAATTCTGAAGCCGGGGAGGGGCTTAAATAGGGGCGAGGGGAAGCGGGGTGGCGTGAATCGGTCGCCGGAGTGGGCGGCGTTTGCGGGCGGCCGGCGCGGATTTGGGGGAGAAGGTGGGCGCGGCGAAGGCGGGAAGGAGAGGGGCGCGTGGGCGCGGGTCGTGCGGGAGGGGTTGGGGAGTGGGCGGCACACGGGAGGTGGGGGAGTGGCCGGAAAGGGCGGCGGTGACCGTTACGGGCGGCGGCGCGAGAGGAGGAAGAAGAGGCCGCGCCGGGGAAGACGCACCCGACGGGTGGGCCCCGCGGTGCAGCGAGAGAGGAGGCGTGGGTGGCCAGGATGGCGCCACGCGGCAGGGGAGCCGATCGGGCGGCCGAGATGGTGGGCGGGTCGGACGACGCGGATGGGGTGGGGGAGGCGGCGTGGCGCGGTCAGGCCCGACCACGTGGCAATCGGGGAGGGGAGGGAGGCGGGATGAGGCGGGCGGCCGGGATGGGCCGAGGAGGGAGGACGTGGGCGGCATCTGGCCGTCCACGTGGCGGCCGGAGGGAGGGGCTGGGGGATTTATTTTTGGATTTTGATTTTTGGATTTTCAGAAATTACTAAGAAATGCAATTGGCCTCAGAAAAATACAAAAATACCTCCAAAAATTCCAGAAAAATTCCTAGAACCTTCTGGAGACATTTTGGACTTAATAAAATATTTCTAACTAATGTTGGTATTTAATTTTCATACTTTAAAATACTTTTTAATTTCAAAAATACATTTTTAAACTCCAGAAAATCCAGGAAACCAAATAAACTCCAAATAACTCCAAATTTTTAATTTGACATAGAATTTTTATATAAAATCAAAATATCATTTTATTTAATAATATTTTTAGGTTTTCCTGAAAATGCTTTTCAAAACCAGCTTTTTCAAAAACAGAAATTCAGGGCAAATCCAAATTTAAACTTTAGGCACAACAATACTTAAATTTAATTCAGATTTTATTTTAATATTATTTATTTATTCATTACTTCATTTTAATTTTATTAAAAAATCTGGGCTGTTACAGCATGGTAGGTCCAGAGGCTATTAAGTAGCCATCCTCAAAGTTTTATGAGCAAAGGTTCAAGGATTAGATGGGAATTTGAGTTTTTGTGCTGCACCCTGAATATTTTCAGTTTTTGGCTCAATTCTTGATTTCTTGTTTTTGAGTTTGTTTCTTTTGGTCTCCTAGGCTCCTGTGGCTATTTGGGGGTGTTGTCTCTTTGTTCTGGGCAAAGAAATCCAGAGACAAACCTAAATTTGCTTTGCAGTTGGAAGTTTGCATTTTCTCTGAATTTTACCCTCTGCTGTCAGCCCTGAAATCCCGAGGAGCGGTCTGTAAATGAAAGCAGAAAACAAAACTTTTCTACCGCGCACACAAGGACATCATGCTTAAGGAGAGATCATGGATCATTACCACTAGACGCGCAGCGCAGCGGAAAAAGAGTTGGAGAAGCCAATCCAACCACGCGCGTCGAGGTAGTAGTGGAATTAGCCGATCGTCTCGAACAAATCGTCTCCTCCACGCGATCAACCACACCACGAGCAGATCCAATCTATAGGTTGTTGATGCCGATCAGCACCGCAACGAGCAGTGCCTCCACCGGTATCCACACGTCCGGGGCTGGAACGCCGATCGTGAGTGTACTAGCACTCGTGAGCGGCTAGGGTTTGGCTCGGGAGGTGGCGGCTAGGGTTTTGCTAGAGGTTAACAGAAGTGTGTGTTCCTCAGCCCCTCGCCTCCATATATAAAGACCTCCTCACTTGGGCCTTGTGGACCGAGGCCCAATAGGAGTCTATTCGGATCTCTATCCGAATTGAGCCCACATCCGAATCATATTCGAATTAGTGTTCCAACCCGTTAAGCGTGCGACCCTGTAGGTTCACGTATACTTGGTCGCGACCCGAAAACGCCTTTCCGGTTACCCTGTTAATAGCGGCCTCTAGTAAGACATATTAACCCCAAAGTATACGTAAAGATCATATCGGCTGAACCTGTAATGTTCTCATGTACGAATCCCTGTGCCTCACGATATAGATTGAGCTCAAGGCGAGACCTGTGTCATCCTCTTAATAGCTCAATCACTCTCTCGATTCCGTGATGGATTATAAACTTGTGATTGACTCCTCAATCACCTTGGCATGGCCATGCACTTTCATAATCCATTACATCGAGGGGCCTAGAGATATCTCTCCCATAAGGAGGGGCAAATTCTATCTTGATCATTCACATCCCACTACGTGTTTCATGGCAAACCCGAAGACTACTTTTATGACTACCCAGTTACGGAGTAGTGTTTAGTAGTCCCAAAATAAGCTACTACGCATGTTGGGAACCATGATGATCTCAAGTCTAAGGATTCCACATAAACACTACTTGAGACCAACTGATGACACATGGAATCTCTGCAGTGTCTCATGGCGGGTCTATCCAACATATGTTCACTAACACATGTCCATATTATTGATTTGGTATCACCATACCATGATCCATGAGACATGATCATCAATCAATACATATGCTGATCTTTGAATCATATTTGTTCCTCATATGATATATGATCAGGGATCATTTAGAAATAGCAACATTTTAGCATTAAGAGTCTCATGAATAAGTCACATACTCATTGATCAATAATGATAATGTCTATTTCAAGGAACAAAATAATGTATCATAAACATTGTATGTGATATACACAACATCTCCATGTTGCCTCTAGGGCATATCACTAACAGTCTGACCGGTGGCCATATGGCGGTTAGACCGGGCACTCAAGACCTGTCAGACCGGTGGCTAATGGGCGGTCTGACCAGCGATTTGGGAGCGATCAGACCGGCCCAATAGCTGTGGTCTGACCGGCCCTTTGTTGCATGCGTCGTGTCTTCCGTTGGTTTTTTTCCTTGCGTTGTTCTCTGCTAGGTTAAGGTTCCAGTATGCACATGACCTTTTCTTCATAGTTCCAGTAACTATTGAAGGAGATTTTCAAGTGGATATTTTGAGGGTTTAATTTTTTAAAAGTCGACATTCACCCCCCTCTGTCGCCATTTTGGTCCAACAATTGGTATCAGAGCCGGTTAGCTCTTCTCAATAGATCTTAATCGGTCTCTAGAGCCATGGCGAAGGACAAGTACTCGACCAAGCCCCCGGTCTTCGATGGGATCGACTATCCCTTCTGAAAGAGCCGGATGGAGACCTACATCCAGGCTCAGGGCTACGCCATCTGGCGTAAGGTCAAAGTACGGTATGCTGTTCCTGCCGATGAGAATATCAATGCCAGGAACATGGCTGATGTTGAGGCGAATGCTAAGGCAAGGAACATCATCATTCAGGGGTTGAGCCGTAGCAAGTTCGATCGCATCTCCATCTCACGTCGGCTTTCGACATCTGTGTGACCCTCGATGCATACCATGAGGGCACAACCCAGATCAAGACAGTCCGACAGGACCAATTCAAACGAGATTACAACAAGTTTGAAATGCTCGCTGGTGAGTCCCTCGATGAGTGTTTTGCGCATTTTCACAAGATCTTGAGCAACCTCCGAGTGGTCGGTCTCACATACCCCGACTCGGACAACGCTCGTCAGATGCTCGCGGCACTTGATTTGCGTGTTTGGGATATGAAGGTGACTACCATCAAGGACACCACCGATCTCTCGACCTTGACTCTTGATGCGTTGTATTCACGCCTCAAGACTCACGAGATTGACATAGTCTCTCGTAGGTCGAAGTCGCAGTCGATGGCCTTAGTCACCGATCCCACTTCTGGACCTTCTTTTGAGTCGACTTGCGGATTATCCCTTGCTGCTCTCTATGACATAACTGATGATCAGTTAGAGCAGCTTGCGGATGAGTAGTTAGCCCTCCTAGCTTGGAGATTTTCCCATGCTTACAAGAGGAGGAGGGACGGAAAGAGAGGAGGACCCGTGATCTGCTTTGAGTGTGGTGGCCCCAACCACATTCGAGCAAACTGCCCAAGCTGGGGAAGGGCAAAGGCGACTACGGCGGTGTGAGCAAGAACGACTACATCGATAAGAACCGCAACAAGAAGCCTCCTGCTCACACCCAAGGCAAGAAGAAGTTCCGCGACCTTGGCAAAGCCAAGAAGCTCTTTCACCACATCCTCACCGCCTTCGACGACCTCGACCTCAGCGAGGTGGAGGGGGGGAGCGACGACGATGGAACGGACGTGCAAGATCCTAAGGGCGGCGATGACTTCTCCGGCATGTGCTTCATGGCCCTTGAGGGCGAACTGAGCGACAGCGAGCTGTACTCCTATTCCGACGAGGTATCCCCCACCTACGACCAGCTTAATGATGCTTTTCTTAAGCTAGGTAGATTCCATGCTAGATCTAGAGCTAGGTGTAGCGAGTTAGAGAAGGAAGTAGATGGACTGTCACGGGAGCTTACTTCACTTACATCTGCTTCCTCCCGTGATGAATGTGATACATGCTGTGCTCTGTTGGGTGACATGGAGAAATTAAGGACCTCGCATGATAGTCTGTCCTCTGAACTTGACATTGTTAAGGTGGAGAATTTTAGTCTCTTGGCTGAACTAGAAATGAGTAGGGTTGCTTCTATTTCATCTACTACTGTCGAGACTAGTGCATGCACCTCATGTGAGGATAAGGACAACGCATTTAGAGGTCTTTATACCATGCTTCTGGATCTGCCCGAGTCTTGTGAAAATTGCAACAAGTTGAAGATGAATCTAAAACGGGCAGACCATAATTGCTGAACTCCAAGCCTCACTACTTGAGCCCATTGCTTCATGTTTGAACTGTCCTAAGTTAACTGCTGAACTTGAATCTGTCTCAAAACAGTTTCAAGAAAATGGCTCAGTTCGCGATTAAGGACCCTGTTAGCTCACCATGCATTAGTTGTGATAAACTAAAACTTGAACTCGTTGCTTTGAATGAAAAATGTGTGAAGCTAACTAAGGATCAACTAGTGAAGCCATCAACTGACTGTGATGTGATTGCTGGTGTGGGGGAGAAGCCCAAGGGTAAGGTTGAGACGCTTAGTGACGTAAACCAAACTGCTAGTAGTAGGACTGTCCCTTCCGAGTCGGCTGTGCGTGCACAAGCCATTCACTCTTTTACTATTGGTTCTTCATCTGCTCCCTTACCTCCTACTATCTCTTCTTCTGCCTGCTCTTCTTGCACCTCTCTCTTTCGGGAGTGTCAGTACCTTATGAACACTCTCGAGAGATTTATAGGAGGCAAGAAGAAGCTTAATCTTATTCTAGACCAATTTAAGATTTGCAGATTTAATCAGGGTCTAGGATATGATTTCTATGAGGATATGATGAAGCATCCACCTGCCGTGCTTAGACCCATAGCCGCAGGTGTGATCGAGATTGAGCCCAGGAACGAGAAAGTCCAATTTAAGTCAGCGGGCTTTGTCCAAGGGATTTCTGACAGCAAGGCGAGTCCACCTACTGCTTCGGCCTCTCAGAAGGCGAAGCCTCACCGTGTTACTTCTACCTCTCAGAAGGTGAAGTACCACTGCACCTTCTGTCAGAAGGATGGACACTCGATTGAGCGATGTTTTAGGCGCGCCAAGATCGCGCGTAGAGACCGTGTTGTAGCTCTTAGGCGTATTCAGGGTCAGCCCCAGACCGTGGGTGCACCTAGGACCAACACGAGGTCTAGGGTTGCTTCAGTTGTTTCTGAAGTGTTTGGGTAGCATCGATGACTTGGTTTTTTCGAGTTTTCTGGTTTTCGTCCTCTTGCTCCCTTTGGTCGTGACTTCCGCCGTCCTGAGGGTAGATCTCGTTTCCCCCGTCGAGATAGCTACCTGCGACGTGATCAGCATATTGCTGGTGTCTTGACTCGCTCCTCTGTAGCAGTCAAGCCCAACAACAGCTTCAGGTCTACACATAGACCGTCTGCTTCTTTGAATGACAGAGAGCGTAGGGTAGATAGAGGTCAGTCGTGTTTAACTACTTCATCTGCTAGACGTATTACTCAGTATTGGGTGCCAAAATCACTCTTGATTTACCCCAGTACTGAGACTTTACTCTCTTGTTGACTCAGGTTCACTCCGGTTGTTCTCGTCATATGACCGGAGACTCACGTTGGTTCTCTTCCCTAGCCCGCGCTCCAGGTGATGAGACGATCGCCTTCGGAGACGCTTCATCTGGGCGCGTTATCACCAAAGGTACAGTGCGTGTTAATGATTCTTTCATTTTGAAAGATGTTGCCTTGGTTAGTAAGCTGCAGTATAATTTGCTTTCAGTTTCTAAGCTTACCGATGACGGTTTCGAGGTGAGCTTTAAGAAAAACAATTGCAAAATTCTTGATTCTTCGGGTAGTCTGGTTTGCGGGATTTCTCTTTTTGGGAGGATCTTTCGTGCTGATTTTTCTGAGTCTTCTGGTGATCCTCTCCGGTGTTTGGTTGCTTCTGAGTCCCGTGACCTTTCTTTCTGGCATAGGAGACTTGGTCATATTGGATTTGACCATTTGACCCGAGTTAGCGGCCACGACCTCATTCCTGATTTGCCGAAACTCAAGATGGTCAAAGATTTAGTTTGTGCTCCTTGCCAGCACGGCAAGATGGTCACCGCTTCCCATTCTGTAACATCCTGAATTTTTGGATGTTCGAAAATATGAAATTTTTAAAACTTTTCTTGCATTTTGCTGGCAATCAAATCTTTTCTAAATATTTATTTGAAATTTTCTAAGTTCATGCTATGCAGATTAATAACCTAAGAATAGTCCAAGTGCAGATGATGACCCTGACAATAATAAAAAGTAGAAAATGATGTCACATATCAATAATTCAAAGTATTAAAATATACCAGAGTTCAAACCCTAGTCAATAAAATGAATCCACGAAGAATATTAGAATATATCCCTAAATGAATACACCAAAAATCCATTCTTTTAATTCAATTAGCAAAACAAAACTTAAATGAAAAGATAAATTCTAAATGTCATGCGAAAATCAGTAATCATAAACATGAAACAAAAAGGTTAAATTAAAAATCTGAAACTTCAAAACCAATCCCAAACATTTCTCCTTCTCCTTTTCCCTCTACCATTTCTTTTTCCATACTCTCATTTACAGGTGGGGCCAACTCCCTTTTTCTCTCCCCTCTCTCCCTGCCTCCCACCGCGCGTCTCCTCCCTGCCAGCGGGCCCGAGCGCCTGGCTCCACCCCGCGCCTCTTCTCCCTCTTCTTTTTCTTTCTTTCTCCCCGTGCGCCTGCATCTTCTTTCTTTTCTCATTCTCCTTCCTCCCTTCTGTGGCCGTGAGCCCTCCACGCCGCCTCTCTCTTTCTCTTTGCTCTGCGCCACTCGTCCCGTCCCCTCCGCGCGTTTGCCTCCTCTCTGCTCTGCAGCACTGCCGCCTGCACCGCTCCTGCTCTGCGCCGCGCGTCGAGCCCCACGCCTCTGCGCACTGAGCCTGCGCGGCGTCTTGCCCGGTGGTCCTTGCTCCGCTCCGCCTGATCCTTCTCCGCCGCTCGGTCCCGACCGGTCCTCACCGCCGCGCTATAAAAGCCTCCGGCTTCTTTCCCCTTGCCCCGCGCCATTTCCTCCTCCTCCCCCATCTTTTCCCCTTCCTCCCCGAAAGCAGCCGCCTCCGCCAGTCTCACCGCCGCCTCCCCTACAGTCGATGCCGGTCCAATTCCTCCTTGTGGGAGCTTCACCTCGACGTCCCGGAGCTCCGTCGGTCGCCGGCCGAGGACCTCGCCGCCTGCACGCCGCCGGCACCGTGTGCCACCACCGCCCGACCCCGCCTCATGCCGCCGGCCCGCCTCGGTATCTCCTCGGCCTAATCAACCGCACGGTAAGCCTCCCCTACCCTCCCTCCTACTTATGCGCGTGCCGTCCTCTCCACTATCCTTCCCGGCTGCCGGCGCCTCTTTTCCACCTCACCGGCCGCCGCCCGAGCAGCTGCCCCCGCCGATCTATGCCGTCCCGGGCTGCGCCGCCTCCTCCACCGGCTTCCACATCTTCCCAAGGACCCATTTTGCCAACTCACCCCGCCCATCCGACATCCCCTCGCCGGAGCCCCTTCCGCCGGCCGTGCACCCCCATGTCCCCTGTTTCGGCCGGTTAGGAGCTCTAACTTGAGCTAGACTCCAGTGGCCGCCTAATCACTTAACCTCCTCCCACAGCATCACAAAGTGAACAACGCCTGGTTGGCTAGCCCAAGCATGCGCTACCCTTCCACGCTACGTCCCGGGTTCGATTCCCATATCCCACTCTTTTCACTCCTAGCTTTTGGTATTTTGTTTCTTTAGTTCATGGCAGTCAAAGAAAAGTTTGGAGAACTAGAGATTAGTCTGTGGTAGCTTGCATATTTTACTAGGATGTGAATGACAATATTTAAGATTAATATTTGTTTAGTTACCATACATGAATAATTAATGTGCCTTTGTTAATTATCTCAAACTACTTATTAGTTAAAGGTATTAGTAAAAATGGTTGTGGTTAAATGTTGGAAGTTAATGAGAATCCTAATTAAATATATATACCTGTGTATATATATATACATCCAAGTTAAGTTAAGGGAAATAATTTAGGAAGGCCAAAGATAATGGGAGTATGCACAAATAGAATTTAAATATACATCCGAGTATAGAGCTAAATGTAAATAGTCAAGTGGCTAATGGAAAATAATTTAGTAACACATAAGACAAGATGCAATATTAATTGTACCTTTAGAACCCGAGTTTATGAACATCCAAACATGTCTAAAGACCAAATCCAGACTAGCTACTTGTAAGGAAGGATTTAGGTACGATAATCATAATAGCAACCTCATGTATGACCAATTATTCATAAGCAATACTAGCATGTTATATTGACTTAAAATAGTTAGGGAATGATTCAATACGAGAGCCCTAACCTTTTGCCATAAGTATTAACATGAGAATTGGAGATTTCATGGTGAGTAATTAAATAAATCATGTAGGTATACATATACATATAATTCACCAGCCGTTAATATTTCCCCAGACTCAAATTTTAATTGAAGACAACCTTAGCATACTGTTGATAAATAAATCTTAGCAGATGATTATTTAAATATTATAATTAGATACAACCAACCAGGCCTCATGTAAATGGATTTAAATCTAGAATTGAATAGCACTGAATGATAACTAAGGATACGTAGGATAATAATGAGGGATAAGTCAAAGAGCGTCGTTAACTAAAAATTATGTAGGCATATCTAATAAAAACCCTTTTGGGTCATCAGTCATTAAAATAGTCTTGCTAAGTTGCATTTTAGTGAACAAGGTGAGAATAAATATAAAAATACTAAAATAAGTTATTAAATAAAAGGTCGACCCACGATATTCTAATATCGGCTATACCTAGCCATCCTTGACCCGAAAGAGAAATATTTCCGTGGATGTCCCTTCACTATAAACCCTACTTGACATCTGTCTCGATGGATTTCTCTTAGCTATTTATCCCTTCGTTCCAACCCTTTTTGATTCCATCAATACTCTACACCTCACCAACCTTGCCTCAAATCACCCGAATCACTCATTAACTTATAATAAATCTAAATTAAGTTTATTTGGATTTAATTGGATCTCTTGAGTTATTTGCTTTCGTTTGGATTCAGTCGTTTGTCGCGTAATTAGAAATTGGAGTCCTGAAGAATCCGTGGATCAAACGAGGCCAAGATCGAGGTAAAGATAAAGACCAGAGGCTCAGAGCCTTCGAATGGGAAAGCGTTAAGTGAGCTCAAGTCCGCGGCAAACTGCGCCAGGCGAGTCAATACTTTGATCATGTTGAACCTACACTTTCTGCAAAGTATTTTTGTTTAAATTATCAAATTGCATGCTGTTATTTTATATGCAAATACATGGTTAATTGATTCTAGTTATATGCCCAATTGCTTGCCTTGAATAATATTACACATCCTTTGGATTACTTGATTATGTGAACTTTGTCGCCTTAGCAAAATTACAATAGTAACCTTTCGAAAATAAGTCCGTAAGCTATATGCCATGCTCAGTATTGTTTAGGTACTCATGGGTGCGAGAGCGCCAAGCATCACTTTTAATCATGAGAAAAATTGGTTGGGCAGTCATGGTGGTAATGACTGGTGTATATTGGATATGATTATTTTATATTCCCAAAAACCTCAAATTGCTTATTTATCTGGGCGGATGGTTCGGGGGTATGGTGCAGGTGTGCACGAGAGTGGGGTTTGTGGTAGAACCGCCCAGATAACCCTAAGGACTGAATCTTGTCATGACCTCCCCTGTATAACAGTGCAACCACAAGTCTGTAAAGTACAACTTGGCTTAGTAGATTTACCGAACCCTGAAAGTCATCATCATAGGTGGAGGAGGTGAGGTAGTGCAAGTGGCGGTCTGGGTGACGGCTTGAACGGGACACCCGCAGAGGGTGAAGTTCTTCTGCGGCGTGCTAGCAAGGTGAAGTATCCAGCTGCTAGGCGCATAGGAGGGGAACTCCCGCACAACCTATGAGACCTGCCGCAAGCGGGACAAGCTCATAGGGGTGAGATGATGGATGGGGCGAGGTACTTTGAACGGTTACTGTGATGGTTTGCTCAACCGCATGACTAAGGAATTGTGTGGGGCAACGAGTAAACTGTCTCTTGTGGGTAAAGTGTACAAACTCTGCAGAGTCAAAACTATTCGAATAGCCGTGCCCACGGTCAAGGGCGGACATGGGAACTTAACTAGATATAGTTCTATTTAAAAATGTTTGGAAAATGGGAATGGAAAAGTGGAGGGCAGTGGAAAGCCCTGATTTGAGTTGTCCTGGGTGTCGCCCCAGTGGTAAGTTAAGCGGCTATAACGCTGAAAGATGTTATACGGTGTGATGCCGTATGTATGGAAAAATTATGGTGATAATAGGCATATGGTGTGATGCCGTAGGTATGGAAAATCATGTTAATATTCCTTGAACATTATGTTTTGTTCCAAAGCTGATAGGTTTCAGGAAATTTCATATTGTATTTCAAATAATGGCATTTCTATTCTTACAAAATAAAATATGGGAAGAATAAATAGAGTCGTAAGAAAAGAAGATGATTGTTTATGGTAATTGCATAAAGAAGTTGGTGGATTTATGTTGATCATAATAGGGATAATGATAGTGTGAATTCTGGGGAAAATAAATTGGTGGAGTCTAAATGAACATATAGGCTAAATAGATGATTTAAATGATCTTTGGAGAATTAGGGAGTACAAAGGTAATTGTTGGATTACAACACTAATACTTAGTATAAATTCTTGGAAGATGTTGACCATGATGGGATTAATATGATTTGATCAAATATTAGATGGATAATTTGAACCTTGGGAATTTGGAGGTATGAAAATAACTACGGGAGATTAATCTTGATCAATGATAATCTTGGTGGATATATATTAGTGAAGCATAGACCTGATCAAGGATAGTCTTGGTGGATATTTATTAGAGAATTCTAGATCTGATCAATGACATTTTGGTGGATATTTATTAGAGAATTCTAGATCTGATCAATGACATTTTGGTGGATGTATACTAGCGATTCGTAGACTTGATCAATGATATTCTTGGTAGAGGTACAATAGTGAAGTAGTTAGAGATGGATTATAAGGTGATAAGTGGAAGAGCAAATTATGGTTGTGGATCAGTAACAAAAAGGATTGGACTGTTAGGGATTAGAATACAAAAGATATTGGTGGATTAAATAAGTGATATTAGATAAATAATGTCACTAGCTGCTTAGAGTTTTGGGCAGTACTTGCTCGGTGGATTATATAGATTATGATACTCGCTGTTTGAGGATTAGGCATAATTTGATTGGTGGATTGAACAATTGATGAAATTCGCTGTTTAGAGTTGTAGACAGCAAACCATATAGAGAGTGTATGATTGGTGGATTAATTAAATGATGTCGCTCTCAGTTTAGAGTATTAGACAGTAATCAATATAGGAGGAATTAGGTCGGTGGATTAGTTAAATAATGTTACTTGCTGTTTGGAGCCTTAGACAGCAACCAATACATAAAGAATATGATCGGTGGACTGAATAGAGGATGACACATGTTGTTTGGAGTTTAAAGAGCACTCAATAGAGGAAGTGTAATTTCGGTGGATCAAGTCAATGATGTCATATGCGGTAAGGAGTCTTTAGGTCACAAAATAACCATATGATATAATAATAGAAATGCTACTAAACGCGTTTTATGGCAAATAAAATAACCCGAGCCTCTCCTTTGTTTAGCCATGCATACTATTTATTTGCATTCTGTGTATTGGCTCGCGGAGCACGGGGTCGGAGTGCTCACGCTCGCTTTTGCGATAAAATACAGAATCAGGAATCAAATCACCTCGCCTCAGCAACAAGATTGGACAAGCTGGCAAAGAAGATGAAGATGTCAAGAGCTAGGTCGCGAACCTCCAGTTGGCTGCCTGTGGGCATGTCCTGAAGGTCCCACCTGTGTGCTCGTTCTTCCGCTGCTGCAATTTACTGATTTCGGCCTAATCGGCCCATGAGTAAGTCTATTACTGTATTTACGCTTCCGCATGATATGTATTTTGATATTCATTACTGTAACTGTGAGCACTATCTACTGATCCAGGGAATAGTGCAGTAAAATCACAGTGGATTCAGGATTGTAATATCTGGGTCCTTACACATTCTCCGGTCACAGTCACTATGACCGATGCACCAGGACAGTTGCTCCATATGGATACAGTTGGACCAGCTCGAGTGCAGTCAGCAGGAGGGAAGTGGTATGTTCTTGTCGTGGTCGATGACTTCTCGAGGTATTCTTGAATGTTTTTCTTGGCCTTGAAGGATGAGACGTTTACACATTTCCAAGGTCTTTTCAGTAGACTTTCTTTTGAGCTTCCGGGTGCCTTACGAGTGACCCGGTGTTACAATGGCACGGAATTCAAGAATTCCTACTTCGAGAGATTCTGTGATGAGATAGGTGTATAGCACCAGTTCTCTTCTCCGCACGTCCCACAGCAGAATGGCGTCGTGGAGAGGAAGAACCGTACATTGGTCGAGATGGCCAGGACGATGCTCGATGAATACTCTACACCGAGGAAGTTTTGGGCTGAGGCTATTGCAACCGCGTGTCATGTTTCGAATAGAGTTTTTCTTCGGGCACACTTGCACCGCACTTCTTATGAGTTGAGATATGGGCGAAAGCCAGTGTATCTCATTTTCGTGTGTCTGGTTGCAAGTGCTTTATTTTGAAGTCCGGGAACCTAGATAAGTTCGAGTCACGTTCGTGTGATGGGATCTTTCTAGGCTACTCAACTTCTTCACGGGCTTATAGGGTCTGGAACTGCGAGTCTAGTAAAATGGTAGCGACCTGTGAGGTGACCTTCGACGAGGCCAGTCTTGGGACTAGGCCCGATATCTCAGGTTCTTTAGAGCAGTCCGAGCCCATCTTTGTGGATGATGAGGAGGATGGAGATGAGGGTTGTCTACCCGATCCAGTCCCTCATCCACCCCTTGAGGTGCCTTCTTCCACCGCACCTCCAGGTGATCAGCCCATGCCTTCTGCTTCCTCTGGAGCTAGTGGCTCTGTTCCTACCTCGTCAGCTCATGAGGTAGAGGCCACTTCTTCATCTCATCCTGGACCTCCTTGACATATCCAAAAAGACCATCCTTCTGAGCAGATTATTGGAGACCTCTTTGAGCGAGTCACATGCTCAAAGTCTGGCATGCCACATTTCTGTCTCCATTCTGCCTTTGTTGCCTCATTCGAGCCCAAGGACGTTTGTCAAGCTCTATCTGATGAGTCTTGGGTCAATGCCATGCATGAGGAGTTAGAAAATTTCGAGAGGAACAAGGTCTGGTCGCTTGTTGAGCACCCTCGAGGTCACAATGTCATTGAGACTAAGTGGGTGTTCAAGAATAAGCAGAGTGAGGATGGGGTTATCATTTGGAAAAAGGCTAGACTGGTAGCTCAGGGGTTCTCCCAGGTTGAGGGTCTAGATTTCGAGGAGACCTTTGCCCCTGTAGCTAGACTTAAGGCCATTAGAATCCTGCTTGCCTTTGCAGCTTCTAAGGGTTTCAAGCTTTACTAGATGGATGTCAAGAGTGCCTTCCTCAATGGCTTTATTGAGGAAGAAGTCTATGTGAGACAACCTCCAGGTTTCGAGAACCCCAAATACCCAAATCATGTCCTCAAGCTTTCCAAAGCGCTGTATGGACTTAAGCAGGCCCCTAGAGCTTGGTATGAGAGGCTTAAGTCCTACTTGTTGAGTCATGGGTTTGAGATGGGTAAAGTAGACAAGACCTTGTTTATTCGCCGGCATGGCAGTGATCTTCTGCTCGTCTAGATTTATGTGGATGACATCATCTTTGGCGGCTCCTCACATGCTCTCGTTTTCCAGTTTTCCGATGTCATGAGCTCGGAGTTTGAGATGAGCATGATGGGCGAGTTGAGCTTCTTCCTTGGCTTCCAAATCAAGCAGACTCGGGAGGGTACTTTCTTGCATCTGGGCAAGTACACTCGAGACCTCCTGAAGCGCTTTGATATGAGTGATGGCAAGCCGGTGTCCACTCCTATGGCTACTTCAGCCTCACTCGACCCAGATGAGGACGGCGAGCCAGTTGATCAGAAGGAGTACCGCAACATGATTGGCTCCCTCTTGTACCTCACTACCTCGAGATCGGACATACACTTTGCTATGTGTCTGTGTGCTCGATTTCAGGCTTCTCCTCGCGTATCTCACCGCTAGGCGGTGAAGCGCATCCTTCGGTATCTTCGAGCTACCATAGACTATGGTATCTGGTACTCTTCCTCGTCCTGTCTTTCCTTGAGAGCCTACTCAGATGCAGACTTTGATGGCTGTAGATAGATAGGAAGAGCACTTCGGGCACCTGCCAGTTCATTGGCACTTCTCTCGTTTCCTGGTCTTCGAGGAAGCAGTCCGGTGTTGCACAGTCCACCGCAGAGGCCGAGTACGTTGCTGCAGCCAGTTGCTGTAGCCAGGTGCTCTGGATGGTCTCGACCCTGCGGGACTTTGGGTTAGTTATCGACAGTGTTCCACTTTTTTGTGACAACACTTCTGCGATCAACATTGCTAAGAACCCAGTGCAACATTCTCGGACCAAGCATATTGATATCAGATATCACTTCCTTCAAGACCATGTGGAGAAGGGTGACATAGTGCTCCAGTTTGTGGAGAGTGACCACCAGTTGGTTGATATCTTTACCAAGCCTTTGGATAGCTCTAGGTTTTCAGCCTTGCGGGGAGATCTTGGGGTGGTTTGTCCTTAAGGACTGTTGTGAAGGGGAGTTTTGTGCTTCATTTGATATATCTTGTTTATTATGCTCTTACTCCTTTCTATTGCATTGCGTACGGGTGCATTGGGTTTAGTCCTCCTAGCACAGATTAGAGTGCTTCTCTTGTCTAGTTGTTTAGACTTTTTACTCTTATCTTGTGATTCTAGGATGATGCTTATTAGCTGTTTCTCTTCTCACTAGGTTGAGCTCACTCACTTCTTGTAGGTTCTAGCGAGGGTTGGGCCACCCTCGGGTAGACAGGGAACGTGTTTGCTCCTTAGTTTGATAGTTGATCAGCCGATAGACCTGGAGTCATATGGGGTAGATGAGAGTTAGTCTGAGCCATAGTATCCTCTACATCTTGTCTATGCTTTAAGGACTGCCCTTTCGGATTTTCTTTGCCAGCTTCTCAGTTTTATTGCTTTGGTTCAGGGGGAGTCCACTTGGGAGCTTTTGGAGCTTAATATTGACATAACTCAACTTGAACTAAAAGTTGCATCACATGTTGAGGGGGAGCTGGATTTTCTTGCATGTCATTCTGCATTGTAAAAAACTACATGGAGTCTTGATTATTATCCTGTTATGACATGTTTATCATGCATTACATCTAGCCATGACTTGAGCTTACTTGCTAGATATATCATGACTTTATATGTGTAGTCAAGTCTTTGCCATGATATGTTGATTGAAATGCTCAACTTGAACTAATTCATGACATGTTAGCTTTTGCGACTAGTCTCTCTTTAGTTATCTCTTTATGATTCATGCCATGTCAAATAGGCTGAGTTGAGTCTTGAATCTTTGTTAAGCTTTAGATTGAACTATGCTAGTTTCTTGATGAAGCATGAGTTAGTACAATCTTTTAACAAAGCAAAAAGATCTCTTTTGTGCGAAAAAATTGATCTCACCAATTCTTTCTCATGAGACGGCTTGCCATTGCACAAGGCATGAACTCAGGGGGAGTTTTGGATGACCAAGATCATCTTCTTAAGCTTCTTGCTTGGAGTGGTCGCATAAGGCTTGAGATCTAGCACATGACTAATCAAAAATCTGGTTGGAAACAATCATGAGATTTTGAAAGAAAAACAAGTCAATTGTGCTCAATTTGCTTAAACTCAAAAGGACTAAAGTACTTGAACAAATGAGTCATTCTTGAACTTGTAGCACTCTAATTTGACTCAATACTAGCTTCATGGTTCCACTTAGACTATTGACATGGCCTGCATCATTTTTGGATACCTTTAGCTAGACTAGAATCGTAGTTGACTTGACATGCTAAGAAATTCGATCAAATTTCAGATTATGACTTATTTGGCTTAACTTGTCTCTACATACATTGCCATGATCTTGATAGCATACTTATGTGTTATGGCTTGATGTAATTCTTATTTGGTCATTTTGGATAATCTTCATGGCTCTAATTGCTAAGATCGAATAAATTTCAGCCATTTCATCTTGATTCTGTCCTTTGCATCCTTGATGTGTTTATTGCCAAAAGGGGGAGAATAGCGGAGAAAAAGCCATTTGGGGACTTTCTAGAGCTTTGGAGAATAATTTGTTCTTTCTGTTGTTGCTCTAGTGTTCCTTCTGTCAACATGGTCATAAGCTTCTTGATTTCTCTTGGACCATGTTTGACTCTTTTTCTGTTTCAAACAAACTCAACTTTGTGCTTTTTCTGGGTTTGTCAATATACTCATCAAGGGGGAGATTGAGAGACCATGTGGTTATGACCCCATAGGTGTGATGAGTAATTGACATCGGTTTAGGAAGGTCGAGTTTGGTTGTGTGGTTCGGACCATGTCGTTGCGTGGTGCAATTGGGCTCGGTCGGACCTGGTCAAACCTGGTCAAAGTGATTAGGATGCATATTCTGGTAATTTGACAGGTTTGGGCTCTTTCGTGCGTAAGTATGATTCATTGATGCTATTCATGCTTTCATGTGTCGAGCGGTGCTATTTGATGTGTTTCTTGTCTGTGATGGCTGCAGGACATCGATGCAGAGTCGTGGTGAGACACAAGGTGACCGGACTAGACACAGGCGGTGTCGAGGTCAGAACGGTCGAAGGTGTCGAAGACGGCGGAGACTCGAGGTGGTTGTGAGGCTTGGACGACAAGGAACGCGGAAGCTTTCTGGAAGGTTCAGGAGGGGCGTTTCGGTAAAAACGTAAAGCTACACAGGTGGAGGCGGTTCCATTCGAGATTTAGCGGGCGTAACTGGTTGGAGACCCGTTAGCCAAGGGCTATAAATAGGAGTGTGTGGCTGCATGTATTCCCATGGCTTTGGGAGAGAGTTAGGGTTTGCTTGAGTCAAAAGAACCTTTGGAGAGGTTGTTTTGCTTTGAGTTTTAGTTGTTGAAGAGTAGTTGAGGGCAGCAGTGTGTGTCTCCCTCGTTTGTCTCCTCCCTCCGTGTGTTCTTGAGAGATAGGAAGATGGGTTTTTGATCATACAAGCATGTATGGGGAAGTAGAGAGGGTGTGAGTTGTTTCTCCTATGTAATCATGTATCTCTCTTCCTCAATATCAATCTGAGATGGTCTTGGTTGAATTTGATTAAGTCTCTGGCTCTCTGTTGCTTTATTTCCTTTGATGCCTTCTATGTGAGATTTTTGACTTTTTGTGTTTTAAGTTGTTTCTTGCTGCGGAGGTGTAAAATGGGTTGCTCTATGATGGAAATAGGTCCCAAGTGTTGGTGATATGCCCTAGAGGCAACATGGTGATGTTGAATATATCACATACTATGTTTATGATACATTGCTTTGTTCCTTAAAATAGGCATTATCATTATTGATCAATGAGTATGTGACTTATTCATGAGACTCTTAATGCCAAAATGTTGCTATTTCTAAATGATCCCTGATTATATATCATATGAGGAACAAATATGATTCAAAGATCAGCATATGTATTGATTGATGATCATGTCTCATGGATTATGGTATGGAGATACCAAATCAATAATATGGACATGTGTTAGTGAACATATGTTGGATAGACCCGCCATGAGACACTGCAGAGATTCCATGTGTCATCAGTTGGTCTCAAGTAGTGTTTATGTATAATCCTTAGACTTGAGATCATCATGGTTCCCAACATGCATAGTAGCCTATTTTGGGACTACTAACCACTACTCTGTAACTGGGTAGTCATAAAAGTAGTCTTCGGGTTTGCTATGAAACATGTAGTGGGATGTGAATGATCAAGATAGAATTTGCCCCTCCTTATGCGAGAGATATCTCTGGGCCCCTCGATGTAATGGATTATAAAAGTGCATGGCCATGCCAAGGTGATTGAGGAGTCAATCACGAGTTTATAATCCATCACGGAATCGAGAGAGTGATTGAGCTATTAAGAGGATGACACAGGTCTCGCCTTAAGCTCAATCTATATCGTGAGGCAAAGGGGTTCGTACATGAGAACATTATAGGTTCAGCCGATATGATCTTTACGCATACTTTGGGGTTAATATGTCTTACTAGAGGCCGCTATTAACAGGGTGACCGGAAAGGCGTTTCCAGGTTGCGACCAAGTATACGTGAACCTACAGGGTCGCACACTTAACGGGTTGGAACACTAATTCCAATGTGATTCGGATGTGGGCTCAATTCGGATAGAGATCCGGATAGACTCCGATTGGGCCTCGGTCCACGAGGCCCAAGTGAGGAGATCTATATATATGGAGGCAAGGGGCTGAGGGGTGCATGCTTCTGTTAATCCCGAGCCAAACCCTAGCCGCCACCTCCCGAGCCAAACCCTAGCCGCTCGCGAGTGCTGGTACACTCGCGATCGGCGTTCCAGCCCCGGACGTGTGGATACCGGTGGAGGTGCTGCTCGTTGCGGCGTTGATCGGCATCAACAATCTACAGATTGGATCTTGCACGTGGTATGGTTGATCGCGTGGAGGAGACGATCTATTCGGGATGATCGACTAATTCCACTACTACCTCGACGCGCGTGGTTGGATCGGCTTCTCCAACTCTTCTTCCGCTGCGCTGCGCGTCTAGTGGTAACGATCCATGATCCCTCCTTAGCATGATGTCCTGGTGTGCGCGGTACAAAAGTTTTGTTTTCTGCTATCGTAGCCTACGCGCATTCCTTTAGTTGTATCAGAGCCATTTTGCTTAGTTTGCGATCTGGATCAGCGCATATGTTGATATGCGGTAGTAGTAGATTGGATCTATTACATTCTAGATCAGTTGATTCATGTGATGAGTCAGTGGTAGCACGGGTTGATGAGATCAATCGGTGAATAGGGGTTAGATGAGGCGCAGATTGTATCACTACTAGTGCCCTAGAGATTGTCTCGGATCGGCATAAGGTGGTTATGTCGAATACTAATAGGATATGAATCTGATAGCCTCGGGCCAGTGGGAATACTAGTGCCCTAGAGATTGTCTCGGATCGGCATAAGGTGGTTATGTCGAATACTAGTAGGTTATGGATCTGATAGCCTCGGCCCAGTGGAAAAACTAGCGTCCTAGAGAACGTCTCGGATCGGCATAAGGTGCCGTGCGTACCCCCCTTGTATAGCGTCATGGGTTCACAGCGTTAGGTAGAATGTGATTCTACGTCTAACTTGTTTTTGCAGGGAATGGTGTGAATAGTATGGCCCTATAGCTTATTGGAATGTATGAGATGTATGTGATGCATGTAACATTCGTTCATGGCCTGCGTGACATGATTATTTCAGCTATTGTTAGCTGTCTATATTGTATTTAACGACTTGCGTGTCGACCTTAATGCTTGAATCTATCTTTGTAATCTTTAATTTCTAGCTATTATAGGTAGTAGCCTAGTTTTGAGGTTACAGGCTTTCAAGCATGGTGGCCTAAAGGAGTGATGTGGAGGATGGAGATCGTCTACACCTACATGGAGATGGATATCACCATTTTTGGGCCATACTACTTCACAGTTAAAAGTGTTTATCTGTGATGTTATCTATCTTATTCTTTTGCAATGATATATGTGATATGTTGCTTTGGTAGGATAGAATCCCTCATAAAAATTAGGTGTTAATGCCCTTCCATATGTTGCACCAAAAGATACTGATCACCGCATGGTAGGTCTACCAAAGTAGAGTGCCGTCGATTATCATCATTATTTGGGGTAGATGTCGGACATCTACACGCGGAAGCATTTGGTTTACTTAACAAGGTTATCAAAACAGTTTTGGACCTTGGGGCATAGGTTGGGGCCGGGGCATACTGATGTCACCCAACAAGCAAGAGTCACATAGGGATGTGATTAGCAAGGTGTTGCTTACCCATGTCACTAGTTTTCTAGCCGTGATGCCAAAGCTCACTAGGAATTAGTGAAATGAGGATCTTGACCCACTATGTAACTTAGAGGGAGTTTTGTTGCAAAACACATAGTGGGAGTCTTTTGTTAAATAGTTTAATAAAAGATGAACATAAACATAGTGCTAAACTTTGCATATTCTTGTGTTGTAGATCATGTCAGCTAACGCCGCATCCAGTACTTGTAATTTGCGATCTATTCTTGAGAAAGAAAAACTCAATGGAACAAACTTTATGGATTGGTATCGCAACTTGAGAATTGTTCTCAAGCAAGAGCGCAAGGAGTATGTCCTTGAGTCTCCTTACCCCCGAAGACTTGCCTGATAATGCTACTGCGGCTGCATGGAGAGCTTATGAGAAGCAAACGAATGATTGCCTTGATGTGAGCTGTCTCATGCTTGCCACAAATGTCCTCTGAGCTTCAGAAGCAATATGAGAACACAGATGCCTACAATATCATTGTGGGGTTGCGTGGTATGTTTGAGAACCAAGCAAGGGCTGAGAGGTTCAACACTTCAAAGTCCTTGTTTGCGTGCAGGCTTGCAGAAGGGAATCCCGTCAGCCCTCATGTGATTAAGATGATTGGCTACATTGAGAGTCTAGAAAAGCTTGGTTTTCCCCTTAGCCAAGAGTTGGCTACTGATGTGATTCTCCAGTCGCTTCCCCCGAGCTTTGAGCCATTCATACTGAACTATCACATGAACAACATGGACAAGACCTTGGCTGCGTTGCATGGGATGCTAAAAGCTGCCGAGGAAAGCATTAAGAAAAGCAGCAATCATGTGATGATGATGCAGAAAGGCAAGGGCAAGCCCAATGTCAAGAAAGGCGCGGTCAAAAGAAAGTTAGCTCCCGATGAGATCGCGAGCAGTTCTAAGGCCAAGCAAGTCAAGAAGGGCGCTACTCCTAATGCAGATTGTTACTACTGTAAGCAATCAGGACATTGGAAAAGGAACTGCCCAAAGTACTTGGAGGATCTTGAGAAGAAGAAGGGAAGTACGACTTCCACTCCAGGTATAAATGTTATAGATATCAATCTTGCTACTTCATCCACTGATTCTTGGGTATTTGATACCGGATCGGTTGCTCACATTTGCAAATCGTTGCAGGGGCTAAGAAGAAGTAGAAGTTTGAGGAGGAGCAAAGTGGATCTTCGCGTTGGCAATGGAGCAAAAGTTGCTGCGGTGGCTGTTGGCACCATGCCACTGTCTTTACCTTCAGGATTAGTTTTGGAATTGAATAATTGTTATTGTGTTCCATCTCTTTCCAAGAACATTATTTCTGCTTCATGTTTGCAAGCAGAAGGTTATGACTTTAGATCTGTGAACAATGGTTGTTCTCTTTATTTCAAAGATATGTTCTATTGTCATACTCCATTGGTGAATGGGTTATATGTTCTTACTCTTGAAGAGTCACCGGTCTAAAACATTAATGCAAAGAGGCAATGTTCGAATGATTTGAATCCCACGTTTATTTGGCACTGTCGCTTAGGTCACATAAATGAGAAACGCATGGAGAAGCTCCATAGAGATGGTATTCTGCACTCATTTGATTTTGAATCATTTGAGACATGCGAATCTTGTTTACTTGGCAAGATGACAAAGGCACCTTTCACCGGTCAAGGTGAACGGGCAAGTGACTTATTGGCACTCGTACATTCTGATGTATGTGGACCAATGAGCTCAACAGCCAGAGGTGGTTTTCAGTACTTCATAACTTTTACTGATGACTTTAGTAGATATGTGTATATCTACCTGATAAAGCATAAGTCTGAATCCTTTGAAAAGTTCAAAGAATTCCAAAATGAAGTGCAAAATCATTTAGGCAAGACAATCAAGTTTCTACAAGCTGATCGTGGAGGCGAGTATTTGAGCCATGAGTTTGGTGATCATCTGAAGGATTGTGGAATTGTTCCACAATTGACTCCGCCAGGAACACCTCAATGGAATGGGGTATCTGAATGGAGAAATCGCACCTTATTAGATATGGTGCGCTCCGTGATGAGCCAAAGTGATCTTCCATTGTCTTTTTGGGGGTACGCTCTTGAAACAGCCGCTTTCACACTAAACAGGGTTCCATCAAAATCAGTAGAAAAGACACCATATGAGATGTGGACAGGACAACGTCCTAGCTTGTCTTTTCTTAAGATTTGGGGATGTGAGGCTTATGTAAAACGTTTACAATCTAATAAGCTCAGTCCTAAATCTGATAAATGCTTCTTTATCGGGTATCCTAAGGAAACGAAAGGATATTGCTTCTATAATCAAGAAGAAGGCAAAGTGTTTGTCGCCCGGCATGGTGTCTTCTTAGAGAAAGAGTTTCTCTCAAGAAGGGATAGTGGGAGCATGGTGCAACTTGAAGAAATTCGAGAAACACCTGAAAATATTTCAGCTCCTACAGAACCACAACAGGATAAACAAACTGTTGAAGAACCTGTTGTGGACACACCGGTACCACGTAGGTCAGAGAGGTCACGTCGTGCACCTGAGAGGTACATGTTCTTGACTACTCAACAACGGGACATATTGTTGTTAGACAACGATGAGCCTAAGACCTATGAAGAAGCGATGGTGGGACCAGACTCTGAGAAATGGCTTGAAGCCATGAGATCCGAAATTGAATCCATGCACAGTAATCAAGTTTGGAACTTGGTTGATCCACTTGATGGTGTTAAAACCATTGAGCGCAAATGGGTTTTCAAGAAAAAGATAGACATAGATGGAAATGTTCACATCTATAAAGCGCGATTAGTGGCCAAAGGTTTCAAACAAATTCAAGGTGTTGATTATGATGAAACTTTTTCACCCGTCGCAATGCTAAAGTCTATTCGGATCATTCTAGCGATTGCTGCATATTTCGACTATGAAATATGGCAAATGGATGTCAAAACAGCTTTCCTTAATGGAAATCTGAGTGAAGATGTGTACATGACACAACCCACGGGTTTTGTCGATCCGCAATCAGTTGGAAAGATATGCAAGCTGCAAAGATTTTTTTTTGGATTAAAGCAGGCATCTCGGAGTTGGAACATTCATTTTGATGAAGTAATCAAAGGGTTTGGTTTCATCAAGAACGAAGAAGAGCCTTGTGTTTACAAAAAGGCTAGTGGGAGCGCACTCGTATTTCTGGTCTTATATGTGGATGACATATTACTGATCGGAAATGACATTCCTATGCTCGAATTTGTTAAGTCTTCATTGAAAAATAGTTTCTCTATGAAAGACTTAGGATAGGCGGCATATATTCTGGGCATCAAGATCTATAGGGATAGATCAAGAAGGCTAATTGGATTAAGCCAAGATACGTACATTGACAAGGTGTTGAAAAGGTTCAACATGCAGGATTCCAAGAAAGGCTTCCTACCTATGTCACATGGTATAAATCTTAGCAAGAGTCAGTGTCCTAGTACCTGATGAGCGGGATAAGATGAATGCGATTCCATATGCTTCGGCTATTGGGTCCATTATGTATGCCATGCTTTGTACACGTCCAGATGTCTCGTATGCTTTAAGTGCTACGAGTAGATACCAGTCAGATCCAGGTGTAGGTCACAGAAGCCGAGTACATAGCAGCTTCTGAAGCTGCTAAAGAGGCTGTTTGGATCAAGAAATTTATTTCTGACCTAGGTGTGATGACTAGTGCCTCCAGTCCAATGGACCTCTACTGTGACAACAGTGGAGCCATTGCGCAAGCCAAGGAGCCTAGATCGCACCAGAAGTCCAAGCACATTCTACGGCGATTTCGTCTCATCCGCGAGATTGTGGAGAGAGGCGATGTCAAGATATGCAAAGTACAAACGGATTTGAACATTGTAGATCCGTTGACAAAGCCGCTTCCCCAGCCAAAGCATGAGGCTCACACTAGGGCAATGGGTATTAGATACCTACATGGTTGACTCTAGTGCAAGTGGGAGACTGTTGGTGATATGTCCTAGAGGCAACTTGGAGATGTTGAATATATCACATACTATGTTTATGATACATTGCTTTGTTCCTTGAAATAGACATTATCATTATTGATCAATGAGTATGTGACTTATTCATGAGACTCTTAATGCCAAAATGTTGCTATTTCTAAATGATCCCTGATTATATATCATATGAGGAACAAATATGATTCAAAGATCATCACATGTATTGATTGATGATCATGTCTCATGGATCATGGTATGGAGATACCAAATCAATAATATGGACATGTGTTAGTGAACATATGTTGGATAGACCCGCCATGAGACACTGCAGAGATTCCATGTGTCATCAGTTGGTCTCAAGTAGTGTTTATGTAGAATCCTTAGACTTGAGATCATCATGGTTCCCAACATGCGTAGTAGCCTATTTTGGGACTACTAACCATTACTCCGTAACTGGGTAGTCATAAAAGTAGTCTTCGAGTTTGCTATGAAACATGTAGTGGGATGTGAATGATCAAGATAGAATTTGCCCCTCCTTATGGGAGAGATATCTCTGGGCCCCTCGATGTAATAGATTATGAAAGTGCATGGCCATGCCAAGGTGATTGAGGAGTCAATCACGAGTTTATAATCCATCACGGAATCGAGAGAGTGATTGAGCTATTAAGAGGATGACACAGGTCTCGCCTTAAGCTCAATCTATATCGTGAGGGAAAGGGATTCGTACATGAGAACATTATAGGTTCAGCCGATATGATCTTTACGTATACTTTGGGGTTAATATGTCTTACTAGAGGCCGCTATTAACAGGGTGACCGGAAAGGCGTTTCCGGGTCGCGACCAAGTATACGTGAACCTACAGGGTCGCACACTTAACGGGTTGGAACACTAATTCGAATGTGATTTGGATGTGTGCTCAATTCGGATAGATCCGGATAGACTCCTATTGGGCCTCGGTCCACGAGGCCCAAGTGAGGAGGTCTATATATATGGAGGCAAGGGGCTGAGGGGTGCATGCTTCTGTTAATCCCGAGCCAAACCCTAGCCGCCACCTCCCGAGCCAAACCCTAGCCGCTCGCGAGTGCTGGTACACTCGCGATCGGCGTTCCAGCCCCGGACGTGTGGATACCGGTGGAGGCGCTGCTCGTTGCGGCGTTGATCAACATCAACAATCTACAGATTTGATCTTGCACGTGGTGTGGTTGATCGCGTGGAGGAGACGATCTGTTCGGGACGATCGACTAATTCCACTACTACCTCGACGCGCGTGGTTGGATCGGCTTCTCCAACTCTTCTTTCGCTGCGCTGCGCGTCTAGTGGTAACGATCCATGATCCCTCCTTAGCATGATGTCCTGGTGTGCGCGGTAGAAAAGTTTTGTTTTCTGCTATCATAGCCTACGCGCATTCCTTTACCAAGATCATTTGATCGATTTTTTCCCGAGAGCAAATTGAATGAATCAAAGATTCTCCATTTTCTACTCCTCTGTTCTTCTTTTTCAATTTCTAGGGTTTGAGGTGGTTCTTGATTCCCTCCATGAGATGGCATGAAACTTGGCATGGTAAGTCCAGAGGCTATTAAGTAGCCATCCTCAAAGTTTCATGAGCAAAGGTTCAAGGATTAGATGGGAATTTGAGTTTTTGTGCTGCACCCTGAATATTTTCAGTTTTTGGCTCAATTCTTGATTTCTTGTTTTTGAGTTTATTTCTTTTGGTCTCCTAGGCTCCCGTGGCTATTTGGGGGTGTTGTCTCTCTGTTCTGGGCAAAGAAATCTAAAGACAAACCTAAATTTGCTTTACAGTTGGAAGTTTGCATTTTCTCTGAATTTTACCCTCTTCTGTCAGCCCTGAAATCCCGAGGAGCGGTCTGACCGGTGGTCATATGGCGGTCAGACCGGGCACTCAAGGCCGGTCAGACCGGTGGCTAATGGGCGGTCTGACCGGCGATTTTGGAGCGGTCAGACCGGCCCAATAGCTGCAGTCTGACCGGCCCTTTGTTGCATGCGTCGTGTCTTCCGTTGGTTTTTTCCATGCGTTGTTCTCTGCTAGGTTGAGGTTCCAGTATGCACATGACCTTTTCTTCATAGTTCCAGTAACTATTGAAGGAGATTTTCAAGTGGATATTTTGAGGGTTTAATTTTTTAGAAGTCGACATTCACCCTCCCTCTGTCGCCATTTCGGTCCAACAATTGGTATCAGAGCCGGTTAGCTCTTCTCAATAGATCTTAACCGGTCTCTAGAGCCATGGCGACGGACAAGTACTCGACCAAGCCCTCGGTCTTCGATGGGATCGACTATCCCTTCTGGAAGAGCCGGATGGAGACCTACATCCAGGCTCAGGCCTACGCCATCTGGCGTAAGGGCAAAGTACGGTACGCTGTTCCTGCCGATGAGAACATCAAAGCCGAGCGGCACGGCCGACGTGCGTGCCCCGAATCCCGCTCCCACACGCCTGCCAACGCCACCCGACCGCGCCGCCTGTCCCCGACATGCGCGCACGTCGTCACCTTGGCAGCAGCGCTCCGCTTGCCTATAAAGGCCGGGGTAACCCCCATTCGTTCCGCCACACTCCCCTCAACCTTCCACCAATCGCGATTGAGCCCAAACCCCCTCAATCGCCGGTGAGCCCATCCCCTTCCCCAACTCCGGCAGACCCCGATCCATCGATCCAAGTCGTTAGGGTCCAATTCCCCACACCTACACCATCTCCGGCTCGCCGCGATGTCATCCCCGGCCTCGCCCGAGCTCCCCGTCGCCTGTAGTTTGTCGGCGCCGAGAACCATCCCCGAGCCGCCACCGTTGCACGCCGCCGACCCTCCCCTGTGCATCCCGGATCCCGCCGACACCTTCACCCGACTCACCAGCACGCGGGCAATGCATTTTCGCGTTCACCTAAGCCCCTCCAGTCACCGCTCGCCGTCGGCACCGCAGACTCACCGCCGCCTCCGACCTTCTCTGCCCGACTCCCCTATAAGGGTAACCAACACCCGAGCGTTCCCCTAGCTAGCATCGTTAACTCTCTTTCCCCCAACTCCTCGGCCGCACGCGTTCGAGCCCCTGGCTCCACAGCGCGCCGGGTTGAGTTTTCTTTTATTTGATCTGACAGCCAGGCCCCACCTGTCAGCGGTTGCTATCCCGAGCGACCCACTGACAGCAGGGTCGCACCTGTCAGCGACACATACAACTAATGACTAGTGATTAGCAACTAATTACCCTCATAAATGCAAAATATTGGGTGGATATCAGATAACCCCCACTGACATGTGGGCCATAACTCAAATAAATAACCTCCGGGCCCACCTGTCATAGATACAGCACATGGAATTAAAAATAAAGAAGAATGAGCTAAAAATACCCAGTGGGACCCACCAATCAGGATTTTGATAATTTTTGGGATTAAATTAAACTGAGGACTTTAAATGAGCATAACTTATTCAATTTAACTCCAAATTGAGTGAAACAAATTTCTAAATTCATCTAAATTCAAGATCTATCCAATGAAACTAAAACCATGATTTTTAGAGTTCATTTGAAATTCTGGTAATATTTTGTTTGATTTGCTGTTTTTCTTTTTATATGAATTTTTGCGCATGACAAATAGTGTACGAGGCTCAGGAGGAAGAAGCTGAGGCAGCAACCCTAGAAGCTCAAGATAACCAAGAACCAGACCACTGTGACCAAGGTGAGTTAACACTTTGACCATGTTGAACCCATGTTTATGCAAATTTAATTTCTCTTAAATTATTAACATGCATGCTGCTATTTTGATGTGGTAAATTATATTCACTTTTAAAGATGTTAGTTATACACCTAATATTGTGTTTGTTAGTAATACTCCGTTGAAATTTTGGACATATGAACCTTGTCGCCTTAGCAAAATTAAAATGGTGTATCTATTGCAAATAAGTCCATGTAAATATTGCGTTACTTAGTATGGCTAGATAATCGGGGGTACATAAATACTCCAAAATTATCACTTGCAATTATGAAATGATTTGGGCAGTCTTGGTGGAAAAGACTGGAGTATGTGGATATGTCATTTTACCTTTTTGAAAAAAAAACCCAATATTGCTTTAATACCTGGGTGGATGGTTTGGGGGCTGGTTTGAGGTGCAGTGGACGCACAAAATGTGAAATGTGGTAGAACCATCCAGATAGTCCTAAGGACCGAATCTTGTCATGTTATCCCGTGTAAAACAGTACAACCGCAAGTCTGTAAAATGCAACCTAGCTAAGTAGTATTATCGAAACTTTCGGAACCATCTCACTGGTAGTGGATAGGTGTGGATAGTGCAAGGGCAGGGGAGGCCTAAAGGGACACCGAGTGGAGGGTGAAGTTTCCCAGTCATGCTAGCGTTGAGGGGAGTGGAGCCCGAATAGCGCTTGTAGCCGTGGGAAACATCTCGTGCAACATATGGGACCCACCGCAAGTGGGAACGGCCCAGAGAGTGAGATGGTGAAAGAAGATAGATATTCTGAACAGTCACTGTGACAGTCTTCTCGACCACATGGCTAAGGAATCATGTGGGGCAATGGGTTGAATGTGGTGAAAGTGTACAAACTCTGCAGAGACAAAACTATTCGAATAGCCGTGGCCACGGTTAAGGGCAGACATGGGGACTTAACTAGATATAGTTCTGTTTCAAAAATAACTTGTTGGTGGTATTGGAAAAGTGTAAGGACTGCAGATGGTCCTGGTTTGAATTGTCCTGGGTGTCGTCCCAGTGGTAAGTTAAGCGGCTATAACGCTGAAAAATGATATATGGTGCAGATGCCATGTAACGGTGGATGGAATCTGTGTCAATTATAAGATAGACTTACTTCACAAATTTAAGTCCTGAGTTTAAAATTGCTAGGTCTTAAGGATTTTTAAGTAATTGTATTCAAAAGCACTCTACGCAAAATAAAATAAGCCCAAGCCTTCCTTTGATAAGCTGAGCATGTTAATTATTGCATTCTGTGTGTTGGCTCGCTGAGCACGATGGATTTGTGCTCACACTCGCCTACCCAAACAGAAACAGGTATTCAAGATCACTATGCTCATGAGGACGCCCCTGTTACTGAAGGAAGAAGCAACGAAGGAAATTAGGGCGTCGTTTACACTTTCCGATCATAGACAAGTTTGACCTACGGCGGTGTGTGCACATATATTGTCTAAGTCTGGGTAATATATAATGCACACATTACCCCCAGTCGCTTGCCTGTGGTATGGTCTTACTTTTGCTTTTGTTTCTGCTGTTTGGTGTAATGAAGACATTTGGCCTAAGCGGCCCTGTTGTAGGGGTGGCCCAACCCCCCCCCCCCCCCCCCCGGTGACTGGGTCGTGCAACTAGTTTAACATGTAATAGGCCCAATAGTGTAGAGGAATATACCAGTGTAAATATACCAATGTACCCTCATCCCTTGTAAATACTAAGGGGTAGAATGGGGACTTCCCATTCTACCCCACCCATGTATATAAACCCCCAGGAGGGGCAAAGTGGAGGGGACATCCTCTCATTATCACTACCTCTCCAGATCTAGCTCTCTTCCTCTTCTATCGATCTCCCTCTCTTCCTGTTTAGCCCGTAGCTACAACAGCTGGCGCCGTCCGTGGGGACCGAGAAAAAAGTCACTTCAGGAGCTGAGAGCTGTTCTTGGGAGCATACCCTATAATCCGTAATATTGGTACCATTCGGCGCACCATTGATAGATAAGTGCTTCGCTCTGTTTCACGCATGCTGTAGTGAATAGATCTGGGATCTAGTCAAATCGTTCAGATGCTGAATCGAGTAGATCTAATCGAATCGCTTATTTTTGTGTTGCTGTCGTCTCCGTGCTGGGGCATTCATGCAGGAAGATGATTCCTGGGATGACTTGGTGGTCTGCTCACATCTCTGAGCACTCATCACAGATCCGCTGGAGGTGTTTATGCAGGAAAGTAGCGTCTTGGACGACCTGGTGGCGTGCCCCTCCCGGCTAGTCTCGATCGTACCACCGGCGCGGAGTCCGTGACGCTGCCCCGGGCAGCTCCGTCCGAGTCCCCACAGTGATGCATTGATCTCTCGTAGTGACCAAGGTGTATGCATGCACGCACTGCGCCGGCTCCGCATTATGGTCTTCGCGCCTTCGAAGCCTCCGCGTCGTCGAAGTGTCCACCTCACACCGTTGAGCGCCCCGCCTCCGAAGCCTCCGCGTCGTCGAGGCGCCTCGCCTCCGAAGGCTCCGCGCCGACGTCCGTCCTCGAGCCCGTACAGTCGAGCCGACCTCCGTGTGACCTCAGGACCTCGTGCAGACACCAGATTCCGCGTACACAGAGTCTAGTATCCCTTCACGCGTTTACTCATGCATGTTATCCAATCGCGTACTAATGCATGCATCCAAGTTTTACGTCCAAGTATCTATGCATGGATATTACGTAACTATTGCTCCACTGAAGATTCCCATGGCGTCCGCGATGGCAAGGTCGTCCTCGCGCCACAGCCTCCGAGACGGCGAGGCCCTCTCCGAGCCATGTGCGCGGTGGCTTCGGCGAGGACAGCCTCCGCGGCCCCGGCTCTGCGCGGCTATACACGGACTTCGCGTCGGCGACATCGACGTCGCCTCCGCCTGCGCCAATGGGAAAACCTCCCGTATGCATGCATGAGTCTCCATCCAGGCATGATACGAGCACCCGCTTGCCACTCCGTGTTACCAAGGATAGCCTCTGCGTCGAGCCTCCGCGCCGAGTCTCCGCGCCTCCACGAGTATGGGTGGGCGTCGGCATCCACCGGCCCTCCGCACTACGCCGGCCCCTGTGTCTCCGCGCACGCCGAAGGGGGACTCCGGGTTGATGGTCTCCGCTTCATATTCGTCCTCGCGCCGGCCCTCCGCGCCGTCGCCAAAGGCCACCAGGGAGTGGGACCCCTCCGCACGAAGCCAATGTCGATCCTCCGCCCTGCAGCGGCGGAGGCTTGCGCTAGCTACAAGCGAGGCTGCGCGGCAACGACCCCTCCGCAAGAGACCTGCACCAAGACCACGCAGAAGTACACAGGAAGTGGCCACCAATGACAGAAGCAAAGCACTTTGTCTGCCACGCACATCGCAAGCCATCAGTGACTTCGTGCCGGCCACTGGGCAAGTGTATCTGCACTCTCTTTGGGTGGGCATGAGCCAGCGCGGAGGTCGTCTGCGTCCTGGTCGCGGTGGCGGCCTCCGGCGCAGAAGTCCCTGCCCCCGCCTGGCGGACCCGCGGGGTCCAAGAAGCAGTGACGACGACGGCCGCCCCAAGCGCGCCGAACATGTACACCGCCGGCATGGAGCGGACTTCTGCGGCCTTCGCGTTCGAGACTCCGCTCCTTAGTCTCCTCGCCGAGTCAACATCAAGCCTTCGTTTCGCGGACTCCGTGTGCCTTCGAGCCTCCCTCCGTAGTCTCCGTGCCAAGCATCGCCCCTGTGCGGCCCTAGTGGTCTACTCCACGCGCCCCCGTTTGGCCTTCGCGCGTGACATCACTGGGCTTCGCACGGGCCAGCCGAAGACCGGCGGGTTGAATTCACGAATACTGTATGAGCTTGCAGGAAGCCGAGGTCTGAGCTGGGATAGCGCCACCACCCTGCAGGAGCCCGGACGATGCCCCTCGTCGGGGCTCACATGCACCCGCCCCCGGAGATCGTCAGGGGCGAAGGCCACGGCAGCGCCATCGACGGGTGGGCCTTCAGCATATTCCGGCACGTGCTCCTCTAACGATCCAACAGCTTCCACACCACTTCGAGCCTCCGGCGTCGAGCTTCGCGGCCCACGTGTCCGGCCTGGCCTATCGCCTCCGCCCCAGAGTGACGCACTCCCGAAGAGGCCTCCCAAGTAGGCCGCGCACGTCTCCACGACAGCGACGCCTCGGTGAGGTCTTCCCCGGAGCAGGCCGCACACCTTGGCGACGTCCCAGCGAGGCTCCCGAAGTCTCTGCCCAGTCCGTGGGGCTTCCGCTGATGTTGCGCGGGCAGCTCCGGAGTCTCCGTCGAGCTCTTTGAAGTCTTCACCGAGTCCCCTGGAGTCTCTGCCGACGTCATATAGGCAGCCACGAAATCTCCTGCCCGAAGCCTGCGGCTCGAAGTCCTTGTCCACTCCGGGATGAGACGGCTCTCACGACGGAGTCTGACGAAGCTCGCGGCAACCCGTCGTTGAGGTAATAGTTGCAGTCCCGTCTAGGAGCATTTGATTTGGCTATGTTCGCTCCTCCAGTTTTGGCCTATTTTGAGCCACCGTAGCATCTAATGCTTTCCGGGTATGCCATTCTGGAGTGCTTTGCTGTCGCAAGCCTTCGGCCATTTCTTCGCTGCCTCTGTTTTGGTTCCCGCTTTTTGGTTTAAATCATCCGGCTGCCTCGAGCGTCGGCGTACTCTACGGAGTATAAACAAAGACGTGTGGGGCGACGCCTCCGCACGCGACAGTCTACGGACTATAAAAAAGACGTAGCGTCGAGCCTAGCTCCGCACGCATCAGTCCACAGACTTTAAATAAGACGTAGCGTTGAGCTCAGCTTCCGCACGCGAGAGTCTACGGACTATAAATAAGACGTAGCGTTGAGCCTAGCTCCGCACGCACCAGTCCACAGACTTTAAATAAGACGTAGCGTTGAGCTCAGCTTCCGCACGCGACAGTCTACGGACTATAAATAAGACGTAGCGTCGAGCCTAGCTCCGCACGCACCAGTCCACGGACTTTAAATAAGACGTAGCGTTGAGCTCAGCTTCCGCACGCGAGAGTCTACGGACTATAAATAAGACGTAGCGTTGAGCCTAGCTCCGCACGCACCAGTCCACGGACTTTAAATAAGACGTAGCGTTGAGCCTAGCTCCGCACGCACCAGTCCACGGACTATAAATAAGACGTAGCGTTGAGCCTAGCTCCGCACGCGCCAGTCTACGGACTTTAAATAAGACGCAGCGGGGGGACGCCTCCGCGCGCACTCTACGGAGTATAAATAAGACGTAGCGTCGAGGTACGCCTCCGCACGCACCAGTCTGCGGACTTTAAATAAGACGTAGCGTCGAGGTCCGCCTCCGCACGCGCGAGTCTACGGACTATAAATTAAGACGTAGCATCGAGGTACGCCTCCGCACGCACCAGTCTACGGACTTTAAATAAGACGTAGCGTCGAGGTACGCCTCCGCACGCACCAGTCTACGGACTCTAAAAAAGACGTGACCGTCGAGGCATTCCTCCGCACGCGCGAGTCTCCGGACTATAAAGAAGACGTTTCTACGGACTCTTAAATCAGACGCCGCGGGGGGGCGCCTCCGCGCGCACTCTACGGAGTATAAAATTTACTACATGGCCAAGACACTAGGGAGTGCCTCGATTCAAGCGGCGCACCACCGAGATATCGCACCCTCGCGCGCGTTGCACCAGGGAGTGCACCGCACTGTTTTTGAAGGTAGGGGAACGACGTCTCCGCCTCCCTGCCTCTGCGCGCGTAGTGCCTTCGGCCTACGCCGTAAGCGCCCGCTCTCCGCGGGCACTGTTTTTGAAGGTAGGGAACGGCGTCTTCGCCTCTCTGCATCCGCGCGCGTAGTGCCGTCGGCCTACGCCGTAAGCGCCCGCTCTCCGCGGGCACTGTTTTTGAAGGTAGGGGAACGGCGCCTTCGCCTCTCTGCCTCCGCGCGCGTAGTGCCCTCGGCCTACGCCGTAAGCGCCCGCTCTCCGCGGGCACTGTTTTTGAAGGTAGGGGAACGGCGGCTCCGCCTCCCTGCCTCCGCGCGCGTAGTGCCGTCGGCCTACGCCGTAAGCGCCCGCTCTCCGTGGGCACTGTTTTTGAAGGTAGGGGAACGGCGTCTTCGCCTCGCTGCCTCCGCGCGAGTAGTGCCCTCGGCCTACGCCGTAAGCGCCCGCTCTCCGCGGGCACTGTTTTTGAAGGTAGGGGAACGGCGGCTCCGCCTCCCTGCCTCCGCGCGCGTAGTGCCTTCGGCCTACGCCGTAAGCGCCCGCTCTCGGCGGGCACTGTTTTTCATGGTAGGGGAACGGCGGCTCCGCCTCCCTGCCTCCGCGCGCGTAGTGCCGTCGGCCTACGCCGTAAGCGCCCGCTCTCCGCGGGCACTGTTTTTCAAGGTAGGGGAACGGCGGCTCCGCCTCCCTGCCTCCGCGCGCATAGTGCCTTCGGCCTACGCCGTAAGCGCCCGCTCTTCGCGGGCACTGTTTTTCAAGGTAGGGGAACGGCGGCTCCGCCTCCGCGCGCGTAGTGCCTTCGGCCTACGCCGTAAGCGCCCGCTCTCCGCGGGCACTGTTTTTGAAGGTAGGGGAACGGCGGCTCCGCCTCCCTGCCTCCGCGCGCGTAGTGCCTTCGGCCTACGCCGTAAGCGCCCGCTCTCCGCGGGCACTATTTTTCAAGGTAGGGGAACGACGCCTCCGCCTCCTTACCTCCGCGCGCGTAGCGCCCTCGGCCTACGCCGCACACCCCCGCTCTCCGCGGGCATTCTTTTTGCAGGTAGGGGACGGCACGCCTTCGGCGCTCGACTCCGCTGTCCGCCTCGTAGGCATCGCCTCGGTGGGACGGCACGCCTCCGGTGCTCGACTCCGCTGTCCGCCTCGTAGGCATCGCCTCGGTGGGACGGCACGCCTCCGGCGCTCGACTCCGCTGTCCGCCTCGTACGCATCGCCTCGGTGGGACGGCACGCCTCCAGCGCTCGACTCCACAGTCCGCCTCGAAGGCATCGCCTCGGTGGGACGGCATGTCTTCGGCGCCCGACGGCGCGCCTCCGGCGCTCGACTCCGCTGTCCGCCTCGTAGGCATCACCTCGGTGGGACGGCACGTCTTCGGCGCCCGACGGCACGCCTCCGACGCTCGACTCCGATGTCCGCCTCGTAGGCATCGCCTCGGTGGGACGGCACATCTTCGGCGCTCGACGGCGCGCGGCCGGCGCTCGACTCCGCTGTCCGCCTCGTAGGCATCGCCTCGGCGGGACGGCACGTCTTCGACGCTCGACTCCGCCGTCCGCCTCGTGGGCATCGCCTCGGCGGGACGGCACGTCTTCGGCGCTCGACTCCGCCGTCCGCCTCGTAGGCATCGCCTCGGCGGGACGGCACGTCTTCGGCGCTCAACTCCGCTGTCCACGTTGGGGGGTCACTGATTTCTTCATAGGCATTGCCTCTGGGGTCTACGAACTACCAGTTGCATCGGCACCCTCGTGCTTGCTGTCGGGGAACGGGGGGCTGGGGTGGTTGATCACGTCAGCTCGCCCATCGGAGCCTCAGCGCTTGCTGTCGAGGGAGTACTGTTGTAGGGGTGGCCCAACACCCCCGTGACTGGGCCGTGCAACTAGTTTAATATGTAATAGGCCCAATAGTGTAGAGGAATATACCAGTGTAAATATACCAATGTACCCTCATCCTTTGTAAATACTAAGGGGTAGAATGGGGACTTCCCATTCTACCCCACCCATGTATATAAACCCCCAGGAGGGGCAAAGTGGAGGGGACATCCTCTCATTATCACTACCTCTCCAGATCTAGCTCTCTTCCTCTTCTATCGATCCCCCTCTCTTCCTGTTTAGCCCGTAGCTACAACAGGCCCCTTTTGTAAACTCTCACCCGATGTAGTGTATTTTAATTATGTTATATTATTAATGGTCATGTGATGTATGATGTGAATCAGCAATGTACCTGTGTGCACTATCTACTGATTCAGGGAATAGTGAAGTGATCACAGTAGATTCTGGATTGAAAAATTCGGGTCTGACATTATTGCAATAAGCCTTACGGCTTAAAGCATCTGCTACCACATTAGCTTTCCCAGGGTGGTAGTGTACACTCAGATCGTAATCCTTAATCAATTCTAGCCATCTTCTCTGCCTCAGATTAAGGTGTGATTGGGTAAAGAAATACTTGAGGCTCTTGTGATCCGTGTATATATCACAATGGTTACCAATCAGATAATGCCATCAAATCTTCAATGCATGCACCACTGATGCTAATTCCAGGTCGTGGGTGGGGTAGTTAGCTTCATGAGGGCGAAGCTGTCTAGATGCATATGCCACAACCTTGCCTTCCTGCATTAGTACGCATCCAAGCCCTTGATGTGAGGCATCACAGTACACCTCAAAATCTTTGCGTACATCTGGTAGGACTAGCACAGGAGTGGTAGTCAATCTCTTCTTCAACTCTTGAAAGCTTTCTTCACAGGCCTTGGTCCATTCGAATTTTTGTTCCTTCTTGAGTAGCTGAGTCATTGGCCTGGCAATACGGGAGAATCCTTCTATAAACCTTCTGTAGTACCCAGCTAATCCAAGAAAACTCCTCACTTCTGTGGCAGAGGTGGGCTGCTTCCATTCAGTTACCGCTGCTATCTTGGCGGGGTCAACGGATACTCCTCCTGCTGACACTATATGCCCCAAGAAACTGATGTCACTCAGCCAGAATTCACACTTGCTATAGTTTGCATATAGCTGATGCTCCTTTAGCTTCTCCAACACTAGGCGCAGATGTTTCGCATGCTCCTTTGCATTCTTGGAGTATATAAGGATGTCGTCGATAAAAACCACGACAAATTTGTCCAAATACTCCATGAATACCTTGTTCATGAGGTTCATAAAGTAGGTTGGGGCATTTGTTAGGCCAAAAGACATTACTGTAAATTCATACAGCCCATATCTAGTGGTAAAAGCTGTCTTGGGTATATCCACAGCTCTAATTTTTAGCTGGTGATAGCCCAACCTCAGATCTTTCTTGGAGAATACTGTGGCTCCACCAAGTTGATCAAACAAATCATCAATTCTGGGAAGGGGTGAGAGACCATGTGGTCGTGACTCCATGTGAATGATGAGTAATTGACAAAGGTTTAGGATAGTCGAGTTTGGGTTGTGTGGTCGGACCATGTTGTTGCGCGGTGCAACGGGCTCGGTCGGACTTGGTCAAACTTGGTCGTATGGGATTAGGTTGCATATTCCGATGATTCGATAGGTTTGGACTTCGTCATGAGTAAGTATGATGTGCTTATGCTATTTACGCTTTCATGTATCGAGCGGTGCTATGTGACGTGTTTCTTGTCTGTGTGACTGCAGGACGTCGAGGCGGAGTCGTGGTGAGACACGAGGTGACCGGACTAGACACAGGGAGGTGTCGAGGTCAGAACGGTCAGATGTGTCGAAGACGGTGGAGATTCGATGTGGTTGCAAGTCGTGGACGACAAGGAGCGAGGAAGCTTCCCGGAAGGTGCACGAGGGGCGAATCGGTAAATTCGCAATGCTGCATAAGCGGGAGCGGGCTCCGTTGGATTTAGCGGGCGTAACGGGGTGGAGACCCGTTAGCCAAGCGCTATAAATAGGTGGAGGGGGCTGCATGCCTCCCCATGGCTTTGGGAGAGAGTTAGGGTTTGCTTTGGTCAAAAGAGTCTTTAGGAGGTAGTTTTGCTTTGGGCTTTAGTTGGTAGAAGAGGCAGGGTTCTGTTGAGAGCTTGTCCTCTTCGAAGCTTCTCTGTGTGTTCCTCCCAAGAAGCATGTGAAGCTCTTGGTGATCTTGAGGATGGAGAGGGAGAGTGAGGAGATGGATTGAGAGTCTTGTAATCATTCCTCTTGTTCTAATGTCCATGCGTATCGGGACTCCTTTGTAATCCTTTTGCTTCAATGAATGGAAATCTGAAGTTTTCTCCCGTGCTCTCTGTTCTTCCTTCGTTCTCCTTTTTGGCTTGATTTTGAGTTTCGTGATTTCTTGTTGTTTGTTGTTGGGGAGCGCCAAAATGGGTTGATATGACATGGGGGATGCTCAAAAGTCATTTGGCTATTTAATCCCAAGAGCAAACCGAGTTTGATTCCAGATTTAGTTCTTGAGCCCTCTCTGTTCTTCATTTCCTCCTTCTAGGGTTTAATGCAAATCTTGATTCCCTTCGTGAGATGGCTTGAAATTTGGCATGGAGAGTCCAGAGGCTATTGAGTAGCTATCCTCAAAGTTTCATAGCCAAAGGATCAAAGGTTGAGGAGTAATTTGGTTTTTGGCTCAGCTCTTGCAAGTTTTCAGATTTTTGCTATAATCCAAAATTCTTGTTTCTAGGGTTGATTTCTTTGTTCTCTAGAGCCTCCTTGCTATTGAGTATGTATTGGTGATGTTTTGGGTCAAAAAGAATGGAAGAATTCCATCATTTTCCTGGTTTTTCAAATTGCTGTCTTTGCTGTCTGAAAATCCTGTTTGCTGATTTTTTTCGTGCGGTACTACCGCTCCTCGAAAGGTACTACCGCTCAGAGGTACTACCGCTCAGCTTAGCGGTACTACCGCTCAGAGGTACTACCGCTCGTCTCAGCGGTACTACCGCTTGCAGTCAGACCTGCTCTGAAATTATTTTTTCTTGACTATTTCTTTCTGGATCTGGTTTAGCCTTGTTGCTGTGACTTCCAGTAGTGCCTATCTTCTTTCTTCATAGCTTCCATAGCTATTGGAGAAGAAGCATAAGTGTGGATTCTTGAGGGGCGAATTTAATTTTTGAGAGCGCCATTCACCCCCCCCCCCCTCTGTCGCCATTTCGGTCCAACAAGGGGGTACTTATTTTTTATGGTCATCTCATTCAAGGCTCGGTAATCCACACACATCCTAGTAGTGCCATCCTTCTTCTTTACGAACAATATCGGAGATCCCCAAGGTGAGGAACTAGGTCTGATGAATCCTTTTTCCTGCAATTCCTGAAGTTGTCTCTTCAATTCCTCCAACTCCTCTACTGTCATCCTATAGGGCCTCTTGGAAACTAGAGCAGCTCCCGGCTTCAAGTTGATAACAAATTCCAGGTCTCTATCTGGGGGCATGCCTGGCAGTTCTTCAGGAAATACTTCAGGGTATTCTTGCACTACTGTCATTCCTTCTAGAGGTATGTTTTCACAATAGTAGATTGCACGTCCCTACCGATATGGTTGGTCCACTTTTACATTTATGATCATTCCGGGGCACTTGGTTAGTTTCACTGTCCTGCTGGCACACTCTATGATTCCCTGGTATCTAGCTAACCAATCCATTCCTAATATAATATCCAGGGTCTGGGAGCTTAGTACTATCAGGTCTGCTAGAAAATCACATCTTTCCATGGTAATTGTCACCCCTGGGCATACTAGGGTACCAGTGATTATACCCGCTGGTGAGTTAAGCACCAATGGTTTCTTTAGAGTATAGACAGGTAACCCCAATTTATCAGCATACCCCTTAGATATAAATGAATGTGAAGCTCCTGAATCAAATAATACTTGTGCTGGTATGGACTTGACAGAGGACGTACCCATAAGAACTCCAACGGCCTCCTGGGCTTCCTCAGCTGTGATATGATTAACTCGGCCGCGGTTTGGTGCTGAAGTATTCTTGCTGGCTTGCGAACTCTGATGCCCCTTGCTAGGTGCTGAGGCTTGGCTACGGGCAGAGGTGGTCCCTAGATTGAATCGCACTGGATTTGTCTGCCGCTGCAGGCACTGGCTGATAAAGTGTCCCTTCTCTCGACACCCGAAACAGCTCCTGTTGGTGGCGGGGTTCGCCCCAGTGGACTGGCCTGCTGAGCGTGGCGTTTGAAAAGAACCACCACTTGAACGGGATGCTGGAGACAGAGTCCTGGATTGATTGGGACTTGAGAATGAGGGGTTGTTGAAGAGTTTTTGAACAAATCTCCCTTGTGGCCGCTGCACTGCCATTTTACGCTTGCGGCTGGCTTCTAAATTCCTCTTCTCATTCTCCAAAATTAAGGCTTTGTTCACCAGCTGATGGAAACTGGTGAAGTCTTGAATTATCAATTGTACCCTTAATTCTTCGCTCATCCCTTCGAAGAATCTATCAATCTTCTCCTCTTCATCCGCTACATCCTTTAGAGCATAGCGGGCCAGTTGGGTAAACTTGGTAAGGTATTCATTTATTGACATATTCCCTTGCTTGAGGGTGCAAAATTCATTCTTCTTCATTCTCATTACTCCTGTTGGGACAAAATTAGCTTTGAAAGCTGTCTTGAACTCCGACCAGGGAATGGCTTCCGTGTCATTTCCTGTAGTGGCATCTTCTTGGCCTCTGGCGGCCAGATAATTCTCCCACCATGCCGCCGCAGCTCCCTCAAACTGGTGCGCGGCAAGTACCACTTTATCTTCATCTGTGCATTTAGCCAAGCGCAGTTTCCTTTCCGTGTCCCGAAGCCAATCTTCGGCTTTGAGTGGCTCGTCTGCTGATGAAAAGGTAAGTGGCCGCGTTCTTTGAAAGTCAGCCAAATCTACTCTATGCCCACTAGAGCTTCCTTGTTGTCCAGCACATATGGCCTGCAACAGCTAAGTCTACTGCGCCATGACTTGAGCCATAGTGGGGTTAACTAGAGGGGACGGAAGGTTATCGTCTTGATTCTGGTTCCTGCCTCGCCTTTCAGGAAAGGCTCCTTGGGTTGAGTCTACCTCGGTTTGATTGAGGTTAGCATTGGACTGAGCCCTTGTGATCCTTTGATTGGCCATCTGTAGTTAGAGCTTCGCAATTTAGTACTAATGCTAGGCAAATAAAAAGAAGGGTACCAACCCACATCTCAAAAGAAAACAGTAAAACAAACTACAAAGCAACTTTCAACATAAGGCCTTCGCCTGGCCATACATTAAACACACAAACATCCACATAGCCAGCTTTTAGGCTGGACTTTACGGTTACACAATATATTAAGGTTCGTCAGGATAACGACTACAGTACTAAAGGCCTAGTACATCACACTACAATACAGGAACTAGTACTTGCACCACACATGGCAAGTACGGCACTACTCTACCTACTCCTCCATAAAGCTCGCACCGGGGCAGGAAGGGCTGTAGTTCGGTGACTGTTAGCGAGACCGGCTACCGCTAAACTCCGAAGGATCGGAGTCAGAGTGGGAACGTGATCTGCTGTGGCTGCGGCGAGGCCCTCCCCAGCGAAGAGCAGACTGTGGTCCTGGGGGCCGCACGCTCATGCGCACGGTGCGCCTCGTATGGGATCCTCCTGATCCTGATTGGGGTGGTGCTGGTGCTGCAACTGGCGTGGTGGCCTGCTGGTGCTGGGCATGGGCAGCTGCTGCCTCTGCCTTGGCCTCTGCCAAAGCCTTCTCGCACTGGGTGAGCTGCTCTCGGAGTGTCGCCACCTCAGTGTGTCTGGATACTAGGTGCTGCTGGAGGGTGGTGATCTCCTCCAGGGCGTCAGTGTGAGCCACCCCCATAGCTCTGGTGAGGTCGACCTAATGCGTGAGCATAGGGTCATCCTCGGTGGTCGGCATGTAGGTCGCGTTATATCGTGCTCCTTCCCGGTGCAATGGATGATAGCAATACGGGGTGCGCCGCAGGGTGGTCTTGTATATGTGGCAAAGCCACGCGGCGGCTAAGTGTGCTGCGTCCTAAAGGGTCGCTGCCCGAGTGCTCCTCGGGTGCTCAGTCCTGAAGACATGGGGCGGCTCTTGCTCACTTTTAGCATAGATAAACACTTCTATTAGCCAGGATTCTACTCCTCCTTCGACAGTCTTCAGGCCACGGTATATGGGCTACTCTTTGTAGCCCATATAGTGCAAGAGTTTGCGTAAGATACTGGCAAACTCCCCCTCATAAACTCCATGTGCCAGGGAATCCCAGTTGGCCTCATCTACTATACCTGCCATCTGTAGATTAAAATACCAGTGTTAGTAATTTTTTAAAAATATTAATGAAAGGTAGAGTAGAATAGATCTAAGAAGGATACGAAAAGAAGTAGTGCACACAGGTACATTGCTGAATCACATCATACATCGCATGACCATTAATAATATTAGAGAATTTAAAATACACCACATCGGGTGAGAGTTTACAATAGGGGCCGCTTAGGCCAAATGTCTTCATTACATCAACAGTGGAAACGGAAGCAAAAGTAAGACCACACCACAGGCAAGCGACTGGGGGTAATGCTGTGCATTATATATTACCCAGACTTAGACAATATAAGTGCACACACCGCCATAGGTCAAACTTGTCTATCATCCGAAAGCGTAAACTACACCCTAATTTCCTTCGTTGCTTCTTCCTTCAGTAACAGGGACATCCTCATGAGTATAGTGATCTTGAACACCTGTTTCTGTTTGGGTAGGCGAGTGTGATCACAAATCCACCGTGCTCAGCGAGCCAACACATAGAATGCAATAATTAACATGCTCAGCTTATCAAAGGAAGGCTTGGGCTTATTTTATTTTGCGTAGAGTGCTTTTGAATACAATTACTTAAAAACCCTAAAACCTAGCAGTTTTGAACTCATGACTTAAATTTGTGTAGTAAGACTATCTTATATTTGACACAGATTCCATCCACCATTACATGGCATCTGCACCATATAGCATTTTTCAGCGTATAGCCGCTTAACTTACCACTGGGACGACACCCAGGACAATTCAATCCAGGGCAGTCCGCTGCCCTTCATATTACCATTCCCAACTTTCAACTATTTTCAAATAGAACTATATCTAGTTAAGTCCCCATGTCTGCCCTTGACCGTGGGCACGGCTATTCGAATAGTTTTGACTCTGCAGAGTTTGTACACTTTCACCACAAGAGACAACCAACTCGCTGCCCCACATGATTCCTTAGTCATGTGGTTAAGTAGACCGTCACAGTGACTATTCAAGGTACCTCGCCCCGTCCATCATTTCACCCTATGGGTCGCTCCCACTTGCGGTGGGTCCCATACGTTGTGCGGGATGTTCTCCTTCTGAACGTCTAGCAGCTGTCTACCCCCACTACTAGCCCATCACAGCAGAACTTCACCCTCTACGAGTATCCCATTCAAGCCATCACACAGACAGCCGCTTGCACTACCTCACCACCTCCTCCTGTGAGGATGACTTTCAGGGTTCGGTAAATCTACTAAGCCAAGTTGTATTTTACAGACTTGTGGTTGTACTGTTTTACACAGGCTAACATGACCAGATTCAGTCCTTAGGGTTACCTGGATGGTTCTACCATATTTCACATTTTGTGCGTCCACTGCACCTCATACCAGCCCCCAAACCATCCACCCAAGTATTAAAGCAATATTAGCGCCTCCGAATATCTATGCAGTACTAAGCATGGCGTATACTTAGGGACTTATTTTCGAAAGGTTACTATTATAATTTTTGCTGGGGCGACAAGGTTCACACATCCAAATATTCCAAAGGAGATGTAATATTATTCAAGGTAAACAACAGGCACATAACTAGAATATTAAATTAAACATGTGTTTGCATATAAAATAACAGCATGCAATTTGATAATTTAAACCAAAGTAATTTGCAGAAAATGTAGGTTCAACATGATCAAAGTATTGACTCGCCTGGCGCGGTTTACCGTGGTCTTGAGTTCACACAAAGTTGTCTCATGCGATGATCTTTAATTCCTGGTCTTCATCGATCTCGGCCTCGCTTGATCCATAGAATCTTCAGGACTCCAGTTTTCTAATTACGCGACAAACAACTGAATCCAAATAAAAGCAAGTAAATCAAAAGATCCAAATAAATCCGAATAAACTCAATTTAGTTTTATTTTGAGTTAATGGGTGATTCGAGTGATTTGAGGCAAGGCCGGTGGTAGAATACGATAACTTGATCTTTTTATTAATAATCTCTTTTATTATTTTGGTATTTATCAAGGAAGTTCCATGATCTAGGTTAAACCTATGAATTGGTGTATTTTGTCGAGTGCTAATGTTCAGGGCATATGATATTTATATATAAGTGATGTTTGCAAATTTTGGCTTACCTAGTTACTCTTATAGCCATGTTTTTTTAGCATTTTGTGGTATGATATTTTATGCACCTCCATTTATCACTAGGCTAAGTTTAATTTGAATTAGGGTCTATTTATATGGTCCTAGTTATTATATAAGTTTATGTTCAGTACCATTATTCTTTTAAAACTAACATTAAGATTTAATTAGTGTCACTTTTAATTATCTTGCAGTTACTTTAGCTACTATCGGGCCTAGCTTCATCTCAAATTTTAGTTTAAACTTAGTTATCTGGGCAAAGCTTGGTATATAAGGTCGTATTTCAATATTTGCTATTAGCAAAATCTACGGCTACAATTTATTTAATGAAGGCATGTTGAATGTTGAGCATAGATTTTAATTATAACTAATGGTTGTCGTTATTAAATCTGAGCATTTAACCAAAAGAAATTTTCTTTATTATTGCCCTCAACTATTATTTAGTCTTTTAACTCATTTATGCAAACCACATTAACTATTCATATGTGATAACTAGTCCAAATACTAGTGGCTTTTTACCCAAAGCATTTAGTAGTCGAAAATGGCTCTCCCGATTGCTTTGGGCATAGAAATAATGGTTAAGGTCTATACCATGCTATGGTCAATCCTTTAATATTTACTTAATATACAATGGCTTAGGATTTATTTCTTTAGACCACCCTCGTTTGCTAAGCCATCATTTCATGAGGGCATATCCTAAACAATGTTCCTTCTAACCCTTAACTAATAATTTGGAGTTAAAATAAATAGTGATGGCATTTTATTTACTAGCACATGATGATTACTCATGGTTAAAATAGTTAAAAAGCTCATTTATATCCTAATTATCTCTTGTACCCTTTTATTTATTTATTTATTTATTTATTTATTGCATCCTTTATTAATCATTTTTGGATTTTTCCTTAATTTTCTCCCTCACTGCAGCTGTCGGCAAAAATTTTAAAACCTACATCTAACTCTTGCAGCCAAGGGGAATCGAACTCGACCAGCGGGGTGAAAGCAAGCGCTTCTAGCCAGTGGGGACATCGGGTGTTGCTTGACTAGTAAGGGGAAGTAAACCAAATAACGTTACCCGTGGGGATTGGCTGGAAATAGAGCAGGGCGGCGGCACTCGGAACCGACTTTGCCGGCGGCGGGCGATGGCCAGGGAGGTCGCGGGACCAAGCAAAATGCATTGCACTATGGATGGTGAAATCTTGGGTGGTGGCGGATCGGTCGGAGCGGCGGCGAGGTGAGCGGGCGGTGGTGCAAATTGGCCAGTGGCGAGGTGTGCTTGGGGCGGCGGCGCTGTGGGACAAGGGAGGTGAAATTGAAGCATGCACGGGCATCGGAGGGTGCAGTGGAAGCTTACCCCGGAGCTGGCCGAGCAGGAGTGGGGCTGAGGCGATCCGGCAGCGGAGGCCATGGGCGGCGCATTAAGCGTGCGCACGGCGCCGGCGAGCCGGGGTGAGGGAGATGCCTCGGCGAGGTGGGGAGTAGCTCCGCAGTGAACGGGCGATGCTCCTGGCGTGGGCAATCGACTTGAGGGTGCCGGTGCACCGTGGAGCCCGGAGACGACCGGAGGAGCTTGAGGCAGAGGGGGCGGCGAGCTCGGGTAAGTGGGGGAAGGCGGAGAGGAGTGAAGCGCGCAGTTGATTAGGGAGGCCGAGCGACTACTTAAGCTGGCGAGGGAGTCACGGGATGCGGTGGCGGAGGACCGGGCGGCGGGGTGGAGGTCCGCTGGGCAAAACCCAGCGTCGGGCTCGGTGTGCGGGGCGCAGAGCTAGGTGATGGCGACGGGTCGGTGCGGCGTGTAGGGTGGAGGCAAGCGGCGCTGCGCAGAGGGCAGAGGAGATGGCGAAGGGACAAGTCAGGGCTTGAGTGCTGCAAAGCCAGAGGGAGCAGAGCACGCGCGGAGAAGAAGAAAAGAAAGAAAGAGGAAGAAGCTGGCGCTCGGGCCATGCGGCAGTGGAATGGGGAGGGGAAATGGGGAAGTTGGGCCAGGCCTTCGGCCGGCCTGACTTCCTCTTTTTTTTCATTTCATTGCTATTTATTGTTTACTTATACATATATATATACAGGTATATATATTATTATTCTTTATGTCTATTTTTGTGTGTGTATATATATGTATTCATTTTTATGTTTTTGCTCTTCATGCTAGGCCTATTGCATACATATTTGTATATGTTTTATTTATTTATTTTTGTTACCCTTTTATAATACTATTCCAAAATGAAATTCTTACATTTTAATTTTAGTTTCTCCCTCCTCATGATGGATCATCTTTTCAGATTCGAATTTAAAATTTTGAGTTTCCATTATTTGCATATTTCCTTTGATGACATTTCTATTTTTAATTTTGTTTTTTTATCTTTCTTCAATTTTTCGAAACCTCAACCAAAATTTAAGAAGCACCATAAAAATCCAAACTCAAATAAAATAAAATATATTGCAAAAATAATTCAAAATCTTCACATTTTCAAATTTAAATTTTTGGGATGTTACAGTAACTGAAGCCAAATTAACAAAATCACCGGTTGGTTTCTTCGACCCATGCTTGGTCTCCATGGATACCATCAAGGAGGATACATTCTTCATCCAGAATTACATGACAGTGACCTTGGTGGCTTTCCACAATAAGAAATTTATACTTATGCCCTACAACCAGGAGTAAGTGCTGCACTAGTGGTTATACTCGTTGATTTGTACTTTATAAGCAATATGAACTTAGGTTTAATGACCATTACGACATACCTGTGTAGGTTCCACTGGATTCTAATTGTAATTATACCAAAATAGAACAGGATAATATATCTTGATTCCCTAAAGAAGAACAAAACCGACTACACAGTTGTCTAACAATTAATCGATTGGTAAGCAATTTTTCTTCATAGATAACTCTATTGTAGTGTTTCCTTCCTTTCCAATGACAAAGGCTAACCTTTTGGAATAACATAGGTCGTTCGTCACATACGTTGCAAAGGTAGGGACATCCAATGAAGGAATCGATGCCCTACGACACGATCTAGATTTTTCGATATTCGCTAGTACACATTAATCCTATATAACACTTCGTAGTAATGCCTCTCGAACTAACAACTTCTATTTTTGTAGTGCCATCAGCAGTCGCTGGGTAACACCTGCGGATTCTATGTTTGCCACAACATGCAACTACTTCTCGATTCTGCGAAGAACAATATTAATTCTCAGGTTTTTTAATCTTGCGATAATTATTTCATACTTACCAATTTATATGTACGCACAACATTGACCTTCCTACCGACAAGTTGCGTCCATCGCTACAACTGCATTGGAACAGGCCGAGCTCCAACAAATTTGAGGATAGTGTGCGTACTTCTTGATATCTAAAGTTATAAAAGAAGATGGAGAGTTCCATAATGTAGAATGAATTTGATTTGGATAAGATTTAGCTTAATTGTACGTGTCTGTATTTGTTCATAGATGGATAATTTATTTCATTTCAGTTAATTGATTTATGAAATGGATGTTCTTGTTTCTAAAATGAATGAATGTGAATTGGATGTATACTGTGTTGATCTGCTTGTTTCAGAGGGTATGGCTAACATTTCCTAAGGCTAGCCAATAAACAGAAATAGATTTAGAAATAGAAAAAAAATATCAGAGACAGTTATTAACTCGTAACCGTTTGTGATAGCTGATTATCACAGTCGGTTTTTAGTAGACACTATCTGTGAAATCTGATGTATCATAGACGGTTTTAACTACAAACTGTCTATGATACAATGATATCGTAGATAGTTTCTTCTAAAAACCGTCTGTGATAGTCAACTATCACAGACGGTTTGTTGTTGAAACCATCTGTGATAGTTTGCAACACGGACGGTTTGAAAGCCGTCAGTGATGATCTCGTGTCATTACTGACCAATAAACTCAGATGGCTTACAAAATCGTCTGTGATAACGTTTTTGAAGCATTTGTGATATTATTTTCTGTAGTAGTGTGTCTTTTAAGGAGGGTGGCTTATTTTGAGTAATTGGAATATTGTTAAGTCATGTGAGACTTTACTTGACGTGACACTGAACTATGTGTTTTTTCCTATTCTTGTTGTTGTAGGGGTGGCCCCCACCTAAACCTAGCCAACCTGTTAGAAGGTTGTAAAACCCAAATTGGGACATCTGTAATGACATAAATACCCTTGAGAGATATACTTGGGTGTAAGGACATAACTGTAAAGTACTCCCCATGTGAATATATATAAGCCATCCAGGCCATGGGGAAGTCGCCAAGCATTGCTCACCTAACATCTTCAGACCATACTACCATCTCTCTGTTTGGTCTATAACCACTACAGTTGGCGCCGTCCGTGGGGAAGACAAGAGCAAGCTCCAAAATCTGAAGAATGATGGCATCGAAGAAGGCTTCATCATCGGCAGTGGCAAAGAAGAAGAGGAGTACGAAAGAGGCGCTCGCCAATGTGTCGGCTATGGGTGTGGGCGACAGCGCCGCAGCTACGGGTGCGAGCGACAGCGTGGTGGTCGACGCGGGTACCGACCGGACCGTCGGGAGTGGTGACGCCGATGCCCGAGCTACCACGGCCACTGCCACGGTGCTCGGCGCGGGAGCAGCAGGTGGCCTCGGCGGCGACGCCGGCACCATCACCGACTCCAGAGCCCACCGTACCGACACGCCGAGCAGTTCTGAAGCGCAAGCCGTGGTTGCTGCCAGCCCAATGGTGCAACCCACTGCTCCAACTGCTGCAACCACGTTGACGGTGGAGAACGCTCTACTAACAGCCCACAACATGCTGCAACGGGAGCTGGCGGACCTCCGTGGAGCCGTGCGGGATATATACAAGAGGCTCAGAGCCAACAAGTCCCGCCGGTGGCAACGCCGGAGCACACGCCAGAGCGGGCGGACAGCCGCGATGCCCCCACCTCCAGTCGTGTCCTGTTGCGGCATGTGGATCCGGAGTCCCCCCTCTCCGCAGGCCTGCAGCAATCGGCATGGCTGGAGGACTTCAAGTTCTCCAATGCCTTCGAGCCGTACAAGGGTGAACAATAAGACCCTGTGCAGATAGGCGCGGTCGGGGCCGTGACGATAGGCCCTGTGTAGAACAAGAAGACCAGCTCTACGGCCTGTGGTGCGAGGTGCATGACCGAGGTGGCCACAACACGCGGGCATGCACCGCCATTGCAAAAATCCGTCAAAGAGTCGCCAGGGATAGAACCTTGGAAGCAGGGTCGCCAGTCCTGGCCCATGTGCAGCAAGCCCAAAAGGGCCCTATGCGGATTCAAGCCCACGGGCAGCAGCCCCAGGAGGGACCCTTGCGGATTCAAGCCCACGTGCAGCAACCCCAGGAAGGCCCCTTGCGAATTCAGACCCCGGAGGGAGCCCAGCGCCGGATTATAAACGTCATCTCTGGGGGCTCTTCGCTGGAGTTCACCTCGGCGCGGCAACAGAAGGCCTACGCATGAAGGCTACACCATGTGGCAGCATACCCGGTGCAAGCACCGCCGGAGTGGGCCTAGCATGAAATTACCTTCACGCCCGTTGACGCCGAGGGTGTGGAGTTCCCTCACCAAGATCCCCTAGTCATCCAGGCCGCCATCGCAGGATGCGACGTTAAACGCGTCCTGGTCGATGGAGGCAGCTCCGCGAACATCCTGTTCGCGGTGGCCTTCGACCAGATGGGGATCCCTCGGAGTCGCTTGGGCCCCTCGGGAATCCCATTGCAGGGCTTCGGGGGTCAGCCGCTGAAGGTGTTGGGCCAGATATGCCTGTAAGTCTCCTTTGGACAGGGTGACAACGCGAGGAGCGAAGACATCACCTTCGACGTCATCGACATCCCATACTCCTTTGGGGCAGTCCCACACCATGGTTTCTTATGCATGAAGCTCCCGGGCCCGCAAGGTATCATCACTACCTTTGGTGACCAAGACCAAGCCCGACACATAGAGCTTGGTGCTCGGGGCCCGCACCACAAGGTCCACCGAGAATCCTAAGGCGGACATGACCGCGCGAAGGCTCCCGACGGCCTCAAGAAGCACCTCGCCGGCCTTCGCACATTGGTCCCTCCAGCACCATAGGCTCTCCTCTTGCTCTACCTCGCCGCCACAGCAACAGCGGTCAGCGCCGTCTTTGTCCTCGAGCGGTCTGCGGTTAGTATCCTGCCTTTTGTAATCCCTCAGCCGCGCAAACAGATATCAATAAAGTCCACCGTTTGCAAAACTTGTCTCATTCTATGTAAAGACACGCGGAGGCCCGCCTCCGCGCGCACTCTACAAAGTATAAATAAGACGCACGAAGGCTCGCCTCTGCGCGCACTCTACGGAGTATAAATAAGACGCACGGAGGTTTGCCTCCGCATGCACTCTACGGAGTATAAATAAGATGCACGGGGGCTCGCCACCACGCGCACTCTACGGAGTATAAATAAGATGCACGGGGGTTCACCTCCGCGCGCACTCTACGGAGTATAAATAAGACACGTGGTCTCCGCGTGCGCTCTACGGAGTATAAATAAGATGTACGGAGGCTCGCCTCCGCGCGCGCTCTACAGATTATAAATAAGACACACTAAGATGCACGGAGGCTCGCCTCCGCGCGCACTCTTTGGAGTATAAATAAGACACGCGGTGCCCGCGCACACTCTTCGTGAGTATAAAATAAGACACGCGGTCTCCACGTGCACTCTTCATGAGTATAAAATAAGACATGCTGTCTCCGCGCGCACTCTTTGTGAGTATAAAATAAGACAAGTGGTCTCTATGCGCACTCTTCGTGAGTATAAATAAGACGCGCGGTCTCCGCGCACACTTTACAGAGTATAAATAAGACACGCGGTCTTCGTGCGCACTCTACAGAGTATAAATAAGACGCACTGCCTTCGCATGCACTCTTCGGAGTATAAAGCATCAGGAACTTGTCCCAAGCAGCTCTACGAAGTATAAAAAAATTCACATGAAATGCTAGCAGCATTGAACATGTCGTTCACAGCAAGTAGCAGGTAAGAGAGGTGCACTCTTCACAAGCATTTGATGCTGCTAGGTGTGCTCCCGTTCAAACAATGGCCGCACGCCTCGGTGTACTCTACGAAGTACAACTAGTTGGCTAGTCGCTAGCTTCGCTGCCACCACTTCAAAGGGAAGGGGACGAAACGCTCGAGCGTCTACTTCGGTTAGTCGCCAGCTCCGCTACCGCCACTTCGAAGGGTAGGGGACGGAGCGCTCCAAGCGCCTATTTCAGCTAGTCGTTAGCTCCACTGCCGCCACTTCGAAGAGTAGGGGACGGAGCGCTCGAGCGTCTACTTCGGCTAGTCGCTAGCTCCGCTGCAGCCACTTCGAAGGGTAGGGGACGGAGCGCTCCGAGCACCTACTTCGTTTAGTCGCCAGCTCCACTGCCGCCACTTCGAAGGGTAGGGGATGGAGCGCTCTGAGCGTCTACATCGGCTAGGCGCCAGCTCCGCTGCCGCCACTTCGAAGGGTCTGGGACAGAGGGCTCAAGCGCCTACTTCAGCTAGGCGCTAGCTCCGCTACCGTACTTTGAAGGGTAGGGGACGGAGAGCTCGAGCGTCTACCTCGGTTAGTTGCCAGCTCCGCTGCCGCCACTTCGAAGGGTACGGGATGGAGCGCTCCGAGTGCCTACTTCGGCTAGTCGCCTGCTCCGCTGTCGCCACTTCAAAGGGTAGGGGACGGAGCGCTCTGAGCGTCTACTTCGGCTAGTCGCCACCTCCGCTGCCACCACTTCGAAGGGTAGGGGACGGAGCGCTCGAGTGTCTACTTCGGCTAGGCGCCAGCTCCGCTGCGGCCACTTCGAAGGGTAGGGGACGGAGCGCTCGAGCGTCTATTTCGGCTATGCGCCAGCTCTGCTCCCGCCACTTCGAAGGGTAGGGGACGGAGCGGTCCGAGCGCCTACTTCGGCTAGTTGCCAGCTCCGCTGCCGCCACTTCGAAGGGTAGGGGAGGGAGCACTCTGAGCGTCTACTTGGGCTAGGTGCCAACTCCGCTGCCGCCGCTTCGAAGGGTAGGGGACGGAGTGCTCGAGCGTCTACTTCGGCTAGGCGCCAGCTCCACTGCCGCCGCTTTGAACAGTAGGGGACGGAGCGCTCGAGCGTCTACTTTGTTTAGTCGCCAGCTCCTCTACTTCCACTTCAAAGGGTAGGGGACGGAGCGCTTACTTCAGATAATCGCCAGCTGCCACTTCGAAGGGTAGGGTATGGAGCGCTCCGTGCGTCTACTTCGTCTAGGCGCCAGCTCCGCTGCCGCCACTTCGAAGGGTAGTGGACAGAGTGCTCGAGTGTCTACTTCGGTTTGTTGCCAGCTGCACTACAGCCACTTCGAAGGGTAGGGGATGGAGCGCTCGAGCGTCTACTTCGGTTAGTCGCTAGCTCCGCTGCCGCCACTTCGACGGGTAGGGGACGGAGCGCTCGAGCGTCTAGTTCGGCTAGCTGCCGCCACTTCGAAGGGTATGGGACGGGGCGCTCTGAGCGCCTACTTCGGCTAGTCGCCAGCTCTGCTGCCGCCACTTCGAAGGGTTGGGGACAGAGCACATCTACTTCGTCTAGGCACCAGCTCCGCTGCCTCCACTTCGAAGGGTAAGGGATGGAGCGCTCGAGCGTCTACTTCGGCTAGGCGCCAGCTCCACTGCCGCCACTTCAAAGGGTAGGGGACGGAGCGCTCGAGCGTTTACTTCGATTAGTCGCTAGCTTCGCTGCCGCCACTATGTCCTACGAGTTCCTACGAATTGGTTAGAGACAAGCGCGATGATGAAAAGTGACAGGGACACGTACTCCAACCAAAGTCTTTATTGCTTTCGTAAAAGAATGTTTACAGGGATAGTCAGCAATGACATTTGCGAAGCGCTAATATTTACAAGCACCCTCGAGTATTTAGGATGGCTACTCATCCAACTCTACCTTAATATACTCCCGTGTCAAAGTCTCTCCCGCTGAAGTCCGAGCTGCCCAAAAGTTCAGCGAGTGCTCAGCCCACCCACAGTGTCGAAGACGCCATCGAGTCACGAGGTCAGAGACTAGCAATCGGTCCCTATCAAGCAGCTTCCCGGGGCAGAACAGTACAAGCGATCAGAACACGGGGGCAATTTTCACTTTATTCATAAAAAGGGGGGCCGTAGGGCGCCAGCTTACAAAAAGAGCGCGTACATTGCAATGCACACCTACACACTAGGACCCCAGCATCACACCTGTGGATTCGTGCCCTCGTTGCGCTGTGGAACTTTGTCAAGCCATTGGCCGAAGTTCCCCTCGCCACGCAGGGTCCGTCATAGCTCTACCTTCACCGTGGCCTCCCCAATGTAGTCCCAGATTCGATCGTGGAATGCCCGGACGGCGTGGCGAATGGCGCATGGCACTCAACATCACCCTGGCTCTGGCTGGCATCTCCAGCTGGGGGTCGGCCAACTCTTCGACGTACCGGCAGCCTCAGTGCTGAAGCAGCGCAAAGGCTAAGCGAGAGGTCACGAAGAAGCAGTTGTTACCGAAGGCCTTGGCGGCGTTGAGAGTGAGGCTAGAAGCCTCCCCAATTTGACGAAGCATCCGCGATAGGTCTTAGGGGCCAAAAGCGCGAGGCAGCACATCGACGGAGAGGTCTTCGAGGGTGCCTTCTAGAGCCAGCATGGCGTCCCACGCCACCACCGAGGCATCGCCTAGAGCCCGATCCTTCTCCCCGAGAGACGCAGTGAGGTAGCCCTTCTCCCCCTCCAGCGTGGCGATTTGCTGGAGCAAGCCATCATGCTCCTCGGCAGCCGCGCGCTGTGCCTCCGCTATGAGCGCCCGGGCATCCATCTCTAGGAGCTAGATGCGACTGTCCTTGATGGAGTGGGCCTCTTCGGCTATGTGTAGGGCCTCTTCGGTAGCCCGCAGTCGGTCCTCTAGCATCTCCCACTCACGGGCATGGGCCGCTTGCAGGGCCCGAGCAAGGGTGAGGGTCTACACAACACAGTCATTAGCAAATTCCTAAATGACTGCACACATCATCAAAGTCGAGCACTCACCCTCATCTTCGAGGCCTCTAACGCGAATTCCAGGAGCTCCAACCCGCACGTCAGCAGCGCCTGGCGATCCAAGTTGGCAACCGCACTGTCCGTGGCCCCTTGCCATGCCCACAGCATCTCTGGCCGAGGGACGAAGTCCATCAAGCTCTGTCGTGTGGCCTCCGCGGCGACAATTGCGAGGGCGCCGGCTGTCGATGCCACCCCTGAGATGTCTCCGCCCCTTGAAGATTGTCCACGGCCGGGGGACCGTGCCTTTGCTGATAGTACAAGGTAGTGGTCAGAGAGCTTTAGGGAAGCCTCACAGGATTGTATGAAGGGAGTCAAGCTTACCTTCGTCGTCAACCGGTGGGCTCCGTTGGGGTGTCCCCTCGGCCTTGGAAGAAACCGCGAGAACACCAGCGCCGCCTAAGGCAGTGGGCACCTCAGGCCGGGTGGCCTCTGTGTTGGAATCGGATTCCAACATGCCCCACGTGAGGGCGACCGTGTCCGTGGCCGCTTCGCTTTCGGAGACCGGGGCGAGGATTCCTCTGCCTCGGCAGCAGGCGCAGGCGAGGACGCTTCGCCCTCCTAGTTGTCCGCGCCGCACCCTTGGTCCTTGGTGCCACCCAAGGACTCCTCGCCTGGAGCAGCCTCCTCCGCACCTGCCTCAAGGTCCGAGTCGGCATACTTCACTGAGTCTGAGTTGGCGGCCGTCGCACCCTCAGCTCCGATAGAGTTGACAGGAGCGGTGGCCGCTGGCCTGGATACGGCCGCGGGGGACCAGGCCCTCTACCGGGGACAACCCCTCCATTTTGTCATCACCGTCGTGTCGGCGTGCCCGGCACAAAGTTGGAATGGCGCGCTCCGACACGGGAATGCTTAGACCTTCGCACACCTAGTTTATCTGCCCCAACTTCGCCTCCTCGATTGTGGCTCCGCGCAGGCTGTGCTCCTTGGCCTCATACGGTCCGAATAACATGACCACCGCGTGCTCCGCATCTTCAAGGAGAAATCCTACAAGCAAGGGCTCCAGTGCAAAACTTACGAGAGTTGGAGGGCCTCGGCAACGAGGACACGGACGGTCGGACACCGTCACGCCGGAGGCCTCCAGGCTGGACGCGCCACCGCTCAGCAAGTGGTGCCACACCATACATGATGAAGTCCTCAGCGAGGTCGCGCATGTTGAATCGGAGGGTGATCCCCACAAGCCTCCGTGCTCTCCGCATGTCCTCGTCGTCGATCGTCACACTTGGCGAGGTGTTGAACGATATTGGCCAGCCTGTGCACTCGAGGCCGCTGCCACTCGCCACACGGTGGTAGAACCACCACCTTATCCAGTTGGACTCGCCATTCCCGACGATGCACGACGCGCCAATCCCGCGTAGCCATGCATCCTGCCCCATTGTGAAGAAGATGTGTTGCGGTCGTGCGGCAGCCTGACAATGCACGATGCACCAATCAAGTCCTGCCACGCGTCCGCCCCCCCCCCCCCCCCCGGGAACGAATGCACGACCGTAGTCGTGTGGCCACCTGACATGGTCCACTTTCCATCGCGCACCAGGAGTCAACGCGATTCCTGGGGCCATTAATGCAGTGTCAGCAGGCCACTAGCCAGTCCCTCCGACTTTGACTTCAGGTTTGACTCGACGGGGCGGCTCCGTCACATGCAGCCATGCACCCTACCCCATCGGGAGAAAGTTCGCGGCTGCAGCCGGGCGGCCTCCGACACTGCAAGACGCGCCAGTCATGTACTGCAATGTCCTGCAATTACTGTTGCAAGCTGGGTGTAATAAAGCACCGTCGTTGAGCCACGAGCCACCTGGCTGCACCTCGACGTTGAGTCTATACGAAAAATCCGGAGCCCACCTCGACTTCGAGCCCGCACGATGACTCCGGAGACTCGGCCTCATATACGAGGGGCAGCTCCACATCCTGCTTCACCCACTTGTCCGCGGAGCGAGGTCGGATGCAGACCCGGCTTCATCTTGATGGACCGGCTCTGACAGAGGGCGAGTGAAGAGAACGCCTGTGCGATGCCAACGGGGTACATAAAGCCCCCTCGCCTCCCGCGACCGGGAAGCGCCAACCGGCGGAAATCCAACCGTCCGCTTTCCCCACGATCAGGAAACGTGACCGCGGATTGGCGATAAGTTTTGACCGAACCTAAAAATAGACCTCCTTCAGTTCATCAGCGTTCTATGACCACGTCGATTGGCGCTAACCTTGCTATAAAACAATGCTTTCAGAGAATGCTGATGAACCGAGGTAGGCCTATTTTTGAGAACAAGACCATCAAGCAATGAAGTGGACAGCCAAGATTGCGAAAGGACGACTCTGCGGTGATAGCGGCGTATATATATACCAATCAACCTCCCCGCTGGGAAGCGCAACCGGCGGTGGCGCCAACCGGTAGAAGTTCAACCGGCGGGAGGTGAAGCGTCGCGGTGGAGTGCACGCACGACGCCTCACGATGCGCCAATCATGCCCTGCCACGCGTATGCTCCCTGGGGAACGAATGCAGGACCGCAGTCACGCAGCCGCATGACGTGGTTCACCTTCTATCGCGCACCAGTGGTCGGCGCGATTCTCGGGGCCGTTAATGCATTGTCGATAGGCCACAGGTTGCGTGCGCGTGCACACCGCCTGACATCCCACGACTCGCCAATCGTGTCCTGCCATGCGCCCTCCCTCTCGGGAAGGAAAGCACGACCACAGCCGAGCGACCGCCTGACACCTCAGAATCGGTGCGACCCTCGGCGCCACTACGACATTGTCTTCAGGCTGTGAGCCGTCGGGCCATACGTCGACTTTGCGTCTACAGGACAACCTCGGAAATCACTTCGGCGACGTGTCCGTTTCAGACTCGTCTCCGCGGGACGTGCCCGCCCTCGGCTCCGACATCAGGCACGTGGGGCGGACCGGCCCCGCGCTTCGACAACATGTCCGTAGAATGAGCCCGACCTCGTCTCGGCTTCGACCCGGTGAGGCAGCTCCGCCAACAACTTCGATTCCACGGCTGAAGGACACCGTGGTCGAAGACGACTTCGGCAACCAATTCGACTCCGTATCCTCGATGCGAAGCTGGGCTGCGCCAGCAAATACATTTCTACCCAAGATCACAGAAGGTCACAGGCCGAGGGATGGAGGGGGCCAAATGGCTCGGCAACATGGCTTCGGCACGTGAAGCCCTTCACCCTAAGAGGCTCCTGTTGTGGCACCCACCTAAGCCCAGCTGGCCTGTTAGAAGGTTGTAAAACCCAAAATGGGACATGTATAATGACATAAATACCCTTGAGAGAGATACTTGGGTGTAAGGACATAATTGTAAAGTACTCTCCATGTGAATATATATAGGCCATCCATGGAGAAGTCCCCAAGCATTGCTCACCTAACATCTCCACTACCATACTACCATCTCTCTATTTGGTCTGTAACCACTACACTCGTGTTTTTTGTTTCATGTCTTACAAATGGACCCTTATGTTTTCAGGTTAAATTACCGTGCTACTTCCAAAAAATTCCATAATTTCAATGATGTTGTCGTTTCCCCTCAACCCATTACTTAGTGCCTCTTGATCACCTCAAGACTCATCCGGAGAACAAGCTAGGCAGCGTTCTAACACCTGCATGCTGTCCAAAATTTGCTAAAAACCCAATCCCCACCCAGGGGCGGCCACACATGCGTATCACCTTGTTTCGCAGAAAGAAGAGTAATTGTTGGACCGAAATGGCGACAGAGGGGGGGTGAATGTCGATCTTTAAAAATCGCCCCCAACAAATATCTTCTTCTCCAGTAGCTATGAGAGCTATGAAGGAGAAAATAAGCCCTCACTGGAAATCACAGAGACACTGAAAAACTAGACCCAGAAGGAAGCAATCAAGAAAAGCAAATTCAGCGCAAAACTGGCCTCAAGCGGTAGTACCGCTTGGTCAAGCGGTAGTACCGCTGAGCGGTAGTACCGCTCCCCGAGCGGTAGTACCTCTCGAGAAAAACAGCAAACAGGAATTTCAGAAAATTGAGAGATTCGCACCGATTCTTGGATTCTTGGCTTGGGAAACTTTGAGGATAGCTAGGGAACACTCCCAGAAGACTAAGCCAAAAGACAATAACAAGAAATCCACTCCAAGAATCAAGAATTTCAGATTTGGGTAAAAATCTGAATTCTTGCACGACCCGAGCCAAAAATCAAATTGCTCCCAAACGGTTGATCCTTTGGCTATGAAATTTTGAGGATAGCTATAAGATAGCCTCTGGATCCTCCATGCCAAATTTTAAGCCATTACAACAAGGGGAACACTGAGAGCACCAAAACCCTAGAAATGCAAAGCTTGAACAGGGGAGGTCAAAAAGGCAAAACTGAGATTAAAACCTTGTCTCTGGGATTTTAATTGATCAAATGATCTTGAAGCACTATCCCATCATGGAGCAACCCATTTTACACCTCCACAGCAAGCAAGAACTCGAAAATCAAAATCTCAAGAAATCCACCAAAAGAGCATCGAAGGAAGAACAGAGAGCACGGGAATAAAAACTTCAGATTTTCATTTCTTGGATCACAATGAATACAGAGGAGTCCCGATACCCCGACTTGATACAAAAGGAAAGATTACAAGCTCTCAACTCAAACCATCCTCTCCCTCTCCACTCAAGAACACAACTCAAGAACACATGAGGGAGGGAGCACTCAAGAACACATCGATGGAGGACAGAACAACCCTCTGCCTTCTCCACCCACTCTCAACAACTAAAGCCTAAAGCCTAAAGCAACCACTAAAGACTCTTTTGACTCTAGCAAACCCTAATTCCACCTCAAGTGCTCAAGTGGGCATGCAGCCCCTCAATCCTATTTATAGCCTTGGCTAACGGGTCTCCGCCCCGTTACGCCTGCTAAATCCAACGGCGCCCGCTCCCGCTTGTGCAGCCTCGCGAATTTCCCGATTCGCCCCTCCTGCACCTTCCGGGAAGCTTCCGCGCTCCTTGCCTCGCACGCCTCGCAACCACCTCGAGTCCACGTCGTCTTCGACACATCCCGACCGTTCTGACCTCAGCGCCACCTGCGCCTAGTCCGGTCCATGTGTCTCGCCACGACTCCAACTCGACATCCTGCAGTCACACAGACAAGAAACACGTCAAATAGCACCGCTCGACACATGAAAGCGTAAATACCATTACACTTACCACATATGAAGTCCAAACCTGTCAAAACTTTAGAATATACATCCTAAGCCCAAAAGACCAGATTTGACCAAAGTCCGACCGAGCCCGTTGCCCACGCAACGACTCGACTCCGAACCACTCAAACCAAACTCAACCGACCTAAACCCTTGTCAATTACTCATCACTCTCATGGAGCACGACCACATGGTCTCTCAGTAATAAAGTTGGTATCTCCGACTCTCCGTGTTAATGTTTTCATCCAGAATAGTTGTTACTTCCTCTGTTTCATATTATGATCAGGTAGTATGGTATGCACGTGGTCAAAATTTTCAAAGTTGATTCGCAAATATATAGAGATGTATTTTGATCATGACATGTGAAAATAGTACCTATAAATGTATTATCAAAAGTATATATAATTTTATATTATTTTGACAGATGCCTTTTTTCTACTCTTAGGTGTTGTTACTCCCTATGTTATATCTCACAATGTAGAGAGTATCTCGTATAACAGAGGGTATATACATAGAGGATACGAGTATATAAGACTATCTAAGTGGTATGTTTACTTTTTTAGAGGGGATATGTGCTCTTTTTTAACATACTCTTTGTTATGTATGAATATAAAGGTATTAACAAAATATGCTAAAATTTATGGGCTCCCTTGCAATTTTTATGACATCAGTATCTTAAATTAGTAGATGAGTATAACTAAGGTGATCAAAGAGAATATCAAGTTTGTTTAGGTGATACATCATGTACGAGAGTAACTATACCTGGTGTAGAACGTATTTTTCCTATTTTGATAACAAAATTGTAGTCGAACATATGGTCAAAGTTGCATCAGAAGGCTATTAAGTCAATGACACAGCATATAATGTTAAATGGAGGGAACAATAGCTTCACACCTGTATGAGCATAGCAAACGCTCATTTTATTGATTTCGTAGGAATCACAAAGCATGCATACATACTTAGGAAAACTATATATACACACATATAGAGAGAGAGAGAGAGAGAAAAGTTTATTCTTGTGCCTCTTGATCAACAAGTGCTGCTTGATGCCACGGACGTCAAAGGCAGTGCAGTCATGCACGTCGTACGTAGAGATCGACAGGCAAGCATATCAGCATATGCATGCACTCCTACTTGACTTGGATGTCGACATTGATCTTCCTGCGCGCGTGCTCCTTGACCTTGGGGATGATGACCGTCAGCTCGCCGGAGGAGAGCTCGGCCTTGACGCTCTCCTTGTTGTACCCCGCTGGGACCAGCAGCCGCGCGTAGACGCCGCTGTCGTACGCCGCGTCGGCCTTGCCCTTGGCCGCGGCGGCCGCAGGCGTGTCCCTGCTGCCCTTGTAGCTCGCGGCGGCGCCACCGCCTGTCGCAGTCCTGCCGCCGCCGCCGCCTGCTCCTTGGTCTTGGACGTCAATGGCCTTCCTCTTGATGACGAGCACGTCCTCGTCGATCTCGACGACGAGGTCCTGCTTGGAGAGCCCTGGCACCTGGAACCACAGGCTGACGGCTTCGGCATCCTCCTTCAGCTGCCACCGCTCCCCCAGTGGCGAGTCTGGCGACACCGGGTGCACCAGAGCTGCATATATATCACGACGCCAAATGAATAAACTCGTTAATTAGCTGACAACATGATCAATTCGATGTACCAAAAAATATAATATTATGTTATGCATGGTAATGGTAGGTATGCAATCAAATATTCAATCATGTCCGACTTTAATTCACAACTGATTTATATGCAAGTAGCTAGATATTTGCTACTAAATAAAATTGTTTATACAGTATTGCTAACTAGATATTTTGTATGCTGTAGAAGTTATATGTCAGAATTGTACATTGAAGACCGCAAAAATAAAAAAATAATACTACTCGGAGGCACCGAACTATATAAGGGTACATTAGAGAGCTTACCGACGGGTGAGATGCTAAAAGGCTGCAGATCCATGTGCTCCCCCTTTCGGTTTGCAAAGCACACGGAAAGAGGCAGGGACTTCCTTTGGGAGAATGGGAGAGCAACTGCTGCTGCCTTCCCGGACTGAAGCCGCCCGCCGGATAAGTTCACCGGCGTCGCCGCCGGCCGGCCGCTCAGGAAGGTGCAAGAGGTGACCGTCGACATTGCGATTATTTAATTGCTTAGTTGTAGACAGTAAGATCAAGAAAAGAGACTAGCTATTCGGTAGAAGAGAGTGGACCAGCTGGACTTGTGTGGAGATGCATGGAAGAGATTGTGTGAGGGGCCTTTTATAGATACTGCAGAGAGCAAACTGTGGATCGGGGTCACCGTTGCTTGGGCCATGCACTGGTGGGAATAAAGAGGTTGTGTGCTGCTTTGGTAAAGGAATTTGCAATTGGTGCAAATGATTCCAATCTTGTTGTTGCAAGCTAGAGAAAAGAATAGGACCACACTACTATAAAACAAGCTATACTAGACGTCTCATCACAGACGGTTCATTGGAAACCGTCTGTACTGTTATTATCACAGACGGTTTTACAGGAGTGACCATTTACCGTCTATGATACGCAACTATCACAGACGGTTCGTGTTAATAACCATCTGTGAACTATCACAGATAGTTATTAACACGAACCGTCTCTGATAGTTGCAGACATCACAGACGGTTATTAACACGAACCGTCTGTGATATTTCGTAAATGGTTATTAATACCAACCGTTTATGATATTTGCACACATACATACGTTTATTAATATGAATCGTCTGTGACAATTCACAGACGATTATTAATACAAACCATTTATGATAATTACATATTATAGATGATTTGTGATTGGACATGTCTGGGATATGCTGCATTATTAATTAATACCTAGCCAGATTGGTCCTGACAGATCTATCTTCATTGCGCTGGCAGCTGGCTTTGGGGAGTTTGGTGAAAGCATTCTACTTATAGATCTAGCTGCTTGTAGATTGATTTGTTCTAACTTGATGATTAGAGGTTAGTTTTTGCTTCTAATTTATATGCCTTGTAATAAAGAGAGATGATAGTTAGGTTTAGATCTAGCTTAATTGGTAGTTGTCAGACCCCGGATTTTTTTTTCAATCCGGAATCTACTGTGTCTACTGCACTATTCCCTGGATCAGTAGTTTGTGCACACAGTAACATTGCTGAATCATTTCATACATCGCATAATCATTCATTATATTACATAAATTGAAATACACCGCGTCGGGTGATCAGTGTTTACAAAAGGGGCCGCTTTGGCCAAATGCCTTCATTACACAAATGCAGCGGAAATTATAGCAAAGCAAACCCAAATCCACAAGCAAGCGACCAGTAGGGTAATGTGCACAATATATGCCACCAGGGTCCTGGTAACATAAATGTACACAACGCCTAGAGTCTACTTGCCTATGCCTAACCACCGAGGCCTACGCCTTAATTATCGCCTTTGCTTCCGTCGATGCTGGCAGGGGCCTCCTCGTAGGCGTAGTGTCCTTGAACTCCTGTTTCTGAATTTTATCGCAAAAGCGAGAATGAGCACTCCGACCCCGTGCTCAGCAAGCCAACACACAGAATGCAATATTTAAACATGTCTGGCTAATCAAAGGAAGGCTTGGGCTCATTTTATTTTGCGGACAGGGCTTTTGAATACAATTATAGGAAAATCCTGAGACCTAGCAATTTTAAACTCAAAACTTTTGTTTATAAAGTAAGTTGATCATATAATTGACACAGATTCCATCCACCATTACATGGCATCTGCACCATATAGCATCTTTCAGCGTTATAGCCGCTTAACGTACCACTGGGACAACACCCAGGACAATTCCAAACCAGGGCAGTCCTTCGCCCTTCAAATTTCCCTTCTCCCATGTACCAATTATTTTGTAAACAGCACTATATCCAGTTAAGTTCCCATGTCTGCCCTTGACCGTGGGCACGGCTATTCGAATAGTTTTGACTCTGCAGAGTTTGTACACTTTCACCACAAGAGACAGTTTACTCATTGCCCCACACGATTCCTTAGCCGTGTGGTTGAGCCAACCATCACAGTAACTTTTCAAAGTACCTCGCCCCTTCCATCATTTCACCCTATGGGTCGCTCCCACTTGCGGTGGGTCCCATACGTTGTGCGGGATGTTCTCCTTCTGAACGTCTAGCAGCTGGCTCCTCACCCCTGCTAGCCCGCCACAGCAGAACTTCACCTTCCACTGGTGTCCCATTCAAGCCGTCACGCAGACTGCCGCTTGCACTATCCCACACCTCCTCCTGGAAGGATGACTTTCAGGGTCCGGTAATTCTACTAAGCCAAGTTGTATTTTACAGACTTGTGGTTGTACTGTTTTACACGGGTTGACATGACAAGATTCAGTCCTTAGTGGTATCTGGGCGGTTCTACCACAAACCACACTCTCGTGCACCACTGCACCATACCCCCGAACCATCCGCCCAGATATTTAAGCAAGTTGGGGTTTTTGGAAACACAACATAATCATATCCAACATTTATCAGTCATTACCACCATGACTGCCCCAACCAAATTTTTCTCATGATTAAAGTGATGTTCGGGCGTTCTCGCGCCCATGATTACCTAAACAACACTAAGTATGGCATATAAATTACGGACTTATTTTCAAAAGGTTAATATCGTAATTTTTGCTAAGGCGACAAGGTTCACACGTCAAGTATGGCAAGAAGATTAATATAAACAATGGCAATAACAGGGCATAACTAGCTTGCTGAAATTGGACATAACATAGCTCATGAAATAATAGCATGCACTTTGTTAATTTAAAAAGGAAATAACTTTGCAATATTGGGTTCAATATGACCAAAGTATTGACTCGCCTTGCTCGCGGGGGTCTTGGTCTGGGTCTTCGGAAGCTTCCAAGCTAGCTGCCTCAACCTCCTCTTCCTGAGCCTCGTATGCTATTTAATCGTGCGAAATACCCAAATAAAAGGAAAGCAACCAATCAACAAAATATCACCAGAAATTCAAATGAACTCCAACAATTATGGTTCTGATTCCATTAGATAGATCTTGAATTTAGACTAATTTAGAAATTTGTTTCATTCAAATTGGAGCTAAAATGAAGAAGTTATGATTGGTCAAAGTCCTCTGTTTCGGTCAAATCCAAAAATTATTAAATCCTGACGTGTGGGGCCCATTGTCATTCTCTGGCATTATTTGGTTTTCCCATTTATTTTTCTTTTATTTTCTCTGTGCCACTGACATGTGGGTCCAGATACTGTTCATGGGGTCCACATGTCAGTACGGGTTTGGTGTAAGAGTTCCACTGGCCGGTGGGGTCCAGCGGTCAGCCTCGGCTCTGGCTACCGTGCCTGACATGTGGGGCCCACCTGTCAGATGGAAACAAAAGAAATGTTCGACCTCGACGCGCTGCGGAGCCGGAGGCTCGAACGCGCGCGGCCGAGGGAACGGGGGGGGGATCGAGAGTTAGCGCTGATAGCCAAGTGAGCGGGGAGGCTTTGCCTACCTCTATAGGGCGATTAAGTCCCTTAAGGTTGGTCTGTAGCGGGGTTAGGTAGCGGAGTCGGGGTGACGGTGGCCGGCGGCGAAGGAGAGTCGGGGAGGTCCGGTGGAGAAGCTAGACGCGTTCCTCAAGCTTCGGGGGTGCCGGTGGTGAGCTTTGCAGGGGCCGAGGGGGGCACGGTGGCGGCTGGCGTCGTGCGGCGGCGGCGGTTCGGGGAGGTCCGCGGTGCCGGCGGTGTACGGCCGATGGGAAGCTCGGGCGAGGCAGGGAATCGCTTCGCGGTGCTCCGGGGATGGTGTGGGCGAAGGGAATCGGATGCTAGAGCTAGGGAACGGCGGGGTGGTGTGCTCGCCGGAGTTGGGGAAGAACGGGCTCTCGGTGGCTACGGGGCTTGATTGGACAATTACCTGTGAGGGAGCGAAGAGGGGTGCGTGGGGAACCCAGTGGAGCCCTCAGCGGCATTTATAGGCGCGCGAGCGGGGCTGGCAACGGGCGACAGCCCGTGCGGTCCCGTCGGAGCAGGTGGTGGCGCCAGGCGGTGACGCAGGCGGCGTAAATGCCCAGCAGACCGCGGTGTGACGCAGCGCACCCATCCCCCTGCGCGGTCTCCTCCGCTTTTTGCCTCTCCCACGCATGGGCGGAGCAGCGGACGACCGGCGCCACGTAGCCGGGCCGACGCGACCGGGCGGGGGAAAACTGTGGGCGGTGGCGCCGAACCGTGGGTGGACGCGGTGGAGCCAGGGGCGGCGTCAACTCCGCAGGCTTTCCACCATGGCGACGGGACGGCGCGGCAGGGCAATGCCTTGCATGAGCTCCACGGGGAGCTCAAGCTCTGCGCCAAGTGAGAAAAAGGCGTCCGGGGGAGGAAGATGCCCCCGACAGGGCCGGCCCACCGGTCAGCGAGAGAGGGAGAGGGGAAGAGAGAGCCGGGCGAGCGGGAGGGCCCGCTGACCAGAGCGAGAGTGCGGACGCGAGCGCGGGGCCACCGGCCAGGGGAATGAGCGGGAGAAGGCGCCGGGCCCGCAGGCAGTGGATGAAGGCGGGGAGAGGAGGCGTGGCCCGCCTGGCAGAGAGCGCGGGCGCGCTGCGCAAGCTGGGCTGGGCCGCGCTGCGGAGTGGCTGCTCGGCCGACTGATGGGAGTGGGGTTGGGCTGGCTTCGGCTGGCCCAACTCCATTTCATTTTTTTATTATTATTATTTCTTGCTATATTTTTGGTTAAACTTTGGCACAATTTTCTGCATAAACCCCCAGATATTATTTCAATTCCTCTCCCCTAATTTCTGGATCATCTTTTCAGATTCTTAATCTCAATTTGAATTTTCCTTTTAATTGTATATTTTCTTTTTATTTCAAATTTTGGGAACCTTAACCAAAACCTCGAGAAAACACCATAAAATCCAAATCCAATAATTAGAATATATTGCAAAAATAATTCAAAAACTTTATATTTTCGAATTCGAATTTTTAGGATGTTACAGTAGTTTACTGCAATTTAAGAATGGGTCACTACTCCTAGTTTACTTCAACATATTAATTCTTGCTTGATGTATATTGCTTCATGAATAGAACGTAGCAGGCTAGCTATAGTAGCATTAACAATCCAATTTGATACTAATTTGTTACATGGATAGTGTAGATGGATTGAGGCTAGATGTATGTTGAGAATCGTATGAGTGAAGGGTACATTAATAGTGTGTCTGCTTTTAGAAGAGCGACTGAGCAGGATATGTTGATGAAGGGGATGGAATATATGTATTGTTCATGCATTGATTACGATAATCTAAAAATGTTTACCAACTCAGCACAGATTGAAACTCACTTGATTTGAAGGGGTTGTTAAAAAAGGGTATACATATTGGACCAGTCATGATGAAGAGAAGATTATACAGGAAGGTGTCGAGGGAGACAACGATATGTCGGCTATGGATTGTGCTTTCGATGAGGATAGGTCGTATGATGATAATCTGGATCAGATGATATGCGATGTAGAAGGAAACTATAATGAGAGAGAGTTTAGTAAATTTGAGCACTTGATAGAGGACTTAGAGAAATATTTGTTCCCAGGCTGCAAGCCATAGTATACAAGGTTATCATCTCTTCTTGAATTACTGAAATTGAAGGCAAACAATAGTTGGTTTGATAAGAGTTTCACAACATTGTTAGGTCTCCTAGCGAATATCGTTCCAAAGGGAAATGTGTTTCCAAGAGCCACCTACCAAGCTAAGAAGGTTCTTTGTCCACTAGAAATGGAAGTAGAAAGCATACATGCATGTCCAAATGATTGTATTCTCTATCGTAAAGAGTATGCAAAATTACATATTTGTCTGGTATGCAAAGCGACCCGATACATATGTAAGAATGACTCCAATGACGGCGAGGGCATTGAGGTGAAGCAAGGATCTCCTACTAAGATGTTGTGATATCTACCTATAATTTCCTGTTTCAAGCATTTATTTGTGAACTGAAAGGATGCAAGATTGTTGTGTGGCACTCGGAGGAACATAAGAAAGATGGAATGATAAGACATGTTGCTGATTCTGCCCAGTGAAGGAATATCGATAGGATGTTTGTAGACTTCGGTGTAGAACCGAGAAATATAATATTTGAGTTGAGTACAAATGGAATGAATCATTTTGGTAACGTGAGTAGCCGACATAGCACCTGGCCCGTGAATGTATACGTGTACAACCTTCCTCCTTGGTTGTGTATGAAGCAGAAGTATATTTTGATGCACTACTTATTCAAGAGTTGAAGTAACCTGGGAACGATATTGATGTGTACATAGCACCATTGGTGGAAGATGGAAGATCTTGTGACACTTTGGAATGAAGGGGTACAGGTGTGGGATGCGGACAAACGAGAAAACTGCACTCTACGCGCCATATTGTTTTGTACCATCAATGATTTTTCTACTCTTGGTAACTTGTCGGGGTTGAGTACGATAGGAGCCAAAGCCTGTCTATACTGTTTAGATTATACCGAGAGTGTGTGGTTGAACAACTTGCGCAAAACTGTGTACATGCGTCACCGTAGGTTCCTTCCATAGTATCACCCATACCGCAAGATGCAGAAATAATTTGACAGAGAAAAGAGGATGACTCGGCACTAAGGCCTTTTAGCGGGAAAGATGTCTACGATATGGTCAAGGATATTGATGTTGTGATGGGAAAGGGACGTAAGTTGAGGACCTATCAGAAGAACATGTGCAAGAAGAGGTAAGTATTTTGGGACTTGCCTTGTTGTAGCACATAGAAGTTCGCAATTGCATCGATATCATGCACATAAAGAAGAATGTATGTGATAACATGATTAGTCTCTTACTAAACATTCATGACAAAATAAAGGATAGTGTCAATGCACGGTGTGATTTGGTCGCTATGAACATTAGGACCGAGTTAGCACCGATAGAGACTGATAAAGGCTAGACGTACCTTCCCCAAACTTGCTACACTCTATCTAAGTCTGAGAGAACTGAACTATGTCAGTGCTTGCATGGTATGAAAGTTTTGTCTGGTTACTCCGCCAGAATGAAGAAACTTGTTTCCATGCAAGATTTAAAATTAATTGGCATTAAATCTCATGACTGTCATCTGTTAATGACATAATTGCTTCCTATTGTAATTAGAAGTATTTTGTGAAATAAGGTTCGAGTGTCAATCATGAAGCTGTGTTACTTTTTAATGCAATTGCTCAGAAGGTCATCAATCTCGATAGACTAGATGCTCTATAGACCGAGGTGGTAACAACTTTGTGTCATCTTGAGATGTATTTCCTTCCGTTATTTTTTGAGATCATGATCCATCTCATTGTCCACCTTATGAAAGAGATAAAAATTTGCCGCCCCGTGTTTCTACATCATATGTACTTGTTCGAGAGGTACGTGAGAATTCTCAAGTCCTATGTACGCAATTGATCTCGGCCGGAGGGCATCATCATCGAATGTTATGCAGTCGAAGAGGTTATTGAGTTCTGCGTCGATTACATGGCTCAGGTTGAACCAATATGTGCGTCTGTATCTCGTTATGAGGAGAGACTAGAGGGTATCAGGACCATCAAAAGGAAAGCAATAACTCATGTTCTGGATACGTACACTCAAGTCCATTTCACAGTCTTGCAACACATGACTGAAGTGTCCCCATATGTTGAAGAGTGCAAGGACATGCTACGCCAAGAGAATCCTGGTCGATCAGAGGTTTGGATCACGTGACAGCACAACTGTCGATTCAACGAATGGTTGAAAGTGTGATTCACTAGGAGATCATCAAGTGAAATACTACAATGGTTGGCCAAAGGGCCAAAATTTACAATTGTGACATGGTAAGGATACGACATTAATGGGTACACATTTTATACAATAGAACATGATAGAAAGAGCACAGTCCAGAACTCAGGTGTTCACATAGATGCATTTCATGATGAGCAGTACAGTACCACTGGCCCAAGCTCCTATTACCGGCTTGTAGAGAATATTTGGGAGCTCGACTACGTAATTTTCAAGATCCCTCTATTTCAGTGCCGTTAGGTCCAAATTCCACAGGGTGTAAAGGTCAACAAGTACGGTGCCACTATTGTGGACCTCAAATGCAAGTTGTTAAAGTTTTTTACATAACCGACCTAGCAAATAAAAAGCATCACATAGGTTTTCAAGGAAAAAGAAGGATTGTCAGAGTTGAGAATGTCGTGTATGATCAATTTGATGAGTTGCCTCCATTTGGAGACAACATCAGGCTCGAGGAAGAACCAAGCGATGAAACAATCTATATGTGTGTCGACCATCGTGAAGGGATTTTTTTAAAAGGAAATAGCCAAGTGTAATTATCCAATGTAATTATAAGAAACTCGGTATGTAATTAAGGAATTATTCTATTGTAATTGATTTACTAATTAAGAAATAATTATATCTGTGATTGTATATGCTTTCTTTTTATAGGACATGGCTAGCACTTCATAAGGCTAGCCGAAAAATAGAATTTGTTGGTTGAAGAAGGAGCTATCATAAACGATTCCATAATAGAACCGTCTATGATGTGTTTATGTCACAGACGATTCTATCACTACTACAGAAAGGCTAATAGTAGACGCCAAATCACAGACGGTTTTGTCAAACCGTCTGTAATGTACACTATTACAGACGGTTTTAATTTGAAGGCCGTCTGTGGTATTTGTGGCGGGAAAAAGGAGTATCACAGACGGTTCTTACTGCTGAACCGTCTGTGATACGGGAATATCACAGACGGTTTTTATTAAAAACCGTCTGTGTTGTGTCGACTATCACAGCCGGTTGTTGTTAAGAACCGTCTGGGAATGTTCACAGATGGTTTTTCACAAGAACCGGCTGTGATGTCCCTTTGTCTGTCATATTCTAGATCAGAGGTTAATATATAAGTACACATTGCTTCTAATAACTTAACTACAGAACTACTGAGACAAGAGATCACAAATTAAAGGCAAATTTATTAATTTCAATTAGAGGCAAATTTATTACAAAAGTCGCACAGGTAAAGAGCTTCCCAGATTGTATTCTTTTGGGCTTCGTAAGCTTCTTCTTCAACTTGGGGACTTGGAGAATCAGCCGCTAAATTCTCGAACGCCGTTAAGATTGCCCTTCTCCTCAGCACTTCCTCCTGCAGCCTGGGCAAATGATCAGCAGCATCCATAATATCGTAGAGGATAGCATGAAAAGATTCCTCAGAATCTGCCGTTTCTGCCTGATCGGCAAGGCTATCCATCAGTCTCTGCAATGCGTGTAGAGCTTCTTCCGCATTGCGCACATTGTGGAGAAGAACCAGGGTGAGGGCTGTTTCCCTTTCTTGAGCGGCAGCGAGACGCCTCCGTCGACGGCGGAGGATCAGGTCAAGCTGACGGATGCAAGAAAGTCGGGGAAGGAGAGCAGGGCGGGTGCGGAGAAGCTGCTCCAGATGCAAATTGCTGGCCGCCTGTGTAAGGTTCCGGCCGAACAATTCGTGATGAACAGATGAGAGGAAGGAGATGATCACAAGAACAGTAGTAGAAGCCATGTTGTATTGTATATTGTATTGTACGTACGTAGAAGAGACCTGGATTAGGAGCGCATATTTAACCTTTAGCACAAACGGTTCATATACCCAAACATTAATGATATAGACGCTTCGTATAACGATCGAGAGACGTTAATTAGACGATCGAAACACGAAGCATTCTGGCATCGAAACACGCGCGAAGCGTTCTGGCATGAAGCTTATCACAGACGGTTTTTAGTTAAAAACCGTCTGTGATAATGACTAAGGCATTTATTGCGCTGCTCAGACCGCATCTGTCTTCATTTCGATCCAGATCTAGCCACTGCTGCAGTTATTCAATTAGATCTAAATCCCGAGCCCGTCGTCACCGCCGCCTCCCCGAGCCCTCGCCAGCTGCCTCCCCCAGCCCTCGCCGGCCGCCTCCCCGGACGAAGACGTCACCGCAGCCTCCTCCTCCTCCGTCGCCGCCTCCCCGAGCCCGTCGCCTCCTCCTCCTCCGTCGCCGCCGCCTCCTCCTCCGTCGCCGCCTCCTCCTCCTCCGTCGCCGCCTCCCCGAGCCCGTCGCCTCCTCCTCCTCCTCCGTCGCCGCCGCCTCCCCGGACGAAGACGTCGCCGCAGCCTCCTCCTCCGTCATCGTCGCCGCCTCCTCCTGCGTCCCTAAGGTCACCAAAACCCTAAGGTCATCAAATCCCTCCCCGACATACCGTTACTGTTATGGTTAGTTGCTTAGTACATATTTAGGGTTGATGCTTCATGCTTACTGTTAGTGTTTAGGGTTGATGCTTGATGCTTCATACTGTTATGGTTAGTTGCTTAGTACATATTTAGGGTTGATGCTTCATGCTTACTGTTACTGTTTAGGGTTGATGCTTGATGCTTGGTACATATGTGCAACCCTACAATTTGAGAGCACAAAGATACATTGACCATTTGGGTGGAAAGAAATGCATTGTGTCGTCAGGCTCATGACTGCCAATTTGAAGCATAGCATAACATCCGAGGCACATCCGAGGCCTGCAGCTGTGTCTTGAAGAATGCCAAGAGCTGGTCTTCAGATGTGGCATTCCTCAAACTATAAATTATGAATCTTATTCTCATAACCCATCTGAATACCAGCTCTTGGCATTCCTCAAGACACAGCAGCAGGCCTCGGATGTGCCTCGGATGCTATGCTATGCTTCGAATTGGCAGTCATGCGCCTGACGAAACAGTTGATCTTTCCACCCAAATGCTCCATGTATATAGACAAAAAAACAGCAAATGAAGCAAGCGACATACTATAGTGTTCTCGTTCAATGAACCGGATGCACTAGTTTGTGTCATTTGCTTCATAGACCTTTGTTTAGGGACTTTGCTATTTGGTTTATAGTATTAGCAACTAAAGTAGGTGCTAGGATAAGCACTTTGTTTAGAGACCTTGTAGTAATAGTATTACAAAATTCAAGAAAATTTTAGTACAGAAGTTCAAAAAAACGAAATTCCCAGATTCTTCGGTGAGCAGCCGATATAGCCGACTTCTTCGGTGAGCGACTATCCATCTGCTTCTTCCCACTCCTTCTCTTCATCTCTGATCTCTGGATCACGTACGCCAGTAGCGATGATTCAGTTAGATGAATCATCGCTACTGGCGTACGTGATCCGGAGACCAGAGATGAAGAAAAGGAGTGGGAAGAAGCAGATGGATAGTCGCTCACCGAAGAAGTCGGCTATGTCGGCTGCTCACCGAAGAATCTGGAATGTCTTTTTTTTGCACTTTTGTAATAAAATTGACTTGAATTTTGCGGGAAAAAGAAGGACTTGATACATTGGTACATTGGTAAGATAGGCACATCACCCCCTCTCTATGTCCATATCACCCCCTCCCTTCTCCCCCTCCCCTCTACTCCTCTCTTGTCTTCCCATTTTTGCAGTGCCACCAGCAGCAGCCGGGCAACACATGTGGATACTACGTTTGCCAACATATGGAACTACTCCTCGATTCCTCGAGGCTCACCAATCGCAAGGTTTGTCACTCTTCCCATAATTACTTCATACTTATCACGTTACATATATATACACATTGATATTCCTATCGACATGCTGTGTCCATCCCGTCAACTGCATTGAAACAGTCTGATTTTGGAGGGATTCAAGGAGAGTTGGCGTACTTTTTGCTGACTCAAGTCATAAAGCCAGGAGGACGGTTCCACTGCGCACCATGGTTTCTTATTGGTCTTATCACTAAGTGTAAATGCAGTGTAGATCTTTTGTAACTGTGCATTTGTTAATGGATATTTCATTTCAATTCAATTAATCGATTTGCGAAATGGATGCATGCTTTATGTTTGTGAAATGAAGTGCCATGTCAATTGGATGTTTTATGTCTGTGAAATGTATCTGAAAGCAAATGAGATGTGTGAATTGTATGTTTTTTGTCTGTGATTATCTGCTTGTTTCAGAGGGCATGGCTAGCATTCCTGAGGCTAGCCAATAAGATAAATATATGTATGGGTCGAAGGGAATATCACAGACGGTTTTTACCCAAAAACCGTCTGTGATAATCAGTATCACAGACGGTTTTTAACTAAAAACCGTCTGTGATTATCAGTATCACAGACGGTTTTTAACTAAAAACCGTCTGTGATTATCAGCTATCACAGACGGTTTTTACTCAAAAACCGTATGTGATAGCCCATAATCACATACGGTTCGAAAACCGTCTGTGATGACCTTCGATTATCACTGACCCATAAATACAGACGGCTCACAAAACCGTCTGTGATGACATTTTCGAACCGTCTGTGATGACCTTTTCTGTAGTAGTGTATATGCAAATTGTCTATGATGTTGTTAATATCACAAACGGTTCTATAATCAAATCGTCAGTCATACTAATATCACAGACGGTTCTTTAACTCTTTTAAAGACCCGTCTGTGATAGTTTCTCCTATAAGTACTGCCCCGTTAGGGTTTGCGCCCTCAATCACTTGCTCGGCCACATCCTTTTGCCTCCTTACCTCGCTATGCCTAGCCGAATCCAACTTACCACTATCGCCCCCAGCAAGATCAACAACCTCGCCATCACCCCCAATCGGATCCGTCGTCGCCCCGGCCAGTTTCACCATCGCCATAGTAGGATCTGCTGTCACCCCCAGTTAGATCTGTTGTCGCCCAAGTAGTTTTACCGTTGGCCCAGTAGGATCCGCCATCACCCCCAACTGGATCCGTTGTCGCCCTGGCCAGTTTTGCTGTTGCCCCAGTAGGATCCGCCGTCGCCGCCACCTGGTTCGACCGCCTCTCCTCCGTATCGCCTCTATCTCCAGCTGAAGGTATATATGGATTTTCTTCATCACTAGATGTGCATTTTAAATAGGCCTTGTACTCGACATTAATGCTTCAGCTAAAGAATTATTGTTATGTTTATGTTGATATCAGCATTCAGTTGGAATGACTTAAATTGTTTTCATATGTGTATGCTGATTATAGACTCTTACATGATATATATGTATGGACTTAAAAGGTCCACATGTGATTCTTATTGTAAGACTGCCAGCATTCCCATGTTGGCTTATCTGGGGTAAATCTGCCTACACCTTTAAACCTTTGTTGATGGTTCAAGATTTAAACCTATAAGGGAGATGTCACCGTCTCCATCAATGTCACTGAATGGGTCTGACGCTCCGAAGACTGAGGTAACAAAGCATGGCAAAGAAGTATCTAAAAGGCCAATGAATCGAATGACCATCATGGAGATCTCTTCGGATGGGGTCCCTCTACAACCGAAGACAGCAGTTGCAGCATTTCAGACTACCAACGGGATAATCAGAAGGCAATGGGTCTCCATCACTATAGCAAATTGGAAAGGTTTGAAAGAAGACACGAGAAAAGTACTATGGACAAAAATTACAAACTCGTTCGAGATCTCAGTAGAAGTCCAGGAACTAGTGCAATGACATACGCTCCTCGTAATGGGAAAAGTATGGAAGACCTTTAAGAGCACGCTTGTCACACAGTACATGACTAAGGATCGCACGCCCTTCACGTGGTATCCTTTTGAGTCACCAGAAACATGGGAGGCCGTTGTGAGGATGAAGACGACGACCGAATTTCAATAAGAAAGTGCGGCGTACAAGGCTCTCTAGGCATGAAACACTCACCCCCACAGACTCAGCACCGCTGGGTACACGGGTAAAATCCCACAATGGAGGATGGACGATGAGGTCATAATCCAATCTGAGGCCTTCCCACCATTTGCCGAATCACAAACAGGCGTGTCTGAAACTGGTTAAGAGCGAGCTCATCAACCACGTTTTTGGGTGTTGCCTTTTTCAAAAACCCCATAGATGAGGAAGTGTTCCAACGCCTAGTAAGATATGTTAAGCTACCTAGATGCTAATAGGTCCATAACTTCATGGGTCTAAAATAACATCATTGCCTCTTGCAGCAAATATTGACTACCGAATCTTCCAAAGGCTCCTTCCAAGTAGTGAGGGAGAGGGATATACTATCCACGGTCCTGTGAAACAAGGAGTACCCAGGTTGCACATGAGGCCTAGGGTTTTAGTATCTTAGAGGCACATATTCCCAAACGACTTCGAGGTGTATAGGAGTAGGAAGAGATCCAAGGCCGAGCACGAGGAACGTATGAAACAGGACTTTGATGCAAAACTTGAGGACATAACTGCCTCACTTCAAGGAGAGATAGATGCATTGAGGGAAGAACTAAAAGAAGTCCACAACCAGTGCAAGCCACCCCCATTATTACAGTTCCCATTCCCCCTCAATGTCAAAATAACTATGCATCCGTGCCACTTTCTGAACATAGCGATATCCACTTACCTATCAGTGACATCCAAGTAATGTACATCTCTAGAATGCTACATAGATATACCTGGTAGACGCTTTAGCTCATTGTGTATCGTTATGTAGAAGGCTACACCGTGCACCCTCAGAATCAGGGTTGTTGGCTTCATTCCCATTGACACTGAGTGGGGATTGATGTATCCATGCCTACCAAGGATGTTGGTGCATGGTGCTCAGCAGGGACTGATTTCGTAAAGGTCCAGGTGGACTTGATTAACGGCATTTTTAGGGTCGTCCCACTGGAGAGACCCCAAACAAAGAAATCAGATACTAGGAGATGCCATCCACACATTCGTCCAGTGGCCCAAGAGGGACATCACCCTAAACCCTTCCATGCCATGATCTCCACACGACCATGCCTATCAAATAAAACACTCTCTAACTCCACCTGAAGCTCCTCTTCAGAAGGCCAGCACATCGACTCTCGTGAAGATGATGCCAAAAATGTGTCACAAGCGAGGCACTAAGCCCTAATTGAAGAAGATTAAGGAGCCTCCCAGGGAATGGAAATTCACGCTCAAAGTGTCGTTGGTCCTTGAATCACAATTACCCAACCTTGGACTGGTTTGCAGGACTATGCATACCTGCTACATGCAGAGGTCCAACATGAAGCCAAATTGGCATAGTGGATTCGTCATGAGATACACGGAGGGGCATTTCCTCCACGACTCGGGCTACTTCGTCATGACCTTTGAAGACTTATTCTTAGTATTCAATCTCAACAAACTCAACGCCTCATTTCTACAATGCTAGACACTGTAAGTGTACTGTACAATCAAGTTCTATATTCACGTAATATTGATAAATGTCATAACTCTTTGTTTATGTATAGATCTATGATCCAACAAGTCCGACGATGGCAAGAATCGGTGGGTTTCCTCGACCCACACTTGTTCTCTGAGTAATCCATCAACAATAATGGACCCTTCATCCAAGAGTACATAACGAGAGGATTATTTGCTCACAGTGACAAGGACTACATCATGGTACCCTTCAACTAGGGGTAAATGCTTCACTAGTTGCCATATAAGTTTCATTTGTATTTTATACGCAACATGAACTTAGGATTAATCACTATAACGACATACATGACTAGAGGTCACTAGATTCTGATTGTGATTGCACCAAAGTGGAGCAAAATAGTATACCATGATTCCCTACTTATGAGCAACCACGACTTCACCCGTATGCAACAAACAATTGATAGGTAAACTCATTTTCTTTATACATAACTCTATTGTAGTTTTCCTTTGTTTGCAATGGCCAAGCTAACATTTTGGAATCACGTAGGTCGTTCAACGCTTACGTTGCCCAGGTCGAGCACCACACTGCAATAGAGGACGTGATTTCTGGTACCTACTACAACACAATAATCATATATCACACTTCATAATAATGCCTCTAGAACTGACAATACCTATGTATGTAATTCTATTTTTGCAGTGTCACTAGCAGCTACTGGGCAATGCATGTGGATTCTATGTTTGCCGCCATATGAAGGACATCATGGCCACTAAGACGAATGATCCAGAGGTTTGTCAATTTGCCAATAATTATTTTGCGATTATCAATATATATAGATGTGTGTGTGTGTGCGCGCGCTAATGACTTTAACACTCCTACTGACAGCATGTGGACTTCAATGAAAGTACATTAGATCTTGACAAACTCACCGAAATTTGAGGAAAACTCTCCTAGTTCTTGATAGCGGAGGTCATAAACAAGACTGGAGAGTTCTACTCTAGCAATGATGATTAGATGTTGAAACATTTGATACAATTGTAATCACTCAACTGTGCTTAATCAAATAATTCATTCAAATGTACATCATTTAGTTGTTTAATTCATTTGCGAGACCTATGTAATGATTGTTGTGTAATGATCTATGTAATGATTTGTGAGATCAAACATGTGATCTGTTTGCTTGTTTTCAGAGGGTATTACTAGCATTTCCTGAGGTTAGTCGAAAAACAAGAAATAATATAGATATTCAATATCTATCACAGATGGTTTGTAACAATAAACCGTCTATGCTATATGAATATCACAGACGATTTTTGGTATTAGCCGTCTATGATATGTAAGATATCACAAATGGAAATGGATATGTTTGAGAACTGTATGCGATATGTCACATATCACAGACGATTTTTTGTAATATGTAAGAATCGTTTGTAATACTTGATATATCATAAACGGTTTATTCAAAAAACTGTTTGTGTTGTAATTATCATAGATGATTTGAGATCTGTCTGTGATAACTACCATTTATCACAAATACATAAATTCAGATGGTTCAGAAATCGTATGTGATGATGGTTTTGAACCGTCTATGATGACCCTTTCTATCGTAGTACTAAGGTGTGGTGGGTTTTGTGAGACTATGTGGAGGTCACCCCATGGCTGTGATGAGTAATTGACTGTTGGATTAGACTTTGTGTAGAGGTTGATTTTAGTTTTTGAGATTTCTATAGAAGTTTGCTTTCTACGACTTTAGGCTCTACAACTTGTGTTGTTTGACTTGGTAGTTGGCAGGTGTTCTTATGACTTGGTAGTTGGTAGGAGTTCTTATGACTTGGTGGTCTACAGAAGTTCCTACGACTTTGTGGTCGGCAGGTGCTCTTGACTTGATGGTCGTAGCTTTCGGCAGGTGCCCTTAACTTGATGGTCGTAGCTTCTGCAGGTCATGATCGATAGTCGTAGCTCTGTCTGGTTGTGATCGATAGTTGTAAGTCATAGCGATCAGGTTTGGTAAAGTCGTAGCCACTGTGAGCAATAGTTGTAGCGTTCTGTGCGGTAAAGACACGATTTGTTGTTCCTGTCAATGAGCACATCACAGCGATGAATACACCAGATGTGGAGGCAAATGCTAAGGCAATGAACATCACTATCCGAGGTCTTAGTAGAAATAAGTTTGATCACATCTCTCATCTTTCATCAGCCTATGATATTTGGGTAATTCTCGATGCATACCATAAGGACACCACCCAAATCAAGACTGTCTGACAGGACTAATACAAGTGAGAGTACAACAAGTTTGAGATGCTCGCCGGTGAGTCTTGGATGCGTGCTTTGGTAAATTCCACAAGATTTTGAACAACCTCTAAGCTGTTGGTCTTACATACCCAGATTCGGACAATGCTCGCCAAATGCTTTCTGCTTTGGGTCTTAGGGTGTGGGAGATGAAAGTAACCACCATCAAAGACATGACTAACTTACCAACTTTGAATCTTGATATGTTGTACTCATGCCTCAAGACTCATGAGATTAACATTGTCTCTCGCAGGTCGAAGTCACAGTCGATGGCCTTAGTCACCGATCCCGGTTCTATTCTAGAGCATCCTCTGATGGTGCTTCTGGTTTCTCTTTGGCTGCCTTATGTGAGACGAGTGATAATCAATTTGAGCATTTCCCAGAGAGTGAGTTAGCCCTCTTAGCCAGAAAATTTTCACATGCATACAAGAGGGTTAAGGAGAGAAAGAGGAGTGGGCCAGTGATCTGCTTCGAGTTTGGTGGCTCCAACCACATTCGAGCAAATTGCCCCAAGCTAAAGAAAGGCAAGAATGACTATAGCGGTGTGAGAAAGAATTACTACATTAGCAAGAACCGCAACAAGAAGCCCCCAGCTCATGATCAAGGCAAAGAGAAGAAGTACCGCAACCTTGGCAAAGCGAAGAAGCTCTTCCACCGCATCCTCACCGCCTTTGACAAATTCGACTTCAGCGACGTGGAGAGCTGGAGCGACGATGACGATGAGCATGATCTGCACAAAGACACCAAAGATGGCGATGACTTCATCGACATGTGCTTCATGGGTGATGAGAATGGCGTCAGCGATGACGATGTCTACAGCGACTCTGATGAGGTATGTCTTTCCTACGACCAGCTCAACGATGCTTTTCTTAAGTTAGAAAAGTTTTATGCTAGGTCTAGAGCTAGGTGTGGTGAGTTACAGAAGAAGGTAGAAAGCTTGTCACGGGAGCTTAGTTCACTTAGATCTGCTTCCTCCATGACGATTGTGATGTATGTACTTCTTTGCTGGGAGATATGGAGAAGCTAAAGACCTCTCATGATAGTGTGATATCTGAGCTAGATTTGCTTAAGGTGAAGAATGTTAGTCTGCTAGCTGAGATAAAGATGACTAGAGTAGCTTCTCTTTCATCTGATAATGTTGAGACTACATTTTGCACCTCGTGTGAGGATAAAGACAATGCTTTTAGATGTCTACATACAATGTTGCTTGATCTGCCTGAAACATGTGAGAGTTGTAATAACTTAAAGATTAACTTAAAGAAGGTAGATCATAAAATTGTTGAAATACAAGCTGCTTTGCTTGAGCCTGTTGCTTCGTGTGCCAACTGCCCTAAATTAACTACTGAACATGAATCTATTTCTAAACAATTTCAAGACATGTGTGATCACAATAAGAAAATGGCTTATTATGTTTCTAAGGCGTCTGTTAGCTCATCATGCAATAATGGTGAAAAACTAAAATCTGAATTGATTGCATTGGATGACAAATGTGTGAAGCTAAGTAGGATCTACTAGAGAAGGCACAATCTGCTTGCTCTTTCTATGCTGAAGTATGAGAGAAATCTAAGAAAATGCTAGAGACCTTTAGGAAGAGTCACGAGAACCTGACGGTTAGGATTAGAACTGCCCCCTGTGTGTCTTGCGAAGTTCTCAAGATTGAGGTGGCCGTGCACAAGTAGATATATGCATGTGTTATTCGATCTTCTATTTCTGGTTCTTCTTCCTCTCCTTCTGGTTCTTCATCTTCTCCTCTTCCCTGTTCTTCTTGTATCTCTCTTTTTTGGGAGTGTGAGTACCTCATGAACACTCTAGAAAAATTTGTTAGAGGCAAGAAAAAGCTTAATCTTATTCTAAACAAATCCAAGATTTACAAGTTCAATCAATGTCTAGGATATGATTTCTTAGAAGATGTAAGGAATCATCCACTTGCTGTTGTTAGACATATAGCAGCAGGGGTGACTGAGGTTGCGCCCGAGTCCAAGAAAGTTGAGTTTAAGTCAACGGGCTTTATCTAGGGTATCTCTGGCAGTAAGAGTGTGCGAACTACTACTTTGACCTCTCAGAAGGTGAAGCCTCATCATGTTGCTTCGACCTCCCAGAAGGTGAAGTATCATTGCACCTTTTGTGAGAACGATGGATATGGGATTGAGAGGTGTTTTAGGCACGCCAAGATCATGCAAAGAGACTGTGTTCATACTCTTAGGCGTATTCAGGGTCAGCCCTAGACTCAGAGTGTTCCTAAGACCAATACGAGGTAATTCTTCTGAGATGTTTAGGTAGCATCGAGGACTTGGTTTTCCTGCTTCTTCTGTTTTTGGCCCTTGAGTTGTTGCTAGTCAGGATATCCACCGTCCTGAGCATATATCTCATTTTACCCATCGAGTTAGCTATCCGCGGTGTGATCAGCATGTTGCTATTGGTCAGACTCGCTCCTCAATAGTGGTCGAACATAGCAAAGGCTTTAGGTCTGCTTTTAGACCTTTTGAGTTTGTGAGAGGCGGAGAGTGTAGGGTAGCTAGAGGTCAGTCGTTTGTGTTTGCGACTGCTTCTTTTGCTCATCGTGTGACTCAGTACTAGGTTCCTAAATCTGTTCTTATTTACCCCAGTACTGAGCCACAGATGATGTTCTCTCGTTGACTCAGGTTCGTCGGGCTGGCTAGGGAGAGGTTTGGCTTGTCGACTCTAGTTGTTCTGGAAACATGATCGGAGACTCTCGTTGGTTCTCTTCCCTAGTCTGTGCTCCAGGTGATGAGAAGATCACCTTTGGAGATGCCTCTTCCGGTCGAGTCATCGCTAAAGGTACGGTGCACACTAATGATTCTTTTATTCTTAATGATGTTGCCTTAGTAAGTAAGCTACGTCATAATCTGCTATCTGTTTCTCAACTTACCGATGATTATTTCAAGGTAAGTTTTAAGAAAAATACTTGCAAAATTCTTGATTCTTTGGAGAGTCTTGTTTGCGGAATTTCTATATTTGGTAGGATCTTTTGTGCTGATTTTGTCAAGTCTTCTGGTGATTCTCTCAGGTGCTTAGTTGCTTCAGAGTCCCGTAATCTCTCTTTTTGGCATAAGAGACTTGGTCACATTGGTTTTGATCATTTAGCTCAAGTTAGCGGCCACGGTCTCATACATGGTCTGCCCAAACTCAAGATAGTCAAAGACTTAGTTTTTGCTCCTAGCTGACATGGCAAGATGGTTGCTGCTTCTCATCCCCCAATCACTATGACTATGACTGATGCACTAGGACAGCTTCTTCATATGGACACTGTTGGTCCAGCTAAAGTGTAGTTGGCTAGTGGTAAGTGGTATGTTCTTGTCGTGGTTGATGACTTCTCGAGATTTTCTTGGGTATTTTTCTTAGCATTGAAGGATGAGAATTTCAGTCATTTTTAGGGATTATTTAGTAGGCTATTTGTTGAGCTCCCTAGTATCTTACGAGCGATCTACAATGACAATAGCACGGAGTTCAAGAATTCCTACTTTAAGAGTTTCTATGATGAGATAGGTGTAGAGCATCAGTTCTCTTCTCCGCACGTCCCTCAGCAAAATGGCATCATGGAGAGGAAGAACCGTACCTTGGCCGAGATGGCCAGGACGATGCTAGATGAGTATGCTATACCTAGGAAGTTTTGGACTGAGGCTATAGCCACCGCGTGCCATGTTTCAAATAGAGTTTTTCTGAAGGCACACTTGCATCGCACTTATGAGTTGAGGTATGGGTGAAAACCCAGTGTCTCACATTTTTGTGTGTTTGGTTGCAAGTGTTTTATCTTGAAGTCTGGGAACCCAGATAAGTTTGAGTCACGCTCATGTGATGGTATCTTTCTGGGTTCCTCGACTTCTTCGCGTGGTTATAGGGTCTAGAATTGCGAGTCTAGCAAGATTATAGAGACTTATGAGGTAACTTTCGATGAGGCCAGTTCTGGCACTAGGCCCAACATCTCAAGTCCAGTTGTGCAGTCCGAGACCATCTATGTAATTGATGAGGAGGATGGAGATGAAGGTGTTATACCTGATCCAGTCCATTCATCCCTTGAGGTGCCTGCTTCTTCCATTGCGCATCAGGGAGATCTGCCCTTACCTTCCAGCTCTTCTAGAGCTAGTGGCTCTGCTCCTACTTCCGCAGCTCATGAGGTAGAGGTCACTTCTTCTCATCCAACTCCTCCCCGTCACATTTAGTGACAACATCCCTTAGAGCAAATCATAGATCTTTTTGAGTGTGTCACGTGTTCAAAATATGGCTTGTCTCATTTCCATCTCTATTCTACCTTCGTCACCTCTTTTGATCCCAAGGATGTTTGTCATGCTCTTTCTGGTGAGTCTTGGATCAATGCCATGTATGAGGAGCTATAAAATTTTGAGAGGAGCTAGGTCTGGTTGCTTGTTGAGCCCCTAGTGGTCATAATGTCATAGGAACCAAGTGGGTTTTCAAGAACAAGCAGAGTGAAGATAGGGTAGTCATTCAAAACAAGGCTAGACTGGTAGCTCAGGGTTTCTCCTAGGTTGAGGGTTTAGATTTTGAGGAGACCTTCGTCTCTGTAGCTAGGCTAGAGGCCATTAGGATTTTGCTTGCTTTCGCAGCGTCTAAGTGCTGCCTTCCTTAATGGGTATATTGAGGAAGAGGTTTATGTTAGACAGCCTCTATGTTTTGAGAACCCCAAGTACCCAAATCATGTCTTCAAGCTTTCCAAAGCTCTGTATGGACTTAAGTAAGCCCCTAGAGCTTGATATGAGAGGCTTAAGTCCTATTTGCTGAGTCATAGATTTGAGATGGGTAAGGTAGACAAGACCTTGTTCATTCGCAGGCATGGCAATGACTTTCTACTGATCCAGATTTATGTGGATGACATTATCTTTGGTGGCACTTCTCATGCTCTGGTTTTCCAATTTTCTGATTTCATTAGTATAGAGTTTGAGATAAGCATGATGGGCTAGTTGAGCTTCTTCCTCGGCTTACAGATCAACCAGACTCGAGAGGGTACTTTCTACATCAAGGCAAGTACAGTCGAGACCTTCTTAGACACTTTGACATGAGTGATGGAAGGCCAGTGTCAACTCCGATGGCGACATCAATCACACTCGATCCAGATGAGGATGGCGAGCCAATAGATTAGAAGGAGTACCTAGCATGATTAGCTCTCTCTTGTGTCTCACTGCCTTGAGGCTAGACATACATTTTGCCATGTGTCTATGCGCTTGATTTTAGGCTTCTCCTCACATCTCTCACCGCCAGGCGGTGAAGCGCATCTTCAGGTACGTTCGAGCTACTCTAGACTATGGTATCTGGTACTCTTCAACTTCCTATCTTTCCCTTAGAGCCTTCTCTGATGCAGACTTTGCTGGCTATAGGAAGATAGGAAGAGCACTTCTGGCACTTGCCAATTCATTAGCACTTCTCTTGTTTCCTAGTCTTCTAAGAAGCAGTCTAGTGTTGCTCAGTCCATCGCAGAAGCCGAGTATGTTGCAGCCGCTAGTTGCTGTAGTCAGGTGCTTTGGATGGTTTCAACCTTGCGAGACTTTGGGTTAGTCTGAGATAGTGTTCCTCTCTTCTGTGATAAAATTTCTACCATTAACATTGTCAAGAATCCAGTGTAGCACTCTAGGACCAAGCACATAGATATCAGATATCATTTCCTTAGATACCATGTGGAGAAGGGTGACATAGTGTTTCAGTTTGTGGAGAGTGACCATCAGTTAGCTGACATTTTTACCAAGTCTTTAGATAGCTTGAGGTTTACGACCTTACGGGGAGAGCTTGGGGTGGTTTGTCCTTATGGGTTAATTTGAGGAGCTTCTTGTACTTTATGTATTATATTGTTCATATGCTTCTGTTTCATTTTGTTGCATTTCATTAGGGTGCATTTGGGTTAGTCTTTCTGCATAAACTAGAGTGGTTCTCTTTCTCAGTTGCTTAGACTTCTTTCTCTCATCTTATGATCCTAGGATGCTGCTATTAGTTGCTCCTCTTCTCTTTAGGTTGAGTTCACTCACTTCTTTTAGGTCTAGCAAGGGTTGGGCCCACTTGGGTAGACAGGGAACGTGTTTACTCCCTAGTGTGTTAGACGACCAGTGGATAGTCCTAGAGTCATATGGGGTAGATGAGAGCCAGTCTGAGCCATAGTATTCTCTTTTTCTTGTCTATGCTATAAGGACTGCCATTTCTTTTTCTATCCAAGTTTCCTTCCTCTTGTTTATAGCTTTGGTTTAGGGGGGAGTTCATTTGAGATTTTTTGGAATTTTATGATGTCATAACTCAACTTAAACCAAAATTGTTTCACTGCTGAGGGAGAGCTAGATTTTCTTTTTATTGCATCTTATGGCATTTTAATTTCAGTATTATGTATTGTAATATAATTACATGGAGCCCTGATTATTATCCCTACATGACATGATAGGATTGCATTACATCTTGCCATGAATTGTGCTAGGTTGCTAGATTTATCATGACTTTTTAGTTTCTATGTGTAGCATAGTTTTTGCCATGCTAGTTTGAGTAAATGTGAACAACTTAAATTAAATAATATCTTGTTAGATCTTATAACTAGTCTGGCTCTAGTTATCCTCTTATGATTCATGTCATGTCAAATAAGCTAAGTTGAGTCTTAAATTTGCATTGAGCTTTAGATTGAGCTATGCTAGTTTTTTAGTGAAGCATGAGTTAGTATTAACTTTTTGTTCCTGAATTAAGTCAAGAAAATATAAAAAGATCTCTTTTGTGCAAAAAAAAATGATCTCACCAATTCTTTCTCATGAGATGGCTTGCCATTGCACTGGCATGAACTCAGGGGGAGTTTTGGATGATCAAGATCACCTCCTTAAGTTTCTTGCTTGGAGTGGTCGCATAAGGCTTGAGATCTAGTACATGGCTAAGAAAATAAACTTTTAAAAAAATGGTTGAAGACAACCATGAATTTCTAAAAATATCAAATGTGCTAAATTTGCTCAATTACAAGTGATATCAAGTACTTAAACAAAATGTCTCATTTTTGAACTTGTGTAGCACTCTAAATTAACTCAATTATAGCTTCTTGATTCCACTTAGAATGTTGACATGGCTTGATTCATTTTTGGATACCTTTAACTAGAATATGATCTTGAGTGACTTGACATGTGAAACAATCCGTCTAATTTTAGATTATGACTTATTTGGCTTTAGCTTCGTAATACATGGTTTGTCATGATCTAGATAGCACTTTAACCTTTTATGGTTTGGTGTAATACTTGGAAAGTCGTTTTGGATAATTTTCATAGCTCCTAATGCTTAAAATTAATAAATTACAGTCATTCTATTTCACTCATGCTTTTTCAGAAACAAATTCATCTTCACGTTTTTTTTAGTGTCTGTCAATATACTTATCAAGGGGGAGATTATGGAGGTCACACCCATGTTATGATGAGTAATTGACATTTGGATTAGAGTTTGTGTAGAGGTTGAGTTTGGTTTTTAAGGTTTCTGTAGAAGTTTGCTTTCTACGACTTTAGGCTCTATGACTTCTGTTGTTCGACTTGGTGGTCGGCAGAAGTTCTTACGACTAGGTGGTCGGCAAGAGTTCTTATGACTTGGTGGACGGCATGAGTTCTTACGACTTGGTGGTCGGCAGAAGTTCCTATGACTTTGTGGTCGGCAGGTGGTCTTATGTCGAGATCCAAATATGCAAATCCGGACTCTCCTGTGTAACACGCACTAGTCCAGGATCACGCTAGTGCACACAGTATAAACAAAGATTAAATATCAAACATATCACGATTCACTAAGAAAAGACTCAAATATTATTAATAATTATCAAAGTTGCGACCTTATGGCCAAGCTTACAATTAATAGCCTGAAAATCTTAAAGAAACTAGCAGCGAAAAAATAGAAATAAGCATGGTAGCCACTCTACATGCCCATAGGCAATTGACTGGGGAGCGAAGTTCTAGCCTGTAAAGTCGTTGAAGTATCCTCCCTCTAGTAGCTCCAGCTTATTTGGATCTTCTTTCTCAACTGAGCAAATATGGATGAAGTCGTAAGTACATGGAGTATTCAGCAAGTCATTTGTAACAAAAATACAATATAGTATGCAAGGCTTACCGATGGATGGCTGAAAGGTTAATTTTGTGGAAAGCAACAATTTAAAGTAAATACAATAAATAGATTGCAAAGCGACTTTAAAAATGATAACAGATAAGTAACCAAAAGGATTGAGACCAACCATGAGTGAACTGACCATTCACCCTAATGAATCACCCATGAACCAAGATTCATGTAATGAACCACCAGTGAACTAACCATTCACTCCCCCAACTTAACCCAACCAAGTTTTTATGAAAACTCTACACCTTGTGTGAAATCATCGAGCATTGTCTATGACCAGGGACACGGCTATTCGAATAATTTTACACTCTGTAGAGTTTGCACAACTGTACCCACATGATGCAATCATCTTCACGTTAAAGGAAATCACAACAAGACTTTTACAATGCTCCACCTCAGTCTGATCCCACTCGCTAAAGTTTCACCGTCGAGTAGGCTACCACCTAGTCAATAATTGCCCCCCATAACAACATCAGTAGCGAAACCAAAATTGAGACTTCACAAATTATTATGCCAGATCTATCCCATACTAGACATGTGGTTTGCGCGGTAAGACTCAGATCAATGGCACACAAAGTTAAATCCTTAGATTTATGTCGGGACCCCGGATTTCCGAACCCGGACCCTCTGTGTATTACTACACTAGTCCCAGATCAAAGCTAGTGCACACAGTTAAACAGAAATGAATACATAACCAACAACGCTTTATTACAATATTAAAGAGTACAGACCGAAAGGTCTCATTATTACAATTGAGGTTTCAAGACCTCTCACACACGAAACACAGCGGAAGCAGAAGATAAATCCAGCGATGACCCATCAATACGCCACAGGCAATTGACTGGGGAAGCGCGACCTAGAACTCCTGGAATCCTTCGTCGAATCCACCCGCGAAGAAGTCGTAATCACCTTCTTGAGCTTCATATTCTTCTGGGGATTATTTTTGGAGTGTAGCATGTGAGTACATAAAGTACTCCGCAAGTCTTGGGAAAAATGCATAGATGCAAGGTTTGACAAAGGAAGACTGTATGGTTCTTTTGCACAAAGCAATATTTTAAATTCAATTACTACTAATTATTTTCGAAAGCATCAATTTAATAAAGTAAATGATTTTAACAGAACTAACAATAGTTCCCTAGTGAAGGTTCCATCCACCAACACTAGCTTAATCTTTTCCAATTGAACCAGTTAATATTGCGGGTTACATCCACCCTCTCTGGCTCCAACCGCCAGGATTCCCTTCCAAGAGTTCCATCCACTCTTGGAATACAAAACTTTTGATTTTAAAACAAAACCAGAAATCTACCATGTGAATGCATTCCTTGCCCGCCCTTGACCGTGGGCACGGCTATTCGAATAGTTTTACACTCTGCAGAGGTTGTACAACTTTACCCACAAGAGATAAATTATCCTAAAAGTCAACACGCTTCCTTTGGCATGAGACCCAGATAAAATATCACAAAGCTTTTACCTTACTCTAATCTAGCTAGATACCACCCGCTGAGGTTTCACCGCAGGTAGGCTAACCGCCCGAACCGAAGCCCCCTCTTGCGCCATATGAGTACAGTAAATCCCTGTCCCTCACTGTGAATAACCAGTCCATCCCTGGCATCCACTTTCCACTGGTGGCACCTAAACTAGACTATCATAAGTTAGTTAGCTAGGTCGTACCCATATAGACTTGGGGTTGTACGGTTAATGCTCAGTTTGGACAAACACAAGCGTCGGTCCTTAATTGACTAGGGTGGAACATACACTTTACAAGATCTCGTGCTTACTGCACCAACCCAAACAGCCATCCACCCTAATCTAAACCAACTTTCACATTTTTATTTTATTTTGAAAGATCAGTGGCAACTCCAATTACCACTACATTTATAAACACAAGGGTCCAGTCATAATTTCCCATTTTCAAGATTTTCCAAAGTTATTAGATAGCATGACTAAGCATTAACCTACCATTCTAATATTCACAAAGATTAATAGTAATATCATTATTGAGACAAAGGAAGTTCTAGGGTGACAATGTACATGGCAATCAATGTCAAATGAGGGCATAACAAAGTTGGAATAACTAATTCCTAAAGATTTGAACTAGTGATTTTATGTAAATAGCAATGCACATAATTTAAAATATTCAAAACATTTCAAAAGCATAGGTTCAAGATGATCAAAGGAGACTTGCCTTCTTGCAGGGTTTCTGGGTCTTCTTGTTGTTGGGTAGAGTGATCGTCGACAACGGTGAATTCTACGCGGGAAAAGACGAAGCAAACAAAGCAAATAAATACAAATCAAAATTCAAATAAAAACCAAAAATTCAACAGAGGCCATATTTGGATAGATTATGATTTTAGACGAATTTAGGAGAAAGGTTCAGCGGATTTGGGGTTCACACGAAGGAGAACGAATATCTGGAAGATCGGTTGGGAAAAGAAATTACTGAGACAATATTTGGACCAAGGAAAATATAATGGATTTTATGGAGAGTTTGCAAGATTTGAATTTGAATTTTGAAAGTGCACAGAAAATTTGGAATGGAACTGAGGCTTTGAAATTAAACTAGGCATTGGAATTTGAAATTTAAATATTTGAAATAACAAATAAATTTCAAATATTTGAAAGGATGGAAGAAATGGATAGTTTGGAATTTTTGATGAATTTAGAAATTTGAATGGGCTCAAACAGAGTTAAAACGAGGGAGAACGGGCTCCGGGAAGTTTAAATTCAGAAAAAAGGAAAATCTGAATTTTTGGAATTATTTTCCTAAAGGAAAATATGTATTTATGACGTCAGCAAGAATTTGATTTACGGCTGATTTAGTTTTCAACTGGAAAATCGATTTACTGCGCCATGCTTGCGTCAGCCAGGGGATACGCCGACTGACAGTGGGCCCCGGGTCTATGGACCGGGCCCATGGACTGCGGTGCAGCGCTAAGGTGGCACGGCCGCCGAGTGGCGCTGACGAGGACGGGACGGCCCGAGGTGGCGCTGGCGTGGCACCACGTCCGCTGCCACGCAGGCGCGGTCGAGATGACGAGGCAGGCTGGCCGGAGGGCGCACAAGGGAGCGAGCCTCGCCGACGCTCCGGCGGGCGGCGGCCGGCGGCGAGGGCGGCAACGGGGAGAGGGGCGCACGGGGGTCTCGGGGGAGGGGCGCGGGCTTACCGTGGGCGACCGGAGGCGGCCGGCAGCGTGAAGAGGCGACGGTGCGGCTCGGTCGTCGACGGCGAGGGGGCTCCGGTGGCGGAGAAGCGCGACCGAGGGGTGGTCGGGGTGCGCACGGACGCGGTGAAGGCGGCGGTGGGGTCGACGAGGCACGGCGAGGCCCGAGACGGCGGCGATTCCTCGCCGAAGTTCTAGACGGCGGCGGAGGCGGACGCGGACGCGCATGCTGCGGGGGACCTCCGGCGCACGGGAAAGGACGGGGAGTGGAGGGGGAGGTGGGGCGAGGAAAGGCGGAGCCGGGGGCGGTATTTATAGGGATCGGGGAGGGGTAGGTCGGCGGGGATTCCTCGCCGGAGATGGCGGGCGGCGGAAAGGAATGAGAGGGGGGAAGAAGGAAAGGGGGGCGCGGAAGGAAAGAAGGGCGCGGGGATGGCGGGATTGGGTCGGGGAAGAGATGGCGCGTGGGGCACAGCGCACGCGGGAAAAAGGAAGGAGATCCCGCGGGCGAGGGGCGGCGGAGAACGCGCGGCCGGGCGGGAGGAAGGGGACGACGCGCGGGAGGGATGACAGGCGGGCCCCACGGTGCAGCGAGAGAGAGAGGAGGCGGAATGCGGGCGGCCGGATGGGGATCGGAGGGCGAGGGAGGAGAGCAAGGCGGACGGGCCAGATGGGCCGAGGGGGGGTGGCGTGGCGCGGATCCAGTCGGCCACGCGGCGAGCGCGGGGGAGGGGAAGGCGGATCCGGGCGGCGACGAGGACAGTCATCTGGCCGTCCATGTGGCGACCGGAGAAGGGGGCAAGGCGGGATGGAGCGGGTGGCTGGGATGGGCCGGGCGCGTGGGACGTGGCCCCATCTGGGCCGTCCACGCGTCGGCCGGAGGGGAGGGGAGGGATTTTAATTTTCATTTTTTTTTTATTAGATTTTTCAGAAATTGCCAGAAAATCCAAATAAGCTCAGAAAAATATGAAATAAATTCCAAAAATTCCAGCAAAATTCACAGAAGTTCCTGGATAAGTTTTGGACTTAATACAAATACTTCCAACTAATGTTGGTATTTAATTTTCATACTTGAAATACTTTTTATTTTCAAAAACACATTTTTAAACTCCAGAAAATCCAGGAAACCAAATAAAAGCCAAATAACTCCAAATAATTAATTTGAATTAGGATTTTCATATAAATTCAAAATATCTTTTTATTTAATAATAATTTTAGGTTTTTTTTAAAATACTTTTCAAATCTAGCTTTTTCAAAAATAGAAATTCAGGGCAAATCAAAATAAAACTCAAATACTTTAAAATAATTAATTTGAATTTAAATTTTTCAGGAAGCAAATTTTTGGGATGTTACAAATCTACCCCCCTTAGAAAGAATCTCGTCCCCGAGATTCGGACGGACTAGGAAAAAGAAAGGAGAGGAAAACTCGGCTATTAGGTCCTCTTCACGCTTCCAGGTTGCTTGACTTCGAATGGTTGCCCTTCTGCACTTTGAGGAACTTTATGGTCATACTTCTTGCGTGGCGTTCAGCTTCCTTCATGATTCTATCTTGTTGTTCGATGCTCTGAAGTATTCTTTTAATTGAGAAATATGGAAGAGAACAACAAATCGGATTGGTACATCTTTAGTCGCCTGTAAGCTCTAGGTTAACTTCAATTGCCCTTATCATATTGATTAATTCAGTATTCCACCAAAAGGGCTTAACTTCCGCAAGTGTTCATCCGAGAGAGACATAATTATTTCAACTCTTCAAAAATTCTTGATTCCAAAATCATATACCACAAATGCACCTTATTGATTTCGATAAGTAATCTCATTAACTTTTACTCTGTCTGCTCTAATTTGAATCAACGTCAAACCATATAATTTTTCTAACAAGAATCCAAAAACATTGTAATTTGTGATTTCCACCAATTGTTTTATGATCATTATCTAATCCAACAGATCCATAACTTTGATCAAATAATAAGATGAATCCAACCTTTTAGTATTCACCAATCAAGTTTAAGATCATCTAAGCCATAATTTAATATTCATTAATCCACCAACATCATTCTCTTCATAATCATCATTTTGGTTCTACCAAAATTGAATGAACTCAATTAATTCTTATCGGACAATCTCTCAATTAATTCTCATTGGACCATCTATCTCCCATAATTAATTTAAATCCTCCAGGTTATCCATTTGAACATCCTTAAATGATCTAGTTAATCCCATTAGTTAAAATCCAATTATCTAGCAATGATCTATTAAATCCACCAATTCAAATTGACATATCAAAGTCCACTTTGCAACGATAAAATTAATCCACCAAGATATCTAAGTGTATTATCTTCTAGAATTCCACTAGTATCCACTCATCATCAATAGGTCCACCAAACTTTGATAATCAAGTAACTCCACAAAATTCATCCACTCTTCATGATTCAACCAAATCACCCAAAAATTAATACCATGAATTGTTTATGATAATTCAACTTCTTAATCTTTTAATCTCTCCCTTTACTGGATCAATCTCTTAATAATAATTCTCCAATGATCACAAATAATCCCTTCAACAAAAATCTTGTTTTACATCTAGCTACTCCTTTCAATCCTAGATAATAAATCCAAGGCAAAGTTTAGCACTTCTCATGATCTTATTAGCTTCCCCAAGTTCAACTTTGTATTTAATCTCTAGTCAATCCACAAAGATGACACTTTTTAGATTTATTTATAATCAATTGGTATCCACAAGTATACCTTTTATCTCAATCTTCTCGAATATTATTCAATCTTGTCAATTATAAATCCAAAATATATCACTCTAGCAACAATTCTCCAAATTACCTAACTTGACATGCACTAATTATGACGGCTTTCCCGACAAGAGTACTTTCCATAAATTTGTTGTCTTCCATATACTCTAGGTCTCCAAGGATTCTCCAAACTTGGACTGCGGTGAAAGAATTGGAGCTTGTACTATTGCGGTAACTTGGGTTAGCAAAAGATAAGAGGGAAGTAGGACAGATAAGAGATCAGGGGAACAACTAAACAACATCCCGAACAAACACACAAGAAAGAAGCAAGCAACAACTTAGAAGAAACTTAACTTGAAATCAAAATAGTCTTTAAGGATGGCTGTACTACAAGTATACAAGACTTGGTACAGTCCACCTAACACACAAGCAAGTAATACATAAACGTTCTAAAATCGTAGGACTTTACTTGGGTACTACAACTAAAGAACTAGTCCTCGCTCCTTCATGATGACACGCTTCTCCAGGTGCTGCTCATACGCAACCTCACTGAGCCGTCTATAGCAATTACAAAGGAAAGAGAGTACAATTACCATTCCAAAAGGAAATAAGTAGATAGATAAGGAAGAATGCCATGACGAAGGTAAGGATAGAAAGACAAGAAAAGACAAGGATAGCACATTATTAAATTTTTATTTTATAAAATAAATTTTGAAGCTCTTTTTTTAATGACCATTCTAACTAGGTCACGTCCTACAGTCAAATTGGCTCTGATACCACCTCTGTCGGGACCCCGGATTTCCGAACCCGGACCCTCTGTGTATTACTGCACTAGTCCCAGATCAAAGCTAGTGCACACAGTTAAACAGAAATGAATACATAACCAACAACGCTTTATTACAATATTAAAGAGTACAGACCGAAAGGTCTCATTATTACAAATGAGGTTTCAAGACCTCGCACACACGAAACACAGCGGAAGCAGAAGATAAATCCAGCGATGACCCATCAATACGCCACAGGCAATTGACTGGGGAAGCGCGACCTAGAACTCCTGGAATCCTTCGTCGAATCCACCCGCGAAGAAGTCGTAATCACCTTCTTGAGCTTCATATTCTTCTGGGGATTATTTTTGGAGTGTAGCATGTGAGTACATAAAGTACTCCGCAAGTCTTGGGGAAAATGCATAGATGCAAGGTTTGACAAAGGAAGGCTGTATGGTTCTTTTGCACAAAGCAATATTTTAAATTCAATTACTACTAATTATTTTCGAAAGCATCAATTTAATAAAGTAAATGATTTTAACAGAACTAACAATAGTTCCCTAGTGAAGGTTCCATCCACCAACACTAGCTTAATCTTTTCCAACTGAACCAGTTAATATTGCGGGTTACATCCACCCTCTCTGGCTCCAACCGCCAGGATTCCCTTCCGAGAGTTCCATCCACTCTTGGAATACAAAACTTTTGATTTTAAAACAAAACCAGAAATCTACCATGTGAATGCATTCCTTGCCCGCCCTTGACCGTGGGCACGGCTATTCGAATAGTTTTACACTCTGCAGAGGTTGTACAACTTTACCCACAAGAGATAAATTATCCTAAAAGTCAACACGCTTCCTTTGGCATGAGACCCAGATAAAATATCACAAAGCTTTTACCTTACTCTAATCTAGCTAGATACCACCCGCTGAGGTTTCACCGCAGGTAGGCTAACCGCCCGAACCGAAGCCCCCTCTTGCGCCATATGAGTACAGTAAATCCCTGTCCCTCACTGTGAATAACCAGTCCATCCCTGGCATCCACTTTTCACTGGTGGCACCTAAACTAGACTATCATAAGTTAGTTAGCTAGGTCGTACCCATATAGACTTGTGGTTGTACGGTTAATGCTCAGTTTGGACAAACGCAAGCGTCGGTCCTTAATTGACTAGGGTGGAACATACACTTTACAAGATCTCGTGCTTACTGCACCAACCCAAACAGCCATCCACCCTAATCTAAACCAACTTTCACATTTTTATTTTATTTTGAAAGATCAGTGGCAACTCCAATTACCACTACATTTATAAACACAAGGGTCCAGTCATAATTTCCCATTTTCAAGATTTTCCAAAGTTATTAGATAGCATGACTAAGCATTAACCTACCATTCTAATATTCACAAAGATTAATAGTAATATCATTATTGAGACAAAGGAATTTCTAGGGTGACAATGTACATGGCAATCAATGTCAAATGAGGGCATAACAAAGTTGGAATAACTAATTCCTAAAGATTTGAACTAGTGATTTTATGTAAATAGCAATGCACATAATTTAAAATATTCAAAACATTTCAAAAGCATAGGTTCAAGATGATCAAAGGAGACTTGCCTTCTTGCAGGATTTCTGGGTCTTCTTGTTGTTGGGTAGAGTGATCGTCGACAACGTTGGAATCTACGCGGGAAAAGACGAAGCAAACAAAGCAAATAAATACAAATCAAAATTCAAATAAAAACCAAAAATTCAACAGAGGCCATATTTGGATAGATTACGATTTTAGACGAATTTAGGAGAAAGGTTCAGCGGATTTGGGGTTCACACGAAGGAGAACGAATATCTGGAAGATCGGTTGGGAAAAGAAATTACTGAGACAATATTTGGACCAAGGAAAATAGAATGGATTTTATGGAGAGCTTGCAAGATTTGAATTTGAATTTTGAAAGTGCACAGAAAATTTGGAATGGAACTGAGGCTTTGAAATTAAACTAGGCATTGGAATTTGAAATTTAAATATTTGAAATATCAAATAAATTTCAAATATTTGAAAGGATAGAAGAAATGGATAGTTTGGAATTTTTGATGAATTTAGAAATTTGAATGGGCTCAAACAGAGTTAAAACGAGGGAGAACGGGCTCCGGGAAGTTTAAATTCAGAAAAAGGGAAAATCTGAATTTTTGGAATTATTTTCCTAAAGGAAAATATGTATTTATGACGTCAGCAAGAATTTGATTTACGGCTGATTTAGTTTTCAACTGGAAAATCGATTTACTGCGCCATGCTTGCGTCAGCCAGGGGATACGCCGACTGACAGTGGGCCCCGGGTCTATGGACCGGGCCCATGGACTGCGGTGCAGCGCTGAGGTGGCACGGCCGCCGAGTGGCGCTGACGAGGACGGGACGGCCCGAGGTGGCGCTGGCGTGGCACCACGTCCGCTGCCACGCAGGCGCGGTCGAGATGACGAGGCAGGCTGGCCGGAGGGCGCACGGGGGAGCGAGCCTCGCCGGCGCTCCAGCGGGCAGCGGCCGGCGGCAAGGGCGGCAACGGGGAGAGGGGCGCACGGGGGTCTCGGGGGAGGGGCGCGGGCTCACCGTGGGCGACCGGAGGCGGCCGGCAGCGTGAAGAGGCGACGGTGCGGCTCGGTCGTCGACGGCGAGGGGGCTCCGGTGGCGGAGAAGCGCGGCCGAGGGGTGGTCGGGGTGCGCACGGACGCGGTGAAGGCGGCGGTGGGGTCGACGAGGCACGGCGAGGCCCAGGCCCGAGACGGCGGCGATTCCTCGCCGAAGTTCTAGACGGCGGCGGAGGCGGACGCGGACGCGCACGCTGCGGGGGAGCTCCGGCGCACGGGAAAGGACGGGGAGTGGAGGGGGAGGTGGGGCGAGGAAAGGCGGAGCCGGGGGCGGTATTTATAGGGATCGGGGAGGGGTAGGTCGGCGGGGATTCCTCGCCGGAGATGGCGGGCGGCGAAAAGGAATGAGAGGGGGGGAAGAAGGAAAGGGGGGCGCGGAAGGAAAGAAGGGCGCGGGGATGGCGGGATTGGGTCGGGGAAGAGATGGCGCGTGGGGCACGGCGCACGCGGGAAAAAGGAAGGAGATCCCGCGGGCGAGGGGCGGCGGAGATCGCGAGGCTGGGCGGGAGGAATGGGACGACGCGCGGGAGGGATGACAGGCGGGCCCCACGGTGCAGCGAGAGAGAGAGGAGGCGGAATGCGGGCGGCCGGATGGGGATCGGAGGGCGAGGGAGGAGAGCAAGGCGGACGGGCCAGATGGGCCAAGGGGGGGTGGCGTGGCGCGGATCCAGTCGGCCATGCGGCGAGCGCGGGAGAGGGGAAGGCGGATCCGGGCGGCGACGTGGACAGTCATCTGGCCGTCCATGTGGCGACCGGAGAAGGGGGCAAGGCGGGATGGAGCGGGTGGCTGGGATGGGCCGGGCGCGTGGGACGTGGCCCCATCTGGGCCGTCCACGCGTCGGCCGGAGGGGAGGGGAGGGATTTTAATTTTCATTTTTTTTTATTAGATTTTTCAGAAATTGCCAGAAAATCCAAATAAGCTCAGAAAAATATGAAATAAATTCCAAAAATTCCAAAACAATTCACAGAAGTTCCTGGATAAGTTTTGGACTTAATAAAAATACTTCCAACTAATGTTGGTATTTAATTTTCATACTTGAAATACTTTTTATTTTCAAAAACACATTTTTAAACTCCAGAAAATCCAGGAAACCAAATAAAAGCCAAATAAATCCAAATAATTAATTTGAATTAGGATTTTCATATAAATTCAAAATATCTTTTTATTTAATAATAATTTTAGGTTTTTCTTAAAATACTTTTCAAATCTAGCTTTTTCAAAAACAGAAATTCAGGGCAAATCCAAATAAAACTCAAATACTTTAAAATAATTAATTTGAATTTAAATTTTTCAGGAAGCAAATTTTTGGGATGTTACAATTTACCTAGGAGAAGTATCAACATCCTAATGTGCAAACTGCACCCCCTTTACTGCACGATCATTCGTCCAAGTGAAAACCAATTTTATATAACCAACACCAATAATACTACCCATGTCATGGTACTCAAATTTTATATATGTGGCTGACCACCATGTTCCAGTATATCATTAAGTCAAAATTAATTAATTGATCACATGTGATGATAGACCCAATGTACTACAAGCATGGTTAAGCAATTCTAAACGTACAACCCATGTGACAACTAATATTGCATCACTAGATAATTACCCATCCTATGGTGACAAAAGAATCATGGCATTCAATTTATCAAAGAGGAATTAATCAAATAAGACAATAACTACCAATACAAGGGTTTTATAATAAAGTAGCAATGCATAATAATTTAAAACAAAGTAATACATAATAGATTTGCGTAATCTAATGAGAGAGAAAACAAAACGAAACACAAAAATAAATTCAAACAAAATTCAAATAAACTCCAAAAACTTCAAAACCAGAACCAAAAGATAGAGCTCAATTTTAGATGAATTTAGATAAAAGAATCGGGTCAATCGGGGTTCGGATGGAGGTGAACGGGCTCTCGGAAAATCTAATCTAGAGAAAAAGGCTGAAAATCAGAAAATGTACTATGTTGTGGACTCGGTGCACGGAAAAGGCTAGTCTATAGTGGACCCAGCTCATGGAACACTGCACTAGTCGACTGGGCTTGCTGACGTGGTGGACATGGCTGACTTGGACGGCTTGCGTGGCATGCTGACTCGGCTGGCTTACAGGTCCACGGCTGACATGCGGGCCCCGCATGTTAGTGGCTCAGTGCACGTGGACCGGGTGCACAGGAAGGCAAAGGGGCACGGGTGCGGTCTGGCGTCAGCGCTGACGTGTGCGGGCGCGGGGACTGAGGAGGCACAGGGCGGGCGACTGGGCGGTGACGAGGAGACCAAGGGCGGCGCACGGTGGGCAAAGCGACCGGCGACGACGGGGTTTGGCCGATAGCACGAAACGGCGGCGAGGCGAGGACATAGGACGACAGCGGGGCAGGCGGAGCGGACGGCGCAGATGCAGGCGGCAGGCAACAGGTGACCGCCATGTGGCCTAAGCGGCAAACCGGGCCAGCGGGTGGAGCGACCGAGCAGGCCAGGGAGAAGGTGGGCTGAGCTAGTGGGTTTCGACCCACTGGCATTTTGGATATTTTAAAGGATTTTCTTTTTTCTGAAATTTAAATAAAATCAAAAGAGCTCTAGAAAATAGCAAATAAACTCGAACAAATCCAATAAAATTTCAGAAAATTTTGTGAGACTTAAGGAACCCAAGTAAAATACTTTTGATAAATGTTAATGTTTAATTTAGTCATATTAAATCCTTTTAATTAATGAAAATTCTAATTAAGCTTTAATTAATTCCAGAAAAATTCAAATGGTGAATTTTATTTTAAAAGTTTCAAATAGACTCTGAAAATCAAGATGTTACATCTTACGACTTGATGGTCGTAGCTTCTACTGGCTGTGATCAATAGGTGTAGCTCTGCTTGGTTGTGATCGATAGTAGTAAGTCATAACGACCAGATTTGGTAAAGTCGTAACCGCTATGAGCAATAGTCGTAGTGTTCTATGTGGTAGTCGTAGCTTATGTTTTCCATGGTCGTAGCGACTGCTACATGGTCATAACATCTATTTCATAGTTGTAGCAACCTATGTGACGGTTGTAACGACTTGCTAAGTGGTCATATACTACTGGTAGGACCTCATGGGCTTTGAGTACCTTATGTCTTGTGCATCAGAGTAGTCGTAAGTTATATTAGACTAGTTGGTTTGCTGAGATTGTTCACTGGGATACATTCTGTTTATGCAAATTGATGATTCTTGTGTATTGTGCTTTGAAGCTAGGTTATGGTGAGGCGTGGAAGGACGGGACTAGGCACAGGGAGGTGTTGAGGTTCAGAATGGTCAGGGAGACACCGAAGATGACTAAAGCTTGCAAGGTGGTTGCAAGTCGGGACGACAAGAAAACGCAAAGCTTCAAGGAAGGCGGTAGAAGGGCATTTTCATAAATTGCCCAATACCAGAAAAGGAGGCAGTGTGTGAAACCGCAGTGTTGGCCTAAGTGCTTTAAGTTTTGTATGTGCTGAGAATGTGAAGTAAATCAAGTGTTAATTCAGTAACGAGTTGATAGATGTAAGCTGCTTTGAGAAGCGTGTGTGAGAAAACCCGATGTTAGGTAGGGGTTAATGGGTTATCCTTGGTTTAGAGAGCTTATATAAAGGGGATGTCTCTCTTGCGTGCATTTTTTCTGGATTAGGGTTAGGGTTTTTGTGTGGAGCACTTGTGCTCTTGGTCCTCCTGGATGGAGTGGCTGTAGACTCAATCCTCGAAGTAATACATCTATCTTCGATCGACTATTTGTCTATTGTTGTCTATTTGGTATTGAATTGGCTTGGATCGTTTCATCTAGTTTCTCTCTGTTTCTTTGATTCGCGCTTTTCTTTCTTGATCTGAGAGAATGTTCTTGCTTGTTTTGTTGATGATTTGACTTGCTGTGTGTTGGAGAATCGTACTCAAAGCCATATTGGCTATTATATTCCCATGAGCAAGATCTGATTGTCTTTTCATCCTCTTAGCTTCGGTTTTGAACTCTCTTGGTGAAATCTCATAAAGCTCTCTAATACTTGTTAAGTTTTCAATCGAAGAGTAGAGTAGCATCGTGAGACCTTAACCTTGTTATGTACAAAATCACATGACCAGATGATTTCTTAATCAAAAGTTATGTTGAGTTTGGATCTTGTGGTCGTGCGTTGCTCTATTCTATCTCTATTCTTTCGATTCAGTTATGACAACATCTAGTTTCAACTATCGTCGAGTTTCTAACCGCATCGCTTTTCTTTTCGACCATGCTCACTCTTTCGATTGTTGCGTGTTCTTCAGTTTTCTTTTTGAACTGATTCAATCGGCATCGTTGTTCGCTGTCTGGAACTCGATAGGCTTGAAATCACATTGGTTTGGACCATAGTCAAGTTCTAGACTAAAGAATGTTGCTCTCAACTTTGTTGAGTCTTTCGAGTGCTTCACTCTATATTGTCACACGACCATGTTCAGATCTGTTGTTTCTTCGCCTTCTTTGGTTGAATCTGAACTAAAACAGTCGAAGTCGGTGTGGTCCCAGTCTGGAACGTTGATCAACTTTATGACTACGTTGGTTTCGACCATAGTCAAGGTCCAGACTACATCGCACTGGTTTTAACCACGCTGATCATTTAGGTTGTAGACTGGTTCCAACCACATTGGTTGTTCGACCACTTGTTGACTTACGACCGCGTTGGATACAACTACAGTGCCGACTGGTTACGACAACGTTGATTGTTCGACCACTTGTTGGCATTCGATCACGTTGTCTACGACTACATCAGTTTCGACTGTAACCATATTCGATCACGTTGTTTCTGGTCTCGGTGGTTATCGACTATAGTGACTTTTGTTCGGTAGTTGATTTTTGACCATGTTGTACTTCTGTCGAGTAGTCGGACTTATGATCACTCTGTCAGTTATCGACCACGTTGTTGAAACTTACAACCACGTTGTAAGTTTCGATCACATCGAAAGATTTCGACTACCTTGCTGTCTTGCTCGGTTCGTCTAGTTTGTTCGGTTTTCTTGTAAGATTTCAACTCTAATCTTTATAACTTTGTAGCTATCAAAGAAAAAGGCTTTAGTGAATACTTGGGAAAAATTTAAAGACACTATTCACTCACCCTCTATTGTCTGTCCGATCCTACAGTTTTTTTTTCGAGTTCTACATGCAGTGCAGGAACTCGACCCGAGATAGAAAGCGGGATTCCAAATCGGCTCCTTGCGATATGAGGGCAAGAAAAAACCAAGGAGACAAATGCTACCATGCATTTTTCATACATGAGTCATGACTGCATGGTGCACACTTGATTCATTAATTAGTAAGCCATCCAAGCAGTTAAGCAGGGTTATCGAATTCTAGTTTTGATTCTCAAAACTATGAAAATTGTATGTAACTGCGCATCAAATTGATTAAATCTTAATCCTCAAATCGGTAAATTCTTGCATAACTTATTAATTTTGTATAGATAATTATGCTCGGAACACTGTTCAAGTTATAGTAATAATTCCTCACATTTTGTACAAAAATTAACTAAAATTGTAAGAAAAAGAAAGGGCACTACTTATGCACTTTTTAGGAGTACGATTTATCTTACACGTGCAGTATCATTCCATAATAATTTAATACTTAATTTGCGCATATTTTGTGCATGATTAATATGTTTCAATCATTTTCAGAAAGGTTATTAATATATCATGAAATTTATGTATGATCATTTTAAAATAATGAACCAAAACATATTCTCTAAAAAAACTTAGTCCACTTTTATTAGCTCCTTTGATATACGTCCATTATGTAAGCTAACAAATGTACCAGCCAAACCTTTGTCACTTTATTTTTTGGCGAGATTGAAATTCTATTATTAGAAAAATCAATTAATTAAAATAAAATATAAAAAAATTGAAACCTTAACTTATTTGCCATTGACTTGTCCGCCTAAATACTAAATGTATGTTGGAATTAAAGCAAAGAATTATACAAAGATTTTACATGAATTTTATCGATGATACCTATAAACTACCAGGATAAGTTATTAATGGTGGGAAGCTGGGATGGGAAGCCACCAACCTGGGTTCTATTTCTAGGGGTTGCAGTGCGTGGAACCATCTATTTCAAAAATAAAAAGGACTCCTATAAATACCTGCATTACAAAGAGGGCCTGAATTTCAAATAATTCAGCCGTCTCTCGATGGAGGGGAGCATGAAAAAACACCCATACTCCTATTGATATTTTCATACAAATCAATAAAATTCTGAAGATATTATTCTAATCCAGGATCCACTATTGTGCTGGTCCATCTACTTTGGAACCAGGATTTCCTAGGTACTTTTCTTGTTCTTTTTGCGACGAGGAGAGATTGTATTGGTCAGTTAAACAAGGACGACATTCTTCAAGAGTAGGCTGAATGATGTCCGGGCCATGCGCGATGCAGACAGCGCATTGGAGTAGTTCCTGCTTGCAAATCGAGAAAGGTCCTAGGTAGTAGTATACTATGGTTTTCTTTAAACTTTAGTGCATGGGGCAAATGCCATGCATCGAAAAGAAAATATGCATGTTATTTTAGGTTTCTCGGGTCACCGACAAATGGAAGTCTGGTATATCAGCTCCATATTTTAAATGTTTTGACTGCATTGACCTTCTCTTCTAAAAATAAGACAAGTGGAAATCTGAAACTGCCTTGGCGTTAACTGGTCCTGTTCTTTTCAGCTTTTAAAAGCTGTTTTTCGGTTTTTCTACAGTAACTAACTTTTAAACGGAGTATTTTTTTCAAGATAAGGTCAACTAGTTAATTGTAGTACATGCTTTAATGACTTTATTTATATCGGCAAAAACCGCACGTGAATTTCTGTTACTCTGTAATCTCTCGTATAAACAGTCCAAAAGCCACAAGCCGCAGCCAAAAACCACAAGCCATAGCCAAAAAGAACAGACCCGCACGTTATTAGTTCTACTACCTATCTGCGTATCACTTACTTCACAACTATTAGTTTCCTAAGCAAAAGAAGTTCAATTTGACTCATTTAAAAGCTGATATAATGTAGTACTGCCAGAAAGCGCAAAGGGTACGATAGATTTGATAGTAGATTTGAGGAGAAAAAGACGACCTTCCTATAAGAAAGAAAACATACAACGGATTGATAGATTATCGTCATTTGAGGAAGTGTTATTTTACAACTTATTTCGCAAAATTCTTCCTTCAGCCGGACCAAGCAAAGGTCATTATTCCCCTTGCCCACCAAGCAAAGGTGACAAATCCTTTAGTTGTGCCCTATGCCTCTACAAATGGATTCCGTGCAATCGCCAATATAGTAGTACAAATGATAGTTTTCTTTCTTTTTCCTTTTTCTTTTATAAGGATCAAAACATGTTTTCTAATAGTGTATACAGTATAGCCATTAGGGATGAAAACGGAACGGAAATATCCCATACCGAACCGCATGTTTTCTACATTTGACCCGATCGAATTCATATTTTCGGACAAATTCGAATTCGGTTCGAAATACGGAATATCAAATTCGAAAACGGAGCGGAAACGGTTTAGGCGTTTTCCGACCGTTTTCTACTTTTCTACATTTTATTCGGAATATACCGTATTATAAATACGGTTTAAACCGAATTTGGCCCACTAAAAATCCCATTAGATTAGAGCCCAATTCACACAGCCCAATTCACCAAAATTTTCCATCTCCTTCTAAAGCCGCCGCCGCCGCCTGGGGGAGATCGAGCCCGGCTTCTCCCTTCGCCCCCCTTTCTTCTCCTCGTCCCTTCTCCTCCACGTCCGGCCGCCGGCGAGCGCCGGGCCATAGCTCGCCGGTACGCCTCCGCCGCTCCCCACCGCACCTCCATCGCCACGCCTTCTCACCTCGCTGCTCCAAATCCTTCGGGCCGCCTCCACGCTCCACCGCCGCAGCCCCTTCTTCGCGACACCGCCGCCCTCAACCGTGCGCCGCCATCTCTTCCACCTCCGGCGGCCACCTCTTCTTTACCCGCGCCACCGCCGGCCGCCGCCTCTCGTCTTCCCTTGCCTTCCCCTTGCTTCTAACCCTAGCCCCCATTTGCTCTCTCCTCTCTTCTCTGGCTCCGGCCACCCCTTCTCCACCTATCTCAGCCCGCCGCTCCTCCATCCTCAGATCCACCGCGCCACCCCTCTTCTCCATCCGCACAGCCACCCAGGGGCGGATCCAGGGCCCGGGCAGGGTGGGCTGTAGCCCAGGTCCTGATCCAGCTAACTCAATGGCCTCTACCTCGGCACCTCCTGCTCCGGCCTCCGCCTCCACCTCGGCACCTCCTGCTCGATAGCTTGAGTGCTCGGCTGCTCCGGCAGGCAACTACGCAACGGCCTCCGCCTAGTGCCTGTGGCCTGCCCCTCCGCCTCCGGCACTCCGTGGCTCCACCGGTCATTCGCCCCCTGCAGCCCTGCTCCAGGCCTTCGGCAATGCTGTCATCCGGTCCAGCCGCAAAGCGGAGCAGTGTTTCTTGCTTGAATGCTTGGTGATTGACTAATTGCCTAATTAGTACTTTGGTAGACTGGTATTGCTTCGGTGCTTATGGATTGTGGCCAGTAGTACTCCAGAATCCAGATTTGTTTGATTGTTTCAGATTTGTTAGTTCTCTGCTGCAGAGTTCAGACTGTAGATTTGTTTGCTGCTACTCCAGTCTCCAGAGCCCAGAGGTGCTCCGTGTTACAGACTTGTTTGCTGTTTGAGAGAGACAGAGTGAGATCTTGCAGCCTGAGACCGAGAATTCCCTTGCTACCTTGCTGGTAATATTCATTGTCATTTTTTACATTGAGTTTGCTCAGGAAGTTCAAATCTGAAAACTATGTGGGACTTAATTAGTATGTTCATCATGATTTACTATCTTTAATTAATTGAAAAGAAGGCTTGTCTGTTCTTCCATTGATCATAGTGTATGTATGACACCCTAAGAAAAATATGTTACAGTGTTCAAAAGGGATAAGTGAGGGGGCAGTTGCAACGAATACTTGATATTTGCACTTGCACTCATAGGGTTGAAGAAACATGGTTAAATGGGAACTCAGAGAAGGATAGATTAAATGGGAACAAGAAACATGGTTATGGTTGAGAGTTATTTGGAAATTGGTTTGGTGATATGTATTATGCTTTTAGCTATATGTTTACAATTAGGAAAGGGTTAAGTATGATTCCTTTGTGTGTGTATGCAGGTTGGGAACCTGAGCGTGGAGTGGCTAGATGGAGAGAGAGAACAAAGATCATGGGCCATGGACACCTTCCCCCCCCCCAAAGAAGAAAGGCTCGACCAGCTACGTCGAGAAAGACACCGCGGGGCAGACCAGCATCTACTCCGTCAAGGTAATTCTTTGATTACTAAAACCCCTTGCAGATTTTTTTCTTGCATACACACGCAAAGGAATTAGTAGTAGTTTTTCTTGCAAATTTTGGACAATTAGATGTTCTTCTAGCTGTTAATTGCTCGTTCTAGACTTGTATTGTATTTGTATTTGTGTCGGCTATTGTGTTAACACTTAAGACCAAGGGTCATGCACTTGTTAATTATTATATGCACTTGAACTTGATCATGCACTTGGTAATTGTTATGTATTTGGTCACTTGTTAATTGTTATGCACTTGGTCCTACAGGTCGGTATTCCGTATTGAATTTTCGTATACCGACCGTGTTCGACATAATTCCACTCGAATTGGTTCGTTTTCGAAATTCTCGATATTCCGTAAGTTCGCGTTCGTTTTCGTGTCCGGCTTTACCGCTTTCGCTTTCGTTTTCGTATTCAAATGTAGAAGTAGAAAACGGTTGAGGAGTTTTCCGACCGTTTCCGACCGTTTTCATCCCTAATAGCCATCACATTAGCTGCTTGGAAGAGCCCAATTTTAACTTCCAAACAAACATGAATGAATTTCGATAAATTTCAAAAATTTTGGTGTATTTAAAAAATTCCAAAGCTTGACTGCGGTTTAAGATTTTTAAATAAAAATCCTTCACACAAAAATGTGCAAGAATTTTCTAAAATTTAATTTGGTGCTGAGTAATTTTTAATGCAAATTCCTTTGAGAATTCAAATTAAAAATTCAAACTCAATTTAAACCAGAAATAAAAAGTTGAAATATGATTTTATTCCCTCCAAAAGCCATAGCCTGAATCTCACCGATCAGCCCAAGTCCACGTGCCTTTCTTCCCCCACATCATGGCCCAAGCCTACCGGCCCACACATGCCAGCCAGCCTGCGCCTCCCCTCTCCCGCGTGTCACCGCCATGTGGACCTAGACCCACCTATCGACATAGTGGATCTTCTTCCTCCTTCCCTTCTTCCTCACACCAACGTCGACCTTATCCCCTTGCTTGTTTTCACATGCCACGGAACAATAAAATTGTTTTGCCTCGAGCCCAGAGCACCACGGCTTCGTCCCACCATTGTGAGTTCATCTCATCAACCATTGAAGCCTCTCACTCGCTCTCTCTCAAGCAGGGTGCCCTAAGCCCTAATAGCACCCAAGCCAATCTCTCCCTTCCCTGCTATAAAAGCCGAAGCTACCTATGTCATGAGATGCACATCACTCTACTCTTCCTCTTCCCCACTTTCTTCCATTCTTTTCACCCTAGGTTGAAGCTAATCACACTGAGTTCTTTAAGTCTGGATGACTGCGTCCATCACTGAATTCCTTCTCTCCAGTGAGGTTTTGACCTTTCCATTGTGCTTTTCGAGCTTGCCTCATCTTTGACTACCCTATGCTCACTCTCACGTGCTTGATTGCCCCTAGGAGCACCGATTCACTTCCATTAAGGAGAGATAGATGTTGGCGGTGTCGACAATAAGGACGAAACCCCTACAGAAGCATGTAGTGGCTGATATTTTGAGTTAATAATAATATCTTGTTATGATTTTCTCAGTTGCACGCCTACATAAGTATATAGTGGTGGATATTATGAGTTAATCATATATTGTGGGTAAAGCTGTACAACCTCTACAGGGTGTTAAAAATCTATTTGAATAGACGTGCCCTCGGACATGGGCAAAGGTATAGAAACGTTACACTTATGTAGTTTTTAGAAATACATAACAAAACAAGTAATGGTTGTGATGACCAACTTAAAATGAAAGTGAAATAGGAGAGGTTTCGTACTCACCTTAATGGCAGTGAAAGTGGAGGAATTTCACTCTCACAATAACGGAAAGTGGAAGCGGAGGGATTTTGCTTTCACCTTAATTAATGAACATGAAAGTGGAGTGATTCCACTCTCAAAAATGAATATTGGTTTTAATGTAAAAATAGATAAGTCATAGGTTTGAAATCTAGCTAAACTAGTATATTTGATAAATTGGCTTTATGCTAAAAGAGACATAAGACCTTCACATGGATAAGCCCTGCTTATATATATATATATATATATATATATATATATATATATATATATATATATATATATATATATATATATATATATATATAGGAAAAAAAACCTTTTACTCCCGGGTGTAATTACACCCACCTCTAATATATATTTGCATTCTGCTATAGAGACTTGCTTAGTTACACTTGCATAGTTTTTGAAAATAAATAATAAAGTAGTAATGGTTGTGATGACCGACATAAAATGGAAGTGAAAGAGGAGAGATTTCACTCTCATCTTAGTGGAAGTGAAAGCGGAGGGATTTCAATCTCACAGTAATGGAAGTGGAAGCAAAGGGATTTCACTTTTACCTTAATGAACATGATAGTGGAGTGATTCCACTCTCATGATGAGAATTTAACTCAAAAATGAATTTTGGTTTTAATGTAAAAATGGCTAAGTCATAGGTTTGAAATCTAACTAAATAAGTATATTTGATAAATTGGCGTATTTAAGGTTGTGATGTTCTCATCGGCAGGAACAACAAACCGAGTCTTAACCTTTTTCCAAATTGAATAGCCATGAGCCTAAATATAAAATTCCATCCTAATCTTTCAAAAGAGAGAGTCGACCCCATCAAATATAGAAGGCTTGGTGGAATACTTGTCTGTTTCCATGGCTCCTAAGACCGGTTAAGATCTATGAGAAGAGCTAACCGGACTCTGATACCACTTGTAGGACCAAAAGGCAACAAGGGGGGTGAATGGTACTGACTAAAATTTTCTTCGAAGTATTCTGGATCCTTTTTTAAATAACTACAGAGTTACTAAGAATCAGATCCAAAGCCAAAAATCCAAAGCAAATAACTCAGGAAGACAAAATCTTGAAGAACTTAGCTCCTAGAGGTCAGACCTCCAAACAAAGGGTAGTCTGACCTCTCCATGGCGATTTGACCACCAACCAAGAGGTGGACTAACCTCTTTGAGGTAGTCTGACCTCTATTCTAGTTGTCTGACCGCTATGGACAGTGATTTCAGGTAAATGAACAATAAAATCAGTAAGGTTGTGAAATTTTAAAATGAATCTGACTCAAAAATGAATATTGGTTTTAATGTAAAAATGGATAAGTCATAGGTTTGGAATCTAACTAAACTAGTATATTTGATAAATTGGCTTTATGCTAAAAGCGGCATAAAACCTTCACTTAGATAAGCCCTGCATGTAGTTATATATGTAGTTGCATTCTACTATGGAGACTTGCTGAGTACCTTTGTACTCATTGTTGCTTAATATGTTGCTTTAGATGATAGAAGTAATGATCCGATGTATCGGTTGACCCATGCCTTCGGCTTTGACATGGAAGATGAGGGCTAAGACTAGGTTTAACCCTATTGATTACCTATGGCAAGATATGGATGCCCCTCTTGTTTTACATACTATTCTACTGCTTTACTATAAACAATGCTATATGGTCGGTCGACTGTTGTGTAAAAACTTGGTCATAAGACCTATTTATTATTTCCTATGTAATATGACGTAATCTTTTATTTACTCATATGTATGGATGTGATATCTGTTAATGTTATTATGTGATGTAGTTACTGATTCAGGGACTAACTTGGAATACACAATAGATTCAAATTGTCAAATCTGGGTCCCCACAGAGGTAGTATTAGAGCCATATCGACTATAGGATAAACCTTAGTTAGAATAGCCATTAGTCTAAGGACTTATTCTGTGGAAAATATTAATTTCTTTAAGCAAAAACTCTGTAGAAAATATAGCGTACTATTGCTATTTTCTCCTTCCCTCTTTCTTAGACTCTTGTTCTCATCCTACTTCTCTCTTAATTTCCTAAAAGTCTATTAATAATCTTTTCCACTCTACATTCTTTGTAGATGCTAGTGCTTCACACCTATAGTGAATGCCTAAGAGGATTTGCCATCGAGCTATGCAAGCTATTGCAAACATTGGGAGGCTACAATAGGCCCCTGTACCGTGACATCAACTAGATGGTCGATGGTGCATAGCGTGAAGTACGTTGCTAGATCACCATCTACACTTGACAGAACATTCAAGCTAGCTATCCTTGCTATTTCATAGCCACGAGGATCAACTTTGTGGAAGGTATCTAGGAGACTTCTTGTGTCATAATACTCCACCTATGCAGCATCCATCGTGACGAGCTCAAAGAGAACGTCTTCTGTTTCCACCCCTATGTCACCTAGTGGAGTTAGCCAGCCTAGGTCCGAGACACTTCTGATGAGAGGAACACTACCATCGTCCACTGGCTCATTTCGGACTTGCCCTGGATGGAGCCATAAGGACAACACTCATAGAACTCAGCTATCTTTACGAGATGTGGTGAATGGCTGTTGACAGGATCACTGAATTGGAAGAAGCTCTGCATGGATGTCAAGCGATGCCTCAGGTAGAGCCAAACCAAGAAGAACCAACCCCACCCTAGGAGGAGGCCCAAGTAGCAGCAAGTCAGGACATGTTGCCTCCAGTGCCACACCACAACCAGTTTGCACCAGCGCTATCACATCCGCCTACGTACACTCCAAAGTATCACCAGCAAGGTTGTGGAGGATTCCTGGATGAGTAGGACTATTGCTTCTTAGGCAATACCCAACATATGGGATAGCTCATTAGAACTCACATTGTTGTATTTTGGATAGTGAGCTAGTACCTGTATCCCCTGCATGAACTTTAGAATCATTGTAATGTTGTCTGTAATATTTAAACTATCACATGAACCACATGCCACCTAAGGGAGTATGCATGGCAATCATGTAAGATCTATGTTATGCCGTTGTGTATTTACCTTCATGGAGTGTTAAGTTCTTTATGTTCTTGCATTACTAGAATTTCCCCTTAGATTCCCTCTTCTCATAACTTCTAATTCTCATCTGTGTATATACCTTCAATGAAATGGGAGGAGATCGCCACAACCAAACCATGCCACCACCACCAGATGAGATGTCATGGCCTACCAGACCCAGCTACTGGAAGTTCTCACACAAAATATAACCACAATAGGAGGAACCTCCAAGCTTGGAGAGTTCATGAGGGCCAAACCCCGTACTTTCGCTAGACCTAAGGAACCCCTAGATGCAGATGATTGGATTTGCACCATCAAGAAGGTACTTCTCGTGAGCTATTAGCTGGAAGGACCTACCGTCGACTAGTGGGACAATTTCAAGACAGCCTAGGAGGAGGGCCACGATGTCACCTAGGATTAATTTCAGGCCACTTTCCATGACTTCTTTGTCCCATCTGGACTAATGAGGTTAAAGAAGAAGGAATTTTGTGAGCTAAAGCAAGTCTATGTGATAGTGCACAAATATCTCATAAGATTCAAACAACTCTCCTGCTATGCCCTTATGGACATAGAGGATGATGAGGAGAAGCAGGAATGATTCTTGGAAGGCCTACATGAAGGAATAGTATTACAAATATCCTCTCATGATTTCGCAAATTTCCAGCATTTGATAAATGAGGCACTTGTGGTTGAAAACAAGTACAAGCTTCTCAAGAATAACAGCAAATGCTAGTTGGCTCACCAAGGAGACTTGCAAAGGACCTGAGTACTTGTTACATAAATTTGTTCTACTGAGATTTGTTACAAATATTTTAGGATATTTGCATTCGACCGAATTAAGTACATATTCGATTCGAATTTGTATTTGTTACAATATTCGATTCATATTCATATTCTAGAATGTTCGAATTTGAATGCATATTCATTTTAAAAATATGAATTCATATTTGTATTTGTATTCATTTTAAAAATATAGATTCGTATTTGTATTCGAGATATACTATTTAATTCGTATTCGATCTGTTTCCATCCCTACCATTAGTAGGCCGAACCCATCAAGCTGCCAGACTGACACTAGCCTTGAGAAGAGGCCATGTTAACCACATCACCACAAAAGAAGCCCAGGAAGTCATAGACGTCATACTGGGTATGTTCCTTGTCAACTTAGTACCAACTACTATATTGTTTGATTCTGGAGCTTCGCATTCATTCATTTCCAAGAATTTTATTAAGAGGCATTACATGCCCATCTTTCTGCTCAAAAACCCCTTTGATAGTGTGCTATTCTATCTAGTTGGTTTTAGGTATCGGAGCGTATGGGTTATATGCATACGTAGATACATCATATCACGTGGGAAGTTATAATTTTGAAAGCAAAATTGAGAAACTGGGTTGCAATACCCCGATACTTTTGTGATGTAGTGTTTGAGAGAGTACGAGAGTGCTGCTCACATTATATTTTCTTGGTTGTACTACTGTCATACCTGAATTTTTCCAATTCAGACTCTTTGGGATTTCCACCAAACTACTCCCTAGATCAGTAAACTATACCATTCATTACTATTACAAACCTGAGTTTAAATAGACCACATGTGGCTGAGTTTACATAAAGGGATGATAGGGCCAAATAGATACATTACAGAAAGCGGAAGTAGAAACGACAGCAAAAGACAAGGGCACATCTTGCCACAGGCAAGCGACTAAGGGTAAAAAGATGTCTTACTACTTTCCAAGAATTTGGATAATAGACATGCACACAGTCACCAGCAAAGTCTACTTATCTATGGAAAGAGCTATCCTACTAGAGAACATCCTAATGTCCACTGTATTCTTCTTCGTTAGGTCCTAGAGTGGCGTAGTATGCATAGTGATCTTAGTCCGTAGGTTCTGAGGTATTTTAGTGAGCGAGGGTAAGCACAAATAACCATGCTCCGTGAGTCAATACACAGAATGCAGTATAGTCATGATTCAAAAAAGTTAGGCTTGGGTTTTTATACTTGCTAAAAGCATTAGTTAAAAGCTATAATAAATAAAAAATTCCCTATGACTTAGCATTTTTAACCAAACTATATTTTTTTAAAGAGAGTAAAAGTGTGCAATATTAATAGTAATGCAGATTCCATTCACCTGTTACATGGTTTCACCCATCATATGGTAGTTTTTGTTACTAGGGTTCTATCCACCCAATATCATCACTGGGCTACATCCACACAAAGCAATCCAAATTCAGAGTTACATCCACCCGACGAGTTTTTATTTCACACACAAAGTTTTAGAAATAGACACTAACTTAAGTAACTTGTCACGCCACTCATGACTATGAATACAGCTGTTTGAATGGTTTTCACTTTGCAGAGGTCGTACACTTTACCCATAAGAGATAATCAACTTGTTATATTTCACATATTTTCTTGAACATGTGAATCAAAAAGATCACCACAAGGTCTTTACAATGCATCATCCAGTGAAGGTTACACCCGCTAGGTTTCACCTTAGTGGGGTTACATCCACCCTCATCAAGACCCCTCTTGTGCCATACGGTGGCTTAATTCAGTGACATGACCTGTGTCCACGATGGCTTATACCAAACACACGACTCATTGTGTGGGTCACTTCAATGGTGCAACAAGCATTGGTGGATGCAAATTAGTTAGCTATGTCATACCCATTATGGACTTGTGGTTGCATTATTTTACATTGGGTGGCCATCACAAGATTTAGTTCTTAGAGTTATCTAGACGGTGCTACTACTACAAACAACACATTCTCGTGCTACATCCACACCAACACCTCTTACCATCTGCCTAGATAAGTAAAGCAAGTCTTAGGAGTTTTAGAAGCATAAAACTAAGTTATCTCAATATACCAACCATTTTCCTTCAATGGCTGCCCAAAATCAATTTAGTAACTGAAATGATGATAGAGCAATTTAATGCCCCGAGTTTCTAAGCAAAACTAAGTATGGCACTTAGATACAATTTATAGCTAGTATGATTACCATTAGATTTTTAGGGTGACAATGATTATGTGTTCAAATATTCAAGGTTGAGTATAATAATACAATGATTGATAGGCATGTATCTACAACCTTCAAGTGAACACAAATTTGCATAAAAAATAAAAACATGCAATTTGATAATTTAAACAAACATAACTTGCATAAAAATATAGATTTAATATGACCAAAGTATTGGCTCGCTTGGCTCACAAGTTGGTTTGTTTTGAAAGTCCTAACTTGTCTCGAACTGAGGCTTTTCCGTGCTCTCATACTCTATTTGGATGATTGTGACAGAAAGAAAATAAATATGTAAACAAATAAATAAACTCCAAACTAGATAATTTTATTGCCATTTTAAAGGTCTTGAATTTAGAAATAAGTTTCATTCAATTTGGATTTAAAATAAGTGAGAACAAGAATTTCAAAGTTTAAATTAAGATTAAATCCCAAAATAAACAAAGGATAGAGACTTTCTCACTGATAGGTGAGGCCTGATTTTAATATTATTTTTATTTATTTCTCTACTGGAAAGCCACGGTGGCTGACAGGTGGGGCCTAGCATTGTGTAAGACACAGTAAAAGGGGCTTACATGTCAGTGGCTCAATTACTTTAAACCAGTTTTAAATGATTTATAAATTGGGTTGTGCCCACATGTCATAGACTAATTACTTAAACTAATGACAGGGCCTAATGGTCAGCGGCTAATTAACCTAATCAAATGATTTTCATTAACTTAATTAAGTTTTTGAATTAAACTAACCGTGCGCTACAGTGCTACGGAGAGGAGGAGCTACGGGCAAGCTCGTCGCCAGCAAGGGAAGCCACGGCGATCATCGGTGAGGGCAAAAACACGTTGCCTAGACCGAATTGCACCTAGGGGTGGTGATGGCATCGCCAGAGATGCACCGGAGGGGCAGCGCAATGGCGAGAGGCACGGTGGAGGCGTAGCCATCATGGCTACTGTGGCACTGGCAGCACGACAAGCTAATTAAAGGCACTGAGAGCATCTACGAGGTGGGGGAACCTACTGGAGGTGTTCGCGAGGTCCAAGGAGGATCAAGGAAGCATGGCAGTGAGAGCTCAAGGTGACACAATGAGGAAGCACTGCACATGCGAGGTAGAGGCGACGATGACACAAATTGGTGGCGGGGATCAGAGGAGGAGGTCACAAAGAAGCTTGTAGCGAAAGAAATCGACAAAAGGTGCTCTAAGTCGGCAGGTTGCAGCAGCGGTCAGAGTTGGGAAAGACAGTGGCTCTAACGAGCTACGAGGGGAGAGAGACTAATCGGTCATAATGAGACGATGAGGGAGGCAAGGTGAACATAATGACGTGCTTGGAGGAGGGCGAGGCTCACCAAAGAAGGCTGGCGACGGTGAGGCCTGAGCAGAGCTAGGCGATGGCGACGGTAAGCTCAAATGGAAGTTGGTGTGGCCAAGGTGAGGAACGGGAGAGCAAGGGCAATGCATGGTAAACCTCACAAAGTAAGGAATCGGGCCTATATAGCCACAGGGAGCAACGGCTACTATACGGGCATAGGGGAGGGCACGGTGGCCGAAGGCAGCGATGGCACCGCACTGCGTGGGTAAGCGCAGGCGCAATGAAGATGCAGACGAGGCAGCCATGGCACACAGCGTGAGCACGCATTGATGGTGTGGGCACAATAGAACCACAACGGCAGACGACCATGGTAACTGCTCAGGCGAAGAGATAGGGTAGCGAGGCTAGGGTGAGGACAGTGGTGCTGTGCATAGCGTAATGGCGCATAGGGCGTGCACAGGAGGAGGCGGCCAGGCACTGTGGTGGCACAAGCAATGACATGGGTACGCTCTGGCACGGCATGAGGCTAGAGCAAGGTCGGTGGTGATGTGCGTGGCGTAATGGCGCACAAGGCATGCATAGGAGGAGGCGGCTAGGCATTGCGGTGGCATAGGCGACAATATGGGTGTGCCCTTGGGCGGTGTGCGCGTGTGTAGAGTGCGCACAGCGCAAAGGCCAGGCTAAAGGCCTAGTGGGCCAAGGAGCAGCAGGAACCAGTTTGGCTCAGCCCACACTAGGTTTTGATTTTGGGATTTTTCAAATTGGAGCTTGAGTTTGAAACTTGATTTGTAGTTTGAATTCCATTTTGATTTTAAGTTCAACTCATGAATTTTATTTTTTCCAACAGGAAACTCGAGAAAGAGAGCAACTTAACAAATTCAATCAAAAACTCTGAACTCCAAAACGGGATGTTACAACAACATATCTTAGACGGGCTATTAAATCCTGCGCAACAAAAGGAAGGTGCAGGTGTGTGTCCTCACCACCCAAGTTTAAGTCCTGCTTGAATTTTGGTGCATTTCCTTCTTAATTAAATTGATATGCATCAAATCGTAGGCGACAGTGGTACACTATAGAACACAGAAGAAACAAACTGGACTAACTCTGTTGCAAGCAGCACTACTTTTCTATTGAATAATTGTCTTTCCTTCCAAAGAAATTATATTTTTTTACATGACACACATGCACATGACAATTGTTCAACTGAACACTAGAAACTAAAATATTTTTCCCATATTTATTTTTGAAACTACTCATTAATCCTCATGTATCGTCAGATCAGAGACGGAGCAAGCACCTCAGTGACTTGCCTTCCTCCAGCAGCTGGAAGGCCTTGTTTATCTCCGAGAAGGGCATCTCATGGGTTAGGAAGCCATCAAAGTTTATCTTAACCTCCTGTAACAAAAACAAATTACCATTCAGCAAAAAAAAATATTGGCATTTCTCCCTTGCAAAAAGAGAACATGCCTGGGCATTTCTGTCCAAAAAAGTAGGCATATTTCCTATGAGCAAAGGAAAAGAAAATTGCTGGAGAAGCATGTCACGATGGATGGTTACCCCCTGCATGCATTTGTCGACGAGGGGAGGCAGCTGGGACTTGCCCTTGAAGTCACCGAAGATGCAGCCGGTGATCCGACGGCCGTCGAAGAGCTCCATCGGGTGCAGCGGCAGCATCCTGGGCGTCGGATGGATCCCCAGCACCACGGTCAGGCCCCAGCCCTGCATGCATTGCATATGCACACACACAGAGAGCTCATCGTAAGGTGCAGCCGTGCAGGGCTTCAGTGCGTGTTGAGATTCATTGGGCCAAATGGGCCGGGCCTGGATATGGGAGCCCACCCTGTGCTAGCATACAAATGGGCCGGGCTGGCGGCCCAACAAGGGAGAGAGTGTGTACATACATCATGTGTGGAAACGAAGGCCTCTCGTAGCACATCAAGGATGCCGGTGCACTCGAAGCTATAGTCGACGCCCCCATCTGTCATCTCCCTGATAACCTGAATATATAATACTATCGCGGTCTAAGTTCATGTGCAAATTGACATTTTTTTCATGTAATGCAAGTTGATATCTGAGCTGAGCAGCCAAATCGTACCTCATGGACAGGTTTGTCACATGCCTTGGAGTTGATGAAATCAGTTATGCCCATATCTTTCCCTGTACATACATGTCATGGCCATAAATATAAGCTGAAAATCTCGGGTTTTTTTGTCAGAGATGGAGTGCAATGGCATGCCCATCTCTGTCCTTTTTCCTCTGATAGAGAAATGCACTGGAATTTTGTCAAAGATGAAAAGCACACATAGACCCCTAAACAGTAGGAAAACGAACTCGCCAAGTTGTACATAACAAGACTTAATTTCCACAAGCAAATGGACAATGCTAGTACACATTGACAAGTTGGAATTGTGTACATCAAGGTACAAATATGACAATGCTAGTGACAACATACACGCATCAAGCTACGATTTTTCCCTTTGTAATTAACATCCATCACATATAAAAGACAGGCGCACGCGAAAGCAATTTTTCAACACTTGTTTTCAAGAGAAAATTTGATTCTTTGGCAGCTTGTCGAGCATGCGATTTCTGAATTGAACAAGAATTATGTACATCAACGTCCTATCTCCGGCTTTCTTCTTTGGAAATAAAGAGAGTTATAATGGATTGTCTGAACTTTTAAGATCTTTCAATATTTTTTCATTTTTCTCAAAATTGTTGTAATATTTTTCCACTTGTTGAAGTTTCTATTTTTTTAATGCTAAACACATGTGCCCGTGTTTGTATTTTTCTTTTTCAGTTACTCCCTCCATTCTTTTTTAGATATCGTTGTAGAATACGTGCAATCAACATTTTTAAACTTTGATCTCTAATAGCACAGAAGTTTTTGGATTTGACATGTGAAAATGATATTATATACTATATTTATCGTCAAAATCAGTTTTATATAATTTTATTTTCAATAGTTTTTTGTAACATATAATTAGAAAAGTAAAGGGATGTATTGAAGACCATGTCAATGTCTAAAACAATAAGTAAAAAGAAGAATGGATATAGTACTTACCTAGCTCTATGGATGAGATTAACCATTGTTGTGGAAGGTCTCATAGGTTGGATGTGAGGTTTTAGAATTTTGTGTACGGATAATCCATTTTTTATTCGAAATTACAGAAATATACCCGCGAGAATTTTTTTTACAAAAATAGGCTCAAGTCGCCCAATGGGAGGGCGACTAGAGCCTATCACCCAACCAGAAGGCGATTCTGTTCCTGTCGCTCAATCATTGGGCGACTGCATCCAGTCGCCCTCCCATTGGGCGACTTTAATGCAGTCGCCCAACGGTTGAGCTAAAGGTATCAAACCTTCGCCAAAAATAGTGAAAATTGGTGGGGCTATTCTTCATACATCCAAAAGCCTTCAGAAAAAATTTGAGCAATTTCGGCTACGGGATCAAAAGTTATAGCAGTTTCAATCGAGGCCGAAACGAATTTGAGTCCGTTTCCGACACACCTTCAGTAAAACGGGCATAACTTTTGCATACGATGTCCATTTTCGACGTTCTTGTACTCGTTGGAAAGCTGACGACGAGCCTGATCCAAAGAAAATGACCAACTTGCGCCCGTGCCCTCCAAGACCCCGAAAATCGGCTATCTTTGGACCTAAACCAGCGTCGCAAGTTTTTCGTTTCTGTTTTTGCATTTTCTTTTGGTCTTCCTTTGGAATTTGGATTTTGTTTCAAATGAAAGGTTTCAATGAGATATAGAACTTTTCAGTTGAAACAAAATCCAAATTCCAAAGGAAGAACAAGAGAAAATGCAAAAACAGAAACCAAAAACTTGCGACGCAGGTTTAGGTCCAAAGATAGCCGATTTTCGGGGTCTTGGAGGGCACGGGCGCAAGTTGGTCATTTTCTTTGGATCGGGCTCGTCGTCAGCTTTCAAACGAGTACACGAACGTCGAAAATGGACATCGTATGCAAAAGTTATGCCCGTTTTACTGAAGGTGTGTCGGAAACGGACTCAAATTCGTTTCGGCCTCGATTGAAACTGCTATAACTTTTGATCCCGTAGCCGAAATTGCTCAAATTTTTTTCTGAAGGCTTTTGGATGTATGAAGAATAGCCCCACCAATTTTCACTATTTTTGGCGAAGGTTTGATACCTTTAGCTCAACCGTTGGGCGACTGCATTAAAGTCGCCCAATGGGAGGGCGACAAGAACAGAATCGCCTTCTGGTTGGGCGATAGACTCCAGTCGCCCAATGGGAGGGCGACTTGAGCCTATTTTTGTAAAAAAGTTTCTCGCGGGTATATTTTTGTAATTTCGAATAAAAAATGGATTATCCGTACAAAAAACTCTGAGGTTTTATAGGTAGGATAAATAGCTGAGTTGTCTGTGTTCTCCATTACAAAAAGGTGAGTTGTCTAGCCCTCCTTTTTTCTTTTCTTATTTCTTTTTTTTTGAAGTGGCAGCAAGAGAGTTGCGCCATCTCATTAAGATTAGTCTAGCACTAACTTGTACGGTCAAATTTTGATGCAATAATTTAAACCGAAATTGACCGGTAAAAAGATGGCTGTTGGGTAACAAATGTACCTCTGAACAATGAACAACTCGACCAGAGTTCTTTTGTTCTGTCCACGGAGACATCACTTGGAAAGCGACATATTGTTCTTCGAAATTAACAAGCTAGGTGTGCTTTCCATAGATGAATCTTAGGATAATGCATTCAACAAAATTGTTTCTTTTTATAAAAGGCTAGAAAACGTGGCCTATTTGGTAAACATCTCTGTTTTATCTTTCTTTTTCTTTCCGGTTATTTTCTCTTTGAAACAAGTGAATGCCTTGTAGCCTAAGATATGAAGATATAGAAAATTTTTCCCTAGTGTTTATTTGAATACTATAATTTCTAATAGATATTTGACTATTCAAGTATTGCTTCCAGCTCTCAAAAAGACTGAATTACACATAACTTAAAGCTGTAGTATTAGTAATTAATGAAGTAATAGTGGTTTCGAATCAGACTCTTAATGTGCACAAAATTTGTGTTTTTTACTTCGAGAGAACATGGAAGTATAGTTTTTACAACGCACTAAAAGAACTTAATGTCAAGAAGACAAAGGGGCAAAAGATGAAAGCTTTGGCGAGGAATTTTTTTTAAAATTAATTGGAGAAGCAATGCAAGGGCCAACCAGTGTGGCGCCAAATTGTGTGGCAAAAATTCATAGCTTGAGTTTCAGTAACTACATGTTAGGGTTTACTTGTATATTTTAAGAATTTGATTACGAAAAAAAATACCTATGTGAACCAACTACACTAAAATATTGCAAAGGCAAAGCCTGGAAATTTAGTTTATTAGCACTTCTATGCTAGAAATTAAGTTCAATAGCTATGAACCAACTGCGCTAAAAGATTGAACCAACTGGACGAAAGTGTTGTATTCATGCTTGCATGACGAAAAGACATTTCGTTTTGCAATTTGAGAACGACGTGAAAAAGGACAATTAAATACAAAATATATGAGCGAAAATACGTGGTTAATTAGGCACCTTTCGTGAACTTTTCTGGGTTTATGTCAACACCAATGATCCGATCAGCCCCTCTTAGCCTGGCGCCTTCGGCAACCTAAAATAAAATTTAAATATTTTTTAGTGAGAGAGAACAAGTTTAGTCTAAACCCTTAATTTTTTTTAGTGAGTAGGTCATCAGTTATTTGTTATTTTTTTTGTAATCCTTTGTGATTAATTAAGTAACTTACCGCGAGACCAACAGCACCAAGCCCGAATATTGCCACCGTGGATCCCTTGGACACGTTTGCAGTGTTCCATGCAGCTCCAACTCCTAAAATCAAAGACAAAATCATGCAAAATTATATGAAAATCACAATTGTTATTTAAATGATCATCAATTAGGTTCCAAGCCAAAAAAAAGGAAAAGAAAGAAGAGAGTGCGACGAAAGTATGTTAAACATCGGGGCATGGAAATTTCATATGAAAGAACTTGACAAAGCTTCAACTTGCTATGCTCAGCAGTTCCTTTCAATCTTCAGTTAATTACGGGGCTAAGCTAGCAACCACTTTGGAAAACGACGTACGGTCCAATGACAACGACTTAACATTGATTACTAGCAAGTGTATAGTATTTTTTTTCTCTAAAACACTGCTCATTTTCGTGCCTGTGAGCTAGAAAAGCGGGAGACAAGTTAAACTTGATTTCAAGTCAAGTCTTGTAGACTGATGCATTAATGGTTCAGCAAGCATTAATATCAGAAGACTTCTCTGCAATGCCTGAAGGTGGTCTGGTGGACGAGCTGAAGTCTTTAGAGTTCTCTAGTTTTATACAATTCGAATGTGTGTTTAAGGGGAGGGATTGTAATAGAGCCGCTCATGCGATGGCAGAGCTGGGTTATGAATGCGTTGAAGGGGAGGAGCTAATCACAAGAACCGTCCCTAGTAACGTCGATGTAATTGTTGCTGCTGAGCTTTCAGCAGACGAGTAATGAAAGTACCCAGATTCAAAAAAAAAGAACTACCGAACAGGCATTTCCCTTTCTAAGCATGTTGTTATGCATCACTCCGTGAGACAGACAGATTCTTGCACCAAAAAAGAAAGAAACAAAGAAGTGTGACAGGAAACAAGGAAGAAGTGTGACAGGTTCCATAAATCTGCCTTAATTTTCAAAAAAAATTATGATCCATTCTACTGGTAGTAAGTGGTTGGTAATATAAATTAAATTTGATAATTTATTTGTGAAGGTAAAATAGACTTTTTTGTAAATCTATCTTTTGTGAGGGTATTATGAAATTTTCCTCTAAACCTGTTATTAATCCTTTCCGTCACCGCCGCCTCTCACCCGTTTCCTACGCCATCGCCGTCACCGTTTCTCGTACGTGTGCTGTCGCGGCATTTACAGAAATTATTCTTATGTCATATGTTCCATTTACAATTTGATCCCTCTCGAGATTCTATTACTAGTACTGCCGGTAGTAGTATAACTAAATTCTAACTAATCTGATCTATTGAATTAAAAAGAATGGGCAGCTCACATTTATTTTATGGTACCGTAAAAACGCTAGCTCTTTTGAGTCTGTTTGAACTACGGAATTCCTGCGTTACAAACAGGACTTGACTAACACGACTTGAAAGAAATTTCTGCAGCTTTCAAGGTTCTCTCACATCCCCTCACATCAACAGTTCATTTTCGATGGACCCGACAAAGATACGAAAACGGCCCTTCATCCCCGTCAAAAGCAACGACAGAGGATACAAATCCAGTGGAGGGCCATGGTGGCTAGGTGCGTGTGGGCTGGCCACATGGATGATCAGGTTCAGCTTCAGACTGAACTCCAATCGCCAGGCTTACATTGCCCCATGCTGGCTTTCAAATCAAATCAAATCAAAGGAAACATCTTGTTGACAAGTCCATACCGTGAACAGTCGCTCGCTTGCCAGTTTGTCCATGTGCCATTAATCCAGCTCAATTTGCATGCATCGATCAATCGGCTTAATTGATTATTTCAATGGAAGCTGATCAATTACCTGTGGAGATGCAGCAGCTGAAGAGGCACACCTTCTCGAGCGGGGCCCTGGGGTTGATCTTGACGGCGCAGGCCGCGTCGAGCACCGTGTACTCGGCGAAGGTGGAGGTGTTGAGGAAGTGGTAGACCGGCTCGCCGGCGCCGGACCGGCCCACCACGGTGAACCTCGTGCCGCCGTCGGAGACCATGGTGCTCCTGAAAGGGTCGACGCGGTAGGTCCCGCACAGGTTGGTCTCGTCGGACTCGCAGTAGGCGCACGCCCCGCATTCCCCAGTGAAGATGAGGACGACGTGATCCCCCGGCGCGAGCTCCTCCACTCCTTCACCCACGCTCTCCACCACTCTGGCAATTTGCACACGCACAAATTAAAAGGTTTTAGTTTTGCCAGGAGCCTCATGCAGATTCCAAATTAGGAGGATTTTCTCACAGATTACAATTGTCGGTCGGCTTATTAAAGTCAAAGTGGGTCGATGAACAGGTAGCTTATACAAGCTTGAAACATGTGGGCTAAAGCTGGAACTATGCCTTGGGTTCTTGCCGACAAGTTGCAGATATTAGATGCATTATTTTTTCCTGTTTAAATTACTCTGCATCCACTGACAAATTACCGTATCAGAGCTTGTGTTTAAGCAAATAGAGTAATCAAGGAAGCAATGAGGTTTTCAATCAGAAGCTAAAACAAGTTGTAATTGTAAGGGTGATCTCGTGGCAACTCATGGGAAAGCTTACTCAAGTGAGAAGTGGCAGATGCATGTAGCAGCTAATGGTCATCTGACTTTGACCCCTAAATTTCTGCCTAGAAAGTCAGAAGCTTGTGGCACTCTATAAGAAAGCCCGAACTAGAATAGAAATTTTAAAAGAATTGAGTGACCCTTTTTTTTAAAAAAAAGTAATTTTTTTATTCCACACTCAAGAGGCTAAAAGTTGTAGATCCGCTACTTCAATAAATCGGTTTAATGGTTTTCCTCGAGAAATAATATATGTATTCACAGTTGGTTCTTTTTTATAGCTCAAATTTACTTCTGAAACTACAAGTCAACACATAGTCCCTTGGGAGTAACGTGAAAGAAAGAAAGAGAAGAGAAAGAGAAAGGAAAGGAAAGGTCAACAAAGAGAGTTAAAGGTCAAAAGGTTGAGATCATTTCAATCAAAAATAAAAAGTGAAAGAACATTAGGCGTACCCGGCTGCCTCATGGCCGAAGATGCGAGGAAACTTGCGCTGCAGCTCGTTCTATCTCACACACAAACACAGGTACACACGTCAATAAAAACATCATCACATCACATGACCAGATAGATTAAAAGAACAAAGCAAGAATCAAATCAAGACAAATTCTCATCATGACGCCTGAACACAACTAAGTATAGATATATTTTTAGAGTAACATAATTAAGTAAATATACGCTACATGTATGCAGTTAATTACCTCTCCCTTCCAGCCGCTGATGTCGGTGTGGCAGATGGAGGTGAAGAGGACCTTGACGCGCACCTCCATCCTCCCCGGCGGCGCCACCTCCACCTCCTCCATCACCAGCGGCTCGCCGGGACCCCACGCCACCGCCGCTGCACTCACGCGCGCATGGTTTATCATGGTCACGTCGATCATTCAAGGCACACGCACAAGAGGAAGACAAGAGGAGGAGAAGTGGCCATCGATGAGCACCTTTGCATTTGATGGGCTTTCCTTGGGTGCCAGCGGCGCCATTGGACAAGACGTTGCCGTTGGCTTCCATGGTGTTAACCTCTTTGTTCTTTGCTCTTTTTCTTTCCTCGAGGGAAAAAGTTCTGTGTTCTAGTGAGCTAGGCAGGCAGCAGGCTGCTTGGATTGTTTATATAGCCATAGAGACTAGAGAGGGGATAAGAGAAAAGGAAAGGTTGATTTAATTAAGTTTTTCTAAACTAAAATGTTGAAATTCCTTGTCTTTTCTTTTCTAAAAAAAGTGACGAGTCTTATATAGGGTGAAGGATGTAAATGGAGCGGGTTCAACATAGTTCTATCCAACTCTGTATTCGTGTTTGTAATGAGTTTTCCAAATGTCTTTATAATAGTCTCATGAAGAGTATGGCCAGAGCCAACTAAAGTCTCATGTGCGAAATGTTAAAATCACATATTTGTGCAACTAATGCAGCACTTCTGACAGAGTCAAGCATTCTTCTAGCTGACATGACAAGCATCGTTCGGGGGGAAAAACGCTCAATCACATGACATGTTGAAGTCTTACGACCACTCTCAAGAATCGTACGACGGCCTTGTAACCGCTACGACCATCCACTGCAGCCGTATGACCACGTTGAAGAGGATACGACCACCTCCTAAGTCGTTACAACCGCTCTGCTGGTTCCCCGACCACGCTGACAGTCGTTACGACCACATTGTGATGTCTCCGATCACGCCTCGCTGCCTTGACCACATAGCTGTAATTTCAGCAGAAGTTACGACCACGTTCACTGCCTCTGCGCTACACTTCCTTCGACCACAGTCGATCACCGTAGTTGTAATCCGATTATGACCATATTGTGATATTGTCGACCACTTTGAAGGCTCTCTTGATTACTGTGGCCGTAACACTTTACGACCACGTCTCTCCGCTGTGATCGCTTACGACCACGCTTTCTCGCTGACCATGGTCGTAACTTCTTTACAACCACGTCTTCAGCACCTGCGGACACCTCCGCTCGTTGCCGTGGTCGTAACTCTGGTTACAACCACAGCTGTGAACACAATGAACTCGATAGACTTCCCAGAGCTAAACCGCTCTTCTCTTCTCTATATTTTTTTTGTCTCGATCACACCAATCACTATAATCACCCTAATCGCTCTCTCTGTTGCCTTGCCTTTCGATCACACCGATCGCATTGGCCACTCCTTGCCCTCTCTATCTCTCGGTACATTGCTCTGCCCTTTTATACCCTGCTCTACGACTACAGGGCGGACTCGATTACGACTACTGCTATGAAGCGGACTCGACAGTCCGACTCGAACTCGAATATGACTATGACCATGACCAAACTCGTACACGACCAGAATACAGAACCGACTCGTACTCGTTACACGACCACGAGCACGACTACGATGACTTGAACACAACTTCGACTTTCGACTCTGTTACGACTACGACTTACGATTTTAGCTTCTAAACTGAAAACAAGCTTACAAACTCTAACATAACAGATTTCATATAACTTCCGACAAAACGTCAAAATGACAACTTATGAGGAGTTGGGATATTAAATACAGTTAGTTTGCAAGTAAAGGCTGCGGGAAAAAGCATCAATCTTTTCGATTTTGATGGCAGTTTCAGTCAAAGGAGTTAAGGTGCTAGGCTGCTAGCGTGTGCAACAGCACTATGAGCTAAAGAACCCTATTTGGTGTATCTAAGGTAGTGTTTGGTTTGAAGTATAAACTTGGCACGTCTTATCTTGGACGCGCCACAACATCTTCGGCTGGTGTTTGACTCGTTGTCATCATTATTGCTTGCCACATTTTATTAGCCCTCTGGTCCACGCATTGTGACGCTGAATTTTATTGTCACAAAAAGTATGACAAACCACACTTAGTTAAGATTAAATTATGATAAAATTAGGCATCAATCAAATAGGACCTAAGTACTTGCAGTTAGACGCGGACAAAGTTCAGCCGCTAGCTGTGTTCTTTTCCCCCAAAACACACTATGCCACGTGTTTATGCGTCCACCCAAATATTTTTTTTTCCATAGTACATTTCTGTGGGGTCCACTCGACAGTGACAGAAGACATTAAGCTCAAGCACCTCAAAAGTTCTTGCGGCGGCGACGGCATGGTGGGATATGCTTTTTCCTTAACAAACATGTCAAGCACAAATTGGAGACGCAAATATATTTCGATTTCAAAATTTGCACGATTCGTACTTCTGAGAGAGAGCACTATATATGAATTAGGGAACTAAGTTAGGGCCTGTTTAGGAGAACTCCACCACTGAAAATGTGGATCTGGAGCAGCAGCTCCACCGTGGATCTGAGATCCCGCCATGGAGTGTTTAGCTTGTACAGCAGCTCCAGATCCACGAAATTGAGGTTTTGGTGGGAATGGCCACTTTTGGTGGGATAGGGTGTGTAACCAGTGGCATTGGTGGGTAATTATCATCCAACTTCACGGTGGAGCACCCCTTGAGGAGCTCCATGAAATCCATGGATCTGGCCCTCAGATCCAGGATTTTGGTGGATCCAGATTTCACAGAGCTGGAGCGTTTGGGTAAAATTTCATGGAGTGGAGCTGTTTTTCGTGGATCTGAAGCTGGTGGAACTCTCCCAAACAGGTCCTTAATATCGCGCTCTCTTTAACAAATGTGGACAAATTTTAGCCGTCACTTTCTTTCCCAAATTGCCCTCGCATGTGCAGCGATGCATGCGTTCGTGAGGGAGCAAATCGAAATCTGTATCGACTAATTAGTTTAGCTTAGCTTAGCTTAATTTAGATGAATGATTTGAGGCTCTGCTCCATGTGGGGGTTGCAAAGCTGTGGTGGACTCGATTGGAGGCATTGGCTCCGTAGTGGTCATACTGGCAGGACACTATGTACGACTTGATGCGTGCACGTGATAACCTTTCTGATATAATTGATCAAGTTAGGGATCTTAGGGTGTAATCGTTTTGGTTTCAGTTTCTGGCTTCCGGTTTATTTTTTTACTATTTATAAATTTTGTCTTTTTCTGAACTTTTAGCTTTTTATTGAGCTTTTTTGCCGATTCTTTTTTCCCGTATTTGTTTGTATTATATGTAATGGGCTAACATATTTTTTATATTTTTTAATTTTTTTAAATTTAGTTATGTTAAATAAGCCTCTGTCAACTACAATGTCTGGACATGTGCCAAAAATTTCCTCGCAAAATAAACACGGGGCAAATTTTATCTCCGCATGATCACCTGCTAACAACAGGCCCGATTTTGGTATGGTCTTACTCATTGATCCGGAGACAATGGTGTTTCCGATGTTGGTATGGTCTTTGATGAGCAGCTTTGACCGTATTTTTCCTATACTTACAAAATTAATTAAATTATAGTATGCCGATCGAAGATAGCAATAGAGAGGTAAATAGTGCCTTAAAAAATTTCCAAGAATTCATCAATCATTCACTCTAATAACTACAAAACTATGAATATTAGGATGTGATGCCTACATAAAACCCGGCTAATCAAGAACGTAAAATTCAGAGCAATGAAGAGCAATTGTGATAGAACCGCTACATTTTTTTCTATGCTTACAAAATTAATTAAATTATAGTATTACGGAAGTAATGTGTAGATAAGTATGCTTGTATTAGTTGCATATATACAGTTGATCTAGCTAAGTATTCGCAGTGTTGGTCAAAAGTCCATTGGATTAAGCACACATTTCTCGTGGTGATGCTCTCTTGTGAAAGGAGCTGAGGCTGTCAACTGCAAACCCCTCTTTTAGTTATCTACTCCCTCTCTTTAAAAATATATGAGTGTCTATATAACATGTGACTAGTTTTTATTCTAAAATTAGTCAAAAAAATTTTGCCATATATACAACATTTTTCGTCCATATTTATAACATTTTTTGTCCATATATGCAACACTTTAACATGTCTACAACATTTCTCAGCGAAAAAATATTGCACTGAAAATGTTGCAGACATGTTGAAATGTTGCACACATGGACGAAAAAATGTTGCAAACATGTATTGCAGACATGACAAAAAAATTGACTGATTTTGAAACAAAAAACAGTCACATGTGCTATAGCATTTCTGAAAATATATAATACTACTTTTAAAATTTTGACTACTAACACATATAAAACTATGCGAACAAAAAATACCATTAAATAAACAGTCATGTATTCTGAATAGAGTGAGTACACTCCAAACACTGAGCGGTCAACCTAGTTTAGCATCTACTCTATGTTACTTCATCTCAGCTCCAGATAATTCCAAAGTGTACTTAAAACTTTCTAAATAAAAAGTACAGAATTAAAAAACTAATGGGTTCGCCGGTCAGGGGAACTCTATGCCTGGTACCACGGCATTAGTTAGTCTCAGTCAAATTAACAACAAAATCGAAAGGGAAGTAATACTAGCTTGAACCATTTTTTTTTACCTCCCAAATTCATGCTTTAGCACAGCAAGAACTTAGAAATTAATCCATTTACTGAGTAGACCATCTGTGCATACTTTTATATGCATACATATGCACTACTGCTGGCTGCTGCTTCCGATCTGTTGTATCCTGGGCAAAGTTCCAAAATCCGGAGCCGGAAGAAATCCCGGTCAGCGGCCGGTAACGGTAACCGGGCGGTTACCGGAAAAACCGGTAAAAAACCGATCACAATTTGAAAATCAAAATTTAAATTTTGAGATGTTTTGAAACCGGTGACTGGAAAAACCGGCCTGTAACCGGAAAAACCGGCCGGTAACCGGAAAAAACCGACCGGTAACCGGAAAAAAACCAGCCAAAATTCGAAAATCAAAAATTCATACCGGCCGGTTTTTTTGGTTATCGGTCTCCACCGGTAAAAACGGTAACCAGCAGTGGCGGAGGACCCGATAGGGCAAGCTGTGGCATGGGCCAGACCTTGAATTTTTGCAACAGACCCCCATATACCCCTCTATCCAATAGGCAATAGCCCAAATGCCCAATAACGGAAACGGTAAACCCTAGTCTCTCTGTGGCTCTCTGCGCCTCGGCTGGAGCGGCGGGCGCGGCGGCGACAGAACTGGGGGAGCGGCAAGCGCGGCGGTCGGCGGGCGTAGCCGGCGGCCGGCCGGCGGGACTCGGGAGGCAGGCGGGCGGCGGGAGGCCGGCGGGCGGCGGGAGGCCGGCGATCCGTCCCATCTCATTTTTTTTCCGTCCTCCGCCACTGGTAACCAGCGGTTACCGGTCGGTAACTGTCGGGATTTTGAACCCTGATCCTGGGTATAGCTTATCTGTGAAAGCTGTATGTGTGGCTTGTCGTGTCGTCTGTATGTGTGCATGTCTTACTTTCTGTGGGAGCTATCGGAGGCCAATTACCCGAAAAGAAAATTCTACCAGCGGCCAACATGTGTCGAGCCTCGTGTCTTGCAGGACAGTGACAAGCATGGCCGCATGCCTGCTGGATGTCGACCTCACAGCACAAATCATCGCATATGAACAATGAACCCGTGTTGCTTCTAGAAGCTAACGCCCCCCCCCCCCCCCCCCCCCCCTCCTAAAAAAAGGAGAGATTGTGTATGAGAAGTGGTGGCCTTGTTATTACCTGATGAAGACTTAAAATTTCTCCTTAGGGAGGGTAAGGCAAGGAAAAATATCGTAGAAGTCTATAAATATGTTCGTCAACGTCAAATTTGAAGAGCACACGGTGAAAACCAAGAAAATAACCCATGCCAGCCGTTTTTTGGCTGACAAGCAGTCACTGATGAGAACCAAGGTCAACTAGAAACTTATCCTCCTTAATTAATATTCACATACTGTCAAATCTGTCTTGCACACTGGTTAACATTTAAGAAGCTGTAGTTTGATTTGTTATGCAATGTTGTGATCTTGGCCTCTTTCATTGGAATATATTTGTACACCTTTTCAAAGTTATCCAGGCGTCAATTGCCGAGTTCTTTGTAAATTTAAATCACCTTACCGTTGACCAAAAGTGCACTCGCTATCTAAACGGGATCATGTTATTCTTTTCTACAATTTAGACAGGGTCATGCTACTCTATTCTAGAATTTATATGGGATCATGTCGTTATATTGATATTATCTTAAAGTGCAATCATCTCACAAAAAAATAGAATATCCTTAGCATTTCTCCATCATTGACTTTGTAAAAGAATTATTTAGTTCTTAAACGGCGGTATTTTACTCCCAAATTAATATGAGCTCATACCACAAATCAGCGAGAATCCTTGGCCTTCTTATAATTTGACCACGGACTAACCCTGATCGGTTCGGCTTGAGCTTCTGGCTTATTTTTCACTATTCATAAATTTCGTCTTTTTCTGAACTTTTGGTTTTTTGTTGAGCTTTTTTGCCGGTTCTTTTTTTCCCGTATTCGTTTGTATTATACATATTGGGCTAACATATTTTTTATATTTTTAAATATTTTTAAATTTAATTATGCTAAATAAGACTCTGTCAGCTACAGTATTTTTTCAGCCAACTATAGTGTTTTCAGCCATAAGCCATGAGCTTTTAAGCTCAACTGATCACCACCTAATGGTGTTGGCGCACTCTTCCTTAAGAGGACATGGCAGGGGCTTTTTATCTGACATCAAGACAATAGATTTTTTTTTATTCATTTGAAAGGAGATTAACAAATTTACAATCGCTATGTAGGGTAGACATAACGAAGAGGACAATCTGACAAGGACGAATATATGGCAAAATTGGCCACATGACACTGAAATTTTGTGGCATTTGCTATGGGGAGATTTTTTATATGCCATTGCAAAGTTTTTAGATCTCTAAAATGTTATTGCAAAATCGGTGCTCTCTTGTTTGCCACTCCTTTGCAAAACAATCTCCGCTTCCACCCCCAACGCAAATCGAGGCAGTGGGGCGCCCTCCACCTCCGACGCAGATCAAGCCAGCGACGGCATCCTCCTCCACCCCTACATGAATCTAGTCTTCAGCGGCGCCCTCTTCCTCCCGCTCTACCTACAGCGACGACGTCCTCTTCCTCCACCTCCTCACCGGAGTAGACCTCGGCCTCGTGCTCGAGGCGGTGTCGTTCCTCCTCGTGGCAGCGCTCGAGGTCGGCCTCAGTGACCTTGGGCACTGAGGCGCTGATGCGGATGACCTTGTAGGCCGCACACCGTCCCATCACCTTGGGGGACATGCTATCACTGCTGCTGCTGCCGTCCATGCAATGGTGGATCTAATATTGGTCATGGGTGTTCAGCTGAATCTGAACACCCAAAATTTTTGACAAAAACTTAGTATATATAAGATATAATATATATATACACATATATTTAATTGGGTCAAAATAACTATTTCTAGCCTCCAGTCCATCACTATTCAACCAGCCGGCTGGCCCGACCGGAAACGCACCGTGGCCTGCGGCCCAGCCCATTAATTCGCGCAATAGAAACGGCGTCCCCTTCTCCCCGATCGCCCGGTCCATCTGATCCCCATCCTGCCCAATCCCTAACCCTGGCCGAGCTGCCTGAGAAGGCGAGCAACAGCCCGCGACCCCGCATCGATTGCGCGGTCCGCGCCTTCGGCGCCGCGCGACCGCCATCTGGGCTCCGACTCTCCGCTTCGGCCTTCCGCTCCGCCCTCCGGCCGCTCCGGCACTCCGCCGGCACCGCGAGTTCGCGACACTGCCTGGAGGGTGGATCTGGGCTCTGGCAGTCCAGCTCCGCGCCGGCGCGCCGCACGACTGGCGACCACGCCTCCGGCCTCTGGCCCTCCGCTCTGCCGCCACCATAGACCGCGTCACCTCCGGCTCCACGCCGCACGATCGGCGATCGCGCCTTCGGCCATCCGCTCCGCCGGCTCCGCGCCGCACGACCGGCCCACCGGACCGCGTGACTGCGCCTCCGCCGTTCGGCATCTCCACTCCACCTGCAGCCGCATGATTTTCCAAAAAGAAATATTGGAGGTATACGTCGCTTCTTAGCTAGTTGGTTTGACTAATATAATTGGCTTGAGTATAGTGTGGAACGAGATGATGCTGTCTGCTTCGTTTGTTATCTGTTCAAGGATAAAACTAATTGTGCTGGTGGAGATAGTTTTGTGAATGGGGCATTTAGAAATTGGAACCATGAAAATAGGTTTGACAAACATGTTGGAGCAATTACTAGTGCCCACAATGAAGCTCAAGAGAAATACAATTTATTCGTTAAACCTAAAGCATCAATTGAGGAATCTTTTGTTTCAAACTCAAAACAACAAAAGGCATGAAGCATCGCCGAGTTAATTTGTGAACTTTTGCAATTGTTTTGTAATTTCTTTATATTATTTGATATATTATCCTTAGTACGAACAATTGTATGTTAACTATTGCTACTGTAGATCTTTATATTTTGTACTGAAAATTTTTTGTATAACTTCGAACACCCATTCTAAAATTCTTGCGTCCGCCACTGCGTCCATAAGCGTCCACCTTGAACACTGCCGTTTGTGAGGAAGAAAGAGAAGGAACAAAGGAGTGAGAGATGAGGAAGCTAACATGTGGGCCCAAGGGCAAAATGGTCATTTTCACCTCCATCATGGTTTGATTGTCGGAAAATGGTCAACAATGGCATGGAGGGGATTGTTTACAGAACAAGTGGCAGATAAGAGAACATAGATTTTGCAATGGCATTTCAGATATCAGGAAACTTTGCAATGGCATATAAAATTTTTCCCCTTCACTAGGGGGACACTAAAATGTGGCTGTTATGGCTACAGACCAAACAGAGAGAGATAGTAGTGGAGAGTGAGGGAGATGAGTCATGGCCTCTTTCTCTCCCCACGGCCTGTATCCATATATATGTACACATGAGGAGTGCTTTTACAGTTATACCCTTACATCTGGTTATCCCCTTCGGGGGCACTTATGTCATTACACATAGCCTATTCTGGGCCTTATAACCTCCTACCAGGCCTGCTGGGTTTAGGTGGGGGCCACCCCTACAACAGGAGCCTCTCATGGTAAAGGGCTTCACGGGGCCAAAGTCATGTTGCCGAGTCCTTTGGCCCCCTCTGTCCCTGCGGCCTGTGAACTTTTCTGAACTTGACCTGGGGCTGCGCTGCAGCCGAAGTAGACGCGCACGCTCCGTCCCCTACCCTTCGAACGGGTGGCAGCGGAGCTGGCGCCTAGCCGAAGTAGGCGCGCGCGCTCCGTCCCCTACCCTTCGAACGGGTGGCAGCGAAGCTGGCACCTAGCCGAAGTAGACGAGCACGCTCCGTCCCCTACCCTTCGAACGGGTGGCAGTGGAGCTGGCGCCTAGCCGAAGTAGACGCGCGCTGGGGGCGTTGCACCGGCGCAGGTAAGCGTAGCGGGCCCGTGAGCCGCCGCGTGTGCCTTAAGTGGTAAGGGACGCGCTGTGACGCTCGCTCTTCTGGCCGTCCACGTGGCGAAGCGTGCTTGGCGCGGTGCGGGCCTTGAGGCGTCGTGACCATTAATGCGGCGGCGGACTCCCGGCGGTTGGACTTCTGCCGATTGGACTTCCGCCGGTTGGCTTCCCTGCTGATGGGGTATATATACGGCGCTGGTGCGGCGTTGTTCCTGCATGTATTGTGATAGAAGCTACTCCCCTAAAATGGGCCCCTTCCGTGCATCAACATCCCTGGGTGACGCTGAGCGGCTTGGGGGATGTTGATGCACAGAAGGAGGTCCATTTTTCTCGGGAGCTTGGTCAGCGCCGGTTATCGATAGCCAGCCGCGCTTCCTGCCCTCGCGCCGCGTTTCCGCAAGCGACGGCAAGGTTTGCCCTGTTCTTCTTAACAGACCTACCTACAGTCGGTGTTCCTGATGGAGCCCGCCCGCATTACCTTTTATGTTGATGCACTGTAGGTGGCCTGTTAAGGAGAACGATGCAGACTTTGCGGGATAAGACCCTCGCCTTTGCGGCGCCCCGCCGAAGTAGGCGCGCATGCCTCGCACCGCGAACACCGCCACGCATTCGGTGACTGAGATCTGCGCTGTAAAGATTCCTGGAATCACGCCGGTCCCCGGTCTGCCAGTGTTAGGTTGCCGTACCGTGCGACCCGCCCTGGCATGCACAGGACACCGTGATGTGGACGGTTGCGTGCTCGCGGCTGCTCGCCTCTTCCCTAGGGAGGGGGGACACGGGGCGGTCGATGAGTAGTGCAGCGTCGCAGCTGTTGTTTTCCCATGGTCCATTAGTGCGCCTTTAAAGGCGGTTGGAGTCGCCGACACCTGGGCTTCAGCTATTTTGTGCGGGGGGTTGGCACGCAGCAAGAGGCCACTGGAGCGTCGTGCTGCGACGGTCCTTGGCGCTGTGGTCGTGGCCCTTCGCCTTCTGTTATGGGGAAGTGTGCGGGACGGGCCTTTGTGCGTCTGCGGTCGCGTCCCGTACACGGACCGTCGCGACGCTTCGGTACTGGGGCGAGGCGGCTTGAAGTAGCTCTCGTGACCGCGCTCCCGCAGTTGTACGCCCCCGTCTTGCTTGCATCGCTTTCCATACTCCCGTAACATTCTGCGGGAAGTGATGGCGTCTGGCGACGAGCGTGGCCGGGCGGCGAGGGGCTGCGGTGTTCTTCACCGCTAGAGGTGAAGTACAGGCTCAAAGAGCGCGACCCGGCGGTGGCGGACAAGCAGTGGTTGGCGGCGGAGAAGGAAAGCGCGTTCTCCGGCGAGCTGGGCCCGTCGCTCGTGACCGAGAAGACGATCCAAGGGCTTCTGCGCGCGGGGAAGCTGTCGGAGCGCCAGGCGGTTCGATTACCCGCCGCCGATGAGAGGGAACCGCACCCCGAGGGGTCGGAGGCGGTCGTATTCGTTGCCTTTTTTGACGCGGGGCTTCGCATCCCGGCGGCGGCGATCGTGGGCGACGTGCTGCGGACCTTCGGGCTGGGGCTGGCGCAACTGACGCCGAACGCCGTGGCCCGGCTCGTGGTGTACAGCTGGGCCCTGCGCTCAGAAGCGTGCTGGCCCAGCGCCTCGTTGTTCGCCTACCTGCACGAGGCCCGGTGCCAGCCCAAGGACCGGAAGGACAGGACGCTGTCGAGCTTCGGCAGCGTCACCTTTATTCTTCGTTCGACTTGCAGCAAGCTCTTCCCCCGCGAACTCCACTCGCGGGAAGTGGGAGTCTCACTGGACGAAGCGGTGGTTCTACCACCGTGTGGAGAGCAGGAGCGGTCTTGAGTGCACGAGCCGACCGATCGCGTTCAAGCCCTCGCCCGGCCGGACGCTCGACGAAGAGGACCGGCGGCTCGTAGGCGTGGCCGCCCGCTTCAACATGCGCGACCTCGCGTGAAGAGTACGTGATGTACGGCGTGGCGCCGCTTGCCCTCAACTGGCGTCTTGTCGCCGAGAAGCGTCGAGACGACAACGTTTCGCCGTCGGTTTGTTGGCTGCCGGCGCCCTCCGGTCTTCGTAAGCCTCGGCCGTGCCTCTCCTCTATTTACGTGAAGTGCGTTATATGCTGTTGTCTCCGTTGCTTCAGGGATTAGCTTGGAGGAGGCGGAGCAGGCCGCGCGCGTATTCCTGGGGTCGTATACTGGCAGGGAGCACGATCAGCGCGCGTCCGCCACCGCCGAGGCGGGGCTGGGCCTTGCCGTGCCGGACCGTGCCGGTCCGGACGAAGGTGCGGCGAAGAAGAAGGCGCCGTCTCGGAAGAGGGGCCGAAGCGGGGCGTCTGCCGCGCTTGGTGCAGCAGCTGCGACCGCTGTCGCTGATGCTCCCGGGGGCGCGGCAGCCGCGGAGTCGAATTCGGCGAAGTATGCCGATTCAGGCTTGGATGGCGCGGACGTCGGAGGCGAGGGATCTTCGGTGGGTGCCCTGGACGGCGGGCTTGCTGCGAGCAACCGGAGAGGGGAGGCCTCACCGCCCGCCGCAGTCGCCGAGATAGAATCCGCGCGGACCGGCGATGCTGAGGTGGAGCCTTCGGCCGTGGCCGCTGTGGTGCCGGAGACGCCCTCCGTGGAGGCACACAAAGCCGTGCTACCTTCCCCGACAGCAGCAGCGGAAGACGAGGTGCCCCCTTCGGAAACTGCCACAGAGGAATCTTCGCCCCCGGGTGCTGTAGCCGCGGGGGCCTCGCCGGCAGTGACTGTAGGGGCGGTGTCGCTGCTGCCTGCCCCGGCTAAGCGGCCTTGTGTGCGACCGGGGCTCCATCGGACGCCGCGAGGATTTGTCGTGGCGACGGGCATCAGAAGCCTGTGGGACTCTGGTGCAAATGCCGAGGACGCTGCGGCGTGCGCGCCCTCTGCCCCCCTGGCTACGCCGCCCGCCGTGCAGGGACGGTCGTCGCCGGCCCCGCGCACGGAGGCTTCTGCTCGCTGCGGGGCCATGCTTTCTACGGGGGCTTACGCCACTGCAGCGCCGTCTGGTAGTAGGGGGCGGGTCCCCGGAGCCCTCCTTCGGCTACCGAAGGTAGGTTGGCCTAGCTTACCATGATGTATTCTCTTATGCGTTGCGGTGCTCACCTGCATCCCTGTTTGCAGCGTCGCTCATTCCGGAGGAGGAGCGCTTGGCGGAACACGGGGCGCCCGCACGCGTGAGCCCCGCGGACTTCGTGCCTCCCCCGGAGACGCTGAGGGCGTGGCGCGGGATCGTGGGTGATGCGGTTGCCAGCGTCGACCAACAAACGCTGCAGGCCTACGGGCCGGGGCGCCTCGGGGACGCCTTCGAGGTGTCTGGGGTGAGGGTAAGTACTCATGTGACGACGCCTGGGCCGGCTGAGCTTGCTAAGTCTTTCCCTTCTGCAGACGCTTGTGCTGGGGCAGGCCTTGCAAACGGCCTATACTTGTGGCCAAAAGGCGCTCGAGGATAGGCTGCGAGCCGCCGAGGAGGAGCTACACGAAGCCTCTGGAGCCCGCTCTGCCCAGGACGCCCGCATCTGCCAGCTGGAAGCGGAATGCGCCGAAGCGAGGGCGCACTCCGAGGGACTTGTTGCATCGGCGCGGGAGTCGGCCGCGGAAGCTGCTCAACAGAAGTTTGCGGCGGAGCGGGACGGGCTCCTGGAACAGGTCGCCTCGCTAGAGAAGGGAAAAAGGCGAGCTTGCCTTGACTCTAGCGGAGCGTAACCAGACGCTTGGCGACGCCTCGGTGGTTGCGTGGGACGCCATGCAAGCGCTGGAGAGCCATCTTCAAGGGCTGGTAACTGAGGTGCCGGACCGCGCCTTTGGCCCAGAGGAGTTGTCTCGGACCCTCCGCTGGGTCGGAGATGCCGCCAACGTCGTGCGCGGCGCCGCGACGACCTTTGGCAACCACTGCGCGTACACGTCGGCATGCCTGGTGTGCGCGCTCCTGCAGCACCGCGGTTGCACGCACGTCGCCGGGCTAGATGACCCCCAGCTGGAGATGCCTGGCGGGGCCGGAGTAATGTCCGGCGCCGTCCGCTCCGCTCGCCTTGCCATCAAGCCCTTCTTCGACCAGATCTGGGATTACGTCGGGCCAGATGCTGCACGGATCGAGCTCCGGAAGTCGCTTTACGGGAAGGTGAGCCTCGGCCAATTTCTGGACGGGGTCCCTCGACGCGACGAGGGCGGCGCTGGGTCCTCCGAAGGCACCGGGAACCCGCAGGTCTGACGCCGTGGTGTCTAGGTGTAGGCCTGTGTTGTAATGCTCCCTCTTTTTATGAATGAAGTGTACGTTTGCTTCATAAATTTTGACTTTCGCCTATGTCCCGAGCAGCTTCCTTGCTGGGGCCGACTTCTTGCGGCCGACCTTGCGACTCGGCGACGCCTTCGACGCTGGCGAAGGGCCGAAGAGTCGCTGGACTTTTGGGCGGGCCGACCCTCTTCCGGCAGAACCCCGCCCTTATCGCGTGTTAAGGACGAACCTGCCGATTAGCTACTCAGAGCGGCAGAGATGTTGGCGGGCCTCTGTACGCGAAAGATTTTCTCGATATATAAAATTCCTGATAATTAGGACCTGCGCGGGCGCGCTGTGCGGAGCCGAGATCCCCACATTCCCAGTTCGCCGTTAGTGCGAACCGTGCGAGCGTTGCCTCCCGCTGAAAGTCCGTAGACTAGCGCGTGCGAAGGCGGACCTTCGCACCACGACCTGTTTAGAGTCCGTAGACTGGCGCGTGCGGAGGCGGACCTCCGCACTACGACCTATTTAGAGTCCGTAGACTGGCGCGTGCGGAGGCGGACCTCCGCACTACGACCTGTTTAGAGTCCGTAGACTGGCGCGTGCGAAGGCGGACCTTCATCCCCCCACCCCGAGGTGGGGGCAGCCTCTGGTGTATCGCATAATCCACGTGCGCGCCGACGCTGGGGCCAGCCTCTGGCGCGCAACGTCGGTACTCTGGGACTCCCGGAATTGGTTTCCGTAGTACCCCCTGCGTATACCTCCCGTGGTGTGCGAAGGCGAGCCTCCATGCGCTGAGGTGCGCGATTGGCAGCCGCGCAAGACTCGCGTGGGATCGGCGTCCACGTCTGATTTATACTCCGGGGAGTACGCACAAGGACGAAGTCCTTGGCGTGCGCGGGGTTCGCGTCTTGTTTATACTCAGTAGAGTGCGCAGGGAGAACATCCGCGTATTATTTAGACTCCGTAGAGTGCGTGGGGTCGACATCCACGTCGTTTTTATACTCCGGAGAGTACGCGCAAAGACTAAGTCCCTGGCGTGCGCGGGGTTCGCGCCTTGTTTATACTCAGTAGAGTGCGCAGGGAGAACATCCGCATCTTATTTAGACTCCGTAGAGTGCGTGCAGAGGCGTCCCCCCACACGTCTTTGTTTATACTCATGCCCGTGTCTTTGACGGAGAGTGCACACGCGAACGTGCGTCTTCGTTTATAGTCATGCCCGTGTCTTTGACGGAGAGTGCACACGCGAAGGTGCGTTTTCGTTTATACTCATGCCCGTGTCTTTGACGGAGAGTGCACACGCGAACGTGCGTCTTCGTTTATACTCATGCCCGTGTCTTTGACGGAGAGTGCACACGCGAACGTGCGTCTTCGTTTATACTCATGCCCGTGTCTTTGACGGAGAGTGCACACGCGAACGTGCGTCTTCGTTTATACTCATGCCCGTGTCGTTGACGGAGAGTGCACACGCGAACGTGCGGCTTTGGTTTATACTCATACCCGCACCCCTGGCTACGGAGAGTGCACACGCGAACGTGCGTCTTTGGTTTATACTCATACCCGCGCCCCTGGCTACGGAGAGTGCACACGCGAACGTGCGTCTTTGGTTTATACTCATACCCGCGCCCCTGGCTACGGAGAGTGCACACGGGAACGAGCGTCTTTGGTTTATACTGCGAGAGCACACGCGCGGGCGAGGCCTCCGCGCATGCTCGCCGCGTATTTTTGCACAGCGGTAATAAGTTAGCGATAAACGGAACTTTATTACATTCCCGTTTGCGCGGGTGAGCGATTACATAGGAGGGGAGGGGGGTTTACTAACCGTTTGCGCTCAGCGCGGCCGGAGCCTCTAGTAGCTGGACTATCGGCAGGGCTTGTGGGGTCGCGTCCGGGTGCCGCCGTGTGCCTTCGCACAGCGGTGCCGATCCTAGGTACGCCGCTGCCCGCCGCGACGGGGACATCTGGTGCCGTGCTCGATACGCCGGGCCATGTCCTGGTCGCCTCGAACGGTAATGACGGCTCGCGGCCCCGGAAGCTTCACGCATAAATAGCTGTGATGCGGTACCGCCCCGAAGGCGTTGAGGATTGGACGCCCCAATATGGCATTATATGGGTATGGGAGGTCGACGACGTCGAATGTGGCGTCTTCGATCCTTTCATTGTTGCCCTGGCCGAAGGAGACTTGCAGGCATATTTGGCCGAGCGCCCGTAGGGGTTGTCCTCCAAAGCCTTGCAGCGGGATTCCCGATGGGCCGAGGCGACTTCGGGGGATCCCCATCTGGTCGAAGGCTGCCGCGAACAGAATGTTCGCGGAACTGCCGCCATCAACCAGGGCGCGTCCCACATCGCATCCCGCTATTACGACCCGGATGACCAGGGGGTCGTGGTGGGGAAGCTCCACGCCTTCGGCGTCGGCGGGGCTGAACGTGACCTCATGCTGTGCCCAGTCCGGCGGTGCCTGTGCTGGATACGCCGCCACGTGGTGTAGCCTTCGCACGTAGGCCTTCTGCTGCCGTGCCGAGGCAAACTCCAATGAGGAGCCCCCGGAGATGACGTTGATAACCCTTCGGTGGGTGGCCTCCGGAGCCTGTAGCTGCAGAAAGCCCTCCTGGGGCTGCTGCACGTGGGCCTGAATCCGAAGAGGACCCTCATGGGGCTGCGTCCCTTGTGCCTGGATGTGCACGGGAACTTCGTATGGGTGCTGTACGTGGGCCACCACGAGCGGACGTGCTTCCAGATTCCTGTCCCTGGTGACGCTATCGCGGAGCGCCACGATAGAGGTGCACGTGCGGGTGTCGTGGTTGCCGCGGCTGTGGACTACGCACCACAGCCCCTGTTGTTGGTCGTCATAATCTCCACGGCCTTTATCGTCGCGGCCCCGGCCACGGCCGCGCCCCCGACCGCCCCGGCCCGTGGGAGCGCCTTCGTCGTAACCGCCTTCGATGTCGAGGACGTACCGGCCTCGCCGCGACTTCTGCTGGCCACGCTTGGGCCTATCGGACGACTCCTTGTGCGGGGCGTCCCTGCGGTCGGACGCATCTCTGGACGACTCCTGCTTACGTTTTCCCTTCGAAGAACCGTCCTTCGGCGGATCTTCGGCTTTTGCCGAGGCTCCGGCCTGGTTGGTGTCGGAGTCGTCACCTTGCCTTCGCCGCGCGTCTTCTTCCGCCCTGGCGTATTCCTCCATTTTGTCAAAGAGCTTCGTCACCGTTTTAATTGGCTTCCTTGCGTTGTACTCGGCCATCGGGCCCGAGCGAAGGCCCTGTATGGCCGCATTGACAACGGTGGTTTCATTAACGTCTTTGACCTGACAACGTATCTTCGCGAAGCGCTTGAAGTAGTCCCGGAGCTTCTCCGAAGGCTTCTGCTTGACGGCGAAGTGTTGGTCCGCGTCGACCCGCTCGACATAATTTCCTTGAAAGTTGTTGTGAAGGCGGTCACGGATCTGCTCCCACGCGTAGATGGAGTTCGGCTCTATGGTAAAAAAACCAGGAGAGCGCCACTCCTTGCAACGCGAGGGGGAGTCCCTTCGCCTTTGTGGTGTCATCTCCGCCCGCGGCCTCGATTGCGGTTTCGTACACGCGCACGAACTCGCGGGGGTCTGTGTCATCTTTGTATGGCTCGATGACGCTAGGGTATTTGAAGTCTTCGGGCCACGCCGCTTGCTGAAGTCCCGCCGAAAGCGGGGACTCTGGATCGACGCGCCGCAGCGGGACGCGGCTGGATGTGGGGGCGTCGCGGCTATTCGCCCTTTCCGGCGTGGGCTCTGGCGCGACCACCGGCGCGGCCTGTTGGCTCCGAGCCTCTTGTATGTCTCGGACAGCCCCGCGAAGATCCCCCAGCTCCTGCTGGAACGCTTTGAGGGCCGCCAGCAAGGCGCTTTCCACCGCCTGTGCAGGCGGGGTCGCCGGTACGCCCAACGGACGGATCGGTGCGGGCACGGCCGCGTCGCGAGCTCCCGAGCTGCCGGTCACTCCGTTGTGGCTACCTCGAGCTGCCCGGTCCACGCTACCGGCGAGGGTTGCAGCGGGGGCGGCGAGGTCGGCTGCCGTCGCGTCGGCGGGGTCGGTTGTCGCCGCACCAGCGTCGACGTCTTCAACCACGGGGTTCGCCGCCGCAACGCCGGTGACGGGGTTGGTCGTCGCGGTGCCGGTGACGGGGTCAGTCGTCGCCGCGCGAACGTCGACATCTTCGGCCACCGCGCCTGCGTCGCCACCCGCGCTCGCCGCTGCCGATGCCGAAGCTCTGGTACTCATGCGACGCTCCGGCCCGGCCGCCTTCTTTCCTTTCGCCGCCGTTGACGAAGCTTTTTTCGGTGCCATCCTTTTTAAGGTTTCGGGCTTACTCCTGTCCTCCCCACGGACGGCGCCAACTGTTGTGGCTATAGACCAAACAGAGAGAGATGGTAGTGGAGAGTGAGGGAGATGAGTCATGGCCTCTTTCTCTCTCCACGGCCTGTATCCATATATATGTACACATGAGGAGTGCTTTTACAGTTATACCTTTACATCTGGTTATCCCCTTCGGGGGCACTTATGTCATTACACATAGCCTATCCTGGGCCTTATAACCTCCTACCAGGCCTGCTGGGTTTAGGTGGGGGCCACCCCTACAACAGTGGCCATTTGGTGTAGGACACCGTGTAATACCCCAGCTCGTTAGTGTGATGGTCCATGTGAAGTTGTGATGAGATTAATCCCACGTTATTTATCTAAAGTGAGTTATAGTAATATATAATGTTTGTTGGGTCTAAACGTAGCATATTCGAATTAATCTTTTTATAGGAAGCGAGGGCAAAAGTATAAGTGGGCTAGGCATTAAACTAATTGCGGGCTAGGGTGTTAGTTATACAGTTGCCTGGACCTAGATCCGATCGCACCGACTTATACCCTCAGACCCTAGTCGCATTTCTCATCTCCCCAATCAACTCCCCCACTCGTAATCCCTATCTCTTCGCCAGCTGAAGGGCATATTAGATATTTCGCTAGCCTTCTCTCTCCTAAATTAGCCGGGAATGATATTATAATATGCACAATGTCCTATAGCAAAGAGCGATATTTTTGTAGTGTGTTTTAGCAAAGACACGAATTTTGAGTGTTCTACAATAAATGTCACAAAATTACAATATCCTGTAGCCGATTTTGCCATAAAAAGTTAAAATCGTAAGGATCTATGAAAAAACAGAATAGAACATTGAGCTTTAAATTTGAACCTTTCTATTGCCTGTTTTAATCAATGAACAGCAGGGCAACTATTTTTTGAAAGGAAAACATCAGGGCAACTATACGTTGGTTGGATAAAGGATGTGGTGCGATTTTATCACCTATTAACCAATCCTCCGATTTTTTTGTTGTTGTTGTTTCTCGCTCATATGTAGCGCAATTAGGCACGGTCGCTATCAGGGTTGCTTGCCGGGCCATTAATACGACAACACGAACAATTTGTTTGACCTTTCCAGCGCCGATGCCCTGGTTCGGGAGTTTAAGCTTCAGCTTAGAGTCACCTAAAAGCTTAAGGTCTTATTCTTTTATACTATAATCGATGATTGTTTAGTTACGTAAACGATGTAGATATTGACATAAACGATGTACACACCGGCAAACAAACACAGGAAATAATTTAGAGCACATCGACAGACTTGAAAAACCATTTTAAAAAACGGCTTCGAGAAGTCGCTTTAAGCTCTTCAAGCAAAGCACGTGCGGCTTCTTATCTGTCGTCGCTGTATATGTATGCTCCATTGTCGGTGTCAAATACGTCGTTCCAGCAAGTCCAAGACATTGCTGCCGCGGCAAACAATTAATGAACGGCGGCACAGTTGTGGCACGAAGAAGCATGTCGTGGTTAGCCCTGAATCCACACGATCGGAGCTGCCCACGTCGTTGTACAGTTTGCGAGCTAGGGCACTCTGATGTGCCATTGATGCGTCAGTAGTATTGAACCGTCGAAATGGCAAGCCGTCAACGTGCGCGAGAATGGATTGAAGTTGATTTTGTTGGGAAGGCATGGATTGAAGATAGCCATGGATCGAATCACATGTGCGATGTTTTGAATCAATTTGGTACGGCAAATGATATATGGAATCTAGGTGTCACTCCGTTGGGCTAAAATAAACTGACTTATAGCTGAAATTACATTGTAGCTGGTTAAAATTATATTGTAGCTGATAGTGGCTTATTTGGTGTAATTAAATTTAAAAAATTTTAAAAATGGAAAAACAAGATAACCCATTATGGACAATGCAAATGAATACGAGAAAAAAGAACCAGTAAAAAAGCTCAAAAAATCAAAAAACTAGAAAAATACGAAATTTAGAAATAGTGAAAATAAGCTAAAATCAGAAGCTCGAACCAAAATTAGTGGAGCCTAACTCGATTGCGATTCTATCTTTAATTAATTTGCATGCGGATCGCATCGTCACATGTCGTTTAGAAGTACCTGCGGTTTTGTGACAAGCACTTCAAAATTGTACTTGCGCACTGATAATAATTGGTTTGGACTCTTCCAATGTGTTGAACTTGCGCACTGATAATAATTGGTTTGGACTATCTCTAATTAATTAATAAATTATGCAATCATCTAAGAACCTGCAAAGAGGTCTTTGCATTAGAGGAGATGACTCGTACATATGTGTTTGATAATGTAGCTATATTATTTCTTTTTAAGCACTTATGTAAAAACATTTTGCACTCTACATGCTCTTATACGAATCTTTACTAATTCCAAAAGAATAGTTTCAAGTAACTACTATATCCAAAGTAGAAAAAATAAGCTCTTTTAAAAAGGCCACCACAATGATAAAGGAGCCTAAACAGAACTTTTTGATTGAATTGCCACATACACCTTGCTCACATATATAGCCAACACAGGATCTCACCCAGTACACACATGACAACAAAGGGGGTTGGAAATCGAACTCATGACATTTGTTTGATCGAGTGGTGTATGTTCTAACTCCCAGGTGGACTGTGCAAATAATTCTCTAAATGAAAAAGATCGACTGCAAATATGATCGGCTAAAAAAAACCTATAGTTACTCCTCTGTCAATCATCAACAGAGGGAATGTTATCAATTGAAAGAAGGGGGGCCCACATATGACTGTGATTCTGAGTAACTAGCTTGTATTAGTGGAGCAAATTACTGGGCAAAGCACTGCTTCGGTGCAGGCTACGCCCCTCATGGATGAACCTTGCATAGGAAACATTTGATTTACAGGGCATGCTCTGTTTATGTTTGTGCTGTGATATGGTAGTTATGGAGATTTTGCTATAATAAGTTATGCTTAAATTTTTTTCACTGATCTCTAGTTTTAATTTATACGAATGTGTTAAAAGAAGGTGTAACAGCTAAAAAATTATATTACTTTTAAGATCTGATCTATCACTCGCATTTCCACGTGGTCATGCATTACTGATACGCCTGTATACATTATTAGCCAAAAGTTATAAAAAATTGACTCCACGTTTTAAAAACCACTTATTTGCAGAATTTTTTTTTATGTGAATAGCTAACAAATAAATCGCCTAAAAATGGTAAGTGAAACCGAGTCCGATGGCTGCTAATGATACTTAGTCCACTGACAAGATAAAATACACAACTCACTAAAACAAATAGGGCACCTAATATAAAGTTTATGACTCGCTTATGGATAAAATTGCATGTGCAATGGCGCTGCAAGTCAAATGCATATACTAGTATACTACTTCCTTGGTTACACAATGGGTTCTTTTTGGGTACGATTTATGGCTTATGGTTACGACTTGTAATTTTTGGTCATAGCGTGAACGTTTATGTGAACGAACTAAATGCTCATAAACCAATAAGCTGCTTCAAAAAGACTATCCTAATAAGTCGTTTCGAAACGACGGCAAGCTGAAAAGAACTCTTATCATTAATATTAGTCTAGCATGGCGTGTGTTCTAGAGAGGCACATTATTTAAATAATATTTAATAGAATTAGATCATGCTTATTCTTATTAGATAGAGTAGTATTATGTCTTTTTAATAGGAACAAGTATGATACAATTTTATAAATATTACTTAAACTTTGTGTCTGTATACACGTTGAACTATTACAGTGAACCGGAGTGGTAGAATATATTTGTAGGCAATCCAAGTCGCGCCACAAATACATTTGTAGTCGCACCCAAAAATTTGTGGCATGCAGATGCATGTGATCAGCCCCGCCCAAAATTTTATATCTTGTGGCATACACAAGCATGTGCTCATCTAGCACGACTTAACAAGCTAGGATACATTCTTTTAGACTGTAGTTATAGCTTTTGGTGTATGGTTTTTAAATTTTAGCTATTCACGAGAGACATTACACAGGAAGAAATAGCTGTATGTAATTTTAACCAGTATAGCTGAACTCGGTACAATATCGACTATAATCAACTTGTAGACCTCGTTTTGAAAAGACAAATCGTTTAAAAGCTAATTACTGTAGCAAAAAGTGAAAAGCAGAATCGAAAGCTTTGTTGAACCCAACCTATGACTTTCTTCTTTTCAGCTTCTAAAACCTGTTTTCTACAATAAAGTATTTTTCTACAGTTACTAGTTTTCAAATGAAGTGTCTTTTCAATATATGATCTATAAGTCGATTGTAGTACACACTATAGTAAATTTACGATTATAGTACATACTACAGTAACTTTACTTATATCAGTCAAAATCAATCACACGTGAGTCTATATATCTATGCTCTCGCAAAAACCAAAAACCACAAGAACAGACCCACAGATATACTATACTTGTCGCTTAGGGAGTTCATGCCATCTCAAATTAGGTGGTGCTCTATTGGGCTTTTTTGGTGACTTTTGACCTTCTTCACTGTAGCTAACTTATTTTACATTGCAGCAGCTAGTAACTTTTTTGATGTAATTAAATTTTAAAAATAAAAATAGAAAAAAAACAGGTTATTCCATTATAGACAATGCAAAGGAACACAAAAAAAAAAGAAAAGACCAAAAAGCTAAAAAATAAGAAAAGGACGAAATTAAAGAATAGTGAACTAGAAGTCAAAAACCAGAAACTGAAGCCAAAAGAAGCGACGAAACCAGACACATGGAACCAATTGCACTTGTTAATCGGCTGGCGTTGGCAACATGCTTTTCCTGATTGATTGATTTCAAGCTCTAGATCATCTGAGTCCTTGAAAGCTAATCATGCAGTATCGGGGATTGATTTGCTGACAGAAGAAAATACATCGAACAATATTAGTATTGGTGGTGGCGAAGGGATACTGCAAACTTACTAGTACACTAAATGCTCTGTCGGAACTTGACAGTAAAGCATATATAGAACGGTGTAGCTCAGCAAGGCAAAAATGCAGCATTTTGACTTTTCTATGGTTTTGGTTCCTTTGGTTACATTACCACCTTACCACCCATCCACACCAACAATAATAGCAGTATAGCACGAACATTAACAGGGCTGCAGTATATCCGCAAGTCGGCACAAAAAGGGAATTTGACAATCTAGCCGGCAACATTTCTCAATTTACCTATCAATATGAATCTACTCAAAAGGGACAATACAGGAAGGATTGGAAACCCTAATCTGCTATACATGGACTGTAACATATAAAAGATCTATGTCCATGCTAACTAGATGTTGCATCTGTGCTGCACCCTCAAAATCTCAATGGCTCGATGGAGGTACCAATCAATAGTGTAAAACCGGGCTACTCGCGGAGTCTTGACCACAAAATAATATCTTCTGAGCACCATATGTATTGGCCACAAAATCATACCTACAATGATGTTTGATCTGGGAATCTACGTCTCCAGCGAATCAACCATATCAGTATCCACTGGAACATCTTTGGACACTGTACATGAATTGGCATCAACACGTCGATAGAAGAGCAGATAAGCCGCAGATGTCCTGATCTCCTCTTCATTAATAGAGGATACGTGACTATCATCAAAATGATACCAACTGTCCTCTTCTACTAACTGCGAGCGCAAAATGGACAGCAAAGGAATTACAGGCAGCCTTTGAGTAAACATCTTAAAAGGCAAATAAATGCAGGACAAATAATGAAGGGAAACATTTAGCACGAACTTGGTCCAAGTACCTTTGCATACGCAGAGTAGTGACCACCGCCCAGACCACCGTAATGATTGATCACTGCATAGAGTTCATAAGTGGGGAGCTGATTGTATCTTGATGTGTGCTTCACATACTTGCTCATATCAAGATCATGGATTGGAAAGTTCACAAAGGTATCGAGCTTGTTCTTCATATACCGGCTGTATGAGAACCTTTTCAAATGAACTACCAATATTTCAGGCAACCTCCACAAGTCAAGTTTCTTGCTGGCTTGTCTGTGCTGCTTGCAGCTGGGACAGTACCTGTTCAGATAGGCAAGACAGCAGTGCAAGCCATCGGACATTAAGAAGTGTTGGTTTCTGTGGGAAAACAGGGCAATTCGCCAATATCAGTCAACAAAGAACAGAAAAATAATACTAACCACATGTCATCAGGACCCAGAGGTTCATCCTTCAGAAAAGCATCCAAGCATGAAAATAAGTTGACTGCTTCTTGCCGGGTTTTCTTCGACATAAATCCAGGCTTGAAGACATCAGGAAGATCCATGTATTTAAGGTTATATATTTCAAGTTCTCTATCAGACCAGTCCATCAATAACCTCATGGCTAACCCAAAAACATGATTAGCATCTGCATCTACAGGCTTTCTCATGAGACCCTTTTCATCAGTCAAGGAAAGCTGAAACGGCAAAAGCTCATCATCAGTTGCTTCTTCATCCGCGTTTGACGTAGAAAGACCCTTCTCACAGGAGGTGCCATTATCCGTCAGTACAATAGCATCCAGAATTGGCCCATTACCATTCAGCTTGAATGCAGACTCATCTGTAGTATGTACTTTTGCTTGTACAAATGGAGCCAGAACAGCAGAGACAGCCGCATAAATATCAGCTTTTCTTGTGGAGTCACTAGGAATACAAGTCACAAGAGGGCTTCCAATGAGCTTCCGAGTAACATTAAACTGCGGCTCTGGAGTAAATCTGGGTTTATTAACAAAGACATCAAATTTAAGCATAAATTTGGAAAGTAATTCCGAGAAGAACACTAACAGAATAAATCAAAGAAGACAACATAAACTATGAGGTAAGAAGTTGCAAATTGTCTGCAGTTTTTGGTGTCGACTGCAACTAAATTATTATTTATCAGCACAAAAGTTTGTAGCAACAGAACATAAAATCCATCAAGTGCAACACTGTATTACAAACTACAAGAAAAAATCATCACCCATAGTAATGAGTAATGACAGATCATAAATCATAAAATGACAATAGTGTACACTAAGATGAAATAATAACATTTGTGTGGTCCTCACATCATAATTTTCTATACATGCAGATCCACTATTATGAGCTCACCTGTCCACCTTCCGATGCAGGATCTCTACCCTCAAGAGTTTTTCATGGCCAACAGGAAGCTTATATGCAACAAGCTGATCTTCATCTTTTATACCAAAAAGTGGTTCCGTCGGATTACCAAAGTAACGGTAAATCCGATGATCATATACCTGAAGAATATAACTTTTAGTAATTTATTTGCTGAAAAAGCCTACGCTTTTAAGACTCAAGAAAAGGCAGACAACAATTTTACCTCTGCAAGTAATAATGTCTCAGAACTTTTTAGGCAGCATGCATCACTCAGCGCTTTACTTAGATCTCTGCAGACTCCATTTTTCTGTACCGTCACAGTGTAAGGCATGGGGAGAGAATCCCCAGTACCACTAAATACAGTTACGGTCATCATTCGAGTAACTGTTGAGGGCAGTGGTAGTGACAAATACATGAATGGGTCAAAGGTAACAGAGATATTGTTACAATCTGGACATACTAAGGTGGACTTGTATTGTCCCTGAAACATCAACTAAAGAATTAGTGGTTCAAGCAGAGAATGCAAATAATGCAAGTATCACATTGAGTTAGCGTATAGAAAGCAAAAGATACCAAAAACAAAAAAGGAATGCAAAGCAATACGCATAACATTCTAGAATGCAAGAAGAGTGCATGATAACTGAAAGTGTGGTTTACTCGTATCATTTCATTTCTCCCATTCCCTGAATATAGTTTTAAAAACACCAATCTTATTCATCACCACCAGAAGGCTACTAATTACTGTTATTATATTGTTTGCAATGTAGCATTTTCCATTATTACTGACCATACTCACCGATGTCTGAGAGATATCTTTCTATGTTCATACAATCTACTAAGTAATAATAGATAATCAAACTCACGATCCTAGCCAAATTAAATCATGACATAGCTCAATACCACGCTGGCAACTAGATACTCTCAATAGACAACTAATAATAACAGGACAAACATGAAGCAAGCAAAACTATCTACAGTCTTTTACTGTCAGCAGCCAGCAATATGTCGTACAAATTCTCAGATAAATCTTGATACGTTATCATGTTGAAACCTAATGCAACTAGATTTAAAAGATATAATTTGAAAAGGCAGCAACCAATAGAAATAGTAGATTGAAGTGGGCCTTTTTGTTCAAGTTTGGAAAATAACAGTCGATAGTGTTAATTTCCAACACAAACAAGTTCCCTAGTGTCATCTAGCAGTGATCAACTTTCGTCCGTTTGTCTCATTGCGCACCATTTGGGTGTTACTGATCTCATTTTCCTTTTATTATAAGATGCCTAAACAGCAGTCATGGGTAGGGAACCATTTTTTAAAAGAAAGAAATAGCTCAAAAATGAATTCAGATTCACATCATAATATTTGCTCTGCAAGGTACACATGAATAATCAACTATGCAAATTTGAAAGATTTACTTACCTGAAACTTATCTACAATTATGGAGTCATTTCGAGCTTTATGGTAATTCCAGCATTCTTCAGCAAATTCTTCATCAGGACGACCATCTGCATCCTTTGCTTCAATATATGGTTTCTTTTTCACACGATTGAGATCTTCATGCATACCATCCAACAAAAATGCGAGTAACTCCTGTATAAAAGAGGGGTAACACCAACATAAGAACACAAGAATATCACCTTTAACAAAGTATGGCCAAACAAAAACTATAAAAATTCACGTAAATAAAAGAAAACTTATGCAAACACATTGAGGTACAGTAATAGCCAGATGAGACAAGGCACTAACATGTTGAAAAGCATGATATGACACCTCAAAAACATTGGAAAGTTGCGATGGACAGTGTAAGAAGAAAACATGCTATAACACTATCAACAGACTTATATGGAGTTAAGTATCAAATTCTGAATGCCAATGAAGCAGGGATGCAGATTGAAGACATAAAGTTGTAGAAAAGCAAGAGAGGGCTACCCTGCTACAACAGGGGTGCTTAAGTGAAAGAGATGAGATGTATACATTCAAGGAATGTCACCTAACTCCAACGGAGATGGGTAGGTTCTTTTGAACTATGGCTTATAGCTTTTGGCTTAAATTTTTTAATTCTGGCTGTTCGCAAAACAGAGTACGGAGAGAGAGAGAGACTCACGTATGATTTGGGCCGATATAAAAGAATTCGATATAATATCTACTAAAATCGACTTTTAGACATCGCCTTGAAAAACACACCGTTTGAAACTAGTTACTATAGCATAAGCCATAAGCCTAAACCCTAAAAAAACTCAGCCGATAATGATTATAAAAGAAAAAATTAATTACAGTAAAGGGGGTACAAATAAAACAGGCTGTAGAGGAGATGGAAGAGAGAGTTACTTAAGAGAATTGAAAACTTATGGTCCAAAAAGAAAATGATGCAAAGTTGTCCAAAAAAGCAATCTGGTATTGATGGCCAAAAGGATGCATGTTCGATGAAAGCACACAGACCATGTTGAAAAGCGGGTGTACTTTGTTCAGAAGATAGAATATCATCATTTAGTATCTATGTAAGATAAAACAGAAGAGGGTACCTAACATCTACAACACGACACTGCAGGATACCCAGTTATAAAGAAATATGCATTTGAGGAAGCACAATTATAATTCTGGCATTATCACAATTTAAATAAACAAAATCAACATCATGATAAAAATAAATAAACTTATTTACTTCTTCCAAGTTGAAATTTGTCTTTAATATTCTTAGCGTCCAGAACAACACCAACCTGCGAATCATGCTGATTATATCCACTGAACTGTGGAGCAAAACGAGAAAGTTTTGACTTAAATGCACGTGGAGCTACAGAAGTTCGACCGGCCGACCAAAGTTTCCTCAGTAATTCTCCAAATGCTATTGCAAGTTCACCCTGCACAATTGAAAAATCCTCAAATATCATCAACAACATCATCATGCAAGTTATTAATCTTTAATAAGTTCGGCATAAGAATGAGCTCATACCTGTAGCCCAAGTGGATTTTCCGTGTTTATTTCCTGGCTGTAGTCCTTCAAGAGGTACTCTACCAATGGAGGTGTATGAACCAAGGCTTGTATGGCACTATTCATGAAGCATGTATTACCCAAGTTGTGTAACCCACTCAATCCATGGATGTCATCTTTTGTTCCATTGCTGAAACTAGTATACCCATCTTCTGTGTCCCTTAGTGAAGAATTGAAGTTATTATCTTGTGAAAAACTGGAACCAATTCCAGATGAATAACCATTTGAAAAGGTGGGGCCTCCAGCAATTGAAAATGATGATGTGGAGGGTTCTAATGGAATTAATGCTAATTCATTATTTGTTGATCTTGTACTAAGATCTGAACACCAGGTATCATCTGCCTTCACCTCCAAGAGAATCTGCAAACATAAAACAAGGAACAACTTTTATCCAATACACAGCCATAAAATAGCAAAGCTGTTACAGGCTTGCCATCAAAACGAAGGGTACGTCATGCCTCAGGCAAGCATACGATTTGAGAAAGCCACAAACATTGGAACCATGAATAGAACAGAAAGTGAGCATCAGCCCAATAGACAAGTTCATACAAGTCCAGCACAATAAAGCTTACACTAGATACTCATATCCCAAGTTCACAACAGAGTACTAAAAAGCAGAGTCATATAATAAAGACATAAGAGCTAACTTCATTCATTCAAAACAATTCTAATGCCAACCATAAGATAGCTTCCCAAATGCAAATGTAAAGTAACATAACAAAAGAACCAAGATTTGAGGATTTTATTACTACTTAATTGCAGATCCAATATCCATGTACAAAGAGAACACATGCAACAACAGACCACAGGAGAAAGAGATGCAAGGCAACACAGCATAAGACAGCAACCATCTCGTTGATAAACATAAAGGAAACCTTCACAGGTTTCAACAAAAAAATGTGAATGAACATAACATAATACCTCCTGATCCATCGTAAGTTGAGCTTCTTCTAAGGTCTCATTGAGATTGGTCAACTTTTTGTCCTTCGTCTTTTGGTAATAATCCCAGATGTGGATCTGAACCATTAAAGCAAAAAATGGAGCAAAGAATGGAAAAACAAATAAGCATACCGTGTTGAGACTCCACTACAGATCGAAGCATCAATACATCAGATACAACAGATGACAATGCTTATACCTTAGACTGCTCTACAGACATAAGAGAGCAAACCAATCTGTAAAGCTCATGAACCTTGGCCTGAAAGCATCAAAATGTGGATGTCAACAAAATAAATCAATTGCACAAAGAATATAATTGTTAACCGAGAAATTCTTGGAATCTCACTGAATTCCGAACAGCAGTACTAAGAAAAGTAGCTCACAAAAAATTTATTTCATTACACGCACTATTACTTCAAGCAGTTAACAAAACCACCACCCACAGAAGTTGCCATTTTACAACCAGCTTGTAACGAACCTTTTTTTCCTTCACCAGTGGCCAGCCAAAAGTATCGACATCCCAAACTAGAGTTTGAGCAGACAAAATCAGACATATGACCCAAATTCATATTTTCTTTTTGGCAGTATCATCACAAAAAGATTCTTGATTTTTCTTATTTCATATCTTCAAGGGATACAATAAATAATCAATTTTCTATTTACATATGTGACTGCCCAACTAAGTAATTTAATTTAGCCTACTGGTCTGTTTAAACTGTAATCTATCGCACATCAAGAACATATCAGAAGAAGCTTCAATTGCATTGTGGATGATGGTTAAACAAGGAGTACCATATCAAAAGCAATAAATTAATGCCACTTTACCATTCTACTTATTCTGATAATCCGCTCAGAGCTGTGTCTTTCATCAATTAGTTTTAGATGGAGGGGATAGACATCCACTATGTAACTCTTGGAAGTTGGGTCATCACAAATTACTTTTCTACATATTTCCGGTCCACCTTTATACCTGAAAGTACTCATATGCCCAATGAATAACAGATGATGCCAATGACAACATAATGTAAACTATCAAGTAGAAACTATCTACATAATGTAAACTATCATGTAGAAACTATCTCTCACATGGGAAACAGCTACAATAGATGACATTCCATAAATCAGCTGCAAGCAATACTATATACATAATGTAAACTATCAAATAGAAACTATATCTCGCAAAGGCAAGTGCTACAATAAATGAAAAATTCATAAATCACTGCAAGCCCCACCCCCCAACAAAATGCATACACCACCAAAAAGAAAAAGGGTAAAGACTTTGCCAAAAAAAAGAACATTACATGACTAGGGGGGCCCATTGTAGTACTAGACAATGCCATTGTAGATAAAATGTTTTAAAGTACAGTGGACACTGAGGTCAAGTCCATGTTACTCCAAGAAAAGCGTAATTATGACATATAAATCAATGCACTGTTCAAGAAGGCGCTAGGTGGGCGGCGAGGTGGGGCCTAGCGCCTAGGGGGCCTAGGCGGGACCTAGGCGGCCGAATTAAAAATAAGGATAGTAGGCAAAACTAAACAATCGTGTATATATATTTGTTGTTTAGATGAAGAAAATTGTTACCTTGAGCAGCAATGATCAATGTTACCAGGATTCGGGTGTTCGATTCAGCAAATTTTAGGAATTAAAATTCTAGGATTCGCCTAATATATATATTTAGGGAGGTCTAGATTGAAAGAAATCCATTAAGAAAAAAGTCTATTCATAATTTTTAAAAACCTGAGGACTAAATCACAAACAATTAACCCAACTAACCCCTTCCCATCCCACCCCAACCCGCCGCCTCCCACTGCACTCCCTCCGCACCGCCCTTCGTGCCGCCCCATCCCGCCGCCCCTTCCGCATCACCCCCTCCGCGCGCCTCACACGCCACCTGACGTCTCCCTCACCGGCGGCCACGGAAGCGGCAGCGGCAGCGACGGGATCTGGTGCGGGGAGTCCGGATCCAGCGGCGACGGGATCTGGCGCGAGGAGTCCGGATCCGACAGCGGCAGCGGGATCTGGCACGGGGAGTCCGGATCCGGCGGCGGCGACCACGGGAGGAGCGGACGGGCAGGGGGAAGATGTCCCCTCCGCCGGAGGGGAGGCGAGGCAGAGAAGATGGCGGACGACCGGAGGGAAGATGGTGATGCGGAATCCGGCGAGTCGACGGCGGCGGCAACGGCCTCGTGTGTGGTAACTCTTTTCCCCTCCCTCGGTTCATCGCCGTCATGTGGCCACTGCGCCCGCCTGGCCATCCGCCGCGCCTAGGCTGCCTGGCCCCGCCTCGCCGCCCAGCCACCCGACTAGGGGCCAAGGCCGGGCGTCACCCTGCCACCCAACGCCTAGGCGGCCGCCCAAGCCACCTTCTTGAACAGTGAATCAATGAAGCTCAGGCATATAATAAAAGGCCATCCTAACTTTTAACTCAATGTTGTAGCATAGTACGCACATCGTGGTTCTGAACTAGTAACAACAGGTAAAAGAAGAATAACGAGCAACAGCTAATTGCCAACAAACAGGGTCAACAGTGTGAGTGTATGACAGAGGTACTGGCTCAATTCTTTTCAGCTTATGCTTCGCTCGAACAAATAAACGGAACGGCTTCTTCGTTGCCGTTTCGAAGCAGCTTATTGGGACAGGCTTTTCGAAGCGGCTCATCGACATTCGGTTCGTTAACACAAGCGCTCGCGCTAGGGCCAAAAACCATAAGCTGTAGCCGAAAAAACCCACCCAGTGTTATTGGTATACCAAATTTTCTACTAATAAGTACAGTTTAATTGATCTAAAAAAAGCAAATCATTATACAACAATGCATACCATTCATATAGCTTCCTCCAAACTTCTTGGGGCACCAAAGTGTAGTCCTGATCTTCTCTCAAGGTCCTTCGAAGCTCTGGCTCTTCACTGCCACTGCTTGTTTCCTCCAAAACAAGCTTTGAGTTGTCAATCTCTCCAGGTCCACGTGTAACTTCATGAAGCATGTCAGTGTCATTCTCCCCATGACTGATTAAGCCCACATAACGTTGCCAGTTGCTCCACCAGCTGCGATATTTACACACAGCACAATTGAATAACCACATCATGGGATTAATATGTACAAAACAACCATTTCAAATGAAAAGCAGATGGCTTAAACAACCATTTCAACTTCAAACAGGAAACGCCAACTCCTAAGTGCAATTCAGATATGATATTTTACAAGCATAAGTGCAACGCAGTCGCAGATATGATATTACAGGCAAAAAATCAAGAATGGCCTGTGGATTGGATTGCTTTGCACAATACAGATATGCACATTGTGATACACGTTAGTTTGCAATATTTTTAACAGGAGTAGCGAATTCCTCTACCAATCAGTTGAATGTCATGGTCTGTAAAATTCACAGTAATATTGACACACATAGTTCTCATCATAGCTCATTTACTTGGTCTATATTGATAAGAGAATCAAACATGTAAAGTTGTAAACAACTGTACAAGACCGACCTAGTACCCGAGTGCACGTTAAAAAAATGTGCATTTTTTTATCATAGGATTCAGGTTAGCAGCTGGGAATTTCAAAACTGCAACTGAAGGCGTCCGTTATATTCACTACATGCATTCCCCTTAGGGGCATTACAATACTGGCAATCAATAGTGCAAGTGGGCATACATTGGTGGAAATTAAAACTGCAAGTTTAGTTGACGGCAATGGGAACAAGGGGCCACTTGGGAATAGAAATTAGAACTTTAATTCCCCGCAGTTTATTCCAAGTTTTCCCATGAATTTACTCCTAGGTTGAAGTGTGCATATGTTGGCAGACTGTGCGGCCATCCATAGTTAGTTGTGCAAAGTGCACGCAAATCGATTTCCTTTATCATTCCTTAAATATACACCTGATCAGATCGTTGGCAACCAAACATCATAATGTATGACCAATACACGGAACTGCAGAAGTCCAGTAGGAAATGAATAGCCCATCTACATTCACCCCAACCATAATCGCAGGGTCAGACACAACGCCTACTCAATCAACAGGTGAATGGGTAACTTACATTGTCCATTATCTCAATTACCATCGCTGACCTATCGCCTATTACAAGGGATCATCAGACACCAAATACACACAAGTTCAAAAGGAGGAGGAAATGGCTAAATCTGCTGTTCCAAACACAAAATAATGTGCCTGAAATAACCACCTACCAGGTTACTACCCTGCAAAACCCCCAACTCCCCGAATGCTACAAAGCAAATCAAGGATTAGGTCAATACCGCTACTACCCCTACAGCCACCAGCCCCAAGCACTCCTAGATTCGATCGCGAGCTCGCATCACGCGCCGGATCCCCCGGCCCCAAATTCAAGCCCTAGATTACTCCCCCGTGAAAGATCCGCACCTAACGTCCAGAGACACGAACGGATTCCACGCGCAAGCAGAAATGGTCAGAAAAATTAGAAGAATAAGTAAGACGGGGAGCCGCACCGACCTCTGGGAGACGAGGTAGCGGAGATCGCCGTCCTTGACATTCTCCTCTGCTTCCCGCATCAGGGCGGCAACGGCCTCCCGCTCCTCCTCCGCCGTGCACGGCAGGCAGCTCGCCGCCGGGAGGAACCCCACCGCGCTCGGTATCGTCATCGCGCCGCCGCCCCCCGCCCCCGCTGCGGCGACCTCCGATCCAATCCCGCGCCCAATCGGAATCGAAGCAACGCGGCGAATCGGATCGAAATCTAGGGTTTGGTTTGGTAAGCTCGGGCGTTTAATTTGGAGGCGCAGCGACGCGACGCGAGGGAAAGACGAAAGACAGAAACCAAGAAATGTTCCGTCCTTACGCGTGCGGGTAGGCCGATTGTAGTCTGACATGTGGGGTCATCAGTTCTTGTGGCCCACCTGTCGGTGAGGTGAGAGTGTGACGTTGCTTGCCGGGTTCGGATTTTGGGTTCCCCACACGATTGTTCTGGACGACAAGGCATGCGCGGCCGATGGTATCCGTACCGGCGGAGTTTGAGGCCGCTAAGGTAAGGTAGATGACGGGTGGGGCCCGAAGGTCAGGTGTTTCAGTTGGCGTGTCTTGGAGGTTAAGAATACCGTGCTGGTGCGATTTTCACTGTAGTGTATTTCGCATGGGTGGCTGTCACGTGGGGACGAGAGTCAGTGTTGCAAATTTGGCTCCACCCACCAGCGGTGTCTTAGGCCCTGCTCGGTTGGGTTGAAAAGCTATAACTTATGATTAAAATTTCACTGTAGTTAAAGGTGGCTTATTTGGCGTAATTAAATTTAAAAATTTAAAAAAATATGTTAGCTCATCTCGGACAACGCCCATGAATACAGAAAAAAGAACCGGCAAAAAGCTAAAAAAATCAGAAAAAGACGAAATTTATTAATAGTGAAAAATAAGCCAGAAGCTGAAGCTGCAATGAGCGAGGCCTTAATGGGTCGTTCTTGTTAGCAGCGATGCATAGTTTTTTTGGCTGAAAATAAGTAGTAGGAGCTAAAAGAATTAACTTTTAGAAAGAAAAAATGAGCTAAAGTGAGTGAGAGACGGGAGCGTGAGACGGGAGCGAGAGGAGTAGAACTTGTGATGCGCCCGGGGACCCTTGATTTATTTCTAAAACGAGACGGGAGCGAAAAGAGTGAAGAAGATGCTTCAAAAAATAGAATGTTCATATTAGCTTCTAACTTTTCTGAATAGAAATCAAAAGTCGAAGCTAATACTAACTCCCTAAGAGAAGCTAGCCATTCCACGGGGTCTCGCCTAGGTAGAGGTGAAGGGAAGAAAAGAACAATACTTGTGAGATCCAGGAGAAGTTTCTTTTTTTAAAATTTCCCTCAAATGGAAGAACCAATCTTCTTTCTTCTTTGCATGCAAGGTTGTTGTGCACAACAGATTTACGAACTATGATAGCTATGGAGCACACATCAACACTCACACCGTCCCAATTAGGGATGGCAATGGGCTTGGGTATCCAGTAACCCGTGTAGAATTCCTATATTAGAGGATAGGTATAAGAGAGATTTTATCCTCTCTCAACATTATATGGGGATGGGGATAGGAATGCATCCCTCATCTCTGATCCCCACTACTCCTTCGATATATACTTATATACATGTAGATTGATACTTCTATATATCTAAAATATAGTCCTTTTGTCTTGAGTCTAATATATTTGGTATAATATGTGATATACAACTCATCAAATATTATTTTATTGTGTCATGTATTAATAAATTTAATTATTTCTACACAATCATACGATAAACATATGAAATTGCCCTTAATGTCATTGAAATTTATGCTCTTAATGGGGGTCCATTCCCCGCCCAAAATCGGTGGAGATGAAGACTAAGGAAAATAGGCCCAATAGCCATCCCTCCCAATGCCTTTGCACTACCATATTCGGCGCCAACTATTGCTCCATATTCCTGGCCACGTATCCACCTCATCTTTTGTTGTCACCACCAGCTGCCTTTTCCAACCTCTTCCTAGCTCTGCGTGAACACATCCCCCCAATCTCTACCTTTGTTTTTTTCATATAAGAACAACATGCATTTTGATATTATCTTGGAGGGAAAATTACAAAACATGCAGAGAATTTTGTTTTCAATAATTCATTAAAGCTAGGAAATTAGAATATGGGTAAAATATAATGAATTAACCAAAGATTTGATGAATAATGTGCTTCCCCTTCATCCTTTTATGGACTAATTGATCGTGTTCTTGGGAGCTCCCTCAATTAATAGAAAAAATCATGGCTTTTTCATAATCCCATAAAACTTGATTACTTTTCTTCAATCCTGGAGGCAGTAGCCTTGCGCCGGGAGGTGGTGATGACCTGGATGGGGCGCCATCCAAACAGGATAGGGCAGCAACAACCTTGCGCGGGGAGGTGGCAGCGACAGAACGGGTGGGGTAGAGGCCTTGCGCTATGAGGCGATGTGACCAGGCTGGGGCAGCAACAACCTTGCACAGGGAGGGGGATGCAATAGCGACAAAGCGGGATGGGGTTGGTGGCCTTGTGCAGGGAGGCAACGGCGACCTTACACGGGGAGAGAGAGGCAACAGCGATAAAGCGGGATAGGGTCGACAGCCTTGCGCGGGGAGGTGGTGGCAACCAGGATGGGGATGACGGCGACAGTGCGCGAGGAGAGGATGCGGCGGCAACAGAGCGAGATGGGGCCGACGGCGGGCTGGATGGCGTGGCTACGGGTGGATGGGGTGGGAGTGGTAAAGATGATAGAGCAGTGCAGGAGAGTGTTGGGGTGAGGAGAAGGGTGCGTGGTTTCCGACACCTTTTTAAGCAGTGGCATTTTGGTGAATAATTTTAACGGATTTTTGGTAGCAAAGTGGTGTCCTCATTCACAAAAAGCCCCAAAAAAATGTGTTTTGAGTGGTTTTTTGGCTTTTAGTTATAAACGCCGGTTTTGACTTTTGGGTCCTACATTGGTTGGGAGGGCTCCTGGCTTTTTGAAAACCGAAGCCGGCTTTAAGCTCCCTTAAACATGGCCTAAAGTTCAGGGGTAAACCGGACTACTTCTATAGACAATAATGCTGAATTTTTTTAATAACCTATTTTTATTTTGAATTATAGCATTATGCCTACGGTTTTTTGTAGTTTTAACCATATGTCGCTCCACAATTGGGTGAATTGAGCTAATCTCCCAACCGTTGGGCAACATGTGGCCAAGTCACCCAATGGTTGGACGATAATGCCCCTAGTCGCCCAACGGTTGGGCAATAAGCCCCTAGTCGCATTTTGCCCGAGAGGAAAGAAAGGAAGGGGGAAGGGAGAAGGGAAAGAGAGAAGAGGAGGAGGAGAGGAGGAAAGGAAAGGAGGAGGAAAGAGGAGAGGAGGAAGGAGAGGATGGAGGAGAGGAAGAGGAAAGGAGAGGAGAGGGAGGGGAAGAGAGAAGGAGAGATCTAAGCATCGACAATGATGAGCCCCCGCATTTCTTTGTATATTTACTTTTGAAATATGGTAGGATAGCAACTAAAATCATTAGATGTGTAGTTTTGAAACAAAGGTAGGTTAGCAATTAAAATTATTAGATGTGTAGTTGTGTTTGATACGTCGCATATTATTAATAGTTGTAAATAGTGTAATCGTAAAACTAATGCCGATTTAGTTGTTAATAGTTGTACTTTCGAAACCATAGTAAGTTAGCAACTAAAATCATTATACGTGTAGTTATGTCGGATACATCGCATATTGTTAATATTTGTAAATAGTGCAGTTATAGAACTAACACCAATTTAGTGTTAATAGGTGTAAGGCTGCTATGGCTATACCCTAACCCCAACCCTAACCTGTTAACCAAATACCCTAACCCTAAACCCTGAAACCCTGAAATTGTAAACCCTAATACTGAAATGCGGCTATGTGAAAGTGTAGGATCGGAAATGGCAATAGAGGGGGGGTGAATGGTGCCTTTTAAAACTTGCCCCCAAAGTATCCACAAAACATCTCTTCTCCGATAGCTATAAAAGCTATAAAGAAGGAAAGGATATGCTCACTGGCAGTGGAGGCCAAAACAGAAGGCAAACTACAAAAGAACAACATGCCAAAGAGGAAACTGAAGCATCTGAGAAAGCAGGCAATCAAACTGAAATGCTCATAGCCAGTGTGACCGAAGCTAATAAGCCGGTCTGACCGAAGCTAATAAGCCGGTCTGACCGAAGCTAATAAGCCGGTCTGACTGCACTGCCTTAGCCGGTCAGACCACCGGGGTTGCACCGGTCTGACCGCCTTCAGTTCACCGGTTTGACCGCATACAGTGCACCGATCTGACCGCCATGGATTCCCCGGTCTGACCACAGGTCAGGGACCGGTTTGACCGGCCGAAACCCTAGAGGTCAGACCGGCCCCCTGAAAACAGAGCTGCGACTGAAGATTTTTGCACAGTTTTTACTACAAGTGCATTCTTCAGGGAAATTGAGGGTTTGCTGCTGATCTTCTCAAGCCTAAACAGCAAGACTACAAGTTTAATAGCAAGAAGGGCCTTAAGAAGAAGGGAATTCAGACAAAGATCAAATCAACAGGAGAAAACTGATTTTGTCAGGAACCAAACAGCAGGACGAGGCAATATCCACATTACTTGAGAATTCCTCATCTTTTGAGTCTGAAACTCTGGATTTCAATGAGATATGGTCTCACACATGGAATGCACAAGTCTGAAGCCATCTTTTGAAGGGAAATCAAAAGGTTCAGACCTGCCCTGACTTCAAACCCTAACTTTAGAGAAACAGAGGAAATTGAGCGAAGCACGGAGAAAAGACAGAAATCATTGAATCCTCCATTTGCTCTTGGGAATTGACTGGCCAAATGGTCTTGAGATAGATTCCCATCACAGAGCAAGAACTCAGATTCTACTCTCTCAAGAATTCATCACAAACCAAAAAACACAAAGAACAACAGTGAACTTCAAAAGAGCAGAACTAAAAAACAAACACTAGGAAATGATTCAGAACCATGAATGCTTCATAAACAGAGGAATGATTACATGAGTTCATGTCATCTCACACAACTGCCCCATACGCAGTTGGAAATGAGGAAATACACACTACATGCTTCTCAGTATGAACTCACGCACACACACTGAGAACACTACAAAGAACACTCCACAATACACTCAGACTGCTTTCTTGCTTGCCTCCTTGCCTGCCCCTCACATCCTCTATATGGAGGGAGCTCACACCAACGGAGCAAATCAAGAAGTGTCATACATATCTCACTTCCCACCTCTCACACACATGGGGCAAGAAAGTCAAAGCTCCAGGATTTGGAGGGAAACAACCTTCCACTCATGACTTGAGTCAATTCTCCAAATTGCCCCTCAAGCACCTTCCCGGAAGCTTCCTGCAACCAGCACCTTGACCGTCTGGACCTCGACTCCACCCTGAGTCTAGTCCCGGTCCGTTCTGCTGCACACGACCGCACCCGGCATCCTAACCGTCTGGACCTCAGCTCCTCCCTAAGCCTAGTCCCGATCCACCTCGCCGCTACCCGTCGTGTCCACCTGACTTCGACCGAGACCTCCGACTCCACCCGAGTCTAGTCCTGGTCTGTTCCGTCGCACACGACCGCAACCGTCATCCAACCGTCTGGACCTCCGACTCCTCCTTGAGCCTAGTCCCGGTCCACTCGTCGTTGCCCGTCGTGTCCATCACCGGTAGCTCCGGTTCCTCGTCTCCCGACTCGCAACCACCTCAGCAGCCTCGATCATCTTCGGCATCTCTGACCGTCTGGACCTCAACACCTCCTATGCCTAGTCCCGGTCCTCCTCGCCTCACCATGACCTAGATCCAAAGTCCTGCAGCCACACAGACAAGCAAACCGTCACATAGCACCGCATGAAACAACATGATCAACAATAGTATTAATGAAAGGTACTCAACCCTAGAATACCCAAAACAAACTCAAACTCTCTAACTCAAGCGTCAATTACTCATCACAAACATGGAGATACCTCCACATGGTCTCTCAGAAAGCATCTAGGCCCCCTAAAAATTGTTTGATAATTAGTGACTTTACGTGAATATGGGACTAACATGTTTACTAAGTGTTTGAAAGGTTCAGTACCGATGATGAATGTGAGATGCATGCTAAGGGTCATTATGAAGATCAATGTAACTTAAGACAAATGTATAAGTTGTCGAGGATCCCTTTTGTTTTTACCAGTCTAAGGAGAAAGGGTGGTAGACCGGATTACAGGATAAATAAAGTACTATTAAGAGAAATCATGGCTAGTAACTTGGTAGCATATTCTTATACCATTGGATCAATTTAGGATCATGTGTATACTTAAAATTAAGATTGACAGTCAAACTATGCACTGTCAGGAATATCGGAAGTATTTGAGTGTAATCGACGGTACCTCCACTTTCCGGAAGTTTTGGCAAATCGAGCAGAACGTTTTTTCCAGAGAGCACCCGTGGAATCACTTTGTCCCTCTGGAAAACGAAAGTACCAGAGTTTCAACGGTGGAACTACCGCAGAGCGGTAGTACCGCAACCCTTGAGCGGTACTTCTGGAGCTCAAAAGCTCTAAAAGTTCGAGGACAGAGTTAGACACTATATTAAAACATCCTTAAGCATAGAGCATTCACTCTGCACCTCAATTGCTTTCTCTCCATTCATTGAGATAGTTGAGCCAACATCAAGTGTATTCATCTATATTGATCCTTTGGTATTTGATCTTCATCAAGCAAAGCCTTGATTTATTACTCTTGGTGCTTGTCGACATCTAGTCGGCTTGGCGGGAGATTGTGATGTGACATCTTCAAGAAGATTATGAAGAGGTCTAGTGCCGACTTGTGAGTGGTTTGGTGTCCACCATCTCCAGAGCGGAGGAAGGACAATGTTGGATCGGAAATGGCGACAGAGGGGGGGGGGGGGGGTGAATGGAGCCCTTTGAAAAATTTCCCAAAAATTCAGATAACCCTACTTCTCCAATAGCCACTGAGCTATGAAGTCTCGAGTTGAAAAGCTTACTGGGAGACCGACCCCAGTCAAGAGCTTACCCGAACCGTCAAAAGAAAGAGAATAATGAATACTGGGAGGTTGACAGCGGAAGGACTCACAAAGCCAGATTCCAAGTAACTAAGACTCTTTGGTCTTTTGGTCCTCAAACTTGAGGCACTGAAAGAATCCAACCTCTGGAAGAGAAAATACCAAGAAAACCCAAAGTCTTAGCTACGGTCGGCTAGAGCGACAAGGTCGAACTCGAAACAGAGGACTTGAGGCGTACGACCATTCAGTAAAGAGAACTTCTCTGAATCGACTCTTGCTCTCGGAAATGAACTGGCCAAGTGGCCTTGAGACAGATTCCCAGTTCTGAGCAAGTCGAAACACACCAAAACTAAAGCAGACTCACGAAGAAGAGAAGAGAGAAAAGGATAGCATGAAGAACAAGCTCTCAAAACAGATAGCAAACAAAACAATCACAACATCTCATAACGATAGAAATCAACTTGAAGAAGAGAGATGAATGATTGATCATGGAGGTTTCTACAGCCACTCCATCGGAGGTACAAGAGCAACCGTGCTCTACCCAGAGACAACTCACACAAATAGAGACGAAAAATTCAGAGTGACTCGAGAACAACCTCACCGAACACCCGAGCTCTATCCTTTCTATTTGTAGCCTTCTACTACCGGGGGGAGAACCCGTTAACCCCCACCTAACACCGGGTTTTACCACTCACTTTATCCACTAGCGAGAACAAGCTTCCAGTGCTTTGCCCGTTAGCGCCAACAACTCCTGTGCATTGCAGAGACACAGCTTCCCTTTGCAGCTTTCCGCATTTCTCCAAAATGCCACTCCGCTGCCTTCCCGGAAGCTTCCTCCTGCCTTGCCGATCACGCTTGCAACCACCTCATAGACTTCGTCGTCTTTGGCATCTCCCAGCCGCTCATGACCTCAGCACCCTCGTGCCTAGTCTCGACCATCCATGCCTCACCACGACTAGTTTCAAAGTCCTGCAAACCATCACAGACAAGCATACATTCATAGCACCGCACAAAACATTGTGTATAAACATTTGCAAAAGAAAAAACAGAACTCAAACCATGTTCCACAAAGTCGTACACCAATTACGACTGGTCAAAAGCACTTAAACATTCATGCACATGACCTACGACCGCTCTCCAGGTCAAGACGATTAGCCCAGGAGTTGATACGACCGATTCTCAGGTGAAATGACCGATCCTGGAGGTCATACGACCGGTTATGAGATGTCTACGACCACGTTCAAGTCTCTCGCGCGCTTGCGACTGCTTACGAGAACATCTGACCGTGTTTCACCGTGGTCGAAACCCTTCCTGGTCACGTTTGACCACTTCTTACCACGTACGACCGAGCCAACCCCGTTCGAGCGCCTCACAACGTGGTCGTAGTCTTCCGACTTCCCACGCGGTCGAAATCGAAGTCTGCCGACTATCGACCACAGCAGTCGAAGCCTTGACCTCCGACGACCTCTTGTGCTAACGCGGTCGTAAAGCGCCAACTCCTCGATGTGATCGATCATCCAAGTGCCGTCTTCCGGCCGAAGCAGTCGTAGCTTCGACTCACGACCTCAGACTATAGCCAATGTGGTCGTACTAGGCTTCGACCACAGCCAAAGTTGTCGTAGCTGCTTCCCATAGCCTTCGACCACGGCCAATGTGGTCGTAACCGGTCGTAAACCCTTCTGATGTTCTCCGATCACGCCCAAAGTGATCGTAAAGCTTTCTGATGAACTCCGACCACTGCCAAAATGGTCGTACTCCCTTCTGGTACCCTTCGACCATGGCCAGAGTGGTCGTAAACCTCTCGGGTGACCTTCGACCACGCCCAAGGTGGTCATATACGCCCTAAACGCGGTCGTAACACTGCGCATGGCTTTCGATCATGCCCAATCGTGGTCATAAAGCCTTCCGACCACTCGTTCAACTCTTCTACCTGGTTTCGACTTTGGATAGCGTGGTCGTAAGAGCTACAATGTGGTCGTACGGAACACGGCTGTCTTCCGATAACGCACAGCAAGGTCGTAAATGACTTAATTCAATTCCGACCACTGGCAGAAGGCTATGACTAGCAGAAATCGACCAAACCAAACTTAGACACAGTTAATTACTCATCACAAATATGGGGTATGACCACATGGTCTCTCAGACAACCACTAGTAAATTGAGGAGTTGAGGCTTAATTCGTGGAGCCAATCCAAGTCACTTGGGCTTTCTCAACGTGGACTAGTGAAGACAGGCAAGTCTTTAATACCATGGGAAAAACTTCTCGAGTCATCTTGTGGTTATTTCTTTGTCTCTACATTTCACACTTATATTTCTAGCTTTGTGATTGTTAAGATTATCTTATTTACTAGTGCTAGAGATATATTTGTAAAGACTAGTACTTGTGGTGCCTTAGGTATACCAGAATTGTGTATGTTTAAATTGCATTGAAATCTTGCCTAGTCTTATTTTGTAGTAATTAGTCTTAGTAGGTAAGAATTTTTAGAACTTCCTATTCACTCATCTCTAGTCGATTATCCTTGATCCTACAAGTGGTATTAGATCTTAGTCTCTCATTTATTAGACTTAATCATCTAGAGAGAAAAAGATGTCTAGTGAGGGGATTGCTATAGAAAATACACCTCTTTTTGATGGTCAAATTATTCTTATTGGAAAGTTAGAATGTCTATTTATCTTAAGACCATGAGTCTGAGCATATGAAAAATTGTAAATGAGGGTTATGTCATGCCTCTTGATCCACTACATCCCACGAAACAAGAAGGGCGTAACACTCATTTAGATGAGCTATGAATGCTCTATTTGGCACTTTAAACGCGGATAAGTTCAATAGAGTGAGCAATTTGGAAACCGCTCACGATATTTGGACCACCCTCTCAAAAATCCATAAGGGAACATCCACAGTTAAAGAAACTAAATTGCATAGGCTTTGGATCAAATATGAGACATTCACAATGTTGCCTCATGAGAATATAAACGAAATGTATTCTTGCTTCAACAACATTGTGAATGAGCTCAAGGGCCTTGGCACGTCACTAACGAATGTTGATATTGTAAGAAAGATGCGCAGGGCATTGTCGAAGAAATACGAGACATTGGTTACACTCTTCCTCAACTCTCCCAAGTTGGCAAGAATGACGTTAACACAACTCTTAGGGAACCTCATCACCAATGAGTTGTACAAGAAGGATAAGGAGGAGCTCTTGGAGCAATCTTCCTCCAAGGGCAAAAAGATCACCGCTTTCAAGGCTAAGGCGGTATCAAGTGATGAGTCCGAGGATGAGGAGGAGGACCCCAAGGAGCAATTGGCTCTCCTTGTGAGGAAGATGAAGAAATTCATGAAGAGCCGCTCATACTGAAGTGCTAGCCATAAGAAGGGCAAGAAGGGAACCTCCTACAACAACAACTAGCGCTATAGCAACATCTGTTGCTATGAGTGCAATGAGAAGGGGCACATTACCTATCAAACCCACACAAAGAAGGCTGACAAGAGCAAGTCATCCAAAAAGAGGGACTTCAACGGCAAGAAGAAGCTCTTCAACAAGCTTCACAAAGATGGAAAAATGAAACCCACATAGGAAAGTGGAACTCCGATGAGGAGTACACAGACTCCGATGAGGATGAGGATAAGTCCTCCAAGAAGAAGGGACTTGTTGGTATCGCTATCAAAGAAGCTCTATCTCTCTTCTCATCTCCTACATGCCTCATGGTAAAAGGAGAAAAGGTAAAATCTCTTGATGATGAAGAGTCTTCTTATGATGAACTTATGGATATGGTAGAACAATTAAATGAATATGTTGAAAAAAAAATCAAAATTTAAGGACTCAAAGAGAGAGCATCTCTCTCTTAAAGATTCTTATGAGGAAGTAAAAAAAGCTTATGACTTACTTCTCTAAGAAAATTTAAGCAAGTTGTGCACTAGCATAGGTATTACTTGTAATATTTCAAATGAAATGCCTAGTGTAAAAATTACTAAAACTAGCATATCTACTTCATGTGATGATTTGCTTGCCATGTCATGTAGTTCTAATGTTGATTCAAATCATGGTAATATTAAACCATATGATGCTAAACTTATTGTTGAGAACAATGAGTTAAAGGAGCAAATGACCAAGTTAAATAAGAGCTTAAAAAGTTGCTTTAAAGGTAAAATCACTCTTAACAAGCTATTGAGTGAGCAAAGGTACTCATTCAATAAGTAGGGACTTGGGTTTATACCCAAAAAGGTTAGAAATTGGAAAATAAGCCCGCAAGATTTGTGAGGCAAAGTGATAAGTAGTACCAAAAAAGCCGAAAAATAGGACACATGCAACCAAATTATCCTATGAGTAAGACTCCTTCCATTGGATTGTTTGATTCTTACTACATGCTTAAGAAATCTAAAAATGGTAGTGTTACTGCTAAATTTATTTGCATTTCAATTCTAGGTGCTAAAAAGAATGCCACTTGGGTGCCCAAAGTCTTGGTTACTAACCTCTAAGGACTCAAACAAATTTGAGTACCTAAAATAACTTGATTTTCTTTTGTAGGTGAACTATAAGATTGGTGGACAGCATTAGATGCTTGATAGTATATGCACTCAACATATGACTGGAGACCGGAAGATGTTCACCACATTTAAAAATGGAAGTAACGGGAGAATCACATTTGGAGACAATAGCAAAGGAAAGGTAATTAGATTGGGTAAAATTGTTATCTCTAATGACCTTTCTATTTCTTATGTATCTGTTGCAGGGACATTAAATTTTAATTTGCTATCCGTTGCTCAAATATGTGATCTTGGTTTAATTTGCTCATTCTCTAAAGATGGTGTAACAATTTCAAAAGAAAAGGAAATGAACTTGTTTTCAAAGGTTTTAGATTTGAAAATCTTTATTTGATTGATTTCTCCTCTGGTGATTCATGCTTGAAAACTTGTTTAATGGCAAAACTATCTTTATGTTGGTTATGACATAGAAGGCTAGATCATATGGGTATGATTCAACTCAAAAAGTTTTTCAACATGACTTAGTAGTTGGCTTGAAAGATGTGAAGTTTGAAAAAAAATATTATGTAACACTTGCCAAACTGGAAAGCAAGTTGCAAATTTTCATCCTTGCAAGAGTATCATGACAACTTCTAGGCCATTGGAGCTATTGCATATAGATTTATTTGGGCTAACAACCTATAAGTGCATCGAGGGCAATAGCTATTGTTCAGTCATTATATATGATTACTCTAGATACACATGGATATTCTTCTTAAATAACAAGAGCGAAGCCTCCGCCATTTTCAAAAGTTATTCAAAAAGAGCCAAAATGATTTTGATTTCAAAATAAAGAAAAATTAGAAGTGACAATGGTTCCGAGTTCAAAAACACTAAAATTGAAGATTTTTATGATGAACTTGGAATAAAACATGAGCTTTCCACTAACTACACTCTGGAGCAAAATAGAGTTGTAGAGAGGAAAAATCGAACATTAATTTAAATGGTTAGGACAATACTTGATAAATATAATACTTCTGATAACTTTTGGGTGAAGCTATTAACAACTTTTGTCATGCCATAAATCATTTTATTTGCATCGTCTTTTGAAAAAGACTTCTTATGAATTTCTTTTTGAAAGAGAACCAAACATATTCTACTTTAGAGTATTTGGATACAAATGCTATATTCAACTATCTAAATTTAAAGTCAATGTGATGAACGATTTTTGCTTGGTTATTCTTCAAATAGCAAAGCTTCTAGAATCTTCAACAAAAAACTGCGGTTTAGTTGAGGAATCATGTGATATTCAATTTGATGAAACTAATGGCTCTCAAAAAGAGTAATAAATTTTTGATGATGTAGGTGATGAAGGATTAAGGTGAGCAATGGAGAACATACAAATTGGTGACATCAAGCTAAAGGATGATCCAAGTATATCTTCTTCATCAAAGCAAGTTGAAGCTCTAACTTCTTACACAACAAATAACACTCAAGTAATAGATTTGGAAGAAAAAGGAAGAACAACCTTTACCTTCGAAGATCCACAACACAATCACCAAAGATCATCCAATAGATCAAATATTTGGTGACATGAGTAAAAGTGTTCAAACAGATCTAGAGTAGTTTCATTTTGTGAAAATTACACATTTGTGTCTTTGCTTGAGTTAAAATTTGTGGATGAAGCATTAGATGATCCCGATTGGGTAAATACAATGCATGAAGAACTCAACAACTTCACCCAAAATAATGTTTATACATTACTAAAAAGACCCAAGGAGCACAATATGATTGGCACAAAATGAGTCTTCTGCAACAAGCAAGATAAAAATGGAGTTGTGGTAAGAAACAAGGCAAAGTTAGTTGCTCAAGGTTATACTCAAGTTGAAGGCTTATATTATGATAAAACTTTTTCACCCATAGCTAGATTTTAGTCAATTCATATATTACTTGCCTATACTTCATGTTTCGATATTAAGCTATTTCAAATGGATGTTAAAAGTGGTTTCTTTAATGGCAAAATATCAGAATTTGTATATGTTGAACAACCTCCTGGTTTTGAAGATCCTAACAATCCTAATCATATGTGTAAGCTCTCCAAGGTGCTATATGGTCTAAAACAAACTCCTAGAGTATGGTGTGACCGCCTTCAAGATTTTTTACTCTCAAAAGGATTTAAAATTGGGAAGGTTGATACAACTCTATTTATAAAAATTATTAATGATAATTTTTGTATGCCAAATTTATGTTGATGATATCATATTTGGTTTTACTAATCAAGATTTTTGCAAAGAATTTGGTGATATGATGTCTAGGGAATTTGAGATGTCTTTGATCAGAGAATTGAGTTATTTTCTTCGACTTCAAATCAAGCAACGGAAGGATGGGATCTTTATAAGCTAAACAAAGTATGTGAGAGATCTATTCAAAAAGTTTGGCATAGAGGATGCAAAACCCATCAAGACCCCCATGGCAACGAACAGGCATCTTAATCTCAATGAAGGAGGTAAACCGGTAGATTTAAAACTTAATAGATCTATGATTGGTACTTTGCTTTATCTTACCGCATCTAGGTCCGATATTATGTTTAGTGCTTACCTGTGTGTACGCTTTCAAGCATCCACAAAAGAGTATCATTTAACAGCCATAAAGAGAATTCTAAGATATTTAAAGCATTCCTCTAGCATAGGGCTTTGGTATCCTAAAGATGCTAAATTTGTTTTAATTAGATATTTAGATTCCGATTATGCGGGTTGTAAAGAGGATAGAAAAATCACATCGGGTATTTGTCAATTATTAGGAAGATCGTCAGTTTCATGGTCATCCAAGAAACAAAATTCTATAGCCCTATCCACCGTTGAAGCCGAATTTATTTTTGTGGGTAGTTGGTATGCTCAATTGCTATGGATGAGGAAAATTTTGATGGATTATAAGATCAAATTTAATAAAATGCTTCTTTTATGTGATAATAATAGTGCGGTAAAAATAGCCAATAACCCGGTCCAACACTCAAGAACCAAGCATATAGATATGCGCCACCATTTTTGAGAGATCACGTGAGCAAGGGAGACATCATAATTAGCCACATCCGGACCGAAGATCAATTAGCGGATATTTTCACCAAACCATTATATGAAAGCTGCTTTTGCAAGTTGAAGAATGAAGTAAATGTCATAGACTACTCAAACATTGCTTGAACTCTTACCTCGTGCTTTCATGCTCATTTGATGTTGTTTAAGATATTTAAGAAAAGGTATTTTCAAGTATTTTTCAAAAAGCCACTATGTTCATAAGTATTCCTACATATTTCCTAATGCATAATGATTCTGAATGATTTTTATTTGAGTGCAAAATTAGGGATCATTTGCATAATTCTCATATCCAAGTTCAGTTCCCTGATAATTCCAGAAAAATCAGAACTACCGCTATGTTTCTTGCGGTACTTTCGCCTTCCGGAACTACCAGCTACGTGATCACGGTACTATCGCGATCATTGGTGGTCGAAGACCTCGTGGTCAAGAACCAATGTGATCAAAGATCAACATGGTCAAAGGTCATGTAGTCGATGACCTCTATAGTTGAAGATCAATATGGTCAATGACTTCTGTGGTCAAAGATCGACGTAATCGAAGACTGACATGGTCGAGACCTTTGTAATCGAAACCAACGTAGTCGTAAATGTGATCGAACCAAGTGGTTGAAAACGTGGTTGAAAATATGGTCAAACCATGTGGTCGAAAACGTAGTCTAAAACATTGTCGAAAATGTAGTTGAAAACATGGTCAAACTGGCGTGGTCAAAAATGTAGTTGAACTGACTTGGTCGAAAACATGGTCAAACACGTAGTCGAAAACATGGTCAAACTGACGTGGTCGAAAATGTGATCGTAAACGTGGTCGAGAACGTAATCGGAGAATCATAGCGGTCGAATACGACCAGTGTGGTCGAACTCGATTTGTGTGGTCGTAGGAGACAGCGAAGTTAGAACTCTAGGTGGTCGAAGACAAATGAATTATCGGAACTACCGGCAGTAGATCTGCGGTACTTCCCTTTGAGTTGGTTGAGGACTTTAACTGCCGACCACATGGGTTTTTATTCCTCTCTCTCTCTCTGTGTGTCCTACCTCCGGAAGCTCCGTCTCCTTCCGCCGCTCATGCCCATACACCTATCTCTCTCTCCTTCCAAAGAAACCTCAAATCCAGTCCTCAGATCTTCAAATCTCCTCGGGATTTCTTTGCTCGTGGTGATTCCATGACTTCAAAGGGTTCGTCTCCTCTGATCCACAAGGTAAAATGGGATCAAAATGCTTGTTTGAGAACCCTAAGTCTACTCTAGGTTTTGATTCATAATGCGAATGATTTAATGACAATTTTCTTGGGCAAACTGATATATCTGGTGTTTAATGATGTTTGCACATCTGTTCCATGGATTCGATATGAGAAAAACACTAGAAAATTCACACTTTAATCTGCTCTAGAAACGGTTTAGAGGAAGCAGAACTACCACTCGCCTGTGCGGTACTATCGGAGTCTGGTACTACTAACATGCGTCATATTTGCATATATTTACATGCCATTTTACTCTCTTATTTTTCGCATTTTGGGACCATTTATCATCATTTACACGCTTTTATATATTTATAATTGCTCGAAATGGACTGTTTTACACTTTTTTGTGCTTTTCCACAGGCCGGCGCAATCTAGGCGCATAAACGACAAATTTGGACTGCTCCGTACAGATGTGCGCATCGACACGAATGCGTAGGATCTGTTTGCGATGAAATCGGAGTTTCCAAGGGCCAGAAAAGAAGAAATGAAATGGGAGATTGACTGATTTGTAAACCCTAGATATTTGGAGGACTAAACTGCAAAGTGCCAAAACCCCAATCTCCTCAAAGCCGGCGCCGCCTGTGGGAAATGCTGGAGCCCGGTTTGTTCTTCTTCTCCCCTAGCCATCCTTTGCTCCTCTCCTCCCCTAGCTCCGGCACCGGCGAGGGCCGGGCCAGACCTCGCCGGCGACCACCTCTCTCCACCCGCCGCTCTCCCTTCTCCGCATTCCCCCCTTGCCTCCCTTCTCCACCTTCCGCCCTTGCGCTGCTAGCCCTCTTCTCCGGCCACATCTCCGCCTTCTCTGGCCGGCTCTCCTTTCCACCCGAGCGCCGCCCCCCTGCTACTCCCTCCGGCCACCACTTCTCCATCCACCGCCGCCTACTCCCCCGTGCCTTCTCTGCGCCCCTACTGCTCCTCTACCGAGCCATCTCTCCGGCTTCTTCCCCACATCCTCCTCACTCCACCCGCACGCCTCCATCCCGATCTCAACCCTCTTCTCCGGCTGCCCCTCCATTCTCTACTCCCCGCCGCACCTCACCTCTTCCCCGCCGCCGTTCCTCACCGCCTATTCCAGTCCGCGGCCAACCACCTCCCCATCCTCTCACCGCTCCCCTTCTCCTTCTTCTCCGGTCACCGCTCCCCACTCCTCCACTTAGTCCAGCGCCGCCACCACAGCACCAGCCGCCTCCCTGCTCCGGATTCTCCACCACGCCCCCTCACTGCCGGCATCTACACCGATACCGACGGCCGCATCAACTCCGGTTCTTCGCCGCCCTGCGCCGAGACTTCTTCGACTTCTTCCTCTGCTACATCCTCTTCACCGGGCGCCGCCTCAACCGATCTCCATCGTCGGATCTTCTTCAACCCCGGTCGGCCTCATCTGCACCATCACCTCCTTCGGCCTCCCATCTGCTTCACCTTCTTTCTCCTCGGTGCTGCCCAACTTCTTCCCCTTTATTTGTTCTAGTTCTTAATTACTGTTCATGATAATTGCTTACTATTACTCTGTTAACTCATTTGCAATGTGCTGGTGAAATGTGGATTCAGATCTATTGATTTGAGAATGTCAGGATAGCAATGTGGTTTATGTTTTGTTATTTAATATATGAGTTTTTTTGTACTTGTGTTCTGTGAAATGTATCTGTGATGTATGCATGTGTTCAGTGGTCATGTGATTGTGCTCTGCTAATGTGTTCCAGAAATTATCATATATTCCTGTTGCCAGTGGTTTAATTCTTCAATCAATCCTACATTTTGTTATATGTGTTGATGTTAGTGATCTTTATGTAAGTGATTGTCATTTATATTTAGCTCTGTCTGTCGAGTTGTGTGTTAGATGTCAGAGTTAGTATCAGTGGATCACCTTGTGTTTGTTTGCACAGATTAGCGATTCGGCGACCGTTTCTTTCCCCCAGTGCTGTCTCAACCTCCCTTTGCTTCTATACCCTCCCTCTTTGCTTTTCTCAGCGGTTGCTTCATAGTTTAGTCGTGCGTGTGGTCGTCGTAGTTATGTGTTTGTCTTGTGCCGTCGTCGTCTAGTTAGCTGTCGATCGTTTTCTCCCTTAATTTCTCTCGACTCCCTCCGTACTTCTAACCCTCCCCTATTGCTTCTCGTCTCTCTACCTCTTTCTTTCTTGCGGTCGTTAGCTAGGTAGATCGTCGATCGGTAGTCATGTTCGTTCATTTAGTCTTGGTAGTCGTGTTCGTTCGTTTAGTCTTGTCGCGTCATTTGTCTTCGTTGTCGTTCTTTTAGTTAGTCGTCGTTTTGTTCGTTCGATCGTACGACGTCAATTCGTACGGTCGTTCGTTTCGTCGTTGTTGGATAGATCGTTTGGTCATTTTGATCGTTTTAGGTTTAGTTTTCCCCCGTTTCGTTTGACCTAGCTTTAGCTGAGCACCGGTAGCCTCAGTCTAGTCCCTGTGGAGAACACGACACTCGCCACTATTTCAGTGGCAACCCGTGCACTTGCGGGTGTGCTATTTTTGCACGATCAAGCAACTACCGCTGGTTGACCGTCGGTATTTCTGATTTCCCCAACAAAACAATAACTTTATTCCATTATTTTTCAAACCTATTGAGAATGTTTCCAAGCTTATCCTTGATATCCTTTTCCTTTGTTTGAAGATGCCTTGGACAAGGAACGCTGGCCACAAAGTGTATGTTGGAAACTCCTCTCCTATGGCCATGGGCGGATGCAATTAAGGTCATGGGTGTTCAGCCGAACACCCAAATTTTTTAACAAACAATCTATTATATATTAGGTATATTATACATGTATTATGTATATGCTTTGGTATTTAGTATTTATATTCTTGTTCAGTTCAGCTCAACCCATGCAGCGCAGCACATTCCCGCCTGGGCCCTGGCTGTAGTCACAGCCCGTGCGTTGGTCCCATATTTTGGTCCATCAGCTGATCAGCCCATGTATGATGTATCAGAATCACCAGACACCAGTCCAATCGTCCAGACCAATAGATAGTAGTCGGCGGCAAGGGTTGAGGTGAGGGCTTTAGGCGGGCAGGCGGCGGGGCACTGGGCATTCAGTTTTAGGCTAGGGTGTAGCCGGCGCAGCGCCATCAACGGCAAGCGGCAACGGTGAGTGGCCAACAGCAGCGTAGGCTGTGCAGCAAGCCAGCCAAAGGCGGAGCTGGGGCAACGTCGCGGGCCACGAGGCATGGCCGCGTGGGGCCAGGTGCCAGGCCAATTGCTGGTCTATTGGAAATTAGCCATTGTTCATGTGATTTAGGTAACAATTGACCCTGTAATATGATATTAATTTGATAGCTAACTATAGAAAATTTACTGTGCAAATTTATAATAATACTAGTTGCTAGAACCATATCGAGATGAACACTTTCTGAAATATCCAAATGTGATTTGTTGTTTAGTTTAGTTAAGGTTAAAAGCAAATAACATTGATAAGGATGAACTTTTTACAAAATTCATGCAACCAATAGCTCATATCAAAGAAAAAGGTCAATTGATTTACCCTTGATACAATGAACCATCATACATCGCCCATTTCCTCGTAAGAGTAATTCATTTAAATATTTTTTGTATTTTTGTATCTATATACACGTACCGTTGTATCGGTGTTTTGGAAAAAAAATGATGTGTCACGGTATCAGTATATCGGTATTGATGTATTCGAGCAACCTAGTTTCGAAGTCCGAACACCCATCTTAAAAATTCTGGGTCCGCCACTGCCTATGGCTCTCGGTCAATCTTCACCTTGAGCAAACCCTCTACATCCCAAGTGCCTCCTCCTATAGCTCCAACCACCTCAAAATATACATTGAAAGCATGAGAGGACAGAGGCAAGGCAATAGCCTCTAATTCTGAGACAAGAACAGAACAACAATAGAGCTCTCCTCTTGAGTAGTCAGATGAGGAACTGAATGGTCGAGAAGAGCCTCAAATAGATCTTAGACAAATCACATCTAAAGAGTATGCTCACTTGCGTCATAGAAACCAGTTTATGCTCCCCAATAACTTTATCAATCCAAGGTTTCATACCACGTTTTAGGAGTAAGTATATGAGTAGCTATATGGTCCAAATAGACTCTTGTCGATCATAAGTATGTTGATTGGGACCACCTAGACTCAGTCAACAAACATGATGGGACTTATAGGCTATTTCAAAGGGTTGAAATACAAAATCTTGTGTCTCTCAAATCAGACTATAATGAAGACATAATCAGGCAATTTTATGCTACTCTATATATTTCTCCTGATTTCCGGTATATTTGTTGGATAACTGGCTGTCAGTACTTGGATTCCAACAAACACGAGTTTGAACTAGCTCTAAGGACATAATCAAGTGCACATGAGAAGGTATATGACGGACCTGCACTTGAGCTTCCTGCCATGTCTGAGTACTATGATCAAAGCACTAGATTTGTTCTAGGCAACCTTGTTGGCCTCCTCCCTATACCAAGCCTAGTAAACTGAGTTATCAGCCATACCATTCTTCCCAAAAGTGAAAATTATGATGCATACGAGGCCATGCATGGAACCTAATTGACTATGTTATGCAAGGTTACAAGTTTGATGTGGTTGATCTTATAATCCGAGAGATAGTATCTTCTAAGAATGACAGGATCAAAAGAATAAATTATGCTCGATACATCATGGCCTTGATCCTTAGGAAGATTGAATATCATGGTGACTTGGGCGGCATCCACAAGGTTTACAAGCCAAGAGTAGGCCATCCTATTCCTCTAGCTCCCCGTCCTCGAGCTCAACAACAAGAACCAGTAGTGGCACCACAAGGAGAAGGCGAAGTCACTCTCACTCAGATTTATTCTACAGTATTGAGGCTAGAGGACCGACAGTCAAAGACTATAGCTCACATGGCATCCTTGACTACCATTATTGCTTCTCTCGGGGAATGAGTGCCCTCTCTTGAGCGAACTATCACTCGATCTCCTTCTCCAGTCTGTTATTGCCACTACACCGTCGTGGCCCTTCTCCTCAAGCACCTCAGTAGTAGCCTTTTTGGCTATTTGATGCCAAAGGGGGAGAAAGAGTTGGAGGAGAAAACAAGTTGAAGAATAAGAAGATATGGAGAAAAACCAAGAAGCCTATCTATCTTAGCTACTAACTATATATATGTGTCTTTGTGATGTAATGAACTTGTGCTCTTTGGTTTTATGAGACAAGTTCTAAGGTCATTCTCTGAAATGTTTATGCTTATTGTAATTGTGGACATGCTCTATGTTATGTTTATGTTATGTTGAACTTGAAGTCATGGTTATTCTATAAAATTGCAACTTGTGCTCTTTTGTTATATAAATTGTATCATTGCAATTGTCTATTCACTCAAGTTCAATAAACAAAGGAAACTCCGCCATTTTTTTAAAAAAAATCTTAACATGTGCTTGCAGTACATCTTGTCATCTATATGCACATGTTTAGGGGGAGTTTTTCCTTGTATTGGCTTTAGAAGCAACCAATTATCCAAACTAAATTGAGCTCATTACAAGAATTAATTGTTTTTCAAAGTCACAAAAGAATATACACCTCATTTTTCAAACAAGTGTATATTCAAAGCTTTATTCTTCTTACATAATATTTGTATTGTCATCAATTACCAGAAAGGTAGAGATTGAAAGCATCTAGACCCCTAAAAATGGTTTTGGTATTTAATGACTTTATGTGAATATGGGATTAACATATTTACTGAGTGTTTGAAAGGTTCAGTCATGATGATGAATGTGAGATGCATGCTAAGGGTCATCACGAAGATCAATGTGGTTCAAGACAAAGGTATAACTAGTCTAGGATCTCTTTTGTTTTTACCGGTCTAAGAAGAAAAGGTGATAGAACGGAATATAAGATAAATGATGTACTATTAAGAAAGATCATGCTAGTAAATTAATAGCATATTCTTGTGCTATTGGATCAATTTAGGATCATGCATACACTTAAAATTAAATTTGATAGCAAAACTATACACCGTCAGGAATATCGGAAGTACGAGAGTGTAATTAGTGGTACTTCCACTTTTTGGAAGTTCCAGCAAATTGAGTGGAATGTTTTTTCTAGAGAGCACCCGTGGAATCACTTTGTATTTCTGAAAAATGAAAGCACCGAAGTTTCAACGATGGAACTACCGCAAAGTGATAGTACCGCAACCCCTAAGCGGTACTTCCGGAGCTCGGAAGCTTCAAAAATTTGAGCGGTACATTTTTTCTAGAGAACGCCAACTTTTGGCCTCGAAGCAAATGGAAGTACTACGCCAGAATTTCATAACTTCCAAAGATCAGAACTACTGCGCTTATAACAGCGGTAGTACCATGCCGACTTTCAGCGGCTAGTTCTGACGTTTTGATATAGCCATTACTATTGCTACAGTACATGTGTGGTAGTACTGGCTGATGAACGGCGGTACTTCCACTCGCCCTAATTTTTTCAGGGATTGCCTTGCAACGTCTATATTTGGTTGGTGGGGTATAAATACCCCCACCTGCTCAAGGATATAGTTAGACACTACGGGCCTGTTCTTTTTGGCTGCGGCTTATGGCTTTTGGCTGAAATTTTTGAATTTTGGCTGTTTACGGTACAGATTACGGAGAGACCGGTATTCACTTATGATTTTGGCTGGTACAGATGTTGGGCTTTTAACGTGTACTACGTTTAACTTATAGACCTCGTTTTGAGAAAATACTCCGTTTGAAAGTTAGGTACTGTAGCAAAAGCCAAAAGCCAGCCGGCTTGTGACTTGCCAAACAGGCCTTACATTGAAACATCTTTGAGCATAGAGCATTCACTCCACACCTCAATTGCTTTCATTCCATTCATTTGAGGTAGTTGAGCTAACATCAAGTGCATTCATCTAGATTGATCCTTTGGCAATTGATTACCGTCAAGCGAAGCCTTGGTTTATTACTCTTGGTGCTTGCTGGGACCTAGACGACTTGGCGAGAGATTGCGATGTAACCTCTTCAAGAAGATTATGAAGAGGCCCGGCGCCGACTTATGAGTGGTTTTATGTCCACCATCTCCGGAGCGGAGGAAGGACAACCACTAGTGGATTGAGAAGTTGAGGCTTAATTCATGGAGCCGATCGAAGTTGCTTGAGCTTTCCTCAACGTGGACTAGTGAAGACCGGCAAGTCTTTGATACCATGGGAAAACTTCTCGAGTCATCTTGTGGTTATTTCTTTGCCTCTACATCTCGCTCTTATATTTCTAGCTTTGTGATTGCTAAAATTGTCTTATTTACTAGTGCTAGAGATATATTGATAGAGATTAGTGCTTGTGGTGCCTTAGGTATAGTAGAATTGTGTAGGCTTAAATTATATTGAAATCTTACCTAGTCTTATTTTGTGGTAATTAGTCTTAGTAGGCAAGAATTTTTAGAAGCTCCTATTCACCCTCCTAGTCAATTATTCTTGATCCTACACTATGGCTATATATGTTGATGGATATGCAGTTTATGCAAGAATGCAAGTAAGTTTTTAAAATTCTAGAGCTACGCTATAAATAATTAAACCACTAATTGTGTCGTAATTGCTAACTTCAAATTGAATTGCAGGTATGGCTCACGATCTGGGTGATTTGGACCGGCCTTTTGGCCTGCTGGACTGGCACATCGACGCGCAACACCACGCAAGTCATTGTGTTGAGGATGAGGCGCCCTAGTTGGGGTGGTCCATATGCGGACACCCCGACAGGCTTGGAGATTGAACCTACGCTTGAGAGACAGATTTTTCTACAAACTGTGGCAATTCTTTTTATGGTGTTTTTGCTATGTTCTGATTTCTTTGTGCTTTGCAGGCTAAGCGATGTCAGCCTTCTCCCTCTTGCGTGGATGGTGGAGGCCACTGACAAGGACGACGGTCAAGTCGATGATGACGGGGAGGTCTAGGTTGGCCCGGAGCAGTCATGAGGGTTCCCATTTGACCGATCGCTGCTGACAGCTTTGGTGGACCGACGGCGGCCCGAGATGCACACCTTCCACCTCCCATTCGGGGATATAGCACTCACTCTATAGGACATCACACTGTTAATCGGCCTGCCCATCACGGGAGAGGCTGCCTCCCTATCGAACGTGCTTACCAACTAGCACGATGACCTATTGGGTGCGTTCGAGGGGGTCCTTCCGGTGGAGGTCACGGGACCGTACTGTGTCTTCCCGATGCAACAGAAGCATGGCCCACCTATGCGGTGGCTTTCGCAGTTCCGGGTATGTATGGTATCTATTTTTCCTATTTAGTGATGCACTATTCATGCCATATGACAGGCTTTCTAATTTTTCATTTGTGCACAGGTCAAGCGAATGGACCCGGAGACCGACGAGTACCAGGTGTCGCAGCACCTCGAGGCGTACTTGCTATGGTTGTTAGGCTGGACATTGTTTACCACCAGCCATGGTGACTCCGTCGACACCTGCCTCATGCAACATGTGATGGCCATCATCGACGGGGGAAGGTGAACATCAGCTGGGGATCAGCCATACTTGTCGTGATGTACCACAACATGTGTGATGCTTGTTGTAGGATGAGGCCGACTGTAGGGACCCAGATTTTACAATCCAAAATCCTCTGTGATTATGCATAGATTCCTATATATATATATATATATATATATATATATATATATATATATATATATATATATATATATATATCCATAAATGCTAGCCTTTTTATTTTGTTTATTCCTTTACTATTCATACCATTTATTTTTAGGAATGAGATTTTTATGATTAAACCAAATTGTCCCCCTTACTTTTATGGATCACCTTTTCAGATTCTTAATTTAAATTGGTAATTCTCTATTATTAAATATGTTTGTTCCTTCTTGATTATTTTTATCTTTTGGAATCCTTCACCAAATGTTTAGACAAAACCTCATAAGATCCAAATTCAAATAAAACATATTGCAAAAATAGTTCAAAAGCTTCATATTTTCATATTTACATTTTTCAGGATGTTACAAACCTACCCCCCTTAAATGAATCTCGACCCCGAGATTCCGGTAAAGTAGAAAGAAGCAAGGAAGGTTAAATTTGGCTAGCAATAGTCTATAAAGTTTAGCTTGTCGTGATGATTCTGCAAATCTTCTTGTTCTAGTTCAACTAGGTCTAATACAATCTGTTGCACCTTCAAGTGGTCATACATCAAACCAGTACTTCCAAAAGTAATGATACATCAAAGTGGTTCTTCCACAATCTTTGTCTCCTCTTGCTACCCCCCTTATAATAAATTTCAACTGACATTAGTTATTTCTCTTAGCTTTGGGCATGACAAGTCCTATGGTGGCTTGGAGACTCATCCGTTGTATCTCAGCTGCTTTGGTCAGCAACAGATTCATGGAGCAGTCCTTGGGGCAGTGGTCTTGTCCTTCGCAGAGAAAACATGTGATCCTTCTCGTTGGACACTCTCCTGGCAGGTGGTCTCCTTCACAGTTGGGGCAATTAGTAGTACATTGACTTCTATCATGTCCCTTTTCCCCCACAACGCCTACAAGCTATTAGGGTTGTGAGGCAATCGTCTAGGTAATGATATTTCTTACAGTATATGCAGTAGTGGACTGGGCAATTGTAGTAGTAATGACCGGTTTGCCCACAAGTGAAACAGGCTCCTTGTCCAATTTGTCGTAATGGAGGGCAGTGTTGTGCGACATGTCTTGCTTTGCCACATTCAATGCATATTTTATTCAGTGTAGCTTCCTGGTCTAGTGACAGAGCTTTTGCAGCTTGTTCTTCTTTGTCGGAGTTGAGGCTGATGGTAACGGCATCCATTATTTGCTTGTCTTTCCTCTTGATGGGGCAATTCTTCACATAATGCCCCGGGTTGCCACATCTAAAACACTTGTCTTGCTTCCTCTGAGGCCACTTACCAGAGCGATGTCCAGTATCCTTGCAATAGAAACAGATGACGTTGTTTTGAGGTTTACTTGGTGTAGGGCTATCTATTATCTTCATGATGATGACTTCTCTTTGACTTCCCTCGCAGAATGAGGTCATGTGATGGCTGGTACACATGGTTGGGGCTATTGCGAGCATCAATTATTATTCTTCCTTTCTTACTTTTGATTGGGGTAGTTGTCTTGTATCCATCCATGGCCTGATAGGGTTTTCCAGAAAAGGTGAGAGGGAACAGCATGAGATAAGGATAGAATCGTAGGGATAAGGTAATCCAAACCCATTTTAACTATAAAAGAGTACACCCCGGGAAACTGGGGTGGCACATGAATCACATAAGTTTTTAAAACACTCTTTTCCTGTGACAGTGAAATGTAACGCCCGAGGGCAAGAAGGCAGTGCACAGGGCCAAATAGAAGTCTTGCAACAATACATCGTCTACTCGGGGAGCACCCATAAGAGAGCGCAGGGTTTATCCGTATAGTCCGTTTAAAACGAGACCACCTTATCTTCATGACCATCTTCAACGTTCCTATCCTTAAGGATTAGAGCAAGGGTACGAGAAGAGGATCAAAATTTTTTTTGAATCGATAGACAGAAGAGGGAAGTATTCGGGGGGTAAATTGATATCAGCACTCATTCTTGTGTTATTGTTTTGAATTCGGGCTAAGAAAGCATTAGAAGTAAAAATGGCTAAGGCAGCATTTGGATGAGTGAGAATCATCTAAGAGAGATGAGAATGAGCAGTATAACTTATATTTTTGGAAATATAGTCTTTCAAGAAATAATTCTAGCCATGAAACTAACGACCAGACTAACTAGGTCACGACCTGCAATCGATAAGCTCTGATACCATCCCTGTAGGGACCCAGATTTTACAATCCGGAATCATCTGTGATTCCACCGCACTATTCCCTGGATCAGTAGATAGTGCTCACAGATACAGAAATGAACATCAAAATACATATCATGCGGAAGCGTAAATATAATAGTAGACTTACTCATGGGCCGGTTAGGCCGAAATCATTAAATTGCAGCAGCGGAAGAACGAAGCACGTAAGTGGGACCTTCAGGACATGCCCACAGGCAGCCAACTGGAGGTTCGCGACCTAGCCCTTGACATCTTCATCTTCTCTGCCATCATGTAGAACGTGTTGCTGAGGCGAAGTGTTCTGATTCCTGATTCTGGATTTGTTGTGAAAGCGAGTGTGAGCACAAACCACCGTGCTCCGCGAGCCAATACACAGAATGCAAATAAATAGTATGCATGGCTTATCAAAGGAGAGGCTCGGGTTATTTTATTTGCCAAAAACTGCTTTTTAGAAGCATTAGTATTATTTAGTCATAGTGTTATTGTTGGTGCCTAAACTCCACCTAGCGATTACTATAATTGACTTAATCCACCAAAAATACACTTTCTTTATTGATTGCTGTCTAAGATTCCAAACAGCGAGTGATATCATTTAATTAATCCACCGAACACACACTTTCTATATTCAGTGCTGTATAAAACTCCAAACAGCGAATATCATCAATTATACAACCCACCAATCAATTGATGCCTAAATCACCAAACAGTTAGCGACATCATTTATCTAATATCATTAATTTTATCTACCATTATCTTTTGTATTCTAAATTCCTAACAATCCAATCATTTTGTTATTGATCCACAACCATAATTTGCTCTTACAATAATCAACCTTATTTTTTCTTATTTATCTCTAACTAATTCACTAGTACACCTCCATCAAGAATATCATTGATCAAGTCTACACATCACTAATATACATCCACCAAGAATGTCATGGATCGAGATTTTAATCCAATAATTGTTATCATTCCTCCAGTATCCCCAGAAATTCAATTCATCAATCTAATATTTGATCCAATCCTATTAATCCCATTATTGCCAACATCTTCCAAGAATTTATATTAGATATCAATGTTGTAATCCAGCAATTCCTTTTCACTCCCTAATTCTCTAAAAATCATTTAAAGCATCTATCTATTATTTATACTCATTTAGGCTCCACCATTTTATTTCTCTCAGAATCCACACTAGCGTCTTCCATTTACGATCGACATGAATCCAGCAATACCTTTAGGTGTATACTACAAACATCCATCTCCTTTACTCACGACTCTGTTTATTCCTCCCATATTTTATTTTGTGAGAAGTATTACCATTATTTAAGAAATATAATACATAGAAATTTCCTGAGATCTAGCAGTTTTGACCAAAAATATAATGTGTAAGAGACTGCAATAATAATAGTGATCCAAATTTCATCCACCGTTACATCGCATCCGCACCATATGCTATCACTTTAGAGTTATAACCGCTTACATTACCACTGGGACGACACCCAGGACAACTCAAATCAGGGCTTTCCACCGCCCTCCACTTTGTCATTTCCACCCACAAGGTTGTTTTTGAAACAGAACTATATTTGGTTAAGTTCCCATGTCCGCCCATGACCGTGGGCACGGCTATTCGAATAGTTTTTGACTCTGCAGAGTTTGCACACTTTACCCACAAGAGATAAATCCACTCGTTGCCCCACATAATTCCTTAGCCATGCGGTTGAGTAGACTATCACAGGACCTTTACAATGCATTTTTCCTAGCAGAGTTACGTCAGCTAAGGTTTCCACTTCCTTCGGGGTACGACCACCCTTCCAGAAGCCCCCCTCTTGCGCCGTCACGTCGGAGGATGTGGTCACCCTCTACCCGCCCGTGGTCACACCGGCGCAACCCTTACTAAGTCGATGCAAATTAGTTAGCCCTGCCTACATTTTGCCAGCTTGTGGTTGTACTATTTTCCACGGGAGGTCATGACAAGATTCAGTCCTTAGTGGTATCTGGGCGGTCTACCACTACCTACTTTGTGCTTTCACTGCACCACACTCACACCCTTGAACCAATCCGCCTAGATAATTAAGCAAGTTGAAGATTTTGGGAGTATAAAATAATCATATCAAATGTACTAGTCATTACCAGCATGACTTCCCAAACCAGTTTCTCATAATTAAAAATGATAATGATGCTTGGGGCATTTCAGCGCCCCCGAGTGTCTATGCAGTACTAAGCATGGCGTATAATTAGGGACTTATTTTCGAAAGGTTACAATTATAATTTTGCTAGGGTGACAAGGTTCACACATTCAAATATTCCAAGGAAGGTGTAATATTATTCAAGGTAAATAATGGGCATATAACTAGGTTCTTAAATTAAACATGTATTTGCATATAAATTAGCAGCATGCAATTTGATAATTTAAACAAAAATAATTTGCAGAAAATGTAGGATCAACATGATTAAAGTATTGACTCGCCTTGGTCACCGTAGTCTTGTTCTTGGTGGTCTTGAGCTTCTAATGCTGCTGCCTCAACTTCTTCCATCTGAGCCTCGTAAGCTAATTTATTCGTGCGCAAAAATTTGGATAAAAGGAAATCAACAAATTAAACCAAATAACACCAGAAATTCAAATGAACTCTAAAAATCATGATTTCAGTTCCATTGGATAGATCTTGAAATTAGATGAATTTAAAAATTTGTCTCACTCAATTTGAAGTTAAAATGAATAAGTTATGCCCACTTGAAAATCTCAGTTCTGTTAAATCCAAAAATTGTCAAATTTCTGACAGGTGGGTCCCATATGTCATATTTTACATTTTATCCTTTTCTTTTATTATTTACTTTCTGTGTCTACGGCCAGTAGGGCCCACATGGTCAGCGGGTAGCACTGACAGGCGGGGCCCACATGTCAGCAGCCAGCGCAGATAGACGATCGCTGACAAGCGGGGCCCGGCTGTCAGCGCATAAACCCAAAAGAAAGGCTCAACCTCATCGTGCGGAGCCGGGGGCTCGAATGCGCGCCGAGGGAACCGGGGGAAGGAAGAGATAGCCTTGATAACCGTCTGAGCTCTCGGGTGTTTCTTACCTCTTAAGGTGGGTCTGGAAAGGAGCCGAGCAGAGGTAGACGGTGGCGATGGCGCCGGCGGTGAGGGGTGGCCGGAGGGGGTTCAGAGATGTCCAAAAATTCGACCCTGGTGCAGAGGGGGTGCCAATGGTGTGGTCGTCGGGGAGCGGTGAGCACCGGAGAGTGGTCGGCGGCGTACGGTAGCGGCATCTCGGGAGGAGCTCTGGTGATGGCGGTGTACAGGCGATGGGAAGCTCGGGAGAGGCCGGGGTTGTCTTTGCGGTGGGCCGGGGATGGTGTGATGGCGACGGATTGAGCCCTAATGGCATGGATCAGCCGATCGGAGTTCGCTGGAGTTGGGGATGGTGTCCGGCTCGCCGGCGATTGAGGAGGTTTAAGCTCGATTGCTCTCGGGGTAAAGACGAGGAGAGAGTGGCGATGTAGATGGGGTAAGTCCCGGGTTTTATAGGCGACGGAGCACGACCAATTGCGGCGGAAGACGTGCGCACACGTTTGGGGGACAGCGGCGCGACCGGGTATGGCGGTGGCAGGAGGCGCGTCAGCGGCGACAGCGGGCGGCGGGGTATGGCCGCGGGATTTGCGGAGCCTCGCACGTCGGTCGTGTCACGCCTGGGTCTCTCGGCCTTTTTGAACGGTGCTGCGTGGAGGAGATCGATCCAGCGAACGGGGGAGGAACAGGGAGAGAGAGGAGAAGAAGGTGCTGACGGCTCGGGCCCACCCGCTAGTGAGAGAGGGAGCGCGAGGGGCGGGGCCACTCGGCAGTGGGGAGAGTAGGGAAAGTGGGCCACAGGCAAAGTGCGCGCGGGGGTTGGGCCGCGAGGGTGGAAGCGGGGCGGCTGGGCCGTCTGGCCGCAGTGGAAGAGGCGCGGGGAGAGATGGGCTGGGCTGGGGTGATGGCCGGCCTAGCTTTTTCCTTTTTTTCCTTTTTATTTATTCCTTTTCTTTTGTTTTTGTTTTAAGCATTTTGAGTGTGTGTGTGTGTGTGTGTATAATCCAAGTTTTATTTGTTTTTTCCTTGCTCTCCCAGATTTTCTGCATTTATTATTTTTAACATTGATTCTATAGGTGCCAATTTCCTATTATGCACAGATTCCTATATATATATATCCATAAATGCTAGCATTTTAATTTTGTTTATTCCTTTCCAATTCATACCATTTATTTTTAGGAATGAGATTTTTATGATTAAACCAAATTGTCCCCCTTACTCTTATGGATCACCTTTTCAGATTCTTTATTTAAATTGGTAATTCTCTATTATTAAATATGTTTGTTCCTTCTTGATTATTTTTATCTTTTGGAATCCTTCACCAAATTTTTAGACAAAACCTCATAAGATCCAAATTCAAATAAAACATATTGCAAAAATAGTTCAAAAGCTTCATATTTTCATATTTACATTTTTCAGGATGTTACACCGACCTCCCTCCTCTTACTACAGCTGTGGCCATTCAAGAGCTTCTCCCTCGGATGGTTGATGCTGCTCGACAGTGGTCCATGCCACGCGGACATGTACCATGGGGGCGTTATGGACCGGCCGACCGCAGGGTCCCTTTGGTGTCGTAGACAGGTACGTCCTCTCACAAATCTTTACTATACGTGTATTATGGGTCATTCTTTATAACTATTGTTCTGGCTCGTAGGCACAGTTTGCACACCTACAGGTCACCCATATGTACGACAACTTCATCGAGCACAATGACCACCTCACCGTTGATGACGTGCGTTAGGAGCCATACTCAGCTCAAGAGATGGAGGCCCGTGCTCCCGAGGAGCTATCTCATTGTGCTAGCATGACCAGGCATATTGGCTGACGTGGAATAAACTCATCTTCGATGTGTTTGATAGGGACTACACGGTGCACAGGGAGATTGTCAGACCCGGATTTTTCAATCCGAATCCTCTGTGATTCCACCGCACTATTCCCTGGATCAGTAGATAGTGCTCACAGATTACAGTTCTGAATATCAAAGTTCATATTATGCGGAAACGTAAATATAATAGTAGACTTACTCATGGGCCGATTAGGCCGAAATCATTAAATTGCAGCAGCGGAAGAACGAAGCACACAGGTGGGACCTTCAGGACATGCCCACAGGCAGCCAACTGGAGGTTCACGACCTAGCCCTTGACATCTTCATCTTCTCGGCCAGCTTGTCCAATCATGTTGCTGAGGCGAGGTGATTTGATTTCCTGATTCTGAATTTTTGTCGCAAAAGCGAGCATGAGCACTCCGACCCCGTGCTCGCGAGCCAATACACAGAATGCAAATAAATAGTATGCATGGCTTAACAAAGGAGAGGCTCGGGCTATTTTCTTTTGCGTAGAGTGCTTTTGAATACAATTAATTAAAAAGTCCTATGACTTAGCAATTTGGAACAAATCATAATGTACAAGGAAATGCATTATTAATATCGATTCAGATTCCATCCACCGTTACATGGCATCTGCACCATATAGCAATTTCTTCAGCGTTATAGCCGCTTAACTTACCACTGGGATGACGCCCAGGACAATTCCAAACCAGGGCAGTCCTTCGCCCTTCAAGTTTCCATTCCCATTTTCCAAACATTTTTAAATAGAACTAACTCGAGTAAGTTCCCATGTCCGCCCATGACCGTGGGCACGGCTATTCGAATAGTTTTGACTCTGCAGAGTTTGTACACTTTCACCACAAGAGATGAACTATCCTTTTTGCCAACATGCTTCCTTAGGCATGAGACCCAGATAATTTATCACAAAGCCTTTACCTTACTCCGATCTAGCTAGACACCACCCACGCTGAGGTTTCACCGCTGAAGGGTTACACCACCACAGTCAGAAGCCCCCTCTGGCGCCGTGCGAGTACAGTACACCCTGTGCCTCGCTGTGAGTAACCAGTACACCCTGGCACCCACTTCCCTCGGTGATGTCTGAACTAAACCCTTGCAAGTTATTCAGCTAGGTCGTACCCATTATAGACTTGTGGTTGTACTGTTTTACACGGGTTGGCATGACAAGATTCGGTCCTTAGCATTATCTGAGCGGTTCTACCACACTCCATAATTTGTGCTCCCACCGCACCACATACCAGCCCCCAAGCCATCCGCTCAGATATTTAAGCAATTTAAGAGTTTTGGGAGCAGAAAATAACCCTGTCAAAATATACCAGTCATTCCCACCATGACTGCCCAAATCAATTTCTCAGGATTAAAGTGATGCTTGGGCGCCTTCGCGCCCATGAGTACCTAAACATTACTAAGCATGGCATATACTTACGGACTTATTTTCGAAAGGGTATTATTATAATTTTTGCTAGGGCGACAAGGTTCTCGACTTCAAATATTCCAACGGAGGGGTAATATTAATTCAAGGCACACAATGGAATATAACTAGAGTCAAAAATTAACATGTATTTGCATATAAATAACCGCATGCAATTTGATAATTTAAAGCAAAGTAATTTGCAGAAAATGTAGGTTCAACATGATCAAAGTATTGACTCGCCTGGCACGGTTTACCGCGGTCTTGAGCTCACACAATGCTTTCTCTTGAGCTTTTGGTCTCTATCTTCGCTTCGAGCTTGATCTCGCTTGATCCGCTGGCTCTTCAGGACTCCGATATCTAATTACGTTCTAAATAACTGAATACAAATAAAGGCAAATAACTCAAAAGATCCAAATAAATCCGAATAATTGAAATGGCCGATTTAATTTAATTTATACCTTTATTACAATTTGAGAATAGAAGGGTGATTCGGTTTAGTGTGTTGCAAACACAGTGATAGCTGGATTTGAGTGAGAGAACCAGTTATCTGAATAGTTTTACCGTGAGGGAAAATTTTAGGATAATAAGAGATCAAAAGTGAGGACGTATCTACAGGAATTATTTGCTTTGGAAGAGAAATGGCCAAACATAGCCGATTGGAGAAAGGCGGGGTGTGATCTTTTTATTACTAACTTCTTTTATTATTTTCGTATTTATCAAGGAAGTTCCATGAGCTAGGTTAGACCTATGTATCGATGTACGAGTCTGACTGGGTATGTATTTCTTGTAACTTATGTTATGGTAAAGGCAAACTGGACTGATGGATGAGATCTGTACTTATTCTATAAATCTTTTAGTCAAAGGTATTATCACACTTGGATATCTTTATTAAGTTTTTAGAGTAGTCTCTGATATAGGCTTTTACTTATTAATTAGGTTAAGATAAATAGCAAGGGCTCAATATTTATTCTTTATATGGTAACTAATTAGAATTTAAATCTCTAATAGCCCCATTATCATATTTTATGTACCTTCGTTCATAGCTAGGCTAAATTTAAGTTGAATGAGGATCCGCTCATATGGGTCCTGACTTGCTACATTAAATCATGCCCAACTAATCCTAAGGCTAAGATTTAACGACACATTATCGTTTTGTCTATGCTTCGGTTATTGTTAGGATTAGCTTTATTATAACGTAGATTTATTTATTGGCGACGTGCGGATAGCGAGGGTTTTATTAGGGCCTTCTAATTAGTAATCCAATTTCAGTACTTATGAAATCATTAACCATTAATTAATCCTTGTCTGAACTAATGAGCTTGTTTATATTCAAATTAATCTTATAGTTTATACTTTTAGCAATTCGAGATGTATGAGTTTAGATTGTGCTAACATTACCTTGTTCTTTAATATGCTGGATGGTGAGCTTATTTTAATTACAAATGACCTAGGGATTTTAATAGACTTGCCAACATGAATTTGGCTAAAGATGCCCTTTGGGTTAGGTATCACAAACATCTTATGTACATTTTAGTTACTATTATTATTTTTGTATTTAACCAAAGCCATATTTATTTATTATTGCTTTGAATTTAATAACTAGCCTTTTAGACAATTGCTCAAACCATATTAATCATGCATACATGATTTATTCCAAATATTAGTGGCTTAATATCCATATTATCTAATAGTCAAAAAAAGGTTCTTCTAATTGTTTGGGACATAGAGATGATGGTCATGTTTTAAACCATGCCATGGTTAATTCTATAACATTTACTAGTATGCCACGATTTAGGATTTATTTCTCTAGACCATCTTCGTTTGTTAAGTCGTCATTTCATGTGAGTATAACCTAAACAAGGTTATGGCTAAATCCCTCACTATGCTTTTAAAATAAAGATTGAAGGCACATTAGTCGTTTAACTTTTATTGATTAATCCATGAATGAACATTTAACCAAAGTATTTTTCTCTAGCCATGCCCTTAACTAATATTTAGTCTTTTCAACTTATTTATGCAAACCACATTAAATATCACCAAAAATTCAATTGAGCGCTAAAATTTATGGTTTCAGTTCTCTTGGATAGATCTTGAATTTAGATAAATTTAGAAATTTGTTTCATTCAATTTGGATCTAAAACGAATAAGTTATACCCATTTAAAGTTTTCAGTTCAAATAAATCTGGAAAATAATAAATCTCTGACAGGTGGGTCCCACTTCCAGTTTTAAAATCTTTTCTTTATTTTTATCCTCTTTTATCTGTGCCTATGACAGGTGGGGTCCAGCTTCTGTTTAATTAAAGGCCGGGTCCACATGTCAGTTTGACTTGCATTAACTAATCTTAATTTAACCGTTAACTGTTAATTAGGTATCCTAATTATGTTTAGCACTAATGATGTCCTAACCGATTGCTACAGCGTCGTCTTCCTCCGACCGTGGAACAGCGAGCTCGCCGCCGACGGAGGGAGCGGCGGCAGTGCGTGGGCATCCCCGAAATGGGTTGCTCGCGCCCGCCCCTACCTCTGGACAAGGTCTCGTCGGCCCATTTGGCCGGCGGGGTGGTCGGCGACGGCTTGAGGCGGCGGCGGAACAGGGAAGGAGGGGATATGGCGACACAGGGCATAAGAATCCGATTAACTTGCTAGGGAGCATCTTGATATGGTCAGGAAGCTACCTCGGGGGTCAGTAGAGCTTGAGGATGGCTGTGGCGGCCTAGCGGCGTGCGAGGGTGGCGATCGGAGAGGGTGCACGGCGCCGGTGAAGAGAAGCTGGGGAGGGGCTTGTCCGATGGTGGGGTTGACTTTGCGATGTCCTAAGGACGCTCCGGCTCGGTGGAATTGGTCCGAGGTGGCTCCAATCGACAGCGATTGCTTCGGCCGGCTTTGGGGAAGAAAGGGCTCGCCGGCGAGATTTGGTGCACGGGAGCTCGATTTGGGAGTGTGGGAAGCTGAGGAAGGTGTGGCGATGCGAATGGGGGGTCGTGCGGCTTTTTATAGACGGCTGGGCTAGCTGGCGACGCGCGGAGCAGGTGGACGGTCGTGGCGGCAGGGCATGGGCGTTGCAGCGGCTCACGGGCGCGACCCGGGTGAGGGGACGGGACACTGGCGCTGCGCATGTGGTGATGATGGCGACGGGGCAGGGCATGGTTCGGCAGCTTGTGGCCGACGTAAGCGGGCGCAGCTCCGGTCTTCGGCAAGGGCAGCGACGGGGAAATCGGTGGGCGAGGCTGGTGCATGGCTGCCACGCGGAGGCCGAGAGCTGAGCGGAGGGGATGGCGAGGCGACGCGACGGGGGCAGTTCGGCGCAGGGGACGTGGAGCGAGCTCCGCCGCTCACGGGAGAAGAAAAGAAAAGGGGGGAAGGAGAGAAGAAGAAAGCGTGGGGAGGGAGGAGAAAAGAGAGAGAAAGGGGAGGCTGCGCCCAGCGTCGGGCGGAGAGGAGTGCGGGAGTGGGAGCGGGCCCACGGGCAGGAGAGAAAAGGAGGAAAGAGAGAGGGAGTGAGAGAAAAAGAAAGGGGCCCACATGGAAGTGACATGGTTTGGGAAAGGATGAAATGTGTGACCTTAGCTTTGGAATTTCAATTTCCAATTTAAATTTTTGTTTACTATTTATGATCACTGATTTTTGAGTGGCATTTAAAATTCAAGCTTTAAGTTTTCAACATTTAAATGTGGGTTATTATTATTATTTCCAAAATGAGAATTTATATTTTTACTCAGGTTTCCCTCTTCTTATACTGGATCATCTTTTCAGATTAGTATTTTAAATTTTAATTCTCTGTTGTTTAAACATGTTCGTCTTCTTCTCGTTCCTTTTAATTGTCGGAACCTTCACCAAATTTTTCAGAAAATCCCATAAACTCCAAATTCAAATGAAATACATTGCAATAATAATTCAAAAGCTTTAAATTCTTAAATTCAAATTTTCAGGATGTTACAAATCTACCCCCCTTAAATGAATCTCGACCCCGAGATTCCGATAGAGCAGAGAGAACAGAGGTCGGGTTATATTGGCTAGCAATGGGTTTCTGGGTGTTGCTTGACGTAGATTTCTTCAGCTTCACAGAGAGATGAGAATTTGCACAACAGGGGTCAACACGTGGAGAAGTCAAAAGGGAAGAGAGAAACCTTGTTCTTTTGGATAAGTCGTAGACTTCCAAATACTTGCTCTTTGGCGTTGTTGTCTTCATGTCGTCGTGGAATGGAGTAGTTGCGTTGTCTATTGGACATATGTTTGTAGAATTTCCTGACTAATAGGTGGATAGCAATGGTCCGTGCTGTAGGGGTAAACAGAAGGGGAGAGGACCTGCACTTAAAGGAGGCAAAAGGGAAGGAGGGGATCTGTATTCTTTTGGAGAGGTCGTCGTCTTCAGGGTGCTTGCTCTTTGATTTTACCGACATTATATCTCGTAGTGCTACCCCCCTTAAACAAATGACGATTGTCATTAATGATCCATTGTACTCTAGCTGTCTTGGTCGTCACGAGATTGGCGGGTGGTCTTCTTCACAGTGATGTTGTTCTCCTCAAATATTGGAAGGTTGCAGAGTCTTCACATCTTCTTGATTGCACTAGTTTTGGGTTACTTGTTATTTCGTTCCTTTGGATCCGATGGGGTTTTCAGAAAAGGTGAGAGGGAATAGCATGGGATGGGAATTAAATCGCGGAGATAAGGTGTTCTAACCCATTTAATTTTAAAGGAAGATACCCCGGAAGCTGGGGTGATACAGAACCACACAAATTTTTAAAAGCAAGCTTTTCCTGTGACTGCGAAATAGGACGCCCGAGGGCAAGAGGCAGTGCACAGGGCCAAATAGAACCTTGCAACAATACAACGTCTACTCGGGGAGCACACATAGGAGGGTGCAGGGTTCATATGCACAGTCCGTCTAAAACGAGACCATCTTATCTTCATGATTATCTTCGACGTTCCTAACCTTAATATTTGGAGTAGGGGTATGAGAAAAGGATCAAAATTTTCCTTTTGTAATTAATAGAAAGAAGTGGAAGGTATTTGGGGTAGTTTCACTGGTTTTAGCACTCACTTTTTTTTTGAGCCTTGTGGCTAAATAGATTTTTTTTTTAATCTCTTCCAACGTTCAACTATCCATCACCGAATCAATTTACTCCCATATGATTTTTTTTTTGTACATAAGGCTTAGAATCCAATGACCTTTATAATTTAACTTCCACTTTTGCAATCTGTACTTAGGCTATCTTTCTTCATTAATTGTTCATGGCATTACTGCCATCTAAGACTCCAAACAACGAAGGAGATTATTTATTTTATTTGATCCACCAATCACACTCGTCTTATTGTATCATCCATCATTTCATTAATCTAGTCATGATTATCTAAGTCCCGCATAAATCTTTGACCTCCAATCATATATTTGTGGATTAAATATCATATTTTCACTATGACTGTATAATCAAAATCTCGGATCCACTATTGGTCAACTTATTAGCTCTACAATCCAATGAAAATCCAATACCTTTACTATAAATCCACCAATATAATTCTTCCATTTAAAATTTTATTAATCGAATCGAAGTTACCAATTTCTGATGTGCCTGAATTTCCATCACATCTTGATAAATCCAATCTCAGGTTCGTCAATTGCCAGTTTTATCAGCTTTCCAATCCTATGAAGATCTAACTTTCTTTATTTAGATCCACTGATGTTTTTCATATCATGACCTCCTAATAATCCAGTCTGGTGTCATTGATCCAATTCCATAGTTTGCTTCTCCAATGATCAACCTAAATCTTTATTGTATATCTACTCCTCAATTATCCATCATTATTACTTTTAAATCCACCAGTGTCATGTGTATCAGGACTTCCTAATAATCCGAGATTGTATTTAAAAATCATAATTACTCATTTAGTAACCATCCTAAATCTTTATTATCAACCTTCAAATTTATTCATTATTGTAAGCATCCTCCAGGAATGATACAATTTATCAGTGTGCAATCCTTTAGTCAGTTTCACACTTTCTATTTCTCCCAGAATTACTTAATTTATCTGTCTGGTCAACCTATTCAATTAAACTCCACCGATACATTTACCCAAAATTCGCACTATTATTTCACCCCAGAATAAAACAATTAGGTCTCAAGGGTAAGCTTCATAATTCTTGGCCTAAGGCATGTTTTCATAGAGTGGTTACAAGAGAAGTACTGTATTTTCATCACTTTGAATTTGGGTAAGAGAGCTTCAGAAGTAAAATGACTAGGACAGCGTATAGATAAGGGGAATCATCTAAGAGAGATGAGAAAGAGCAGTATAACTTATATTTTTGCAAACAGTATTTTAAAGACATATTCCTAGTCATGAAACTAACGACCATGCTAACTAGGTCACGACCTGCAGTCGATATGCTCTGATACCAATGCTGTCAGACCCGGATTTTTCAATCCGAATCCTCTGTGATTCCACCGCACTATTCCCTGGATCAGTAGATAGTGCTCACAGATTACAGTTCTGAATATCAAAGTTCATATTATGCGGAAACGTAAATATAATAGTAGACTTACTCATGGGCCGATTAGGCCGAAATCATTAAATTGCAGCAGCGGAAGAACGAAGCACACAGGTGGGACCTTCAGGACATGCCCACAGGCAGCCAACTGGAGGTTCACGACCTAGCCCTTGACATCTTCATCTTCTCGGCCAGCTTGTCCAATCATGTTGCTGAGGCGAGGTGATTTGATTTCCTGATTCTGAATTTTTGTCGCAAAAGCGAGCATGAGCACTCCGACCCCGTGCTCGCGAGCCAATACACAGAATGCAAATAAATAGTATGCATGGCTTAACAAAGGAGAGGCTCGGGCTATTTTCTTTTGCGTAGAGTGCTTTTGAATACAATTAATTAAAAAGTCCTATGACTTAGCAATTTGGAACAAATCATAATGTACAAGGAAATGCATTATTAATATCGATTCAGATTCCATCCACCGTTACATGGCATCTGCACCATATAGCAATTTCTTCAGCGTTATAGCCGCTTAACTTACCACTGGGATGACGCCCAGGACAATTCCAAACCAGGGCAGTCCTTCGCCCTTCAAGTTTCCATTCCCATTTTCCAAACATTTTTAAATAGAACTAACTCGAGTAAGTTCCCATGTCCGCCCATGACCGTGGGCACGGCTATTCGAATAGTTTTGACTCTGCAGAGTTTGTACACTTTCACCACAAGAGATGAACTATCCTTTTTGCCAACATGCTTCCTTAGGCATGAGACCCAGATAATTTATCACAAAGCCTTTACCTTACTCCGATCTAGCTAGACACCACCCACGCTGAGGTTTCACCGCTGAAGGGTTACACCACCACAGTCAGAAGCCCCCTCTGGCGCCGTGCGAGTACAGTACACCCTGTGCCTCGCTGTGAGTAACCAGTACACCCTGGCACCCACTTCCCTCGGTGATGTCTGAACTAAACCCTTGCAAGTTATTCAGCTAGGTCGTACCCATTATAGACTTGTGGTTGTACTGTTTTACACGGGTTGGCATGACAAGATTCGGTCCTTAGCATTATCTGAGCGGTTCTACCACACTCCATAATTTGTGCTCCCACCGCACCACATACCAGCCCCCAAGCCATCCGCTCAGATATTTAAGCAATTTAAGAGTTTTGGGAGCAGAAAATAACCCTGTCAAAATATACCAGTCATTCCCACCATGACTGCCCAAATCAATTTCTCAGGATTAAAGTGATGCTTGGGCGCCTTCGCGCCCATGAGTACCTAAACATTACTAAGCATGGCATATACTTACGGACTTATTTTCGAAAGGGTATTATTATAATTTTTGCTAGGGCGACAAGGTTCTCGACTTCAAATATTCCAACGGAGGGGTAATATTAATTCAAGGCACACAATGGAATATAACTAGAGTCAAAAATTAACATGTATTTGCATATAAATAACCGCATGCAATTTGATAATTTAAAGCAAAGTAATTTGCAGAAAATGTAGGTTCAACATGATCAAAGTATTGACTCGCCTGGCACGGTTTACCGCGGTCTTGAGCTCACACAATGCTTTCTCTTGAGCTTTTGGTCTCTATCTTCGCTTCGAGCTTGATCTCGCTTGATCCGCTGGCTCTTCAGGACTCCGATATCTAATTACGTTCTAAATAACTGAATACAAATAAAGGCAAATAACTCAAAAGATCCAAATAAATCCGAATAATTGAAATGGCCGATTTAATTTAATTTATACCTTTATTACAATTTGAGAATAGAAGGGTGATTCGGTTTAGTGTGTTGCAAACACAGTGATAGCTGGATTTGAGTGAGAGAACCAGTTATCTGAATAGTTTTACCGTGAGGGAAAATTTTAGGATAATAAGAGATCAAAAGTGAGGACGTATCTACAGGAATTATTTGCTTTGGAAGAGAAATGGCCAAACATAGCCGATTGGAGAAAGGCGGGGTGTGATCTTTTTATTACTAACTTCTTTTATTATTTTCGTATTTATCAAGGAAGTTCCATGAGCTAGGTTAGACCTATGTATCGATGTACGAGTCTGACTGGGTATGTATTTCTTGTAACTTATGTTATGGTAAAGGCAAACTGGACTGATGGATGAGATCTGTACTTATTCTATAAATCTTTTAGTCAAAGGTATTATCACACTTGGATATCTTTATTAAGTTTTTAGAGTAGTCTCTGATATAGGCTTTTACTTATTAATTAGGTTAAGATAAATAGCAAGGGCTCAATATTTATTCTTTATATGGTAACTAATTAGAATTTAAATCTCTAATAGCCCCATTATCATATTTTATGTACCTTCGTTCATAGCTAGGCTAAATTTAAGTTGAATGAGGATCCGCTCATATGGGTCCTGACTTGCTACATTAAATCATGCCCAACTAATCCTGAGGCTAAGATTTAACGACACATTATCGTTTTGTCTATGCTTCGGTTATTGTTAGGATTAGCTTTATTATAACGTAGATTTATTTATTGGCGACGTGCGGATAGCGAGGGTTTTATTAGGGCCTTCTAATTAGTAATCCAATTTCAGTACTTATGAAATCATTAACCATTAATTAATCCTTGTCTGAACTAATGAGCTTGTTTATATTCAAATTAATCTTATAGTTTATACTTTTAGCAATTCGAGATGTATGAGTTTAGATTGTGCTAACATTACCTTGTTCTTTAATATGCTGGATGGTGAGCTTATTTTAATTACAAATGACCTAGGGATTTTAATAGACTTGCCAACATGAATTTGGCTAAAGATGCCCTTTGGGTTAGGTATCACAAACATCTTATGTACATTTTAGTTACTATTATTATTTTTGTATTTAACCAAAGCCATATTTATTTATTATTGCTTTGAATTTAATAACTAGCCTTTTAGACAATTGCTCAAACCATATTAATCATGCATACATGATTTATTCCAAATATTAGTGGCTTAATATCCATATTATCTAATAGTCAAAAAAAGGTTCTTCTAATTGTTTGGGACATAGAGATGATGGTCATGTTTTAAACCATGCCATGGTTAATTCTATAACATTTACTAGTATGCCACGATTTAGGATTTATTTCTCTAGACCATCTTCGTTTGTTAAGTCGTCATTTCATGTGAGTATAACCTAAACAAGGTTATGGCTAAATCCCTCACTATGCTTTTAAAATAAAGATTGAAGGCACATTAGTCGTTTAACTTTTATTGATTAATCCATGAATGAACATTTAACCAAAGTATTTTTCTCTAGCCATGCCCTTAACTAATATTTAGTCTTTTCAACTTATTTATGCAAACCACATTAAATATCACCAAAAATTCAATTGAGCGCTAAAATTTATGGTTTCAGTTCTCTTGGATAGATCTTGAATTTAGATAAATTTAGAAATTTGTTTCATTCAATTTGGATCTAAAACGAATAAGTTATACCCATTTAAAGTTTTCAGTTCAAATAAATCTGGAAAATAATAAATCTCTGACAGGTGGGTCCCACTTCCAGTTTTAAAATCTTTTCTTTATTTTTATCCTCTTTTATCTGTGCCTATGACAGGTGGGGTCCAGCTTCTGTTTAATTAAAGGCCGGGTCCACATGTCAGTTTGACTTGCATTAACTAATCTTAATTTAACCGTTAACTGTTAATTAGGTATCCTAATTATGTTTAGCACTAATGATGTCCTAACCGATTGCTACAGCGTCGTCTTCCTCCGACCGTGGAACAGCGAGCTCGCCGCCGACGGAGGGAGCGGCGGCAGTGCGTGGGCATCCCCGAAATGGGTTGCTCGCGCCCGCCCCTACCTCTGGACAAGGTCTCGTCGGCCCATTTGGCCGGCGGGGTGGTCGGCAACGGCTTGAGGCGGCGGCGGAACAGGGAAGGAGGGGATATGGCGACACAGGGCATAAGAATCCGATTAACTTGCTAGGGAGCATCTTGATATGGTCAGGAAGCTACCTCGGGGGTCAGTAGAGCTTGAGGATGGCTGTGGCGGCCTAGCGGCGTGCGAGGGCGGCGATCGGAGAGGGTGCACGGCGCCGGTGAAGAGAAGCTGGGGAGGGGCTTGTCCGATGGTGGGGTTGACTTTGCGATGTCCTAAGGACGCTCCGGCTCGGTGGAATTGGTCCGAGGTGGCTCCAATCGACAGCGATTGCTTCGGCCGGCTTTGGGGAAGAAAGGGCTCGCCGGCGAGATTTGGTGCACGGGAGCTCGATTTGGGAGTGTGGGAAGCTGAGGAAGGTGTGGCGATGCGAATGGGGGGGTCGTGCGGCTTTTTATAGACGGCTGGGCTAGCTGGCGACGCGCGGAGCAGGTGGACGGTCGTGGCGGCAGGGCATGGGCGTTGCAGCGGCTCACGGGCGCGACCCGGGTGAGGGGACGGGACACTGGCGCTGCGCATGTGGTGATGATGGCGACGGGGCAGGGCATGGTTCGGCAGCTTGTGGCCGACGTAAGCGGGCGCAGCTCCGGTCTTCGGCAAGGGCAGCGACGGGGAAATCGGTGGGCGAGGCTGGTGCATGGCTGCCACGCGGAGGCCGAGAGCTGAGCGGAGGGGATGGCGAGGCGACGCGACGGGGGCAGTTCGGCGCAGGGGACGTGGAGCGAGCTCCGCCGCTCACGGGAGAAGAAAAGAAAAGGGGGGAAGGAGAGAAGAAGAAAGCGTGGGGAGGGAGGAGAAAAGAGAGAGAAAGGGGAGGCTGCGCCCAGCGTCGGGCGGAGAGGAGTGCAGGAGTGGGAGCGGGCCCACGGGCAGGAGAGAAAAGGAGGAAAGAGAGAGGGAGTGAGAGAAAAAGAAAGGGGCCCACATGGAAGTGACATGGTTTGGGAAAGGATGAAATGTGTGACCTTAGCTTTGGAATTTCAATTTCCAATTTAAATTTTTGTTTACTATTTATGATCACTGATTTTTGAGTGGCATTTAAAATTCAAGCTTTAAGTTTTCAACATTTAAATGTGGGTTATTATTATTATTTCCAAAATGAGAATTTATATTTTTACTCAGGTTTCCCTCTTCTTATACTGGATCATCTTTTCAGATTAGTATTTTAAATTTTAATTCTCTGTTGTTTAAACATGTTCGTCTTCTTCTCGTTCCTTTTAATTGTCGGAACCTTCACCAAATTTTTCAGAAAATCCCATAAACTCCAAATTCAAATGAAATACATTGCAATAATAATTCAAAAGCTTTAAATTCTTAAATTCAAATTTTCAGGATGTTACAGAGATGCACCAGTTTGGCCTCCGCTAGGTTATTCCAGTCCCTGTCGGGCGTCGGGTGCCTGACTCGGTCCATGCGTGAGTTACACAGAATACATGCCCCTAAATTTTTTAGTTCTATTACGATGCCTCATAATAGTAGTGGTACGTTTCATAGGCATAACAGGAGGGGTGGCAACATGATGAACTAGGTGGTGAAGATGGCGCAGTGGGTATCGCTGTCAGACCCCAGATTTTTCAATCCGGAATCTTCTGTGATTCCACCGCACTATTCCCTGGATCAGTAGATAGTGCTCACAGATTACAGTTCTGAATATCAAAAGTACATATCATACGGAAGCATAAATATAATAGTAAACTTACTCATGGGCCGATTAGGTCGAAATCAATAAATTGCAGCAGCGGAAGAATGAAGCACGCAAGTGGGACCTTCAGGACATGCCCACAGGCAGCCAACTGGAGGTGCGCGACCTAGCCCTTGACATCTGCATCTTCTCAGCCAGCATGTTCAACCGTGTTGCTGAGGCGAGGTGATTGGATCCCTGATTCTGAATTTTGTCGCAAAAGCGAGAGTGAGCACTCCAACCCCGTGCTCCGCGTGCCAATACACAGAATGCAATTAAATAGTATGCATGGCTTAACAAAGGAGAGGCTCGGGTTAGTTTATTTGCCAAAAATCGCTTTTGGTAGCATTATTATTATTAAATCATATTTTTGTTTTTGCGATCTAAAAACTCCACACGGCGATTGCCATCATGGACTTAATCCACCAGACATTCACTCTCTTTATTATCTGCTATCTAAGACTCCAAACAGTAAGTGGCATTATCCAATTAATCCACCGATTATACACCTTCTATATTGATTGCTGTCTAAAACTCCAAACAGCAGGTGACATCATTTAATTAATCCACCGATTACACACTATCTATATTCAGTGCTGTCTAAATCTCCAAACAGCGAATATCATCAATTATATAATCCACCAATCAATTGCTGCCCCAAATCCCCAAATAGCGAGTATCATAATTTATATTATCCACTGATCAATTGCTGCCTAAATCTCCAAACAGCTGTAACATCCTTTACCTAATATCATTTAATTCATCCACCAATATCTTTTGCATTTTAAATTCCTAACAATCCAATCCTTTTGTTATTGATCCACAACCATAATCTGCTCCTCCCATAATCGACCTTATTTTTCTATTATCTATCTCCAACCAATTCACTAGTATATGTCCACCAAGACTATCATTGAGCAGGTCTACGATTCACTAGTATATATCTGCCAATAATATCATTGATCATATCTACGATTCACTAGTGTACATCCACCAAACATATTACTGATCAAGCTTATAATCCAATACTGGTTATTATTCCTCCAACATTCTCAAAAATCTGATGCATCTATCTAGTATTTGATCAAACCCTATTAATCCCAATATTATCAACATCCTCCAAGAATTTATATTAGTTATCAGTGTCATAACCCAACAATTAACTATGCACTTCCTAATACTCCAAAAGTCACATAAATCATCTATCTAGTCTATATATCCATTTGGGCTCCACCAATTTATTTCTCCCAAAATTCACACTATCGTTTCCTATTTATGATCGATCTGAATCCACTATTACCTTTCATGTGTATATTACAAACATCCAACCCCTTTTCTCACCACTCTATTTATTCCTCCCACATTTTATTTTATAAGAATAGAAGTGTCATTATTTGAAATACAATACATAAAAAATTTCCTGAGACCTAGCAGTTTTGAACAAATACTTAATGTTCAAGAAAATGCACTAATAGTAGCGATCCAGATTCCATCCACCGTTACATGGTCTCTGCACCATATGTTAGACCTTCAGCGTTATAGCCGCTTACATTACCACTGGGACGACACCCAGGTCAACTCAAATCGGGGCCTTTCACTGCCTTCCGCTTTTCTATTTTCACCCACAAAGTTTTCGAAATAGAACTATATCTAGTTAAGTTCCCATGTCCGCCCTTGACCGTGGGCACGGCTATTCGAATAGTTTTGACTCTGCAGAGTTTGTACACTTTACCCACAAGAGACAGTTTACTCGTTGCCCCACACGATTCCATGGACATGTGGTTGAGCAAGCCATCACAGTAACCGTTCAAAGTACCTCGCCCTTTCCATCATTTCACCCTATGGGTCGTTCCCACTTGCGGTGGGTCTCATACGTTGTGCGGGATGTTCTCCTTCTGAACGTCTAGCAGCTGGCTACGTCCCCTGCTAGCCCGCCACAGCAGAACTTCACCCTCTGCGAGTGTCCCATTCAAGCCGTCACACAGACTGCCGCTTGCACTACCCCACACCTCCTCCTGGAAAGATGACTTTCAGGGTCCGGTAAATCTACTAAGCCAAGTTGTATTTTACAGACTTGTGGTTGTACTGTTTTACACGGGTTAACATGACAAGATTTAGTCCTTAGTGGTATCTGGGCGGTTCTACCACAAACCACACTCTCGTGCACACCTGCACCATACCCCCGAACCATCCGCCCAGATAAATAAGCAATTTGAGGTTTTTGGGAATATAAAAATAACCATATCCAACATACACCAGTCATTACCACCATGACTGCCCAACCAATTTTTCTCAGGATTAAAGTGATGCTTGGGCGCTCTCGCGCCCATGAGTACCTAAACAATACTAAGCATGGCATATATTTAGGGACTTATTTTCGAAAGGATACTATTATAATTTTTGCTAGGGCGATAAAGTTCACACATTCAAATATTCCAAAGGAGGTGTAATATTATTCAAGGTAAACCATAGGCATATAACTAGAATCTTAAATTATCATGTATTTACATATAAAATAACAGCATGCAATTTGATAAATTTAAACAAAAGTAATTTGCAGAAAATGTAGGTTCAACATGATCAAAGTATTGATTCGCCTAGCGCGGTTTACCGCGGTCTTGAGCTCACACAAGGCTTTCTCTTGAGCTTTTGGTCTCTATCTTCACTTCAAGCTTGATCTCGCCGAATCCACTAAATCTTCACGACTCCCAATTTCTAATTACGCGACAAACGACTGAATTCAGATAAAAGCAAGTAACTCAAAAGATCCAAATAAATCCAAATGAGCTCAATTTTAGTTTTATTATGAGTTAATGGGTGATTCGGATGATTTGCGGCAAGGTCTGCGGTAGGATACGATGACTTGATCTTTTTATTAACAATTTATTTTATCCTTTTTATATTTATCAAGGAAGTTTCATGAGTTAGATTAATCCTATAAATTGATGTATTTTGTCGAGTGCTAACATTTAGGGCATACATTTTACACGCGATGTATGAAATCCTTAGCTTATCAATTTTGTCCTAGATTGAGTTTATGGCATCCGGTGGTGTGATATTTTATGTAGCTCCTATTATCGCTAGGCTAAGTTTAATTTGATTTAGGGCCTATTTATCCAGGTTCCAGCTTGCTATATATACAATTATACTCAATATTACTATGTACTAAAGCTAGTGTTAAGACTTGGTTAATGACACTATTTTTACCCGGTTTATACTTTAGCTACTGTTAGGCTTAGCTTTATTTCCAATTCTAGTTTAAACTTAGCTATCTAGACAAAGCTTGGTATATAAGGTCATATTCTAATATCTGCTAGTTAGCAAAACCTACCATAACAATATATCTAATGGAGGCATGTTAAGTATTGGGCATAGATTTTTAATTATAAGTAAGGGTAGTCCTTAATCTGGAACCTTGATTTCATATCTAAACATAATATACAAACCTTTAACTTCATTTAGGATTTCTTTTTAATTAAGATCTTTACTAATTTGAATATTCAACCCCAAGCCACTTTTTCTTTATTGCTGCCCTTAATTAATGTCCACATGTCTAAATAGCTGTTTAAACTACCTTAAGTGATTACATATGATAACTAATCCATTACTAAATATTTAACATTCCTATGTTTTTTATATACTAATCGAATTTATTTGCTTCCCTTAATTTATTTGACAACACATTCTTAGTTTAATTTTCTATTTGCATTTTTGCTCTACAACTAATTTGGAGGAATTCGAGTTTTCAAGAAATATGCCATTTAATTAATTCAGGAGAGCTCAGTCTTAACATGACGTTTTTTTTCACGCAAGTTCCCATCATGCCTTTAGTAATTAAGTCCTAATTAAATGTATCCATTGCACATGTTACAGAAAGTATATAAAAAAGAAAAGAGAGAAACGGTGCGGCCAACACACTCGAACCCGCGATCTCAAGCTCAAAGTTCTCTGATGCGCACGCTAGCCAACTGGGCCTTCGGTCTTTCGCGATTGAGAGGGTGGAATTACTCTAGGAGGAGTAAGCACTGGGGAGGGGGCTCTAAAACAGAGCAAGGCGGCGGCGCTCGGGGCAGGCCTTGCCAGCGGAACGCGATGACCAGGGGGCTGGGGGACAAGCAAAACGAGATGTTGGGGGCGAGGGGATGCGGTTGGAGCTGGCACCACAGTCGGGGCGCCAGCGAAGGCCGACGGGCAGGGGTTCTAGCGGCCGGCGGCGGGGTGGAAACGGGGACGGCGGCGTGGAGGGGAGGGAAGATCAAGTTGCACACAAGTAAGGGGAAGCTGTGGGGATGCTCACCGGGGACTTAGCCGAGCGGAAAAGACGCCATGGTGAGCCGGCGGCGGAGGCCTTCGGTGGCACAGGCGAGCGCGTGGCGCCGGTGAGTTGTGGCGGCGGGGAGGTTCAATTGGTGCTTGGGGAAGGTTGAGGGCACCGACAAGATGCTTCCCCTGCGATGAATTGAAGAGGGATCAACTGTGGAGGTGGCGGCGGTGGACATGGCGGCGGCCTACGCTCGGTGGAGGAAAGAGGAGAAGAAAGGGAAAAGTAGAACAGCACGCGCGGGGGAAGGTATGTTGAGCCGACGCCTTCTTGTAGCTGCAGAGGGGGCGGGGACCGGGCGGTGGGACGTGAGGGCGCAGAGGTGCGGCAGGGCATGGGTGCCACGCGGGGCTCGGCGCATAGCAGGGAGGCGGCGACAAGACGAGGCGGCGCAGAGCAGAGGGTGACGGGCGGGCGGCGAAGGGAAGAAGAGACGCGGCACAAGCTCAGCCATGGAACGGGCAAAAGAAAGAGAGAGCTAGGCACAGGGAAAAAGAAAGAAGAAGGGGCTGGGCAGGAGCTGACCCAGCGGTAGAGAGGGATGGGGGCCCCGCATGGAAGAGAGAGGGGGAGAGGAGAAAAAGGTGAGAAAAGGTAAGGAAGGGCTAGGCACATTTTAAAATCTGGATTTTTAATTTGACTTTAAATTTTATATTAGGGTTTATCAAGTTTTACATCCTACTTAAAATGCGAATCATGGTTCAATTACTTAAGTATGAGTTTCTGATATCCCTCGCTATACTTTTGGATATATATATACACATACGTATATATATCCCTCAAGCTGCATTTTTGTCCCCTTAACAACTTAAATTCAAATTAAGTCCTTATGGTTGAACTTACCCATTCTTTATTTAAATTCTTAGGGCAAACTCTCCTTTTTGTATGATGGTTGAGCTAAACTAGAATAAATGTTTGATTTTAATTATTTTTTTTTCTCTGATCTTTAGATAAGCTTTGCTCTAATTAATTAAATCAAATTTAAGTTTTAGGGATTAAACTCTTGTTTACATTGTTTGGTATCCTTTATGTCCGAGAATTAACTCTAGTTATTATTTGCTCAATACAAAACTTGGAAAATCCAAATAAGGTTTCAGTAAAAATGTCAAATGCTAATAAGATGCAAATAAGATTTTAAATTCTTCGCAATTTTCGAACATTCCAAAAATTGGGATGTTACAGTGGAGGCCCTCGAGGACTTCATGTAGGAGGCCACACTGTACGACCCCAACGCATACAATGCGTACCTACGCTGGTATGCTCTACAGACACACACCAAGCTGGTGCATGTCGTTGACCCTCCCCCGCTCACATATCAGCACCGACCGATGTGTACCATGTACACTTGGTGCTGAACTTGTCCCTCACAGTACGTACTCTCATGTTTCGAAATGTTTGAGTATGGTTACCACCATTACTAGTTTGACGATTTCTTCTACTTCTTGCAGATGGGAATCACCGTCGGGATTGCGAGGGACACTGGGTCGATCGTAGACAGGGTCGTCCACAATTTGGAGGTGGCGCACGACGGGTTGCTTCAGGTTATCCATTGGGTCACAATGCAGCCAAGCATGTCGTAGCCTTGACGTCGTGTAGGACACTCTTGGAGGTGGCCATGTCAACGCGTACGCCAAGGTCACCACACCCTACATCTCAAGTAGGAGGCCCCATAGGGCCACATCCACGTGCCCTACCAGCGGCTGACCAGCCTGGATGGTTAGGGTGGGTACATGCCTACCCCCGGGCACTGCCACCGCCACGGCTGGACTAAGCTAGAGGGTCAAGGTAGGCACATCCGTACACATCGGCACCGCCATCATTCCTGGACCTATACCAGGCAGCGTCAGGGTAGCACACATTATACTCTCATGTGTGGGGGCGGGGTGGGTACGATAGTTGGCTGCACGCCATGGCCCACGTGGAAGTTATGTTTCATCTCTTCAGGTTTGTTTGCATCGATACATTGCACGAATAAACAATATCCGTCTTGCAGGTATCATGGCCCACCCCTGAGTTCACCTATCCCCTCACGACGATCTCTCGGTGGACATGAGCGAGTTCCTCGCGTGCGACCCAGTGGAGGTCAGGGGAGCACATGAGGCTGCACCCGTCGAGGTTTTTTCGGGTCACAGCTCAGTGGTGCCATGCACCCACGCAGGCATAGGTGGAGTCGACTCCCGAGGCCTTGGGAGCACAGGTCAGTAGAGCTCCTGACCGCCTCACTCTGTCGGTGCGTCAACACCCCACACTAAGGAAGGTCAAGCGAGGTTGTACCGGCGGGCACCAACCGGGGGTGGGATGTGGCGACGACGAAGGAGGTGCTGCGGGTGGTGTGGTGAGCGGCGTGTAGGGGCCTTTCTGTACTTGCATTCGTTGTGTACATATTTTACTTCATAGTTACTATGATATGATTGTGTATGAATTCCCTCGTGCATCGTAATATCACTTACCTTGGTACTTACGAATCGTTGCGACTTCAATCGTCCTCATAATGTTTTTTAGAAATTTATCTCACTACAATAATATACGACGATCACAAAATGTTATTATGAGTCTAACAGATTTCGTATCCTTAAGAATCTACGAAAATCACGAATGGATTAACCGACATTGTCTGCCCTTTTTTTAAAAAATAACAAACTGCAAGCAAGATTTACTAAATTTATTACCTACAAGAATTATCATTTACTTCTTTACAATTATTTCCATCAGATTAATAAAATATTATTATTATTTTAAATCATCAAACTATTAAACGACTTGGGTTCGTCGCTCAAACTAGTTGAGCGACTAGGCCCTACCCTAGTCGCTCCACGGTTAGGCGACATGGGGTAGTCGCCCAAACCGTTCGGCAACTTAGCCATATATCGCCAAACGGTTGAACGACTAGCTCAAGTTGTCTAATCATAAGCGACATATAGTCAAATCTGCAAAAAAAAAAGTGACAGGTGTAATACTATAATTCGAAATAAAAATAGATTATTAAAAAAATCCAATAATACCCATTCAGTGTTGGACAGTCGCCAACTGGGCTGCTTCTGTTCTGTGCACTGACACGGGCCTGGCTCAGCACAACATCGACCCCGTCTTGCAGGCCGAGTCTTTTGTTTTTGTCAGGATGCAGCCGACACCGCTGAGACTGGTTGGCCCATCCGGTGACCTGGCACTCACTTCCAGCTCGGCCGAGGAAAGACCAGGTTCGTCTCTGTGCACGAGACCTCCAGCTGGCCCTACGCCCACGCAGAGCCAGGGCCCCCAGGATCTTCCCTACAGTAAGCAGTGATACTTCCCCACACGGCGCTTTTAAGCTGTAGCTTCTTAGGGCATTCATTTCAGCTTAAGTTTTTAATTTCTAATTTATTTTTTACTATTTATAAATTTTGATTTTTCTAAATTTTTGGTTTTTTAGCTTTTTTACTGGTTTTTTTTCGTGTTCGTTCGTATTGTCCGTGATGAGCTAACATTTTTTTTATTTTTAAATTTTTTAAATTTAATTACACCAAATAAGATACCTTCAACTACAGTATAATTTCAGCCATAAGCCACAGTTTTTCAGCCCAACCGAGCGGGGCCTAAGCTTCTTTTTTTAGTTTTTTTTCTTTTTTCTTTTACTTCTATGCATTATCTGTGATGGTATAACATTCTTTTAAAATTTAGTTATACTAAAAAAAGCTAAAAGTAGCTATAGTATAAAAATATGCATCAAACAATGCCAAACAGTAAAAAAATCTTAAACTTGAAGCCCACGGAAGCGGAGCCGTAAACCTTCTTTGTTTTGATATCGACTGTCTCACTTTGATTAAAAATTTCTATCCAAACAAAAAATTTTGTATTTCAAAAAATATATAACGTGAATATATATTTTACGATGAATCTAATAATATCAACTTAAATGTTGTTGATCTCAATATGTTTCTTATATCGATGTGCAGCTGTGCACATTTCACATACGGATGTAATGAAATCTCTCCTGTTCCTCGCGGAAAAAAAACACTATCCTAAGTTAAACGACCAAGAAGTTCACTGCAGCATGGACTCAACTCCCTAGCCGTCTTTTGATTTGGGGTTAAATAAAATAATTAGGTTAGTTAGTTTTTGACAGTACGTTAGCTAATTTTAACCCAATTAAATTGGCTTAACCTAGTTTGTATTTAACAACAAGCATAGTTATTCTGAAATGCTATTCAGTTAGATTTGGTGGGTTAGTAGTAGAAAAATAGAACTCGAGAGGGTTAATAGGTGTGGCTTAGCTTATTCCATATTTTTGGTATGTTAGTTTAATTACGGGTTAATTGGTTAAAAGGCTTTGATCATGTTAACGTAACTCTGCCTAACCCATAGGTGTTTCACGGACTAAGTCCCTACCTCACCTCTTAACCCGGAACCAAACTCATTCATAATCTGCACGTGTTGATATTTAAACTATGGTCTTTCACCGTGATATCTAGATGACTTTACTCATTTAGCTAGTACGCTCTTGCTACGTGATACTTTAAACATCGGCACTCTCCTCTTACCCTTGTTTTTTTTTCTTTTTTGAAAACGGTTACCCTTGATTTTTCTAGTCGTATTAGTAAAATGTACGTGAAATATAATAACAGACTTAAACAAGTTTAGGCATGTTCTTTACAGCTTTTGGTTTATGGCTTTTGACTTTTCTACATTAATTACCTTTCAAACGGAGTATCTTTTTAAGATAGGTCTACTAAGTTAATTATAGTACACACTGTAGCGATTTCATTTATATTGGCAAAAACTGCACATGAGTTTCTGTCACTATGTAATCTCTCTCACAGACAGCCCAAAAGACAAAAGCCGCAGCTAAAAGTCATAGGGCATATACTTTAACGGTTTCTAAAAGCGGTTTTTGGCTTTTGTTACAATACATAACTTTCAAACAAAGTATTTTCTCAAGATAGGGTCTACAAGTTAATTGTAGTACACGTTAAAAGTTCAACATCTATATCAACCAAAATCGCAAGTGAGTATCTCTCTCCGTAATCTCTATCGCAAACAGCTAAAATTCAAAAATTTCAGCCAAAACATATAAGCCACAGCCATAAAAGAATATACCAATGTATTTCGGTGGTCAAGATTCAAAATATTTGACTACGTGCCTCTCTTTGTAATAAATGGAGCAAATTTGGGCCCCTCTCTTTGTAATAAATGGAGCAAATTTGGGTCCCGGTCTTAACACGCAATGAAGGTAAAAACGGATCAAATACAGTCATTGGTCTTCGATATTCATACCTACCTTTTCCCCCTTGAATACGGAAATCCAGGATTTGAATATGAATTCATTTTTTGGAATACGAATGCAGGACGAATACAAAACAAATTCAAATATGTCACGAATAAACTAACGGATAGTGCAGGCAAACAAAAAGGCGTAACTTCACCAACTAAAACACCATTTCTATAACGAACTAGAGAGTTGTTAGTCATACTTAACGACATAGATATATTTGCACTATAATTGCATATATCATTGAACATAAATTCCACCGTAAATGAGCCATTGGCTAAAAGTTATCATCCATTGAGTACGTGAGTGTATTATGTAGACGCTGTATAAAGTGCCAGTCAAAAGGTTTTAAAAATTGGAAAGGAAATCGTCTGGCACCTTACTGCCTAAAGGGAGAAAATATAGCCATGCCATCAAACATCCATGTAAAATTCATTCCCCCATGCAAGCAATTTTTTTTTGTAGATGCTTAGGTTAAAATTGTAGATCCTTAGATGATGTATTATCTATTAAATAGATATAGTTATATTCATAAGTATCCATTAAGCACAATGCCTACTTAAGGTGCCACTTGGTTGGACTGAAATAAGCTAGTTTATGGCTGAAATTGCATTGTAATTGGCTAAAATTACAATGTAGCTAATAGTGGTTTATTTGATGTAACTAAATTTAAAAAATTTCAAAAATAAAAAGGTTAACCTATCACGGACAATGCAAACAAATACGGAAAAAAAACTGGTAAAAACTCAAAAAAATAAAGAAAAAGATGAAATTTATGAATAGTGAAAAATAAACAAGAATCTAAATGCTCAAGCCAAAATATCAATGGTACAATATAAGTACCTCACCTGTCCTACATGATAAGAAAATTCAGTTTCTACTTACTAAGCACCTACACTGTGCATGCTCTAGCCCATCTCCCGAAAATCTTTGAAATTTGTCTACTAAATTGGAATGTCCAGAATGATGCCGTACACTTTTTTTTCGACATGGGATCGATCAAATATCATCCGTCCTGTTTTGGCCCCTTATGCTGATGCAGAGATCCATGCAGATTTCTGCTAGCACAATCTATTTTCCTTCATAGACCAGCTTAAATAACATAAGTATGCCAAATCCATATTATTATGATCATCTAACCTATTTAAATAATTTTGTATATAGCTGTGATCAAGATAAAAAAAAATCGACGGCATATTATGTCTCATCGTAACAGAGGGAGTAAAATTAATTGGGTTCCGTCTAGGTACGCACTGACGCAGGGAGACCCATGCAGATTTGAGCTAGTACAGCACTACTCCACGAAGCACACAAAGTAGCCATCAACATGTACCACTCAATATCTAAAAAAAATAAAATGTACCACTCACTCCGTAGTCCATATAGGATTAAAAAAAGAAGGCAGCCACAGACAGCACACGTGAATAGACATCTCATCCCAAAGATTCATTCAGTTGCCTTTACAAAAACAAGTCCCTTTTGTCAGCAATTTACAGTTGACTAAATTATTCCCGCAGGAGATGGCCGTTGTTTGGATCAAAAGGTCCCAGATAGCTAGTCGGTCCCAGATATAATTTTTAAAATTTAATTATTCACGAAAAAGATTAAAAAAAGAGATAATCGTATATAATTTTAGTCGATATAGTTAAAATCGATACAGTATGTATTATAATTGACTTATACACACTACATTAAAAAGATATATAATTTAAAAATTAATTATTATATTAAAATACAAAAATCATAAGCCACGAGCCCGATGGAACTCACGTTAGCTCATAATTCTTTCTCTGGGAGGAAAAAAGTCTGCCTTGATGATAACTGATAAGCCAAAGCTCAGACGCACAGTACACATTCCTCAGTTCAGTTCAGCCTATCTCAGCTTTGTAGGGAGGTGTTCAACTTTAAACAAAAGGCATACATGCTTTCCACGTGGAAACATGTCAGTTTTTTAATTTCATTTTTTTGTGTTTTGGTTTTTTGTGTTTTGGGGTTCTTTTTGTTTTTGCTCTTATTCTTTTATATTGTCCGAGATGATATAACTTTTTCATTCATTTATTTTTTAATTTTAATTACTTAGGAAAAGCTAACAACTATTACAGTGTAATTCCAATTGTTACAGTATAAAAAAAAAGAAGCCTATAGCTATTTGGAGCACTACCATAGTGCAATCATTTTTTGTGCAACCAATTACTCCTAGTTTATGTCTCAACTATTGCCACTGGAATACTGGATGCCACTAGTATTAATCTCCAAAAAGAAAATCAATATCAAAATTCAAGAGAGGAAGCTTGAAAACAAAAAAAGTGTCTAATTTAATGACACCGACCAACCCCAATTACAAGAACACTACATCAATTACGGCCCTGTTTGGATCAGTTTCAGATTCTTAAAAACCAGCTATTACTTCTAGTTTTTAAAAGCTGGTTTCTAAGTAAAAACTGATGGGGTGTTTGGATCCCCTAGTTTTTAAAAGCTGATTTCATTTATGATTGGTGCTAGTAGACTATTATACCCTTACATTTATTGCTCTTGAACAGCACATTAAACAGCCATGCATGTGGCCTTTAATGAGGGTAAATAGGTATTTGTGCCAAAAAAACTGGCAAAAGCTGGGTATCATCAGCTTCTTGGTTTTTAAGAATCTGGGTAGGTAGATTTTAAAAACTGCCCTAAAAACTAGTCTGTTTGGATCCCATCCAGTTTCCAAAAGCCAGATTCTTAAAATCTGGGTGGATCCAAACATGCCCTACAACATCATGGGAAGGACAAAGAAAAAATTAAGGGGCATCACCGTCTTCAATGCCTTTGTCCAAGACAACAACAGCAAGAAGCAATTCACCCCTGTCTACCACATCTTGACTCCATTAGAATGGCTTCTTGTAACGGCCCTGTTTCAAGAGGTATCAATCTCTGCAACTGTTCAGCACTATTCAGTTGTAGAGTATTGTACGCGAGTTAGCACTGTTCAGTTGCAAAGTACTGTACACGAGTGTGCACCACAACAAAAGAGCCAAGCTTTGATATAGCAATATGGTTTAACAACCTAATTTTGATGCAGCGGGCATGCAAGCCCCAAATTACCTTACAGCATAAAAGAAACTTCCACAGGCAAACTTGAATGCGGCTAAGACCTAAAACCAGCCGTCTTCAACGTAGTAGGGTTTTTCTGGAGCTTCATCATCAGCTTGATCATCACAGTTCCATTGATCTTTTGTTTGTTGTTTAGCAAGTAATGAGTACAACCGTACCCAGCAAGTCACAAGGGTAAATCCTAACATAACCGTTTGCAAGGCTATTCAAAGAAAGGAAATATACTAGTTCTATTAATTTGAGTGGATGCAACTTTGTTTGCAACATTTTTAAGGGGGTTTCTTTCAATGGTTAATTACTCAGCTTACTCAGATTGAAACATAATGAAATCTACTTATGCCTCGCTGTTGGAATCACCTAGTAAACACAACTTCATTTATTGGAAACACATAATGCCATTTAATTCACTCTACAGAGTTGCTCAACTTTACCCATAAGATTTTTCAGACTCTCAATGTCACGCAATAGGCACGCTTTAGCTAGCGTGCGATTGAGTTGAGAAAAAAGATTTCACTGCTCAATTCTTTGTATAGGCTCTACCCGGTAGATCCTCTCAAACCCAGTTTTAGCTGGCTAAACCTAACCTCTTCTGTCCGTCCTGAGTGGTCCCTATTGTTGTTAGGTATGGTTTTACCGTTTCACATACCTAACTCCCCATCGTCCACACTCCTGCCTCCTATAAAGATTCAATCGAGTTGAGCAGCTACTAAACCAGAGTTGACAAGTCAACACCTGTGGTTGAGCGATCACTACGTCCTTTACTCAGCATGAGGTTTTTTCCTTACTTTTCACTTGAGGCTAATAATCACATCCCTAAACATCTGTGCTTGACGACACTACCACCCATCTGACTTAGGGTAAGGTCATGGACTTCAACCATCTTGTGGCTTTCCACGATTCCTCCTTACCCTAGAACCATTTTTAAAATTTTACCGGCCAAAAGCCAAGTCACTTAGAAGTACAAAAATTTGAGTGAGCTAATCTACAATTATTTATACAGTAATTAAATATTACTAAGATTGTCAAGGTGAATATGACCTCAAATTAAACAAGACATTTTTCAGTAGTAGAATATAAATAATTAACAAGTTATTCTAAACATTTATTTTAATTAAATAACATTTCACAAATAACATTAATGCAAATACTGTAATTAAATAACTTAAATTTCATGGGATTCAATATGATCAAAAACTTGTAACTTGCCTTACTACTCTGCAAACTGTACTAGCTCAAAGACTCCGTTGCCCAGTTATGATCCTTGCACAGTCGCCTTGGAAGGTCGGGAGCTAGCACAAACAAACAAATTAATATAAGTCCATGCTTGAGTCTAATCAAGTTAGGAAAATAAATTAAAATAAAAAGCAATAAAATACAATAAAATTTAAATTGAGGGGTTTGGATTTATTTGGAGCTCAATTTGATGGAATGGAGATCAAAATGGATTCATGGTGTCGAAATGATTGAAATGGGGTATTTTTTTTGTGTTTTAGGGCTTTAGGGTGAACAGTGTTTTTGAACAGTAGCTATAGTGCTGGGCCACTCGGGGGATGAACAATGCACGGCCCACACGAGAAGGCCTTGTGCGCGCACGCTTCGGCACCTAATGATTGACACGCATGCGGCTGAGATCTGACCACATCGGCCTTCATCTAGCTCCCGCCGGCTCTCCCTATTGCGAAACAGAGAGGTGGCAGTTCAAGCGGAACGGCTCCGATGAGGCTCTCCGGTGAAAACGAGCGGTACGGTTGGGCTCAGCTTAAGTTAGGGATTCTATTTTTGAGCTTTGGGAAGCGTGGAGATGGGTTGTGGTGGCTGGTGGTAGGAGAGAAGGTTTGGAGCTCCATGGTGGCATTAAAGTTTCTCGGTGGTTCTCTGATGAGGTTGAGGGCAGTCTAGCCATCTGTTGGGCATAGGCTTCACGGTAGTGGTACTGGTTTGGGTAGGGGAATGCTCGACTGAGCTGTCCACGGGAAAGGCTCTTCAGCCGGTGGTAGTCTATGTCGACTGAGCTCTACAAAAATACCCATGCTCAAGCGAGTCCACCAGCGTGATCAAAAGGCAAAAAAGGTTCTGTCAGTGAAAGGAATTAAGTTTTAATCGAGTGATGAAGAAGATTAGGTCTACGGCTCACTGGGCTCAGGGAAGGTCGTCGGTGGTGCTACGGTGAGTAAGAGCTCACTTCGGTTTATTCTAGTAGGTGTCTGGGAGTAGCTCGGAGCTCTTTGCAAAGGCGGTTGAGCTTGAAAGGTGAGGTAAGGCGGTGGGAGCAGGGAGGCGGTTTCGGCGTCTCTGGCGCGTGGATGAGGAGAGGTGGCAGGAGCTCTCTGGGGGGCGGTTCAGATGGCGAGCTAAGCGAGGGAGAGGGGCTAAGGGCAGTGTGGCTGACTGGTGGGATCTCGGCGTCAACGCGGAGCGGGGCAGGTGTGAATGGGGGAGAAGGTGCGGCCGCAAAGTCGAGCAACGTCAACTTGGTGCGTGGAGCGGTGCACAGGGAGGCGGCGTCTCCAGGAGGAGCCAGAAAGGAGAGGAGGCGGAAGACCAAAAGAGGAAGGGGCATTCTCAAGACCAAAAGAGCCAGCAAGGATTTGGAATTCAAGCAAAATCCAAAAAGAATTCAAAATTTTGAATTTTGAAGTTGTTTCACTTCCCATTCATCCAAGCTAGCAGCAGTTGATCTGAACACTAGGAAGCACAAGAACAGGCACAAACAGAAAGGAACACCTCAGCAGGTGGGCAAAAGGGAGCGAAGTTCCAATGAGAAAAACAAGAGACACAGGTCAGTGGGAATTAGTCTTCCTTTTACGATTGCAGATTATGTGATTTGATAATTGAGCAAATAAGTTGTGCTTACAAGAGGTCCCACCTGTCGGTGAATGTTCTTACCTAGTTGTTAGCACTTTTGGTTTGTTCTTATACAGAGGGGTATGGAGAATCATCAAAGTTGATGGCGATGCAAAAATGTCACATCTAATATCTAATCCTTTTTAAGTCCACAGTCATTCTCTACTGATAATTGGGGAATATGCAAAATGTTTGACCAATTTAGCATAGACACTATTGATTTGAATTGCTGATGATGCACAAAATTATTTTTGCAATTGGGACATCAAGCTCTTGGGTCAGACAATGGTCTCTAACCTGCAGCATATTCCTTTATGCTAAACATTCCCTAATGCCAACTAAAGCATCAAACATGATGCAATCCTTTTAAAGTTGCCCAAACTTTTTCCATAACGCTAATAAACCAAACAAGTCAATATCATCCTAATTCATCCAAGAGCATTCCTAATCAATCTAAAATAAACCTTTTCTAAAAAAGAATCAAAGCAACCAATAACCATGCTAGTAATTAAGCAAAAGCACAGTATCTATCCCTCCAGTTCAGTTCAGCCTCTCTCTCAGCTTTTTAGGGAGGTGTTCAAACAAAAAGGCATACATGCTTTCCATATAATGCAATCATTTTTGATGCAGCCAATTACTCCTAGTTTATGTCTCAACTGTTGCCACTGGAATACTGGATGCCACTAGTACTAATCTCCAAAAAGAAAATCAATATCAAAATTCAAGAGAGGAAGCTTGAAAACAAAAAAAAAGTGTCTAGTTTAATGACACTGACCAACCCATTATCTTACCACCAATTACAAGAACACTGCATCAATTACAACAACATGGGAAGGACAAAGAAAAATTAAGGGGCATCACCATCTTCAACGCCTTTGTCCAGGACAGCAACAGCAAGAAGCAATTCACCCCTGTCTACCACCTCTGACTCCATTAGAAAACCAGAGGCTTCCCATCCATCCAAGCAAGCAGCAGTTGATCTGCTCACAATCACAATGCCATCATCATCAGGACAGCCACACATGCTGCCACAGCTGCTTGTGTCCATGCCCACCAACCCTAGGAAGCACAAGAACAAGCACAAACAGAAAGGAACACCTCAGCAGGTGGGCAAAAGGGAGCAAAGTTCCAATGAGAAAAAACAAGAGACAGATAGGTCACAGGGAATTATTCTTCCTTTTATGATTGCAGATTATGTGATCGATAATTGAGCAAATAAGTTGTGCTTACAAGTTGTCGCTTATCGGAGGTCCCATCTCTCAGAGAATGTTCTTACGTAGTTGTTAGCACTTTTGGTTTGTAGAATCATCAACGTTGATGGCGATGCAAAAATGTCACATCTAATATCTAATCCTTTTATGTCCATTCTCTACTGATAATTGGGGAATACGCAAAATGTTTGTCCAATTTAGCATAGACGCTATTGATTTGAATTCCTGATGACGCACAAAATTAATTTTGCAATTGTGACATCAAGCTCTTGGGTCAGACAATGGTCTCTAACCTGCAGCATGCTCCTTTATGCTAAACATTCCCTACTTCCAACTAAAGCATCAAACATGATGCAATCCTTTTAAAGTTGCCCAAACTTTTTCCATAATACTAATAAACCAAACAGGTCAATATCATCCTAATTTGTCCAAGAGCATTCCTAATCAATCCAAAATAAACCTTTTCTAAAAAAGAATCAAAGCAAGCATTAACCATGCAGTCCAGTGATTAAGACAGCAGAATAGAGCAGAGCTCACCACGGTTGCCTTTGCCGAGGCCGAGATGCTGTAGTAGCCGCCGTCCTCCGACCCGTCGCCGTGGCCATTGTACCCGCCGGCGGTGGTGATGCTGCCGCCCCCGCCGCCGCCGGAGGTGGCGTTGTCCTGCGGCAGGCGGTAGGAGAGCTCGTACACCGGCGTGCCGTCGGGCTTGAAGAGGCCGTAGTTGCGCTCCGACGACGGCCCGGGCTTCATATTCTCGTTGAAGAGCGCAAACATGTAGGCGCGCAGCGCCACGGCGGGCCGCAGCGGCGTGCCCTTTCCCTCGGTGACCAGGCGCATCACGTTGCCGTTGTACCTAGCCGCGTTCTGCGGCGTCGCGCCGGTCTCGTTGGCGTCGCCCGCTGACGGCCACCCGGTCTCCGACACCCGCACCTCGACCGCCCGCGCCGCCGCGCTGTTGGCGGCCGCGATGGCGTGGTACACGGCGTCCACCTGGGCAACGAGCAGGTTGGGGTAGTGCAGGCCGGACGCCGGGTCGGCGACGCCGGCGTAGCCGGGGTCGAGGAGCGCGTAAGCGAGCTCCACGCCGGTGGGGTCCTCGGCGTAGGCGAAGTAGGGGTAGGCGTTGACGAGGAACGGCGTGCCGGTGCGGGCGTGGAAGTCCAGGATCGGGCAGAGGAACGGGAGGAGGTCCTTGCGGAAGTAGGCTGACGAGGGCGGGTAAGAGGTGGCGAGCACGCCGAGGTTGTGCGCGGTGGTGACGGCGACCTGCTTGTCGAGGCCGAGCTGCGCAAGCGCGTCGTGGAGGCACTGCATGGCCGGGAGTAGCGAGCGCGACAGCGCCGAGCTGTTGGCGCCGGTGAGCACCTCGTTGCCGACGGTGAGGACGGCAATCTTGGTGGCCGGGAGAGCCGGCTGGACGACCGAGCGGACCCAGGAGGCGGCGCCGGAGGGGGTGGAGACGGCGGCGAGGCACTCGTCGGGGACGCCGACGACGAGCTCGACGCCGGTGTTGGCGAAGGCGCGGAGCGTGGCCGGGTCGGCGTCGTAGAGGCGGACGCGGCCGACGCCGAGGGTGGCGAGGATCTGCGGGACCGAGGTCGCCTGCGGGAGGTTGTTGCCCACCCGACCGTAGTTGATGCCAAGCAGTGCCGACGACGTCGCCTCCGCAGCCGGGAGCAGGAGCATCAGGAGGAGGAGAATCGGCATTGCGATGAATGGCAATGTGCGCGGAGAGAGAGAGAGAGAGAGAGAGAGAGAGAGAGAGAGAGCGAGCGAGCGCTGCTACTCGATTTTAGCTTGGAGAGTGGAGCGGGGAGTGAGCGGGGGAGTGTGGGAGTGAGCAGGAAGGTTCCGGGGACTGTTCATTTCGGATGCGACTTACGGTGTATTACTCTAATAAATATTAATTGATAAGAGAAATAAAAAAAATTAAAATCTACACCAAAAACAAAGGGCTTGGTGGAAAATTAACGCTTTTGTGAGAGATAAAAATTCATGAGAAGGAACTATTTCGGTTGGTATTTCGGCCTTCCTTTTTAGTATGCGTCTATTCTTGATGAAAGAATGTGTCGGGACCCCGGATTTTCGAACCCGGACCCTCTGTGTATTACAGCACTAGTCCCAGATCAAAGCTAGTGCACACAGTCAAACAGAATGGAAAACATCACCATCGACGATTTATTACAATAAATAAGAGTACTGACCACCTGGTCTCATTAATACAAGGGAGGTTTAAGACCTCGCACAATCAAACACAGCGGAAGCAAATAAAACTCGAGGACGACCCATCAATTCGCCACAGGCAATTGACTGGGGAAGCGCGACCTAGTCCTCCGGGAAGAATCCATCACAGCCACAAGCGAAGCAGTAGTCGTAGTCACCTTCTTGAGCTTCAACTTCCTCTGAGGTGTTATTTTTAAGTGTAGCATGTGAGTACATAAAGTACTCCGCAAGTCTTGGGAAAAATGCATAGATGCAAGGCTTACCAAAGAAGGCCATATGGTTCTTTTGCACAAAGCAACATTTTAAAATTCAATTACTACTAATTATTTTCGAAGGCATTATTTTAATGAAGTAATGTTTTAACAGAATTAACTTTCTAGTGAAGGATCCAACTACCAACACTAGCTAACCAATTACCATTGGTCAAGTTTTAAACTGCGGGTTCCATCCACCCTCTCTGGCTCCATCCGCCAGGATTCCCTTCCGAGAGTTCCCTCCACCCTCGGAATACAAAACTTTTGATTTTAAATCCAAAACCAGAAATCTACCATGTGAATGCATTCCTTGCCCGCCCTTGACCGTGGGCACGGCTATTCGAATAGTTTTACACTCTGCAGAGGTTGTACAACTTTACCCACAAGAGATAAATTATCCTAAAAGTCAACACGCTTCCTTTGGCATGAGACCCAGATAAAATATCACAAAGCCTTTCACCTACTCCAGTATAGCCAGATACCACCCGCTGAGGTTTCACCGCAGAAGGGTTAAATCCGCCCAATCTGAAGCCCCCTCTTGCGCCATATGAGTACAGTAACCCTGTCCCTCACTATGAGTAACCAGTACGCCCTGGCACTCAATACACCACTGGTGATATCTAAACTACACCTTTATAGGTTAGTTAGCTAGGTCGTACCCATATAGACTTGTGGTTGTACGGTTAATGCTCAGTTTGGACAAACACAAGCGTCGGTCCTTAATTGACTAGGGTGGAACATACACTTATCAAGTTCTCGTGCTTACTGCACCAACCCAAACAGCCATCCACCCTAATCTAAACCAACTTTCACATTTTTATTTTATTTTAAAATCACAGTGACAACTCCAATTGCCACTTCACTTTCAAACACAAGGATTTAATAATAAATCATAATTTCCCATTTTCAAGATTTTCCAAAGTTATTAGATAGCATGACTAAGCATTATCCTACCATACTAACATCAACAAGTAATTATAATATTCTCATTAATGAGACAAAGGAAATTCTATGGTGACAAGGGTACATGACAATCAATTCCAATGGAGGGCATAACAAGGTTGGATTAACTACTACCTTAAGATTTGAATTATCATTTTATGTAAATAGCAATGCATAACATTTAAAATACTTTAAAACATTTCGAAAGCATAGGCTCAAGATGATCAAAGGAGACTTGCCTTCTTGCAGGGTTTCTGGGTCTTCTTGCTGCTGTGAAGAGGGATCGTCGACAACGTTGGAATCTACGCGAGGAAAGACGAAGCAACAAAACAAATAAATACCCACGAAATTCAAATAAAATCCAAAAATTCAACAGAGGCCATAATTGGGTAGATTATGATTTTAGATGAATTTAGAAATTTGAATGGCTGGAATTGGAGTTAAAATGAGAAAGTTATGCTCATTTGAAAATCTCAGATTTGAATAAATCGAGAAATTCGGAAATTTCTGACAGGTGGGGCCCACTGGAATTTTTAATTTTTAAATCTTTATTTTAATCTGAGAGATTGACAGGTGGGGCCCACTGAACAGTAACCACTGGCGGTCACTGACATGTGGGACCCCTCTGTCAGTGACCCTATCTGCTTGGTCACTGACAGGTGGGACCCACTGGGGTCTGGACCCACTTGTCAGAGGCTGACGCAGACGGGTGGGGCCCAGGCGGCAGTGGCAGCGCAGACCGGCGGCCGCTGACGGGTGGGGCCCGCTTGTCAGTCGCGAAAATTAAACGAAAAACTCAACCCAGCGCGCGGAGCCGAGGGCTCGAACGCGCACCGGGGAGTTGAGAGAGAGCGCGGCTAACCAGAGGGGAGGGGGAGGCTTTGCCTACCCATATACGGCAATAAACTCTTTTGAGTTACCTGCCGGAGGGAGGTCGGGGAAGATGGTCGGAGGCGACGGCGCCGGCGGCGAGGATGGGCCGGAGAGGTTCAGGCGGTGCGTAGATTGTAGTCGGCGTGCGAAGGGGGTTCGGTTGGAGGAGTTGGTGAGGTCCGGGGATGAACGGAGACGGCCGGCGACGAGGAGGTGGCGGAGCTGGCTCGGGTCCTCCGGCGCGACGGCGCTCCGGCGGCGGGGAGAGGCAGCCGAGGTGACGGGGAGGTTCGCCTGGGCGTGAGGAAGCTCGGGGTGGCGGCGGCGGGCTCTGGTGATGACCGAGGCGGCGAGGAAAGCTCGCCGGAGTTGGGCGGAGCTCGAGGGGAGGAGTGGCACGGTGCTGGGGCGCTACGGGGCTCGGAAGCGAGAGCGGAGGGCCGAGGGAGGTGGTGCTGGAGGAGGCGAAGCCGAAGGGGGGTTTTTATAGGGCGGAGGAGGGGACACGGGCGCGGGATTGCTCGCCGGAGATCTTGGTGGCCGACAGGGAAAGTTTGGGGGAAAAAGGAAATAGGGGACCGGGAAGGGAAGGGAGGCGCGGGCGTTAGGGATCCGGTCGTGCGGGGAGCTCGGGGATTCCAAAACCGGGGAGAGGCAGGGAAGGAAGGGCCGGATCCGGCTCGGATGTGGTCGCCGGCGCAAAGAAGGAAAGCGGGGAGAGAAGAAAGGAAAGGGGGCGATTCCGCGGGGGAGACGGATCCGACAGGCGGGGCCGGGGTGGCAGCGAGAGCGGGACACGTGCGGCTGACAGGCGGGGTCCGCGGGTCAGCGAGGCGAGAGAAAGGTGGGAGTGGGCGGCTGGATGGGCGAGTGCGGTGGCGTGGCGCGCATCCGGGCCGGCCACGCGTCGGGCGAAGAGATGGGGAAGGCGGGGCTGGCTGGGCCGGGCCCGCTGGCAGCGAGGGAGAGGGAGGTGCGGCCTGGATCAGGCCGAGCGGCGACGTGGGCGGTCCTGGGCCGTCCACGCGTCGGCCGGAGGAAAAAGGAGAGATTTTTATTTTTCAGAATTTGATTTCTAATTTCAGAAAAGGCTACAAAATTATTTAGGCCTCAGAAAAATATGAAAATACCTCCAAAAATTCCAGAAAAATTCACAGAAGCTCCTGGACATATTTTGGACTAAATAAAATTATTTCCAACTACTGTTGATATTTAATTTTCATATCTTGAATTACTTTTTAAGCTCTAAAAATAGTTTTTAAATTCCAGAAAAATCCAGAAAGGCAAATAAAAACCAAGTAAAATCCAATTACCTTGAAATAATTAATTTGAATTTAAATTTTTCAAAAAGCCAAATTTTGGGATGTGACAAACCTACCCCCCTTAGAAAGAATCTCGACCCCGAGATTCGGATGGACTGGGAAAAAGGTCGGGGAACTCTTCTTTTAGATCCTCTTCACGCTCCCAAGTTGCTTCCGATTCTGAATGGTTGCTCCACTGCACTTTACAGAACTTGATAACCTTGCTGCGCGTACGGCGCTCTGCTTCCTCCAATACCTTGATTGGATACTCTGGATAGGTGAGGTCCTCCTTCACGTTTATTTCATCTAGAGGCATCTGCTCTTCTGGAACTCGGAGACACTTTCTTAGCTGAGACACATGGAAGACGTCATGCACCTTTGACAGTTGAGGGGGAAGCTCCAACTGGTAAGCCACTTCTCCTCGTTTTGCTACAACAGGGAAGGGTCCGATGAATCTAGGAGCAAGTTTTCCACTGACTCCAAAACGTCTCATCCCTTTGAGAGGTGACACCTTCAAATAAACATGATCCCCAGGTACGAATTCTAAGCTTCTACGACGATTGTCCGCATAGCTCTTCTGTCTGGTTTGTGCTGTTTTTAATCTGTCTTGGATTAGACGAACCTGTTCTTCTGCTTGCTTCAGCACATCTGGTCCAAACACTTGTCCTTCTCCTGTTTCCTTCCAATACAATGGAGTCCTACACTTTCTGCCGTATAGGGCTTCGAAGGGAGACATTTGCAAACTGGATTGATAACTATTGTTGTAGGAGAACTCTGCATAGGGCAAACTCTGATCCCAATTACTCTTGTTTGCCAGTACACAAGCTCTCAACATGTCTTCCAGGATTTGATTTACTCTTTCTGTTTGACCATCTGTCTGTGGATGATAAGCTGTACTGAAGTTTAAGTTTGTGCCCAACAGTTCATGTAGCTTTTGCCAAAACCTTGAGGTGAATTGGGTTCCTCGATCTGACACAATCTTCTTTGGGACTCCATGTAAACTCACAATCCTTGACATATACAATTCTGCGAGTTTATCCCCCGAGTATGTGGTCTTTACTGGGATGAAATGGGCGACTTTTGTCAGACGATCCACGATAACCCAGATTGAATCATGTCCAGATTTGGTTCTCGGTAACCCAGTTATAAAATCCATACCAATTTCTTCCCACTTCCACTCAGGGATCTGCAATGGTTGCAAAAGTCCAGCAGGTCTCTGGTGTTCAGCTTTAATCCGTTGGCATACATCACATAAAGCTACATACTCAGCAATCTCTCTTTTCATGCCTGCCCACCAATATCTTTCTCTAAGATCTTGGTACATCTTGGTACTTCCAGGATGAATTGAGTACCTGGTTTCATGAGCTTCCTTCATGATCAACTCTTTTATCTCCTTCTTTTCAGGCACCACAATTCTTTTTCCATACCAAATGGTACCTTGTTCATCCTCGGAAAATTCTAATGCTTTCCCTTTCTTCATATTATCCTTGATCTCTTGGGCATACTTGTCCTCCTTTTGAGCTGCTCTGATTTGATCCTCTAAGGTTGGTTGAATCTCCAGAGTAGCGAGAAATCCTTTTCCCACTACTTCTAGATTAAGCTGCCGAAATTCTTCTTGAAGTGCAGGCATACTGTCCTTAATCCACAACTTGGTGCAATAACTCTTTCGGCTCAAGGCATCAGCTACCACATTAGCCTTTCCGGGATGATAATGTATTCCAATATCATAATCCTTTATTAACTCAAGCCATCTCCTTTGCCTCATATTGAGATCGGGTTGAGTAAATATGTACTTCAAACTTTTGTGATCCGTGTAGATCTCACAGCGGTTGCCGATCAGATAATGCCTCCATATTTTTAGAGCATGCACTACTGCCGCAAGCTCTAAATCATGGGTTGGGTAGTTCTCTTCATGGGGCCGCAATTGCCTTGAGGCATAAGCTACTACCTTTCTTTCTTGCATCAGAACACAGCCTAATCCTTGCCTGGACGCATCACAGAAGACTTCAAAATCTTTCCTGATATCCGGAAGCGTCAACACTGGTGCGGAAGTTAACCTTTTCTTTAGCTCTTGAAAACTATCCTCACATGATTTACTCCATTCAAACTTCTTTTCCTTCTTCAGCAACTGAGTGAGAGGTCTTGCGAGCTTGGAGAAGCCTTCAATAAAGCGACGATAGTAGCCAGCCAATCCCAGAAAACTTCTGATCTCTGTTACTGACTTGGGTTGCGCCCAGTTAAGCACATCATTTACCTTTTCAGGATCTACAGACACTCCTCCTGCGGAAATCACATGACCCAGGAAGGCTACTTTCTTCAACCAAAATTCACACTTGCTAAATTTGGCATACAACCGGTGCTCTCTGAGTTTTTCCAAAACTATCCTTAGATGTTCTGCATGCTCCTCCTCATTCTTGGAATATATCAAAATGTCATCAATGAATACCACCACAAATTTATCCAAATATTCCATGAACACCTTATTCATCAGGTTCATGAAATATGCGGGGGCATTGGTTAAGCCAAAAGACATCACTGTATACTCATACAATCCATACCGAGTGGCAAAGGCTGTCTTCGGTATATCTTCTGGTCTTATCTTCAGTTGGTGATAACCCGACCGAAGGTCAATCTTGGAGAAGACACATGAACCTTTCAATTGATCAAACAGGTCATCTATCCGGGGTAGAGGATATTTGTTTTTGATCGTCACATCGTTCAGAGATCGATAGTCCACACACATGCGAAGACTACCATCTTTCTTCTTTACTAGCAGTACTGGTGCTCCCCAAGGCGACGAGCTTGGCCTTACAAATCTTTTATCCTGCAGCTCTTCAATTTGTTTCTTAACTTCCGCCAAATCATTTGCAGACATCCGATAAGGTCTCTTGGAAATTGGAGCGGTTCCAGGTACTAGGTTGATGACAAACTCTATTTCCCTGTCTGGCGGCATTCCGGGCAAATCTTCAGGGAATACATCTGGGTACTCACTCACTATAGGTACTTTTTCCAGAGTCACTCCCTTTACACTGTTCAAACTACACCTGCTCTGGGTAGGGAAGTTCGACTTATACCTTACTTGAATCCCATCAGAGTTAGTGATTGTAACAGCTCGATCAGCACAATCTATCTGCCCTTTATACTTGGTTAACCAATCCATTCCAAGTATTACATCTAAACCCTTGGAGTCTATTATAATAAGATTTGCTAAGAACTTAACTCCATTTATATCCACAGTTGCGTCAAGGCAAACTGTGTTAGTCCTCATTTCCTTTCCAGGGGACTGGACTAGCATGGGGTTCTGTAGTTTACTCACATCCCAATTATACCTTTCAACCACATCTTTTGACACAAAAGAATGCGAAGCTCCAGAATCAAATAATGCTGATGCAATTACTGAGTTGACAAGAAACTTACCCAGAACTACGTCGGGTGCATCCTGGGCTGCTTCCGCGGTCACATGGTTGAGATGCCCTCTGCTCACCACTTGTGAAGTCCTTGGGGTTTGTGGTGCTCCACGGCCTTGACCTGCAGTCGGAGCTCTGGCTGGCGTAGTCCCCAGATTGAAACGAACTGGAGTCATTGCTGGGCGTTTCTGGGGGCAGTTGCTGGCATAGTGCCCCATGTTCTTGCAGTTAAAGCACTGCACTCCTGCTGCTGAAGTCTTGTTCTGCGGGGGTTGGCCACCATTGTTTGCCCGGGGAGTTTGTGGATTTGGGCGGGGTCCTGAAAAGGGAGTCCTCGGCACGCTTGACTCTGAGAGCTTGTGATAGTGAGGTGCGTTGGGGCGGAATCGAGAGCTGCTTGCTCCTTGCTGGGCTTGAAACTTCCTCTTCCGATTTTCGTACAGCTGGCGCTGAGCATCTTCTTGGACAAAGGCCTTGTTCACTAGGTGCTGGAAGGTTGGGAAGTCATTGGACACCAGTTGCACCTTGAGATTGGGGTCAAGTCCCTGCGTGAACCTCCAAATCTTGGTCGCCTCTGAGGTGACCTCTTCAGATGCATACCTGGACAGTTGGGTGAACTTGTTCAGGTATTCGGAAACACTGAGGTTTCCCTGCTGCAGTTGGTAGAATTCTCTCTTCTTCATTTCCATTATCCCAGTAGGGATATGGGCAGTGCGGAAAGCTTCGACAAACTCCTCCCAAGTGATGGCTTGTGCATTTTGATGGGCGGCGCGGTAGTTTTCCCACCAGTTGGCAGCCATTCCCTTGAGCTGGTGAGCAGCATACAGCACCTTTTCATTATCGTTGCACTGAGCTAGGACCAATTTTCTTTCCACATCCTTGATCCAATCATCCGCCTCCAAGGGATCCACGGATCCAGCAAAAGTGGGAGGCCTTGTCCTCATGAATTCCCCCAATCTAGACTGGGGTGCCTGGTTGGGTGCCTGCTGGGCTGGCTGCACTTGGTTCTGGGCAAGAGCTTGAAGTAACTGCAGCTGCATAGCCATCATTTGCTCCAAGTTGGGGGCCTGAGCGGGAGGTGGTGGAATGTTGTCCTCCGGCTGGTTGTTGGCGTCACGGCTGCTGCCAGGGTTGCTCCTCGTGTTCACCATCTGAAGCGGTTAGGTTAGCAGAAGGTAAGAGGGAAATAGCAAAGATAAGAGATTAGGGGGAACTAAACCACATCCCAAGCCAACACACAAGAAAGAACTAGCAACCACTTAGGGGAAACTTTTTATTAGAATCAAGATAACTCCAAGGATGGCTGTACCACAAGTGCACATAGGCCTGGTACAGTCCATCTAGCACACCAAAACATATTAAACGTTCTAAGGACGCGGACATTTTAATTGGGTACTACAGACTCATAAGACTACTAATCCTCTCCAAAGACGCGCTCCTCAGGGTCTTCTTCCGGGTCCTCTTCTGGATCCTCCTCCGGGTCTTCCTGGCGCTCTCTCACGTGGTGACGTGAACAGTCACACTCGGCCGAGTCACGGTTACGACTGGAGGCAGTCGACCGAGAACGGGAAGGAGAAGGCTTGCGCTTCTTGAGAGTAATGACAGGTGGCGGACTGGGGCGTCGCACCTTCTTGCGTGCTGTCATCCTGACGCGGAGTCCCGAGAGTCGAGCTGGCGCTTGGTTGTTGGGGGCGGCAACTGGTACTGGGGAAGACGGCGTGTAGTCCGCGACGGGTGAAGACGGCGTGTAGTCGGCTGCGGCCCTGAGACGTCCCAGCTCAAACTCAGCTGCCTGGCTCTGGAGAAGCTGTGCGCGAAGTGTGTCCGAATGCTGGTAGCTGGAGGTGAGAAGCATCCGCAGTTGTCCAATCTCCTCCTGAGCTCTAGCATAAGTGACTGCCATCGCCTGGGTGAGCTGCACCTGATGTGACAGTCGAGGATCGTCAGCTGGAATATCAAAGGGATCTGGATACCTCTGTCCTGGGCGAGGGTTGATGAAGAAGCAAAAGGGGGACTGATGTACAGCATCTTTGTGCACGTGGCACAACTCGTCAATGGCGAGGCGTGCTGCGTCCTGGACAGCGTCGAAACAGCGGGACCGAGGGTACTTGATGGGGTAGGTGTGGGACTTGAATTCCTCTTCCCGTGCATACAGGAATACCTCCATCGTCCAAGAGTCTCGATCCAGGATCCGCGTCTTCCGACCCCTGAAGATGGGCGGCTGACGGTACTCCAGACACTGCATTAGCTGCCGGAGAAGGCTAGCGAATGCTCCAGCATCCTCTCCATGTGAGTAGTAGTCCCACGGGGCAGCGGAGGATGAACCAGCCATCTACAAAGTTGAGTAAAAGAAAAGATTAGCAAAAGTTTTAACAAATGGAGTTGGAGACAAGAACGAGATTCTAAGTAGGAAGAGAATAGAAGCAAAGAGGCTTATACATTTTTAATATACTCTTTTTATAAATATAAGTCCTTATGGTTTGCCATTCCTAACCTAGGTCACGTCCTACAGTCAAATTGGCTCTGATACCATCTCTGTCGGGACCCCGGATTTTCGAACCCGGACCCTCTGTGTATTACAGCACTAGTCCCAGATCAAAGCTAGTGCACACAGTCAAACAGAATGGAAAACATCACCATCGACGATTTATTACAATAAATAAGAGTACTGACCACCTGGTCTCATTAATACAAGGGAGGTTTAAGACCTCGCACAATCAAACACAGCGGAAGCAAATAAAACTCGAGGACGACCCATCAATTCGCCACAGGCAATTGACTGGGGAAGCGCGACCTAGTCCTCCGGGAAGAATCCATCACAGCCACAAGCGAAGCAGTAGTCGTAGTCACCTTCTTGAGCTTCAACTTCCTCTGAGGTGTTATTTTTAAGTGTAGCATGTGAGTACATAAAGTACTCCGCAAGTCTTGGGAAAAATGCATAGATGCAAGGCTTACCAAAGAAGGCCATATGGTTCTTTTGCACAAAGCAACATTTTAAAATTCAATTACTACTAATTATTTTCGAAGGCATTATTTTAATGAAGTAATGTTTTAACAGAATTAACTTTCTAGTGAAGGATCCAACTACCAACACTAGCTAACCAATTACCATTGGTCAAGTTTTAAACTGCGGGTTCCATCCACCCTCTCTGGCTCCATCCGCCAGGATTCCCTTCCGAGAGTTCCCTCCACCCTCGGAATACAAAACTTTTGATTTTAAATCCAAAACCAGAAATCTACCATGTGAATGCATTCCTTGCCCGCCCTTGACCGTGGGCACGGCTATTCGAATAGTTTTACACTCTGCAGAGGTTGTACAACTTTACCCACAAGAGATAAATTATCCTAAAAGTCAACACGCTTCCTTTGGCATGAGACCCAGATAAAATATCACAAAGCCTTTCACCTACTCCAGTATAGCCAGATACCACCCGCTGAGGTTTCACCGCAGAAGGGTTAAATCCGCCCAATCTGAAGCCCCCTCTTGCGCCATATGAGTACAGTAACCCTGTCCCTCACTATGAGTAACCAGTACGCCCTGGCACTCAATACACCACTGGTGATATCTAAACTACACCTTTATAGGTTAGTTAGCTAGGTCGTACCCATATAGACTTGTGGTTGTACGGTTAATGCTCAGTTTGGACAAACACAAGCGTCGGTCCTTAATTGACTAGGGTGGAACATACACTTATCAAGTTCTCGTGCTTACTGCACCAACCCAAACAGCCATCCACCCTAATCTAAACCAACTTTCACATTTTTATTTTATTTTAAAATCACAGTGACAACTCCAATTGCCACTTCACTTTCAAACACAAGGATTTAATAATAAATCATAATTTCCCATTTTCAAGATTTTCCAAAGTTATTAGATAGCATGACTAAGCATTATCCTACCATACTAACATCAACAAGTAATTATAATATTCTCATTAATGAGACAAAGGAAATTCTATGGTGACAAGGGTACATGACAATCAATTCCAATGGAGGGCATAACAAGGTTGGATTAACTACTACCTTAAGATTTGAATTATCATTTTATGTAAATAGCAATGCATAACATTTAAAATACTTTAAAACATTTCGAAAGCATAGGCTCAAGATGATCAAAGGAGACTTGCCTTCTTGCAGGGTTTCTGGGTCTTCTTGCTGCTGTGAAGAGGGATCGTCGACAACGTTGGAATCTACGCGAGGAAAGACGAAGCAACAAAACAAATAAATACCCACGAAATTCAAATAAAATCCAAAAATTCAACAGAGGCCATAATTGGGTAGATTATGATTTTAGATGAATTTAGAAATTTGAATGGCTGGAATTGGAGTTAAAATGAGAAAGTTATGCTCATTTGAAAATCTCAGATTTGAATAAATCGAGAAATTCGGAAATTTCTGACAGGTGGGGCCCACTGGAATTTTTAATTTTTAAATCTTTATTTTAATCTGAGAGATTGACAGGTGGGGCCCACTGAACAGTAACCACTGGCGGTCACTGACATGTGGGACCCCTCTGTCAGTGACCCTATCTGCTTGGTCACTGACAGGTGGGACCCACTGGGGTCTGGACCCACTTGTCAGAGGCTGACGCAGACGGGTGGGGCCCAGGCGGCAGTGGCAGCGCAGACCGGCGGCCGCTGACGGGTGGGGCCCGCTTGTCAGTCGCGAAAATTAAACGAAAAACTCAACCCAGCGCGCGGAGCCGAGGGCTCGAACGCGCACCGGGGAGTTGAGAGAGAGCGCGGCTAACCAGAGGGGAGGGGGAGGCTTTGCCTACCCATATACGGCAATAAACTCTTTTGAGTTACCTGCCGGAGGGAGGTCGGGGAAGATGGTCGGAGGCGACGGCGCCGGCGGCGAGGATGGGCCGGAGAGGTTCAGGCGGTGCGTAGATTGTAGTCGGCGTGCGAAGGGGGTTCGGTTGGAGGAGTTGGTGAGGTCCGGGGATGAACGGAGACGGCCGGCGACGAGGAGGTGGCGGAGCTGGCTCGGGTCCTCCGGCGCGACGGCGCTCCGGCGGCGGGGAGAGGCAGCCGAGGTGACGGGGAGGTTCGCCTGGGCGTGAGGAAGCTCGGGGTGGCGGCGGCGGGCTCTGGTGATGACCGAGGCGGCGAGGAAAGCTCGCCGGAGTTGGGCGGAGCTCGAGGGGAGGAGTGGCACGGTGCTGGGGCGCTACGGGGCTCGGAAGCGAGAGCGGAGGGCCGAGGGAGGTGGTGCTGGAGGAGGCGAAGCCGAAGGGGGGTTTTTATAGGGCGGAGGAGGGGACACGGGCGCGGGATTGCTCGCCGGAGATCTTGGTGGCCGACAGGGAAAGTTTGGGGGAAAAAGGAAATAGGGGACCGGGAAGGGAAGGGAGGCGCGGGCGTTAGGGATCCGGTCGTGCGGGGAGCTCGGGGATTCCAAAACCGGGGAGAGGCAGGGAAGGAAGGGCCGGATCCGGCTCGGATGTGGTCGCCGGCGCAAAGAAGGAAAGCGGGGAGAGAAGAAAGGAAAGGGGGCGATTCCGCGGGGGAGACGGATCCGACAGGCGGGGCCGGGGTGGCAGCGAGAGCGGGACACGTGCGGCTGACAGGCGGGGTCCGCGGGTCAGCGAGGCGAGAGAAAGGTGGGAGTGGGCGGCTGGATGGGCGAGTGCGGTGGCGTGGCGCGCATCCGGGCCGGCCACGCGTCGGGCGAAGAGATGGGGAAGGCGGGGCTGGCTGGGCCGGGCCCGCTGGCAGCGAGGGAGAGGGAGGTGCGGCCTGGATCAGGCCGAGCGGCGACGTGGGCGGTCCTGGGCCGTCCACGCGTCGGCCGGAGGAAAAAGGAGAGATTTTTATTTTTCAGAATTTGATTTCTAATTTCAGAAAAGGCTACAAAATTATTTAGGCCTCAGAAAAATATGAAAATACCTCCAAAAATTCCAGAAAAATTCACAGAAGCTCCTGGACATATTTTGGACTAAATAAAATTATTTCCAACTACTGTTGATATTTAATTTTCATATCTTGAATTACTTTTTAAGCTCTAAAAATAGTTTTTAAATTCCAGAAAAATCCAGAAAGGCAAATAAAAACCAAGTAAAATCCAATTACCTTGAAATAATTAATTTGAATTTAAATTTTTCAAAAAGCCAAATTTTGGGATGTGACAGAATGCGTTGAATTATAGTAGCGAAATGAGAGCCTCATGTGCATCTGTACCTGTAAATTTGTATAGAATAGCTTCATACACACAGATTTATTTGCAGTGTGAACGCGAGGTTGAATTCTAAATACCGAAGCTTTACAAAAACTTTCTATAAAAGCATATGGGGCCATGTGTGCGCCGAGCCCTATCAATTTGTATAGAGTAATTCTCCTACATATAGAATCATCTCCAATAAATTTCAATTGATTTCGAGAAACTTTTATAGTGTGAATGACGATGTTAAAATTCCAAATACTAAATCTTTCCGAAGGCTTTCTATAAAAACATGTGTAACTCACGTGTGTGCCTAACCCTACCAATTTGCATAGAATAGTTCCCCTACATGCAGAATTATCTCCAATAAATTTTATTTAATTTTGAAAAACTCTTGTGGTGTGAACGCGCGGTTGAAATTTCGAATACCAAAGTTTTACGAAAATTTATAAAAGCATGTGTGACTCACGTGTGTGCCTAGCCTTTCCAATTTGTACCGAGTAGCTTTTGTAGTGTGAACGCGAGGTTGAAATTCTAAATACTGAAGTTTATTAAAGCTTTCGATAAAAGCATGTGAAGCCCACGTGTATGCCTGGCCTTGCCAATTTGCATAGAGTAACTCCTCTATATGTAGAATCATCTCCAATAAATTTCAACCGATTTCGAGAAACTTTTATAATATGAACCCGAGGTTGAAATTCTAAATACCAAAGTTTTACGAATATTTCCTTCATAAGTTTCTTTGATTTAACCCCTTCCTTTTCTTATCCTTTACCCATTGGGTTACCCAAATCCATTGGGTATATCCTTTTTCATTTGGATATGGGTAATATCAGTTTAGATGGGTATGGATAAAATTAGGTATAGATTTGGGTTACCCATACCCTACCTAGTGGTAGTTCTCGATCCCGGTGACCACGTCCCAGAAGGCAAAACCTGGTTGGTAAATCAGCAAAGGCAAGAAAAACCATCCAATCATCCATCTCCATTGCAGAGGCTGTGGCATTATCCTGTGAATAAGTGACAGGTTGGTAAATGGGTTGGAAAGTGGGTTGAACTCATGGGGTCGGGTTGGGTTGGTTTAAGTGGAAGATGGTTTAGGTTGGGTGGAGTTGTGAAAAATCTTTTGTGGGTTAGGCTAGGGTGGCAAGTTGGCTTTGTCTCATATGGGTTGGGATGGTTTTGGGTTGGGTTTTAACCTATTAGCAGGCTTAACGCAAACTATCTTGGTAGCCGATTATGGCCTGTTTGGAATGATGGATTGGAAAACAAGATAGGAATTGTGAATATAGGAAAGGCACATAAATTTAGGCCCGCTTCAAATGGCTTCACCTTCTAATTTCTTAATTTCGTCTTTTTGTGGGTTTTTTCTTTTTACCTTATCCCTTTATATTGTCTGTGATTATGTAACTTTTTATTTTTAAAATTTAATTACACATAGAAGCTAATAGCATCTACAGTGCATTTTTAGTCGATACAGTGCAAAAAGCCAGAAGCCTGGGCTTATAAGCCCATTGGAGCACTACCTTAGTGTCGAAACTTAGGAATAGAAAATACAGAAAAATATAAAAAATGTATGTTTGGGTCATAGAAAGTGAAAACGCGTGAAATTATAGTAGGAAGACTTTGTTTTAACCTTGTTCTTCACAATTTTTTTACCATTAAAAAATTTACTGCTCACTAGGAACGTGAATTTTCTAAAAACCAACTTGGCTGAATGTGAATTCAGGCTAGGAAAGAGGTCCAGTTCTCTTTAGCTTATGATTTATGACATATGGATTTACTCAAACAAACAAACGGTATGATTTCTCCATCGCTATTTTGAAGCGGCTTGTCAGGATAACCTCTTCGAAGCGGCTTATTGGCATTCGGTTCATTCACACAAGTGCTCGCGCTAGGGCTAAAAGTCATCAGCTATAACCATAAGCCATCAGCCACTACCAAAAAGAATGCACCCTCTACTAAGGCCCCTGTTGTGGCTACAGACCAAACAGAGAGAGAGAGATGGTAGTGGAGAGTGATGAAGATAAGTGTAATGGCCTGGGTCCTCCCCAAGGCTTACTCATATATATATACACATGAGGAGTGCTTTTACAGCTATACCCTTACATCTGGTTATCCCCTCTGGGGCAGTTATGTCATTACACATGGCCTATTCTGGGCCTTATAATCTCCTACCAGGCCTGCTGGGTTTAGGTGGGGGCCACCCCTACGACAGGAGCCTCTCATGGTGAAGGGCTTCACAGGGCCGAAGCCATGCCGTCGAGTCCTTTGGCCCCCTCCGTCCCCTGCGGCCTGTGAATTCCTCCAAGCTTGTGGTTGGGGAGCCTGAAATCTGGGATGGTGGTAGCGGAAGGTGGCGCCAAGTCGAAGTGGGCGCGCGCGCTCCGTCCCCTACCCTTCGAACGGGTGGCAGCGAAGCTGGCGTCCAAGTCGAAGTAGGCGCGCGCGCTCCGTCCCCTACCCTTCGAATGGGTGGCAGCGGAGCTGACGCCTAGTCGAAGTAGACGCGCGCGCTCCGTCCCCTACCCTTCGAATGGGTGGCAGCGGAGCTGGCGCCTAGTCGAAGTAGACGCGCGCGGTCCGTCCCCTACCCTTCGAACGGGTGGCAGCGCAGCTGGCGCCCAAGTCGAAGTAGACGCGCGCGCTCCGTCCCCTACCCTTCGAACGGGTGGCAGCGCAGCTGGCGCCCAAGTCGAAGTAGACGCGCGCGCTCCGTCCCCTACCCTTCGAACGGGTGGCAGCGAAGCTGGCGCCCAAGTCGAAGTGGACGTGCGCGACCCTTCGAACGGGTGGCGGCGAAGCTGGCGCCTAGTCGAAGTAGACGCGCGCGCTCCGTCCCCTACCCTTCGAACGGGTGGCGGCGAAGCTGGCGCCTAGTCGAAGTAGACGCGCGCGCTCCGTCCCCTACCCTTCGAACGGTTGGCGGCGAAGCTGGCGCCTAGTCGAAGTAGACGCGCGCGCTCCGTCCGCTACCCTTCGAACGGGTGGCGGCGAAGCTGGCGCCTAGTCGAAGTAGACGCGCGCGCTCCGTCCCCTACCCTTCGAACGGTTGGCGGCGAAGCTGGCACCTAGTCGAAGTAGACGCGCGCGCTCCGTCCCCTACCCTTCAAACGGGTGGCGGCGAAGCTGGCGCCTAGTCGAAGTAGACGCGCGCGCTCCGTCCCCTACCCTTCGAACGGGTGGCGGCGAAGCTGGCGCCTAGTCGAAGTAGACGCGCGCGCTCCGTCCCCTACCCTTCGAACGGGTGGCGGCGAAGCTGGCGCCTAGTCGAAGTAGACGCGCGCGCCCCGTCCCCTACCCTTCGAACGGGTGGCGGCGAGGCTGGCGCCTAGTCGAAGTAGACGCGCGCGCTCCGTCCCCTACCCTTCGAACGGGTGGCAGCGAGGCTGGCGCCCAAGTCGAAGTAGACGCGCGCGCTCCGTCCCCTACCCTTCGAACGGGTGGCAGCGAGGCTGGCGCCCAAGTCGAAGTAGACGCGCGCGCTCCGTCCCCTACCCTTCGAACGGGTGGCGGCGAAGCTGGCGCCTAGTCGAAGTAGACGCGCGCGCTCCGTCCCCTACCCTTCGAACGGGTGGCGGCGAAGCTGGCGCCTAGTCGAAGTAGACGCGCGCGCTCCGTCCCCTACCCTTGGAACGAGTGGCAGCAAGGCTGGCGCCTAGTCGAAGTAGACGCGCGCGCTCCGTCCCCTACCCTTCGAACGGGTGGCAGCGACGCTGGCGCCCAAGTCGAAGTAGACGCGCGCGCTCCGTCCCCTACCCTTCGAACGGGTGGCAGCGAAGCTGGCGCCCAAGTCGAAGTAGACGCGCGCTCTCCGTCCCCTACCCTTCGAACGGGTGGCAGCGAAGCTGGCGCCCAAGTCGAAGTGGACGCGCGTGCTCCGTCCCCTACCCTTCGAACGGGTGGCAGCGAAGCTGGCGCCCAAGTCGAAGTCGACGCGCGCGCTCCGTCCCCTACCCTTCGAACGGGTGGCAGCGAAGCTGGCGCCTAGTCGAAGTAGACGCGCGCGCTCCGGGGCTGTTGTGACCTTGTAGTCCCGTAGTGCGCTTTTAATGGCGGCTGGAATTACGCCGACGCCTGGCCTGGCAGAAGCCAGGCTATCGCGTCGTGCAGTCTGCCATGCTGCAGGTGGGGCACGTGGCGACTCACGACTGGTGCGTCGTGGGATGTGAGCGGTTGCGTGACCGCGGCCGTTCGCCTCGTCCCCCGAGAAGTTGGACGCGTGTTGAAGAGGTAGGGGCGTTGTGCGCTGCTTGGCCACCTACCAGGCGCGGCCTTCTAGGTCCGAGCGGTTCTTCTTTCCAAATCTTGGACAGCCGAATCGCCGGGAATTTGATCCGTCTGTGCATTGAGCGCCAGGGCAGGCGAGCGGCCTTTATAAGGTGTTAGTGTTGTGGTGGAGGCACCCTTTCTCGTTTTGCTTTTTGACCTGCCGCTTCGCTTGCGCCCGTGCTAATTGTCACGCCAGTTGCTCCCTTGCCTGCTTCTTCTCCTTCCCTTGTCGCGGAGAGCGATGGCCAGCCACGACGACGCCACGTACCACCCCCGCAGCGGTTCCTTGCCTAGCCAGGGCAAGGTGAACCATCCTTCCCAAGAGTACAAACTGGTGCCGCGGGGGAGCTCGCGCGCCAACAAGCTGTGGAACGCGATGGAGCACTCGGGAGGCTCCTGCTCCCGTGTGCTGGGGAAGAGCCGCATGACGGAAGGGACGCTACAACGGCTCGTGGATGAGGGGAAGATCGCGGACCGCAATGGGGCTCGCTTACCCCGCCGGGACGAGACGGAGCCGAAGCCCGGGGCCCTGGAGGCAATTGTTTTCGTCGCGTTCTTCGATGCCGGCCTTCGGATGCCCTGCACGTTGTTTGTGGGCAAAGTCCTGCGGGCCTACCAGTTGGAGCTAGCCCAGCTGACACCCCACGCGCTACTCCGCCTCGCTGTCTTCGCGTGGGCGATGCGGACAGAGGGGTGGCGCCCCAGCGCCAGCTTATTCGCCACCCTGCACGATGCACACTGTCGACCGAGAAAGGTTGGCGGGGCGGTGTCCAACTTTGGCGGTGTGGACTTCGTGCTCCGGGCGTCCTGCGCGACGTTGTTTCCTGTGTCCGCCTCGTCAGGGCAGTGGGCGTCCGGCTGGACGCGGTGGTGGTTCTATTACACCGTGACCGACAAGAGCAGAATGCAGTGCCGAGGTGGGCCGATCTCGTTTAATAGCACGCCGAGTCTGAAGGCGGAGATTGACGACACGCGAAAGCTACAGAGCCTCGTCGGTGTCGCCCGTCAAATGAGCGTGCGCGACCTAGCCGAGGAGTTCACGATGCATGGGGCGGCGCCACTCTCCTCCCGGGGGAAGTATGTTGTGCCGAATGGCCCCCGCGAGGACGGGTTCGAACCATGCGTGTCTCGGGTGCTTCCGCCCTCCGCCCCTTGTAAGTCGCCCATCGTGTCATTGTATCTGTTTGGCTTCCGCCTAACTGACGTGATCTCCTGCGCAGTGACTCGGCTAGAAGATGCGGAGCGCGTGGTTGCGGTGCTCCTCGGCCCGTATACGCTTAAGGAGCACCGGGCTCGCGAGGCCGCGGTGAAGGCGGCTAAGCAGGGGCGGATAAACCGCACCTACGAGGCTGTGGGCATTGCCGTGCCCGAGCTTATGGTGCCGGAAGAGCTCCCCGCTGGGACTCCCGGCGCTCAGGACGGTGATAGCCCCGCGAGGGGGCTGTCTTCGCGACGCCGGGCCCGTTCCCCGGCTGCCGTATGCGACCCGGCAGCCCCCCCGGCGGCTAGCTCAGCTGAGGCGGAGCGTGCGACCGGCGGTGGGCCTGGCCACACTGCTTCGGAGGGGCGCGCCGCCGCGGATCCCCCGACATTTTCTGCCGATGCCCACGAGCCCGTGCTCGGGCTCGCGGCCACCGCTGAGTTGGCACCCGTCAACCCGGGGGGTGGCGTCGTCCCCGGTGAGCAAACCACGGGGGACAGTGCGTTATCAACCGTAGCGGCCGACGAGGGCGTGCCCCCCGCGGAGGAAACCGCGGGGGCGGCAATGACCGGAGCTGGTTCTGCCATGGAAGAATCGCCTGCGTCACCGCAGGCGAAACGCCCTCGGACGCAGTCCCCCCCGCCAACGGGGGGTCGATACGCTGTTGCGGGGCCTTGCCTTGGGATTACGGCGGCTGGCGCGGCTGAGAAGACCTTCTCCCCAACCGTCGAGGCGCCCGCGTCCCCCTGGGTGGTCGACCCGGTGCCACTTCCTACCGTGACGAGGGGCGCAGGAGGTAGGTGTGAGTCCCTTTCTTCCCCTGACTTCGCGAGACTTCCTCCGATCTGCTCGCTCATTCTGCCGACATCAGGCGAGACGACGTCTCCCGTACGTGACGAAGGATCGAGCAGCGGAGGTATGCGCGAAGTCGGGAGCCGCGTGCAGGATGCCCCGCCGGTGTCCATTGCTGCTGACGTGGCCGTGGCCACGGTAAATCCTGGCGTGTTGGGGCCGGGACTCGCTCGCTCGGACTTCCTCCCTCGCCCAGAGATATTTTGCGACCTCACCGCCGCCGCCGAGCGTGCCGACAACGGCCTCAACCGAGAGGTGCTGTCGTCATGCGCGGGGGACCTCCTGGCGCTCGCGTTGCAGGCCTCCGAGATGAGGGTAAGTACGTGCGCTTCAGCTTGTACGGTACTGCTAGACGCCTGCTGATTTGTTGTTCCTGTCAGACGCTTGCCCTCAGCCGGTCCTTTGACGAGGCCCGCGTTCGGGAGCGGAGGGCTCTGGAAGCCAACCTCCGCGAAGCAAACACTGCTATCGCTGCGAAGGATGAAGAACTTCGCGCGCTGGAGGACGCCCTGGTGGCCGCACAAGTTGCGGCCACGGAAGAGCGGGACGCCGCGGCTGGGGAACGCGCCGCCTTCGTGCAGCAGATCTCCGTCCTAGAAGGGGAGAACGCCCAGCTGGCGGAGGCTGCTGCCGGGAACCGCCTTGCCTTGGAAAATGCGTCTGTGTCGGCGTGGCGGGCCATGGAGTCTCTGAACCAGGCCCTTCGAGATCTGTGCGTCCGAGTGCCGGATACTACGCACAGGCCGGAGGCCCTGTTGGAGACGCTCGGGCTGATCGAGGAGGGGGCCGGCGTTGCTCTTCGTGGCGCCAGGACCTTTGACGAGCACTGCGGCTATGTTGGTGCGTGCTTCGCCCTCGCCCTGCTTCATACTCGTGGGTGTAGGCATACCCACGAGCTAGCGAATCCTCAACTGGATCTTCCCGACCGACCAGAGGTTATGTCGGACGCCATCCGCTCCATTGGGGCTAGCCTGCAGAACTTCCACTAACGGATCTGGGGCCGCTTCGGAGAAGGTGCAGCGAGAGTCGCCGTGCAGCAGACGTTGCATGGGGAGGGGGACCTCCTCCAGTGGCTTGAAGGGGTCCTTCAGCGCCGCGGCGACGACGGCGCGGGCTCGTCCGCACCGCGCCAAGGCTGAGCAGTTGGTCGGGTGGGGCAGGGGGATGATGTACTGGTTCTTACGCATGTGACCATGTAACCCCTTTGCTTTTGCAATGGAACCAAGTAGTACTTTATGCTTGGTGTTACCTGCCGCTGGACGCGGAGGACAGGTGTACGCATCTCGTTTATGCTCCATGGAGTGGCGCGTGCGGAGGCAAATCTCGACACTACGATTTCCTTTATAGTCCGGAGACTCGCGCGTGCGGAGGCGGACCTCGACGCTACGTCTTATTTAGAGTCCGTGGACTAGTGCGTGCGGAAGCGGACTTCGACGCTACGTCTTTTTTATAGTCTGGAGACTCGCGCGTGCGGAGCTAATCTCGACGCTACGTCTTATTTAGAGTCCGTGGACTATTGCGTGCGGAGCTAGGCTCGACGCTACGTCTTCTTTATAGTCCGGAGACTCGCGCGTGCGGAGCTAGGCTCGACGCTACGTCTTATTTAGAGTCCGTGGACTATTGCGTGCGGAGCTAGGCTCGACGCTACGTCTTCTTTATAGTCCGGAGACTTGCGTGTGCGGAGCTAGGCTCGACGCTACGTCTTATTTAGAGTCCGTGGACTATTGCGTGCGGAGCTACGCTCGACGCTACGTCTTCTTTATAGTCCGGAGACTCGCGCGTGCGGAGCTAGGCTCGATGCTACGTCTTATTTAGAGTCCGTGGACTATTGCGTGCGGAGCTAGGCTCGACGCTACGTCTTCTTTATACTCCGTAGAGTGCGCGCGAAGGCGTCCCCCCGCTGCGTCTTATTTATACTCCGTAGAGTGCGTGCGGAGCTAGGCTCGACGCTACGTCTTATTTAGAGTCCGTGGACTATTGCGTGCGGAGCTAGGCTCGACGCTACGTCTTCTTTATAGTCCGGAGACTCGCGCGTGCGGAGCTAGGCTCGACGCTACGTCTTATTTAGAGTCCGTGGACTATTGCGTGCGGAGCTAGGCTCGACGCTACGTCTTCTTTATAGTCCGGAGACTCGCGCGTGCGGAGCTAGGCTCGACGCTACGTCTTATTTAGAGTCCGTGGACTATTGCGTGCGGAGCTAGGCTCGACGCTACGTCTTCTTTATAGTCCGGAGACTCGCGCGTGCGGAGCTAGGCTCGACGCTACGTCTTATTTAGAGTCCGTGGACTATTGCGTGCGGAGCTAGGCTCGACGCTACGTCTTCTTTATAGTCCGGAGACTCGCGCGTGCGGAGCTAGGCTCGACGCTACGTCTTATTTAGAGTCCGTGGACTATTGCGTGCGGAGCTAAGCTCGACGCTACGTCTTCTTTATAGTCCGGAGACTCGCGCGTGCGGAGCTAGGCTCGACGCTACGTCTTATTTAGAGTCCGTGGACCATGTTCTGCTTAGCGCGGACAGGGGATGCTCTTGGAACAACGACCTTTATTGAACTCCCGTTTGCGCGGGCGAGCATCGCCTAACAACGGGCTGGTGGCTCTACGCCTACTGCGCTGCTTCTAGGCGTAGTACCGCCGCAACATGTCCGCGTTCCATGTGTGCCGGAAGGCTTGTCCTTCAAGCGTGGCGAGGTGGTACGCCCCCTTTGGCAATGCCTCCGTTACGATGTACGTGCCTTCCCACTTGGATTCCAGCTTGCCAACGGTTTCCGCCTGGAGCGCCACTCTGAGGACGAGATCCCCAGGCTTGAACCCCCGCGGGCATATAGAGCGGTCCCGAGTACGCGTTGTCTACCGCGCGTACTTCTCGACATGGTGGGCTGCGTCTGCCCGTATCCCGTCGAGGAGCTCCACGGACACACGGCGCTCCTCTTCGGGTGCTTGGACGAGGACCCTTCATGAGCCGGCCTTAATTTCCTCGGGCGTCACCGCTTCGTCGCCGAAGAGGAGCTTAAACGGCGTGAATCCCGTTGGGCGCGTTACCGTTGTGCGAAGCGACCATAGAACGCTGTGAAGCTCGCCTGGCCACTTGCCCTTCGGCAATCCAATCAGGCGCTTTTTGATGGCGGCAGAAATGGCGCCATTCGCCCGTTCGACCGCCCCGTTGGACTGGGGATGCCCTACCGAGGCGAATCGGAGGGTGATGCCCATGCTGTCACAATAATCTTTGAAGAGGGCGGCGTCGAACTGCAGGCCATTGTCGACCGTGAGCTCCCGAGGTACCCCGAAGCGACATATGATGTTTTGCCATAGGAAGCGCTGTACGGCCGCAGAAGTTACTTTGGCCAGAGCGATCGCTTCCGGCCACCTGGAGAAATACTCCAGCGCGACTACCACGAACCGGAGGTCCCCTGGAGCTCGGGCGAGCGGTCCTACTATGTCGAGACCCCAGCGCGCCAGTGGCCACACCGGGGGAATTGGGTTGAGGCTTGTCGGGGGCCTGCGGATGATGCGCGCCATCCATTGGCACCCTTGGCACCGACGAACGAGGTCCTGGGCGTCGGTGATGGCAGTCGGCCAGTAGAAGCCTTGTCTGAACGCCTTGCCGACTAATGACCTCGGCGCCAGGTGGGATCCGCATACGCCCGCGTGGATTTCCACCAAGAGTTCCTTTCCTTCTTCAGTCGAGAGGCAGCGCAGGAGCGGCGCGCAAACCCCCTGCTTGTAGAGTGTCCCTTCAAATACCTGGAAGGACCGTGCGCGGTGCTGCAATCGTCGCAGCTCGGCAGGATCCTCCGGCTCGGCGAGGCCTTGTAAGAATTTGAAAATGGGCTCCCGCCAATCTCCTGGCCGATCAATGCGGTGGACAAGAGCCGCGTCCCGGTTGTCCTGTGCGATGGCCGCCTTTGCTAACACCTCGTAGAATGCCCCCTCAGGGGGGCAGTTGCTGGCTGGCCGCCTTGGCGAGGGCGTCGGCTTGCTCATTCTCCGCCCGGGGGATGGCCTTGACGGTGACACCCAAAAAGTGCCTTTCCCTCGCCCGTACCGCCGCGAGGTACTTGGCCAACTCAGGGTCCTTGGCTTGATATGACTTGTCCACATGGCCGGCCACCAAGCGCGAGTCGGTGCGGACCAACACCCGTCTCGCGCCGACTGCCTTGAGCTTCGCCAGGCCAAAGAGCAGCGCCTCGTATTCGGCCGTGTTGTTGGTGGCGGGAAAGGCAAGGTGCGCCGAGTACAGCAAACGCTGTCCCTCGGGCGTGATGATCACCGCCCCTACGCCCGCGCCGGCGACGCTGTAAGCTCCGTCGATGGTAAGCGTCCAGACGGGATCATCGTGCGTCTGGCCGGGTTGGGCCGGCGGGGTCCATTCGGCGAGGAAATCCGCCAGGACTTGGGATTTAATTGCCGTCCGCGAAGCATACGTCAAGGAGAAGGGGGCGAGCTCGGCGGCCCATTTACCGATACGCCCTGTGGACTCCTTGTTGTGTAGCATCTCTGCCAGGGGGAATGAGGAAGGCACTGTGATCGGGTGAGCCAGAAAATAATGCCGAAGCTTCCTGGAGGCCATGACCAGCGTGTAGGCGAGCTTCTCAAGCTCCGTGTATCTTGTCTTGGCGCCTTGAAGGGCTTCGGAGACAAAGTAGACAGGCCGCTGCATGGCGCCTTCCTCTAAGACGAGGACGGCACTGACCGCGGTAGCTGACGCGGCCAGATAGAGCAGGAGGGGAGCCTCTGGTGCTGGGGCGACCAGAGTGGGGAGGCATGCCAGGTGCTGCTTGAGCTCGTTGAAGGCCTTCGCACAGTCTCCGTCCCAACGGAATCCATCGCACCCGCGGAGTGTCTTGAAAAACGGCAGGCCCCGCTCCGCCGCCCTGGATAGGAAGCGACTTAATGCTGCCATGCGGCCCGCCAGCCTCTGGACCTCCCTCGTTGTCTTGGGCGGCTCCATACCCAGGATGGCGTCTACTTTGTCGGGGTTCGCCTGGATGCCCCGCCCGGACACGAGGAAACCTAGGAGTTTGCCCGCCTGTACCCCGAAGACACACTTGTCGGGGCTGAGCTTGATGCCCGCCTTCCGGAGGTTGTCGAAGGTCTCCTGGAGGTCCCGGTCGTGTAGGGCCAGTTGCCGAGTTTTGACCACCACGTCATCGACATAGGCCTCGACATTCCTCTCGAGCTGGGCGGCCAGGGCAATGGCGACGAGGCGGGTGAAGGTAGCGCCTGCGTTCTTCAAGCCAAAGGGCATTCTGACGAAGCAGAACGTCCCAAGTGGTGTGATGAAACTGGTCTTCTCCTCGTCGTCCTCGGCCATGTATACCTGGTGGTAGCCGGAATAGGCGTCCAGGAAACTCATGAGTTCGCACCCAGCAGTGGCGTCAACCAGCTGATCGATGCGCGGCAAGGGGTAGTTGTCCTTCGGGCACGCCTTGTTGAGTGCCGTGAAGTCGATGCACATGCGCCAGGCCCCGCTGGCCTTTTTGACTAGCACCGGGTTAGCGAGCCATTCTGGATGGTGGACCTCGCGGATGACCCCGGCGCGAAGAAGCTTCGCCACCTCCACTTTGGCCGCCTGCTGCCGATCCATCGACATACGCCGGAGCCTTTGCTTGACCGGCTTGACATCGGGGTGGACCGCCAAACGATGCTGGATTACCGCGCGATCCACGCCCTTGATGTCCTCCGGGGACCATGCGAAGATGTCCACGTTGTTCTGAAGCACTCGGAGCAGCTCCCGTTCGACCCTTGGTGGGAGCCCCTCGCCAATGGAGACAAACTGCCCCTCCGCCTGGAGCGGCACCTTCTTGACGCCGCCTTCGGGCCGAGGCTTGGGCGTCCACCCGGGGGCGGAGGGCCCAGCACCGGGCGCGCCGGAGAGGGCATGCACCGGGCGATGCGAGACGCGGCTGCCGCCTTCGGCACGTCTTGCCAGGTCCTGGTCGCCGAAGATGGTGATGACACCCTCCGGGCCCGGGAGCTTTACACACAAGAAGGCGTGGTGCGGGATTGCCTCGAAAGAGTTGATGGCGGGTCGCCCCAGTATGGCGTTGTAGGGGTGCGGGATACCTACGACATCAAAGGTGACATGCTCGGTCCGGATGTTACCTTTGTTGCCCTCCTGACGGAAGGTGACAGGAAGGGAAACGTGCCCCAGGGCCTGCAGCAGTTGACCCCCGAAGCCTTGAAGTGGAGCTCCTGGCTGCTCCAGCCGGCTTCGGGGGATTTCCATGCGGTCGAAGGCGTCTGCGAATAAGATGTTCGCGGAGCTTCCCCCGTCGACAAGGACGCGCTTGACTTCGCAGCATGCTATGTGGGCCTGGATGACTAGAGGGTCTTGGTGAGGGTACTCCACGCCCCTGGCGTCGTTCAAGTCGAAGGTGATGTTGCGGGGCGGCATCCACAGCTGCGGCTGCTCCCCGGGGGCTTTTGAGGAAGAGCCTCCGCTGATGACGTTGACGGTGTGATGCTGCGCGCCCTCCGTTGCGGTGGCCCGTATGGGGCTATCCCTTGGGTGCCCCACATGGGCTTCGGCGAGGGGCCGAGGAGGCGAAGTCCGAGATCCTGCTGTCACCCTCCGCAGCTCCATCACCGCGATGCATACCCTTGTGTAATGATCGCCGTAGCCGTGTACCTCGCACCACTTGCCATAGCGCAGAAGCTCCTGCTCTGCGCGGGGTTGGCTGCCGTAGTCAAATCCGCCCTCCGATCCCTGGACTCCCCTCCGTGAGGCGGGGTCGGGTCCTTGGCGGGTGCTCTCGGTGGCGAGGACGTGATGGGCCGCCTGCGACCGGCGTTGGCGGCGCCGAGGTTTGGGCCTACACCGTGACGAGCCTTCCTGTACTTCGTCCTCACTGCCTCGGGGAGGGCCTCCTCGGGGCTTTGGGCTACGGCCCAGCTTCGAGGAGGGGCCACCCGCCCCGACCTCGCGCGGGGGCCGCTCCTCATGGGCGAGGCCGAGGGCGGTGATGTTGCGTCTTCGCGCATCCTCCTCCGCCCGCGCATACTCGTCCATTTTGTCGAAGAGCTTGGCCACTGTCGTAATTGGCCTCCGCGCGTTGTATTCGGCCATCGGGCCCCGGCGAAGGCCCTGTATGGCTGCATTAACGACTGTGATTTCATTAACATCGTGTACCTGACCTCGAGTTTTGGCGAAGCGCTTGAAGTAGTCCCGGAGCGTCTCCGAGGGTCCTTGCTTCACGGAGAAGAGTTGGTCCACATCGATTCGCTCGACATGATATCCTTGAAAGTTGGTACGAAGCCGGTCGCGAAGCTGCTCCCACGCATAGATGGAGCCCGGCTCTATGGTAAAAAACCAAGAGAGCGCCACTCCGTGCAGTGCGAGGGGGAGTCCCTTCGCCTTCGTGGTGTCGTCTCCGCCCGCGGCTTCGATCGCGGTTTCGTATACGCGCACGAACTCACGGGGGTCCGTGTCGCCTTTATACGAGTCGATGGCGCTAGGAAACTTGAAGTCTTCGGGCCATGCCGCCTGCTGCAGCCCCGCCGAGAGCGGGGACTCCGGATCCACGCGCCGCAGCGGCACGCGGCTGGACGTGGGGGCTTCGCGACTGTCCGCCCTCTCCGGCGCGGGCTCGGACGCGATTGCTGGCTCGGCCGGCTGACTCCGAACCTCTTGTATATCTCTGACGGCTCCGCGAAGGTCCCCCAGCTCCCGCTGGAACGCGTTGAGAGCCGCCAGCAGGGCGCTTTCCATCACCGGTGCGGGCGGGGTCGCCGGTTCTTCTGACGGGCGGATCGGCGCGGGGACGACCGCGTCGCGGGGTCCCGAGCTGCCGGTCACTCCGTCGTGGCTACCTCGGACCGCCCGGTCCGCACCGCCGGCGGGGGTTGCAGTGGGGGCGGCGAGGTTGGCTGTCGTCGCGTCGGCGGGGTCGGTTGTCGCCGCACCCGTGTCGACGTCTTCGACCGCCGGGTCCGTCCTCGCAACGCCGGTGGCGGGGTTGGTCGTCGCTGTGCCGGTGACGGGGTTGATCATCACCGCGCAAACGTCGACGTCTTCGGCCACCGCGCCTGCATCGCCACCCGCGTCCGCCGCTGCCGATGCCGAAGCTCTGGTACTCATACGACGCTCCGGTCCGGCCGCCTTCTTTCCCTTCGCCGCCGCTGAGGAAGCTTTTTTCGGTGCCATCTTTTTCTTCGGTCTTCAGGCTTGTCTTCGTCCTCCCCACGGACGGCGCCAACTGTTGTGGCTACAGACCAAACAGAGAGAGAAATGGTAGTGGAGAGTGATGAAGATAAGTGTAATGGCCTGGGTCCTCCCCAAGGCTTACTCATATATATATACACATGAGGAGTGCTTTTACAGCTATACCCTTACATCTGGTTATCCCCTCTGGGGGCAGTTATGTCATTACACATGGCCTATTCTGGGCCTTATAATCTCCTACCAGGCCTGCTGGGTTTAGGTGGGGGCCACCCCTACGACAGCCCCGTTTGGGGGCTTAAAGCTGGTTTTTGCTTCCAAAAAGCTGTAAGCTCCCCAAAGAAGTTTTTCGGAAGCTGCTTTTCGAAGGAAGCGAAAGCTAACAATGTAAGCCAAAAGCTAGCGCGAAGGTGTTTCTTGGGCTTTTACAGGTAAGTTGAGCCTTTTCCTCAGAAGCTAGGGTGAAATTACCCACCTTTGCCATTGTATAAAAGGTACTCATTTCCGCTGACCCGAGCACCTTTCTCTCACCCGGTATCTCTCTCATTCGCTTGTCCTCTTAGTGGATCCCTAGCCACCGCTACTCCCCAATCAGTGCCATCTCACTCTGGCCAGTTCCACCTCCCTCCAACTAGAACCGGTGTACCTGGATGCGCCGCTAAATCTGGACGGGCACAGCTTCCCTCCGACCTGCTCCACCTCCCACCCAGGTCGCCACCATCATCATACTCGTCACCCTAGGTGTTGCACTAAGCCAACACTAAGCCTAGAATGCTACTACTATCCATCACCACCCTAAATTAAAACCATTATTAATAAAATTTCAAATAACAAGACAAACACGTGGAATTTTAAATGCAAGATTTACCCATACCCATCATACCGTGCACCAGCATATCAAATTATTGTCAAATTCTAATTCAATTAACCAACCTATGTCGTTAATTCCCTTTACAAGGATATAATGCCTGCTCAGATACCAACTGAAACTTTTAACTAGAATAATTGGAATCCCACTATTTCGCCATAAAACTTTCCCACAAAAAACTCTCCACAGAAAAGCTATAGGTTCTGCTAGCAACAACCATATAATCGTGTAATAAGTATTAATGACATTAACAAGTATGGAGGTGGATGCCAAGTTTTGTGAAGTGCATGGAGGATGGATTGATTTCATGTTATAATCCTTGGGGAGAAATTGATTAAATGTAGTGATTATCTTTGAAGCAAAACTGATTATATGGTTGTTGCTAGCAGAACCTTGTTTAAGCTTGTGGGTTATTGCTATCATTGAGAGAATAGGATTTTGGGCATGGGGTTTTACAAATGGTATGAAAGCATCGACCTTCGCTGCAAGGGCTCGTATGCGTGTAGGCTCATAGAGGGCACATGGCACGGACGTGTACCAAGAGGTGGTTCTAGGTATTTGCCATTTATACAATGTGTTGTCGGGGCGTCAGCTATAAAGGGGGATGATTGTAACATCCAACTCGATTATGGTGGCCCATGTGGAGTTATGGTGGTGTGAGTTGTAGGAGCATATATTGCTTGCTGGGACAAAATGTAATACCTCCGAGTTAACCCTTTTACATGAAACAAGAACAAAAGCATAAGTGTGGTGCTAAGTGTGTAGGTGTCAGACCCAGCTTTTTCAATCCGGAATCCTTTGTGATTCCACCGCACTATTCCCTGGATTAGTAGATAGTAATCACAGATACAGTACTGAACATCAAAATACATATCATGCGGAAGCGTAAATGTAATAATAGACTTACTCATGGGCCGATTAGGCCGAAATCAATAAAATGTAGCAGCGGAAACGAAACACACCGGTGGAACCCTCAGGACGTGCCCACAGGCAGCCAACTGGGGATTTGCGACCTAGTTCTTGATCTCTTCTTCCTCTTCACCATCATGACCTGGTGTATTGCTATAGCGTAGCAATCTGACTTTTGATTCTGGATTAATTGTGAGAGCGAGGGTGAGCACAAACCATCGTGCTCCGCGAGCCAATACACAGGATACAAATAGATAATATGCATGGCTTATCAAGGGAAGGCTTGGGTTATTTTATTGCCATGAATTGCATTTAAAATATGATACATAGAAATTTCCTGGGACCTAGCAGTTTGAACTAAAACATAATGTGTGAAAGAATGCAATAGTAATAGCGATCCAGATTCTATCCACCGTTACATGGCCTCTGCACCATATGCTAACCTTTCAGCATTATAATCGCTTACCTTATCACTGGGGCGACACCCAGGGAAACACAAATAAGGGCTTTTCACTGTTCTCTACTTTTCCCATTTTCACCCACAAAGATTTTGATATAGAACTATATCTGGTTAAGTTCCCATATCCGCTCTTGACCGTGAGCATGACTATTTGAATAGTTTTCACTCTGCAGAGTTTGTACACTTTACCCACAAGAGACAATCTGCTCGTTGCTCCACACGATTCCTTAGTTATGTGATTGAGTAGATCATCACAAGGTTGTTATAATGCATTTTTCCCAGCAGAGTCACGGTCGCTAAAGTTTCACTTCCAAGAGTCCCCTCTTGCGCCGTCACGTTGGAGTATGTGGCCATCCTCTGCCCGCCTGTGGTCACACCGGTGCAACCCATACTAAGTCGATGCAAATTAGTTAGCCCTGCCTACAATTTGCCAGCATGTGGTTATACTGTTGTATACTAGGAGGTCATCATAAGATTCGGTCCTTATGGTTATCTAGGCAGTTCTACCACTATCCACACAGTGTGCTTCCTTTGTACCACATACCAGCCCCCGTACCATCCACCCAGATATTTGAGAAAGTTGGGGTTTTTAGGAGCATAAAGTACTCATGTCAAGAATACACCAGTCATTTCCACCATGACTTCCCAAACCAGTTTCTCATGATTTAAAAGTGATACCTGGGGCATTTTGGTGCCCCCGGTTATCTAAACAGTACTAAGCAGTGGCGTACAATTACGGACTTATTTTCAAAAGTTGTACCATTATAATTTTTGCTAAGGTGACAAGGCTCAGATATTCAAGTGTTCCAAATGAAAGTAAAACTAATAAGTTCAATAATGGGTATATAACTAGAAGATGAAAATCAACATAAATTTGCACATAAAATAACATCATGCAATTTGATAATTTAAAACAGAATTAATTTGCAGAAAATATAGGTATAACATGATCAAAGTATTGACTCACCTTGCACGGTTTACCACGGTCTTGAGCTCACTCAAAGCTTTCTCATTTAAAGGTCCTGAGCTTCTGGTCTTTATCTTCACCTCGATCTTGATCTCGCTTGATCCATTGAATCTTTAGGACTCCAATTTCTAATTACGCGATAAACAACTGAATCCAAATGAATGCAAATAACTCAAAAGGTCCAAATAAATCTGATTTAACTTGATTAATTTTTATTATGATTAAATGGATGATTTGAGACAAGATTGATTGGGCCCGGAGTATTGTCGGAGTCATAGTGGTTGGAGTGAAGTGGGAAATGGCAGGGAAACCTGTCAAAATGGAGGTCAAAGGATGGGTCATGATAATGATATATTCATGAGATTATTTCTGTTTAGTTCTCGGAGATGGCTAGGTATAGCTGATGGCAGAATACGATGACTCGATCTTTTTATTAATAACTTCTTTTATTATTTTTATATTTATCAAGGAACTTCCATGAGTCAGGTTAGACCTATAGACCAGTGTAAGAGTTTAGCAGAGTATTATTTTGTCAAGCGTTAATTATAATTTAAAGCCTTGCTTTTATAGTTAAACATAATATCCAATTTATTTCCCTTAACTTTATGTTGGATGTCTTTTTAATTGGGAGTTATATTAAATTTGGACATTTAAGCAAAGCCATCTTTTATTAATGCCTTTAATTAACAATTAGTCTTTAATAAATAATAAAGGCACATTAGCCACATACGATGATTAATCAAAGATTAAATCTTTAGTAATCAAATTTATTAGCTTCCATGGATTAATTTCCAATTTTCCTTAATTGAAGTGGATTAAAGAAAATAAATAGGTGAAAAGAAAAGTGCGGCCAACAGGGTTCGAACTCGCGTCTGCAAGTTAACGCACGATGCGACTAACCATCTGGCTGTTGGGTTGGAGGGAGTAATACAGAAGAACCAAGGGGTGGCTGGAAACCGAAACAAAGGAATTCGGCGGCGCACGGCCAGCGGCAATGTCGCCGGCGTTGGGAGGCCGGAGAGGTGGCGGTGATGGCTAAAATGGGATCTTGGGAGGCCAGGGAACTTACAGGATGCAACGGCAGGAGCTGCGGTAAAGTAGGGCGGTTAGGCACGGTTCTCATCGGCCGGGGGCGGGGGTGAGCGGGGCGCCGGCGGCTGGGAGGAAGAAGAGGAGAATTCGAGCGCGCTTGAGCATGTAGGAGGTAGGGAGATTCTTACCATGCTGTTGGTCGAGCCAGGGAGGGTCCGAGGCTAGCCGTCATCATGAGCTTGCGGCGGCGCGGGCATGCGCACGACGCCGGTGAGCTGGGGTGGAGGGAAGCCTCAGACAGTGACGGGGAAGGCTCCAAGGTGCCTCGGTGAAGCTCCCACCCCAAGGAATTGAGAAGTCTTACGTCGGTACCCTTCCTAAACAAGTAGCATATAAAGCAAAACACATAATCCTTCTTGATACTATATTCAAGCCACTCCTCATGTTTATGAAACCACACAAAATTGAATTGACGATCTCTATCTCCAATCTTTCTTTTTGGAAAATCATGTGTATAAGGTTGAAATGGACCTTTAATAATATATGCTCTTCGAATTGCATCTTGATCATTAACAGAATAACTTTCAATGGGCTGTCTATCACCTGGATCATGCGGAAGGCGATTGATGTCATAAACCGGCGGCGGCGGCGGCGGGGGCATAGGATTCACAATTTTATCAATTACTCACTCTTGCTCTTGAGTTTGCTTTTCCGCCACAGTTTCAACCGGAGATGGGGCAGGATGTGAAGTAGCAGCCGCCGCCTTCTTGGCTGCATGTTTCTGAAAAAGAGATGCAATGTCTCCGCTTCTCTTCATAACTGAACAATTCCAAAAAAAACAATTGCTCTGGCCCTGCAAGAGAATAAAGAATATTATATATCATTTTGAAATTTGAATGCCAGAACTTTTCTTGGCCATATGTTTCTGTTATAGAAGTAATGCAACTATGCAAGATCTTCAAGATCTGTGACTATGTTCTTATGGTTTTATCTAGAACAAAAAAAAACGACTGGAACGTATTCATCTAGCTTATCTCTAGCAGTTCAGACTTAATTAAACAAGTTTGTCTCAGACTCATAAACTCCTAAGCAAATGACCAAGTTAATGATCCAACTAATTACATGGCCTTTCTCTCTCTTCGGCCGCGTTTATGCATGTATGGATCTCTCGGTCTCTCCCTTGGTATTTGTTGCATGCGTGTAATTTTTTTCTGCCTTTTCTTTCTCTTGGGATTCATGATTTACCTGATTGATTTCGCCTGACGAGTGATGACGTCTCTCATGCGGCGACGACGAATGATCGAACGATGACTGGAACGCTGAGGCCTGAGGATCGAGCGGAGCGGCGCGTCACGCGTGCGGCAGGCGAGGCAAAGGCGAACCGTCTCGCTGAGGATCGAGCGGCGCGTCACGCGTGTGGCAGGCGAGGCGAAGCCGCGAAGGCGAACCGTCTGTCTGTCTCACTGAGGAATTGGAACCATCTATCCATCTCGCTGAGGAATTGGAACCGTCTCGCTGAGGAATCGGATCGACCGATCGAGCGGCGCGTCACGTGCCCGGTACTTCGGCTGGGTCCCACCGCCACAGGGTATGCCGGGGCCCACCCGGCATACCTTGTTGTAGATCCGCCACTGGCTTGCCTTGGCTTGCCAGTTGGCTCGAGCTAGCTCAGGATGGCTCGTAGGCCACCTAATGGAACTAGTTGACATAGACATTGTTGGGCTTCTTGTTCCTTCCTTTTGCCGTGCATTCCATATAAGAAGGTAGCATCAGAGTATCCGATATATATGAGCGCCAAAACAAGCAGAATGTTAGTAAGCAACATATTGAATCTCAAAGCTAGTTTAGTTCCCTATGCTCTCTAGAATGGTTCCTGTGCAGGTTTGGAAGAAAAAACCAGTGTCAATAAGATCAACCTGCATGATATGAAGCAGCATCTCCAAAAGGGAGTAGAATACTTGCAAGTAGCACAGGCCAGTCAGTTGGCACATGGCAAGGGGCAAAGTTCTAGTCAGTTACCCCTCAAGCCTCTAAAGATCAAGAGGAAAAAAGGTTGATATTTGACATTATTTTCTTGTAATACCAAGTGAATTAGTAAGAAAAAAGACATGTCACAGGGTTCTTATAGGTATTGCAGAACTTCATTTCAGTAGTCTACACTAGGATATTTGACATTATCTTGTTGTAGTATTGGCAGTAGATGAGCCTTGGATGTCACATGTAAGATGGTTTTGCACCAGGTCCCTATATCAAGACAAAAAAATTGGCATTTTATTACCAAGAACTATATAAGGTCCAAAAAAAAAGAATGTCACCAATTGTACGCAACACATTTCCCTATTAGAGACTAAAATGTACAAAAGATAACCCTAAACTTAAGTAATCCAAGTCACATCTCATTTGTTACTATGATCTCAAAATATCTTCTCCACCTTCTCTAGTGGCTACTGCTGTTGGATCCACTACTGCTACCCACCGGCTCCTAATTGCTCGTTGTTATCATTGCCCCTCGCCTTTGCTGTTCATCACCCTCATCTGACCCACGGCAAGTGGCACCACTGCTGCCCCGTTGTAGCCACCATCCACTATCGGTACTTTGCCACCCTGGCATTCCTCTACGTTTAGGGGTCAGAGACCATGTGGAGGTCATCCCATGTGTGTGATGAGTAATTGACATCGGTTTAGGGAAGTCGAGTTTGATTTGGTTGGTTCGGACCTTGACGTTGCATGGTGCAATCGGGCTCGGTCGGACTTGGTCAAACCTGGTCAAAATGGTTAGGATGCATATTATGTCGACTTGTCAGGTTTGGGCTATTTCATTAATGAATTTATGCTTAAATGTATCGAGCGGTGCTATTTGATGTGTTTCTTGTCTGTGTTGGCTGCAGGACATCGAGGCGGAGTCGTGGCGAGACACGAGGTGACCAGACTAGACACGGGCAGTGTCGAGGTCAGAATGGTCGGATGTGTCAAAGACGGCGGAGATTCGATGTGGTTGTGAGTCGTGGACGACAAGGAACGCGGAAGCTTCCCGGAAGGTGCAGGAGGGGCGTTTCGGTAAAAAACGCAAAGCTGCACAGGCGGGAGCGGTTCCGTTCGGGTCTGTCGGGCGTAACGGGTTGGAGACCCGTTAGCCAAAGGCTATATAAGGAGGAGGTGCCTCCTTGTGACTGCATGCACTCCAAGGGTTCTAGGGTTTGCTTTAGTCAAAATGAGCTTAGAAGTTAGTTTTGGCTTTAGGCTTTAGTTGGTGAGAGTGGGTATGAAGGGCAAAACATGTCCCCTTCGATGTCTCCCTGAGTCCCTATGTGTTCTTGAGAGGGGTTCTTGATTGGGAGAGGAAGAGGATGGATTGAAACTCCTTGTAAGCATCCATGGTTCCAATGTCCATGCGTATCGGGACTCCTCTGTAGTCTTTGTGTTTCAATGAATGAAATCTCTGGAGTTTATTTCCTGTTCGTACTGTTTTTCCCTTCGTTGCTCTCTGTGGATGATTTCTCAAGTTTTTGTTTTTGTGTTCTTGCCTGTTGAGAAGTAGCAAAATGGGTTGCTGTGACCTAGGAGGTGCCCAAAAGTCATTTGACTAGTTAATCCTACGAGCAAACCATGTTTGATTTCAGGTTTTCTTTTTTGGCCTTCTCTGTTCTTCGTTTTCAGTTCTAGGGTTTGGAGAGTTTTCTCGCTTCCCTTCATGAGATAGGCTAATATTTGGGGTTTTGAGTCCTGAGGGTATTGCTAACATTTTCCCAAAGTCCCTTGGCCAAAGGATCAAATTTGAGATGGCAGCTTGAAATTTGGTGTTGCTCTGTGCCTGAGTCTTCAGTTTCTTGTTTCTAGGGTTTGGAGAGTTTTCTTGTTTCCCTCTTTGAGATGGCATGAAATTTTGCATGAAGAGTCTAGAGGCTATTCATTAGCTATCCTCAAAGTTTTATGGCCAAAGGATCAAATATTGGGGAGGAATTTGGTTTTTAGTGTTGGCTCTGTAGGTTTTCAGGTTTTTGTCTCATTTCTGAAATTCTTGGTGTTGGATGTGATTTCCTTGTTTCTCAAAGCCCTCTTCCTTTTCAGGTTATTGGAGTGTTGCTTTGGGTCAAAAAGAATGGAAGAAATCTATCAATTTCCCTGGTTTTCAAAGAACCGAATTTTTACCCGAGCTGCAGGTTTTTCAGTTTATTCTCGGGTTGCCTAAAACCAGGGGCGGTCAGACCGGCCGGGCTAGGGCGGTCAGACCGGCCACTAGCTGGCGGTCAGACCGGCTGGGCTAGGGCGGTCAGACCGGCCTGGCTTAGGGAGTCTGACCGGCCAGTGCCTTTTGCAGCCAAATTTTTCTGTTCTTTGGTGTTTCTCTGTTATTTGTGTGTCCCATCTTTCCTCCTGCAAGTTTGAGACTCCAGAGAGTTTGAATGTTCCTCCTTCATAGCTTTTTATCTATCGGAGAGGAGAGTTTCGAGTGAGTACTTTTTGAGGGGCAAGTTTTTTAGAGATCGACATTCACCCCCCCTCTGTCGCCATTTTGGTCCAACAATGGGCTTTGGTGAACCCTATAACATAACTAGTGAACTCAGTACCTTAACTTGCCACCACCACTACTACAGAAGACAACCTTGCTAGCTAGAGTATGAATCTCAGAGCAAACCACAAGGTTAGATATTTGACTATTTTCCCCCAAAAACATACCATCGTTTTTTAGCAATTCCAAAAAAAACTTTAACGATCCTTGCTAGTTGTATGCCCACGTTTTGCTAGTTGTTGGTTCCCCCAATCCACGTTGAGGTAAAGCCCTAACAAATTAGACTAACTCTATGAATTAAGCCAATCACCTCAAATCTACTAGGGTCTCTCTTCCTCCACTCTGGAGATGGTGAGCACCACACCACTCACAACAAGTCGGGCCTTCTCACAAGCTTCTTAAGAGGATCATCGGACCACAATGCCTCCAAAGCTGTCTAGGAGTCGGCAACCTACAAGAGTAACCAATTGAAAATGCTCGCTTGAACAAATCAAGTATCACTTTTTAAGGGACACAAAATCCACCACCAAGTGTAACACATGCACAAAGTTATGCCTCTCCAAAACTCACTAAGTGCAACACATGCACAAAAGGAAGAGGACTTGCTCTTAGTTCAAGAAATGAAAGAATAGCACTAAAAAATTATTCGAACTGGTCACAAGGAGATATTTATACCCACACTAAGAAACTAGTCGTTGGAGCAAGGGAATGGCAATAATTAGACCAAGGCCCAGTGTCACCACCAACTAATGGGTGGTAATACTGAAGGCACGCGCGAAGGCTACGATAGCAGAAAATAAAAAATTTCTACCGCGCACACCAGGACATCATGCTAAGAGGGGATCATAGATCGTTACCACTAGACGCGCAGCGCAGCGGAAGAAGAGTTGGAGAAGCCGATCCAACCACGCGCGTCGAGGTAGTAGTGGAAGTAGCCGATCGTCCCGAACAGATCGTCTCCTCCATGCGATCAAACACACCACGAGCAGATCCAATCTGTAGTTTGTTGATGCCGATCAACGCCGCACCGAGCAGCGCCTCCACCGGTATCCACACGTCCGGGGCTGGAACGCCGATCCCGAGTGTACCAGCACTCGCGAGCGGCTAGGGTTTGGCTCGGGAGGTGGCGGCTAGGGTTTTGCTCAGGAGGAACATATGCGTGCATCCCTCAGCCCCCCGCCTCCAAATATATAGACCTCCTCACTTGGGCCTCGTGGACCGAGGCCCAATAGGAGTCTATCCGGATCTCTATCCGAATTGAGCCCACATCCGAATCACATTCGAATTAGTGTTCCAACTCGTTAAGTGTGCGACCCTGTAGGTTCACGTATACTTGGTCGCGACCCGGAAACACCTTTCCGGTCACCCTGTTAATAGCAGCCTCTAGCAAGACATATTAACCCCAAAGTATACGTAAATATCATATCGGCTGAACCTGTAATGTTCTCATGTACGAATCCCTTTGCCTCACGATATAGATTAAGCTCAAGGCGAGACCTGTGTCATCCTCTTAATAGCTCAATCACTCTCTCGATTCCATGATGGATTATAAACTTGTGATTGACTCCTCAATCACATTGGCATGGCCATGCACTTTCATAATCCATTACATCGAGGGGCCCAGAGATATCTCTCCCATAAGGAGGGGCAAATTCTATCTTGATCATTCACATCCCACTACATGTTTCATAGCAAACCCGAAGACTACTTTTATGACTACCCAGTTACGGAGTAGTGGTTAGTAGTCCCAAAATAGGCTACTACGCATGTTGGGAACCATGATGATCTCAAGTCTAAGGATTCTACATAAACACTACTTGAGACCAACTAATGACACATGGAATCTCTGCAGTGTCTCATGGCGGGTCTATCCAACATATGTTCACTAACACATGTCCATATTATTGATTTGGTATCTCCATACCATGATCCATGAGACATGATCATCAATCAATACATATGCTGATCTTTGAATCATATTTGTTCCTCATATGATATATGATCAGGGATCATTTAGAAATAGCAACATTTTGGCATTAAGAGTCTCATGAATAAGTCACATACTCATTGATCAATAATGATAATGTCTATTTCAAGGAACAAAGCAATGTATCATAAACATAGTATGTGATATATTCAACATCTCCATGTTGCCTCTAGGGCATATCACCAACAGTCTCCCACTTGCACTAGAGTCAACCATGTAGGTATCTAATACCCATTGCCCTAGTGTGAGCCTCATGCTTTGGCTGGGGAAGCGGCTTTGTCAACGGATCTGCAATGTTCAAATCCGTTTGTACTTTGCATATCTTCACATCGCCTCTCTCCACAATCTCGCGGATGAGATGAAATCGCCGTAGAATGTGCTTGGACTTTTGGTGCGATCTAGGCTCCTTGGCTTGCGCAATGGCCCCACTATTGTCACAGTAGAGGTCCATTGGGCTGGAGTCACTAGCCACCACACCAAGCTCAGAAACAAATTTCTTGATCCAAACAGCCTCTTTAGCAGCTTCAGAAGCTGCTATGTACTCGGCTTCTGTTGTAGAATCAGCAACCGTCTCCTGCTTGGAACTCTTCCAGCTCACCGCACCGCCATTCAGGCAGAACACAAATCCAGATTGCGATCTAAAATCATCTTTGTCAGTTTGGAAGCTAGCATCGGTGTAACCATTTACAACGAGCTCTTCCTCACCCCCATAGACGAGGAACACATCTTTAGTTCTTCTCAAGTACTTCAAGATGTTCTTTACGGCAATCCAGTGACTTTCACCTGGATCTGACTGGTATCTACTTGTAGCACTTAAAGCATACGAGACATCTGGACGTGTACAAAGCATGGCATACATAATGGATCCCATAGCCGAAGCATATGGAATCGCATTCATTTTATCCCGCTCATCAGTTGTACTAGGACACTGACTCTTGCTAAGATTTATACCATGTGACATAGGTAGGAAGCCTTTCTTGGAATCCTGCATGTTGAACCTTTTCAACACCTTGTCAATGTACGTATCTTGGCTTAATCCAATTAGCCTTCTTGATCTATCCCTATAGATCTTGATGCCCAGAATATATGCCGCCTCTCCTAAGTCTTTCATGGAGAAACTATTTTTCAATGAAGACTTAACAGATTCGAGCATAGGAATGTCATTTCCGATCAGTAATATGTCATCCACATATAAGACCAGAAACACGAGTGCGCTCCCACTAGCCTTTTTGTAAACACAAGGCTCTTCTTCGTTCTTGATGAAACCAAACCCTTTGATTACTTCATCAAAACGAATGTTCCAACTCCGAGATGCCTGCTTTAATCCATAAATGGATCTTTGCAGCTTGCATATCTTTCCAGCTGATTGCGGATTGACAAAACCCGTGGGCTGTGTCATGTACACATCCTCACTCAGATTTCCATTAAGGAAAGCTGTTTTGACATCCATTTGCCATATTTCATAGTCAAAATATGCAGCAATCGCTAGAATGATCCGAATAGACTTTAGCATTGCGACGGGCGAAAAAGTTTCATCATAATCAACACCTTGAATTTGTTTGAAACCTTTGGCCACCAATCGCGCTTTATAGATGTGAACATTTCCATCTATGTCTATCTTTTTCTTGAAAATCCATTTGCACTCAATGGTTTTAACACCATCAGGTGGATCAACCAAGTTCCAAACTTGATTACTGTGCATGGATTCAATTTCAGATCTCATGGCTTCAAGCCATTTCTCAGAGTCTGGTCCCACCATCGCTTCTTCATAGGTCTTAGGCTCATCGTTGTCTAACAACAATATGTCCCGTTGTTGAGTAGTCAAGAACATGTACCTCTCAGGTGCACGACGTGACCTCTCTGACCTACGTGGTGCCGGTGTGTCCACAACAAGTTCTTCAACAGTTTGTTCATCCTGTTGTGGTTCTGTAGGAGCTGAAACGTTTTCAGGTGTTTCTCGAATTTCTTCAAGTTGCACCGTGCTCCCACTATCCCTTCTTGAGAGAAACTCTTTCTCTAAGAAGACACCATGCCGGGCGACAAACACTTTGCCTTCTCCTTGATTATAGAAGTAATATCCTTTTGTTTCCTTAGGATACCCGATAAAGAAGCATTTATCAGATTTAGGACTGAGCTTATCAGATTGTAAACGTTTTACATAAGCCTCACATCCCCAAATCTTAAGAAAAGACAAGCTAGGACGTTGTCCTGTCCACATCTCATATGGTGTCTTTTCTACTGATTTTGATGGAACCCTGTTTAGTGTGAAAGCGGCTGTTTCAAGAGCGTACCCCCAAAAAGACAACGGAAGATCACTTTGGCTCATCATGGAGCGCACCATATCTAATAAGGTGCGATTTCTCCGTTCAGATACCCCATTCCATTGAGGTGTTCCTGGCGGAGTCAATTGTGGAACAATTCCACAATCCTTCAGATGATTGCCAAACTCATGGCTCAAATACTCGCCTCCACGATCAGATCGTAGAAACTTGATTGTCTTGCCTAAATGATTTTGCACTTCATTTTGGAATTCTTTGAACTTTTCAAAGGATTCAGACTTATGCTTCATCAGGTAGATATACCCATATCTACTAAAGTCATCAGTAAAAGTTATGAAGTACTGAAAACCCCCTCTGGCTATTGAGCTCATTGGTCCACATACATCAGAATGTACGAGTGCCAATAAGTCATTTGCCCGTTCACCTTGACCGGTGAAAGGTGCCTTTGTCATCTTGCCAAGTAAACAAGATTCGCATGTCTCAAATGATTCAAAATCAAATGAGTGCAGAATACCATCTCTATGGAGCTTCTCCATGCGTTTCTCATTTATGTGACCTAAGCGACAGTGCCAAATAAACGTGGGATTCAAATCATTCGAACGTTGCCTCTTTGCATTAATGTTATAGACCGGTGACTCTTCAAGAGTAAGAACATATAACCCATTCACCAATGGAGTATGACAATAGAACATATCTTTGAAATAAAGAGAACAACCATTGTTCACAGATCTAAAGTCATAACCTTCTGCTTGCAAACATGAAGCAGAAATAATGTTCTTGGAAAGAGATGGAACACAATAACAATTATTCAATTCCAAAACTAATCCTGAAGGTAAAGACAATGGCATGGTGCCAACAGCGACCGCAACAACTTTTGCTCCATTGCCAACGCGAAGATCCACTTCGCTCCTCCTCAAACTTCTACTTCTTCTTAGCCCCTGCAACGATTTGCAAAGGTGAGCAACCGATCCGGTATCAAATACCCAAGAATCAGTGGATGAAGTAGCAAGATTGATCTCTATAACATTTATACCTGGAGAGGAAGTCGTACTTCCCTTCTTCTTCTCAAGATCCTCCAAGTACTTTGGGCAGTTCCTTTTCCAATGACCTGATTGCTTACAGTAGTAACAATCTGCATTAGGAGCAGCGCCCTTCTTGACTTGCTTGGCCTTAGAACTGCTCGCGATCTCATCGGGAGCTAACTTTCTTTTGACCGCGCCTTTCTTGACATTGGGCTTGCCCTTGCCTTTCTGCATCATCATCACATGATTGCTGCTTTTCTTAATGCTTTCCTCGGCAGCTTTTAGCATCCCATGCAACTCTGCCAAGGTCTTATCCATGTTGTTCATGTGATAGTTCAGTATGAATGGCTCAAAGCTCGGAGGGAGCGACTGGAGAATCACATCAGTAGCCAACTCTTGGCTAAGGGGAAAACCAAGCTTTTCCAGACTCTCAATGTAGCCAATCATCTTAATCACATGAGAGCTGACGGGATTCCCTTCTGCAAGCCTGCACGCAAACAAGGACTTTGAAGTGTTGAACCTCTCAGCCCTTGCTTGGTTCTCAAACATACCACGCAACCCCACAATGATATTGTAGGCATCTGTGTTCTCATATTGCTTCTGAAGCTCAGAGGACATTGTGGCAAGCATGAGACAGCTCACATCAAGGCAATCATTCGTTTGCTTCTCATAAGCTCTCCGTGCAGCCGCAGTAGCATTATCAGGCAAGTCATCAGGATAAGGAGACTCAAGGACATACTCCTTGCGCTCTTGCTTGAGAACAATTCTCAAGTTGCGATACCAATCCATAAAGTTCGTTCCATTGAGTTTTTCTTTCTCAAGAATAGATCGCAAATTAAAAGAACTGGATGCGGCATTAGTTGACATGATCTACAACAAAGAATATGCAAAGTTTAGCACTATGTTTATGTTCATCTTTTATTAAACTATTTAACAAAAGACTCCCACTATGTGTTTTGCAACAAAACTCCCTCTAAGTTACATAGTGGGTCAAGATCCTCATTTCACTAATTCCTAGTGAGCTTTGGCATCACGGCTAGAAAACTAGTGACATGGGTAAGCAACACCTTGCTAATCACATCCCTATGTGACTCTTGCTTGTTGGGTGACATCAACATGCCCCGGCCCCAACCTATGCCCCAAGGTCCAAAACTGTTTTGATAACCTTGTTAAGTAAACCAAATGCTTCCGCATGTAGATGTCCGACATCTACCCCAAATAATGATGATAACCGACGGCACTCTACTTTGGTAGACCTACCATGCGGTGATCATTATCTTTTGGTGCAACATATGGAAGGGCATGAACACCTAATTTTATGAGGGATTCTATCCTACCAAAGCAACATATCACAAAAATATTGCATAAGAATAAGATAGATAATATCACAGATAAACACATTTAACTGTTAAGTAGTATGGCCCAAAAAATGGTGATCTCCATCTCCATGTAGGTGTAGACGATCTCCATCCTCCACATCACTCCTTTAGGCCACCATGCTTGAAAGCTTGTAACCTCAAAACTAGGCTACTACCTATAATAGCTAGAAATTGAAGATTACAAAGATAGATTCAAGCATTAAGGTCGACACGCAGGTCGTTAAATACAATATAGACAGCTAACAATAGCTGAAATAATCATGACACGCAGGCCATGAACGAATGTTACATGCATCACATACATCTCATACATTCCAATAAGATATAGGGCCATACTATTCACATCATTCTCTGCAAAAACAAGTTAGACGTAGAATCGTATTCTACCTAACGATGTGAACCCATGACGCTATACAAGGCGGGTACGCACGGCGGATCCAATCTATGAAATCGCAATGGAAAAACTATTCGGCACAACCACCTTATGCCGATCCGAGACATTCTCTAGGATGCTAGTTTTTCCACTGGGCCGAGGCCATCAGATCCGTAACCTACTAGTATTCGGCATAACCACCTTATGCCGATCCGAGACAATCTCTAGGGCACTAGTATTCCCACTGGCCCGAGGCTATCAGATTCGTATCCTACTAGTATTCGACATAACCACCTTATGCCGATCCGAGACAATCTCTAGGGCACTAGTAGTGATACAATCTGCGCCTCATCCAACCCCTATTCACCGATTGATCTCATCAACCCGTGCTACCATCGATTCATCACATGAACCGACTGATCTAGACTGTAATAGATCCAATCTACTACAACCGCATATCAACATATGCGCTGATCCAGATCGCAAACTAAGCAAGATGGCTCTGATACCACTGAAGGCACGCGCGAAGGCTACGATAGCAGAAAATAAAAAATTTCTACCGCGCACACCAGGACATCATGCTAAGAGGGGATCATAGATCGTTACCACTAGACGCGCAGCGCAGCGGAAGAAGAGTTGGAGAAGCCGATCCAACCACGCGCGTCGAGGTAGTAGTGGAAGTAGCCGATCGTCCCGAACAGATCGTCTCCTCCACGCGATCAAACACACCACGAGCAGATCCAATCTGTAGTTTGTTGATGCCGATCAACGCCGCACCGAGCAGCGCCTCCACCGGTATCCACACGTCCGGGGCTGGAACGCCGATCCCGAGTGTACCAGCACTCGCGAGCGGCTAGGGTTTGGCTCGGGAGGTGGCGGCTAGGGTTTTGCTCGGGAGGAACATATGCGTGCATCCCTCAGCCCCCCGCCTCCAAATATATAGACCTCCTCACTTGGGCCTCCTGGACCGAGGCCCAATAGGAGTCTATCCGGATCTCTATCCGAATTGAGCCCACATCCAAATCACATTCGAATTAGTGTTCCAACTCGTTAAGTGTGCGACCCTGTAGGTTCACGTATACTTGGTCGCGACCCGGAAACACCTTTCCGGTCACCCTGTTAATAGCGGCCTCTAGCAAGACATATTAACCCCAAAGTATACGTAAAGATCATATCGGCTGAACCTGTAATGTTCTCATGTAGGAATCCCTTTGCCTCACGATATAGATTAAGCTCAAGGCGAGACCTGTGTCATCCTCTTAATAGCTCAATCACTCTCTTGATTCCGTGATGGATTATAAACTTGTGATTGACTCCTCAATCACATTGGCATGGCCATGCACTTTCATAATCCATTACATCGAGGGGCCCAGAGATATCTCTCCCATAAGGAGGGGCAAATTCTATCTTGATCATTCACATCCCACTACATGTTTCATAGCAAACCCGAAGACTACTTTTATGACTACCCAGTTACGGAGTAGTGGTTAGTAGTCCCAAAATAGGCTACTACGCATGTTGGGAACCATGATGATCTCAAGTCTAAGGATTCTACATAAACACTACTTGAGACCAACTAATGACACATGGAATCTCTGCAGTGTCTCATGGCGGGTCTATCCAACATATGTTCACTAACACATGTCCATATTATTGATTTGGTATCTCCATACCATGATCCATGAGACATGATCATCAATCAATACATATGCTGATCTTTGAATCATATTTGTTCCTCATATGATATATGATCAGGGATCATTTAGAAATAGCAACATTTTGGCATTAAGAGTCTCATGAATAAGTCACATACTCATTGATCAATAATGATAATGTCTATTTCAAGGAACAAAGCAATGTATCATAAACATAGTATGTGATATATTCAACATCTCCATGTTGCCTCTAGGGCATATCACCAACAAATACTGCGGCCTTTACAATGGCTAGAAAACTAGCCATTATGTGAGCTACCGGTCAAACCTCCCACACAGGGACTGGTCTGACCACTAGGTCCAATCAGACTGCAAAAAGACTGGTTTGACTTCCAACTGAAAACTCAAGAAAGAAGCGCCTATGGAAAAAGGTACCACCGTAAAAAAAATAGTCAGATCGAACCTACCAGTCCGATCGCCACAAGATTCTTGATAAGACCAATGGTGTGGTCAGACCGCCATTTATGCTCCAGTCAGGCCGCCACCTCAAGGCTGGTCTAACCACCAGCACTAGCTAGACCCCCTTTGTCGGCCGATTTGACCTCTAACCGGTTTAACTGCATGTAAAATGCCAGTTTGATTGGTTTTCCAGGGTAAGCACAAAACAAGGATATGCAATGCATATTCCTTGAGCAATTCGCACAACAAATTTGCAATTAGTAGTGACATGCATTCAAAGTCAAGACATCACTCTCAACAAGTTATGGAACACATCTGCAAAATTTTAGAGTCATGGCACAAGAAGTAACGATATGGGCTTGAACCGATTGCAAATGACTTTCTCAAACTCAATTCACATGTAACAACGGTTTTTGCATAAGCTTCAATCATTTGAGAGACACATTCACAAATGTTAGCATCATGCCTCAAAGAGGGGAAAACATGAACCCAACAATTTGCAAAACTCATTCGCAAATTTTAAGTAACATGTCATAGAGACCTTACGCATGAGCTATGACTATTTTCAAAACACATTTGAAAATATTAGTATCATGCCACAAAGAGTTAGAGAAAGCTTCCCCTAAATATATGCATAAGGATTTAAAAAAGTTTATGCACACCTATGTGGATTTTTAAATTTTGGCAAAGTTTCCTCTATATTTTGGATCCAAGGAAGCATGTTAACAATATCAATATAATCAATAATAATCACAATAATGTAAACATGCATTCATCTACATGAGAAGGATCCACAGGAACACATTTTGGACAAAGATTACAAGATAAATTATGAAGGTCCAAATAGAAGCATAAACATTAGTACGTTGTCCAAAAAGTATTCAACTCCATACAAGTTCAAATAAGCTTACAATAATAATGTTACAAGAATCCATAAGCTTATCTTTACAAAAGACTCACAAAAGGACTATTGAACTACAATAATACTACCCCCTCCCAGCACGTGGCGGCTGGTGCACGTAAGGGAGGCACAGAGATACCAGGCGGTGGCATGATGGTTGGCTGCTTGCGCGGCGGCTGAGCTGCGGACACGCCCAAGCTGGCGAGAATGGGTGCAGTCGGGAGCGACTGAGGTGAGGAGGAGGCGAGCAAGAGGGGAACCGGGCAGGGGGCCAGGGTTGTCGACATCTTCGCCATGCCGTCGAGCTGCACCGGGGTCAGTGTCAAGGTCATCAACCACGTCTTCCAGACCAACACGATCAACAAGCTCAAGCAGTCTAGTAGTTAGGGCTACCAATCCAGGGGTGGATCCGTTGTTTCCAGTGTTATTATCCAATTAGATCTTCATTCTATTGGTGGATTAGATCCTCTAGTTGGTTACTTGAAAATTTCACATGCTGGCATCCGAGCAAAGGCAGCATAAGTGAGTACAATTGTGTAGAATAACCTAAAAAGCCAGCAACTTATCATGGAATCTAACGGACTGGAACCACTGTTGACAAACTTCAGATTTGACCCTAGTATGAATGCACGTACAAAAGCTCTTGGAGCAATATCTTGTAAGTCATTTTCTTCTTTTTTTGTACTTGTATCACTGCATACCATTTAGGACAAAAATGGAATATAATCTCATTCAAGGACCTCAAATTCCATGTGCACATAGTTTTCTTCTGTTATTCATTCTAATCAATGGATACTATACCCTTTTCTTGCAGCTCTAATTTGTCATAACCAACCAGGAATCGCTGCATTTTGCCTAGGAAATGGCTATGTTGCACTAAAAGATGCCCGTGGTTCTGATGATGCTAGATTTCAGAGGTACGTTGTATGGTATTTAGAATAGCTATGACACAATATTCCATAGGACAATTTTGTGATTAGGTTGATCTGTCTTGTTGAACACTATGACAATGTAGACCTGTGCTTCCCTTTTCTTTCGATAAGTGGCCTTGTATTGGCACATCATTTGACAGGCAGTGGAATTGGGGGTAAATGGGTTCTCTATTCAAAAGTGGTGTACATGCACACTTCACTAAAAATTGTAGTGCAAGAATCCAAAATGCTATGAATAAACTTAATACTCTGTGAATCATCAGATACCAGGAGTTACTACATTATCATAGTACGATAAAACGCTTATGTGCTCTTCCAACTTTGCTTTGCTAATGGAGCTATCATGATTATGCCGATATCAGTATTTGTCGTCATGTATTTGGTCGTGCTAGTATTTTGTTACTGAATTTTTGGACTTACTAATTCGACTAAAAAAATTTCGCTGCTATTTGATGTAGCATCGTATGGCATAATTAGAGGGGGTGAATGATTGCTTCCACTTTTTGATACCTGAAAACAAATCTCAAACTATAAGAAAAAATAATCTAAATTATCGGATGTAGATTTTGACCATAAGTCGTTTATCTGCTCGCTTGACCTCCTTTACGCGCGCTCGATGAATGCTTCGACCGCTTACTACGACTGCCTTTGCACGTGGTTGAAACCTCTCTCCGCTCAAAATCTTCAGCCACTCGAACAAGAACACACCGAAGACAACACCGCGCTCATAGATCGCAAGATCATGACGTGATAACACACCGACGAGAATACTGCAAAGCGATGCTCTAAAAAACTCATCGTGCTTTGATTAAGATAATGAGACAACATTGACGGCAATTTCTTTCTTCGAGAACTGATCTAATATTTTACTTCTATATCATGTTTATGGCTACAAAGTACCCTCACGGCACCCCTAAAAACCCTAGCATAAAAGCCTCCTCCAAGCCACAGCTAAAACCCTTAGATTCCACCCACTTTTATATGCTAGAACCCTAAACCGTGTTTGACTCAAACACGAACACGAAATCCTATTTCTTCCTCAAATCAAGGGACCCGAAACCCTTCCAAATACAGGTTTTAACCTATCTCTATCTCTTCCAAGTTATGGGCTCCCTCCATAACTCCTAACTCAATATGTGATGAAGCTTTCAGGACCGCACCTCTTGTATCTTCATCACTCCTCATCAACTTCCATGTCGAAGCCTTCAGGATTGCACTTCCTGTATGTTTTCCACACATCATCACCTCTCGAAATCTCTGGGACCGCATTGCCCGTAGCTTCTCCACGAATCACCACCTTTGATCTCCACGTGCTCCAGTGTGAGCCCGACCACCTCGCGTGATATCCTCAACCGTTTGGACCTCAAATCTCTCCATCCTAGTCTCGGTCATCTTCGTCACTGACCATGATTGTCTCCACACCCACTTGCACATGTAAAGACCAAAGAAACATTTTCCCTGCACAATTTCTTTCCAACTTGATCGTCATCAGCACACACACACACGTATAACCACAACCGCAACCAACCATCAACACCAACCAGATCATCGACGACAACAAATCTCATCGCTATCCAGAAATCAGCCTTAGATCATTCAATACGACCGCTAGCTCAACGAGTACTCGAAAACAAGTACTCGAGAATTACCATCGCTCCACTCGAAACACTCGGGAATAACAAGCATCGCTACCAAGTATCACGACCATCTGACAACCGAGTACTTCCATCTTTCGAGTACCGAATCCTTCGAGTACTATTCCTCCAAGCACTGTTCTCCAATTACTAACCACCAAGCACCAGCCTATCATATCACTGGCCTAACACGAATACTCGAAGTACTTGAAGATCATAAGAGTTGAAGCACTTGTACTGACCATGAAGTCCATGAGTATCGACCGTGAAGTCTATGACAACCAATCACAAAGTTTTCAACTATCGAGTGCCGATTAGTAAATTCTATGACTATCGAGTATCAACTAGTTACTATAGCTACGACCATAAAAAATTACTATAGCTACGATCATCGACCAGTTACTATAGCAGATGACCTTACGACCTCCTACTCATTCACTATAGCTAAGACGTATCACTTACGACCAGTCAAATGTTGCTTATGACTAGTTCACTGTTTGAGGTCGAAATCTACAATTTCCAACCATGGTCGAAGTTTGTCGTTCGGACCTACCGATCGGACCAGTCATCAGAAGGCCGATCAGACTACTGTCCGTGGTCGCAGCCAGATGTAATCATTTTGCCATCCTGAAAACTCAAGCACAGAAGCGCATCAACCAGAACTTTCACGAATGGAAATTTTAATAAAATAAAATGTTAATTATTCATTATCAACAAAATGCACGATCATCACAAGTTCAAACAATCTCCCCCTTGATAAATACATTGACAACACCTCAAAAACTTTTGAATGAGAAAACTTGTGAGAGAATTTGCAAAAGGAACCGACCACAGCCAAAAGTGCACAGAGAGCACAGACCACTTAGAAAACTCCCCCTTAGACTGCACAGACTACTCAGAAAACTCCCAAAAACTCCCCCACAATATAAGAGAGCAATTGTAAAAAATTCCTCTAATTTTTCTCCAATTTCTCCTATTTCTCTCCCTTTGGCAATGTAACCATCAAGAACTCCAGAGAAAAGAAAATTTCTAATGAGCAATGAGAGTAAACATCCAAAATCTTTATAGATTATCCAAGTTACTTTGCATTGAGTTAATATTTTAACTAAGCCATCTTTTTTAGTAGAGCTCCCTAGATCATATAAGTCATGTATCATATAGTACTGTCAAAACTAGTTTTAACATGATTAAGCAATTTATATTAATAACAAGCATTTTAACAATGATCAAACCAATTATAAAGAGGACAATACGATATCACAACAAAAAGTCAAAGCCTAATAGTGAAGTAAACAATACATGTAGACGAGCTAGCAGTCTTATATATCAACATATTGCTCCACACTCAGTTCTTAAGCATGTGGCATACTTGTAGCATACTTCTTTTCATGATAACATGTTTATAGCAAACTTCTTTTAAATCGTGACATCCTTGAAGCATACTTCTTTTTATTTATACACTTTTTTATGCCTTTTCTTTTTGTTTAACCATGGCATACTTGAAGCATACATCTTTTCATTTGTGCATTTTTTAAATTTTTTTTCTTTTCAATAACATGCTAATTGAGTGATCATAAAAAGATTGCGATATGAAACATACTAGCCTCATAGTCAAGATTTAAAATAAGACTCATAATCAAGCTTATCTTTTTAGATGAATATCGCAAAGCTTTATCTATAATTAATCTAGTCAAAGTCTTTAGCCATATCATGTTTTAGTTCAAGTATAGCAAATTGATTTTAACTAGTCATAACCAAAGCTATATAACATATGTGTAAATATGATAAAGAAAGCTCTTCTACTCATTTGATTTCAAGGCTCGGACTTGATGTATTATTTGACAAATATAATAAACAAAGCTTCTGAAACATTTAAACACAAAGCCCCTCCTTAGAATAATCCCATCTCACTCAGCAAAAGAGCAAAAAGAGAAGAATAAGTAGTTGAGAGAAAACGAGCAATCTGAAAAAGGAACTCGAAGACCACTTGTAGGACAACATCACCTTTTCCACATAGTCTAACCAGAAGATAAAACTCTTGGAATCCATCAAAGAGAGTGAAGAACCAACAAGTATTCCAGTCAAGCAATGATGTACTAGGACTCACTCAAGCGCATGTTCTTCATCCCACATTATCTGGTCTTACATCACAGAAAGAATAAGTCTCATAGTACTGGGGTCAGTGAGATAAGATTTAGGAATCCAGTACCGCGCTACTTGAACGGGAGCAACAACAGACAATGATAAAGATTTAAGTGAAGCATTAGCATTTGACATATTTCGACCAGATAGTCGATGAGACACTGGTTAGACCACGAGGCAATTTGACCTCTTTAGTAGAGTTGATCTGATCATCGACCAGTCTAAATAAGAATAAATCCTAGTCAAGAACAATCTAACCCCTTACAAAAAGCTGGTCTAACTCTCGATCGGTGTAATCAAGTGGAGAACACTGGTCAAAAATCTCTTGAGAAGCTGGTCCGACCGTGCGAAATAGTAGGTCAAAAATCTTGTTCGACCACTCTGGTCTGACCACGAGAACTAGCTGGTCTGATTGCCTGAGATCAGTTTGACTGCGTCTGCAAGGCTGGCCTAAACCTCGACAAGTCCAAGCAAGTAGAATACACTGGTCATTGAAACGCTAGTCGTAATGTTGATCCGACCACGCTGTTCCGACCAAGGGAAAAGTTTGTTTAACCAATCTTGTTGCAAAAACTCTCGACCCTATAGAAGGATGATTAGAGAGAGCAAAGCGACAACCTACGGATGATTGGTTAAAGGGACCATCTAAACACAGAGTACTTCCATCTTCCAAGTACCGAATCCTATGAGTATTGTTCCTCCAAGTATTGTTCACTGATTACTGACCACCAAGCACCATCCTATCATATCCTAGCCTAACACGAGTATTCGAAGTACCCAAAGATTATAAGAGTTAAAGCACTTGTACCAACCATGAAGACTACGAGTACCGGCCATGAAGCTTATGATAACCAATCACAAAGTCTTTGACTATCAAGTAACGACCAGTAAAGTCTACAATTATCGAGTATCGACCAGATACTATAGCTACGACCATGAAAAAGTACTGTAGGTATGACCATCGATCGGTTACTGTAGCAGAGGACCTTACGACCTCTTACCGATTTATTGTAGCTAAGACCGGTTCACTATCGCTTACGACCGGTTAAATGTTACTTACAACCAGTTCACTATTCGAAGTCAAAATCTGCGATTACCTGTTGTGGTCGAAGTCGGATGTGGTTGAATTCGAACATGGTCGAAGTCTTTCGTTCGGACCTACCGATCGGACCGGCCATCATAAGGTTGATCGGACTACCATCTATGGTCGAAGCTAGACGTGGTCATTTTGCCATCCTAAAAACTCAAGCACAGAAGCGTATCAACCAGAACTTTCACGAGTGCAAATTCTAATAAAACCAAATATCAGATATTCATCATAAGCAAAATGCATGGCCATCACATGGTCTAACATTTGAATTATGTACCTACAATCTTGAGGAAAGCTTTGAATCTCATACAGTAGCTGTTGCACAATGACAAGGTAGATAGGAGTGTTGCTATAGAGCTTGGCCTTCTAAATCAAATGATGCACCTCACATCCAGTGACAATTCTAGAGTTTCAGAGGCTACCTTAGGTGGTCTTCTCGAGCTAGCATAGGATGAGACACCAGGTGTTGGCAACAATATACCTGATCAAGACAAGCTGAAAGATGTCCTTAGGAGCCGAATCAAGGGCATCAACACAATGGACACTAATGATCTCCATGCTACTCATGAGGAGCGACAACTTGTAGACTCCCTTTGGAAGGAATGCTACAATCAGGCCCGGCTCTAGGGGTAGGCCGGGGGGGCCGGCCTAGGGCCCCGGGAAAGGGAAGGCCCACCCCCCGCGCGCAAGCCGCAACGGCCCAACGCCCCACGCCAGAAGGCAGAAAGCGCGACGCTTCGACTACTATCGGCCGAACGTGAACTCCGTCCGCGGCAGTCGATTTGAGCAGTTGAAGGCATTTGAAAATGTGTTTGGTTTCTTATTCAACTCAAAAAATCTAAAGTCTCTGGATGATAATGATCTACGGAGGTGTTGCATTACTTTTGTACAAGCTTTTTCTCATGATGGGTCATCTGACGTTGAGTTCAATGATTTTTTCTCTGAATTAAAAGTGCTGCAAGTCACCTTGCCAAATGATAAGATGTCGGCATCTGAGATTCTTCAATTCGTTACAGCTGCAGATTGCTACCCAAATGTCTCTGTTGCATATCGAATTCTTCTAACTGTACCTGTGACTGTAGCCTCAGCTGAAAGGAGTTTCTCAAAATTGAAATTGCTGAAAAACTATTTGCGGTCTACTATGTCACAAGAAAGATTGAATGGCTTGGCTATGTGCTGCATTGAGAAAAATATCTTGAACGACATTGATCTCGATGTTATTATTAATGATTTTGCATCAAGAAGTGCTAGAAGAAGTTCCTTTTTATGAAAGACATTGGATATTTGTCGCTCCTATTTGAGGTAAATTAATTCTTACTAGTTACATTTGGTTTATAAACTAGTTAGTACCTAATTAGTTTATCATGTTAGAACTATTGATTTGTGTCACTTTAGACAATATAAAGTTTAAACTGCATATTTTATAAGTAGAAAAAAAATTTATAGTAAAGGATCTATAGAGCCGAATTCGCCCTAGGGCCCTTGAAAACGTTGAGCCGGCCCTGGCTACAATGAACCGTCTTCTCTCAGGGAGAAGGGTCTCATGGTGCTTCCTAGAGAGGAGGCCCCACAAGATTAGGCATGGTGTGGAGAAGGACCACGGGCGACCCACCACGGTGACGGAAAGCCTACAAGGAAGATGACCCTGTGTGAGTCATTAAGTCCTTTGAGCCCACCATCTAGTTTCATCATGGCTTCGCCACTGCCAGCAAGCCACCCATCCTTCCTGGTTTCCCACACCGGCAAGCTGCGGTGCCGCCCCATTCCAATGGCACTTGGACCAGAAGAGTAGTGTTGCAGTGAAGTACAAGAAGAAGACTGTAAAGGCCACATCTAGTAGTGTTGTAGTGAATATATCAGATCACAAGTCGGTGTGAAGGTCTGAAGGTTCCACCACCTTGTACTCCTTCAACACAGCTGGGGACGAGAGTAGAGCTTGATGCCCGCCGCTAGCTGCGTCTCCTCCATAGCTTCAGTGATTTGGTTAGGGACGTCATCACTCCTCGGATTTGGCTAGGTCTAACCATACGTGTGTTAAGGGTGACTCGGAGGGTATTTTTGGACGTACAGAAATACAAATGGGAATACAAGCTGCTTATTCATGTAAAATGGGGAGGTATTGGGCATAATGGCATTTCTTAGAGCATTAGATGATTGTGGTGGCATCTTTTCATATGATGATGATTGCAATGGATTTTTCCAAAGATGGGATGATCGAGTGGTATTTATCCAATTAATCATTTTCTAAAAAATGGAACGGCTATCCTCGTGATGGCTTATGGGAGGAACTGGGGGTTGGGGGTGTTGATTAGGTTAATTAATGAATTCATGAATTGGCATGATATTATTTGAATCTAGGCCATTAGATTTCCTAGATCAATTGTTACAATTTGTTGAGATGGTAGGATACATATTGAATGCTAGGCTTGAGATGTAATTGGTAGGAGGGTTAGCAAAGATTTTGCGTACATAACATTGGGTGTATCTAGGAAATAATGTAACACACACTCTCTGTCCCTCTCTATTAGATTACGGCTCTGTTCGTATTGGCTTGTAAAAGTCACTTTTCTACAGCACCTAGCTTTCAAACGGAGTGTATTTTCAAGGTGTTGTCTACTAGTCGATTATAGTAAATGATGTATTAACTTCATTTATATCTGCCAAAATTGCATGTAAGTCTCTCTCTCTGTATGGCTTCTCTAAAGCTATTACTATTCATACGCCAAAGCCAAAAGCCATTAGTAAAACCAATATGAACGGGCCCTATATTTGCCATGGAAGCCCTTGACTATCTCTTTTTTGTTTTATAAACTAGTTACCTGCTCGTGCATTTCAACGAAATTTATTGGATATATAGAGAATCATGCTATGGTAGAAGGCTACTTCAATCAGTTGAAAAGTGAAAAGTGATGAGAAGTTAAGAATGAGGTGGTTGGAGGAGAATGGACGTATGACCACCAACTCATTCTTTTATAATAGTAATGATGATAAAGGCTATTTTGAAAATTGTCTCAAACCAGAAGGGTCTGCTTGTGTAACATCCCAAATTCCACCAAAATTTGAAACTATTTGAAAATTCTGCAAACTTCAAAAAAATTGTATTTCATTTTTAGGATTTGTAAAGTTTCTCTAGAAAAATTCAAAACAAATTTCGAATTTCGAAGCAAAATTGGAAATAATTTTTTTTCCATTTTTGAGCTTTCACAAGGCAGCTGACGCTCCTTTTGCCGACGCCGAGCTTGGTTAGAGCCCCACGGCAGCCTCCCCTGTTTCTCTATTCTTCCCTGCTTCTCTATTTCCCATCTCTCCTCTTCTCTTTCTCGGTGCATATGACTTGTGGACCCAACTAATTAGTAGCTGAGTAAGGTGCGTAGTCTAGTTATTGTGTCTCTAGAAAATGGGCCCTAGCCCTAGGCCATTAGTGTCATAGTTAAACATTAAGTTGGTGTAAAGTATACATGACAATAGGGCCCACTTAATTATATGATTAACTAAGTAAATTAGAGGTAGATGTTAACCTCAATTAAGTAGTGTGTCGTCACAGTGGGTGATTAGGGTTCTAGAACTATACTATTTAGCAACCATCGAATGAGCACATGAATGAACGACAAACGAGTAAACGATTGTGGTCCGACTGAAACTAGGTCAAGCAGGGTTATTACAAGTTTTATTTTAAAAATTGGTTATTACAGGTTTTGAGTGCATGCGAAATATACATTTGCTGGTACCTTCTCTCTTTTTTCTTTTCCCCCCAAATGGTAACGCCATGAAATTATGAGGGTGCCCATATTTTAAGTAGTAAAATATGCAGGAATTGTTCATATTATTTGGGGTATAGTACAAATATCCTAATTGTTAACAACCGCAGGTGCATAGCCACACTCTTTAAAATATGATTTTTGGTAATTTTCAATCGCATACCATTTTGTTATCTTTCAGCTACCAATGCCTTGTTTTATTTTTAGTTAGAGCTAAGAGGATACATTAAAGAGAGGAATATAGTTTAAATTTTACATCACCTGCCCCATCGGACATACAAAAAAGATAAACACCAAAAGACACTATCGACCTAAAATTGTATTGTACTAAACATAAAATTGTAATGATAAGTAATACACAATTTTAGTAAAGATTTATTGCAATTTTTAGATCATTTGTTTCAGTATCTGTAGAATTCGCCTATATTTAATTTATTTTGGTCTAGGTTGGATTTTTTTGTCTTTGTATTATTTGGGTTCACTAAACATAATTTTTTTGTATAGGTTAGAATAACTTTTCTACCCCGCAAAGAAAAGAATAATTTTTTCTAATCTTTCTCCTAGAGGTGTGGGTTGGTTTATATAAAAAGTGAGAGGAGTGTTGGGAGTGCTTAGATCTTTATCCAAGGGCTAACAAAATGACTTAGATTTGCTTTCCTGCTCCCGCTCTATAAAAAGTCGTCATGTTCCCTGTACTCTTCTTCGTCCTACCGCTGCTGCTCCTCCTCTGTTTCGCTCATCTCTCACCTCTTCCTCCTCTATTTCCCTCATTTCTCTCCGTTGTAAGACCAAACAGAGTTCCTGGATAAACTTCTGGTCGAGGATTTTGGCTTGGCATGCCCAAGCAGATCGCTCTTCTCCATTTGTCGGGCCATGGTTTGCTTGCGGTGCTGCCCGCAGCACATGACAGTGCATCACGGCAGCAGGGAGGGACACATCATCAACGTAAGAAGAAAATATCTGGGTTTCCTTCTTGAGAAGACCAGTTCTTGAAGCATGAACACGTTCTTTACTGTGTTTGTCACAGATTACCTTCGTTAATGGCTACGCTGCTATGTTGGCTCGTGATGTGAGGAAGGTTCTATGGAAATTGTGAGAACTACGGTGATCTTGCTAGAACTGGCTCGTGATGGGATACAACTAGCATAAGATTCAGCAGGTTGATTGGGATGGCCAGAAGTGGATCTTGCTAGAGAGACATCAGGGAATTGGGAGGTTCTATGGAAATTGTGAGAACTACGGTGACAGAGCAAAGGCAAAGAGCTCATTCTGCTGCACATGTTGCAAGGTCATATCTTGTGGTTCAATTGCTTTGCTCTGATTCTTGGTTTCATTCAATTTCTTGTGGTTCAATTGCTTTGCGCCGGTTCTTCGTTTCGTTTAATTTCTTGATTGTTGGTTCAATTGCTTTGCACGGGTTCTTGGTTCTTAGTCCGCATGCAATTTCTTTATTGTTGGTTCAATTTCTTGCGGTTCAATTGCTTTGTACCGGTTCTTGGTTCTTTGTTTGCGTTCTTGCTTTGCATCGGCTCTTGGCCACTATTCAATTTGGAGTTCTTGAGTTGCCTTGTATTACTGAGTTCTTCATCTTTTCTTTTTTCAGGTCACCACTATTCCCAGCGGCTAGAGCTGGGAACTTGTTCACAGTCTAGTGAACTGCAATTTCCACAAGACTCATGTGCGAGACATATTCTATATGGAATGCATGCTCGCATTCTCACAGCTCTATTGTCCGGCGCACTCTGATCAGCACCACAGCGGTGGCAGCAGTGGCGTCTTGCATGTCATCTGGCAAGACGATTGGGTGCTAGTCTTAGAGTACTAGCTGCAGGTGGAGCTCACCGAAGGAATTGAGGTAAGTTTGGTCGCTTCGTAGCTATTCTTTTTGTGCTTGGTGTCAATTCATGCAAATTCATTAGCTTGTACAATTATGCATGCATGCAGAGGGTGGAGATTGCCGATGGCAGCATCATGGTACCGGTGTGAGCGCGACTACTCCCAAACTTGAATGGGCCGTACATTTGCAAAAAGAGTGGGGTGCATGGAGTCAGTTCACCACTCGAGCAATGCTTGTAGCCTCTTCTGCAAGGTAAGTGCTCTATGTTCCTGCTGTACCAGTCTCTGTGATTGGAGTGAATTGCCTCTTAACATCGCAAATGGAACTACGCTGGCGAACACCCAAGCAGGTCGTTTGGTAGGCCCAGGGGCAAATTAGAATCCTCATTTATATATACTAAAATAACTTCTACTTGTAAAATATATTTTGGACTATTTAAACTTATACATCTATCAATTCCAAACGAATTAATGCTACTTTTACTTGCAACTTTTTTGTACTTAACGCTTTGTATGTTTTAAAGTATGAAGATAACACGCTTACATCATAGATAATAGTATAAAATACTATTACAGTATTATAATATTGTGATATTTAGTAATCTAATCTAACATTGAATACTTCTGTATGTCAAAAGTTGTAATGTTGCAAAACTCAACAAATAAATAAGCAAAGTTTTTAAATTTATTCCTCACTACGTATTTTTCCACTTCCCTCACTCCATTATAGGATGAGTACTGGAAAATAGAGAAATATCCATATATAATGCTTGAAATACAAGTGAATGTACTATAGATATTTCTCTTTGCTTTAGAGGAAATAGATATTTTCACCAAGAATGGTATCGGTTCAACAAACACCGCAAATATCCTCAAGTGACCATTAATAAAAAATATAGAAAGTGTTTTTGAAGGTTTAGATTGATAGTTACCTTAGAGATATAAGAATTTACAATAATTTTAATGAATGAAATATCTTGCCCTTATTTTAGTGGATACTTATTTTTAAGGCTTAGATTGATAGTTGGATTGGGGATATATTAATTTGAAAAATAAAAAAGGAGATAAGTAGCTTTACCTATAATTTTAAAGTTGAAAGTATCTAAATTTTTTAGAGGAGCCTACTTCTGAATCGTCTCTCTGACATGGGAGTGGGGATGTCTCAAAATCAATTGGACTAATCTTAAAACAGGGTTGAAAGAAGCTTTCACATCCACTATAAGAGGTTACAAATTTCTACCTTAATCAAAGTAAAAAAGACAAAGATCTACACCATTCATTTGTGGGCACATATTATAGCAATGCAAATTAATCAAATGTATATAGGATATGTTACATCCCTATAAGCAATACAACTATATTTTCAACCATAAGCATTGTAGTTGTATATCAACTACAACTCTATTGTTCACACGTAAAATATATGTATAAGTATCTAGCCGCGTGATTGTGTGGGCACTTCGGTTAGTTTTCCTAGTTGCTTGTTGGTGGTAACGCTACTCACATAGTTATTATCTAATACTATTAAATAGTTTAGAACTGCTACAAACTGTAAATATCTTTATATACACACATGGCTAGCCTTTGTTGGTTTTGGGCCTAGGTAGACGCCCTTGTTGCTTTGGATCAGGGCTGGCCATGCAGCCAAGTGTAAAGACGGGAAGGGAGTGCTGGAGAAGACAAAGCTGGAGGTTTTCGTTGCTTGGAGTAGGCACTGTTCATAATTCTTCCGGGAGTTGCAAATGGAGCATGGGATTTGGAAGTAGAAGAAATACTTTCTTTGATAATGCTTTTGTTGGTGTAAAACAATGGTTACTGAGCATTTTCTTTTGAAATAGTAATGGCTTTGACCTTTCATTGGGCCGCTTATATTGTTGAAATCCTCAGTGCGGCTGTTGAGCTTAGACTGCGGCCCATGTGGGAGCTTCCTTTTTCTATTCTCTTTTCTGTGTAAAAATGTCGATTCTTTCAGTGGAAAAGGAGCGCTTTCTCTTTTTTTTTTCTGGACAGAGGAGGGGATTGGGGGCTAGGGGAGCTCGCCGGCTCCGAGGAGGATGTCCTTCTCGGACTTGGCCGCCACCGCCGAGGTGGCGAGGAGTGTTGGGCAGCTAACTCCGCCGTCCGGTTCTTCGGCGCAGGTAAACCCCTTGCTCCATATCTGAATCAGTGGCCCTTGTATGGGATATATCAAATCTTGATGCTGGTTGTATCTCTATGGGTTAGGATTTGAGCTATATGTATGTTTCTACATTTGAATCCAACATGTTGTGTTAGAAAACCTGATTGGGAGAATCTGGTAATCTGGCTTGTTTTGCTGCTTGGTGATTAGAAAACATGAAATGTCGAAGTCTTGGTGGTTAGAAAACATGAAATGTCGAAGTCTTGGTGGTAGGAATTCCACTGCTTTGAAATGATCTATGGTTTCTTGTAAGCAGAATGTCTTTTTTGTTTTGCTCTTTTATGGTTTTGCAAGCTAGAGTGCAATTTTTACCATCCCCTAAGCCCCTTCCAGCAGAGTATTTTTAGATGATCTGTTGTTTGTCGTTCCATTTCATTGGTCTCAGTTCTCAGTGTGGTTTTGGAATTGTTCTGATGGGAGAGAGTAGAAATGTTTCCTTTTTCCTTCTAAATTTTGGAAGTTTTTTTTTTCTGGTTGATTAGAATATCTTAGGCATAAACTCAGGACTAGCAGTCTTGTTGAAGTAGTAAGGACAGACAGTTACCAAGAAAATATGCATGCATCAGGTCTAAGTTGAAATGCAACAGATACATAACAGATGGCTAGCTTAAGAGGAAACCAACATGCGCAGTACAGCCATTTGGACACTAACACATAAGAGCAAGATGCAGCTGAGTGATGCAAATAGCTAGTTCTTAGTTCTAAACTAAAATGCACTAGAAAGTTAAGCGTGCAGGTGTTGTGGTGTTGGTGGTGTTCAGCGGGTAAAAGGGCTGCCAAGCTTGGTAACTGGAAACTGTTTCTAGCCAATAGGTATCAGGTTCCCTCCATGGATGTGGCAGCCAAGGCAACCTCTCCCACTTTGTTGGAACCTGCATCTTCCATAGCTGCTTCTCTGAAAAATGGCTGAGGTACTGTGCTGCAGATGCCAGCTTGATCTTTGATTTTTTTTCTTATCCTGTTAGAAGGAGATGGCATCCTTGTGATTGCTAACTGGACATTTGGCACACCCTTATGCTACTGGAACTCTGGGATGCACTGCCAGATGATTTTGCCTATGTTATAGGCTGGGCCGCCCTTTCTACTGTCTTGATATGAATGTCATCATACATTTTTTGATGCATTGTTTGCGCCTCATGTACATATACCAGCATCTCGCTGCTGTCCATGACTTTGAGATCAATCACGAGTTTCCGGTGCTCCTTCTGATCCTCCTCTTCCTCAGCTCTTGGGCCCCGCTCGGTTGGGCTAAAAAGCTGTGGCTTATGGCTGAATTGCACTGTAACTGGTTGGAATTACATTGTAGCTGAAGGTGGCTTATTCGGCGTAATTAAATTTTAAAAAATTTAAAATAGAAAAATATGTTAGCTCATCACGGACAACGCGAACGAATACAGGAAAAAAGAATCGGCAAAAAAGCTAAAAAAAACCAAAAGTTCAGAAAAAGACGAAATTTATGAATAGTAAAAAATAAGCCAGAAGCTCAAGCCGAAATGAGCGGAGCCAAATCTGTGATTCTTTCTATTGCAAGGATGCTTTTGTGGAGGCTGCAACAGCCGCCCACCATTTTGGGCCATCATCTGTAGTTCTGGCACAAGTTTTATTGTTGGCAGGAATTATGGCTCAGGTATACAATGTTCAGTAGGATTTGTTTGTTGCAACAGGCTGTCTCAGTTGGGCCATGCAGATTTTGTAGGTGCAACAGTGGCATGGGTGGGCTCTATGGGTAGATGTAGATAATTCATTGACTTGGAGGCAGGGAAAACTTTTCCAAACAATGTTTTTCGTCACCCACCGATAAATGCGAAATTCGGAAAAATTTGGAAAAAATCATTCAAAATTTTTAAATTTTAAATTTTTTTTAGTAGAAATGGAAATATATAAAAAATAGTGTTGGTTTTGGGGTTCGAAGCACTCAAGACCTAGTGCTCATTGTTAGATATATATGTATAGTTTGTTATTTCCCATTGTTATGAGGGGTTCTTTGCATATTTACCTCATGTACTTTGTGTATATATACTAGCCCATTGGCCTCATATGAATACAAGCGCTATTCATAACATGGTATCAGAGCCAAAACTAGGGTTTTGGCTTACCTAGGGTTCCGCGCGCCGTCGCCGACTCCCGGCCTCCGCCGTCGCCGGCCCGCTCGGCCTCGGCGTCCGCCCGCTCGGCCTCGGCGCTGCCGCCTTCCGCCCGCCGCCGCTCGGGATCGTGCGCCGCTCCGCCCCGCCGGCCGCCGCCCCGCTGTCGCCGAGCCGTCCCGACCGGTCGAGCCGTCGCTCGGCCTCCACCCGACGCCGCCGGCCCTCTGCGCCGGCCGCTCCTCCGCGCCCGACGCTGCCGGCTGCTCCCTCCGCCCCGGCCGCTCGCTCAGCGCCGCCGCTCCCACGCGCCGTCGCTCCGCGCCGCCGGCCGCTCCGCGCCGCCAGCGGCCACCGCCGCCGCCTCCTGCGTGTGCGCGTGTGTTTCTAACGGGCCGAAGGCCTGTTAAGTTTTAGGGTTTCGAGAAAAAAAAACAAAAAAAAAGAAAAAAAGAAAAAAAAACGTCGTTCTAACCGCCGCGCCGTCCAGCGCCGCCTGTTAGACTTCGTTGCCTTGGTCGCCGCGCCGTCCAGCGCCGCCTACCAATGGGCACCGTTTCCCTCCCTCGCTGCCCGGTGATCTTTGATGGTGTTAATTACACCGACTTCGTGTCTCACATGCGCATTCACATGCGTGGTCTTCGTCTCTGGGGCGTCCTCTCTGGCGATGTCACCTGCCCGCCTTGCCCTATTCCTCCGACGGAGCCTACGCCTGTTGCATTGCCTCCGACAGCCGATAAGGCTGCTGCTGATGATGAAGCTGATGATAAAGCTGCCTCTGCCTACCAGGAGGCTCTGGATTCCTACAAGAATTGTCTGACCGTCTACACTCAGTGGTACGATGACGACGCTCGGGCTGCTGCTGTCTTCATCGCCAGTGTCCAGCCTCAGTTTTCTTCTGAGGTTGTGGGACTCCCTTCGGCTTTCCAGATGTGGACTCATCTTCGTCAGCGCTACGAGCCCTCTGGTGATGCCCTGTACCTGTCCGTGGTCCGCCAGGAGCACTCTCTTCAGCAGGGCGATGCTACTGTTGACGCTTTTTACGCTCAGAGTTCTGCTGTCTGGCGTCAGTTGGACTCACTCCGCACTGCTGGCTGTCGTACCTGTCCGTGCTGCCTGGATGTACGTGCTGACCTGGAGTTTCAGCGGGCTTACGAGTTCCTTACTCGCCTTCGTCCTGAGTTCGAGCAAAGGCGTGCCCAGCTGCTTGCACGCCACCCTCGTGTCACTCTCCTGGAGGCTCTTACCGAGATACGCGCAGAGGAGACTCGTTTGAGTGGTGCTGGTCTGATGCCACTCCCCTCTGTGCTCGCCGCTCGTCCGCCTGCTACACTGCCTCCTCCAGCGGCTACCACAGGTGGTGGTGGCCGTCCTCCGTCTGGAGGTGGCCGTCCTCACTGTTCCTACTGCGACAAGGATGGCCACACTGAGTCCCAGTGCTACAAGAAGAAGCGGCATCTTTCACGCCGTTCTTCTACTGGCACTAGTGCTTCTACGACGACGTCTGCATCGACTTCTTCAGCAGCTTCTCTCATCGAGCAGGAGATAGCCAGACTTCGACGCCTGCTTGCCGTTTCAGGTTCTCCCTCGACAGGTTCTGCAGGTTCTGCTACTGATTCTTCGGGCACTGAGAGACCACCTCCTACACAGTCAGGTACCTCCCCGTGGATTCTTGATTCTGGAGCATCTTTTCACATGACTCCTGATTCTTACACTCTGTCTTCTATTACACCTCTTGATTCTCCTGTCAGTGTTCTTACTGCTGATGGTACATCTCTTTTTGTCTCTGGTCGAGGATCTCTTAGCAACTCATCTTTTCATGTTCCTTCTGTTGCTCATGTTCCTCGCCTTACCTTGCAGCTTCTTTCTGCTGGGCAGATTACTGACCTTGGTTATCGGGTTATTCTCGACTCTGACTCTTGTTGTGTTCAGGACTGCCACACGGGAGCTCTGGTTGGTTCTGGCCCTCGGCGCCGTGACTCACAGCGTCTTTGGGAGCTTGACTGGCTTCACCTTCCTTCCGCTGCCACCATCGCTGCCAGTCTCTCCGCTTCTGCCACTTCGTCTACCGGCTCTTTCCAGCAGTGGCATCACCGTCTTGGCCATCCGTGTGGATCTCGTCTGTCGTCCTTAGTTCGTCGTGGTCTTCTGGGGTCTGTCTCAGGAGGCGTGTCTTTAGATTGTCAGGGCTGTAAGTTAGGTAAACAGATTCAGCTTCCTTATCCTCATAGTGAGACTGTGTCTCAGAGTCCTTTTGATCTTGTTCATTCAGATGTTTGGGGTCCGGCTCCCTTCGTTTCGAAAGGGGGTCATCGTTATTATATTATTTTTATAGATGATTTCTCTCGCCACACTTGGATATATTTCATGTCTTCTCGTAGTGAGGCCTTGCCTATCTATAAACAATTTGCCACTATGATACACACACAGTTCTCCACTCCTATTCGTGTCTTTCGTGCTGATTCTGCTGGCGAGTACCTCTCTCGTCACCTGCGCAGCTTCCTTGCTGAGCAGGGCACTCTCGGTCAGTTTTCTTGTCCTGGTGCTCATGCTCAGAATGGTGTCGCTGAGCGCAAGCATCGTCACCTCCTTGAGACGGCTCGTGCTCTGATGATCGCCGCCTCTATTCCACCTCACTTTTGGGCCAAGGCTGTTTCCACTGCCACCTATCTCGTCAACATTCAGCCCTCTTCTGCTCTTAAGGGTGCGATCCCTGTTGAGCGTCTCTGTGATCTTCTTCCTGACTACTCTGCCCTTCATCTGTTTGGCTGCGTTTGCTACGTTCTCCTCGCCCCTCGAGAACGCACCAAACTGACCGCTCAGTCTGTTGAGTGTGTCTTTCTGGGGTACAGTGCCGAGCACAAGGGCTATCGGTGCTGGGATCCTGTTGGTCGTCGGATACGGGTTTCTCGGGATGTGACTTTCGACGAGTCTCGTCCATTCTACCCACGTCCTGCCTCTCCTTCGGCTTCCTCTGTGGAGTCTCTGTCTTTCTTGACCTTTCCAGATACTCCTATATCTGTTTTGCCCTCGTCCACCTGTCCTACTGAGTCTCCACATATTCCCCCTGTGGCCTCTCCGCCGTTGTCGCCGCCTGTGTCGTCTACTACGACTCCCCAGGCTCCTCCCACTATCGTCTACACTCGTCGACCTCGTATTGAGAATATTTCAGATGAGTCATCTTCTCCTGATGTTCCATCTTCTTCTGATGCTCCATCTTCCCCTGATGGGTCATCTTCTCCTCGCTACGCTCTCCGCGATCGCCAGTCGATTCGACCTCCTGCCCGTTTTGCCTTTGCTGGCGCAGCTACTCGTGAGCCTGTCTCCTACCAGGATGCTGTTACTCACCCTGAGTGGCAGCTTGCCATGGCCGAGGAGATTGCTGCCCTCGAGCGTACTGGTACTTGGGATCTTGTTCCTTTTCCATCTCACTCTCATCCCATCACATGTAAGTGGGTCTATAAGATTAAGACTCGCTCTGATGGCTCTCTTGAGCGCTATAAGGCGCGTCTTGTTGCTCGTGGCTTCCAGCAGAAGCATGGTGTTGACTACGACGAGACTTTTGCTCCTGTGGCCCACATGACCACTGTTCGCACTCTTCTTTCGGTGGCGTCTGTTCGCCACTGGTCTGTTTCTCAGCTTGATGTCAAGAATGTCTTTCTTAATGGCGAGTTGCGTGAGGAGGTCTACATGCATCCGCCACCTGGGTATTCTGTTCCTGAGGGCATGGTCTGTCGCCTTCGTCGCTCTCTCTATGGCCTTAAGCAAGCCCCTCGTGCTTGGTTTGAGCGCTTCTCCTCTGTGGTCACTGCTGCTGGTTTTTCAGCTAGTGATCATGATCCTGCGCTTTTTGTCCACACTTCATCTCGTGGTCGGACTCTTCTTCTCCTGTATGTTGATGATATGATCATTACGGGAGATGATTCTGAGTACATTTCCTTTGTCAAGGCTCGTCTTAGTGAGCAGTTCCTTATGTCGGATCTTGGTCCTCTTCGTTACTTCCTTGGGATTGAGGTTACTTCCACTCCAGATGGTTTCTTTATGTCCCAAGAGAAATATATTCAGGATCTTCTTGATCGCGCCTCTCTCACTGATCAGCGTACTGTTGAGACTCCCATGGAGCTCAATGTTCACCTCCGACTCTCTGATGGCGAGCCTCTTTCTGATCCGACTCGCTATCGTCATCTTGTTGGGAGTCTTGTCTACCTTGCTGTTACTCGTCCGGATATCACTTATCCAGTTCATATTCTGAGTCAGTTTGTTTCAGCTCCTACTCAGGTTCACTACAGTCACCTTCTTCGAGTTCTGCGATACCTTCGTGGGACTATCTCTCGCCGTCTCTTCTTTCCACGTTCCAGCTCGTTACAGCTTCAAGCCTATTCGGATGCTACTTGGGCCAGCGATCCCTCTGATCGCCGGTCTATCTCTGCTTACTGTGTTTTTCTTGGTGGTTCTCTTATTGCCTGGAAGACGAAGAAACAGACTGCAGTGTCCCGTTCGAGTGCAGAGGCTGAGTTGCGAGCTATGGCTCTCTTGACAGCAGAGATTACTTGGCTACGGTGGTTACTTGAGGATTTTGGTGTTTCTGTCACTACACCGACCCCTCTCTTGTCAGACAGTACAGGTGCTCTCAGTATTGCTCGTGATCCTGTGAAGCATGAGCTCACCAAGCACATTGGTGTTGATGCTTTTTTCATGAGGACTTGTGTGCATGATCAGGTGATTACTCTTCAGTATGTGCCTTCAGAGCTTCAGATAGCGGATTTCTTCACGAAGGCCTAGACTCGAGCACAGCACAGCTTCTACCTCTCCAAACTCAGTGTTGTTGATCCACCATGAGTTTGAGGGGGGGTGTTAGAGATATATGTATAGTTTGTTATTTCCCATTGTTATGAGGGGTTCTTTGCATATTTACCTCCTGTACTTTGTGTATATATACTGGCCCATTGGCCTCATATGAATACAAGCGCTATTCATAACACTCATCAACTACCATCCCTTACCACTAGGCTAGCTAAGTACTTTTTATCTTGTATTGGTTAAGGAATTTAGTTAAACTCCAAATTTAGAACCGAAATTCACTGATTTAGCAATTTTTTGGACCCTGCTGAGAAAACCGAAATTCGGTGAATTACATCCGAAATTGGTTTCCTGCTTGGCGGCAGCTTGGTCCTCATCTGACAAAGGGTTTGTTACAAGGGTTAGGCAAACAATGTATCTGTACAAGGAAGTGAAGGAGCTATCACCCGCAGTTGTGTGGGAGTGGGACTGTGGGTAGAACCAGGTTCCATGGCAGATCCTGATGGAAGAGGGCTTGTCTAAATGCTTGGGCTCGATCAGATGCGTGCAAGAAGACATCAAAGAATATCCAGTGAGAAGGGCCTTCTCGGCACTATGTTTTCAATTTGCAGATGGCTGTTGCATTCTTTGGAAATTACTAACTAGAGTATATATAAGCATAAAGAACAGCAAATAAGAGAGTAGGTTTCATGCAGCAACAGATCGTGTTTAGGTGAATGTAGATTGGAGAAATGATGCATGGTACAACAGCACAAATGATTGTTGACTTGCGTGTTTGGCTATTTAGCAGCAACTGATTCAAACATTAAGAACAGCAACAACTGTTGGAATACGGAATACAAATAAAATGCACTCTTCCACGGAAATTCAACTAGTTGCTCGATTGCAATTGACATTTCCTGTAAGGTGAAGGAGAATTCAGTTTTCTAACTTTTTGTGTAAATTCCATGGACAGGCCTCAGCTTAGCTTTCATACCATCAGTTAGCCCGGGTTAAGTGACAGGGAAATGTATCTTGTGTGTAAACCCTGAATAGCTACAAGTTTGCAAGATACTCAGGTGTGTACGCTCATTTCACGAGCATATAATGTACACTGACTCTGAATTTTTTGGCCCTTGTTAGTGTTTGCATTTCTAATACGTGATGGTAGTAATAGTATTCAGGACACATCTTACGCGATTTGTTATAGCTTAAAGAGGTTTCAACATGACCTGTGTATGTTGCTGTATTATTTTCTACTTTTCCTAGTCTAATGCTCTCTCAGATAAGCATTGTAGTGCATGACTAACATAAGTTCTAGAAAAGTGGAATTTTGCTGAAAACTGGTGTCAAGCTTGATATATCATGTTGTGGAATTTCACACAACATTGGCTTGTATTTCTTTTGATTTGGCTGCCTGTTTGGTTGGTTCGATATTGACCTGCAACTTCCACTAGATTCTTGTACCGTTTTGTAATATCTTAATAGTGTCATTGTGTTAATTGCAATTAATTAGAGCAGCCTTTGCCCTCCAGGCTTGTTCATTACTTTTTCAGATGCATAACCCTACTCAAATTGTTTTTGCTGCTGCAGTTGCACATGAAAGGAATTCCAATCTGTCCCACAGACCTCTCAGAAGGAAGCATGTATTACCAACATATCATCATCTCAACTGAAGCAGCGCTGCAGCCAGACATGCAATGGATTCTGGTTTCAGGTAACAACGAGCAGTTGAGCACTTTCTTTGATCTGTTGAAAGAACTTACAGACCATGCAGTTTGGACTGTTGAACACAGCTGACGGAACAATGGTACTGTAAAGAGCGTTGCTCCCGTATAGCGTCATAGAAGTAGAATCCTATTGCCATATCCTTGTATCTCAACGCTTTTTGCAGTGCCCCTGCGTGTTAGCATCCCCTATTGAGGTCAATACTTCTATTGTTTGAAACTCTCTTTATCATTTCGAATCAAGCAGGAGCGAGGCAAAACTTGCTATGTCATATGGTTACAGCCTTCATGGTGATGTTGAAAAATATACTAGCAGCTCTATGCGGAAGGGAAACAAAGTTGATGAACACAAGCAATGGAATGCTGCTGCTTGCTTCAGACAGACTCCTCAAGAGTGTTCCAAAGATGCCAGATTTCCATCCACCTGCACTTTGATGTTTGCTCCCCAAATTAGAACCTGTGTTTACTACTCCATCTTGATGGGAAACGGAATTCCGGGGTTGCATTTCCTTCTCAATTTTCTCTATCACTGCTACTGTCTTTTCATGTCATGCCTTGGAGCTTTGTAGCCCTTGCGGAAATGGAAAGTGAAGGATGGCCCGCTCAAAACGGTCTAGGTTTTTGGGTTTTTTTTATTCAACAATTTCATTTTTTAACTTTTTAGTTTTTTTAGTTTTTTGTTAGTCTTTTTTCTGTATTTATTTGTACTGTTCGTAATGAGCTAACCTATTTTTTTATTTTTTTAAATTTAATTACGCTAAATAGACCGCCATCAGCTACAACAGTACTTTTCAGCCATACCCCAGCCGCCATACCCCAGCCGGCAAGTATGCTACTTGTGAGGGACGAAGAAAACAAGGGAAGATGAGCTGCTGCAAGTGATTAAGGGCGCAAAAACATGGACAGCAGGCTGCCACATCACAGGCCCTCTCACTCCTGGATTGCCTTGGCTATCATGTCACAATCAGAGGCGCAAGCACAAATCTTAATCTCTCTCAGGAGGTGCAGTACTTGCGACATATCCAGCAATCCACCCTGGGAATCTAGTAATTTTACCCAGAAGGCAAGTAAATTGAAGCCATGTAAAAAGATAATCCCGTGTGCACTTGCAAAGAAAAGGAAAACCAATTTGAGAACAAGGTCAACCACACAGGCCCCCACACCCTTGGAGTCGGACAAGATGATGGGAAATCTTCAAGATGATTATTACATGATGCTTGTCCTAACAAATCAGGCTCACGAGTACACACATCACCACATGCCGTATTACAGATTTAATCGCCTCAACTCATTCACCCTAACATGATCATCAATTCGTCGACAGCAACAGAGCACAAGGATAAAAAGAGAGAAAGAAAGGAAGAAATGGAGATTAAAGCCTCAATTTTTCCTAACAAAACTTTTGCCGACGCCAATCGCCGAAATCACGTGGCTTGCTAGCTTCTTCCAGCGGGAAGAGGACGAAGGAAATGATTCACAGATAACCCACCATCCCCTGAGAAACAGGGGTTGGTTGAGTGGGGCGCCTGAACAATCGCCCCCATTCAGCGGTGCGCCGTGACGAGCGTCTCGATGAACCGCAGGCCGTCGAACCGCGGCGCGAACTTGTCGTCGCCGCCGGCGCTACCCTTCCCCCTCGACGACGACCCCTGAGACGCAACAAGAAAAGGAAGAGTCAGGCATCCGTGGGAATCGAGTCCTCCAAAATCAAAAGAATTCAAGACCGAATTGCTGCCCTTCCCCTGCCGCGCAAAAGTTATTGGGGGAAAATAGGAGGAGGACAGAACCGGTGATCCGAACGCAACGCACCTGCTGGCGGAAGAGGAACCCGTCGCACCTGCCGACGGCGGCGGCGGCGGCCGCTGGCGGGGCGCAGTCGCATGCGAACAGCTCGGCGCCGGAGGCCGCGGCGACGGCCGCGGCGGACGCGACGGCGGCGGCGATCCCCCACCTCATGGCCGATCTCCTCCTCCCCCCGCTCCTGCACCGGCTACGGCGGCGGCTGGCCCCCACCCCGACCGTACGCGATGGTAGCAGGTACGAAGGCTCGCGTGCTGGAGTTGCCAAGAGGCTGGCGTCTGGGGCGTATATAGCTGGCTCGCCGGATTTTGCGTGCGTGATTTAATCGGATTGGAATTTCAGGGCCGCGCGCGGTCGGTCCACGCAGCGGCGGAATAATTCACGTGTACCATATACAAACAATAAATATCTATAATTTTTCGTAAAAAGCCGAGGACTTGTAAAGATCTGTACGTGAGTAAATAAAGACCTATACGTAATTTTAGAAACCCGCGGGGCGCCATCCAAAAATTTTTTTTAAAAAAACTGGACGCAGAGATCTATTCGCGAGGAAAAAGGACCTTTACGCAATTTTCGGAAAACAGAAGGGAAGTGGCTCCCCCGGCCGTACGCGAAACCGGGCGCCACGCGTCGGCCGAGGGAGCGAAGGGGGCGACGTGGATAGGCTCGCTGCCCCGGAATGCTTCCGGCTTTGTATCGATTACGGTACCATCTATATCATTTATAGCCAATGCTAAACATAATTGATTATATTTTTATATATCTCTATAGACAGCTCCTTTAAGATATAATATATCTTATTTCTTATGTTACAATCGACTGTTGTATGAGAAAATCTAATTCTATGAACTCTCTTCTCCGTACAGCTAGAAATTTCTACGTTAATTAGAAAAAAATAGCTAGAAATTCTTCATCGTCTAATTTTTTTGTAACTACACAATCTACAGCGGGATTAAGTATCAATATTATGGTTAGCTATATGTCATGCATGCCTTTCGGCATCTTTACTGCAAAGAAGTGTTTGCATATTAACTACTAAACACAGAAGTACAGGAAGATGGCATGCACTTGTGGTCGAATCGGACGCATGAAACAAAATTGCCGGGCAGCGAACCAGTCGGATACATGCATTGAATCGGACTCAATCTCGAAGGAACTGCCACACATATAGCTTTAATGGTGCAAGACCATGAATATATATACTTGCTAATCTGGCTCAAAATAATAACAGTAGATACGGCTGGGGGTGATTCAATAGTAATTAGATATCATGAGCACCAAGAAGACTATATGGATCGAAGAGGTAGCTATATACACTTTTTGGAACATATCTTGTGAAAATGCTCTAAGTGTTGCAAATACCATGATAATCGGTCTTGAAGTTTTCAAAAATTCTACAAAAATTACTAGAGAGAGGATGGATCATGTCGTATATTCATGTAAAATTTCAATATCAAACTCAATTGCATGTGCAAGAGACAAAAGGTACAAATACTTAGTGAATAGTGCACAATCATTATTCATTAAGTATTTGTCCTTTTCATCTCTCTCAAATGAGATTGAGTTTGCTGTTGAATTTTTGTGGAGATGTATAGCATCATCTCCCCTCTCTGTGTGGTAATTTTTTAGAATTTTTGAAACTTCTAGACCAATTTACACGGTATTTGCAATACTTATGTCATTTTCATAGGATATGCACCGTTTTTTTTTTTTGCCCAAGATAACTAGAGCACGACTCCATGAACAATATATAGTTGAAAATTGTGTTTTCGAAAATATATACTATAATGTAAATACAAATTGAACAAAAACATTTGAATTAAAATTTTGTATAGACTGATTACATACAAAAATCACCTAATTGGAGAAAAAGGACATGTACAAAAATTGAGTGATTTATCCGGTGGGCTGAGTTATAACCACTTATATAAAAAAAACAAAGAGTCCCTATCAAGTTCATTTTTTGCAAATTGATTTGCATGAAAATATGCATTTCTTTGTATAAAATCGGAATTAAAGTAAATAATTAAAAGGTTGAAAAGGCCATAAGTTTTCACATTATTCAAACAAGGGAACATTAAAAGATCTAAGGTCAATGAAAGGGAAATAATAAATTAAAAGCATCTATGTACGCATCTGTTCATATAACTACAATTATGATGGATTAATGTTGCATGTATATCAACATATTAATAATTAACCAGGTTCTTATATATTTTTCCTAGAAAACATAAGGGTAGATGTAATTCTCATTGATATGTTGTAATTCTCATTGACAAGAGAAAGAGCTAAGAAATTGTCAATCCAATAGACGTTCTTATAGTTGGCTTTGGTTAGATTTAACCCAAGAGTTCAGATAAAAAATTGGAATCTAGAATAAAGCTAATGTTTTTTTAAGTTGAATAGATAACAGTATTTAAATTTGAAATTGGCTTTATAAGTAATAAGCTAGACAATGACTATGGTACATGTGTGTGCAACTTATATAGTATACACTGTACCCGTTATCTACCAATAATCCTAGAACTAAAGAGTTAAGTGAGAGTGGTGGAGAGTGGGAAAAATGTTTAGGGTGGAAAACTTTCTTTTAAACTAAAGCTCTATCTACCTTAGACATCCAAAAAAATTATGTAGATTTGAATTAAAATTGAAGATAAAATTTGTAAAATTTAGAACTTTGAAATTACAGAAATAGCATTCAAAACTAAAGATTGCTAGAGGATTTACATAACTTTGGAATTGATAGTTACAAAAGTATGAAAATACATGCAGCCCATGGAGGTGCACAGACTGGTGACTAGTCAATTTCAATTAGTTAGTATATAGCTGCACAGCTTGATTAAGATAAGCTCCAATACTAATGGACTACAAACAGACTGAAAGCTGTGCGCCCTAGTCGTAGACAGTCAAACGCACCCCCAAATCAACCCACATCAACCTCTGGAGCCCCTTCTATGGGGTGTTTGGTTAGCTGCCTAACTTTATCAAGCCTAACTTTAGTAATGCCATAGTGTTTTTTAGGCATGTGCTTGGTTCATCGTCATGTTTTGCTACGCTTTCTTAGCTTCCTAAACCACATGTTTATAGGGATGTCAATGGATCAAATATGAATCAAATAATGGTCAAACCACGTCCATATTCATATTTTTAAATGAATACAAATGTGAATTCAAATGTACTCGAATACGAACCAAATGTTATAATGAATACAACATTGAGATAAATATCTACTCAATTTGATTGGATTCGAATATCCTCCCAACTTACGTAATTGCAAGATATTTATAATACTTTATTCACAATACATAGGACACTTAATCATTCTATAATTTATTTATTTATTTTACTTAAATAAAACATAAATCCACCTTAAACTAAATTATTCGTCCAACTAATTAGGCATGCTGCAATAAAATATGTATATTGCTATATCGCATTCAAATACAAATATGACTAGTTTGGATAAAACAAGATTTTAGATGCAAAAGTCCATACAGTATTCATATTCATGTTTTTATACGAATATAAATATGAGAGAAATTATTAATCTGATGAGAAAATCTAAACTGTATTCGTATCCTGTTGTATATAGTAGCCAAATAAAATGGATGATGCATCCGTCTGACACCCCTACGTATCATAGACTTAATTTGTGAACTAACTTTTCCCAACTTGTTGCGGCTATTATGACATGGTCCACTTTTTTCTAGCCTTAGCCACGGTGAGATCGCCATGAACCAAACATGCCTTGGTGCCGCTCGGTTTGTCTGAAATAAGTTGATTTATGATTGAAATTGCTTATACTATAGCTGATGGTGGTTTATTTGGCGTAATTAAATTTTTTAAAAAATAAAAATAGAAAAAATATGTTAGCTCATCACGAACAATGCAAATAAATACGGAAAAAAAGAACCGGTAAAAAAGCTCAAAGAAAAGCCAAAAAGTCATAAAAGAATAAAATTTAGAAATAGTAAAAAATAAGTCAGAAATTCAAGCTGTAATAAACGGATCCAGTCTTGTGCACAAACATTGCCTAGTGGAACGTCACAAACACCCAGAGTGCGGGATATGTGGAGGCGCGCCATGCATCTTTGAATTGAAGCGGAGGACGGGGAAAAAGGAGGGAAAGGGTATTCATTGGAGTGGCTGAGGAGCGTCGCGTGGGGAGAAAGCAGGGCCAAGCTGGGGGAGGCGGCAAGGAATCCAACTCCGATTCGCGGCCACCCAGTAGTGCCGTTCCACTCACTGTCAATTCCCTTTCCTTCGTGATAAGCAAATACAGCATGCATGACTGGAGGAACCGAGCACTTGCTGTCGCTGTTTTTCGCCATTGCTGCCAACTTCCCCAAGATTTTCGCTGTTTTTTATCGTCATAAATAAATACCATCTTTTTCCCCTTCCTTTCTACAAGAGGGGAAACAAAGTATATACAGATGGGATATTTTCAGCTGCAGCTGATGTCTTTTAGATCTAACGCGAATGCTTATGCAAATAAGCTGAATGCTGATAAACCGATACCCTATTTCGAAAAGATTATCTTGATAAGCTGTTTTGGAAAGATGACGAAAAAATTATCCTATTTATTTATTTAGAATAAATTATAAAGTATAAGTTAAAAAGAAAATGACGAGAGCTGCTCAAATGTTTGGGAGCGATTATCCGAAAAATATGTTGTCCCTCGTCTTGTAGCCTTTCTGATGTAACTGATAAGCCAAGTATCGGAAATATCTAATTTTAGGCCATGTAGGAAATGCGATAATTGTGTAGAGATTTTATTTGACAAAGTCCTGCGTTTCAGATAGCGCCACATTAGGCTTCAAATCTCGTAGCAGGCCTTTTTCGCAAGCAAATGCCATAGCCATGTGTTCAGATAAAATCGATCTCCTGTTCCAGAACAAACAGGGAGAGGACCTAGAAGAGCACCATGCTTTCAACTTGAAAACTACATCAAATTCTTCGACCTCAGACGAGTTATCTTCCTTGTTTCAAGACCTTTTCAGGAGACTGTTGTAGTATGTACAAGATATTCTTTCCTACAGGAGACACCCCAGAGGTCTACGAGGGGGGCGGGCGAAGTTGTATACGGACGCAACTGACGGCGGGTGGTTGCCTATGAGGAAGACGGCGAAGTTGGCAGTGGGGCGAAGCTAACGCTCGTGCCAGACGAAGTCCTGACCACGACGCGGTCGGACAAAGTCTATGAGCACAGCGTTGTCGGACAAAGTCTAAGACCACAGCATGGTCAGACGAAGTCTACGACCGCAAGGGGGTCGGACAGAGTCTATGACCACGGCATGGTCGGTGGAGGGGACGAAGCCTTCGGCGCGTGCTCTGTCCCCCACTATTTGAACAGGCATCGACGAAGTTGGCGGTAGGGCAAAGCTGACGCGTGCGTCGATGAAGTCCTGACCGCGATGCGGTCGGACGGAGTCTACGACCACGGCGTGGTTAGACGAGGTGTACAACCGCAAGGCGGTCGGGCAAAGTCATCTTTGGCACACGCTCTCCGTCCCCTAGTTCGGACTGGCGTTGATGAAATTAGCGACGAAGCAAAGCTGACGTGCGCACCGGATGAAGTCCTGACCATGTTGCGGTCAGACGGAGTCTATGACCATGGCGTGGTCGGAGGAGGTGTACGACCGTGAGGTAGTAGAACAAATTTGTCTTCGATGCGCGCACTCCGTCCCCTGGTTCAAACTTGCGTCGACGAAATCAGCGACGGTGATGAAATCTTCGGCAGGCACTCCATCCCCTGCCGTTTGAATAGGCGTCGACGAAGTCAGCAGTGGAGCGAAGCTGACGCGTGTGCCGAAGTCATCTTCCGCGCACGCGCTCCACCCCCCACCGTTTGGAAAGGCGTCGACGAAGTCGGCGGCGATGCGAAGCTGACGCACGCGCCGGACAAAGTCTATGACCATAGAGTGGTTGCAAGAGGTCTACGACCGTAAGGTGGTCGGACAGAGTCTACGACTACAGCGTGGTCAGACGGAGTCTACAACCCTAGTATGGTCGGACGACTCTACGACCATGGAGAGGTTGGACGAAATCTACCACCACGGTGTGGTCGAACGAAGTCTTTGGCTCACACGCTCCGTCCCACACCGTTCAGACTGGCGTCGACGAAGTCAGCAATGGGGCGAAGCTAACGCATGCACCAGACGAAGTCTATGACTACGTCTTGGTCGGACGAAGTCTACGACCACAGCGAGGTCAGACGAAGTCTTTGACGCGTGCGCTCTGTCCCGCACTGTTTGAACTGGTGTCGATAAAATCGGTGGCAGGGCGAACCTAACTTGCGCATCGGACGAAGTCAACAACCATAGAGTGGTTAGATAAAGTCTACGATTGCAAGGCAATCGGACAGAGTCTATGACCACGGCATGGTCGGACGAAGTCTACGACCACTGAATTATTGGACGAGGCATACGACTACAAGGTAGTCCGGCAGATTGCACGACCACGGCATTGTCGGACGACGTCTACGACCACTGCGAGGTCAGACGAAGTCTTCAACACGCGTGCTTCGTCCCGCACCATTCGGACTGGCATTGACGAAGTCGGCGGTGGGGCGAAGCTGATGCACACGCTGGACGAAGTCTACGACCTCAAGACAGCCGGATAGAGTCTACGACCTCGGCGTTGTCGGATGAAGTCTACGACCACAATGTGGTCGGATGCAGTCTTCGGCACACACGCTTTGTCCTGCCCCATTTGGACTGGCGTCGACAAAATCAGCGACGAAGTGAAGCTGACGTGCGTGCCAGACAAAGACTATGACCACAACATGGTCGGATGATGTCTATGACCGCAAGGCGGTCGGACAGAGTCTACGACCACGGCGAGGTCGAATGAAGTCTACGACTATAGTGTGGCCAAATGAAGCCTACGGTGCATGTGCTCCGTCCCGCACCATTCGGACTGGCATCGACAAAGTCGGTGGTGGGGCGAAGCTGACGTGCGCTCAGGACGAAGTCTACGACCACGGCATGGTCGGACGAAGTCTACGATTGCAAGGCGGTCGGACAGAGTCTACGACCATGGCATGGTCGAACGAAGTCTTCGGCGCGCGTCCTCCATTCCACACCATTTGGACTAGCATCGACGAAGTCAGCGGCGGGGCGAAGCTGACGCATGCGCCGGACAAAGTTTACGACCACGTCGTGGTCGAACGAAGTCTACGACCGCAAGGTGGTCGGATAGAGTCTACAACGACGGCTTGGTCGGACGAAGTTTACGACCACGGCGTGGTCGGATGAAGTCTACGATGATGGCTTGGTCGGATAGAGTCTACGACCACAAGGCAATCGGACAGAGTCTATGACCACGACTTTGTTAGATGAAGCCTTCGGCCCGCACGCTCCGTCCTGGCCCTGCTCGAACTAGCTCGTTCAGCTGCCTCACGGTCCAAACTTCGTCCGACCGCCTCGCGGTCGTAGACTTTGTTCGACTGCTCCATGGTTGTCGGCTTCGTTCAACCTCATCTGGGTTGTAATTTTATAAAAATATTGCACGGTGGCATCGCGCCCCGACGTACTCTGTGGAGTATAAAACGCCGGGAACTTAGCCATACTGGGCAATTCTACGGAGTATAAAAAATCGCACGGTGGCATCTCGCCCCGGCGTACTCTACGGGGTATAAAGCGCCAGAAAGTTAGCCGTCCCGGGCAACTATACGGAGTATAAAAAACGCACGGTGGCCTCGCGCCTCGGTGTACTCTACGAAGTATAAAACGTCGGAAACCATGGACGGCACCAATTGTTGTAGCATGGCTACAACAGTGGGTACAAGGTACCCTTCCCCATAGGAGATAGACCAGAGGTCTTGGGAGAGAGAGAGCTAGTGATAAATAAGTTGATCCCCTCCTCATACCCCTCTTAGGGGTTTAATACATGAGTAGGGTATAATGAGAATTTCCCATCATACCCCTTAATAATTACAAAAGGTAGGGGTACATGGTACATTCCTCTACACTATTGGACCTATTACATATTAGGCTAGTTGCAAGGCCCAGTCACGGAGGGTTAGGCCACCACTACAACAGACATAGTAATTTCAAAAAACTAGTTATGTGTCCGTGCGTGACATGCGTCATTTTTATATATATTTAGCCCTCATTTTACCCTCATATTCTTCGCATTTGTGGGACCATTTATCACCATTTACACGCTTTTCTATATTTAATTGCTCAAAATTGACCATTTTACATTTTTTCTATATTTTTCTGCAGGTCGGCGCGATCGAGGCGCATAAACGACAAATTTGGCATTCTAGGGCTGCTCCGTACAGTTGTACGTGTCGTCACGGACACGTAGGATCTATCCGCAAAGAAAACGGAGCTCCAGAGGGCCAAATAGAAGAAATCTGAAATGGGAAGGACTTCATTGTAAATTCCAGAAATTGGGAGGACCAAACCGCAAAAATGCCGAAATCCCCAATCCACTAAAAACCCTAGCCGCCGCCCAGATTTTGCTTGAGCCCGGTTTCCCTTCTCCTCTGCCCCCCATTTGCTTCCTCCCCCTATTCTCCTCCTCCAAATCCGGCCGTCGGCGAGAGCCGGGCCGCAGCTCGCCGGTACGCCACCGTCTCTCCGCCACCATCCCCTCACCGCCATCTTGCTCTGCTTCCGTCACTCCACCGCACCAGCTTTCTCCGGCCGCCCCTTGTGCACTTCGCCACCTGCCGTTTCTCCTACCGCGTCACCTCTCCTCCTCCACATCCGGTCGCATCCACCGTCGTGTCGCCTCCCATCTTGGTCGCCGCCGCCTCTCCATCTACTTCCACCTCCGCGCCGCCGTCCCTCTTCCCTCGGCTCCGCCCAAATCCTTCCTGCTCCACTCCACCACAGAGCGCCACCGCACAATCCTCACCTACAGCCGCACTTCTCCACTCCCCATATTCTGCTCCGGCGCCGATGACCACCCACTACATCGCCTCCTCTGCAGCATCGACATCACCGGCAGTTCTTCCACCGACCGCCCTGCTTCTCCTTCACTGAGCTGGACGGCATCGACGGCCACTGCTTCCTCTACGGCACCGCCGCCAATCTCTCCCCTTCTACTTCTACCCCATTAGGTTGAATCCTCCCCAAAATCTTCTATTCTCATTACTGTTGATGTTAATTACCCTGTTCATTACAGATTTTGTGAATTGTGAATGTTAATCTGGTATTGTGAATTTGGTTGATATCTCTGTGTGATGGTGAATTATGCACTGATGAATGCTTGTGCTCACTGAGATGTTATTTGAGATCAGTGAATATTCTGTTATTGGATATTGGTTCAGCTCATGTTATTTTGTTTAGCTTTGTTAATGTGATGTTAGGTTAGTGCCTGCGTGTCTGTGATCAGTTCCTGTGTAGGGTTTGCCCTGTTTATGCAGTTGTCGGTATCTATATGTGTTTGAGTGTTGTCTAGCGCGATTTAGCATTTTGGCGACCATCTCCCTTTCCTTGCTGTCTCGACCCACCTAGTGCTTCTAGATCCTCCCTTGTGCTTCTCGATCTCCCTCTTTGCTTCTTTCAGCGGTCGTTCGATAGTTAAGTCGTGCGTTCGTTTGTCGTAGTCATGTGTTTGTCGTGTGCCGTCGTCGTCTAGTTAAACGTCGGCCGTTTTCTCCCTCGTTCTCTCTTGACTCCCTCTTTGCTTCTAGACTCCCCCAGTGCTTCTCGACTTCCTCAATTTGTCTAACGGTCGATAGTTAGTTAGGTTGTCAGTCGGTAGTTGTGTCATCGTTCTTGTAGTCATTGTAGTTTGTGTGTGTTTGTTCGTATAGTCAGTCATCGTGTCGTTCGTTCGGTCGTACGACGTCCATTCGTACGGTCGTTCATCCCGCCGTCCTTTGTTCGTGTGTTTGTTAGTTCTTTCGTAGGTTCGTCCGTGCGAGCTAGCGTTCGTTCGGTAGTATGTTCGTTCGGCTGCTTTGGTAGTCGTTTTAGGTTTAGTTTGCTCCCCCATTTGTTTGACCTAGCTTTAGCTGAGCATCGGTAGCCTCAGTCTAGTCCCTGTGGAGAACAGGACACTCGCCGCTATTTCAGTGGCAACCCGTGCACTTGCGGGTGTGCTATTTTTGCACGATCACTGCGTTGTGACGGAATTTATTATATGTATAGATAATTATGTATGAAAGAGGGTTGTTCTAATCAGTTGAAAAGTGGAGAATAGTAAGAAATAGAAGGAATGAGGCGGTTAGAGGAGAACAGACGTACAACTACCAACTCATTTTTTATAATAGTAATGAAATCTATTCGCATATGAATTGGAAAGAGAATCTCAGCAAGGACTCTGTCTTTTTTTTTCCTTTTCGCTTATGAATTCGCTTGAAAACTAGCAGTTCCGTTTTGTCTTTTGCAGCTGAAAAGAGGGGGAAAATCGAAAGTGGTGGGAATCGTTCTCTTTTGCATATGGCCACGTCGCTTTGTTATCACTTTCGGTTTTTTACTTGATTGTTCAATCGCAAAGCTCTGAGATTTGGACAAATTTTATGCTTAAGTTATGGTCTGGATTTTCGATTCCGATTCTCAGATTCCTGTGGGATTCTACCTGTTCACGACCATGTGCGTACGTCCGGCCTTTTTGAGATCACAACAAACTACAGTAAAAAATCTATAATTCCTCTAAAATCCACTTTTCTGCTCATGGCCAGCTCCCAATATCAACTAGTGGCCTACACTCGGCGCCAGCTCTTGGCATAGCTGTCCGTGATCTGATGATCGACTCCGGCTCTACACTAACGAGCTTCAACTTCTAGTTTTTAGTTTTCAAAAGCTAAAAATCACTTAAAACACGTTAATTTTTTAAATTTATTTTTAAATATTTTCTTTCCTCCTCATTTCTTTATATTGTTTATAAAGATATAATAGTGATTTTTAATTAAATGATTTTAAAAAATTAGCAGCTACTATAAGGCAATTTGTTCCAGCCTTAAAAGCCGGTATAGATGTTAGGTTTTTAACATGTAGATTGTTTAACGTATAGATTTTATCTTATGAAAATACTCTGTTTAAAAATTAGATACTATAATAAAAATAAAAAACTGTCAGTTTCGAAGGAAAAGAATATGCCTCCGTCACCTTCGTTGCCATCCGTCGAGCTTCTCCTCGTCACATCAGGCCATCCACAGCGTGACCGCAGACCCGTGCCAGCTCCTGCCTTTCCGAGCTTCTCGTTGGCGTATCAGGCCACCCACAACGTTACGGCAAAACGGTGCCAGCTCCTGTTTTTTGTCCGTTCCGCTCGGTGCTGGCCATTGCATTAACAGGTGCCAGCTGCTTGTAAATGCATGGGGTGCCACAGATATTAAGTGAAACAGTGAGGGAGGAAGAAAGTACGGTGGAGGCAAAAAGTTGTGATATTTTATTTAGATTAGGTACATGTCTCATTTTGAAGAGAGAAAGATGTGCTAAATACTATTTGGAAAAACAAATCTAGTACTTGCAGTGGCGAAGCTAGAGCAAATAGGTGGGGGGTGCACAGTGGGCTTGTTGGGCTGTCGGCCTGGTGGGGGGTGCCTCATCTTGGGCCATGCGGGGTGCCTATAGGGCTGAATTTTTCCAATCCTTAAGAAATTCTGGAAGTGAGGGGGTGCCTGGGCACCCACGGGCCTCTATTGGGCTTCGCCCCTGAGTACTTGTACATGTGGTAGTGACGCGACGAATTTTGGACCGTCTACACTGTGATGGGCGTTAGTTGACAGTAACCGAGCAACTCGTGGTTCATACTGACAAGCACTATAGCTAACTGAAAAATACTGTAATTGATAGAAACTTAATTAGCATAATTAAATTTAAAAAAATTAAAAAATATAAAAAATATGTTAGCCCATTACGTATAATACAAACAAATACGAGAAAAAGTATAGACAAAAAAGCTCAACAAAAAACCAAAAATTAAAAAAAAAACAAATTTTATGAATAGTGAAAAATAAGTCGGAAGCTAAAAGCTGAAGCCAAAACGATCATAGCCCGCTCCTCTACCTCTATCAACTGGCACCTACTAGTGAGCCTAATATAGGGCTAAAAACTTGGCGAACCGGTACATAGATGCTCAATATATGAATCTCAAAATAAATAGATCTTCTGGAAAAAAAAATGATTTTAGGGTTTATTTGGAAAAAGAGGACCTCATAGGAAATACGTATGAATGTAATACGAAACAGTTCAATTCCCACGAAGTAGGGGTTAAGACAGAGAAATACTCAAAACATTAAGGGTGGGAAATGGATATGAATTATTCGTATTATCCGGTTACCGTATTCGATAGGATATGATTACGATATAGATTTTTTCATCCGATTAACAATTTCTGTCCAATCCATATTCATATCCGAATTCGACTAAAAAATATAGATACGAGTATGGTACGGACTTTTACCATCTAAAATATTATTTTATCTGAAATATTTGTATCCGTATTTGTATTAGGCGAAGCAACATATACATATTTTATTTCAATACAACTAATTAGTTGGACAAAAAAATTTAATTTAATATGAATTCATGTTTCTTTAGATAAAATAAATGAATTAGAATAATTAAACGTGACTGTATGAGGATAAAATATCATTAATATCTTTATACTACATAAGTTATAAAAATATCTAGATTCAACCAAATTGAGTGGATATTTGATCCGTATTTATATTAGTTACATTATTCAATTTGTATTTAAAAATATTTAAATTCATATTCATTTACAAAATACAAATTCCCCACCCCTACCAAACACTCACACTCCCTCTGGTTTTTTAGTAAGTATCAGCATTCAGTACAGTAAAAAACCAGTAATTCCGAGCTGGGGAAAAGGAGAGCAGGGACTAACCGACTATGGCACCCGAATCATCACATAGTAACTACACAATATGCGTACCAAACGACATTACGGACAGAAATATCAGGCAGATTCACGGAAGTAGCAGCAGCAGCAATCTTTTCCGCGAAGATATATAAGCTAAGATTTTTTTAAAAAAAATAATCAATTTTCTATTGTGAATTATAATATTATACTTGCTTTTTATTTTTTGCACTTTTAATTATATATCACTCCACGGTTGGACGACTTTGACTAGTCGCCCAATTGTTAGGCGACATATGGCCAAGTTGCCCAACCGTTAGGCGGCTAGGGGACTAGAACATGTCGTCCAACTGTTGGTCAACAATGCCCCTAGTCGCCTAACGGTTGGGCGACAAAGCCCTAGTCGCCCAACGGTTAGGCGACTAAGGAATATTACCCGAAACGCCGTGCGGCCGTGGTCTCATTTCACCAAAGAGAAAGAAAGGGGAGAAAAGTAGAAGAAGAGAGGAGAGGACGAAGAGGAGAGAAGAGGGAGGGAAAGAAATGATGAGATGTCTGCGCATTCACGATGGTGAATTCTTTGTATTTCTTTGTACATTTATTTTTCAAATATGGTAGGATAATAACTAAAATTATTAGATGTGTAGTTTAGAAGCTAACGTCAATTTAGTTGGTAATAGTTGTATTGCCGTTTAGAATAATTAATAAATATTCTTAAATATTAGAATAATGAATAGCCATCAAAAGATTTAAACTGTTCGTGACGATTAGAATAGCACGTGCCGATTTAAAATAGTATGCGGCGATTTAAGATTACGTGCAATGATTAAAATTGTACGCGATGATTTAAATAGCATTTGAGTCATAAAAATCCACAAATGACTAATCGTCACGAACAGGAGGATAACGATGACATTTTCAATGAGGACAAAGCTCCCATCCCGCAGGAATGGAATATGTTTGACACTGAGGGTGTTGTTGCACATGATGAGCACGAATTACCGTGGAAGTATCATAGCATAGAGGTTCGATTGCACTTAATATTTGCTGACAAAGCATCGTTGCAGGATGCCATCAAGCTGTGGGCCCTATCCATGTAACAAACATTTCGGATCGTCATATTTAACCAGGGGTAGTATACTGTGAAGTGCGAGCAGACCGGTTGTTCTTGGAGGGTGCACGCATGAAGACTGAAGTATGAGACTCACTAGATTGTCTCAAAGATGGAGCCAAACTCCTGCATTCTTAGCTGTGTTTTACCGAGGCATCGTAACCTAACGTCTGGCTTCATAGCCAATTTGATGTATGAAGAGATAGTGGAGAAGAAAAACATGGAGGCCACGCATATCATGGTGGCTATCGAGAAGAAATTCAAGTGCAAGATTAGCTACATGAAGGCGTGGCGTGCGAAGCAGAAGGCTTTGGAAAAACGGTTCAGGTCTTTCGAGATGGTGTACAATAACCTTTCTCATATGCTTCAGGTACTGTAGGACAGGAACCCGGTGTAAGTTCAAGCTCCATTAAATTGGTTTTGGTGATAATGATAAATACAATTGTGAGACTAATATGTTTATTATTTATGATATTATCTAGTCTCATTTGGATGAAATGGATGACAAATGCTTTTGTGAGACTAACGTGTTTTGGTTGATTATAATCTCTAAGTCTCACTTGGAAGAAAAAGGTGAAAAACATAAGAGGTATGCATTCAATATCACATTCTTATCTTATTACATTCATCGGATCCGAAATATAGAATAAATTTCACCAAATAAGTCAAACTTCAATATGTGCATATGCTTTCACAATACATTCTTGTATGCACAAATTTAAGGGAGTTCACTCTATATTTTGTGGTCTCATTAGTATTAATCTATGTTCCATTTTCATATATTAAGGATCCTTACTTTGAAATATATCCCTTGAGTACATATAGCTTGTGTAGTTTATATATACTCATAATCAACTTGTCATTTAGTATTTCATTATGTGTTAATGGTTGGATGATTAATGATAATCGGATGAGTAAGCTTTTCTTTGAAAGCTTATTCTAGAGTATACATTGTTGTTTACATGTTGTGTACTCGCAGTTCAATTTCTATCTCATTATTTGTTGAGATTGTCATAAATTACCAAAAAAATTTAGAATCTAATCCCTCCATTATGAGTTAATGGAGAAATTTGGTAATTAATGATATTTTTTGTGGACTAACATTTTTCATGAGTTGGATGAATAGGTTAGGTTCCACAAATAAGAAAGACTTAGGATGACCTCATATGTTGAATATCATCAAATCAAGTGATGGATGCATCATGAGTTGATGCACGTCCAAAAGAAGATGATCATGTGTTGATCATTAAGTCAAGTGAAAACCCATCATATGTTGATGCACGTAAAGACGATGACATGGACTTAAAGTGTAAATGTCAGTCATCAAGCTTCAAAGGGATGCACAAGTCAAAGGTATGACTAGCTAGACCTAAGAATATGTTCCTAGTCTTTTACTAATTTTGGTGTTTGGTTGGATGACCGGATTGCTAGTATAGGTTGCCGTACTATTAAGAGGCGTCATGTCTAGTAGCTTGAATCTCATCATGTGTTGATAGCTCAACCTCACTTGCTCTAGCTCTCCTTGGCATGAGACATGTATTTGCAGATGTGTTTTGCAAATAGTTGTGGCTCATGTGTTGAATCCTTGTAACATGGAACTATACATTGCAAATGTGTTTTGCAAGTGTTTGAATTTCATATTTCCATTTTTTGTAGTATGAGGCTTATATTTGTAAATGTGTTTTAAAAATGGTTGAAACTCATATATATAATCCTTGTGTCATGATTCTAAAAGTATGCAAATGTGTTTTGCAACTTGCTGGGAATCATAGATAATTCTTGTGTGCATGATACTGTAGTTTCTAAATGTATTTTGAAAAATGTATTGAAGTATATGCACTTTTCAAGGAAATCGAAGCTACCATAGTGTATTATGCAGTAGTACCACTAGTCGAAACGACCAACGTTGTAATCACAGAACTACCACGTCTATTGGTGGTAGAAAGACTTGTGTGGTCGAGAACCATTGTGGTCGAACCAATGTGGTCGAAGATCAATATGGTTAGGAACTAGCATGGTCAAAGCCGACGTAGTCGAACTAACGAGGTTGAAGATCGACATTGTCGATGACCTGTGTGGTTGAAGATCAAAGTGGTCGAAACCAATGTGGTCAGAATCGATGTAATTGAGATCTATGTGATCGAAACCAGTGTGGTTAGAACTGACGTGGTCAAGATCAATGTGATCGAAGACCAGCATAGTCAAACCAAGACGGTCAGATCCGACGTGGTTGAGATCTGTGTGATTGAAACCAACATGGTCGAAACTGACGTGGTCGGAACTGAAGTGGTCGAAACCTGTGTGGTCAAAACCAACGTGGTCGAAGATGATGTGGTGGTCGGAGATCTGTGTGATCAAAGATTGACTTGGTCAAAGATCGACATGGTCGAAACCTCCGTGGTCGAAGATCAGCGTGGTCGGAGACCAGCGTAGTCGGAGACCTGTGTGGTCGAACTAGACAACATGGTCAAAGATCAACGTGGTCAGAGACCTGAGTGGTCGAACCATCCGATCTGGGACCAGCATAGTCGATGATCGGTATTTTTGACCAGCTCTGTGTGAGCGGTCCGATTAGCGAGCGGTACTATCGGCTCTGTGTGAGCAGTACTTTCGAGTTTTGGAACGACTGGCTTGTGTAGTGGTACATTTTTTAGTGAGGCACTTGTGTGGAGTCTTCTCGTCCCTGAGAAATTGGTAGTTCTGTTCGAGTGCTGTGGTACTTCTGATGATCGGTAGTACTGGACTTTGCATGTTGGAATTACCGAATTTGCCTGCAATGGCTAGTTTTGTAACCGTTGCAGAGGGGAGTGGAAGTACTAATCGTAAGCCGATGACACTTCTAGAAATCCTGTTTTTTCAGGGGTTTTGCTTCCAACGGCTAGTTTTTGTGGTGTGGGTATATACCCCCTTGTAGCCGGTTGGAGTAAGGTTTTGCTATATCCTTTGACACACCTTTGAACAAGTGTGAGGTCCTACTATTAATTGTGCATATGTTGCACCTTGTGAGTAAGGGGGAAGTCTCTAGATTCATGTGTTGCATCTTAAGGTGGATTGTGTGTCCACTCGAGCTTGTGCATTCATTGTACGTGGTGAGAGTCAACCGAGGGGGCTTGACTTATTACTGTTTGCCAACTCCTAGATGGTGTTGGAGGTGTCGTGCGTGGTGATCTTCTCAAAGAAGGTTGTGAGAAAAAGCTCCCACCAGTGGATTGAGGTGTTTCGGCTTAATTCATAAATCCGGTCCAATTCATTTAGGCTAACTTCAACGTGGACTAGGAGAAATTGGCAAGTCTCCGATCACCACGGTAAAAAGCAACCATTTCAATTGTGGTTTGTTTTCTTATGCTTAATTTACATTCATAGAATTAAATTGATTGTTTGTCATCCTAGAATTGCAAATATTGTCATAAAACCTAGAGTATTGGTGCACTTAGATGAACATAATTAATTTAGATAATATTTGTATTAAACCAATTTAAGTTAAGCTTCTGCATCTTATACTTAGTTTAGCCAATTAGAAATTGATAGTTAATTAGAGAAGAATTTTTTAGACCGCTTATTCACCCGCTCTAGTTGGCCTCCTCGATCTAATAAGTGGTGTCAGAGCTTGATCTCTCATGTATTATACTTCACCGCCTAGAAAGCAAAAGGATGGCGACTGAAGATATAGTGCACCTAGATTAAGCAGCTCTTTTTAATTGCACAAACTATGCAAATTGAAAAATCCGCATGATATATTATTTTAAGGCTATGAGCCCAAAAATATGGCGGATTGTAGATGTGGACTTTTCTTCTCTATTAGATCCTCTTGCTCCAACAATTGAGAAAGAGAAATGCTCACGTCTCGACGCTCAAGCAACTAACGTTTTATTTAGTGCTTTGAGTGTAGAGGTGTTTAATACCATATGCAATCTCAAGAGCACTCATGAAATATGGACGAAAATGTAAGACAATTATGAAATGTTGACCTCATCCAATGAGGATTGCACACAAGAGTGGATGTCGGGAGAATAATGCTTAACTTCTAGCTCCAACGATAAAGAGTCCACATCAACTCGATGCTTTATGGCTAATGGTAACAAGAAGGTAAATAATAATGATGAAAATGATGTACCTTTTTATGATGAGTTGATAGGTATACTAGAAGAGCTTAATGAATTTCTTGGAAAAGAAAAGACTAAGTTAAGATTTTAAAAAAAATATATCTCTTTTTCAAAACAACTATGATGCGCTAAAAGAAAAAAATATGAGTCTCTTCTTTTCAAGGAATATTCTATATCTAATGTGGATATAGGCATTGCTTGCAATTTAATAGATGATGTGCCATGTATAGCTCCTAACTCTTACAATTAATCTAAAGTTAGCATATCCATATCTTGTGATGGTTTACCTTGTTGCTCAAAAATAGATACATCTACTTCCTCTATGCTTGTTGAGACTAACCTTATAGAGGAGAATAATGAGCTCAAGGCCTGAGTCACAACTTTGAGAAATGATTTGGAGAAAAGCTGTAAAGGGAAGGCCTCTCTTGACAAAATATTGGGCAGTCAAAGAAAATCAAATGATAAGAGAGGTATTGGTTTCACCTCCAAGAAAAAGATGAAGAGCATCCCAAAGAAATGTAGATTACAATACAACATTGTTAAGTGCTTTGGATGCAACAAGAATGGCCACTTCGCCTCAGTGTGCCCCAATAAGGTGGATGACAAACAAAAGTCATCAAAGAAGAGGCAAAATGGCAATGAGCAAGATAAGAAGATAAGAAGAGATATCAATTGCCAAACTTGTTACAATTGCTAGGAAAAAGGACATTTGAGTAAGGATTGTCCCAAAGGTATCATTCCTAAGCCATCTCTTTTTAACGAATACTATTTGCTTAGGAAAGGTAAAAATGGCAATGTATTTGCTAAAAATGCTAGTTCATAAAATTCAATGTTAGGGCCATTTGGGTGCCCAAATCTATTGTGACTAGCATTCATAGGGCCAACCAAGTTTTGGGTATCAAAATACACTTAAATGCTTAATAGGTACTTGGAGAGGCATTGGAATCTTAGCTTATTCATGAAGTGGTGAATTCCACCGGATGTTGACATGCTAAAGAGTGGAAATGGTCGTCAGCAGAGCCATCGTATTACGAATGATTTGGATGAAGTGCAAGTCGGGGTGCCGGGTAGATGCTGCGCGTGCTACGGTCAGGAAGGCCACACAGCCAGATGATACAAGGCACTTGCTGATGAGTAGGCATACTGGCATATTTTCTGCTACCATTTGTTGGAGTGTGCAAAGTGGCTTCAATATTACAAATCATTATACGTTGTCATGTGTACTTTGTTAATTGCCACATTTGATGTATATAGTGTTATAGTACATGTACCATATGTTGCTAATTTTCGATGTTTATACAACTATTGTGCTATTTCTCCTTTTTTTACTACTATTGTAAGTTATTTGTAAGAAAGAACACAATATAGTATACAAGACTTACCAAAGGATGGCTGAAAGGTTATTTTTGTAGAAAGTAACAATTTAAAGCAAATACAATAAATAAATTAAAAGCGAACTTTGAAAATGATTAATAAGTAAATAATCAAAGGAATTAAGAATAACCACAAGTGAATTGACCATTCACTCCAATGAACCACCCGTGAACAGACAATTCACATAATGAACCACCAGTGAATTAACCATCCACTTCCCGAACTTAATCCCAACCATATTTTTATTAAAACTCTACCCCTCGTGTGAAATCATCGAGCATTATCCATAACCAGGGATACAACTATTTGAATAGTTTACACTCTGTAGAGGTTGCACAACTTTACCCACAAGACATGATAATCTCATATTGTAATGCGATTAACACACTTCCTTTGATGTGCGGTGGAGAAATCATGACAACGCCTTTACAATGTTCAATCTCAACCCAATTTCGCCCCCCCAAGGTTTCACCGTCGAGTAAGTTAACCACCTAGTCGATAATTGCCCCCTCTTGCGCCCCGTGAAAATGCCTAACCAATACCCACTGACATCACAATGGCGAAACCAAAATTAAAACATCATAATTAATCAACCAGGTCCATCCTATACTAAACATGTAGTTGTACGATAAGGCTCAGGTCAATTGTACACAAAGTTAAGTCCTTAGACATTACCCAGGCGAAACATCCACATCCCGAAGTGCTAACTACACTTCCCCCTTTACTGCACTATCATTCGCCCAAGTGAAAACCATTTTATATAACCAAAACCAATGACACTACCCATGCCAAGGTGTACAAATTTATAACTGTGGCAAACCATCATGGTTCAATATCTCATTAAGTCAAAATTAAATGATTAATCACATGTAATGATAAGCCCAACGTAACTATAAGCATGGCTAAGCAATTAATCGTACAACCCATGTGACAACTAATATTGCATCACTAGATAAATACCCATCCTAAGGTGACAATAGAATCATGCCATTCAAATTATCAAGGAGGAATTAATCAATTTGGACATTAACTACCAATACAAAGGTTTTATAATAAAATAGTGATGCATGATAATTTAAAATAAAATAATACATAATAGATTTAAAAACTAGGTTTAACAAAATCAATGGACACGACTTGCCTTGGCCTTGTTCAGTTAACGGCTCTTGATCTTCAAATCTTGTTTCAGCTCCATCAAAGGCATGATCTAACGAGAGAGAAAATAAAATGAGAAACAAATAACATCCAAATGAACTTCAAAAACTTCAAAACCAGAACTAAAAGATAGAGCTCGATTTTAGATAAATTTAGAAAAAAGAACCGGGTCAATCAGAGTTAGGATGAAGAAGAATGGGCTCTTGAAAAATCTAATCGAACGAAAACACTGGAAATTTAGAAATCTTACTATGCTGTGGACTCAGTTCACGAGATAGCAGGTTTACGGTGAACTCAGTGTGTGGAATAATCCACTGGTGACTTGGCGTGCTGACATGGCGGCTAGGGCTGACGTAGCTGTCTGAATTGGCGGTTGACTCGACTTGGTTACAATACGACAGATCTGACGTCTGGGAGTCAACCACGCTGCTTGATCTAGACCATTAGATTAGATGGTCAGCTTAGATCTGATCGGATGGCTTGGGACAAGGGCACACGGCACACGCTGTTTGGTCGGCAGAGACGAATCATCGACACTTCGGCTACCGAATTGTGCGACAACCAAGGGTGGCAAGCGCTGACCGAGACGGAGGGCAAGGCGAGACAACCGAGGGGTGGCAGGGTGGAGCAATGAGGCAAGGCTCACCGACGGACCGAAAAGATGATGGGGAGACTGCCGGCGATGAAGACGATGATGCTTCGCTTGGCAGCGACGACGAGGGTGACGGCGGTTGGATGCGGCGGCTCTGCACGAACGGCGAGGGTGCACAACGAGGTGGCTCCGGGGTGCAGAACACAAGGGAGTGGGCACAGCTTCGGGATGCGAAATGCAAGGGGGAGGTAGCTGACTTAAATAGGCGCGGACGCCAAGGTCAGGAGGGGCGCGGACATCGAGTCCAGGGCGAAGACGACGCGGACGCTGAGGCCTGTCCAAGGCAAAGATAGCCAAGAGACCGCGAGGAAGATGACACATGCGAGGGCGACATGTGGACGGGCGGATATGGAGCACGAGCGAAGTCATGGCTTGGATGGCCGACACATATCAGCCATCGAGCGGCAACGTGCGGATGCAGATGCTCGGCGCGTTGCGGAGGCACGGCAGGTCGAGCTAGTTGGAGAGATGAGCTTGGGCTAAGCTGGCTGGTGAGTTTCAGCCCAAAAGGCTTTTTGGGGATTTACGGATTTTCTAAAGATTTTCTATTTTCAGAAATTCAAATAAAATCTTTTGAACTCTAGAAAATAGCTGACAAACCCGAAAAAACTCATAAAATTACAAAATATTCCTTGAAACATAAGGAACCCAAATAAAATATTTCCAGTAAATGTTATTTTTTTATTTTAGTCATATTAAATACTTTTAATTAATAAAAATTCCACTTAAGCTTTTATTAATTTCAGAAAAAATCTAATTGGTGAATTTTATTTTAAGAGTTTCAAAAAGGTTCTGGAAATCAGGATGTTGCATGCCACCTCCTACTGGACGTCCTCACTATCACGGGCCATCCTCGGCCACTCTCGAGCCAAACCAACTTCGCCATCGCCTTCACCATATCTCTGGCTGCCTCATGCTCCCTCTATTTCCTCCGGAACATCGCCGGTTTGCCGGAGTCCCATGCAGTCGACCACTTCTATGCACCCCAACCGCCGTCTCGCTCCATCTCCAGCACTGCCATCACCACCATTGGGTAGAGGACCTCACCGGGGTTCCGTTTTGCAAGTTCACCGGCCGCCCCATTGCTTACCTCGATGGCGCTTAGTTCTGATGGTTGAGCTTTCTATTGATGCTTTGCCTCTATGACTTGTGGGCCCCTATGTCATACTCTCATTTCTATTTCCATCTATCATTCTTTTCTCACAAGCATGTGGGACATTGATGTCATACACACACAAAATTCTTCTTTTGCTCTTCTCAGTAAAACAATCGAGATAGCATGAGTCCAATACAGTAATTCTAGGATTTTCATCATTTCGTGTGTTAAACAAACTTCTAGATGTTCGTTCTCCCTCATACAAACTCCAAATACGTCGATTCTTTTTTCTAAATTCATCTAAAATCAAAACCTTCCTTCTAGTATATATTTTATATTTTGTGATTTTATTTGAATTTATTTGTTTGTTTGTTTCTTCTCGATTCACATGTATAGAATCCGACGTCGCCGACGCCAATTTGGACAAACAGGAAGCGTTAAACTCCAACTTCAACGAAGGCAAGTCGTAAACTTTGATAATATTGAACCCAATTTATAAAATTATATTGTTTTAAATTAACATGCATTGCTAGTTTTATATTAAATGGGAATTGAAGTTATGCTTAGTCATGCTTTAGTTGTGCAATGGGTTTCTTCACCATGTTTATCATAAAAATTTGACTTAACCATATATGGACTTGTGGCGGGTAGCCATTATTGATAAAATTTGTTATGTCGTGGCAGGGGATGCCATTGAGCCTGGTTGAACAAAATTGATTTCATACTCAGGTGAATGATCGTGCAGTAAAGGGGGTTCGAGAAGCACATTTTGGATGAGAATGTTTTTTCACCTGAGTAGTCACTAAGGACTTAATCTTGTACGCCATTGGTCTGGGCCCTATCGTACAACCACATGTCTAGTATGAGATAGACCTTGCTAATTAATTAGTAATGTTTTGATTTAGTTCTGTTTGGGTTGAAGTGTGAACTTTGGGTTGGACAATCACACTAGGCGCAAGAGGGGGCCGGATGGAGATGAAACCTTAGCGAGTAGAACTAGGTCAAAATAGAGCTTTGTAAAAGCCTTGTGATAATTATTTTAGTCGCACGCTTTCAGAAGCGTGTCTTGGCTGACATTATAAATTGATTATTTGTTGTGGGTCAAGTTGTACAACCTCTGTAGAGTGTTAAAAAAAATATTCAAATAGCCATGTCCTCGGTTATGGACAATGCATGGTGATTTCACATGGGATATAGATTTTATCTAAAAATTGTGGTTGGTGAAATTGTTGGGAAGTGAACGGGTAGTTCACTAATTGTTTCAAAGTACTTTTTTACTTATGTATGTAATATTTTCAATTATGCTTTTCAATCTATTTACCGTATTTACTATCAAACCTGTTTTCTGCAAAATAGCCATAAAGCTACTCTTGTGCAAACCTTACATGAATACTATTTGCAAACATTTCCCTACGACTTGTTGAGTACTTTATGTACTCAAGACTTTATGTCATTTGTTGATCAGTCATCGAAAAAACCCAAGGAACACTGAATTTTACAAGGAGTACTTCAAGGACTATGCGAACTAGAGTGCGTTCTCCACTCGATTGCTTATGGGTATATCGGATGGCTACCACAAGGGTTTCTTCCCCTGCAAGTTTATTTTGTGTCATTAAGCCCTGCAGGGCAATAATTGCAAAACCTTGACTATAAGGTCCGTTGTTACTATTTAATTAAATTTACTTATTATTAGCTATTTCGTTGTATGGATATGATTTTATAAATGTTGATACTGTGTGAATTAGCTACTGATTATAGGACTAATTTAGAACACAAAGAGGGTTCAGATTTGCAGATCCGGGTCCCGACACGTGACTTGCACGACTGCGTTCTCCCTGTTCTGCATTTCGGCTACACTGGTTGAACATGCCTGTTTGGCATCAAGCAGTAGTTAGAGCCAAAGTCCTCTATCCTTTCTAAGGAAGTTCTACCTTTGGTGACCCATATTCAACTGGCCCCTCGACATATGCCATGGTAGGTTACTCTAGGATGGACAAGGTCATTCTTCCTACGGTTCAATACATCAAGTGATCCTACTCTTAAGGGGGTGGGACGTGCATTTTATAGCCCGTGAGGGAGACAACGTGCTTTGTGACAAACCAAATCATGTGCTAGCTTTGTGCAGCTTTGCCTAGGAGAGAACTAGCAACACTATACATCATCAAATTTTTAGACTGAAAAGATAAGACTCTATAAAGTAAGACGGGATAAGACAAAAGTTGTGTAGCTTTGCACAGTGATAAGACCAGATGGGGTAGGTTTGCGTAGTGACAATACCAGACGGGGCATCTTTGCACAATGACATGACCAAAGGGTGTAGCTTTACACAACGATAAGACCAGATGGGGAAGCTTTGCGCAGTGACAAAACCAGACGAGGAAACTTTATGCAGTGACAAGACCAAAGGGGGCAGCTTTGCACAGTGACAACACTCGACCTCGCTAGCTTTCAGATCGACATGACAACACTACACCTCCTCAGCTTTTCAGACCGAAAAGGCAGGACTCTACAAAGTACGACGTGACAGCTCTCTACACTATGCCAACCCTTTGGCTTATAAAATAAGTTGGAAGAGATCTAGGAAAAAACACTATACAAGCAAACCCAACACTACACCAGAGCTTGTTTCACCACGTCAGGATGGACAAGAGGCAAAAGAAGCAATGGGACAAAATAATGAAGCAATGGGAGAAAACCTATGAACTAGAAAGGTCTGTTGCAGCCCACGACGAACAAGCAAGCGCTGCGGCAGCCCATGACGAACAAGTGGAGCGTGCCAAGAGGGCACCTCCCCACAATGATGCTGTAACACCCCAGCCAAACAATGACCTGGAATGCTACCAAACTAATAACATAATAAGGAAAAACTAACATTCATTCATCTTACAAAATTTCGGCAGAACCTCCTTTGTTTATTGTCTAAATCAGATGTTCCAACAATCATGATCAAATGATATGAATAACAATAAGCAATATAATCAATTCTAAACAAACTGGATTATGTTTACCATCGCACTCATAACCACAATGCCTGAATATAGAACGGAAGCAGTGTAAAAGAGTTCTAATCCTTTATTACATCTTAAACATGAGTCAACTACCACTTAAGTTCTTCAGCAAATAATGTTTAATGTTCTTTCTTTCTCCCAAGGTGAATAGATCGTGCAAGTGCAACAAAACTAATCCTTCTTTATCCCCCATGCATGCCAATCCCATATAGGTACCTAAAACAAACAGCAACCACAACAACAACAACAACAACAACAAGAGTGAGTCCAACGACTCAGCAAATATAAATAGTGGCAACAAGAATAAAAGTGAACATCATTTCACAAGTTCATCCATCAATCATATAAATAAACCATGCTATGCAATATGATCAAAAATCTCTTTATCTCTTCTCTTTCGCATTTTACCGGTAATGCGGAGTGTGCATCTGTCGATGCCCACCAATGCCTGTACCATCTGGTACAGGGACCAATTGCCCATACTCCTCAAGTATGGGGACCTTTAGCCCGTCATGTTATCAACATAACGGGGACCTCGGCGCTTGGTCATCTCGTGACCAAGACTTCAATAAATCAGCATGATGCACAAATGTGAATATCTTAACAAATGAAACTTGCATTCACAATAGCTATGCATCGGAAATTATCCTAAACACTTTCATTTGCAATCAACCATAAACAATACCAACATCTCATTAACATAATCTGGATCACATATACTCATAGTATAGATCAAACATATACAAACCAACAATCATCAACCATCCACACTATAAAGTTTAAACCATCATTATACTTACCTTAACCACGAAAAAACGGAGGATGAGTAGAAGGTGCGGCCCCTGGAATCCGTCCTCCTCCTGAATAATAATTACAATTATTGCTAAGACAACAGTAGCGAGTCTTTAGATTAAATAAAAACACCCCCAAACTAACTCAACATGTTTAGCTTGATTCAAAACCCCAGATCCTTTCGGCCATCCTGTCCCCCTCTACGGACAGTCAACTACAAAAATTCGTAACTATTGGTACAGAAGTCTAAATAGGGAGTTCTCAGACTTTCTGGAAATATAATTAAATTATCTAACTAAACCTAGTTGGTGAGCCTTCCTGATTCGGCCATCTTCTACCCGCACCATCCAATTTTTCTAAAACATCAGTTTCATAACGGGTTCTCTGGACAGCGCACTAAAATTGTCATAACTTTCACCCCGAGGGTCCGAATCAGGATTTCTTGACCTTTCTGGAAAGCTACGGAAATTATCTACAACTTTCATAATATGGAGATCCTCTGATTCTCCTGTTCTCTAATCGCCCAAACCAATCTACCGAAATCTGACAGAAATTCCCCCGATCTGCAGGACAGTCCTACTAGAAAAATCATAACTTTTGCTACAAAGGTTCGAATGATGCGTTCTAGCACTTCATGGAACGATAATTACGTCCTCTACAACTCTCTAGGAGAAGTCCAGACCTAACTCCCCACGGATCTACCCCGAAACAGCCGTCTAACATAAGCTGTCCTAGCAGTCCAGAATACCGACATAGCTAGCACAATTAAAATATACATCTACTTGGGGCAAAACAGGGATTACCCTTGACGATTCGCTGAAGAACACGACGAACACCCCACGAGTTCCACCTCTTCTCCTTTTCCTCTCTTTTTCCCTTCTTCTTCCCTTCCTCCGGATTCAATCACTGTAACATCCCAAAATTTTGAAATTTGAAAATGTGAAGCTTTTGAATTATTTTGCAATATGTTTTATTTGAATTGGAGTTTATGATGTTTTTCTGAGAAATTTGGTGAAGATTCCAAAGGTTAAAAGGATCAAGAAGAAGCAAACATATTTAATTAGTAGAAAATCAAGATTTAAAATGCGAAATCTGAAAAGATGATCCAATATAAGAAGAGAGAAACCTGAGTTAAAAACTATAAAATCTCATTTTGAAAATAATGGCATAAATAGCAATAAAAGCGGATGAACAAAATACAAACACACCTAAATATATATACATGTAACAGACACAATAATAATAATAATAATATTTGGAAGCTTAAGTTTCGAATGTCATACAAAAATCAGTAAATATAAATTCAATAACCCTAATTCAGAAAATAGAAGTCCCAAATTACAAATCCAAAAGCTTCTCATTTTCTCCCAGTTTATTTACTCACTCGCTTCCATGTGGACCCAGCCCCTCTCTCTCCCCTCTCTTTTTCCTCTTTCTGCCCACGGGCCCTGGCCTCTCCTCCCACCCTTTTTCCCTTGCCGACCGAGCCGGACCACCCACGCGCAGCGCGCCTGCCTTCTTTCCTTCTCCTTCTCCCTCCTCCTCTCTTCCTTTTCTTACGGCCGCGCGGTCGCTTCGCTCAGCTCCTTTCCTCCGCGTGGCAGCCATGCACCGCGCCTCCCCTGCTGTCGCCCACGGTTTTGCCCGCGCGCCCACGGTCTCCTGTGGCCATAAGGAGCCCCGCGCCACCTCCCCTCTCCTTCCTTCCGCCCGTGCAAGCCGACGCCGCCCCTTGCCATTTCGGCCCTCCGGCAAACACCACGGCCGCCGGACTATATCGCGGTGTGCGCCCGCCTTCCCTCCCTCTCCTCTCAAGCCCGATTGGATCTTTGTGCCACCGAGCTCGCGCATTGGCCCATCTTTCCCGTCGCCGGCCGTCGCCGCCATTTCCACCGCCGCTGCCTCCTCGATCGATTTCGCCCCGATTCCTCGCGGTGGGAGTGACTCCTCAGCGCCCCGGACCACCGCCGACCGTCGCCGGGGCTTCTCCCCCACCCCAGCTCGCCGGCACCATGCGCCACCGCCGCCCGACCCCGCCTCACGCCGCCGGCTCGCCATGGCCCCTCTCCGGCTCCGCCGACCCGTCGGTAAGCTTTCCCTCTGCCCCCTCCTGCTTAGGCGCGCTCGAGTTTCCCTCCCCAACCTCCCGGCCACCGGCGCCCCGTTTCTCCCTCGCCCCCGGCCGCCGTGCGCTGCCGCTCGCCTAGCTCTGTGCCGCCCGAGCCATGAAATCGTATCTCCAAGTTCTTACTCACTCCCCGTAACCCATTTTCGCGGTTTCCACCTCTCCCCGACCACTCATCCATCGCCGGCGACACCACTGTTGCCCTGCGCCGCCTTGCTCTGTTTTGAGCAAATCACCCCGCCCACCTCTTCAAGTTTATTTCCCTCTCCCAGTCATCAAAGGGGCGGTAGCCCAGTGGTTATCCGAGTGATGCATTCACCTTCAGTCGCGAGTTCAAATCCGGCCGGCACACCTTTTTCCCTATATTTTTGCTCTACTTTTTGTAGCTCCTTCTAAGTAATAAAAATCATGAAAAATTAGGGAATAATTTAGAGAAGATAATAAATTTGATTAGGATATAGAACCAGGTTATTTGAGCTGTCATAATATGTTAAATGTTATGTATGTTGTTTAGAACATTTAACTCAAATCTAAATTCCAATTAAGGGTATTAATAAAAGATGACTTGGGTTAATTATTTAAAAATTTCATGAAGATGTTGGATATCATGTTTAGCTAAAACAGTAAGGTTTAAATTAAAAGATTACCTTTGACCATAATTAAATATACACGATATCATTTAACATGCTGCCATTGAGTAAATTGCAATGGTAGGTTTAATTAAATAAGGCCTCTTCATAAAATTAATTAAACAAAAGGGCGTGACCATAAATATTTAAATTAGATGACCCTAATAATACCCTCGCCTTTATCACGTCACCAATAAATAAATCTCAACAACGAATTTAGTCGAGTTGATTTTTGGGTATAGCGAGCTTGGTCCTATGTAAATAGAAGATTAATTAAAATATGCAAGATACTAATGCTAAGGAATAAAATATCGGTATCAGTAGTTTTCGGAGAGCAATCAAATTAAGAGGTCATAATAATAAACATGTGTTAAAATGTAGTAGCCCTAGGTCATAAATACCAAAATAATCTCATAGACCTATAAACACTCTAAAGCAAACATGAAACCCTTAAAGTAGAGTCACATAAAATGACTGTGGATAGATACTCTAACTTAATAAAGTTTACGCTTAATTATAACGTATGCTCTAGCATTCAACATACCGCCATTAAACCAATCTCCATGGTAGCTTTAATTAAGTAACTATATTAGTATACGAACTCGTACGACAAGCTTTGCTAGATAAACTAAAATTAGAAATAAAGCTAAGCTTAATAATAACAAAGGTGCAAATAAAATGATAATGGTACCACTAATTAAATCTTGACACTAGCTTTAGTACATAATAGTATTAAGCATAATTGTACATATAACCAGTTAGGACCCATATGAATGAATCCTAATTCAACTTAAATTTAGCCTAGCTATGAATGAAGATGCATAAAATATGATAATGAGATTAATAAAGATTTAAATCTTACTTAATTACCATATATGAATACATAATGAGCCTTTGCTATTTATCTTAATCTAATTAGTAAGTAAATGCTTATATCAGAAAGTATTCTAAAACTTAATAAAGATATCCAAATGTTATAATATCTTCGACTAAAAGATTTATAGAATAAGTACAGATCTCATTCATCAATCCAGGTTGCCTTTATCATAACCTAAGTTGCAAGGAATACATACCCAGCCAGACTCATACTTCGCTACATAGGTCTACCCTAACTCATGGAACTTCCTTGATAAATACGAAAATAATAAAAGAGGTTATTAATAAAAAGATCGAACTTCGTCTTTCTCCAATCGGCTATGTTTGGCCACTTCTTCTCCAAAGTAAAATAATCCCTGTAGATACTTCCTCACTTATGATCCTTTATTATCCTAAAATTTTCCCCCACGGTAAAGCTATTCAGATAACTCGTTCTCTCACTCAAACCCAGCTACTGCTGTGTTTGCAACACACTAAACCGAATCACTCTGCTATTCTCAAATCGTAATACATGTATAAAATAAATTAAACCGGCCATTTAAATTATTCGGATTTATTTGGATCTTTTTGAGTTATTTACTTTTATTTGCATTCAGTCGTTTGTCGCGTAATTAGAAATTGGGAGTCGTGAAGATTCAGTGGATCAAACGAGATCAAGCTCGAAGTGAAGATGAAGAATAGAAGCTCAAGAGAAAGCATCGTGTGAGCCAAAGTCCGCGGTAAACCGCGCCAGGCGAGTCAATACTTTGATCATGTTGAACCTACAGTTTCTGCAAATTATTTTGTTTTAAATTATCAAATTGCATGCTGCTATTTATATGCAAATACATGTTTAACTTGATATTCTAGCTATATACCCAATGTTTACCTTGAATAATATTATACCTCCTTTGGAATAGTTGAATGTGTGAACCTTGTCACCCTAGCAAAATTATAATGGTAACTTTCGAAAATAAGTCCGTAATTATATGCCATGCTTAGTAATGTTTAGGTACTCATGGGCGCGAGAGCGCCCAAGCATCACTTTTAATCCTGAGAAAAATTTGTTGGGCGGTCATGGTGGGAATGACTGGTATCCTTTGATAGGGTTATTTTATGCTCTCAAAAATCCCAACTTGCTTAAATATCTGAGCGGATGGCTTGGGGGCTGGTATGTGGTGCGGTGGGAGCACAAATTAGGGAGTGTGGTAGAACCGCTCAGATAATACTAAGGACCGAATCTTGTCATGTCAACCCGTGTAAAACAGTACAACCACAAGTCTATAATGGGTACGACCTAGCTGAATAACTTGCAAGGGTTTAGTTCAGACATCACCGAGGGAAGTGGGTGCCAGGGTGTACTGGTTTACTCACAGTGAGGCACAGGGTGTACTGTACTCGCACGGCGCAAGAGGGGGCTTCTGACTGTGGTGGTGTAACCCTTCAGCGGTGAAACCTCAGCGTGGGTGGTGTCTAGCTAGATCGGAGTAAGGTAAAGGTTTTGTGATAAATTATCTGGGTCTCATGCCTAAGGAAGCATGTTGGCAAAAAGGATAGTTCATCTCTTGTGGTGAAAGTGTACAAACTCCGCAGAGTCTAAAACTATTCGAATAGCCGTGCCCACGGTCATGGGCGGACATGGGAACTTAACTGGATATAGTTCTGTTTTAAAAACATTGGAAACTGGGAATGGGAAACTTGAAGGGCGAAGGACTGCCCTGGTTTGGAATTGTCCTGGGTGTCGTCCCAGTGGTAAGTTAAGCGGCTATAACGCTGAAGAAATTGCTATATGGTGCAGATGCCATGTAACGGTGGATGGAATCTGAATCGATATTAATAATGCATTTCCTTGTACATTATGATTTGTTCCAAAATTGCTAAGTCATAGGACTTTTTAATTAATTGTATTCAAAAGCACTCTACGCAAAATAAAATAGCCCGAGCCTCTCCTTTGTTAAGCCATGCATACTATTTATTTGCATTCTGTGTATTGGCTCGCGGAGCACGGGGTCGGAGTGCTCATGCTCGCTTTTGCGACAAAAATTCAGAATCAGGAAATCAAATCACCTCGCCTCAGCAACAAGATTGGACAAGCTGGCCGAGAAGATGAAGACGTCAAGGGCTAGGTCGCGAACCTCCAGTTGGCTGCCTGTGGGCATGTCCTGAAGGTCCCACCTGTGTGCTTCGTTCTTCCGCTGCTGCAATTTATTGATTTCGGCCTAATCGGCCCATGAGTAAGTCTACTATTATATTTACGTTTCCGCATAATATGAACTTTGATATTCAGAACTGTAATCTGTGAGCACTATCTACTGATCCAGGGAATAGTGCGGTGGAATCACAGAGGATTCGGATTGAAAAATCCGGGTCTGACAGCATTGGTATCAGAGCATATCGACTGCAGGTCGTGACCTAGTTAGCTTGGTCGTTAGTTCATAACTAGAAATACTTCTTTAAAATACTAATTCCAAAAATATAAGTTATATTGCTCATTCTTATCTATCTTAGATGATTCCCCCTCATCCATATGCTGCCCTAGCCATTTTACTTCTGAAGCTCTTATCCAAATTCAAAGTAATGAAAATCCAGTACTTCTCTTGTAAACTCTCTATGAAAACGCACTTAAGGCCAAGAGTCGTGGTGCTTAACCTTGAAGCTTAATATCAAAGATTGTTTTATTTTTGGAGTAAACAATAGGGTGAAAATTGGGAAAAAACAAATTGGTGGAGCCTAACGGAAAGGATTAGATTGACTAGATAGATGAATTGAGTTATTCTTGGAAAAGAAATAGGAAATAAGAAAATAATTGCGGGAGTACAACATTGATAAATAACATAATTCTTGGGAGATATTTACAATAGTGGGATAATGGAATATGATCGATTGCTAGATAAATTGATAGAGTTTTGAGAAATTGGAGAGATGGTAACAATCATCACAGTACAGGCTTGATTAATAACAATATTCCTGGGAGATGTTCCTAATAATGAATTAATTCGGAGGTTGTCACTAAAGATTTAGGTGGTTACTAGAGGAGTAATTATGATTTTGAATGCAATCTTGGATTATTAGGAAGTCCTGATACACATGACACTGGTGGATTTAAAAGTAATAATGTTGGATAATCATTGGGATTCAGAATTAAGGAGTGGATAGACAATAAAGATTCAGGTTGACCAATGGAGAAACAAACTATGGATTTGGATCAATGACACCAGATTGGATTATTAGGAGGTCACTATACGAAAATCATCAGTGGATCTAAATAAGCTAAGATCTTCATAGGATTGGAAAGCTGATAAAATTGGCAATTGATGAACCTGAGATTGGATTTATAAAGATGTGGTGGAAATTCAGGCACATATAAGAATTTGGTAACCTCGATTCGATTAATAAAATTTTAGATGGAAAATTTATATATAGGTGGATTTATAGTAAAGGTATTGCATTTGCATTGGATTGTAGAGTTAATAAGTTAACCAATAGTGGATCCGAGATTTTGATTATACAGTCATAGCGAAAATATGATATTTAATCCACAAATATATGATTGAAGGTCAAAGATTTATGCGGGACTTAGATAATCATGATTAGATTAATGAAATGATGGATGATACAATAGGAAGAGTATGATTGGTGGATCAAATAAAAATAAATAATCTCCTTCGCTGTTTGGAGTTTTAGATGGCAGTAATACCATTAACAATTAATGAAGAAAGATAGCCTAACTGCAGTTTGCAAAAGTGGAAGTTAAATTATAAAGGCCATTGGATTCTAGGCCTTATGTACAAAAAAAAAATCATATGGGAGTGAATTGATTCATTGAGGGATATTTGGACATTGGAAGAGATTAGAACACCTTGATAAAAAATATATGTATACATATACAAGGTTTTTGCATTACCAAAATAATTACAAGAAAGAGAACTAATTACCTCCCAATACTTTTCTCTTCTTTCCATGGATTTTACGAAAGGAAAATTTTGTTCCTCTTCTCATACCCCTACTCCAAATATTAAGGTTAGGAACGTCGAAGATGGTCATGAAGACAAGGTGGTCTCGTTCTAAACGGACTAGGCAAATGAACCCTGTGCATCTTAAGTGTTCTCCCCGAGTAGACGTTGTATTGTTGCAAGATTTTATTTGGCCCCGTGCACTGCCTCTTGCCCTCGGGCGTCCTATTTCGCAGTCACAGGAAAAAGCTTGCTTTTAAAATTTGTGTGGTTCTGTATCACCCCAGCTTCCGGGGTATCTTCCTTTAAAGTTAAATGGGTTAGAACACCTTATCTCCGCGATTTAATCCTCATCCCATACTATTCCCTCTCACCTTTTCTGAAAACCCCATCGGATCCAAAGGAACGAGATAACAGGTAACCCAAAACCAGTGCAATCGAGAAGAAGCAAAGACTTTTCAAACTTCCAGTATTTAAGGAAAACAACATCACTGTGAAGAAGACCACCCGCCAATCTCGTGATGACCAAGACAGCTAGAGCACAATGGATGATTAATGACAATCGTCATTTATTTAAGGGGGGTAGCACTACGAGATATAATGTCGGCAAAATCAAAGAGCAAGCACCCTGAAGACGACGACCTCTCCAAAAGAATAAAGATCTCCTCCCTCCCCTTTTGCCTCCTTAAAGTGCAGGTCCTCTCCCCTTCTGTCTACCCCTACGGCACAGACCATTGCTACCCACCTATCAATATGAAATTCTGCAACTATATGTCCAATAGACGATGCAACCACTCCATTCTACGATGATGTGAAGACAACAATGTCGAAGAACAAGTATTTGGAAGTCTACGACCTATCCAGGAGAACAAGGTTTCTCTCTTTCCTTTTTATTTCCCCAAGTGCTAACCCCTATCGTGCAGAATTTCATCTCTCTGTGGAGCTACAGGACTAATGTCGGGCAACACCCCGAAACCCATTGCTAGCTAATATAACCCCACCTCCTCTCTCTCTACTCTACCGGAATCTCGGGGTCGAGATTCATTTAAGGGGGGTAGGTTTGTAACATCCCAAAATTTTGAAATTTGAAAATGTGAAGCTTTTGAATTATTTTGCAATATGTTTTATTTGAATTGGAGTTTATGATGTTTTTCTGAGAAATTTGGTGAAGATTCCAAAGGTTAAAAGGATCAAGAAGAAGCAAACATATTTAATTAGTAGAAAATCAAGATTTAAAATGCGAAATCTGAAAAGATGATCCAATATAAGAAGAGAGAAACCTGAGTTAAAAACTATAAAATCTCATTTTGAAAATAATGGCATAAATAGCAATAAAAGCGGATGAACAAAATACAAACACACCTAAATATATATACATGTAACAGACACAATAATAATAATAATAATATTTGGAAGCTTAAGTTTCGAATGTCATACAAAAATCAGTAAATATAAATTCAATAACCCTAATTCAGAAAATAGAAGTCCCAAATTACAAATCCAAAAGCTTCTCATTTTCTCCCAGTTTATTTACTCACTCGCTTCCATGTGGACCCAGCCCCTCTCTCTCCCCTCTCTTTTTCCTCTTTCTGCCCACGGGCCCTGGCCTCTCCTCCCACCCTTTTTCCCTTGCCGACCGAGCCGGACCACCCACGCGCAGCGCGCCTGCCTTCTTTCCTTCTCCTTCTCCCTCCTCCTCTCTTCCTTTTCTTACGGCCGCGCGGTCGCTTCGCTCAGCTCCTTTCCTCCGCGTGGCAGCCATGCACCGCGCCTCCCCTGCTGTCGCCCACGGTTTTGCCCGCGCGCCCACGGTCTCCTGTGGCCATAAGGAGCCCCGCGCCACCTCCCCTCTCCTTCCTTCCGCCCGTGCAAGCCGACGCCGCCCCTTGCCATTTCGGCCCTCCGGCAAACACCACGGCCGCCGGACTATATCGCGGTGTGCGCCCGCCTTCCCTCCCTCTCCTCTCAAGCCCGATTGGATCTTCGTGCCACCGAGCTCGCGCATTGGCCCATCTTTCCCGTCGCCGGCCGTCGCCGCCATTTCCACCGCCGCTGCCTCCTCGATCGATTTCGCCCCGATTCCTCGCGGTGGGAGTGACTCCTCAGCGCCCCGGACCACCGCCGACCGTCGCCGGGGCTTCTCCCCCACCCCAGCTCGCCGGCACCATGCGCCACCGCCGCCCGACCCCGCCTCACGCCGCCGGCTCGCCATGGCCCCTCTCCGGCTCCGCCGACCCGTCGGTAAGCTTTCCCTCTGCCCCCTCCTGCTTAGGCGCGCTCGAGTTTCCCTCCCCAACCTCCCGGCCACCGGCGCCCCGTTTCTCCCTCGCCCCCGGCCGCCGTGCGCTGCCGCTCGCCTAGCTCTGTGCCGCCCGAGCCATGAAATCGTATCTCCAAGTTCTTACTCACTCCCCGTAACCCATTTTCGCGGTTTCCACCTCTCCCCGACCACTCATCCATCGCCGGCGACACCACTGTTGCCCTGCGCCGCCTTGCTCTGTTTTGAGCAAATCACCCCGCCCACCTCTTCAAGTTTATTTCCCTCTCCCAGTCATCAAAGGGGCGGTAGCCCAGTGGTTATCCGAGTGATGCATTCACCTTCAGTCGCGAGTTCAAATCCGGCCGGCACACCTTTTTCCCTATATTTTTGCTCTACTTTTTGTAGCTCCTTCTAAGTAATAAAAATCATGAAAAATTAGGGAATAATTTAGAGAAGATAATAAATTTGATTAGGATATAGAACCAGGTTATTTGAGCTGTCATAATATGTTAAATGTTATGTATGTTGTTTAGAACATTTAACTCAAATCTAAATTCCAATTAAGGGTATTAATAAAAGATGACTTGGGTTAATTATTTAAAAATTTCATGAAGATGTTGGATATCATGTTTAGCTAAAACAGTAAGGTTTAAATTAAAAGATTACCTTTGACCATAATTAAATATACACGATATCATTTAACATGCTGCCATTGAGTAAATTGCAATGGTAGGTTTAATTAAATAAGGCCTCTTCATAAAATTAATTAAACAAAAGGGCGTGACCATAAATATTTAAATTAGATGACCCTAATAATACCCTCGCCTTTATCACGTCACCAATAAATAAATCTCAACAACGAATTTAGTCGAGTTGATTTTTGGGTATAGCGAGCTTGGTCCTATGTAAATAGAAGATTAATTAAAATATGCAAGATACTAATGCTAAGGAATAAAATATCGGTATCAGTAGTTTTCGGAGAGCAATCAAATTAAGAGGTCATAATAATAAACATGTGTTAAAATGTAGTAGCCCTAGGTCATAAATACCAAAATAATCTCATAGACCTATAAACACTCTAAAGCAAACATGAAACCCTTAAAGTAGAGTCACATAAAATGACTGTGGATAGATACTCTAACTTAATAAAGTTTACGCTTAATTATAACGTATGCTCTAGCATTCAACATACCGCCATTAAACCAATCTCCATGGTAGCTTTAATTAAGTAACTATATTAGTATACGAACTCGTACGACAAGCTTTGCTAGATAAACTAAAATTAGAAATAAAGCTAAGCTTAATAATAACAAAGGTGCAAATAAAATGATAATGGTACCACTAATTAAATCTTGACACTAGCTTTAGTACATAATAGTATTAAGCATAATTGTACATATAACCAGTTAGGACCCATATGAATGAATCCTAATTCAACTTAAATTTAGCCTAGCTATGAATGAAGATGCATAAAATATGATAATGAGATTAATAAAGATTTAAATCTTACTTAATTACCATATATGAATACATAATGAGCCTTTGCTATTTATCTTAATCTAATTAGTAAGTAAATGCTTATATCAGAAAGTATTCTAAAACTTAATAAAGATATCCAAATGTTATAATATCTTCGACTAAAAGATTTATAGAATAAGTACAGATCTCATTCATCAATCCAGGTTGCCTTTATCATAACCTAAGTTGCAAGGAATACATACCCAGCCAGACTCATACTTCGCTACATAGGTCTACCCTAACTCATGGAACTTCCTTGATAAATACGAAAATAATAAAAGAGGTTATTAATAAAAAGATCGAACTTCGTCTTTCTCCAATCGGCTATGTTTGGCCACTTCTTCTCCAAAGTAAAATAATCCCTGTAGATACTTCCTCACTTATGATCCTTTATTATCCTAAAATTTTCCCCCACGGTAAAGCTATTCAGATAACTCGTTCTCTCACTCAAACCCAGCTACTGCTGTGTTTGCAACACACTAAACCGAATCACTCTGCTATTCTCAAATCGTAATACATGTATAAAATAAATTAAACCGGCCATTTAAATTATTCGGATTTATTTGGATCTTTTTGAGTTATTTACTTTTATTTGCATTCAGTCGTTTGTCGCGTAATTAGAAATTGGGAGTCGTGAAGATTCAGTGGATCAAACGAGATCAAGCTCGAAGTGAAGATGAAGAATAGAAGCTCAAGAGAAAGCATCGTGTGAGCCAAAGTCCGCGGTAAACCGCGCCAGGCGAGTCAATACTTTGATCATGTTGAACCTACAGTTTCTGCAAATTATTTTGTTTTAAATTATCAAATTGCATGCTGCTATTTATATGCAAATACATGTTTAACTTGATATTCTAGCTATATACCCAATGTTTACCTTGAATAATATTATACCTCCTTTGGAATAGTTGAATGTGTGAACCTTGTCACCCTAGCAAAATTATAATGGTAACTTTCGAAAATAAGTCCGTAATTATATGCCATGCTTAGTAATGTTTAGGTACTCATGGGCGCGAGAGCGCCCAAGCATCACTTTTAATCCTGAGAAAAATTTGTTGGGCGGTCATGGTGGGAATGACTGGTATCCTTTGATAGGGTTATTTTATGCTCTCAAAAATCCCAACTTGCTTAAATATCTGAGCGGATGGCTTGGGGGCTGGTATGTGGTGCGGTGGGAGCACAAATTAGGGAGTGTGGTAGAACCGCTCAGATAATACTAAGGACCGAATCTTGTCATGTCAACCCGTGTAAAACAGTACAACCACAAGTCTATAATGGGTACGACCTAGCTGAATAACTTGCAAGGGTTTAGTTCAGACATCACCGAGGGAAGTGGGTGCCAGGGTGTACTGGTTTACTCACAGTGAGGCACAGGGTGTACTGTACTCGCACGGCGCAAGAGGGGGCTTCTGACTGTGGTGGTGTAACCCTTCAGCGGTGAAACCTCAGCGTGGGTGGTGTCTAGCTAGATCGGAGTAAGGTAAAGGTTTTGTGATAAATTATCTGGGTCTCATGCCTAAGGAAGCATGTTGGCAAAAAGGATAGTTCATCTCTTGTGGTGAAAGTGTACAAACTCTGCAGAGTCTAAAACTATTCGAATAGCCGTGCCCACGGTCATGGGCGGACATGGGAACTTAACTGGATATAGTTCTGTTTTAAAAACATTGGAAACTGGGAATGGGAAACTTGAAGGGCGAAGGACTGCCCTGGTTTGGAATTGTCCTGGGTGTCGTCCCAGTGGTAAGTTAAGCGGCTATAACGCTGAAGAAATTGCTATATGGTGCAGATGCCATGTAACGGTGGATGGAATCTGAATCGATATTAATAATGCATTTCCTTGTACATTATGATTTGTTCCAAAATTGCTAAGTCATAGGACTTTTTAATTAATTGTATTCAAAAGCACTCTACGCAAAATAAAATAGCCCGAGCCTCTCCTTTGTTAAGCCATGCATACTATTTATTTGCATTCTGTGTATTGGCTCGCGGAGCACGGGGTCGGAGTGCTCATGCTCGCTTTTGCGACAAAAATTCAGAATCAGGAAATCAAATCACCTCGCCTCAGCAACAAGATTGGACAAGCTGGCCGAGAAGATGAAGACGTCAAGGGCTAGGTCGCGAACCTCCAGTTGGCTGCCTGTGGGCATGTCCTGAAGGTCCCACCTGTGTGCTTCGTTCTTCCGCTGCTGCAATTTATTGATTTCGGCCTAATCGGCCCATGAGTAAGTCTACTATTATATTTACGTTTCCGCATAATATGAACTTTGATATTCAGAACTGTAATCTGTGAGCACTATCTACTGATCCAGGGAATAGTGCGGTGGAATCACAGAGGATTCGGATTGAAAAATCCGGGTCTGACAATCACCTTGCTGCGATTGATTTCCTTCCCCCGCTCGTCCGGCAGGGAATGGAAGTCTTGATCTCCGGCAATGGAGGAGAGGGGAGGGAAAAGACCAGCAGGGTTGTTGCAGCCATTAGAGATCCCTCAATGGCCTTGGGATGATATTTCTATGGATTTTGTGATTGCGTTGCCCCGGTCGCCGCGAGGCAAGGATGCAGTTTGGGTGATAGTGGATCGATTCAGCAAATCAGCGCACTTCATCCCCATTCGCACGACCAGCTCAGCAAGCGATTTGGCTCCTATTTATGTGCGAGAGATTGTGAGACTTCATGGTGTGCCAAAGACCATAGTTTTTGACAGAGATGCCAAGTTTGTCTCCAAGTTTTGGGAGAGTTTGCAGAGTGCAATGGGCACCCAGCTCCGCCTGAGTACGGCATTTCATCCACAGACAGATGGACAGTCGGAGCGCACCATTCAGACCCTGGAGGATATGTTAAGGTCCTGTGTGTTGTCTTGGAAGGGTAGTTGGGAAGATCAGCTGCCTTTAGTGGAATTTGTCTATAATAACAGCTATCATTCAAGTATCAAGGCTGCACCATTTGAAGTATTATACGGCCAAAAATGCAGGTTGCCCCTTTGCTGGGAAGCGGTGGGTGAGAAGGCAGTTTTGGGTCCGGATTGGGTCCAGAAGACAGTTGAAAGAGTGGCCTTGGTGAGGCAGAATTTGTTGGCCGCCCAGAGCAGGCAGAAAAGTTATGCTGATGTGAGAAGGAGGGATCTGGAATTTGAAGTGGGGGATCAGGTGCTCTTGAGAGTATCTCCCACCAAGGGCGTGGTGAGGTTCGGTACCAAAGGGAAGCTTAGTCCGAGGTATGTTGGGCCTTTCACGATCCTAGCTCGCATCGGGAAGTTGGCATACCGTTTGGATCTTCCCGAGTCTATGCGCGGGGTGCATAACGTGTTTCACGTGTCCATGTTGAGGAAATACCTGAGAGATCCGGAGCTTCATATTACTCTGGAGCCATTAATAATTGAACAAGATCTGTCCTTTGAGTCCAAGCCAGTGCGAATTCTGGAAAGGTCAGAGAAGATATTGAGGAATAAAACTTTGCATTATGTCAAGGTGCTCTGGTCGCAGCAGACCGAGAGGGAGGCTACATGGGAATTGGAATCTCGCATGCGTGAACAATATCCAGAGTTATTCACATCAGGTGTGTGTTTATGATTAAGTTTAATTGTTATTATAGCATTGTGAGTGTACGGTTAGAATTCGGGGTCGAATTCTGTTTAGGGGGGGGTAGAATGTAATATCCCGGGAGAGTTTCGGCAAATAATCGATTAATCGGAGAAAATGATCTTAAAGGGAAGAATTAAAATAGTGTTTTCAGGGGGGTTTTCTGAATTTTTCAGACAACTTGGGCCTGGGCCAAGGCCCAGGAGGGAAACCAGCCATAGAGGGGGGGGGGGAGGAGAGGCGCCCACCCCCTCCAAACCCTAGCCGCCCCTCCCCCTCTCCCCCCTTGCGCCTCCCCCTCTCCCCCTTGCACGCCCCAGCAGCCCCTGCCTCCCATCTCCTCCATTGCCGGAGATCAAGACTTCCATTCGCTGCCGGACGAGCGGGGGAAGGAAATCAATCGCAACAAGGTGATTGAATCCGGAGGAAGGGAAGAAGAAGGGAAAAAGAGAGGAAAAGGAGAAGAGGTGGAACTCGTGGGGTGTTCGTCGTGTTCTTCAGCGAATCGTCAAGGGTAATCCCTGTTTTGCCCCAAGTAGATGTATATTTTAATTGTGCTAGCTATGTCGGTATTCTGGACTGCTAGGACAGCTTATGTTAGACGGCTGTTTCAAGGTAGATCCGTGGGGATTTAGGTCTGGACTTCTCCTAGAGAGTTGTAGAGGACGTAATTATCGTTCCATGAAGTGCTAGAACGCATCATTCGAACCTTTGTAGCAAAAGTTATGATTTTTCTAGTAGGACTGTCCTGCAGATCGGGGGAATTTCTGTCAGATTTCGGTAGATTGGTTTGGGCGATTAGAGAACAGGAGAATCAGAGGATCTCCATATTATGAAAGTTGTAGATAATTTCCGTAGCTTTCCAGAAAGGTCAAGAAATCCTGATTCGGACCCTCGGGGGGAAAGTTATGACAATTTTAGTGCGATGTCCAGAGAACCCGTTATGAAACTGATGTTTTAGAAAAATTGGATGGTGCGGGTAGAAGATGGCCGAATCAGGAAGGCTCACCAACTAGGTTTAGTTAGATAATTTAATTATATTTCCAGAAAGTCTGAGAACTCCCTATTTAGACTTCTGTACCAATAGTTACGAATTTTTGTAGTTGACTGTCCGTAGAGGGGGACAGGATGGCCGAAAGGATCTGGGGTTTTGAATCAAGCTAAACATGTTGAGTTAGTTTGGGGGTGTTTTTATTTAATCTAAAGACTAGCTACTGTTGTCTTAGCAATAATTGTAATTATTATTCAGGAGGAGGACGGATTCCAGGGGCCGCACCTTCTACTCATCCTCCGTTTTTTCGTGGTTAAGGTAAGTATAATGATGGTTTAAACTTTATAGTGTGGATGGTTGATGATTGTTGGTTTGTATATGTTTGATCTATACTATGAGTATATGTGATCCAGATTATGTTAATGAGATGTTGGTATTGTTTATGGTTGATTGCAAATGAAAGTGTTCAGGATAATTTCCGATGCATAGCTATTGTGAATGCAAGTTTCATTTGTTAAGATATTCACATTTGTGCATCATGCTGATTTATTGAAGTCTTGGTCACGAGATGACCAAGCGCCGAGGTCCCCGTCATGTTGATAACATGACGGGCTAAAGGTCCCCATACTTGAGGAGTATGGGCAATTGGTCCCTGTACCAGATGGTACAGGCATTGGTGGGCATCGACGGATGCACACTCCGCATTACCGGTAAAATGCGAAAGAGAAGAGATAAAGAGATTTTTGATCATATTGCATAGCATGGTTTATTTATATGATTGATGGATGAACTTGTGAAATGATGTTCACTTTTATTCTTGTTGCCACTATTTATATTTGCTGAGTCGTTGGACTCACTCTTGTTGTTGTTGTTGTGGTGGTTGCTGTGGTTGCTGTTTGTTTTAGGTACCTACATGGGATCGGCATGCATGGGGATAAAGAAGGATTAGTTTTGTTGCACTTGCACGATCTATTCACCTTGGGAGAAAGAAAGAACATTAAGCATTATTTTCTGAATAACTTAAGTGGTAGTTGACTCATGTTTAAGATGTAATAAAGGATTAGAACTCTTTTACACTGCTTCCGTTCTATATTCAGGCATTGTGGTTATGAGTGCGATGGTACACATAATCTAGTTTGTTTAGAATTGATTATATTGCTTATTGTTATTCATATCATTTGATCATGATTGTTGGAACCTCTGATTTAGACAATAAACAAATGAGGTTCTGCCGAAATTTTGTAAGATGAATGTTAGTTTTTCCTTATTATGTTATTAGTTTGGTAGCATTCCAGGTCATTGTTTGGCTGGGGTGTTACAGTCCCCCTAAGCAGCAACCCCCTCCTAAACGTTCCAATCGAGCGTTCACCGCAACACTCCCCGAGGGGAAGACGCCACCCCTCTATTGGTGCAAGGACCCGTTCAAGTTCTTCAAGTATAAGCAGAGGCTTTGCATACACGTACGTTACTATGTTGCGCAAACTATTTCTGTGACTATCCCGATCGCCGTTGGGACAAGCAGTTATTGGCAGTCGGTAAAGACTAGTTGAAGTGTGTTCCCCTATTATTTCTCTTTCAAAGAACACACTAACAACCTCTCCCATCTACCCGCAGTCCCCGAAAACGCTATGTGGCTACCATAAGTGGATCAACCTAGAGATCCACCCACATAACCAATGGACTCTCAACTACGAGGAGTGGAATATCAAAAGAGCCTACGAGATTCGGGAAGAGGAGCGCTGCAACGATGAGCAAACCGAGCGTATATATTGGGAGACGAAATATCATCTCGAGGCGTGCACGTGCAGAGAGCGTGAGGCTCACGAGAGGGAGCGTGGGAAAAAGAGGGAAATGGTGGCTAAGGCCAAAGAAACCGCCGAGGAGTTCAACGCTGAGCTCGTAAGGAAGGAAAAATGGCTCTGGTCCACACAGTAAGTCGGATCATTCCACACTAGTTCTCCTAAGGTCAAATTTATTTCCATCCCAAAAAGGCGCATATGTATCGTATGAGTACTTCAGTTTGTTGCGTCGTGCAGGACGTCATTTCTTATGCACATAAACAAACCTTGTGCACCATGTTATTTTCATCTTATTATGATGTCTATTTTAATTCGCAACATCACATCTCGTCATCTTTTTCATATTCAATTGTTCGCATAGCAAGGCATCCAACAACATGAAAAAATAAGTTATCCTCGTATAAATTCTTGGTTGCATCACAATATCATTTACCTTCGTACATACCAATCATTGCTATCTCAATCATCCTCAGAAAAAATTTTCTGAAAATTTTTTACACTAGAACAACATACGATGATCACAAAATGTTATTGTAAATTTAACAGATTTTATACCATTCATAATTTACAAAAATCACAAATGGATCAACCGACATTGTCTGCTGTTTTTAAATACAACTCATAGACAAAATTTGGTAAATACCACCACCTACAACAATTGTTATTTACCCCCATGCGCAGTCAGGGGGCCAATTGCGTAAAAAATGGGCTGAGGTGGCAGTCGGCGAACGGTCGAACGACTAGATCTGCAGTCACCTAATAGTTGGACGACAAGTCTTAGTAGCCCAACCGTTCAGCAACTGAATCCTGTCGCCCAACGGCCCATCGATTGCCTGTGTGTCATTCGTCTATTGGGTGATAGACTCCTGTCGCCTAATGTTTGAGCGACTGGAGAACATTCCTGTAAAAAGTTTTTACGTGGATATATTTATGTAATTTTAAATAAAAATAAATTATTTAAAAAATCGAGAGATCATCCTATATGCGGTGCGAGAACTGAACATTGAAATTCTTCCTTAGCACGTCGGCGAGGACGTTCGCGATTAGAAGGCACCCTTGCAACATCGTTGCTAGCTCCTTCCCTATAGATGCTTGCTTTGGATGATCCTCTGGGTTTGCACTTCCAAATGTGGGGACCTTGAACTAGTACATGTACTCCTCAGGCAACAATCTGTCTAGACGAATTGGCTCTACTGTTCTGAACCTTGCTAATTTTCCAAGCCTACTTATAATTATCAATTTGCTTCCTGTACCCTTGCGCCTTATGGAAGAGAGGATCTTTAGCCAGTCTTCACCACTCACATCCCATAGAAATTCGACTAACAACCAGAGTTCTTGAGCTGTTTTGTTGAGATTAATCCGAATTTAAATCATATCTATATAGAACAGTGCAGTGCCTCATTCAAACGTGACATGACGGGTGTCAGCGCTATGCGTAGGTTGTATCAAATATAGTGTCAATCTGTAGCAACCGACTCTGATTCGATTTTCTCTCCGTGTGGAACTCGTTTCCCTAGCCCTATATATGTACCCTAGTAGTTCATAAGAAAAGCAAGCACTCCATTGTAATCTTTTCTCATTATAGTTATTTGCCTTCGCGCACCCGTGATTTTTTTCTTGTAAGGGTTTTCTATATAAAAATTTATGTTTCTTATCTTTATTTTTTGTGTATTATTTGCAACAAGGGGTACCAGAGCATAGGAGATTAGGATTCAACAGAAAAAAAATCGTCTCTAATGATTCCATCTCGGCGCACGACAGCAAAATTGTCTTTCGCCGAATTCGAACCAAAGTCGAATCCTAGCGCAAAAGCAACGATTCTAGAGAAGTGCAAGAAACCGAGCGCAGTAGTAGCGCGGGGTTGCTCATTTAGGTTTTTTTATGGTTAATGACTTATTTTTACTATGTGTACTGTAGTTGACTTATTATGTAGTTTAATTTTTAAAAAATAAAAAAATATATTAGCCTATCATAAATAATACAAAGACATACGCAAAATAAAAAAGCAAAAATGTCTGAAAAATAAAATTAAAAAACTAGCAGTTAGAAGTTAGAAACCAACGAAAAACCAAAATGAGCACGGGTCTTGCGCGACGCGTTCGACAGCAGCATCATTTCGCCCTCGGTCCACGCGCAACCAAAAGCCGAAGCGAAGCGAAGCAGAGCGTCGTTTGTTTCCATCGAATTTTGGACACTATTGGACCCCTGTGCATACAAAATTCCCATTTTGACCCCTGAATGAAAATAATTCCGGTTTTAGACCCCTTTTGAGCGCGGGATCGCCGGAAGCTGACACGTACCCCGGTCGTGCGGACTGGTACCGCACGACCGCACTGTTCATCGGGTCGTGCGGTACCAGTCCGCACGACCCAGCTGGCTACGGCGCGCTCCGCTCGTTTCGTCGTCCGACCGCACGATCCGCTGCCCCGCCGCGCGACTCAACGCCCGACCGCACAACGCGCGTACCGAGCGCGCGACTCGGCTGCTGACCGCGCAGTCGGCAGAGAGAACACGATGTTTATTTGATGCACGTATATACATATCTTCTGTTCATGAGCTGGCTAATCATGGAATGTTAGTTGAATATTTGCTCATCAAATAGGCATATCATTAGATGCTGACAACTCATATCCGTAATAAGTATACAAATTTCCTCATTTCCGTGTTATTTTCGTCGTCTCAGTAATTCTACACGGGCAAACGAACGAGCTCCAGAAAAGTCACTACCGTTTCGGCGTGTTCTCTCTGCCGACTGCGCGATCAGCAGCCGAGTCGCGCGCTCGGTACGCGCGTCGTGCGGTCGGGCGTTGAGTCGCGCGGCGGGGCAGCGGATCGTGCGGTCGGGCGACAAAACGAGCGGAGCACGCCGTGGCCAGCTGGGTCGTGCGGACTGGTACCGCACGACCCGATGAACAGTGAGGTCGTGCGGTACCAGTCCGCACGACCGGGGTACGTGTCAGCTTCCGGCGATCCCGCGCTCAAAAGGGGTCTAAAACCGGAATTATTTTCGCTTGGGGGCTAAAATGGGAATTTTAGGTGTACAGAGGTCCAACAGTGTCCAAAATTCGTTTCCATCACCTCGTTCCACACGTGACGTGAAAGTTACATGTTGTTGTCAGGCGCAGCAACACTGAGATCATCAGACAAGCAGCAGTCCGCAAGAGCCAGCACGGAAAGAGAAAATTTGGCATGAAAAACGAGGGCAAGAAACACTATAAATAAAAAAGCAGTGTCCAGAGGCTGTTGGTCTTTATTTTTTTTCCCGAAATTGTTACCTGTACACAACAAGCATCTCAGGAGTTTTCGATTACGAGTTTTTGTTAGGTACATATAAATTCATACCAGTAAATTTTGGATTTTTCTGTATGATAACTCTAAAGTATGACCTTCTACTATTAGATCGCGACACAAGATTTTCTCTATGGCAAATCAAAATATGAGCTATTCTATCACAACTTGATTCGGATGACACTTTTGGAGATCAACAAGATACCATTGACATTGTCCGCTGATAAGAAGTAACGCAAAGATCATAAGGTTTTATCTCAAATTCATCTTCATGTAACAAATAATATTCTACAGGAGGTTTCGAAGGAGACATCTGCCACCGCATTATGGCTTAAGTTGTACCAGATTTACATGATTGAGGATCTGATCAACAAGATGCATCTGAAACAGAAGCTTTATTCTAACAAGATGGCGGAGGAAGCCTCATTGTTGAATCACCTGGAACCTTTTAAGGAAGTTGTTGCTGACCCCGAGTGTATGGAGGTAAAATATGATGATGAAGATTTGGGTCTTATTCTGCTATGTTCTCTGCCTAATTCGTACTTTACTTTATGAGATACTATTCTATATAGCTAAGATAGTTTTACTCTTAGTGAAGTTTATGAACTACTGTATGCTAAAAAAAGATGAAACTTATGGTTTCTGATGAAAGTTTAAGTACGTATGCAGAAGGTTTGGTTGTCCATGGTAGGCAATACGAGAAAGGTTCAAACAGCGATTCAAGCGGCAAAAACAAAAGCAGATACATATGCAGATCTAAATCTAGGAATAGGAAGTTGTATTGTAAAAAGAACGGTCATGACATATCCGAGTGTTAGAAGTTGCAGAACAAGGAAAAAAGGAATAATAATTTCAAGAAGGATCAATAAGAGGATGAACCTAGAGCTACCGTTGTCACCAAAGAAGGTTCTGATGAAGATGTTCTTGTTGCCTTTGCCGGTGATTCTAAAATCAGAGGTGAATGGATCCTTGATTCAGCCTGTACTTTACATATGGGTCGGAATCATGAGTGATTCATTACCTATGAAGCTACACCATATGGATCTATGTTGATGGGTGATAATTCACCATGCAAGGTTGCAGGTATTGATTCTATTCTAATCAAGATGTTTAATGACACCATCAGAACTTTGTCTGATGTTCATCACATTCTAAATTTGAAGAGAAATCTTATCTCATTGAATGCCCTTAATGCTAAAGGGCACAAGTATTCAGATATAAGTGGAGTTCTGAAGGTCACAAAAGATTCTCTTGTTGTGATGAAGGGTGATATGAAGGCGATCAACTTATTTCATCTGCGAAGCACTACAATTTCAGGTAATACTGCAGTTGTCTCAAATAAATCATACAATTTTGATGCTATTAATCTTTGCCATATGCGTCTAGGGCATATGAGTGAAGCTGGAATGATGAAATTATGCAAAAGAGGATTTGTGAACATTGTATCTTCTGCATGCAAAAGAGGATGAAATTTAGCACTGTGTCGAGACCCGAATATACAAATCCGGACTCTACTGTGTATTCTGCACTAGTCCAGGATCACGCTAGTGCACACAGCGCAAACAAAGACAAATATCATCCACATCACGATATTCTAAAGGAAATCCAAATTATATTAATAACCAACAGAGTACGACCTTATGGCCAAGCTTACAATTATTAGCCTGAAGGGCTTGAAAGAAACTAGCAGCGGAAATCCAAAATTAAGCGTAGTAGCCACTCGACATGCCACAGGCAATCGACTGGGGAGCGAAGTCCTAATCCGTGAAGTCCTCGTAATAGCCTCCTTCTAGCAGCTCCTGCTGATCTGGTCCCTCCTCCTCAACTGAGCAACATGGGCATAAAGCCGTGAGTACTTTGGTACTCAGCAAGTCGTTTATAACAAAAGAATGCAATATAGTATGCAAGGCTTAACAATGGATGGCTGAAAGGTTAGTTTTGCACAAAGCGACAATTTAGAGTAAATATGATAAATAGATTGAAAAGCAAATTTAACAACAGACACTAAGTAATTAAATCAATGGAATTGAGTATAACCACAAGTGAACTAACCATTCACTTCCCATCTCCAACCAACCCAAAATTTCATAAAGACTCTACCCCTCGTGTGAAATCACCGAGCATTGTCCATGACCGAGGACACGGCTATTCGAATAGTTTTACACTCTGCAGAGGTTGCACAACTGTACCCACACGATGTGATTAGCCTCAGCTTAAGGAAATCACAACAAGGCTTTTACAATGATCCATCTCCACCCGATCCCACTCGCTAAGGATTCGCCGTCGAGTAGGGTAACCCCCTAGTCGATAATTGCCCCCTCTTGCGCCACACAACATCAGTAGTAAAACCAAAGTGGAGACTTCACAAATTATTATGCCAGGTCTATCCCATACTAGACATGTGGTTTGCACGATTAAGCTCAGATCAATGGCGCACAAAGTTAAGTCCTTAACAGTTACCCAGGCGAAGCATCCACATCCCAATGTGCATCCAGCACCCCCTTTACTGCACGATCATTCGCCCAAGTGAAAGCCAAGTTTGTATAACCAATGCCCATGACACTACCCATGTCATGACACACAAATTTTATAACTGTGGCTAACCACCACGTTCAAGTAAATCATTAAGTCAGGATTAATTATCCACATGTGATGACAGACCCATCATACTAATATTAAGCATGGCTAAGCAATTAGACACAACCCCATGTGACAGTTATTATTTTATCACTAAATAATTCTCAATCCTAAGGTGTCAATGGATTCATGGTAGTCAAATTATCATGGAGGGATTTAATCAATTAGGAGTATAACTACCAATACAAGGTTTATTAACAAATAGCCATGCATGATAATTTGAAACAAAATAATACATAATAGATTGAAATCTGGGTTCAACATGATCAAAGAATACGACTTGCCTTGGCCTTGCTCAGATGAGGGCTCTTGGTCTTCAAATCCAACTTCCGCTCCCTCGAACACGCGATCTAACGAGAGAGAAAACGAGACGAAAAGAGAAAATAAATTCAAATAAAATTCAAATGAACTCCAAAAACTTTCAAACCTGAACCAAAAGGTAGAGCTCAATTTTAGATGAATTTAGAAAAAAGAACGGGGTCAATCGGAGCTAGGACGAGGGAGAACGGGCTCTTGGAAAATTGGATTTTCTGAAAATCGGGGAAATTGGAAAAGTGTACTGTGCTGTGGACCGGGCGCACGGGAGGCTGAGTCTACGGTGAACCCGGCGCACGAAACAGTGCGGGGCGGCGGCTGCTGACGCGGGCGGCGGGCGCTGACACGGCGCTGACGGGGCAGACACGCAAGCGTTAGGGCTGACGTGGCCCGGCTTGCGTGGCAGCTCGGGAGCACGGCGGCGGGGCGATCGGACGGCTGTGGTGCGGCCGCGTGGACGCATCCGGGCCGTCGGCCCAGATCGGCTCACGGGTCTACGGCTCGGGCTGACGGGCGGGACCCACATGGCAGCGGCACGGCTCACATGGACCGGGCGCACGGGAAGGCGAAGGGACGCGGGGCGCGGGCGTCAGCGCTGACGTGCGCGTGCACGGGGCGCGAGGCGGCGCGGCGCGGGCGCGTCCGCTGGCGGTGCGGGCGGCGGGGTCTGCGGCGGCGGCTGGCCGGCGACGGGGTGACGGCGGCGACTGGCCGGCGGCGACCGAGGTGGCGGGGACGACGACGGCGGCGGGGCTCACCGGCGGTGGCGAACGGCAGACGGGCGGCGGCGAAGCTCCTGGCGACGACGGCCGGCGCAAAAGACGACGAGGGCGACGGCGCTGGCGGCGGGCTCCGGCGAAGGGCGGCGGCGAGAGCGGCGGCTCGGGATGCGGAAGCCGAGGGGGCGGCCGGCTTTTATACACGGACCCCGAGGTGTCCGCGACGGGGGCGGCGGCGGCGAGAGTCCGGCTCGGAGACGGGGAAGACGAGTCCGGGTCGGGGACGACCTGACAGGTGGGCCCCACCTGTCGGTGGCGCGGGTGAGCAGGCGGCCGGGATCGCGTGCGGGCGCGGGCAGATGGCCGAGATGGGCGACGCGTGGCGCGCATCGAGCGGAGGGAGGCGGGCGCGGGCGCGGTCGCGGATACGCGACGCGTGGCGCGGGCGGAGGGGCGCGGGTGCGGCCTGCTGGGCTGGGCCGGCTGGTGGGTTTCGGCCCACTGGCCGGTTGGGGATTTTTGGGGATTTTCTTTTTTTTATAAATTCATTTAAATCATTTTGAGCTCTAGAAAATAGCAAATAAATCCAGAAAAATCCAGAAAAATTCCAATAAATTCCTTGAGACACAAGGAACTCAAATAAAATAACTTTGGCAAATGTTCATGTTCAGATTATTCATATTAAATCCTTTTAATTCATAAAATTCCATTTAAGCTTTAATTAATTTCAGAAAAAATTCAAATGGTGAATTTTATTTTAAAAGCTTCAAAAATGCTCTGAAATTCAGGATGTTACAAACCTCCCCCCCTTAAACGGAATCTCGACCCCGAGATTCTGGCTCTCTAAAGAATAGGTTTGGAAACTCCGCTTTGAGATCCTCCTCACTTTCCCAGGTTGCTTCCTCCTCTGAATGATTGCTCCACTGAACTTTGCAAAAACGAACGACCCTTCTTCTGGTGACACGCTCTGACACTTCCAAGATCTTGATGGGATGCTCTTTATAGGACAGATCCTCCTAGAGATCCACAGCCTCAATTGGCACTGCTTCCTCTGGCACTCGCAAGCACTTCTTCAATTGAGACACATGAAAAACATCGTGTATCCCGCTCAAGTTCTCAGGTAGCTCCAGCTGATAGGCAACTTCTCCCTTGCGCGTCAAAATCTTGAATGGCCCCACATATCTTGGTGCTAACTTTCCCTTCATCTGAAAACGCTTAACTCCTTTGAAAGGTGTGATCCTGAGATACACATAATCATTGGGCTCAAAACTTAAATCTCTTCGGCGAGTATCAGCATAACTCTTTTGCCTGGCTTGAGCTGCTTTCAGCCTCTCTTGAATCAAGCGCACTTTTTCTTCAGCTTCTTGCAAACACTCTGGCCCAAATATCTGCCTTTCTCCTGTCTCCTTCCAATTGAGAGGGGTCCTACACTTCCGACCATACAAAGCCTCAAACGGTGACATCTGCAAACTGGCCTGGTAACTGTTGTTGTAGGAAAATTCTGCAAAAGGTAGGCAATTGTCCCACTTAGCTCCGTGATCCAAAACACATGCTCTCAGCATATCCTCTAGGATTTGATTTACACGCTCTGTCTGACCATCGGTCTGTGGGTGATAGGCTGTGCTGAAATTCAGATGAGTACCCATCGCTTCGTGGAAACTACTCCAAAATCGAGAGGTGAACTGCGATCCACGATCTGACACTATTCTCTTAGGTACTCCATGGAGACTCACAATTCTGGACATATACAATTCTGCCAACTTATCTCCAGAATATGTGGTTTTGACTGGAAGGAAATGGGCTACCTTGGTCAATCGATCCACAATTACCCATATCGAGTCGTAACCTTCCTTGGTCTTGGGTAGACCTGTGATGAAATCCATGCCCACATCTTCCCACTTCCACTCGGGAATTTTCAACGGTTGCAACAATCCTGCGGGTCTTTGATGCTCTGCTTTCACTCGCTGGCAAACATCACATAGTGCTACATACTCTGCTATTTCTCGCTTCATACCTGGCCACCAGTACTTATCCTTGATGTCCTGATACATCTTGGTACTGCCTGGATGAATTGAATATAATGACTCGTGTGCCTCTTTAAGCAACAATTGCTTTAACTCTTCCTTATTGGGTACGCACAATCGCTTCTTGTACCATATGATACCCTGATCATCCTCCACAAAACCTGTCGCTTTTCCTTCCTTCAATCCAACCTTGATCCGCTGGATATTTTCATCCTCCGGTTGCGCTTGACGAATCTGACTATCCAAGGTCGGCTGCAAGTCCAAAGCGGCCAACATCCCTTCTTCAACCAACTCCAAACTGAGCTTTTGGAATTCCTCGTGCAATGCTGGTTGACTCTCCTTGACCATAATTGTGTTGCAATATACCTTCCTGCTCAACGCATCTGCCACTACGTTGGCTTTTCCTGGGTGATAGTGGATTCCAATGTCATAGTCCTTTATCAACTCCAACCATCTTCTTTGTCTTAGGTTAAGGTCTGATTGGGTGAAGATATACTTCAAGCTCTTATGATCCGTGTAGATCTCACATCTGTTACCCATCAGGTAGTGTCGCCATATTTTCAGGGCATGCACAACTGCTGCTAACTCCAAATCGTGCGTAGGGTAGTTCTCCTCATGTGGCCTCAACTGACGCGATGCATAAGCTACCACTCTTTTGTCTTGCATCAATACGCACCCTAAACCTTTGCGGGAGGCATCACAATAAATCTCAAAATCTTTCTTGATATCTGGCAAAATTAGGACTGGCGCTGTTGTCAGACTTTCCTTTAGCTTCCGAAAACTCTTCTCGCATTCTGGCGTCCATTCAAACTTCTTTTCTTTCTTTAATAGCTGGGTAAGGGGTCGGGCTACACTGGAGAATCCTTCAATGAATCTTCGATAGTAACCTGCCATTCCTAGGAAGCTTCTGACCTGGGTCACTGACGTGGGTGCCTTCCAGGTGAGCACATCTTGTACTTTCCCTGAGTCAACGGACACTCCCTCTGCTGTCAACACATGACCCAAAAAGGCAACTTCCTTCATCCAAAATTCACACTTGCTGAACTTAGCATACAACTTGTGCTCCCGCAATCTTTGCAATACCAACCTCAAATGCTCCTCATGCTCCTCCTCATTCTTGGAGTAGATCAGAATGTCATCAATGAACACAACGACAAACTTGTCCAAGTAATCCATGAACACCTTGTTCATCAGGTACATAAAGTAGGCTGGGGCATTGGTTAAGCCAAAGGACATCACGGTGAACTCATACAATCCATAACGAGTTGAGAAGGCTGTCTTGGGTATGTCCTCCGGTCGAATCCTCATTTGGTGATACCCCGATCTCAAATCAATCTTGGAGAACACTCCAGCTCCCTTTAATTGATCAAACAGGTCATCAATTCTGGGCAACGGATACTTGTTCTTGATGGTAACTTCATTGAGAGCTCGATAATCCACACACATACGCTGGCTACCATCCTTTTTCTTGACGAACAATACTGGTGCTCCCCACGGAGAGGTACTAGGCCTAACATAGCCTTTATCCAACAACTCTTGTATCTGCTTCTTCAATTCTGCTAACTCATTGGCGGGCATCCGGTAAGGTCTCTTGGAAATTGGCGAGGTGCCTGGTGCTAACTCAATTGCGAACTCCACTTCTCTTTTTGGTGGCATCCCAGGGAGGTCATCAGGAAAAACATCCGGATACTCTCTGGCCACTGGCACTTCACTTAGGGCAATCCCTTTACTTTGGCACACCATCACTTTTTCTGGCTGCTTCATGTTGGCTTCAAATCTTACTTTGCTTCCATCGGGACCGTCCAAGGTGACTGCTCGGCTTCCACACTCCAACACTGCTTGGTGCTTCTTGAGCCAATCCATACCCAAAATTACGTCCAAAGACTGGATATTCAGCACAACCAAATCTGCGGAGAACTCTACTCCTTGGATGGCTATCCTAACTTTGGGGCATCCTAGGTTTGTACTCATCTCAGAGCCTGGGGATTGAACCAATAAAATGGAACCAAGTGCAACGACTTCCAACTTATGCTTTAGAGCAAAACTCCGAGAAACAAACGAATGCGAAGCTCCAGAATCAAACAAAACTGTGGCAGGTACTGAATTTACTGGGAACTTACCGATCACCACATCTGGCGCGGCTTGAGCCTCCTCCATGGTGACGTGGTTCACCTGGCCACGCATCACGGTCTGCGATCCTTTGTTGGGTTGATTTGATCCTTGAGGTGCTCCGCGTCCTGACCCTGCTGCAGGGGTACGGTCTGGTGTGGCTCCCAAGTTGAAGCGAACTGGTGTCAATGCTGCATTCTGCGGGCATTTGTTGGCATAATGTCCCGTCTCATTGCATTTGAAACAAGTGACTGCTGACATGGGCTTGGTAATCCTCTGCTGTTGGCTTCCCCCTGGATTTGGTTTTGGCGCTGAAGAAAACTGACGGGGAGCTGGTGCAGGAGTTTTGAATCCCGACTGCTGAGGAACTCGAGCTGGCTGAAAATTACCGAAGCGGGCTCTCTGAGCTTGGTGCATCTGTTATCCTTGCTGCATCATTCTTCTCTTGCGAGATTCTTCCAACTCGCGACGACTTTCCTCAATGAGCATTGCTTTGTCCACCATGTTTTGGAAACTGGCATAATCATGTCCCACTACCTGAACTTTCAATCCTGGGTTCAATCCTTTCTTGAACCTCTTCTGGCGAGCATCATCTGTGGCAACATCTTCTGGAGCGTAACGGGCCAATTGAGTGAACTTGTTAAGATATTCACTCACGGACATGTTCTTCTGCTGCAACTCCCGAAATTCTTCCTTCTTCATTTCGATCACCCCATCCAGGATATGGGCATGACGAAAAGCTTCTGCGAACTCAGCCCAGGTGATACTCTCTGGATCCTCATGAGCGGCGCAATAATTTTCCCACCACTCGGCTGCAGCACCCTCAAGCTGATGGGCTGCATACAACACCTTCTCGCGATCTGTACACTGGGCAAGGTTAAGCTTCTTTTCCACTGAACGCATCCAGTCATCGGCTTCTAGTGGCTCAGAAGACCGTGAATAGGTAGGAGGCCTTGTCCTCATAAATTCTGCAAACTTGGACTGCTGGCGAACTGGTAGAGGCATGGCCATGTCTTGATTCTGTCGATTCATCATGGCGTTCATGTTCTGCATCATGGTGTTCATCAACTGGGTCTGGGCTGCCATGAACTGACTCAAGGTTGGATCCAGTCCAGCTGGGTTTGCATGCTGCTCCGGAGTTGCCTGACTGCCCTCAGGATCCTGACTCATCTGACCACGTCCTGCGGAGCTCCGGGTATCAACCATCTGAAAGGAAAGATCACTTGCTTGAGAACTGGCTTCACAGGGCTTACCAGGTAAGAGGGAAAAGCAAAGATAAGTGGTAAGTTCGTCTAAGGGGGATATCTTAATGGTAAATCCTAAACTAAACAATCACTTAGCCGAAAAGCTAACAAAAGGACAAATAAATCACTTCAATAAAAGATTTGGTATGACTGCAACATATTGCTTTTGAGGGCAAAACTGCAGCTCACACCACACTCAATGCAAACAAAAACCACTTCCTAACCGATGCTATCCTATGCTACGGTCTACTCTTCCGGTTCCCACTCAGGTCCGGCGAGGTACGGTGTGCGTTCTTCTTCTTCTTCTGCATCACTGTAGAACGTCCATCGGTTGCGGAACTGCATTGTAGGCGCTGCTGCTGGAATGACGAGTCGAAGGTACTCTCGGCGATCATCTGCCATGCGTTGCCTTTCCTCCGGGCTGGGCGGCGTAGGGGAAGGCGAGGGTGTTGGCGTCCGCGGAGTGTACTCCTCAGGTTCATACTTCCTCTTGTATTCCTGGATGAACTTGGTCATACTGATCTTGTACCGTCGACAGAGTTGAGCAACGGCCTTGCGTGCAGCTGCTTGCGGATTTGAACCTTTGAAGCTGTGGTGTACGACGTGTCCTCCAAGCTTGGTAGTGAAGTACAACCGTGTGAAATGGTATCCTCTTACTTCATCATCCATGGAACTGTAAATTGGTGTTCTTTTGAAACCAAGACTTCTTAGCAGCACTCGAAGAACTCTCCTCCATCCTCCTGACCTGCTATAGTTGCTTTGCGACATCTACAGCACGGCACAAGACAAGAGTCAGTTTAAAAACTTTCATTTTCGCAGAAATTTTAAGGTGAGAGGCAAGAGTCCCTAAGAATAAGGTAAGAGAGTAAAGAATTTTGCTAAATCTCAGGTTTGGTTGTTTTGTCTTTAGAAAATAGGTTTTTGAATTTTTGAGACAACGACTAACTGACTAGGGTTTCGTCCTACAGTCGATATGGCTCTGATACCATCTCTGTCGAGACCCGAATATACAAATCCGGACTCTACTGTGTATTCTGCACTAGTCCAGGATCACGCTAGTGCACACAGCGCAAACAAAGACAAATATCATCCACATCACGATATTCTAAAGGAAATCCAAATTATATTAATAACCAACAGAGTACGACCTTATGGCCAAGCTTACAATTATTAGCCTGAAGGGCTTGAAAGAAACTAGCAGCGGAAATCCAAAATTAAGCGTAGTAGCCACTCGACATGCCACAGGCAATCGACTGGGGAGCGAAGTCCTAATCCGTGAAGTCCTCGTAATAGCCTCCTTCTAGCAGCTCCTGCTGATCTGGTCCCTCCTCCTCAACTGAGCAACATGGGCATAAAGCCGTGAGTACTTTGGTACTCAGCAAGTCGTTTATAACAAAAGAATGCAATATAGTATGCAAGGCTTAACAATGGATGGCTGAAAGGTTAGTTTTGCACAAAGCGACAATTTAGAGTAAATATGATAAATAGATTGAAAAGCAAATTTAACAACAGACACTAAGTAATTAAATCAATGGAATTGAGTATAACCACAAGTGAACTAACCATTCACTTCCCATCTCCAACCAACCCAAAATTTCATAAAGACTCTACCCCTCGTGTGAAATCACCGAGCATTGTCCATGACCGAGGACACGGCTATTCGAATAGTTTTACACTCTGCAGAGGTTGCACAACTGTACCCACACGATGTGATTAGCCTCAGCTTAAGGAAATCACAACAAGGCTTTTACAATGATCCATCTCCACCCGATCCCACTCGCTAAGGATTCGCCGTCGAGTAGGGTAACCCCCTAGTCGATAATTGCCCCCTCTTGCGCCACACAACATCAGTAGTAAAACCAAAGTGGAGACTTCACAAATTATTATGCCAGGTCTATCCCATACTAGACATGTGGTTTGCACGATTAAGCTCAGATCAATGGCGCACAAAGTTAAGTCCTTAACAGTTACCCAGGCGAAGCATCCACATCCCAATGTGCATCCAGCACCCCCTTTACTGCACGATCATTCGCCCAAGTGAAAGCCAAGTTTGTATAACCAATGCCCATGACACTACCCATGTCATGACACACAAATTTTATAACTGTGGCTAACCACCACGTTCAAGTAAATCATTAAGTCAGGATTAATTATCCACATGTGATGACAGACCCATCATACTAATATTAAGCATGGCTAAGCAATTAGACACAACCCCATGTGACAGTTATTATTTTATCACTAAATAATTCCCAATCCTAAGGTGTCAATGGATTCATGGTAGTCAAATTATCATGGAGGGATTTAATCAATTAGGAGTATAACTACCAATACAAGGTTTATTAACAAATAGCCATGCATGATAATTTGAAACAAAATAATACATAATAGATTGAAATCTGGGTTCAACATGATCAAAGAATACGACTTGCCTTGGCCTTGCTCAGATGAGGGCTCTTGGTCTTCAAATCCAACTTCCGCTCCCTCGAACACGCGATCTAACGAGAGAGAAAACGAGACGAAAAGAGAAAATAAATTCAAATAAAATTCAAATGAACTCCAAAAACTTTCAAACCTGAACCAAAAGGTAGAGCTCAATTTTAGATGAATTTAGAAAAAAGAACGGGGTCAATCGGAGCTAGGACGAGGGAGAACGGGCTCTTGGAAAATTGGATTTTCTGAAAATCGGGGAAATTGGAAAAGTGTACTGTGCTGTGGACCGGGCGCACGGGAGGCTGAGTCTACGGTGAACCCGGCGCACGAAACAGTGCGGGGCGGCGGCTGCTGACGCGGGCGGCGGGCGCTGACACGGCGCTGACGGGGCAGACACGCAAGCGTTAGGGCTGACGTGGCCCGGCTTGCGTGGCAGCTCGGGAGCACGGCGGCGGGGCGATCGGACGGCTGTGGTGCGGCCGCGTGGACGCATCCGGGCCGTCGGCCCAGATCGGCTCACGGGTCTACGGCTCGGGCTGACGGGCGGGACCCACATGGCAGCGGCACGGCTCACATGGACCGGGCGCACGGGAAGGCGAAGGGACGCGGGGCGCGGGCGTCAGCGCTGACGTGCGCGTGCACGGGGCGCGAGGCGGCGCGGCGCGGGCGCGTCCGCTGGCGGTGCGGGCGGCGGGGTCTGCGGCGGCGGCTGGCCGGCGACGGGGTGACGGCGGCGACTGGCCGGCGGCGACCGAGGTGGCGGGGACGACGACGGCGGCGGGGCTCACCGGCGGTGGCGAACGGCAGACGGGCGGCGGCGAAGCTCCTGGCGACGACGGCCGGCGCAAAAGACGACGAGGGCGACGGCGCTGGCGGCGGGCTCCGGCGAAGGGCGGCGGCGAGAGCGGCGGCTCGGGATGCGGAAGCCGAGGGGGCGGCCGGCTTTTATACACGGACCCCGAGGTGTCCGCGACGGGGACGGCGGCGGCGGCGAGAGTCCGGCTCGGAGACGGGGAAGACGAGTCCGGGTCGGGGACGACCTGACAGGTGGGCCCCACCTGTCGGTGGCGCGGGTGAGCAGGCGGCCGGGATCGCGTGCGGGCGCGGGCAGATGGCCGAGATGGGCGACGCGTGGCGCGCATCGAGCGGAGGGAGGCGGGCGCGGGCGCGGTCGCGGATACGCGACGCGTGGCGCGGGCGGAGGGGCGCGGGTGCGGCCTGCTGGGCTGGGCCGGCTGGTGGGTTTCGGCCCACTGGCCGGTTGGGGATTTTTGGGGATTTTCTTTTTTTTATAAATTCATTTAAATCATTTTGAGCTCTAGAAAATAGCAAATAAATCCAGAAAAATCCAGAAAAATTCCAATAAATTCCTTGAGACACAAGGAACTCAAATAAAATAACTTTGGCAAATGTTCATGTTCAGATTATTCATATTAAATCCTTTTAATTCATAAAATTCCATTTAAGCTTTAATTAATTTCAGAAAAAATTCAAATGGTGAATTTTATTTTAAAAGCTTCAAAAATGCTCTGAAATTCAGGATGTTACAAACTGCGACTCTCTCTACAAAAGGTATATTGGATTATGTGCATTCTGATGTGTTGGGGGAGAATCCCGCATCCCATCACTTGAAGGTGCAAGCTACATGTTGACCATTGTTGATAATTACTCAAGAAGAGTTTAGGCATATTTCATCAAGCACAATTGGATGTATTCAAAATATTCAAGGAGTGGAAGATTAAGATTGAAAGACAAACTTGCAAGTATGTCAAGAAGCTATGTATCGACAATAGCTTGGAGTTCTATTTTGAAGAATTTGAAACTTTATACAAGTCAAATGGTATTATGAGATATTATACTATCCCAAGCACTCCTCAACAAAATAGTACGGCTAAACACATGAACAGAACTATCATGGAGAAGTTACATTGCATGTTGTTAAACTCTGGATTATCTAAGAGTTATTGGGCTGAAACCGTTTCCACTACTTGTTATTTGAATAACCAGTCACCCAATTTGGCTATTGATAAGAAGACTCCAATTGAGGTATAGTCTGGCTCTTCAGTAGATTATTCAAACATAAGAATATTTGGTTATCTGGATACTCCTATTAACAACGGTAAATTAGAGTTTAGAGCAGTTAAGTGCCTTTTTCTTGGTTATAAAACTGGTGTGAAAGGATATAAATTGTGAAATCCTAAAACTACAAAGGCTGTTATTAGCAGAAATGTTACTTTTGATGAATCTATTATGTTGCATGGTAAACTATCTATTGATATTCCCACTGAAAAGCAATCAAGCGTATAGGTGAAGCATGTTATTAATTCAGGATCCACACTAGAAATCAACAAGGAAAATATTCTAGAAGTTCCTATTATTGCACGGCCAACACAACATTCCCTTGCAGCTGATAGAGAAAGGAGGAATATTCAGCCTCCTAAGAGATTGATTGAAGAAGCCAATGTTGTGGTTTATTATTTAAATATGGCACAAGAAATTGAAGAAATTGTAGAATCTTCATCTTATTCAGATGCAACTTCTAGTGATTCAAAAAGGTGGATGACTACCATGCATGACAAGATGAAATATCTCGACAAGAATGGCACTTGGGAGCTGGTCAAGTTGTCAATTGAGACGAAATATATTCACTACAAATGGATTTTCAAGAAGAAAGAAGACGTTTCACCAGCCGAAGAGATTAGATGCAAAGTAAGGCTAGTTGCTCAAGGATACAACCAAATTATAGGTATTGATTTCACAGATGTCTTTTCCCTATTATGAAGCATAGTTCTATTTGTACTTTACTCAGCATTGTGGCTATACATAATTTAAGCTTGAATATTGGATGTGCAAACTGCGCTCTTACATGGGGATTTAGAAGAATACATTTATATGGAGCAACTAGAAGGTTTTATCATTCCGAAAAAGGAGAATTTTACTTGCAAATTAAAGAAATCTCTTTATGGTTTGAAACAGGACACCTAGACAATGGTATAAGAGATTTGATTCCTTTGCAATATCTCAGGACTTTAAAAGATCTAATTATGATAGGTGTGTTTATTTGAAGACTGTTAAGGGTTCAACTATTTATTTGCTCCTATATGTTGATGATATGTTGATTGTCGCAATAGACAAGGCTAAGTTTTAAAGTTGAAAGCACAATTAAGCAGCGAATTTGAGATGAAAGATCTCGGTGCAGCAAAAAAGATTCTTGGTATGGAAATCATCAGTGACAGACAGTTTGGCAAATTATACCTTAGTCAATAAGGGTATATTGATAAAGTTATTTGTCATTTCAATATGCATAAGACCAAACCGGTGAGTACTCTCTTAGCTGCATATTTCATATTTTCTTCAGTGTCATGGGGCACAATCAAATGATGAAGTTGAGTACATGTCTAGAGTTTCTTATGCCAGTGTGGTTGGTTCACTTATGTATGCCATTGTATGTTCTCACCCTGATTTATCTCAATCATTAAGTATGGTTAGTAGATACATGGTTAATCCTGGAAAAGAATATTGGAAAGTAGCTCAATGGATTTTCAGGTATTTACGGAGCACATCTAATGCTTGTTTATAGTTTGGAAAGATTAGAGATGGACTCATTGATTATGTAAATTCTAATTTTGTTGGAGATTTGAATAAAATAAGATCTCTCACTGGTTATGTGTTCACAATTGGAGTGTGTACTCTTAGTTGTAAAGCAAGTTTTTAAGCTACCGTTGCCTTGTGTACTATAGAAATTAAGTATATGGCTAGTTTTGAATCTTGCAAAAAAGTTGTTTGGTTAAGAGATTTATTTACTGAGCTTGTGAAAGTACATCTTGCACTATAATATTTTGTGATAGTCAGAGTGCTATTTGCCTTACAAAAATCAAATGTTCCATGAGAGAACAGCAAGGTGTCATTACTCAAGGTTATATTAAAGTCAGCAAGATAAGTGATCTTGATAATCTAGTTGATATGTTAACCAAACCAGTTTCTACCATTAAGTTTGAGCTTTGCTCAGACTTAGTTGGTATTACTCACTAATCCTTTGGACTTTCGGCATACAAGGTCACTACTACAGAAAATCTCATTACAGATGGTTCGAAAATGTCACCACAGACGGTTTCCTAAACCGTTTATGCTTATGGGTCGGTAATACTCTAAAGGCATTACAGATGGTTTTTGAATCACCTGTGATAACCATGATCCCCGATAGTTCTTAACTAAAACCGTCTGTAATAACAGTTATCACAGATGATTTTTACTATGAACCGTATGTGATTGTCTATTATCAAATATGGTTCTAGTTAAGAACCGTCTGTGATTGCGTTTTCGTAGCATCATAAATAGGCCTCCTTCAGTTCATCAATATTCTCTAATTGCGCTATAAAACAGCGCAATCAGAAAGTGCAGATGAACCAAACTAGGCCTATTTATGATTGGTGCCATGTTTTTGCTGGCTTGTTATTTAGGTTGTATGTGATGTTGTTTGGTTGCTTTGGTATGCCTTGGTCATAAGCCATGGTCGTATGCCCTGTTCCCTTCCTTACCCCAATAGACACTAATCTAGCATTTCAGCTGCATCCAGAACCAATGCACTCAACCACAAGAGCAACAAGATATTTACAAGATAAAATACATTGGAACATAGAGATGGGTCACCTCATGGTCGTCGAGGCAAGCGAGGCTATAGGCGGTGCAGACCCCAATGGCACTGGTGACCACACAGGTGAGGTAGGAGAAGATGGCCTGGCACTTCAGGTATCCGCCACCTAGGTGCACTCCTTGCCGTTGTCCCCGACCAATACCAAATCTGCCTCCAGCTTGAGGTATCCAAGCATGGCTTTTTTTTTAAAAAAAAACTTCATATCCAAGCATCAAGGAAGAGAGGGGAGGGGTCACAATCGGAGGCGGAGGAGCTCGGGGAGGTAGTCGGCGTTGTTGGGAGAGGCAATGCATCGATCGGTTTGCGGGAGGTAGCTAGGCGGTGCTTCAGTTTGGAGTGTATGGGGGAGGCATGTGGGCAACATATATAATGGCATTTGGGTAGGTGGAACCGATCAATAGTTAAGAGGTCGTGACACCACATCAGCTTAAAAGTTTGAATAAAAGGGGCAGCAAAATCAGGTGATGAAATATCACAGACGGTTTTTAATACAGACCGTCTATGATGACTCAATTATCATAAATGGTTTTTAATACAAACCGTCTGTGAGGTATCATACAGTTTGTATTAAAAATCGTATGTGATATTTGGTAATATCACATACGATTCTTGTTAACAACCATCTGTGATACTTCATAGACGGTTTTCACTATAAACCGTCTGTGATATTTCATCTTCGCAGACGGTTTTTAGCACTGGCAGCAACACAAACGGTTTCTAAACCAAAACCTCTGTTATTGCATTTAATATTGGCAGTTTTAGTCAACCGTCTGTGATAAGACGTCTAATATTAGCTTTTTTTTTGTAGTAGTGCGTGTACATGCTGATTTTATTGGAGGAGTTTATCATATATTTTGACTACGGGAGGGAATTCAGTTCAAGGTAGAGATTATTGAAGTTAATCTGAATTCCTACCGTGTCCATATAAAACACTGCATTGCCTCGTGCCAGACATGACATGACATGTGTCAGGGCCATGCTAGGTTGTATCAGATGTAATATCAATCCGTAGCAACCGACTCTGATTCAGTTTCCCCTCCGTGTGGGACTCGTTTTACCTCGCCCTATATATGTATCCCAGTATTCTATCGGAAAATCAAACTCTCCATTGTAATCTCTTCTCATTATAATGATTTGTCTTCGTGACTCATGGTTTTTTTTCCTGTACAAATTTTCTATGTAAAAATTTGTATCTCTTATATCTTTTTTTCCTATGTATTATTTGTCATATGTTTGAAGTTGTCCAAAGCATGGTGTCCCTTGATCATGGCCCCATGAGCATCGCCCTTCTGCCTCCTCGACAATCGTATGGATCCTCGGTACGAGATGTTCCAACCTTCGCAGTTTGTCATCCAAACAATCTTGTTTTGCGTACTTTTGGATCAAGAAGGACCACTTGTAGCCACAGATATGGCCATCTCCATATTGGATTAGCATTGACCACCACCATGTCTAACTACAGCAAGCGGTCATTAGTCCATCTGCGTGTTGTACGGGTATTGTACGTGACTGTTGAGCCCCAGAATTCGTAGGTGTCTTTCTCTTGAGTAGTGCTTCTTTGACCCCAGAACTGTTCATACCAGAGATATTAAAGACTACTGCCATTTGCGCTCACCATAGAGTTTTGGGTGGCGTGGATGCTTCCGTGATATCCACGTCGCCCCCGTCGGTCTCCGCCCGTTGGATCACGAAGCGCGAGGGACGAGCGGCCAAGATTGCCTGGAGGGCGTCGAACCCTACCTACCTCCTCGGTGCTCTAGCCCCCCAACCCCTCGCCCAAACCCTAGCAGCACTGAGCCACTGCCTCCCTCTCTCGCTCCTCTCTCTCCCTCTCACGATTCCCCCACCGCCTTCGTCCCTCCTGCCGTGCGCAGTGGCCGGTAGCCTCCGTTGCCAGCATGGGAGCTAACCTCCTTGATGCTTGCAGAATTTTACTCAACACATTTCATCTGTCTTTGTGTTGCTACAGCTTTGTCGAGATGTTGCTGCTCCACCCACTGTTCCGAACTTCTTATTGCCCACCAGCATTTCCATCGCAGCACTCACTTCCCCCTGACACCCCCACAAGAAGGGAGAAGATGTACAAGTGATGCATCTTAGGTAATCGAGAGCCATAGATTTCTTTAAGGCACGATTGATCGATGGTGAGACAGTGCTTATTATTTCTGATTGATCTTGTGTTCTACATTTACTATATCACTACATTCATAGAATGTTGGCATTTAGTTCAAGCTATTTCTTATGTGTTTTGGACAGCATTCAGTTCAAACTGGTCATGTGTGTTCTTGATAGGTGTAATATTTTCACCTCTCTCTGGATTTACATTTGTTGAACATAAATCTTTTATAGATAAACATTGTCTTTTCTCATTAAACCTATAATCTATCATACGTATATTGGGTTGAGGCAAATGTAAAGGTTTATTTGTCTATTCTCTGCAATACCAATTTGAATTGGGTGTGACTTTGTCTTGGTGATATTTGAGATATATTTGTATGTTCACCTTCCTGTAACTGAAGTATCTTTATGCAATACGCTTGAATAGGTGATTATAAAGAGTCACGTAGAGTGAAGCACAATTCAAAGTCTGCGCATCTCTCTCCCCTTTCTTCTCCCTATGCTTTGTTTGGCTTTGTTTCTAAGCTAGGAATAGAAAATATCTGAAATGTGCTGTTGTCTTTTGAGGTTTTTCAAAAATATATGAAATATGCTGTTGTCTTTTTAGGTTCTTCTAGAATTTCTGTATATCGACCATGAGAAAAATTCAGTTAGAGTTAATTAAGATGTCTGATATCATGGTTCAGGCTAGAACTTACTATACTCTATATATGTTTTATGTACATGTTTGCCATTATTTGTTTGTTCAAAGTATAATTTGAAGCTGCGAAGCGCGCCAAATAATCTAGTCTGGTGTATTCCTAAATGCAAGAGCGGCTTCAGCTTTGTTAGTCCCCGCGTGAGAAAGATTGAGGACCCACTTGAAATGTTGGGGTTTCAATAAATTGTATAGGGTGTACCATAATTCTTCCAATATTGCTATTGAAATTCTTCATTCTGAACGAAGCCTCAAGTTTGCATGAGCTAATCTTGACTTTCTACATCATGTTATATGAGTAGGTTGGTTGACGATTAACTGGGAGTACGGAGTAGTACCCCTAGCGTATTTAGAACGTAGGAATTTTATAATAAACAGTTAAAGTCGTAAAATGTCCTAGAAAGTTCTCATGTTCTAAACAGAGCCCTAAATGTCGATGTTTTCGGTAAAGGTAATACCTATGGAAATCCCAGGAAATACTCATGCTCTAAATGAGGGTCCTAATTGTCGATGTTTTCCGTAAAGTTGAGCCCCATATACAGGTTCACTGGTTACTTGATGTGGATTCTTGCTGAATATAAGCATATCATTTTTAATTAACGAAGTTCGTGATAATAAATAGTTTTCCTTTTTTGAACTATGACGGTGTGTTTATTTTGTAGCTTCAGCTTACCACGAATTGCCACTACAAAGATGAAAATAGATGAGATTTTTCACTCTTCATTTATTCCGGTATTTTCTTCTCTAACCCCCCACCTGTCTAAGAAAAGAGAAATATATAGAGAGTCGCTAAACTTATTTGGGTAAGTCATCTAGGTGACTGGACTTTTAAAACACATATCTAAATCGTCGATGTGACATAAGTGGATCACCAGTCCACCCCAACTGCTCACATTGACATATTTCGTATGTGTGGCATGGCAGGTCGGATTTAAAGTAGTTGACGAAACATTTACAGAAGACCCTTCTTGCAATGATTTTTTCGTTTAGCCCCAGTGACCAAACTCTTGTGAGGCTGTGACCTTATCCTTGGAGGTGTTCTTTATAGTTTTTAGCTTCTTCAAAAGTTAAAAAGTTAAACATCGAAATGGGGTGGTTTCTTGAAGTAGATTCTTTTAACGGTTTCTCTAGCCCAAAAATGTGCTCGCCGTTTGCGTCGATGTTTTTGCCGTCTGCTGCTGTCTCAAAAAGTACAAAAAAAGTCATCAACCATAGACAAAAGCTACCGACTACAACCTAAAACCCTTATCTGGTCAAACCACACCAGAAGCTCGTCGTCGCACCAGTCTATCGAGCCATTCCTCTTCGCCCTCCAACATGTTGTGATCGAAACCCTAGAGGCAGCACCCGTGGCAGGAGTGGCGGCGCTGGCGGCGGCTAGCGGAGGAATTGGTTGCAAATCCCCTCTTTGCGGGTGTATTTCGCGATCACTGATCTAGAACAGGGGCGGAGCTAGCGGAGGCCCACGTCTCGGGCCTATTCTACTAAAATGCATTGGCCCTAGCCTAGTTTTATTGTTAGCTACAGTAAGATTAGTGGATAGTTTTTGGCTGGGCCTCGGGCCATTGCCCCGACGGCCCGAGGCCCGAGGCCCAGCTCCGCCCCTGATCTGGAAGATTGGTGGTTACAATCTCAGTTCCACAGAAGCGAGAAAGAAGGCTGGATGTCTGAGGATCGTATAACACGAGGAATATATGACTTATGCGAGTTCACCAAAAGATTGGATCAGAGCCCAAAAGCTGATGCTCGTCAGGCAAGTCAGCACAATGTATCTCATATCTGATTCCCTACTATACTCATTTTGTTGTGAACATTGTCGTGCTGCTTCTGTGGCTTGTTGTTAGCTCATTTCTCATATTCCCTCCTGATCCCAAAGTACGGTCAGAGCTGCTCGTCGCACTTGGGAAGATGCTTTTGGAAGATTAGTGGCAATGCTTGTGTTATTTCGGTGCTTTGGTGTTGATGTAGTGCTAATGAAGGTGATCAGTGATGTTAAACTGGAATGTTTGTGAATCTATGCGAATGTGTGTGATTAGTGAACTGAATTTCATAGTATCATGAAGCATCATGGTTTTCTTTTTCATTTTCTTATGTCCAGCTGCCTAAATTATGAGTTGTACGCATTAACGTTTCAGATTGTGTGCTTGAATTACGAAGATGTACATAATACACATGTTACAGATAGAATGGTTGTAAGTGAACAAACAAATAGTATCAGGATCAGTTACAATCATCTTCTATTCATTTCGTCTGTTGACATAGTTCCAGCACCGGTCGAGACATTGACAGACATATGGTTCAGTTCAATGGCATGTGCTGAAGAAGACTGATCTGCATTTACTCCATTGAGTGTTTTAAGTTTGTCCTGATTCCTGAATTGGAGACAAGGGTGTCAAAACAAAGTCTAAGATTACATTCGGGTCTCCTCTTGCGTCGCCACCTCGGCATCACGCCTCCTGCATCTCCTCTAGAATAGAAGGGAAAAAAAGGAACTATGTGATATGATTGAAACGCATAGATGCAATCTGGTTGAAACAAGGATTATGTTAAGCACTACATGAAAAAAATTTCCACGGTCTTTGTTATAAAACACATGATAAAAACAGACGATTAAGAAAACAGGAGACAAAGATGAAATTCATCATATGAAGATATATTACAATGAGTCTTTTTCTCTTCCTATGGACTACTAGGATACACATATAGGACGCAGGAAACGAGTCCCACATGGAGAGGAAACTAAATTACCATCTATTGCTACAGATTAACACCACGTCTGATACAATCTATGCATTTCCCTGGCACCACGATGTAATATCCTGTACAGACATGGTATAATCATGCCACGTCTGGTAAGAGATGATGTAATATCCTATACAAACATGGTATGAAGTTGGATCAACTTCAACAATCTCTATCTTGAGTTGAATTCCCTCTAGTAGTCAAAAAATGTAATAAACTCCTTCAATTAAATCAGGATGAATATCTTGTGCACTAAAAGTCTATCAGACTAATTTTTAACATGAAATATTGGAACGGTCTTATCCAAACGCTTTTCGCGAAGCACAATTGAGCAAACCATCAGCAAAAGCAAACACATAGCTATCAACAAAGCAGAAAAATAAATTTGGGTCTTCGACAACTCATAACCCCAGTAAAGTCTGAGTCCGCGCAACTGACATCCTGAAACAAATACTTAATCATCGAATGGCATAAGCCAAAATATCACTTGTGGTACTGGATAGATAGCGAAGAAGTTATATCGTGGAATCTGACATGCTCCATCTGGAAGACAAGACTTGGCAAACAACACTAATTAAAAGAGCAACTTGCATGTATGACCATCATGTACGCGCAAACTGCCGACTTCAAAGGTAATTGAATTCCATAAATGGTTGTAAAAAAATGTTCAGATGAAAAGAACTCTTGTGCGGTGAATGG